>OY015314.1:58926002-60176002 GCA_955612985.1 Cheilosia scutellata
ATCCTGAATCAAAAAGCGCAGGTAGATAAAAACTAATACATTTCAAACAAGTTCAGACCAGTTTTGTCTCTGTCGATTATGGTAGGCTTAGCTCGACGGATCTGTAAAATATAGACCATAATAGCTTTTTTTCGTTTTCGATGTAATTTTTTGGGAAGTTTTGTTAATTTTTTTCGCATTGAATTTTGCTTAAATTCGATAATCATTTTCTAAGAGTGAATAATGTTAAATCTTTTTTTATTTTGTGTGGCATCAGAAGTTAAAACAAGTTTATCAGTTGTATTAAAAATAAAAATGAGTGAAAAAATCACGGTGTGTTTAATATGGCCCACCCATGTGGCCCAGTAGGCCATATTTGACACCTGATATTAATTGAACTTTTGACAGATAAAATGGCTTCTAGCTCCAACAAGAACACAAAACAACAATAGACCAGGGTCAAAGAAGAATTAATTCTAGCAAACGAAACTCAATTTTCTTGAAAACGATAATGTTAAATATGGCCCACCATGGGCTAATAGTAGATAGCCACCTGGGCCATATTTAACACAGGGTGGGCCATATTACCCGCACTTCTTTTAAAATTGAAAAATGGAGTTCGTTTACGTTTTTGTTTATATCTTTTTGTTACGTTTTTTTTTGTTAATTTAGATATTAAAGACTGAAGTACAAATGTTTTGTAGAACTGTTTAAAAAAAACAGAAATGAATTCGACTTAAATTCATGGTTTTATTCTAAAAAATGTTAAGGGTGGGCCACATTTGCCGCACTTACTCTACTGTTAACACACATTCCGCACTCCGTTTCAACAAAATAATTCCCACTATAGATAGGTACTTGAAATTGAGTTTGCTCCTATAGTAGGACATATAATATTTTAACGCTAATTTCAATTTCATTTATCATAAGAAATATAACGAAAACTGGAAAAACTGCTACGAAATTTAATCTCATGACATGTACGTAAAATGTACACAGAAGCAAACTGCCAAACTACCGACAGCCGAGTTTGTCAAATGTGTCTCTCCTTGGATGATATTATCGCTACATATGCTCTGGTTTTCTGGTTAAATTCGTTTGCCGATAAATAAAAAATATTTATGTCCATCGCATAGACACGATAGTATTTGCATTTAAGTCGAATAAATGGCGCCACACAGTGGTCGTGTTTGCCAAATCGATGGACATTTCTTTGATTATACTTACAAAGGTATATAGTTTTCTAGTTGATACGGGTTTTTCAAGAGCATTCATTGAAGTTGTCATTCAAATAAGATGTCATTCCACAGAAACAGAAAATATCGTCTTCCAGAAGATCATCGTTACCTATAGAGTATTTCAAGGGCGTTAGGCAATAACACCCAAAACGATTTGGAAATAACGCCCAAAAAATGCATAGCGCCCAAAAATAAACAACAAGATGTAAATAAAGCCCAAACATAATTTGCAGTTTAATACGTATGGGGGGCATGTTGCCCCCTGCAACCCCCTGCTGGGGGTTACTGTCAGATTTGGAGTAGGTATGTGCGAAATTGGATATATTGAAGGTTTTTTTTTGCAGCACCAACTCCCACCTACTCCAAAATCCAACAGAAAACCCAAGCAGGGGGTTGCAGGGGTTGCGCCAATGCTTATTCCACTGTTTATGCATTTCCACTTACTATTTTGGACTTTACTGCTTGTCAAAAAACGAACCAAATAAATAATAACACCCAAAATGATGAAAAATATGTTGCAACAACAAATTGTACGAGTTTTTTTAGGGCGTTATTTCCAAATTGATTTGGGCGTTATTGCCTAACGCCTATTTCAAGATGTCAACCAGGTTAGACCAATTGTAACTACATAAATGTATATATATCACTATAAGAAGTGTCATCAATAAATACATTTTAGCTCTAATTAACCTTCGTTAAATTTTTGTTTCCCAGATTTTTCTGCCTGTGATCCACTGTGCTCCACCAGCCTCAACATCAAACACTTGGCAATATGTATGTACAAACTTTCCGGACAAGCAACATTTTCGTGAATTTAGAGCAAGGTAAGAACACTAATTCAATGGCCAAATATTGATCCGAATTTTTATCGTGGTTCTGAAATTAAAAATAAATCTTACGTATAACAGAAATGCTAACAACTGAAATCATAACAACCGATTAGGCCATACTGAATGATGTTGCACTTAAAATGTATACCCTTAGTTATAGTTGTCGGTTTTAAGTAGGTATCTCCGGATCAGGGGTTGAGACTTGACAGCACAATGTTTTCCCTCTCTTTTGGATGCGTGTTGCTAGTATATTTGATCATTAACACTCAATTTATTCACACCTCTTGACGTCGGGGTTTTGTATATTTATGATGATTACCCTCGGAGCAAGATAGAGGTCGATGGTGATTACAGATTAAATACTATACATATATACATACATTGGAAATGCAAATAATGTGTAATCAGTTTCGCAATCTCATCTAATTGAACAGCAATATTTGCATTGCACTTGATGTTAGTTACAATAAGTGATTACTTATAACAGTTTAAAAGCGTAGCGGTAACGGGGTGGAACAGTGAATTTTGGTCCATATTCCGCACAAGTAGATATACAATGCCAAAGAAAATGTCATCACGTTCATATTTTCAGCATGATTTAGTAGGAGTGACTAGAGATAGTAAGACACACCGTCATTTTAACACCGGAAAGGAACCCTCAAGAAATGTCAAACGACTTCAATTAAGGTCGATATCACATGAATTGTTTTCTTGTTTTATTAGATGTGAAGGAGTCCTTAACTTATTCGGAAGGGGAGTATGTTGTGTACTGTACGTGTACATGTACATACAGTATAATTAGTTGTATGTGAAAGATGTATCTCCTGAATCGCAGTAATATCAGCCCAATATTGCAGAAAAAAAACAAGTAAAAGTGTTATCATCGGCCTGGCCGATACTTTGATACCCTCCACTCCATAAAAGTCATGCAAAATGTTTGCCATGCCATATTGGTTCGGTATAGGAGGTACCAGAACTACTTGACCGACATAGCCCATTTTCAAAACCAACCTGACGACGATAAAAAGAAGTCCTCTTACAAAATTTCATTCACCTAGGTTGATTCGTTTGGATGCTATCGTGTTTTCAACAGACAGACAGACGGACAGACAGACAGACGGACATGGCTAAATCGATTCAGAATGTGATCCTGATTCAGAATATTATATACTTTATAGGGTCTCCGGTGAATCCTTCTTGGCGTTACAAATGTAATGACAAAGTGCAATATACCTTCCTGTGGAGGGTATAAAAAGATTGTTAATTGTCCTTGCTTCATTATCTTGGTTATCATAAATAAATAAATAAATAGGTGGCCCAACAGGCGGTAGACACCCTAGGCCTAGCTTCTCGCAACCATTCGTTTGTCTGAGTTTTTTTATTTTTTGGGACGAGTGGAAGGGACCTACAATTTTATGCCGGCTGAATTGAGAAGCTTTGACATACTCTCGGATGTCTGTCAGACGTTCGCGAGAGGTGGCGCAGTAGAAACAAACCTTAAGATGTAATTTGTGTTTTTCCGGGGATCGAACCTGGGATCCCTCGCACAGTAGTCCAGCACACTTAACCACTGCGCTACTGCGCCCACGTATATAGTAGTTTAGCTTAATTAATTAAAATTGTATTTACTTTCAAGTCGAATGTAAAGGAATTTTTCAAAATGAAATAAATTAGAGCAGGGGCGCAGCGAGGGTTCGGGCCGTTGGGAGTGACTTTCATTGAAATGCCGACTTATTTCAGAAACTTGCCGCGACTTGTGAAAATCATGAAAATCGGCCCAGCGGTTATCGAGTTATATCTAACGACATCGAATTTCACCCTATAGAAGATGTTTTTTGTATGGTAGGTCCCACGCCCCTTCCTCCAATTTTGACCAATTTTCACAGGAAATATCCCGGGACAATTTCTAAGATCACCTGTAAATTTGAGCTCAATCGATTCGGTGATCTTCGGGATATAAGATTTTGATTGTTTTTGTTTGATTGTTTTGTTTTGTTTTGTCCTAAAGGACCATTCACATGAAGGCGACTAACTATCTACGAACGAATGAATATTCGCAAGTTTTGACAGTCCGTTCACATGAACACTTTTCTATGTCGCGGCAGTTCGCGAATTTCAGCCATCAGCTGTATTAAGAAGACAACAACAGTTTAAATAACGAAATTTAGTTTTCCAAACGTTTTGCCGCGAATTTTCAAAGTTCGCAATCCACATCAATAAGCCGACTTCCACAAAATAGCGAATAACATATTCCTTCGAATTTAACCTCAAATTAAAAATACCGCCCGTTTCTTTTAAAATCGAATCGAAACTTCTTAAATTTTAAGGATTTCAGTCGCAAATTCACCGATGCCGACCGTCGAATATGTCTGCGTTTCATTGACCAGAGACTAACATTGACTAGAGACATATACGCCAAACGCTATATAAAATATATAGACCGAGAGCCCACAGTAATTTTTGGGTGTGATTGATAACACCAAATAACTCACATAATTAGGTAGGTCTTAAGTAATTGTTCCTAAATGTTACCGTCTTGCATGCTGTAGTGGGGGCCATTGTGAGTAATACCAATGCAAAAATGCATTTTTTTCTGAATTACAAATAATTGGTATAACAACTTTAATATAATTTCAAAATGTAGAGTTAAGTGCCCTGATTACCCTTATGGTGGTCCAAGACGTTTTGCAGGCGTCCTTCTGCCTGCAAGACGCTCTTAAAGTAACCTAAAAATCGATTTTTTAAAAATTGTGATAACACTTTTTTTTCTTCTCCTATATATAGGACCACCACGTCTTGGACCACCATATTTGTCATCAGGATGGCTAGTTCTATATATAGGAGAAGAAAAAAAAGTGTTATCACAATTTATAAAAAAATCGATTTTTAGGTTACTTTAAGAGCGTCTTGCAGGCAGAAGGACGCCTGCAAAACGTCTTGGACCACCATAAGGGTAATCAGGGCACTTAACTCTACATTTTGAAATTATATTAAAGTTGTTATACCAATTATTTGTAATTCAGAAAAAAATGCATTTTTGCATTGGTATTACTCACGCAATGGCCCCCACTACAGCATGCAAGACGGTAACATTTAGGAACAACTACTTAAGACCTACCTAATTATGTGAGTTATTTGGTGTTATCAATCACACCCAAAAATTACTGTGGGCTCTTAGTCTAATATGGTAAGATCTGTAGCTAGCGCAAATGGTTAAATCTAAATTAATTGATGTGCTAGGGAAGCAATGTAGAGAAATTGTGTCACAATTTTGTTGCTGTTAACCACAGGATGAACAGACGGATACCTGCTATTAAGTTGTATTATTGCATAATGGCCGATTACTGCAGTAAGAAAAAAAAAATACAAAGCTGATACAAAGTTTGGTATCTGTTTCTATATTTACATATGATTTGGGGAATCATCTTCTCCGTCTCCGCACAGAAGTAATCATTAAAATCATTTCTCAATCAGTTTTAATTTCTGTCTGTATATCGGTAACTTGTGGGCCTCAATGGTGGACAATTTCAAGTGGATCTTGCAAGTTTGCATTTACACTTTCTTTCCGTCATTCCCTTTGGTATATTTGCCTTTTTTCAGTTAAACAAAGTAAAAAAACCCACTTCAGACAGATAAAGAAACGAAAGTTACTCGTAATTTACTTTAAATATTTATGCAAACTTTTTAAAAGTCATCTGCCTCAAAGCGATTGATGATGTCTTATGTCAACCTTTGTATTTTTTGCCAATGTTTGTGATTGACAAATGAGCCCTGTGGCGTGGTAGGTGGAAGTGTATGAATGATGGATTAATTTATTATTATACTCTGAATTTTGATAGAAATTAATACTGACGTCCACCACTGTGGCGTTCATAAAAAATAACAATAAATTGAAGACCTATAGCTATACGCCATTGAAGGTTGCATTTCCATTCCATGTAAGAAATCATAATTGCAAAAGTATTACAAGACCTTTAATAGTATAGTTACTACCCACTCGTGATTCATAGTTATTATGTGAGTAACTATAATTATTATATTGTTCATTGTGTTTATAGGTACATACTAGCTATACTATTAATATTTCCTTTGCGTGCCAAATTAAACGATCGTTTGTTCAACTCTTTTGTTTACAATCGAAGTTAGTAGCAAAAGGCTATAGCCATAGAATATTTAGCTTTTTTTTTTTAGTTTCTACAGAAAGGTTGGGGAATATTTATTTCTTTAGAATTCGCTTTGTTAATGGAAATTTTATGCAATGCAAATCATGAGTAAAATAGTAAATACATCAAAAGGTGAGCTTTAGCTGTCACTGTCGTGCAAATGATTTAGCAACTTCGTTATGAAACTTTGTTGACAGATTGAATGTATCAATAAATTTACCACAACAAGTGGGAAGTAAGATGTTCTGGTCAAATATAGGGATAATGTTGGTCTGGAAAGTTAGATGTTTGCTATTACCAAATTGCTGACAGGTACATATTAGAGACAGGAAATTACAAAATGAGGGTAGGTATAAAACTGAAATAACATTGGCCGCGTTCCATTGACCGCTAGATGACTAGCGGCATGCCGCATGCCAAACTCCATAACAAAAAAAACTGACATTTCTGCTAGAGCTTTAGCGCAGCGGTCCATGGAACGCGGCCACTAAAGGATAATTCACATGAGAGCGAACGAACGAATTGATGAAATGCGAACAAACCACTTTTTGAGCATTTATGAACAGAAAATTGCACATTTTATTATTCCAAGAAGAGGATAATTAAATATCCCATCAAAATGTGTTAAAAAAACAAGTTTAGAAACAGTTTAAATAACGAATTGTCAAAGTATATTCGGAATCCACATCATTTCGTTCGCGTTCCACAAACTAGCGAATAAAACATTCGTTCGAACTTAACCTCAAACTAGACATTGCGGGTAGAAACTGATGGCTGAAATTCGCGAACTGCCGCGACCTAGAAAAGTGTTCATGTGAATGGACTGTCAAAACTTGCGATTATTCGTTCGTTCGTCGATGTTGTTCGCTCTCATGTGAATGGTCCTTAATTCCTAAGAGCGAACGAACGAATTGATGATATGCGAATAAATAACTTTTGATGCATTTATGAACAGAAAATTGCTCATTTTACTACTGCATGGGATAATTAATTATTCTATCAAAATGTATTAAGAAAACAAGTTTAAACAACGAAATTTGGAATTCTAAACTGTTTGCCGCGAGCGAAAACTACATCGGCGCGAATTGTCAACGTTTATTCGCAATCCACAACATTCAACCGCGTTCCACAAACTAGCGAATAAAAAATTCGATCGAACTTAAACTCCAATTAGAAATTGCCGGTAGAAACTGATGACTGAATTTCGCGAACTGCCGCAATCGTGAAATGTGTTCATGTGAACGGACTATCAAAACTCGCGAATATTCGTTTGTTCGTAGGTAGTTCTTCGCTCTCATGTGAATAGTCCTTTATTAGGGTGCTGGACTGATACAAACATATAAGATTCTTGACTTTCCGGGACTAAGACAGCCTCTGCGGTTCGAAAGGGTTAGAGTCATTGTGTTGTACTTGTACGTGCCCATTACGGCATTCCCGTGTATTGGGTTGTCTAGAATATGACAATGACAGTCCAATTACAATATTAAGTTACTATCCCAACAAGGATGGGGGGCGAATTTAATGGGATTGAACATTTTTATAACTTCCATAGAGTAAATATCATTATACATTTGTTGCGCCAAAAAGGAGGCACCGGAGGCGCCATAAAGTATTATATATTCTGAATCAGGATCAAAAGTTAATTAAATTTGTCCGTCTGTCTGTCCGTCAGTCTGCCTGTTCAAAACACAATAGGACTTCTTTTGATTGTTGTCAGGTTGGTATTGAAAATGGGTTACATGTATGAAAATGGGTTAAGTAGTTCTGGTACCTCTGGTTTTCCGGATTCCCCAATTTGATTCAGTCGGAGTTCATAAGCCAATTTTCGCTGAGCATTTAAATGTAGGTAAGGTACTGATGAAGTTTCTGCGGGTTGGCTTTGGGGTTCTCGATCCTGATTGGTGGCTGGCACAGCCGAAGAGAGTTAAAATTCTGTTTTAGCGAATCGGGTTGTATCTGTTTTCTGTCGAAAAATGTATACCACAGGCAATTACAAAACAGAATTACAAAAAACAAAAGAAAATTGAGTCTAACTTTAGGCACAAGCTAAACATAATGCTCGCATTGTAAGCGTATTCATAACCCTTTGAGAGTCCGCGAAGGTAATAAAATTTCACTCTATTACTTACTTATCAGGCTCTCGACCCGTGAAGAGTCTCTGCCTGAGACACTGCAACCTTGCATCCTCTACGATCCCGGGCACGCTGTTTCTAGTTGTCCAGACCAAGCGCTCTGGCATCCGCGATGGTTTGGTCTTTGAAAAGGAGGTTCAGTTTTCCTTGTCTTCTCGAACCTGGGGGCTGCGATTCGAAGACCCTCTTAGCTGGAGCATTATTGTCCATTCGCTCGATATGGCTCAATGTAGTCGACGTGTGTTGGCTTTTTGAACAACATCCACATATTGGTACAGCTCATAGAGTTCGTCTTCTCCTCCATTCGCCCTGCTCGCACACAGGACCAAAAATCCGAAGTATTTTTCTTTCGAAGGAGCCGATTATCAGCTCTGCCTTATTCCATTGAAGGGTAGACGTGTCGATCCCATAAGCATACGTTTTCGACAAAGGAGCTTAATGGCAATAGGTCTTTTTCGTTCCACAAAATCAGCTGTGCGATCGTTTTGCTTAGTGAAACCCTTCTGCAGCATGTGGCAAACGATGGAATTGGCTCTCGATCAAATGTGGAATATAAACCTGCACCGAAGTGGGCTCAAATTGAAAAATCATACTATCAAGTATGATTTCAATCAGGGCTAGATTTTCTAAATTGGCAAAGGATTACCAATTACTATAGCCCGAGGACGATAGCAAAATGATCACACACTTACCTTAAGTCCATTAAGTACATCAATCATATAATAATTAATGGCAAACATTATACAATTATATTAGTAAGCACATTAGTTAGTTATCCTCAATTGAGGTAAACAAATAAAAATAATAGTCTTTTCTGCGAATTCGATTTGACCCTTATGGGCATCATTAGTCGGCATTAGTCGTGATCATATTAAATTGTCCAGCAACAAGTACAGCAAGTACATCCTCCAAGTGGTAATTACCAGTAACCACATGAAATGTTATCGAGACGAGAGACGTGTGTTTGGAAAACTTCTCGTCCTCCCCCTTTAAGCAAGTTTGATTTTACTTAACGCTGTTGACGCTTTCTGCGATACTGAACTACATTCATATGTGAATTATAATAATGAAAACTTTTTCAGTGATTGCGCGCTCACACTCCAATAAGCCCCGCTGTGATTATAACCACTTAAAGATTTTCAAGTCTGCGAAATCAGATGATATACTGCAACCGATCGACGACGGTCCTCCATACAACCTCACCCAACCAATCAATGTAAAGAGAGTGAGAGTGATTACCGACCGACGTTAATGAATGGAAATATACGCAAAGCAGAGAGAGAATTAATAATACAACAAACAACACAATCGAACACACTTTAGCTTTATGCTAAAGACCTAAAGGCAAACAGGCATCGACTTCGACATCGACTCATGCGCGTCAAAGGGGGCTTTCCATGAATCTCGATCTCGACTACTGTTTGGAAGAGTTTTCACTATAAAAGCCCAGCGCCGGCAATGTCTTAACAACAGTCAGTTCACCGATACTCAAGAGTGCACACACTAAAGTAGTTTTTCTTTTTTGCTTCCGTTTCGTAAAAAAAGCAATTTTTTTTTGTTTTGGTGAGTTTTTCTCTATAGCATCAAGTCCAGTTCGTTGCTCAACTCTTTTGTTTTTTTTTTTACAATTCGCAAAGGAAATCGATTTTAAAGTGATTTTTTTTTAAAACCAACAAAATAAGTGAAATTGGGTGAAGTTTATTTTGTCTTTTATTATTCATTGTGGAATACAGCGAAAAAAAAGGAGTTCGCTCCAGTGATACGACACAAAGTCCAAGGAAGAGACAAGGTTTAATAGAAAAAGTTGTCGTTGCCAAGAGACATCGTCTCGGTATCATTTACGCTTGATTGCGCATTGATTACATGGTTGCATTTGATTTGTTATTTATTATTTATCGCATGCATCATGCTATTTATCGATTGCATGATCGATTTCTACGTATCTATTAAATAAAATGCCAGTTGATTGTTGAAGTTTAAACTATGTAATTGACGAAGAAATTGTAACGTTGAAAAAACATACAGAAGTGGATTTTTAATAAAATTTTAGTCCATTGAAAGTGATGTAGTGACTTTAGAAATGTTATTGGAATCCATTTTTTATTCAAATCTCTATAAAAAAATATTCAAAAAAAGTTGAGGTCTAATATGACAGCTTTGCGGCACTCCATCGCATTTGGAAATGGTCCTCTGTTTTGTTATAAATTAAATCTTACTAACAAGTTTTGAAATTCGTAGAATTATGTATTACTGAAATGGATCGACAAATTGACATTGCAGTTCCTTCGATAAAAAATAACTCATCCAATTTTAAGACGCCGTAAACTTTATTATTCAACAAAAAGCAAATGTAGCATCTTAGAACTTAGAAAAAAGGTTTAAACTTCTCCAATACATTACTGCAGACATTCCAACGCTTTCCACAAAACTACGTACTTTTTCTTACAAGCACGAAGTTTCATCAAGGTCTTTTAGACTGAGTAGCTTCTTCTTCACCATTCAGGTCCTCGTGGACCCATTGTGATCATCAATGTCTACTTTACTTCTCATCTTTAAGAACCATTTCTTTCCAATATAACGCTTTAAAATTAGTGGATTACTTTCAATTTGCCATAGCTGTTTGGTCACCATAATGGGGTTCCACATAGTTGCCAGATTGGGACCACTTTAGTTTGAAAATGTTTGAATTATGTTCGAATTTTTGTTCAGGTCATTTCTTAGTTGTAATTAATCAGAACTATTTGACTGTCCAAATCGGCTGATTAATGAAAGACGCAGTCATAATAGTCTTTCACTTAAAAGTATTCTTGGAGCCTGATTTCACCTTTGCACAACAATTTTATTAAAAGTAGGCTAGTAAATAAAAGCCAATATAAAAGATAAACTATGCTGCCAGATTCTGCATGATTTGCAACCATCAAAATAAATAGGAAATAATAATATTTGAGTAACTATCTGTGTTCTCAAAGTGACCCATCCTTTTGCGACTTAAAAACGCTTTTAACACTTTTTTTTGTGTGAATCTTAAAACTTTCCTTTACAAAAAATGATTGATGGAGGCGAAGAAAATTCAAGACGTCCCTTGATGGCCAGTCCCCTGTCTTGATTTTCGGGCGTCTGACACTGACCTACGATTTTGTAATTCTTTAATTTGTAAGCCCTTTCAAACCTCCAATTGTTAAAAAAAAAGACTCAGAGAATAAGACATCATCACATAAAAGAAGTACTTAGTCGTAGATTTGCTTATAGGGCTTCTGACTTACCTCACGATTTTGTAAATTTTCTCAAATGCTATCAAGTCTACAGATTTTTGTGTTCTAAAAAGAAACTTAAGACGATAGACCTTCTTTCAGCTACATTGCGTCTGAGCTATGATTTTGTATTTTTTTTTAAGTCTCGTCAATTTCCCAAATCTACATAGTACGAATCTAACTAAATAAATCCACCCTTGCTCGGTAAATTTATAATTGGTTCTGATTCTAATTCTCTCATCAACATAATCTTTTACTACTTGATCGTGCTTCCTAAAGTACCCCACAGATGTCACCAAAGAACCATAATACTATTTGTAGAGTTTTAATAACCACTAAAAATTAAGTTGCTGTATCCAGCTGAGTACGAACTTTAATATGGAGTGGCGTAAGATTACCAGCTTAGGCCGCTATTTATTTACCCTACGACTGATGACTTCATGTGTCGCACAAATAAGCTCATTATCTCAATTCGGTTAAATTGTGACCATCAAAGTTTTTTGATCCATCAAAATCGGTTATAGGTTACCACTAGATTCCCAGTTTAGGCCTCTTTATGTACAGTCACTTAAAAAAAACATCTACTGATACATTAAAAAATACGTGCTGCTAAATGAACTTAAATTTTTGGCCAAGCCAACGTTGAAATTGCCAAATCAATCCAAATAGTATAAATAATTTCCATTCCCATTTCCATTTTCAGATCACCATGAAGGTTTTCGTCGTTGCATTGTTGGCCATTACAATTGGCATTGTGGCAGCCGATGACAAATACACCACCAAATACGATAACATCGATATCGATGAGATTCTAAAATCAGATCGTCTCTTCAACAACTACTACAAGTGCCTGATGGGAAGTGGCAATTGCACCCCAGATGGCCGTGAACTAAAACGTGTCCTTCCCGACGCCTTGAAGACCGAGTGCTCCAAGTGTAGCGAGAAACAACGTGGCGGCACCGAACGTGTCCTCAAGTACATCATTGAAAATAAGCCAGAACAATGGAAGGAACTTCAAGCCAAATACGATCCCGAGGGTGTTTACTTCAAGAAGTACGAAGCTGAGGCCAAGAAACTTGGTGTTAAGGCATAAGTTTCGAGCAAAGCAAAAGCTTTTGTTCTTGTGTGATATTTAGTAAACAAAAAAAAAAAAAAAATACTCCCTCACCCATTCAGAGACAAAAAAAAAATAATTAGAGTTAGTAGTGCTATATGCAACATGAAGAAGGAGGCGAAAAAATCATCAAATTCGACAAGAAACAAAAAAAAGAAAGACCATCGAATTCTGCTCTCTTAGTAAATTTAGTTTGTAACAAACAAAAAATGGAAATGAAAAGAAAATGAATTTAGAGGCAACCTAAATTGCAGAACAAAAATAAAACGAAAGATATTATTTTATACAAAAAAAATTAATCCAGTTTGTTATTTAATTCCAAGATGGATTGTAGATTACGTCATGTGCCACAAACTTTCACTAAAACGCACACAAAAAAAAAATCCTTTAAAGTGTCGCCACCAGAGTCACATAAAAGCATGTTGGGTGCCGAAACGCGTATTTTATGTTTCTCAATATCAAAGTGTCAACATTGATGACCACATTGTTGACATTATGCCTTACCATAGTTAGTAGCGGCTTTGAAGTGTGAATTTAATTTGCACCTTGTTACGTTTCCGTTTGTGGTAATTATTGCCAACACAGTATCTTGGCTTGGCCACATGCTTTTGTGTAAGGTTTCGTGTGTCTTTCTGTGATTGGTGCTGCTGCTGGGAATTATGCAAGCCTGTTACAGATGGTTTGACATATTTATATGTTAGAGATAAGCCAGCCACAATGACCATGGACTTGATCTGTACTAATTAAGTTGTTAATTCAACTGATATGGGTGGGAATTAATTGATCGTTTTGAATGAATTTATTTATGTGATTAAAAGAGCGATAAGAGATACTTACATAATTATTGATAAGTTATTAACTGCCACCATTCGTCCCAAAAATAGAAACTCACACAAACGAATGGTTGCGAGAAGCTAGGCCTAGGGTGTCTACCGCCTGTTGCGCCACCTATTTTTTTTTTTTTTATTAACTGCCACAAGACTCAGATTTAATAGAGTTTTAGCTGGATTGAATGAAAGTAGGACTGCGATAATTTAGTAAGTATCAAAATCAAACCAATTCAGAAGTGACTTCCAAGTTCAACACTGAAAAGTGTTCCAATATTAGATAGTTTCATAAAGCATAGCGCCAACTAACATGCGATATCCTTGGATACCATTTATAGAAGCAGTAATCGGTTATCAAAATTCTTGATTGACTAGTAAGTGGTGTATCACATCTAACTATTGCAATCGATGTCCTGCTAAAAGGAGAATATTTTCAGTTCGCTTATATAGTTTTTTTGTACGAGTAGCTCTTTAGTTCATTTAGTTTATTTAGTTCAGTACACAGTTCAGTGAAAAAATAAGCTTTCTGGTGGCCGAAAAACAAAACATATACCCATGCATGGCAATCCAAAATCGAGAGTGAAATGAATTGCAGAACTATCATGATGAGCGACTTTGAACTAGTTCATTTTGTTAATTTAGCAGAGCGCTTTTTAAAGTTAGTTCACATGAAATACACACGTTTTATCTGAAGACGAAAAACCATTAACCTAATGGTCCACTGTACTCTAGCGCAGCTGCCATTTTGTAAGTTGATAGTGATTAATATTAGAGTCAAGATCACAGAACCTTGCGGAATATCCTGAAGAAATTTATCGAGCTTGATCACAATTTGTTAGTTCATCTTGGGGTACCTACCCATTCTAGTTCTGGTAAAAGCCAAGCTATATTTACAAATAGAGTGCAACGCGTACCGTTTCCACCACTTTATGACATCACACATGGTTTTAGGACGCTGGATGAGGGTACTGAAACCGGTGGCGAGACCCACTAGCGACTTCGTGCTGTAATACTGAGCGAGAGTGAGTTTAAATTTTGAAAAAGTAGATAAAGAACATACACCCGCGACCCACTTAATGGACAAGCGGATCATTTGAAAATGAATGAATGATAAAGAATATTGCATACATTTAGGCCAAACGTTTACTTGGACGAGAGTTGTTTTATTTAAAATCAAATTTAAATGTTTCGATTGCCCACTCACTATGCATGGATATGGATACTGACTGGATGACTTTCATATACATAACAAAACGTATCTACAGCTTTTTTTATATTTTGAACAAATACTATATGAAACTAACAAATAGTTCGCTGTTGAACTCTTTTGTTTTTGCTGTAAATAAGCCTATGGGTGGGAAATAAAACTACCAAGCACCATCAAGCCATGCATAATTAGCTAGCGGCCATGACCAGGAACGGTATAGCACATGTGGAGGATTAAAAACTCCTTCATGAAAGTCCTATATGCTTAGCCAAACATGGTCAGCAGCTCAAGGAGAAGGAGGCGACAAGCCAATCGAGGTCGTAAGACCAGCGATCAGCTTGACATGGCCTTGATGCCAGCCGCCATCGCAACATCATCGAGGAGGACCTGGATTCTCCTTCATTATCTCCAGAAAGACTGAAGAGAGATTTGGTGAAATCATCTTCCATTTATCTGGGGTGATAGATCCGTCCGCATAATTTTTGTCGATAACTGCCAGCACTATTTTATCTTTAAGGACATCGCTGTAGGACTTAAGGACTTCGATATAGTGTTGGATGGCCTGAAAAAGATAATGGCGTAATGTACCCCGACTCTTTTGGGATCCGACATGAATTCCTCCAACGATTGTTGTCGCTTTGACGTAGAGTCTCTGCTAGTTCCAGCTTTCTCTCTGGGAATTCACCTTGCTGGTTCTTTTACACTCCGGTATATCACCAAAGTGCTCCACAATACGGCTGGCTGTAGGCCGATCTTTGTTTGCCTGTTTAGAGGGAGCAAACCTTGTTCGCGAAGAGTCCATAATGGAGCGTGGGGTCTCAATTGTTTTTTTTTTTTTGTTTTGTTATTTTATAGTTTTCTGCATAATAAGTCCCACGAGTAGCGGAAAAATGAATGTCAGTCTGTGCAGAGATCCGCAATACACAGATAAGGTGAGCTACTCCGGAGTCCGGAGGTACCCACGTATCCGGATATTCCGTTTGCGACTGAGGTGTCTCTTAAAAACACGAGTCGACATAGGCAAATTAAATATTATGGTAGAGAGGACGTCTTTTTACCGTCGACGTCGTCAGGTTGGTATTGAAAATGGGTTATATCGATCGAGTAGTTCTGTTACCTTCCATACAAAACCATTGGCTAACATTTTTGCATAACTTGTATGTAGTGGATGGTATCAAAGCTTTAACACTTTTACTTTTTAACGCAACATTTTGTTCCGCGTTGAAACTCATTTTTGGTTGAACAGCTAAGCAGAAACAGCCGGATTAGGTATGGTGAATGGAGAAAATCCAGACGCCATTACATACACTGAATTTCACTGTAATAAACATATTAATGACTAGCTATACCCGCCCGGCTTTACTCGTGCACAGAAATTGTATTGCTTAGATCTTAGATAATAATGTTCTTTCGTAAGATTGTCTGTTAAATTTGAGCTTAATCGGTTCGGCGCTTTTCGAGATGTAAGATTTTGAATGTTTTCTTTGTATGGGCGGTGCCACGCCCCTTTGTCCAATTTTGACCAAATAAAGCCTATATCTTGCCCACTGTTAAGGCCTACCTTTTCCAAAAAGACCATACCAATCGGGTTAGTAGTTCTTACGTTATTGTGGAACAAAGAAAAAATCAACAATTTTATTATATGTATAGATTGGTAGGTATGATATTTGAATTTCCCGCTCTGACGGCCATCTGTATTAAAATAGAAAAAAAAAGAGAATGAACGATTAAAGAAAATAAATTCGTATGGGCACTTTTTCATTGAACTACTGAAGCAAGTGCACGCGTCTATTATACTATCCGAAGAGAAATATTTCGTTGTGGAAAAGTTTTAAAGTTGCCTTTCAGTAATCTGTAAGTTGTCTCCTTTCAAAACTAGTTTGCAACACTTGCTAATTTTGAATGTGATAGAGATTTGTTTTCAAGACTACACGCAACATATCACAAAGTGCGTGTAACAGAACTGTTCGACAATTCACAATCGAACGCACTTCGAGGTGATCGATACTCGAAGTTGCAGACTTGTTTTTTTTTGTAAGCCGTGAGAGAAGAGAACATTTTATAACTGCTGCTTAAAACAATTTCCAGAAAGCCAAGCTTTCCAGAAAGCCGTTCAAATTAACGGCTAGTAATGCTATTAGTCATTTTTAAATTATAACTTGGCCGTACAAACTCTTGTTGAGTGCAAATAAATTTAAAAAGTATAGCGGGTACTTATTGCAAGTGCAAATTAAATTTGTTAAAAGACAAACTAAAAAAGTGTAAAGTCAGTGTACATTACCATACAAGCTAAAACAAATACAAACAAATTCAGATTTAACTGAAAAATAATCAGGAATTAAACGGCAGCGCATCTGCATAAAGAGCGCTGTCCGAAACAAAAAAACCCAGAAGCCTAAAGCCGTTCTGGATTGCGCCAGAAAATCGAAAAACGATTTTAATCAGAAATTATTGCTCCACCACCGCCATTGTCGCAAAGAAAAGCCGCCATTATCAGCCAAGCAGCGCCATAAGAGCAGTTGGAGGTTAATTGGAGCTCCAAGCCCCAACACCGCCTTTGGTCGAGCGAGTTAAGGCGTGACGAATTGTGCGGTGACGCCAAATTATCACCAGCCCGGGTTCGAAACCCAACCCAGGACAGAAGCTTTAATTTTTATTTTTTTTTATTGTTAAATTCCTTTTTTTCTATGTTAAATTATTTCTAATTGGTAAATTTTTGTAATAGTGTGTACATATTTAATAATTTTTATTTAGAAAACGTGAAGGTAAGGGAATCTAATCACTGTCTCACATATATATATATATTCATTAGTCTCTTTTTTACGCGATCAAATAGGTACAAAAGGTACATCGCTAAAACACCCAACCTTGATGCAGTGGCCATTGGATCGACAGTTGCGGATCTTCGTATAGAGTACGGTGAGTCAAAAGTAAACTCATACTATAAAATATATACATATATATAAAGTGATTTTTTTTTTAATTGAATAATTTCCCGTATCGCAATAGTGAGGTATACATAGATATATGCCAGTGCCATATATGGTTATACCATCCCACAATAGTGCGATAATAAAAAGAAACCTACACAAACAAAATACATAGAACAAAAGAACAAGAACATAAATATATACACACAAATTACTTTTTGCGTTAAGATTCGTTTCATCCGCGTTTTTATTGATTGTTTAATTGTATTTAATCTATCGTTTTATTCGCGTTTTATATAAATAGTATATTAGAGTCAATAGTTTTTATTATTCGAGTCCAATTAAAATTTTAATTAATAATTCAAAAATGAATAAAGTATGAATTGTCATAAAAGGATAATGATGAGTTTGGATTAAAAAGGGGCGAAAGAGGATGAGGATGTGCGGATAGGGAAGGATGGTGAGGAGTAGGAAGTGAAAGGTGGCGGCATAAGGGGCTACTTAGGCGAGAGTAGTAGCCAAAGGTAGGGAGGGTAAAGAACAAATTTCTCGCAGCGTCTATATACACCTCGACGCAAGTCTGGTATGACAACATTTTTGTTGTTAGGCAAAAAGGGTCAAGTCCCACGCCCACCGACGAGCTAAAGAGGGAACTAGCATACCAGCACAGACCCGAAGGCAAACAAAGTTTAGCAACATGCGCGACATTATCAGTTTGTTGCTGGAAACCTTCGATGCACATAATTTCGCGTAATGGACCTGTGAACTGGCCTAAGAGTAAGAACACCATAATTTACCACCATGTAAGAAAGATAAATATAGCAACGCCATACTCCTTGGGAAAGCAATAGGATTCCCAAAAGGAAGTAATTTATCTCGATGCCACCTCAGTTGTTTCAGATGGAAACATCTAGGATACTGCGTGATACTGCTAGGCTCACCTGCAAGCTCTGGAGTCTGGATACTAGAAGATCCAAGGAGCTTCTTCGACTTAAAAGACCCAGCATATCGAAAGTCGTTAATGTCATCTCCGGGCACTGCAGATTAGGTAGACGTGCGCAAAGGCTCGGTCTGTCATAAAATGACTTCTGCAGAAGCTGTAGAGATGAAGAGGAGGATAAATCCATCACTCACTTTCTTTGCAGTTGCCCTGCCCTGGCCAATTTAAGAATGGTTTGCATGAGTAGCTAGTAAAAAACAAATCTAAATGGAACCAATGCAACAATCAAACCAACATTTGTCTACTTGATACCAACAAAGTGTAAGCTTATAGCCAAACTGCCATTGGATTGTGTCTAAATTAATGTTATCAAATTGAAAAATTTTGCCTGAATATAGTGACAGACATGAAATGCTTCTAAGACAATTTTTGCAGTATCAATTCAAATTCTAGCTACCACCACATAAAATATTGATATATTCTGCAACAGTAAAAGAGACCGTCTATAAATTATCGTTCTTACGCCAAATTACCCAAAGGAAACTTGTAGATTTTAAATATTTAAATACGTCAAATTAGCGCTTTCTAGCTTGCGTGGAATTAAACATCCATTTATTTTAGCGTTTATTCTAACTCGACTTGTTGGTGAGTTAATTTGAATATATGAATAACAACCACATCAGTCCATGAGAGGCTGGCATGCACTAAGTTCTCCACACGAGTGTTAATGGTATGCATGGGCAATAAAATCAAAATCAGATCTAGTTCCACCACTTGACCATGCGAGATACCACGAAAACCTGCTCCAATTTCGTAGAAACCCACTAAGCAAACGTAGAAGGCAGATACCAGCATCCAATGGCCGTGATCGTCTAGTGGTTAGGACCCTACGTTGTGGCCGTAGTAACCCAGGTTCGAATCCTGGTCACGGCAGGGTATTTCCCAAAGTAGGAGGAATACTTGAAGTTTTCGTTTTTTATTTTTTCAAACTAAACTTGCTACCAGATCCGACAGTCACTTTTATAGCTTTTTTTTTTGTCCAAATCACATTCATCACGCTATCATATCAATAAATGGACAACCGCCAAAATGTGCACACTTAAGTAGATAATCATCGCATTATAGAAATTTATTTCAATTTTCTATAAATCGAAAACAAAATAAGTAATTGGTCCGAAATTATGTGCAATTTAGCAAATGAAAACCCATCTCCATTGGCTATGGTATATAAAAGCTTGAATGTCTCTATGGGGCTGGTTAAAAGTTTTGCAACATGTTCGGTCGTTTGATATTCTTGGCTCTGATTCTGGTGGTGGTCGCATCAGTGGCGTTAGCCCATCCACCCACTACTCCGACTGCAGCTGAAACTTATGATACAAAATTCGATAACATTGATATTGATGAGATCCTGAGAAGTGATAGACTTCTGAGGAACTACGTCAGGTGTTTGGAGAGGGAAGGACCCTGCACTCCGGATGGAAAAATGCTTCAAGGTAGGTTGTATTCTGGAATACTTGGTAAAGGCTTAACACCATTTTGATTAAGCCATCGTTTCGCCATTGGCGTATTTCAGAGATACTACCCGACGCGGTATCAACCGGGTGCGTCAAGTGTTCGGAGAAACAGAAAATCGGATCGGAAAAAGTAACTCATTATCTGATCGACAACAAACCGGAGGATTGGGAGCGATTGGAGAAGCTTTACGATCCACAAGGTGGATATCGCAAAGCCTACTTGGAACAGAAGGCAATGGCAGCCAAGCCGGAGGAAGCGGACCAATAAATTTGTTAACGGTAAATTAAAATAGAGAAGTAGAAAAAATTTTCTTGTGTATAATGAAAATTCATATATTTCCAGGAGAGCCTTTCTAAGAGGTCCATCGACTATTCAAAATGATGAATTGCTAGTTTATTGTTAAATATTGTGTTTTGTTAATATTTAGATGCATAAATAAATGTTGTAGTGTTGCAATTAAAATATTTTTTATTTAATTGGAAGATGAAGAACAACAAAGCGAAGATGACACATTTAGAAATATATCAGCTTCTAAGCTCCTGCTAGAAAACTCCATCTCCTCGCTCTTAGCTCCTTGAGATACATCATTCGTCAACGAAGGTTGCACTACCAGATCAGCTAGATCCACGCATTGACGAAGGTGAAAGGTAGTAGTGGAACCGTGCACCAACTAGGTCTAAAATCTGGCTTTCACGAAGATTTTAACTTTTGTGACGCATTGTAGAAGGTCTTAGCTCCGTTGGTCTCATGAATCGATGAAGGTCTATGCTTCTGCCAGAAAACTCTACCTACTCGCTCTTAGCTCCTTGAGAACCATCAGGCGTTAACGAAGGTCGCACTACCACCAATAGATAAAGGCCACAGATCAGTTAGTTCAACCCATCGACGAAGGTCTAATCTAGTAATAGATCCATGCATCAACTATAGCGTAATTTTTTTGCTGTTTGGTTTTTCTGCCTGATTTTTTTGACAGTTCACGCGTGATTCGTGACACGTGTCAAAGTAAAGCGATTTCACAATAGATAGACATACGCCCGACCAACGTTTGCAAATTATTGAATTTTATTACAAAAATTTGTGCTCAATAAAAAATGTGTTTAGAGCACTTCGTCTATTTTATGGTTCTCGTAATCGTCCTACTGAACCACGTTAATAATCAAAATTGCCGTATATGATCTGCTGATGAAGAACTGCCAATGCATCCACAAAAATTTACCGTTTGGTATGGTTTATAGGCCGGTGGCACCATTGGGCCGTATTTCTTCAAAGATGATGATGGCAAAAACATTACGTTACGGTCAATATGGTGCTCGCTATCGTTCGATGATTTCGGACTTTTTCTTGGCCAAAATGGATTGGCTGGGTTTGGTCCACATATGGTTTCAACAGGACGGCGTGACATGCCGCACAGCACGCGAATTCATGGAAATATTTCTAGGTGAATTGTTTTTTTTTTTTTCAATTTTAAAAATCAAACGCTTTAAAAATCACCCTTTAGGTCTAAAATCTGGCTTTCACGAAGATTTTAACTTTTGTGAGTACCACGCATCGAATAAGGTCTCAGATCTCGTCTCATGAATCGACGAAGGTTTATGCTGCTGTAAGAACCGTGAAACCGATTCTCAGCTTCTCGATAACTACGCGTTAGCTTCGCGGTGTAATATTACAGCCGCCAAAAAGGTACCTGGGATGAGAGATCTCTTTTGAGAGAATTGCCATTGTATTCCTAATTTCTGACTTAACTATATATGCTTGGATTGCACTGCGGATAAGCGCTTCAACTTGCACATCGTTCCTGGTTTACAAAGGTCCCACGTTCCACAAAAGTATTCGATTCTCGACATTGCTCGCATTTGGGATCACCGCGACAGATTCCCCAAGCTATAGAAATATAGACGCATCTTTTTAAAGTAACATGACATCGAGCTGTATATTTTACCTATCTCCAGAGCTTGCCAGATGATAGCCATTAACAAGTCACAAAATAATAGGTTTCTGCAACATTCGGGGGCCAAGACCCAACAACGTCAACGTCCTTTGCATATACCAATATCTGCAAAAGAAAAAGTAGCACGCCTAAAGCCAGATACAAATAAATCCCTATTTTCGATTGAGGGGACTTTTTATAGGTATACGTATACTCAACTTCTGACGATTTGTCCTTCTTGACAGAGTATTTCCAAAAACACAAA
This sequence comes from Cheilosia scutellata, assembly GCA_955612985.1. Classification (NCBI taxonomy): domain Eukaryota; kingdom Metazoa; phylum Arthropoda; class Insecta; order Diptera; family Syrphidae; genus Cheilosia; species Cheilosia scutellata. The sequence goes on from OY015314.1 coordinate 58,948,321, forward strand.
GAAATGCTTGATACAAAATTAACATCCAATAGCGTTCAAACAAGACAGCTACATTATTGGTGATCTCTTCTTAAGCCCTTGTCATCAATATGAAGGCATTGATAACAAGACGGCTATATTTTTCCCGAAAACAGTGCGATAATTTATTTGTTGTTTGCAGGGACGATTGAAAATCCACAAGTTCGCTACTGAACTCTTTTGTTTTTGAACAAATTGCGTCACATAATTTTAGGCTCAAATGCCTAAAACTCCTCTATGCAATTTACTCAAACCGAGTCTCAGTCAATATACAAACCAATGAAAAAGCTTTTAGCCCCGAAGCTTCGGCATTTGTAGAGTTTAAAGCGTTTTCCACCTCATTTGCATTAACCAGACTGAGACACTCTTCTCTCTACAGATACACGTCGTCGGTGAACTGAATTGAGACCATCAACTTCAAATGGAATACGAAATCGAAAGTCGATTTGTTTAAAAGCAAAACAACTGCAGTCGATTTGTCCATCATTTATGTCGTAAAATAATGCTGACGTTACACGTACAGAGACACCTTTGTGCATCTTAAACAAAATTCCCCAAAACGAAAGAAAGATTAACTTCTGCCTTCAAACATCATCAGATGCAAATTAAAATTCATTAAGACGCGACGATTGCAAGTTGCACAATAATTCTCTGCTTCGAGACCTTGAATCGTACCATTGTGCCTGTCAGCACGAGCAAATGCAAAATCCACTTGCAGTTCTATGAAATCCTTTTGGACGGTGTCATAAAAATATTCTACTGCCATTCCTCGTAAGCACAAGTGTATGTAAGTTACACAGTCAATATTTTTTTTGGTTTGAAGTGGCGATCGGGTGCGTTGTTGCATTAAACACATAAACTGGTCTGTTTTATTTTTGTTCGAGTTTGTTGACATACTGGACTGGTTTTCCATCGAAAACTCTATTCCAATTTGACAGTGAAGGAGAGAAAACGGGTTGCATACTAAGGCTGAAGGTCATCACCGTCAATACCTACCACATTTGCCAGAGACAACTAACTGGAAAAGTGGTTCTATTTCTAAGACACCATTCTGTGATTACTTGCCGACATCAGCAATTAACATTTTTATGGTTAAATATTTAAATTGTTTATGTTTAGAAATAATTACATACACTCATCTTCGGACTAGAAGCTAAACGATAAACTGCTAATTAACGTACCTACCTGACAGTCTTATAATGGACAGTTTAACATTGGCCAACTTATCCAAGTGACATATTTGGAATCTAATGACAACTGTGGTCTTACTTTGCCATATAAGTGCATTTTTTTTACGAATTCAATTTTATGTCTAGCTGTTTTGTTGTGTTTCCCTAATTTGCAAAAATGAAGATGCAAATGAGTTTGGTCAAGGTTTGGCTGACAATTGACGCGCGAAGTTGCGGTAATCGGCCATGTGTGGGCCGGATTATTTGAAATTATTATTGAATATTTTGAAGCGAGAGTGTGTGAGAGGAGGCATACATTTCGAGGACACTTTTAATGGCGCAATTTTCTAGAATTTGTGAACGAATTGGGTGATGGAAAATGGTATTAATGAAATTTGTTTTCGATGTAGCTAAATCAAATTTACATATAACCATTTATCCTACAGATCTAGTAAATTTTTTTTTGTGGAGTTTTACGTGCGAACGTAGGTTCTTATTTTCTCTGATCCACCATTTTGTGTTTCATTCTAACTGCCTACAATCAAGCCTTTACGATAAAAAAGTATAGTGAAACTATAAATTGCAGTAAAAACAGTTAAAATATTTTGCGTATCGCTGCGACAAAAAAAGAGTTTATGCGAATGAAATGTCGAAATTTGCCAGGTACAGTCCGGAATTCATTTTCCTTATATAAACAAAATTAAATACATAAATACTCGTAGGTGGGACAAGAGGTCCACTTGGTAGGCACCTACAATTTTATGACATATCCGAACGGCTCAATTGAGAAGCTTTCTCAGGGTAACTAAATTACACTATTGAATGGTTGTCCTTGTCAGATGTTCCCGAAAGTTGGCGCATAAAACCATAAGGTACGATTTTCGTGTTCCCTGGAGTTGAACCTCTGAGCCACCACAGTACTTAAACTGCCTTTAGGCCATGTTATTTGGTTCGTGGAGACCTCATCGTCTTTCGAAATAATTTTTCATTAATTTCTATTCTGAGTTTTGTTTGTTTCCTTTTCCTAATTAAATGATAGTTATCGACGTCTAGATTTGCAGTACCCATATACTGACATAAATATTTAAACAAAGACACAAACCATTATCGGATATTGTACCAGAGTCAGATATGTTTTAGGCAGAAGTGTAACAATGAGGGCGTTCAAGAATCTAGTTTATTAAGTATTGACAGATCTTTAACTTCATGTTTCTGAGTTTTCATTGGCTTGAATTGGTCACGTGAACAGTTTTCTCAGTTGACATTTATGCCCGTAACACTGACAAATTAAGACAAGAATTTCTCGACTTACTACTAAGTTGACATCTTTTTGTGTCAATATGTATCTGGAGAATTCAGTTTGACGTTTCTATTCGGTTTTCGGAGATCATCGGAGAACATGCTCAGTTTGACATTTCGATTGGCCTGAGGTATAGCATCATTCAGAACCCCTTAAGAAAAAAAAAAATACAATTAGCAGGAAGTGACATACCTACCGGCAAATTTGAATCCAGACAATTGAAGTTGACTTACGAGCCTTTCGAGACTTAAACCTGACAAAGGCTCTCTCAATATTAATCTGAAAGCTATTTCATTTGGACTTCACTTCTATCGACTTAGGTAATAGAATACTAAACAAACATCAGCCCATCAATGTCTACCAATACGTAAATCGTTGTTCCCGATAGTCCGTAACTACGACTTTACGAATTACCGTCGTAATGTAGACATTAAATTTTGAAATTTCAAAATTCAAATGTGTGGTTAGCACATCATTTAAAACGATAATAATTCTTGATTTTCTTAAAAGGCGTGTGGAAATAAATTAGATACTGGAACCAAAAAATTAATTTCAGTGAATTTCCGGAAGTTATTTAACTGTTTGGTCATGAACACCACAAACTGCACTGACAAGTTCCAATTTCTTTCCCAAATGTAAGTGCAAAATTAGTTAATGCTGGAACTGAGTATCTGAGCATCGGTAACGAAATACAATGATCCCACACCTATTTCGCTTTGCATACCGTAAGTAGCCACCACAATACGACTACTAACAAAAAAAATATATGTCAGCTACCGCCGATTTTGGAGAAATTGTTACCATTTGTTTACTTTTGTGGACATTTGTTTTCAAATAAATTACATAACTACGTGATTAATATTCCTCCACATGGTTTTACTTTTAAGAGAGTGAAACTCTGTCTATTATGCTGATTATGCTGTCGACCTAACACTGAATTCTGATACTGTTTGCTGACATTCAGTAGGAAGATAACTTGTTTTAGATGATACCGATCTGTTAAGACGACCATTTGTGGTGACAAATTGCAGATACATTTGAACTTGTTTCGAATACTAATTTTGAGAAAGGGTTTGCATAGATAACAGATAACTCAAGTAAAGGGAAGTCATTAAGAGATTCAAATGACAGATGATTAGTGTTCGCATCTCTAGTACTTTTTGAACACCTATTAAGAGATGCTTAATTTTGAATTGCGTAAGCACAATAAGCTATAAAACTTCCGTCTTATGTACTTACCTACTTTATTCTGGACATCTTCGTGTATGAAACACAAGAAGATTATATCTATCTCAGGCATGAATAGCAACAACTAGGTATACAAATGAAATAAATCATATTTCAAAACGACTACATAAATATGGAAAAAACAAAGAACGTAGTTGGTTTTTTGTGCAATTTGCAGCAAAATAAAATCCTTGAAGGCCATCAAAGTTTTAAAATTAATTTATTTCTTAAACACAACTAAAACTAACAACTATGTAGTTAGAAATGTTTGCATAATTGTTGGTTCCCATCTCGTTCATTCTTTAGTCGAAAAAACAAATAATGCTATAGGTACCTACCTACTCCAAATGGGCTTTATGTGGAAATAAAAATATGCGAAACCAATAAACTAAGAAAAGAGGAAGTAATTTAAAATAATAAGTAGTTGGTGGTTTCTCAACAAGTAGACGAACAATTAATCGGTTTTAATGAGGAGTATCACTACACAACGCGGAAATCTCATTTACCTCTAATTAGAATAAAGACTCTTCACTATACAATTACGGATAATCCCATTGATATTTTTTTTTTAATTCCTTGGCTAGAGTTTCAAGACAACTATAGACTAGAAAGTCACACTTTAAAGTAATATCATTGTCAAGTGGATTCAAATTATAGTGTAGATAAATAACACAGAATTATTGTGCCTCCTGTTTAAAGGTTCACTCTTTTTCCAGAGTACTCGTTGTTATGGTTTTTTTAAGAACCGTATTTGGTGGTCTTTGATCTGTCTTAGCCTTGGCCAGTATATAAACTTTAGACCAGTTCATCGCGTCCCTCTGGTACCAGCGTTGCCGAAGTGGGACAATTGTGCCATTTTGGCACCCTACAGTCCGATTCCTTCAGTTCTCATTTGGCACCTTATGAGCTTGATACATTTTAATACATAATATTTAAAAAAAAAAACATTTCTTAAAATGTTTAAAATTGATTGAGAGTGCATGTCATTTTCTCTTTCATCTGCGAACACTTATTTCATATTCACTGAACTGAATCATTTTTAACAACATAGAACGTAGCCCTTGTGTATGAAATCTATAGCATTCTCGAAAACGAGCTAAGATGTCAGCGCTTCAGTCAGCGGCTGTTGTTACGTTGTTCTATTGGTTAATGAAAAAAACTTAATAAAGTCATTTAAAAAAGACTGAAAAGAATGTTTTTTTTTTTTTTTTCAAGTAGTGAAACATACATAACGTGTGTGTGTGTACGAATTCATACACAAATAATCGTAATGATACTAATGCGATATTATATGTTTCTTGTGTTTTTAAATATCTCTCTGCCGTTGAAGGGCTGGTGGCACCCAGTTGGCACCTTTCGTTACCGTCAATGGAACATTTTTTTACGGCAACGCTGTCTGGTACCTGTCAAGATAATTAATCCTCTCTAATGGGTCACTGAGCCGGCCGCAACGATTTCGGAATCTCCCTAACCTAAAGCTAACCTTTCAATCTTATGTGTTCTTTGCTTGTCTCAGGATTTGAAGGTTTTTAAAAGTCTTGTTTTTTTCCAGCAGTATGTGGCTTTTATTTCATCATCAGAGGCATTAATGAAGCAACTTAAGCGAGTCTTGTGAAAAATTCCATTAACAAAGTACGGAACTGGTTTCAAAAGAAAGGGCCCAGTGTAAATTCCTCAAAAATTACGATAATACGATTTACGAGAAGCAGAAATTATAACCTCCGTACAATTATGAAAAACACAAATTACATCTTAAGGTTTTTTTCACTGCGCCACCTCTTGAACGTCTGACAAAAATCGAGAATATAACTGTTCTGAAAAAGCTTCTCATTTCAGTCATTCGGATTTGGCATAAAATTGTAGGTCTCTTTCATTCGTCCCAATAAATAAAAACTAACTAGGGTGCCTATACGGATCTGTTGCGCCGTCTATATATTTGTTATATCAAAGCCTTCAATATTAAATTGACTGATCGCATGCCCTTAATATGGAAGTTCCATTGGAGGTGCAAAATATCAGTCTGTTGCGAAACTGCGACGCAGCTGTCCAATCACTCTATCCTGGAACGAAATGGCTAATGAGCTCAACAGCTTTGTTTATTTTCGAAGAACCTTTTTGCGTCCTGCCAACCAATAACGTTAAGGTAGAGCTACCGAATTGTGGATCGAATCGAATGATGCAAGAATTAGCTGATTTCGTCACCAGTCACTGTTTTCTTAACTATCTTCTTCTAATATTCGCAGATTTTGTCTAGAAGAAACAGTTTACATACCTATATTCTACATGAATGCTCGAGAATTGCCCAAAGAACACTAGATCATTTTGGCAGAACCTCATTACAGCCTCAAGTCATTAAAAACCCATCACCAACGACAATCGTAAGACACCTTTGGGACCTTGATTTACGGCGGACCGAAATCTGTAGAACAAAAGATTTTATTTTTTATGTGTACTCTACCTGTGTTCAAAATATAATCTTCCTAAGACCCTACAGACTCAAAGTAGGTATTTCAAAAATAAATACGGAGGACAGGACTCATTATTATTATAAGAGGAATGAGGATGAACGTTTATTGTTTTTCATTACCTGTCAACACTTGGAAGAGAACTGCGCAGAACCTGAGTTAAGATTGTTTAAAATCGAACTCATTAGCATGTCTCCCTAGGTGCATTCCCTAATGACACAAGTACGAAGTAAACAACTATTGTGAATGTGATTTGTTTTAATGCGACGCGACGCAGCAGTCATAATAAGAAGGACGATTGGTAAATAAATATACATCCTCCGACTTTTGTGTGATTTTTCACGTCTTTTGAGTCATAGTCACTGTCTATGCAATGTAAAATAAAGGACAAAGATAGCACTACAACTCTATTGATCTGATTTATTTTATTTACTTAGTAAGAAAAATAAAAGAGTTAAACATCGAACTTAGTTTTCGCATCAATTTTTGTTTTTAAGAATCCTCACAATTGGATACATTTTGTGAACCTTTTTTAATGTCTTCTTACAAAATTCAAACTTCAGAGTGCAACGACTTAATCGAAATTCCAATACTATCAACTCAAAAACCGTCATCGACTTCTAATTATCCATCTACATAATCATGTAGCGTAATCCGTTTTCAAGAAACCAAAACATAATCACGGCTTAGGCATTCCATTATTATTATGTGTTTATTGTGACATCATTGTTCTTGGCGGAATTCCTTAGTTTTTGCCCGTTATAAAATTTGCATAAATGAAAGTCCATTTATTAATCAATGCTAAACGATGTAGGCGCCAAAAATATTTATACATGGAATTTGATGTATTTTTGTTGTTTGTATAAATTATACAAATTTTGATTTATGTCTATCTTCAAAAAAAAAATTCTTTAGATTGGTTAACAATTTTTTATTTGTGTTTCCTAGTAAACATGTTTTTATTAATTAAGCACTCTGCAAAATATTGGCTAAGCAAAATGGTTGTTCAATTCTAATAGATATTTGGAATTTAATTAATTTTTTACACAACGCCTTCGAGACTCTATAATTTAATTGCAACAAAAACAACTTCTTACGTCATAGAGGGCATCACAAGGTGCGACTGGCAATATTTTCAGTGTTACATTCAATTCAATGTGTATATAAATCCATTTTCAATTATTCGACAGTGAGTAATGGGCAGAGAGAGGGCATGTCTTTAATAAGAATAATTACACCAGCTGGGCTCTGAGAGATTTTCCGACGATATTCTACAAGTGTGCATTAAGAATTTCAAATTCGCTGCAATATTAATTTCGCTTCACATTGGAATTGGACACATTATAAAAATATTTATTGCTCGACGAGAGAGCCTCAATTTTAAGCGTATTATTACTGTCACGTTTTATATGTCATTCTTTGTCTTTTGTAACCTCAATAAAAATTATTGAGAGAAGTACAAGCAGAGTTGGTGTAAGGAATTCCGTTCGAAAGTTGATAGTATCTGTAGTAATAAAATGTGTAATATGCAAATATTTCAATTAATTGCAAGACTCCTATATGTATATAGTATAGCTTTAGCTATAGATGTGTACCTACTATTTTTGAACTGGTTTTGAGAATTTTTTTACTGTTGTGTGATAATGAGAAATATTCACGAAATTTACATCGTTCTTGTGTAATTTTTAACAGTGCTGTGGATAGCGCTGCGCTGTGTTGATCTTTGATTTCTGTAGTTTTGGAATATTTTATTTTCAAGGAGAGCACCAGTTTTCTATTTCATTGAACGTGAATTTGGCAAAAGTGTATCAAAAATTTAGATATTTACTTCCCAGCTAGTCAAAGCCACTTTCCAAGAGTGACGTATGTGCTTTGTACCCGCCCCAGACCGGAGCGTTGGTAGTGATTTGCTCTGCATGTTTTAGCAAAAGCCGAAAATCATTCAAAGAATTTAGCTCCAAGAAGACCTTCATCCGCCTTTGCTAACGTCCAAGCTTCTGCGCTATAGAGTAGGAGTGGGATAATGAGGGTATTATATATAGAGTCTCCTTAGTAACTCCTACGTAATTCTAAAGTTACCAACTAATATATTTCGCAGCAAATCATCTGCAATAACAGCTTCCTGACTATGTTAGCGGAGAAGTCTACCCGTTAGCCTCTAGCAGAAGAAAGGATTTATTTCTAGAGAGAAACAAAGAGTGGCTTGAAGGGACTTTCACACTTCCAATTGTGAGTGTCAGATCAGCAGGGCGACCTGCAAGGCCATTTGAAGAATCGAGTGAAAGGACTAAAAGAAGAAAAACTGAAAATATCCGAGAAACATTTCAAACTGAGGAACTAGCTTTTGCAACTCAGATGAAGTTAAGAGAAACCGGGAACACCGTTGCTTCAAAAGTATTTACAGAAATCCTTAAATCTCCTGGAAGAGCGCAAAAGTACAAGGAAGCATATTCTAACAGCCTTACGAATAAAAAAGAAAAATTGTCTATACAAAATGCTCTTTCTATGTTCATTGAAGCCGGACTATCGCGAAAGCAATATGAAATTGTGGCCGCAACGAATAAAGATTTTTTTCCGTGTTACAGTATGCTTCAAAAAGCTAAAAAGGTTTGCTATCCAAAAGAAGAATCATATACTGTGACGGAAACATTGGCTGAAATAAATCTGCAGGATTTGTTGGATCACACTGCAACTCGACTACTAATGTATATGCAGGAAGTTGTAAGCAGTCTTAATGAAAATGAATGTGCATCTCTTGAGCTAATTACAAAATGGGGTTGTGACGGATCCCAGCAAACGCAATACAAACAGAGATTCGAAAACTGCTCTGATTCAGATGCGTTTATATTTCAAAGTTCGCTAGTTCCGTTGCGTTTAGTTAGTGGTTCAAAAACCATCTGGCAAAACCCAACTCCATCTTCTCCCCGATTTTGCCGGCCAATAAGAATTAACTTCGATAAAGAAAGCGCGGACATAACCAAAAGCGAAATCAACTATGTCCAGTCAAAAATTGATTCACTCAATGAGACTGCAATAAGTTCGACCATTAAAGTGAAGCATACATTGCTTTTTACAATGGTCGATGGAAAAATATGCAATGCAATAACTGAAACTACATCAACACACAAATGCTATGTTTGCGGGTCAACGTCAAAAGACTTAAACAAATTAACTATACTGACAAACGAAATTAATGAAAACTCCATGAAATTTGGTTTATCAGTACTACATGCAATAATCAGACTTTTTGAGAGTCTTCTGCATGTAGCTTACAAACTTCCAGCAAAAAAATGGCAAATTAGATCCCAAGACGAGAAAGATGTATGTAAAATAAGAAAAAATCAAATTCAACGGGAATTTAGAAACAAGCTTGGTCTCATTGTGGATCTACCACGAGCAGGTTTCGGCAATACAAATGACGGGAATACAAGTCGAAGGTTTTTTAATAACCCTGAAATTGCCGCTGAAGTCACAGGGATTGATTATAACTTGATTTTTCGATTTAAAATCATTTTAGAAGCGATTTCAAGTGGCTACAAAATTGACTCCGAAAAGTTTGGTGTTTATGCAATGGATACAGCCAGACTTTATGTCGAGTTATATCCATGGCATCCTATGACTCCGACCATGCATAAGATCTTGATGCACGGGTCTATTATAGAAAATGCCCTTCTTCCAATTGGTCAGCTATCGGAAGAAGCAGCAGAAGGCAGGAACAAACACTTTAGGTGAGCGAAATAAAATAAAACTACATTAAACAAAAATATTCATATATAAAACTTTCAGATTATATCGTCTTAATTATGCTAGAAAGTTCTCAAGGAGGGATTGTAACCAAAACGTCCTAAACCGATTGTTGCTCAGCTCTGATCCTCTAATCACTTCTCTTAGAAAGACGCAACCAAAAATAAGAATGCCATTTTCAAAAGAGACGTTAGAAATGCTTCTTCCAGATGCTCCAGAATGATAAAAATCTAGCGATTACTTTTTGAACAATAAAAAAAATCAAATATAGAAAAAGCGGTACTTTTTCAAAAATATATGCCAAAATTAATACAAATCAATTAAAAACTGTATTTTATTGAATAAATATTTATTTTAAGTTGAAAAAGTAACAAAGGTAACGAAAAATAATTTTGGCCAGGTTTTTCATGCAAATACTCCACTGTGCGCCGTTTGCAAAAATTATAGCATCTTCCGATAGGGTACTAGATAATAATTTTCTAAGTCTTATAGGTGCCATATTTCTGACATATAAATGCAAATTGCATATACATGTGAGAGTGTGTGGCTACGTTAGGGGTAGTTGCACTGTGCACTGTCACTGTGTGTGTGTGTTGTGCTCTAACGATCTGGTTTGCAATGGTTTTGCATTCCTTTGTGATCAACTGTTTTTGTTGGTTTGGAATGGGTTTTTATTGTAGAGGGGAAATACTGGAGTCCCTCTCAATAGGCAGATCTGCGAGTGCTTGGAAACTTGATTCAGTCGATAAGTAAGAAGCCAGTCGGGACTCGGGAGGTCCGCCGCAGAATTGCTTTATCGATTCTTAAATAACATACATAATACTCAATTACTAGAGGGAATTTTGTAAGTTTATTAATATATATATGTAATGTATAGTTTCAATTTCTATTTTTGGGACGAATGGAAAGGAATGGAAGGAATGTACAATTTTTATGCCGAGTCCGAACGGCTGAATTGAGAAGCTTTTTCAGGACAGTCAATAGTCATATTCTCGGATGTTTGTCAGACGTTCGCGAGAGGTGGCGCAGTAGCAAAAACCTTAAGGTGTAATTTGTGTTTTTCCTGGGATCGAATCTGGGATCCCTTGCACAGTGGTCCAGCACACTAACCACTGCGCTACTGCGCCCACAATTCGTCACTATAATCCGATTTTACCTGCAAAATACAATAAATGCTGTCATGAGTCACGATTCCTCATTATCCGACTGTCTTTGCCCGGCAACTTTATTTATTAAATCCAACTCTCAAAAGTTGTACTTCATTAATTAACATTTATAAACACTATTATGACATAGCAATTTAAGATCAAACAAAGCAATAAATTTGTCTTTTAATTAAAAATAACAGACTTTAACTTGATAATTGTCAATTGCAATTACAACACAAAATATCCTCATGTTAATACTCTCAGAATTATATCATACTTCCCGAATAAAATTAATAAATACACTCGAAATTAGTTGTGTGTGTGTCTTTTTTTTTGTCATGTAGGTCTTTGTTTTGAGTACAGAATCAAAAAAAAAAAAATTTATTATTTTTTTGTTTTCATATTTTGCCCGCGCAGAAAAGAAAACGAATTGGGTCTTAGCGATAAAAAAAGGTACAGATTTTTGGCAAAAGTTCAATCCTATCTTTTAATTCCTAGAAATAAACAACAAAACTGTAGGACAATCGAAAAATGTGAGACCGTTCATTCAATTTATGTTCACAAAGTTTAAATGATGCACAATAGAATTAGAACTAACAAAAGTGAGCTTCAGAGACCATTTTGTTTTATTTTTGCACAATCAATAGTTTAGTTAGAGATAGAAGAAGAGAAAGAGAAACAAAGTGGGATAGACAGTCAGACAGAGATTGATCTATCGATGTAAGAATTGTCAGCGGTTCGCCAAAACCCACCCGCGAATGCCAACATCTAGATGAAGTTTACGTGGAAGAACAAAATGCGAACATTTGGAAGAAGTTTATGCGAACTGGGAAAAGATATGCATTTAGAAGATTGACTCTGGTTGTATAGAAGAAGATTCTAAATAATGATCGCAGTTTTACACTTTTCTGCAGAATTTTTAATATTAGAACGGCATCGCTTCATTTACAATAATCTCTTGTCAGTCAACTTCAACGGCAAATTCGTCTAGGAGAACGCCATTCACCCAGTGATTTGGTAAGTCCTATACTATATTCAGTATCGTCTTTTTAACTCTCTCCACTCAAGTCGTGCAGAAAGGGTAAATCCACACTGAAGGCGCTCTTCATTGCCTGGTCAGAAAGGTAGAAGAAACTTTCAGATCCAAGGAAATTGCCCTTTGTGCCTTCTTGGACGTTGAGGGCGCCTCCGATAATACCGGCTCGATCGCTAAGGCAATCAGAAGCAAAGGTATCGAAGACCCGACCAACCAGTGGATCAGAGCCATGTTGGAAAGTCGGATAATTACACCCTCCTCCGGAGGTGTGTCGGTGTCTGTGACAGCAGCAAAAGGCTGCCCTCAAGGGGGAGTACTCTCTCCTCTCTTGTGGTCACTAGTCATCGACAGTCTATTAGTCAGTCTGCACAGCCTAGGCTTTAGTGCCATCGGCTACGCTGACGACCTAGCGATCATCATCAGTGGCAAGCTCAGCACTACCATTACCTGTAGGATGCAGAACGCACTTCTACATGTCTCAGAATCGTGCAATTTGGAAGGTCTTTCCATAAATCCTAGTAAAACCATTCTAGTGCCTTTTACAAGGAAGAGATTGATTAATCTTAACACTATAACCGTAAACGGCACTACTTTGAGCTACTCCAATGAAGTCAAATATCTTGTCCTTGATAAGAAGCTCAACTGGAACTCACAAATCAAGTCCGCCACAGAACGTGTCACTAGAGCCATGTGGGCCAGTAGGCATTGGCCTTCGTTAAGGAGGTCACACGTCTCTTAGAATAACTAAATCCCTTAGATAAAATAGATCTTTCTAGGTCGCAGTGTCAGTCAAATGGGCAGGGAATGTAATAAAAAAAAATCGTCTTGTATACTTGAAGTCATTTCAGTACAGCGTATATTAAAAAATTTACGTTTTTTAACTTTAATGTTTCATTTATGACTGTGGAATTGCGAATGCATATATTTTCTTTTCCGTTCGGCAGACAACATCATTGGACTCAGCTTTTATTTTGTTCCCTCTTTAATTCCAAGTATAAAAGATCAAAACCATTCTGATCAACATAACCTGTCTGCTGGAAAGTTTGCAAATGTGAAATATGTGCCATAAAAGAGTTAACTTGTGTCATAAACAAACAACAAAGTTACTTTCAATGTGATTTTTGTTTAATAATTCTGGTTGTACAGGTTCTAATTTAATTGATTAAGTACTTCCGATACTGTAATTTGACAACCAAATAATAAATACCATGCTATTAAATTGGGATATTTTCACCTACGCCGTTGTCTGTTTAGACATAAATTGAAAAAAAAAAAATGACACTTAAAACCACATTTTTTTGACAAGAAATTTGCAAAGTGTAAACGCGGTATATTATTGTTATTCTAAAATTTAGTTTTGAAGCTAATTTTATATAAATCAATTAGCTTTACAAATAAACAATTTTTTTATTCTTGCTATATTATTTTTATATACTAATTTAAAGGGCTTCCTTCCCGTGAATACTACCTGTGTCTGAATGAATACAGCACTTTTAAAAATCTGCAAATTGTTTCAAGTTATTTAGATCAAGTCCTCTGGAGGTCAATGGTTCCCGTCGCGTCGTCTCGAAGCTTCTGTGATTCGAAGATTGAAAAATCCTTTTGACCGATCGAATATAGTGGACGTGTTTTTCGCCGAGAAAGACTTTATCACTTCACCTTTGGAGCATGATATCGACCGCATATTTTACTATCTGGATAGATCTGTTGAAGATAGTGCCTTCCATGTTCACCCCTGCCCTTTACAATGTGGGCCTCAAAAGGAAATCAAAGAAGAAGTATGATGTTTGGGATATTACTTCTAAATAGCACATCGCTCATATATACGAGTATGCGGCATCGAAGTCGATAAAAAGATGGTGGGACTCGACTTGTCATTTTTTGGCTTTTTCCAGGATTGGCTTCAGTATAAGAAATTCGATCTATGGTCGATTTGCCGGCCGATATTCTTGTATGCCGACTAATACTATGTTGTAGAACGGTTTGAGACTTTCACACAGTAAGTATGTTTGATATGATCTTATTTTCGACATAAGAACTATGATATGACCTAATAACTGGCAGGGTTTTAAAGCCATATCAACAAGAGCCGTACAAAAATTACAGTTCATAGTTAACGCAACTGCGTTCCCCATACAAACTGAATTCCCCTTTTCCCGTAGCTATAACAACTCGGGTTGTTATTCCCAAAATCGGAGAAAATGATTTTCTTTAATTCTCTATATCAAAACAAGTTTGAAGTCGAGAGTATGAAAAATACGAATTTTCCTACACAAATTTTGACCCCCCTTTTCCCTCTTTTGGGATTCGAATTTCCCCAAATCGCTCCTTAGTGCTCACTTTGTCTATTTCTCGACAATCAAAAAGCTAAAGATGTACAATTTGGGACATTGATGTGCATTATTGGGAAACGAGGCGTGGCTGCTTGTTGTGCAGATCACTCATAGCTATCACATATTATGGATTTATGTCTCAATAAATGAAAGCTGATCACAGACAAAGTAAACCACTTTTCCTAACCTTTAAAATATAGGTTTTCATTGAAATTGTCACGACGACATTATACCATTTCATGACACTGAAAGTCAGGAAATCAGATGCGTTTCCAATCAAAATATGTCTTAAGGTCATTTGTCACATTTAATGCGGGAACCAATTTTTTCTCAAATCATAACACCTTTTAGGGCTTAATTAGTTTCGATCGGTGGCTTTAAATGTATATGGAAAGGCTTATACTACCTTGAATTGATTTGCTCTGAGACGACATCAGTATCTCGCACTAGGACACAACGATGAGTGACTAATTGATATGTAGCTAGATACTAGTTGAGCTATTTTTTTTGTTGTTGTCTATTTTCCAGAAACACATCGAATGACATTGACAATAAACACA
The DNA here is from genome assembly GCA_955612985.1 of Cheilosia scutellata. Lineage (NCBI taxonomy): Eukaryota > Metazoa > Arthropoda > Insecta > Diptera > Syrphidae > Cheilosia > Cheilosia scutellata. The sequence goes on from OY015314.1 coordinate 58,963,321, forward strand.
CCCACATCAGTTATTCTAGAGGTGATTGTGTATAAACTGGAAGATCATCATCATCACAATCACACGTATGTTTCATTAATTTAAAAATTAATGACAATATTTAAGTGAAAAATGTGCATCAAAAGACAAAGCAACACGGCTACGCCTGTAGACGTGCACATTATTCCAAAGAGATAGAACTTCCTGATCAGTTAGTTGTTGGTTTAGAAAACGTGATCTGGTAAAGCAATAAGGTGTTCTCGTCTTGTTTTTTTTTTTTCAGAATCCTGTCCTGAGGATCTAGGAATTCAATCTTTGTTTTCTATTTTGACATGCGGCTGTGTGAAGGTGTGACCCAGTTCTATTTTCGCAATAATGACTGACAATGACCCGTACGCTTATAAATCTTGTCTATGGGAGACCTATTTGTGGTTACAAAGAAAGTTGTAGTTAAAGCTTCTTTTTTTTTGTTAACGGAAGAAACTCTAATTACCGGTAGATACTTTGAGAACTTTTAAAGGAGAAGAAAGATTAATAGCCACTGTCTTTTACAGCTTTAGATTACATGCAATAGTTTAGCCGTTCCAGGTTAGAATCCGAACAGTAATAGCCATCTTTTCCTGGCTGCCAGTCAGTACGAGTATATGTTTCGAAGTACATAATTAGCAATAGCAACTAATTAAATTCTTGCGTGCCTGAATATAAGTGCTTCGTGCAGTATCATGATTTAAATACCACTTAAACTTTACTGCATTAGAATTTTCTTGAGCTTAATGACTTGTGGTTGTGACACACTTCTATTCTGTATAATTCTTCTTTTCCTTGGCTAAAATGTTACAAGACCCAGTCTCCATAGAATTCAGTAGTGGATATGATGCATTATAGCAGTCATGTAGTGTGGATGTAGGACAGGACCCCTAAAATGTATGACTGGACAATGGAGAAGAAGAAGAAGGCCTTTAAGGCGTAAATCTACTTAGAGACTTGCCGTCTTGACATGAAAACGCGACAAACTTGCAAATGGACTGTGGAAGTCATGGAAGAAGTTCTGGGAAAAGTCCGAGATTATACAGATCTGCAAATAAGATGTTCTGATAGACCGTACATCAGCCACAGAGGAAGGAAGTGGAATACCTATCATTATTGCAGGAGTCAAATCCAAAGATGGAATTTCTTACCAATGGAAGCAGAAGAACGGAGAACTTCCCAGAGGTAGCTTAATCCCGAAGGAACCACTGAGAATGACAGATCAATCGTTTTGAGGAGGGCGGAGAATTTATAATCCTGAGGAAGATAATGTGACGTTTGAAGACCAAATCATTGCCCTAGCTGAAGAGGGAGTCTAGTAACGATATCGTGTTAATAAAGTGACTTGGGATCTGAGAGCGTGGCGGCATGCAGGCCAATTGGGTAGACCCTTTTCAAGAAAAGATTGCTCAAGTTTATATTAAGTTTAAGTCTCCTTAAGTATTGCAAAAGCCATTCAAATCTATAGTCGAATTCAGGGTTGTGGGATGAGTAGAAGCACAACCAACCAGTCATTTATTCTCATCATGGTATATAGAAGGCGTGGGAAAATGAGACTTCTTTTGCATTCTCCCACGTACATCTTTTTTAGATTGTTACATTAATAAAGTCGGTTCCATTGGCGCTGCAATGTTGTGTATAACTGAATACTGGATGAGCTTCGTCCCTATTCTGTGATGGTGATGATTTTAGATGAAAGTTTGGCTCTAAAATTCCACAGAATTAAGAATTTTCTAGAAGTAGAAAAACGAATGATTGTGAGGCCTGTTATACCAGCTATATATGAAGTATCCCATAATTCACACAAAATCTAATTTTAGTAGAAAATACAGATTTTTGATTAGAAAGCTTACATTTTTTATTGATTCATAGAGTATACAGATTGGAGGGCCTATGTATGGAATAGCATATCGGGTAAATGGCCGCCACGGCTTTGCTGGCAAGGACGTACTCTTTTATTGAAATTTTCTATGACCGTTTCGCATAAATGTGGCTGAATTTCATTAATACACCTCCCCCTAATTTCCTATTTCAAGGAGTTGGTGGTCGTGGGCTTGTTTTCATAGACTTTTGACTTCAAAAAACCCCAAAGAAAAAAGTCAAATGGCGTTAAATCGCAAGATCTGGATGGCCAATTCTGATCGCAAAAACGGCGTATTACATGATTAGGTAATGACTCATGCAGTAATTGAATTGTTCCTCTGGCTGTATGACATGTGGCATCGTCTTGTTGAAACCACATGTTGGTCATATTCATATCTTATAATTTAGGCACTAAAAATTGGGTTATCATGTCACGATAACGAACACCAAATTGTTACTGTCTGACCAGCCGCATTTTCGAAGAAGAATGGTTCGATAATGCTTCCAGCCCAAAATCCGCTCCAAACAGTCACGCCTTGTGGATGTATTTGTTTTTTAACAATTACCAGTAGGTTTTCTGAACCCCAAATGCGACAATAGGCGTATTTTTTTGAAGCCATCAAGATGAAAATGAGCTTCATCACTGAAGATGATTTTGCTCTAAAATTGCGGACTGTAGCTGAAAAACTCCACTATTTTTAAAATATTTCTCAACAATGAAAATGCATTGTTCTTTCGTATAGCGCTCCATTTCTACTAGCCCCGAACTGTCAGCTGTCACATTGTTATCTTTTTTTCCGTTGGCATCACTGTACTATTAAATGGCGCAAAATTCAAAATGTTGCGTGAATTATATGGGACACCCTTTATTTACCTATTTACAGGGGCGTAGCAAGGGGGGGTGGGGGGGTTGTGTCGCACAACCCACGCTTTTCAAGAGTCGGCAAATCAACCATCAATTTTCAAAAATTAGGTCTTAAATTTGGTTTTCCATTAGGTATAGGTTTTTAAACTTGTAAATGGATACAAAAGTCGGCATTTTCAAAGGTCCCAGATGAACTCCTTAAAATCGGTGAATCGGTGAATTTGCCGACTGAAATCCTTAAAATTTAGCGAGTATCCATTCGATTTTAAAAAGAGCGTGTCGGCATCGGTGAATTTGCCGACTAAAATTCTTAAAATTTTGCGTGTTTAGATTCGATTTTAAAAACGGTCGGCATCGGTGAGATTACCGACTGAAATCCTTAAAATTTAGCGAGTTTAGATTCGATTTTAAGAAACGGTCGGCATCGGTGAATTTGCCGACTGAAATCCTTAAATTTTATCGAGTTTCGATTCGATTTTAAAAAGGACGGTTGGCATTTCTAATCTGACGTTAAATTCGATGGAATGTGTTATTCGCTAGCTCGCGGCTTATTGATGTGGAATGCGAACTTTAACAATTCGCGGCAAACGTGTGTTTGGGCAAAGAGGAGGATAATGTATTAAGAAAATAATGTATTATTAAGAAAATAAGTTTATAAACAGTTTAAATAACGAAATTTCGAATTCCAAACTTTTTGCCGCGAACGAAAACACCCGCGCGAATTGTCAAAGTTTATTCGCAATCCACATCATTTAATACGCGTTCTACAAACTAGCAAAATAAACATTCGTTCGAACTTAACCTCAAACTAGACATTGTGGGTAGAAACTGATGGCTGAAATTCGCGAATTACCGCGATCTGTAAAAGTGTTCATGTGAACGGACTGTCAAAGCTTGCGAATAGTCGTTGGATCGCAGGTAGTTGGTCGCTCTTATGTGAATGGTCTTTTAGGTATTAGCCCAGGGGTGTTCCTGTTAAGATTGGTCAAAATTGGACAAAGGGGCGTGGCGCCTCCCATACAAAAAACATCATCACATTCTATGGAGTGAAACTCGTTGATGTTAGATATAACTCGATAACCACTGGACCGATTTTCATAATTTCTATACAGTCGGCACGTTCCTGAAATAAGTCGGCATTTCAATGAAAGTCACCCCCCACGGCTCAAACCCTCGCTACGCCCCTGCCTATTTATTTAAAACAAGACGGATATTTAGCTACTATTTTCAGAGTTAATAAATTCAGACAAATTTGTGTAAAAAACTCTATAAATTTTATTAGCCCTGTAAAACTTTTGTTAAGGTATTTTTTATTTTGACAAAGAAACGATGCGTGCGATCAAATAATTTTGATGGCGTGTGTCGGCCTTTTATACGCCAAATCATTCTAGGAATCCATTACTCATATAATTGTTATCGTAATTTGTTTTTAAATACATGCGAGCGATATCATCATTCGTTTAACAAGGCAAAATATGCAAAAGCATTTCGCTAGAATCGTTTTAAGATAAACACTTCCTCTGATACAAAAATAGTAGAGCCTGCTCTTAATAAAAAAAAACAATACATTGTCTTGCCAAATTGAATATTCACTTCCTAAGTCTTCACAAAATCGTGACAAGATACACCTATCAAGATCGCATCGATATTAGATTAGCTGATAATTGTAAGTAACTCCCTCTGACAAGCAAATAATAAAACTCTAGTCGATTTGAACTTTGAACCATTTGAAAATAATCACGAACCTGTCACTATCTGTCAGATGTACTTGCAGTATAGTAAAGTGAGTTTTTATTTGCTAGTCTCCACCATCTGGAACACGATCTCAATAGCTTCAAACGTCACGGTCTGACAAACAACTTTGCCGGCTTTTATGATGATCTCTAAACAGTATCAGATGTATCTTCTATGATCATACGAATCGTGGAACCAAAACAAATTCCAAGAAAAAACAGAGAGCAGCTCTAAATGAAATACGATCCACAATTCATTGAGCAACGACCGGCTAGATAAGAAAACATAGCTCTCCAATTGCGCTGGGTGCCTTGGAAAGGAATACCATTACCATAGCTTCAAGCTTCAACATCTAAACCACTATTCCACTGATGGTCACTTCCATTCACTCATAATACACCATACCATCTGTATAGCTCCGCAAATATTACCAATAAAGAGTTCTTCCAAGTGTGACGAGGTTTCAGTCTGATTTCACCATCGGTGGCGGTAAAGTAGTAAACGATCGTCTTTCATTGGAGTAACTCGTACACACTGTGCACAGTGATATTATTTGTATCTGTCGAACGAGTTTTAAGTTTGTCTTTGTTTTATCTGTGACTCTGTGAAAAGTGCAAATTTGTTTTGATTTTCTGAATGTTTTAAGAAAAAAAGAAAAAGAAAATTCAAACGAGTGAAATCGTGGAATTAAACCAATTTGATTGTCCTAAAGGATTAGATCAATACAGGGTTTGACGAGAGAGGGATAGATACTCGTGTTATGACCATTTAACCAATTTCGTGGATTAATCCAATAAAACGTGATTGCTGAAGTGTCACCTAAAATATAAATAAATTCAATTTCGTTAAATAAGATATCAATTTCGCTTGCTGGAGGAAGAAAGTACTAAGCTGTCACCTTACCACATATCCGTAAGTAATTTAAGCATTATTTTTACCGTATATCTTTTGGTCCCTATATGGAGTATGTACGTAATGGATTTCATTCGTGTTGTTTTGCTCTGGGGCTCAACAATGAGTTGGTGGTAGGTACCTATAGATATAGACAATAGCAATATTTTGTCGACGAAAGTAGAGTTTTTTTTTTAAATTTCTCTTGTGCGTAAGTGGATCTCATTAGTACTTCTTAGTGTGTCGGACAGGTACACCTAAAAAGTGCAGGCGTTATTTCCGGACCATACTGTATGAGCGACGCGAGTCTGGAGATGACTAATTTGATGAGAGATTTTTTGTATTTAATTTTGGTTGTCATAGAATAATTCCAAAATTATCTGGGATTTTTTGGTAATATAATATTTAGAAATACCCAAGAGCAGTGCTGTTTTTATTAAGCAAAAAAATAATAATAAGATAGAAGTCACTGCGATGCATTAAATAAAGTTGAACTACGACACATTTTAGTGACACTGAGCAGCAGCTATATGTGTAATTAAAATATTCAAAATATAAATAGGACTAAGAGCCGGTTTTATCAGAGGTGGTTATACTTCCATACATTTAATTTAACCCATGATTATTTGTGGTAACCAAAAAGTGTTTGTCCACTTTGGTCACCAAATCATAGCTTTGCGACAGTCGTTCCAGTTTCCCAAGTTAATTTATCACTTCAGTTATTCAGAAATAATCTATGGTTAAAATTGTTTAATTTTTGTGTACGATTATTTTCGGTATTGTATCGTTACATATATCTTCTGTTTGTAACCGAACTCCTCCTAAACGGCTGGACTGATTTTAATGAAATTTTATATGTGTGTTTAAATGGGACTAAGGATGGTTTAAATTCACAATTGGACCCGGTAGGTGGCGCTGCGATCCGATTCCACAAAATTTCAAATAATAAATAAGTACTCAACAATAAAAAAAAATTTAAAAAGCTAGAATAGATAAGCTCATGAATAAAATTTCAAATAATAAACACTAAAAAAAAAATCACAAATACATTATATATTTTTTCTTTTAATTTAACTTAATTTAAATGAGTGTTTTCAGTACAATCGTGTCACAACCAAGCAATTTTTACCTCACTGTCATGCATTACATTCATCTGTCAGTTGAAAATGCTTCGACAAAGCGGATTGCTTCCTATCCGATTTATTACTCTATTTTCCCTTTATTATTTTAATGAGTAATATAAATTTTATTCTATATAGTTTTTGAAAGAAATTTGTTACGTTTTTGACTGCTATGTCAAAGCTTGAATAAACAAAATTCAATAATATCATTGGTTAAATGTCGTTAACCGATCAATATCGGCTGGTTACCGAACCAAGCCATGGATTCTCTGTTTAAAATTTGACTGCTGCAATAACCGTTGATTAAAGTTAACCGGCCCTAAAATGCGTAGTATGGCAATTCAATTATAAAATGCTTTCTTTAGTCCTGATGACATTTACTTAGATTCATGATTTAAAATTTTAAATATGAAACGTGTACAGGGAAATTAAATTTTTCTGTAATTTTTTAAGGTTAAGGTATAGACGGTATGAGCTCATATTATAATAAACCGTCCTGTTTGGTGATCAACTCCTAGCGCAAAAGGTAACAGCTAGGACTCTAGGAAGCTGACATTTTGAACAAAAAAATTCCTTTTATAGCGTAAGTAGGCACTTCGAATAGATTTGAGGAAATTCAAATTCCAAAAGGGGGAAAATTGAGCGTCAAAGTTTGTATGCGGGAAATGCTTATTTTTCATCTGATCGACTTCAAAGTTCAAACTCGGTTCCTCCATATAAGAAATAGATACTCGTAAAAGCGTTTTCCCCGATTTCGGAACTTATGCTTGAGGCCCAAGTTATTAGCGATGGGAAAAGCGGAATTCAGTTTCATCCTATTGAGCACGCTGCAAAGCACAATAGGTACTTTTGTAACGAAGCCTCGGATAAATGCTAGTTTGAAATAAAAGATGATCAAAATTTCGAACTTGATATGTTTATCAATTTTGACAGTACGATGTTAGGGGGCTCAAAAAAGTGGGTCTAACAATTTTGCTTTTCTGCCATGTACCTACATTAAAATACACACGTTTAAGATAATCAGCTTTTTTGCCGTTGTTGTTTGTTGTATACGCCTAAGGTGGATCTCGCATTGAGGCAACAAGCAACTAGCAATTGTCAATAAGCAATACGCAATGTTTTTTTTAACCTATTCTCACATTGAAGCAACATTATTTCCAGAAATTTTTGCCCATCAGGGATAGAAATATTGCTACTACGAAGCAATATTTGTTGCTTTTCAACATGCGGTGTGTATCGCCAGCGATAAATATTGCCGCAATCAGCAACATTTGTCGTTCGATCGATATTGAATTGCTTTGATGTGTGACTTCTAATTTAATTCAATGTAAACTAATTGTGAGCAATAATATTGCGTATTTCCTATTGCCAGTTGATTATTGATTATTGCCTCAATGTGAGAATCGGGTTAACTCGACTCCCGTTTGGATAATTCACTAAAACCTATAATATTTTAACCACTAAAATCAAACCTTATTATAGCTATTTATTATTATTATAGCAATTTAAAAATGGCGTTTTTTTTTCGAACAAACATTTTACAGCTGACGGCTGATTTTTGTTCATTTCGGTTTGCCATTATCCACAATTTAAAGACCGAAACCGAATATAGAATTACGATATATGGTCCTAGCTGTTGAAAACCTAGTCGAAAGTTAGTTAAGTAAAAAAAATAAAATATACACTGTCATGTCTATGCAAAGATCTGCATATTACAAACCCTATATTTAAAATTAATTGTTTCTTCCGTATATTCGTATGTTTCTTTTTTTCATAATTCACGTGTCAAAGTCTGGTAACATATAATTTTTTTTTCTAGTATCAAAATCAAGTATTAAATAGATTCTATTATATTTATCAACGACGAAGTGTGAAAACTATTATCCACATGTGTTGTGTAGTACGTGTTCGTAAATTTCGCGGAAGTTCACTAGCGCGTTGGGTAGCAAATGAGGCGTTAATAAAAATTGTGAAATTTTTGCAAAGATTGATTCATGACTGACTGAACAGCAGCTAATAATAGTTTTATTTTGGGAATTAAAAAAAAGTTGGATAGAAGGCAACTATTATATTGTAGATATATGAAATAATAATGAAATGCATATGATACCAAAAAAGGGGCTAAATTTTATTGTGCTATACACAAAAAAATGTCTGTGCAACTGGACCGATTATTATCAATTAAATGACGTTAATTTTTCCAACACTATTCCAACAAATTAATGTTAATTAATGAACCGCGTTTAATGTTTGAATTTCCTTAAACAAAATTTCTAGCTTGATGATGTAGAAAAAAATATGTGAATTAATTTAAAAGTGTTTTGAAATAATGAAATTAATTTTTGGATTTTGTAAATTTTGTTCGTTTTTGCAAAATGTCGTCGGCTTGATGGTTTATGTGTTTACTTTTCTATCACGTGTTTGTATACACACTATTGCTTCTCTACGCCATCTTTTCTTTACTAGTGAATGCACATTACAAAAGTACCTACTTATTAATTTTGTCTATAGTATTTTAACTGCTGATTGGTTTGCTGAATATCACAGAGACGCTAAATGAAAATGGTAATTTTTTATGATAAATGCCAATTTAAAAGTGTCGTCAAAATTTACAATGTTCTTCCAAATTTAATTAGTTTTCACAGCACCTGCCTGGCTTTAAGTGAAGGTTGCTTTTGCAAATTGCCGAAATTAAATTACATACCAATACCAACTTGATCGGTGTAAGATGTGTTTTTTGTTTTCAAATGTCTTGTTACAAGTCAAAGGCATATGCCCGAGTCTTGTAACTACATCCGAAAGTAACTACATTTAGTGATAAATTAAGAATTTTAAATTTAAACCCAGTTTAGGTGTCTTAAGGAAGATTAGCTGTATTTGCATGTTAAAAAAGAACTGAACCAAAAAGAGCTATTTTTCATTCAGAGTATAATCCTATACTTAGACAGAAAGGGATCACTTTGAATATTAAATAAATTTAATAAAATTAAATTAGGTAGTTGGGTGCTCTAGTGGCGGCTGCCACAGCTTCACGTAGACCATCAGTTGGGTCCATTGTGTCCAATGTTCGATGACATTTTTGAAAGCTTCTATTAAGTGATTTAAAAGAAGTTCTTTGAATCCACAAAAATAATCCCAGAAACAAAATACAACGATCTTGACATCACCTTTGTAAATTCTTGCCTGTGCTATACTAAAGAATTCTATGCTCTATTTGCCTGGTATATGAAACTCGAAGATTTAAAGAAGCTTCAACTGCAACTATCTAGCTCAAGAGACACATAAAAAAAATGCACTATCATAACTTGGATACAGCAACCTCCTCTATTGAGGAGACTTGCGTAGGTGAGAAAAAAAAAGCATGACGTCCGGATTGAGAAATGAGATTTTGAAGATTTTCCACGTTATTGCAGCCTCTCGAATTTTCAGCATAAAGAACACGTAATATGTACCTCGTAATACTTCATAACCAGATGTCCTTAACTCCAGACATTTCCCAGATAATTGTCCATAAAACACACCCCTCCTAAATTTATAAACCTTAAGCGGATCTCCGGTCGGAAATGGATCTTAGAAAACATTAACCTTACTTAACCTTACGACTTGGACAGGTTTAATCGAAATTTAACACCCACAAAAAAAATTGTTAAACAATGATGACGTTTACAGAGATTTTAGTTATTAAATAAAACTAAATTTAGAATGCATCAAAGTCTAGGGTGATCACATCCACTCCCACATTTTCTCATATTCATCATAATTGTTTCGAACAACCTTAACGTGCATGAATACTTTCACTTTTTTTTAAATACACAGTGAAATTGATATTGGACGTGTTATTAACCCATTGCGTGACAAGTCCATTTTTTGGTAACGAGTAGGTACCTACTTAATGCCCAAAGTTAGAAACACTAATTGAGTTCACAAATACGACGAAATTGAGCATTATATGTAGGTACATGCTTCGTGTTATATTGTTAAAAAATAGAAGTGGGAATGGGAAACATTTGCCCATTGATTAATTGTTCAGGAAAATAATTTTTATTGGGCAGCACACTCAATTAGAGGTAATTGTAACAGGATATGTTTTTTGCAGGAAAACATTAGAAAATACATGATATTTACAATGGATTCCAAGAGTCCAAGTCAAATAACTCAATATTGTTGTTAAAGATTGAAATTATTTAGAAGAAAATATTCTAGTACTTTCGTAAAAAAATCTATTTGAAATAACATTTTAGCCGTTGTCAAGAGTGTACTGTATGGTCATGAGCATTAGCAGCCTGTCTTGTGGGGCGCCCAACATAGTTGCATTTCGAGGGATAATGTCTTTGAATTCCTCGGAAAATCTACCCGGGAAGTACCTATAGAACAAGCATAGGTCAGCGATTTGTCTTCTGTGCACCAACGGTTGTAGATTCGATGTGAGTGTAGAAGAAGTCAAACTGCTCGTCTCTGTATGCTGTCAAGAAGGTTAAGTGAAACCTGGCCTGGTCTAACCTGTGATTTGTAGAGAAGGAGAAGTTGCTAGGGGCTAAAGTACCTCTTTGCTCTAAATAGGTAGCTCAACTTAGCGGACGCCGATCTTGTGATATAGGATATGTGGTCCTGCCATGTGAATGCATTATATCATCAAGTTTGGCTATGAGAACCCACAGCCTAACGTCACATGAGAGGTGATAGGACCCAAATACCTACTTTTTTAAACGACTTTATTTTTTTAAAATACTCCTTTCGCAAAATGCGAACCTATAAACAGTATTTCCACTGCATTCCATTTAGAACAACTTGCATGTTGCATCCTCTAAGCAATCCAAATGACCAAAGAACTTTTATTTTATTTGCACTCATACTTATGGATAAACTACACACTTTGAGGGATCCCTAGGTTATCCCCTTTTCCAAAATCCCTTATTAGACATAATCTCTCATTTTTTTTTTTGTTCTCTATGCCATAATCTCACAAGCAAACTAAACTTTGCATATACTCAACCTTGCACCTACTCCAAAGTGACCAAAGTGTAGTGACCACAAGCGGGGAGGTTGGAGGGGGACAGCAACAAAATTTTTAGGTGTCGCGGCGACAGAATTAATGACACCAAATCTAAAAATGGGGGATTTTGTCCTTGGGGATTTTCTCTTAGGGTATTTTGGATTGGAGTAAGGCATTTCAGCACAGGGGGTTTTGGAAAGGGGATTTGGTTGGTTGGTTGGTTGAAAGTGGCTGTCAGCTAAAAACGCCAACACACTTAGACCAGTATAGGTCCATTGTGATGCCACGATGAAGGATCTAAGATCTCCCTACTAGTTGAACCATTTTGAGCTCTTTATAAAGCGTAAGAGGCTTCTGATGTCTATGCTTGTCAGATCGCCCAAGTCGTTGTAATAGAAGGCTCCTAAGTGAAGCTTCCTTCTGCGGGAGAGAGCTGGGCAGGAACAAAGAAGGTGAGAGATAGTTTCCTCCTCTTCCTCGTCCATGCAGCTTCTACAAAAGTCGTTTGCGAAGAGGCCCAGCATTGCGGCATGTTTGCCTATCAGGCAGTGTCCAGTAATGACACCTATTGTGGTGCCGATATGCAATCTATTGAGAGAGATCAATTTCTTAGAGCGTTTCAAATCCAAATTCAAAGGGGATTTAGAAAGAAGGATTTTGGAAAAGGAGATTTCATCACCAACCCACACTTTCAATATATAAGAATGTAAATCTCATGTCATATCGATTCAAATTCGCATTTATGGTAAGGGGAATTAAGAAATCAGTTAAAAAAAATTTGTTTTCTCCAAAAAATGAATCACAACATTTATCCACACCTACATTAGGAGGTGGAGTGGCTCAATGGTTAGTGCGTGGTGTATTACGAAGATCCCAGGTTCGATGTTCGGAAAAATACAAATTACATGTTAACATTTTTTTTATAACTAATAGTAATATAACTCTCCTAAGATAGTTTCTCAGATCAGTCAGCCATTCGAACTCTGCAAATTTCGACCGGGTTAAGGTTTAAGTCGTTGACTGGGAAAATAGGTCAGAATTTCAGCTTGTAGATTACCAGTTGTGTCATAATCTATAATGAGAGGTGAAATTTCAAAATTAATTTTCTCTCAGCTACAATTATACCTAACCTATATGCAATTTAAAAATCAGCAATACTCATGCGAAGATGGTTCGAACAATGCCATTCGCAAGTCATGAACAACCTCGGCAGTGCTTCTTTCACTTTATCGAATCATTTTTGCATTTAACAAATTTAACAATGCCAGCCACATGTTTCATGAGTTTTTTTATGAATGAATGAATGAACATCCTTAGCGAATGTTACCTTTCTTATTGGGTTGGGCTGTGGATTTTTATGATTTGCACCGCACAAATGACCGGCCGCATTCATGTCACGCATATGTAAATCAAACAAAAAAAAACCATCGGAAATGCCATTAATCTAAGACAAGTGACGTCTTTCGGTTATTGATAGCTTGGAATACAGAAAAGCTATGAGTATAACTAGTTTTCATCGAAGTCCAAACATGCCCTAAAGCCTAAGGGTCATGCTCAAAGTTCAAACTCTTATTGACATTGTGACTTGTGGCAGTCTCCAAATATGTACCATCTTTTGAGGAATAAAAAAAAATTTGTGGTCACCCTTATTAATTATGCAAATCTTCATTGATGCTTGTAAATTCTCAATTTTCAGTTCAGATACTTGTCGTCAAGACGACCAGTTCATAAAACGAAAAAAAAAAAAAAAAAATCATAAGCGTCTCCAAATCACAATCGAATATAAATTTCACACATTTTTTTTGTTGTAAATCTGTCTATGACCTTGTACGGATGATGATGAAAAACAAAACATATCGCAATAAAAACAACAATATGAAATATAATACCACAAACGGGCCCTCAAAACTACGCTCTGATGCGACTGTGATTTTGATTTATATCGATAGCTTCGTCAATCAGGTTTGATTTTGATTGCAATTAACAAAAATCGTTTCAAATGTGAGCCGAGATGTTTGGTATCTAATATTGTTGCAGCTTAATTGAATGTCTTTGGTGAATGGTGTGCCGGTGCCGGTGCGGGTCGCGTCGTTAGAAATTCGGTGGGTGTGCAGATGATAATGGGTTTCGGTTTGGTAAAAAGTGACCGTTAATGTAAACACTATTAAAGTTTGTTGGGTTAGGCGGTAATGTGTTTTTTTTAGTTTATGTAACCATGGCTGAGATGTACGGAACTACGGATGCACCTTTGCATTTCATAATGCCGTACAGTACATATGCATTTAATTAGGTTATATTTTTCTTTAAGGAAACATGTGCTTGAGTAATGTCTGAAATATTTTTTAAGATACGCCAGTGAGACGAAAATAAATAAATCACTTTTGGTCTGTATGAATGATGCAGTTTCCTTACTGAATTTTAAGCATATGTAAAGTGAAGAAAGTTGTACAGGGTACTTGTATATTAACATGACATCACATGTGAAGCGCAACAAATTGTTGTTGCAATACTTACCATTGAGTGTGAGTATCAACTTGTAGTTGATGAAGTGAGTGATTAAAAAAAGAAGCGAACAGCAGGTCTACAAGTGTCTGCATACATCCATTTTAGGAAAGTCGTGCCTCGCTCTTTAAAGTAATAAACAGTTTTCCACTGCCACACCTCTCGTGAACATCTGACAAACAGCCGAGAATATAACTGTTCAGAGCTTGTCACTTCAGCAGTTCGGATTGGCCATTTATTTGTAGCAAAAGTACTGATTCACACAAACATCGTTGTGACGAAAAGTCGAAGTAGCACGGTGTCAAATATACACTATATGTTGTGAAATACTTTCAATGTGCCCCCAGCCCATCCCAAAGCAGAATAGGGACTGAAACCATTTGGATTTAAATTTGGTATTTTTTCGTTTAAATAAAATTAGTTTTAAATTTAATGTAGCTCGACTTCTGGACGCATCAGAAAGATGAATAGCTCAAAATACTCAGTGAAATATTGTCTTAAAACGTTCAAATTTTGTTTGCCTTAAATGATTTATGAATATTATACCAAGTGGAATGAAGTAGGGTGAATGTTTGCACCCTCTTTTTGACTCCCTTCAGGTCTTCAGTGTTTAGCGAAATACAGTACATTTAAAGCTTCTAGGTCTCGCCATTTAGGCTGGACGGTGTGCCCCCCCTTTTCTACTCCTTATAGAGCTCTTCAGTGTTCAGCGAAATACAGTACATTTAAAGCTTCTAGAGGTCTCGCCGTTTAGACTGGACTGAACCATTTGCCTTGGTTTAGAATTTTTTCAGTAAATTTAAGAACAAAACAAAAAAAGGTTTGCTGCCCCGTTTTCAATATTTAGAGGCAGAATTTTTAAATGTGAGCATTTAAAGCACATAACGAACATACGTGCCAAATTCAAAATCTCTACATCCAAGGGTGTGGTCTAGAGAGCGTCGTGACGATTTTTGACAATTTTTTTTTCATATATTCAGTCTACGTATGTTTGGTCTCGTAAAACCTACTAAGCTGAAACTTTAAGAATATACCTATTACCTATTTGTTATGAAGTGCACGGGTCTACCCCGATATCTCGAAAAAAAATCTCGAAAAAAAAAATCTTGAATTTAAAAAGTCTCGAAAAAAAGAATCTAGAAAGCATAATCTCGAATAAAAAAGTCTCGAAAAAAAAGAAACCATAATCTCGAATAACAAAAGTCTCGAAAAAAAAAATCTCGATACGTATGGGGGGGCATGTTGACCCCCTGCAACTCCCCTGCTTGGGTTTACTGTTTGGATATGGGGTGGGTGCAAAAAAAAAAAAATCTCGAATTTACTTTTTATTTTCGAGATTTTTTCGAAATATAGTCTTTCGAGATTTTTGTACATTCGAGATTTTTGTACATTCGAAATTTTTGCACTCGAGATTAAAAAAAAAAAATTTTCGACATTTTTAGCTTTCGAGATTTTTGTCATTCGAGATTACGTCATGATCCCGAAGTGCACGTAAATTCAATTTTTTTAAAAGTTTTCCAATAGATGGCGCTGTACACCTAGCTCTTAAAATTACACTATAACTTGACATTAATGACAGCGTTAGCCTTGCAATTTGTGAAATTAAACGTATATTTCCTGTAGAAAGTATTTAATAAAATGGGGGACAGGATCGGACAAAGGGACACAAAAACACCACAAACGCTAAACGAGCTAAAGTTGCAAAACATTGTCTTAAGAAAAAAAGAAAATATTTGTAATCAGTCTAATTCGTGGGCAAAGCCGGACAGGTACAGTCAGTCATGAATTAAATCGTTGGACTCTCAACCTAATGCAAAGGATCGGCCCTCTTTTCGATACGTCTTATCTCTTACCTCTTTACATCATAACATGTGCTTCAACCTTAATTTTTGTCTTACCGGAATGTTACCAAAGTTGAATGCGTGGAACTTAATTAAGGTTGGGATACTTTTGACAAATCAACCGTCATAGACTTGTACTGCGATTGGCGGAAATTTACTTTAAAAATTGCACCACATAGACAAAACATATGACGAAATTACAAATAGATAATTTTAGACAAGGTTAGGTTAGGGTGGCAGGCTGCTTCAAGTGTAGCCTCAGTTAGGCCAGAGAAGGCTCACTGTGATACATACCACTTGATCGAATGATCTCACAACAACCCGTTGAACTAACAGGATCTAAGAATGAAGGCAGCTGATGTTTATATTAGCGAGTTCGTCGAGGTTGTCGAAGACGTATTCTCCGAGATTTAGTTTTTTTGCGGGATGAGAGGGCTGGACACCTCCTCCTCATCGTCCATCTACAGAAATCATTGGAAGGAAGGCCCAACCTGCAAGCATGTCTTCCAATAATATGGTATCCAGTAATGACACATACTAATGTGCTTATGGTGAATCTTTTTAGTGATACAAGATTGTTGAAGCGTTTGAGATCCAGCGTGGGCCAGATCTGTGTTGTGATGAAGCACGTGGGGCAGTTGAACCACCTGCGGTTAGTAGCGTTTATGGCAATTTAATTTTTTTAGACAATCTAATGACACACTTATCATGACGCGAAATTTTTGATGAATAACGCGCTCCATTGAAATCTGACCAATGAATTCACAAGTCTTTCAAGAGATACTCGGGAATCTCAATAAATGGAAAGATTGGTTTACCTCAATGTATTTGAAATTAGTGCAAATCTCCGAATATTTCTTATTTTTTATTTTCAAAGTGTAGGTATCTAGTCAAGGTCGAACTGCGTATTTCAAACGAACGAGTTGTGCCCTAAATGGTCTTTCATATCTTTCAGAGAGCTTCGGCTTAGTCGGGAAACGGTCCCCTATATTGATTCGAATGACACACTCTTGTTAAGATTTTCCTTTAGCTCATCACCCTGGATCTAGGAAGTACAGACTAATAGCTGATATCTCAAACTTTAACGGTTTATAAAGGTTCGGACCACAATTCCTTTACGCAAATATTGTCGGTCGACTCTTATATGATCAGAGAAGACCTAGTGTTCTTGTGAAGGACTTCCGATTTCTGTCATTCCTTCACTACAATCATAGTTGCTTTCATGTTTGTGAGACGTTCGCTAGAGGAAACGAACGAACGATAAAATTTTTAAGGAGATACATATCCGTTTTTCTGGGAGTTGAACTTGAGATCCCTTACTCAATAGTCCACATACTAACCACTGAGTAACTATGACCAAAATAGAATCGACATCGACACACATTTCCAAAATATCCCGAGCTATATGGAATATCGAGTTGTATAAATTATAATGTTAGGACTTACGACACACAAAATGCACAACAATTCATCAGCGTTTATAATATATGTAATTTGAATTTTTTTATGACATTTTCGGACAAAACTTGAATTTTATTTTGGACCGCGACCGAGAATTCTGTTTGGATTCGAAAAAAAATAATCCCCTATTATATCGATTGTCCTTTTCTCAATCTGATGCGATAAACACGTTTCTTAATATGGAACATTTAAGAGACGAATAACTAATTTCCTATTCTCACTCTTTTAATAGCTCTTCAGCTCATTAGTTTCCATTTATGTTAAAAAATAAAACGGTGACAGCTGATACAATATTCTCGTTCTACCACCAGCAATAGAAAATGTTATTTTATAATCCAACTGTGTTTAGAATAAATTGGGACTCTTTTATAACGAGTTTTTGGATCGTCACAGTTACTCGTAAAACTTTATGATGCGTCAAACTAATATATTTAAAAATATTTTTAAAATACCTGTCACGTCAAGTTATGTAGCAGACAAATGACTTAACATTTATAAATTGAACAAAACAACTCTTCTCGATGATAGATAAAAAAACGTCTGATAAAATTGTTAAATGTTTCTCCACTAATTCTATCACTTAAAGTCAATCAAATGGAGTCAGTTTCACAACCCAAATCAAATTAGTCAAATTAAATTCAACTCTTTCCACAGCGGCCAATGTCAATGGCCATCAATCGTACAACCGCTCATTGGAAAATCCTTTATCTACTCCTCTTCAGGTGTCAATCACACGGTTAGTTCTTGAATTTTTTTTTTCCTGAAAAACCTCAAATGCTAAACTTCCTCAATAGTTTTGAAATTCATAGGTAAATTAATTAAATCGGTAAACATTGTTTAATTGACGCGGTCAAATCAAATTTTCTGCGTATACCTTTAAACTGGTTTTGAGTTTGGCCTTGTGCAAATTGTGCGCGCTTTATGTACGTTTTCCACCGCCTGAGTGTGATTTTTGGTTTTATGCTTATTTAAATAAAAACTTCAATTTTAGTGGTTCTTTGATTTTACTGATTTCTGATAATCACTAAACAAATAAGTACCTACGTGACTTTTTTTTTCTGTGGCCTACAGACGTCTTCTGAAGTATGAAGTATGAAGTAGGTACTTGCTAAACTATTTTACGATTGCATGCAACTTTTTCAAGGAATGCCAAATAATGTACGAAGGCGAAAAAAATCCGGAAGCTAAGCAGAGGCGAAAATATTTACCCAGCCAGGTGACTCAACTCGGTGATGGTGGTCAATCATTGGAATACTAAACGATTTGAGTGTGGATAAGTAAAAGTTGTTGTTGAAGTACGTCTACGTATGCAGACAAAAGGAGAAATGTGAAAATTGAAGATGAAGAGTTTCTTTTGGAATTTTGGTAGGTATTTGGCGCAAAAAAAAAACAAATTGTCAACAAAAACAATATTAATTTGTTTGCTTAACGAGTTATAGTGTATCTAAATATTTTGAAGAAATTGTAACCATTTGAGGAATTGATGGAATTTGATTTCGCTCGATAAATAAATCAAGTGAGACATTTTCAGTAATTAATTATCAAAATCGAAAGTGAATAGTAGAATCGTTTATATAGAAGCAGCAATTTTGGTAATTGCAATATATATTCAGAAAATACGAGTAGGTACTTCTAAGGATTACGAAGAGTTTAAAGAAACAGAAAGTATTTCTAAGTCAGTCAGGACGCGTAGCACCTCCTATACAACAATAACATTTAAAACACTCTAGATGGCTCTTTTATGCTTTTAATGTGGGTTTCCACATGTCGGTTGATTGACAAAGTTTGACAGCTTTCGTTTATATTATTGAACGACAACACTGTCATTTCATTTCCACTTATGTCAATTATTGGCAAAAAATCGTTTGTCAGTTCATTAACAATGAAATTTTGACAAGCGTGTTATTCACGCACTCTCCTCCGTGCACTCACCTATCACTGACGCCAACAATCAGTGGTGCCAATATCGCGACATCATCAAGGAGGGAGCCGAAACCACTGTAGGATAAAAGCCACCCTAGAGAAAGAGCCCGTGGTATGATGATGAATGCGTGTACAGGAAAAATGTGACAGAAGATGCACACAAGAAAGCTCTGCAGTGCAAAACAAGGGCAGCGAGAGAAGAGTACCTAGCCAGGAGAAGGGAAGAAAAGAAGATCCTGCGTAGAAAGAAGAGGACTTACGCAGCTTCCCAGCTCAAGGAGATCGAAGAGTCGTGCGATCGTAATAACATCCGGAGGTTTTATAAAAAAGCCAAGCAACTGGCTGCTGGCTACAAAACCGGAACGCAGGTTCTTCGAGACAGCGAAGGAAACCTAGTCACCGAAACGCAGGGAATAGTAGATGTGTTTAAGCAGCATTTCCAGCAGCTGCTTAATGAGCATCATGTAGAGAGATTGATGGGGCAAGAATAGAACCCACGTCCAGTCAATGAAGAAATAGTTCCACCACTTAGTATAAAAAAAGTTGGCCTAGCTATAGAAAAGCTTAAGAACAACAAGGCCGCAGGTTCTGATGGTTTATCAGCGGAGCTCTTTAAATACGATGGTGATGTTTTGGTAGGGAGCATGCACCGAATTATCAACCAGGTATGGGTGGAAGAAAACATGCCTGATGACTGGACTATCAGCTCCATATGCCCCATCTACAAAAAAGGCGATCCTATGTCTTGCAAGAACTATCGAGGCTTTAAAAAAAAAAATTAAATAGGTGGCGCAACAGGCGGTAGACACCCTAGGCCTAACTTCTCGCAACCATTCGTTTGTGTGAGTTTCAATTTTTGGGACGAATGGAAGGGACCTACAATTTTATGCCGAGTCCGAACGGCTGAATTGAGAAGCTTTTTCAGGACAGTCATACTCTCGGATGTTTGTCAGACGTTCGCGAGAGGTGGCGCAGTAGAAAAAACCTTAAGATGTAATTTGTGTGTTTTCCGGGGATCGAACCTGGGATCCCTCGCACAGTAGTCCAGCACACTAACCACTGCGCTACTGCGCCCACTATCGAGGCATATCCCTGCTTAATGTCGTATATACAAGATCCTATCCAACGTACTGTGTGAACGTCTTAAACCGTTCTGCAACACACTAATCGGCACGTACCAGTGTGGCTTCCGGCCCGCAGATCGACTAGTCCAAATTTTCACACTGAGGCAAATCCTGGAAAAGACCAACGAATTTGAAGTCGAAACTCACCACCTATTCATAGACTTCAAAGCCGTGTATGATAGCATACATCGTCAGGAGCTCTATATGGCGATGGCCAAATTTGTAATCCCGGTAAAACTGATTTAGCTGTGTAGCGTAACGCTGGAAAACACGCACTACAACGTGCAGTTTGGAAGTAGCTCTATTTCTAACATTCACCGAATTTCGGCAAGGAGACGCGCTATCATGCAACTTCTTCAATCTCGTACTGGAGCAGATAGTGCGCAGGGCGCGTCTCCTAACGGAAGGCACTATCTTCAACAGGTCTGTCCATCTGCTGGGCTATGCGGAGGATATTGACATCATCGGTCCCTCCCAGCATGCTGCGATAGAAGCGTTCACGAAGAACAGCCGAAATCCGTTGGACTTGAAGTAAATTAGGACAAGACTAAGTCCTATCAACAGTGCGAAACATGTCTTGAAAACGTTTGTGTGTCGGTTGTTCTTCGATTTGATAGACCTAGGTACAAAATCTTCTACGTCAATTATTGGTCTTTGAGATAAACCTATACAGCATTGGCTTAGAGGGTTCGGAGAGTCGGACAGACATCGTAGCGAAAATAATAAGGTTCTACTTTCCCTTTGGGTACGGAACCTTTAAAATTAATAAATAATAAATTCAATAATAGATTATTAGAATGGTTTTCACTCTTCAACCAATGAGCTCAATGACAGTTTATATCTCAATTTTTGTAATTTGTCAGATTTTTAATACCTTTCTCGGAAAAGTAACCAAACATACATAGTAGTACAAAATTGTTAAATATATTGCACATGTGTAAATATAATTCAAATTCATTTTTTTAAAAGAAAACAATTTACGTTGAATGGAAGTTTAAAGTAGATTTTTTCTCGAATGGCAACGACCGACGGCAACACTGCACAACGCATTGTGATGTCTCATTTCATACTGTGGGCAGAAATGGCAGAAATGGATGTCTGTTACATTAAAACAAAATCAATAAATTTTAAAACTGTTATTTGCTAAAATAAAACAAATTCGGATTCCCCTTTTAGGTGAAGGGAAGTTGAAGTTTCCTCTGGCGCTTTTGTCCGTGATTTATTTGTATAGCTATCTTTGTTAAAAAAAAACACCTGATATAGGCGAGCAAGCTAAATGCAAAAACCACATCGTCCTGCAATAAAATGCTGAGCCAACTTGTCCCATGACAACAATATTCACCTCCGCCGTCACCACAACTCCATAATGAATTTCTCAGCCAACACATCCGATCGTGTATGGGGACGCTTAGAATATTTGGCAGAAATGAGGAAGTACCTGTCTGTTAACACATTTCCACCCACTGATGGATGGTTTCCATATTTTTTCTTTTACAATTATTTTAAATTATAGATATGCAAATAGAAACAAAAAAAAATTCAAGTTTTCCATTCTTCGAATAGTCTGTCCATATAAAAACCACACAAGACACTTCAAATTGTTTTCCAATAAACATGACATTGACAATCTGATCTGATATCCATAATTGACCACTTTCGTAATGACAATATAATTTATGGTAAACATTCAGTCAGCCCACAATGGGCCATGCTCTATGCTGATAGCCTTCGTTCGACTTGACAGCATATAAGTTGCCGACTTGATTCGATGCACAACTCGTTCCAATTGGGTTACATACCGCACCATCTGGCTTTGGGTTTCCATTACCAAAAGGTCATTCACCAACAAGAGAGTCGCCAAGAAATGCAGCACCATGCCTAGTAAGGAATATGGAAATTATTCAAATCGTTCAAAAAATTTGCCGCCTTTCAGCGCTATGCTATGTCGAACGAGATCAGTTATTGAATATAAACATGCCCAGTAAGGCAACTATCATTTCTCCGGCTTTCAACAACGTTGGCGTCATTGACTTAAATTCAGAATTGTTGAAGAAAACCACGTGATGGCCTCGACGAATTAAATCTGAAACATGCTACTCGTATAACATGGCCAAGTAGAATATAATGGCTTATGTTTGTAACCAGCATTTTGTTTTTCAATTAATACCGTTGACATTTGTATTGTGCTTATTTTCTTAACAGATGCATACTGCGGTGGTGTCAGGTTTCAGGCATAGCTACTTTGAAAAAGTTTTGGTATGCAAAAGGTGTTGCGTTGATTGAGTTTCGCAAGAGCACAAGATTAATGATGGTTGCGTCGTATATTTGCAATTTTTCTACACAAAGTTGTGTTTGGCTTTTAAAAGATAAAATCGCTGAGATTAATTGGAAATAATAAGTTCAATTCAGGTCGGCTTTTAAAGTTTACAATTTCCAGCTGCATCGCCAAGATACTTATTTGGGAGTTTCGTTGCAGTTGATCTTTAAAGACGTAGATCTGTCTTAGAGGTTAGAGGTGTTGTTGGATTGTTGCTTTGTTTTTGGTTGTCTGGAACTCAAAGTTCCATAACCTCATTTTAGAGCTCGCGTCAGTAATTTCTGTAAGACATTTGAACTCCATAGACCATAGTAGGCTTAGATATAACAGAGATAAATATGGAAATTCCGACACTTAATGGCTATCAGCTTAGGAGGGGATCTGTGATGTGATCTATGCAAGTGATCTTGAGTGCAATTAACTTCATACCTACAGTTGCGATGCAGTCCAGTTAATGGTACTGACTTCGACCGTTATAACCTATTCACACGGCACTGAAAACTGAGTTTTTGACAAAAAGTTTACGAAAACTCGACAATGCATTCACACCAAACTAGATTTTGTTTGACGTTTCAATTTTCTACTAAAATTCGCTCGAATTTAGATTCAAAATTACGATTATTACGGATGATTAGTGAAGTTTTCGTCAGCGCAGAAGCACAACCGACCACTCTCAGAGTGGAATTTTAAAAGTGTTGGGAATATGCCACATCTTTTTACGGGTGCAGGGAAATAAGTGGGAAATAAAACCACTTGCTTGATGTGGACTTAGTTCCCACCTTACATGTGGACTTAGTTCCCATGTAAGGTGGGAACTAAGTCCACTTTCTTTTGGGAACTTAGTACACATTCAACAGTTTAATACGTATGGGGGGGCATGCTACCCCCTGCAACCCCCTGCGTGGGTTTACTGTCAGATTTGCACTATATGTGCATTAAGCATTAAGTCAATACCTTTTACCGTGAGCGTTGGACTTCGCCAGGGGTGCGTTTTGTCTCCTCGGCTTTTCATTACTTATATGGACTTGATGCTACAGATGTAGTCTTGGCGAAGAACGTTTCGAATTGTGAGATCATAAGTCATTTGCTCTTTGCTGATAACTTGGTCATCCTTGGGTCCTCTCAGACTGAACTTCAGCGCGCACTCGATCGGTTTGTAGCCGTTTGTGTTGAAGCTGAGATCAAGGTAAACCTGAACAAATCTGAAGTGCTATGAAATCTGTACCATCAGGCAGGCGTCCTCTAGATAGACCGAGAATCGGATGGTTTAATCAATTCCAAAATTCCATCCTTTGATGATTTAGAGTCCGTGGCAGAAAATCGAGAGTTATGGAGGGACCACTTGAGCAACCTACATCCTGATCCACTTAATGGACAAGCGGGGCATTGAAAATGAATGAATGAAAAATGTGTTTTCGTTTCCTTAAGGTGCTAATGGTGCTAATACACTGCATGTACCAAGCCATATACGTATGTAGCTCTGACGTCAACAGAGAGTGCATAAAGAGAGCTTGTACACGGGATGTGTATGTGTATTGGGACCATTCGCTGACGTAAAAATGACATCAGTGCTACATACGTATGTGGCTTGCTACATGACCTTTACACAAAATGTCGGTAGAAGAAAGCCACAAAGCACGAAAGCAAAACACTTCTCCTCCAAAGACATTCGAATGTTAGTCAAAAATATTTTTATATTTTTTTTTTTGCTAGTTTCATATAACTGACAGATGGCTGGCAAATCATTTAAATGCCTATTGGCAGCTAACGACATTAAGTTAAGTTTTCAGTCTCGTCTGCATAAACGGTGAATGGAGGAGGAAATAGAACGACGAACTGTACAGCGACATCGACCTCGCCAGAAGAGTGAAGGTCCAATGTCTGAGATGGCGAATGCATGCTCTGACCCGGAAGATCTTCGAAATTTGAATCCACACCAGAGGGGTGGCGCAGTAGAGGTAAACTGCAACTAATTGGCCCACGCAAGTATAGAAGCGGACCTTAACCAACTTAGCGTGCGAAACTGGAGACAGCTGGCTAAAGATTGTGTTGGCTAGAGACGCTTGTTAGTTGAGGCCCAGTTCCACCCCGGACTGTAGCGCCCCCTTAAGTAATGCTGAAGCAACTGCTATTAGCAAGTGATTTCATTAAATGAAATTCTCTGAAATATCAAAGCAATCAATATTATATTCTCTTCTTTCACATTTTATAAACCTATCAGTTAATTTTCTAATCCGACAGTAAAAAACAGAGCTTGATCTTCTTTGACCTTATAAATGTCAAATTTTTGTTGTTTAATTTGCAAATTAAATTCAAAGCGAGCTGTTGAGCCGATGATACTAAATCTTTAATAATTAAAAAGACACAATGCGTTTACCATCAACTTGTGATTCTTAATTATTATTCTGTATGGTACCCAGAAAGCCATAGATACTTTATGTATAGTATTTGCATAATATTTGAGGATCTATAGGAAAAATTAGTAATTAAGAACATTTGATTAAGAACAGAAGATTAATGAAGAAGTTAATAGGTTTTAGTAAACAGGATACAAATTAGACTTTAGCTAACTCCAATACATTATGGCATTTAGAAAAGTGTGTTTTTTTGTATTTGCCAAGGTCATTGATACTATCACGTAGACCAGTTCGGCTTCTATATTAGCCAAAAACAAAACAAGCATTTCTTTGAAATGGTCGCGCAATTTTTGAGGGCTTGTCACTCAATCGAAGGTCACCGGCATAGTTATTTCAAGAACGACCACGTGTCACTTTCACGTGCCCTTAAACGTTTTTTTCTCTAATAGAAACGCATACTGTGATGTGACCGATCGATGTGACATCATGCCGGATACAGTTTGTTCGCCTGATCTTCAGATGCTTTGATTTAGCCATTAATATGTATATTAGCGTCATTATTAATATTCAGTTGTTATCATCAACAAAAAGGGACAGATTTTCAATAAAAAAAAAAGAAACGCATTCAGCCCATTTAAATAAATCAGCAAAATGCATCGCCCAGTGTTATGAAACACTCGTCGTATCTATTAGATGCAGATCAAATCGTTTGTTTAGACACGCTGTCAGTTAAAGTAGCACTACACACTCTTGTATGCGTGTTACTAAAAGCATTCTCATAAATGTTTAGGCAAGGTAGGCTAACGAAAAAATTACAAAAAATGTTAATCCAACCACACATAGTTAGGTAAGGCAAACATGAAATCAGTGCCTACACGTTAACAAGTCGTCACTCCCATAAGCCTATTTCATTTTCAAATATCACTAACCAGCTTAGGCTGTAGGGTGTAGACAAATTCCCACGTGTAATTAACGTCTCTTTCCCATAATTGTACGTATACACATGATTCCATTTGTGTCCTCAATAAAAGATTTTTATGCAATTGAGAACCAATTAGATGGGGTTGATATAATAGTCTTAAAATAACGACGGTCTTGAGAACAAAATCCAGCTTTGAACAAGTCTCGCAATTATAAATCCTAAAACAAGTATTGTTTGAGATCAAGAGCCATTAGTCAATTCTTAATTGGTTTAAGTCACGGGTTTTGAAGTTAACTGCGCAAAATTTGAAATAAATTTTTTTTTGGGAAATTAATAAGAGATTTGTATAGTCATGTAAAAAAAATAAAAATTTGGAAGCTCTCATAGCCTATTAAAAGTGTTGCTATACCAACATACGAAGTAGCAAGAACTTCTTCAGAGATCAAAAAATGCCACAATGGGGGATATCATGGCCTCTTAGAAGTTTTGTAAGTTTTGTTATATATTCAGGTTATAGAATCACTTCAGAGATCTAGGGAGCTCATAATAGGAGCTGCTATTGGCTCTTGAAACCTAGTTTTAATGGTCCATATGTGCACTCTCCGGAGTTCCGTTGGCAAATTGAGCTCGAATCCATAACCACACATCTGGGAATAACGCTTTCTCGCCGGTTGGGTAACAATTGCGTTCAATACTCCTAACTCGAAGAACAAAATGTTTGCTCTACTTATTCTGCCAGTTCTGCTTTATGGCGCCAAAGGACGATAAGCAAGAACGGAGACCTGATACTGGGCTCCTTCGAAAGAAAAATACTTCGGCTGATTTTTAATCCTGTGTGCGAGGAGGGCGAATGGAGAAGAAGATACAACCGCAAACTCTATGATCTATACCAAGATTTGGATGTAGTCCAAAAAGCCAAAACACGTCCACTACATATTGGGTCGGCCACATCGAGCGAATGGACAATAATGCTCCAGGTAAGAGGGTTTTCAAATCCCAGCCAAAATGGGATTTTCAAATGAGGAGACAAGGAAGACCGAATCTCGTTTTCAAAGACCAAGCCATCGCGGATGCCAGAGCGCTTGGTCTGGACAACTAGAATCAGCGTGCTCGGGATCGTAGAGGATGAAAGGCTGCATAGTGTCTCAGGCATACACTCTTCACGGGTCGGACGCCCGATAAGTAAGTAAGTAAGTTGGGTCGTTGGGCTGTTTTCTGCCACCCAAAACAATGCTTTGTTTTTGAGACACGGATCTTATGGAGCCACGCTTGTCGTTGGGTCGCTTTTTGCCATCCAGGAACCTCGTAAGTCGGTGGAATGAACCGTTTTCTGCTTTCCTTAGCTTAAGTTTAGCCGCCGCTTATTTGGACAAATATCGTATCTTTTGCTCTTTGCCAAAGTTTCTGCTTCTTAGGGAAATCCATACACCGGAGAGTTATAGCTCCAGCCTTAGACAGAAAGCACAGAACGCTTCCACTTTTTTTTTGAGATTTTGAGATGGGGAAAGACCTCTTTGCTAACGATATTGTAACTTGGGCTCTGTGGGATGATAATACCATCTGGAAGTTAGAAAAAAAATGCTATGCAGTGATGATAGGCAGTATGATGATGTAACCATTGAGAAGGGGATCTAAGGCCCTTCGCTCGATAACTTAGCACAGATCTCAAGTAGCACACTGGTGTATAAATTGGTGTAAATTCGTAAATTTTGGTGCAAAATTGAGAAAACTGAAGAAAAATTCAAAATTTTGGTGTATCTGTCAAAATTATCGGTATAAAAATTACACCATTGTCTTTCCTGTGCAAAATTTCAACATTTTTTTTGAAATTCGGTGCAAAAAATAAACCGATGTTCAGCTGTTTTTATAATATACCAATAATGGTGCATAAAATTATTCGATTCTGAAACCAACCAACATGGCATAATTTATACACTATATTTTGTAGATATTATACACCATTTAAAATGACCAACTATATTTCGGTGAAGGATTTACACCCTGTGGAAATTAAATACACCAAACTACATAAGTGTGAAAAATAAACAACAAAATGTTATTGAAATTATTCAGTCGCCATTTCATTCTTAACGAGCTCTGCATTCTTAACAAGCACTGTCTTTTTAAATTAACAAATATCTACCTATTAACAAAAATTAGTACCTCGAGTTTAATAATTATTTGAAGTTAACAACATCCAGCAAAGTCATCGAAACTTATTCGGAAATTGGGGAAACATCAACTTTTATATTCGACCCAAAAACTCTAAAAATGGTTCATTATCTGGACAAAATATTATTTTAAATGCACCTAATATTGTATGTATTACAGGCAAATGAAATATCAAGTGAATCAATTTCGAATGATGATTTGGATGATAATGACGAAGTTGCGGTAATTATATATCGCGAATTGGAACTGTCTTCGGAAGATTGCGTCATTGATGATGTGAACGCACATATTCATTTCATGTCTAAATTAGCTGATTGGGCTGTTTTATTGCGAACTGAAGGAAAAAATGAACCTGCAAAAGATGCACGTACTTTGCTCCATACAACACGGAATATTGCTATACATACAATGGGATATTGGTACTATGGCATTGAACTGTTTCCGTATTGCATTTCGTCAATTAAATCAAACAATGCAAGCTCTTCTCAAATTCAATGTTGACGGATTACCTCTCTTCCGAAGTAGCAAATTCCAATTTTGGCCTACTTTTGTATTTTGTTAACTGAAAAAAATTTTTGGAAATATAAATTGTTCTGCAAGAAAATCTCGTCCATTGTATATTTTTTCACAGTAAATGCTTGTTGGTTAAAAAAATTCACACAGAGAGGTTGGTGTACTTAATACACTCATTGGTTGAATATGCACCATTGTATACACCACACTGAGAGTTCGGTGATTTTAATACACCATTTGGTAAAATATTCACCATTGAATACACTACACAGAGAGTTTGGTGTAATTAATACACTTTTTGGTAAAAAAATGCACCACACCGAGTTCGGTGTACTTAATATTAGTGCTACAGTGTGGTTCACTTGTTTAGGCGTACAAAAGTTACGATTTATTTTTCTTGTTTTTTTCGTATTATGTGGAACAAAGGGAAAAAAAACTTATTTGGCAGAAAGATACATTCATACACTATAAAAAAATCATTACTAATTTCTTAATACACCATGCAAAACGTATGCATTTTTTTTTGGTTCACTTGAATAGACGCACCTGTTAAAAAGTCGAAAAACAACAAAACACCAAAATTGTTTGCAATATTTTTATTTATTTTAGTCAATTTTTAGTTATTTTAATAATGTGTGAGGCAGTACCATTGGATATAATCTCAAAAGTTATATTCTTCAAAGAGCCATAATGAACTTTTAAGGTAGGTAATTCAAGGATATATTTCCTCAAGAAGCTTTGATCGCTACAATCAGCTCTTGATTGTGTTGATACTGATTGTTGCCTCAAAAAATTTCACGGGGCAAGAGTTTCAATGAAATTAAAATTAGGCGAATGTGGGGGACAGTGCAATATTTTAATATTTTCACTGACAATCCATTATTTAACAAGGCGTGAATTGTGCGTATGTGCACGTTATTTTTCTGGAATATCCAAGGAATAAGTCCACAAAGGTGCTTTATTACGGAAAAAACTGTGTCCAAAAAAAGTTTTGCAAGAAATACTAATATTTTATTGGAAACGATTTCCAATTTAAAAGCGCCGAAGAATGAAATTGCACCACATACCATAAGTACCCCTAATTTTGAATGATGACGGTTCAAAACATATTTTCTTTGTGGAGATCATGAAAGTAATAGTTATAGTTGCAGGACCATCCAAGTTAAACTCCTTTTTGTTCGAAAAGTCGTCTTTGCTTCAATTTCTGGAGACCACCTTAATGTTCATATCCCATGCCATGTCAGACCTTGAAAATTCAAGGACTAAGTTTCTTGCATGCATGATTAGGCGGTGGTTTTTTTTGTAGTTTTGTAAAATTTGGGTATAAAGCATTGACAATAGCACAACGCAAGTGGATTTGCTACAAAAAAAAACCAGCAAATTCTATAATTTTGTTTGTAAATTGAGCGCCATAAGGCACTATTCTTACAATTTTCGCTTGTTTTGTTGTGTTAAAACTTTTACGATCCTTGCTTTGTAGTTCTTTCCATAAGATACTCTATTGTTTACAAAGTTTCTTATCAAGTCTTCACTTCGAGCTATTTTATGAGCCATTTCACGATTTCAAAAGCGTTTCGAGAGTTAAGCTTTAACTTTTGACTTTTCTGAAAATTCAACACTTTTTTCCTGCCTAATTTTAATAAAATGTGTGCATCTAAACAAGTGAACCGCACTGTATTTCTCACAATGGTGCATTTTTCTCATTTCTCCTTTAACTTTGGTGCATTTTTTGCATCAATTTCACGAAATGATACAAATCAGTGAATATTTTACACAGTTTCCAGCAAAATAAATGCACCGAAAACAGAATATTGCATATAACTTCTACAATTGTGTATTTTTCTCCTTCTTCTTTTAACTTGGTGCATTTTTATATCCAAATTCAGGAATTGGTGTATATTTTGGACGACGGCCATATTTTTCAAGGAATATTAGGAAAAAATAAGATTCGGCTAGCCGCCATATTTAGAATGAAGACAATGATTATTTATTTTACTATATATATCGACTTAATCATGCCGCATTTTTTGTATTTTTGACTCGTTTTTTAGAGTACGTCTCTAAATAATTTAAAAAACAACCAGAAAATTATAATTTTCGAAAAACTAATTTTCACGCATCGAATAAAAAATCTTTAATTATTAAAATTTTCGAGGCGCTCGATTTTTAGACGGGGTAGGACAGAAAATAAATCGACAGATTGGGCTTCGTTGTTAAATTAGGCACTCACATTGATATTTATTCATGATTTTCTTACGTCTATATTATGAATGTGAATACCTACTTAGAATCATAGAATGAGTTTTAAAAAACGGTGTAAATTTTAGCTCAAACTCTGTTTCCGATGCAAAAAATAAACTTCGGTTTAAATTTTAAATCAGAATAAATTCTAAGTTTAAGATTTTAATACGCTAATGGTGTATTTTATCAATCGAATTATCGTGTATTTTTCACACTCAAGGAAAAAGTTTTTCACCAAAATGTGGTGTAAACTGTTTACCATTGGTGTATAATTTGAGCTAATTATCAGTACATAATATACACCTCTGGAGTATATTATATCCTAGTAACCAGAACAATTTTTATACCACTAGCACAATTTATATACCGAAAATCGGTATAATTTTTGTACAGCCGGTGTTAATTATATACTACAACACGGTATTATTTACACTGAATCGAAATTAAATGTGCAAAAACTGCACTAAAAAGTGGTGTATTTTTTATATTGAAAATGCATATCACGAAAATGCATAAAATACACCAAATATTTTGGTGTATTGTAGACTTTTGTGCTACTTGAGGAGCCGTAGTACCCGAAAGAATTAAGTGCATTTTTAATAAAAAAAAATTGCAAACCACCTGCTTGCGGTCACTGTTAACATTACACCCCAAAATCAATGTCACATTGCACAATTTTCTGAATATTTTACAGTAACAAATTGCGTTGGGGATATTAAAAGCTTACGAGTAACACTTAATCGAACACAAAAATGTTCCCATATTTACAGTTCTGCAACGAGTTTCCAACACCTTGGCAAAGACTTTTCCGGGGAGACTTAAAACTGATATATCCCTATAATTATTGGAGCAATCCCATTTATCCTCTTTCTTGAAAAGGGGCACAATCACTCCAATCTGCCAATTTCATCCATCCGACAAATTTTTAAGTTCTTGGGGATTTGATTGCAAAAGTGCCTTCTTCTACCGTCGGATTATTTTCCGCCCTGCTTAAGGCGATGGATCTATCATTCTCAATGCCTGGCTTGGATTGAGCAATTTAGAAAAGATCTGCGGAAGATTCCATTTTCATTGTAAATAAGTGTACATAACATTCTAGTTTAGGTTCAATAACTACTCTTCTTGGTTTCGTCTCTATAAACAATCAAGTAAGACCTTGTAACTAAAGGTATTTTAACTTATCTGCTGTCAGCTTAATGATTTTTTTGTTATTTTGTTTTTTATTATTTTGTTTAAACTGCTCCAGGCATGTGAGTTCCCACAAACCCCTAACGAACTCAATGACGATTCACAAACATTTCACTTTCAAAATGATCATTATTAATTTTATTTATCTAAAAGACTAATTAAATTGAAACGTAAAACTATGCAGCCTACAAAATTGATAATATTCGAAAGTTTGTAAGAAATTCCGAACTACCTACTTTGGAATAAATTTTCCGTGACGTTTAAAACATTTTTTTCACTAAATTATGGCTTACACCATCCAAAAACAAAAAAACACTTCAGAAAACCCATAACTCATTCAAAGCCTCTCATCCATGATGAAGTTTCTTATTACCAACGACCTTGCCAATAGCGTATTATTTAATTTCTGTCGATGATACTCGCTTCCTTGTCCAAAACGAAGAACGCAAAAAAAAAAAAAAAAAGTCGGCACTCGGCAGTAAAAAAAAAATTCAAAATTCTGGAGAATCCCCCGAAACGAATTAAATTCTGAATAAATCATCTTCGATTTAGCTAATTGAAGTCTGGCACCTCGAAGCTCTTTTGGTACCGGTTTAAAGACTTGTCGCTCTCTGGTCTTTTGGTCTGGCCAATTATATGCAAATTATATTTATTGTGTCCAATCATTGAACTTTGTTTACTACGAGTATGAAACTGAACTTGTTGTAAAAATACTCATGAAGTTGATTGGACTTTGTCCTTTTTTTCTAATCTGAAGAGAACGGGTATTTTTGGCCCTCTTATATATTATTGGCCAAAAGGGGATTTTCGAAAACAATATTTGGCGCTTTATGATCAATCATATTTAATTTGTACATACCAACTATGATGAGGGGTGTTATTTCAAAAAATTGCTGATTGATGCGGTAATCGACATGCTAAGCCTAAAATCCGTGTGAACCTAATCAAATTTTCATCATTAAGTAATTAAAAATGTTAAATTGGTTAATAGACTAATCCAGTAGTCGCCATGCAAATTAATGTTCTTAATTTGAGAGAAGATTACCACATACACGATTGGATAGGTGTTTCTTTGGTTGACTAAATACGTAAGCGGATCTGTGAAGATCAACAACATGCATGTAGTAGTAGAGTGTTTATTAAGAATTACTACCAATCTACAGATTTGAGATTTCATCACCTTTTTATCTTTCCAACTCGCCTTAATTGGGATATAGCCAGACCTAGCTGAGACTCAGGTGATCCCCAGTTCCCCACCAAGCCATTGATGGTATTTAAGAGATGCATTTCGTCATTCAGTGAATTTTAGAATTTTCTTCAAGTAACAAGTTACTACTGCCATCATAATTATGCATGCACTTTAAAGGTCACAAACCGATATGCTTTCAGATAACGTCGATGTCAATGTTAAGGTGAAAAAAATCAGTCTTCGTAACGACATCGACCGGAATAATTGGGCCGAGGCTGAGGGGTATCTTCTTTGGACCATGCGGTGGTAGTCATGACTTGCGACATGCATTACTGAACACAAAACTTTGAAATATTACACGTGGCTTAAATCCAAGCAATATCCCTTCACGGGCAAGGTCATATTTTTCATGGTCAATGATTTTTACCAATTCGATTGTAAAGAGTTTCTTGAAAGTTAAACGTTCTTAAATTGTGCTATTCTCATTTAAATTGAGGCATTCTTCCAATCGTCTTATCGTTCAGACCATCTATTTTTTTTTAACTGTGAATAATATTGATTAGTGTGTTTTTTGTCGCAAATAAATAAAAAAGTGCATATATTTCGAGTTAAGTGCTTTCGAAAGTTGAAATTAAAAAAAATCAAAATACCTAACATAAGTGGCATTAGTGACATTAGTGACATTATTTCCGAATTTCTAGAAAGCAATAATTTGCACTAACTGGTTTGGTTTGATCGTCGGCGCCACCCCAAGGACTTGAATTGATTCAACGAAATAAATGCTGAAAAACAAAACAAGCAATAAAAAAAGAAAGAGTGAGAATGGATACAAAAGTTGTATGTGAATAAATCCTAATCTTATTTAGATCCTAATCCGCTTCATTGCTATAAATATATTGTTTCTTATACGTTTATTTTAGTTAAAGGCGGTTTTTTGTTAAAAAAATGCAGCTTTGTTGTTAAAAATAATTAAAGAAACACAGTTTAAAATTGGTCGCAATACGCTTGAAAACAGTTTCGAAATGTATTGCTGAATTTATTGAAAATTTATTGGTTATTTTTGAAAATAGTTTTGGTCTAAATAATGTACCAACCGCTTGAATTATTGAAAATAGTTTGTTAGACTACCTTGTCAAATGACAACACCCACGCGTAGTAATGAAGTCAATTCATCTTGAACTCGAACGTGTGAGTTTTTTGGTGCCATGAAATAAAGTCTTATGCAAAAAGGTCCAAAACGTAATTTTGGACTTTATTGCACTTTCAAAAGTGAAAGCGTTTTGGACTTTATTGCAATTTCAAGAGTGAAATAAAGTTTTTGGACATAATTGCACTCAGCTATATAAAAGAAAAAGAAAGCAGCGGGGTTGCAGGGGGGCAGCAGGCTCCCCCATACATATTCTACTGTTAATTTTATTTGGATTTTATTTCCACTTCGAGTTTGACTTTATTGCACTTTCAGAAATGAAATAAAATCCAAAACTCGTTTTGGACTTTATTGCAATTTCAAAAGTGCAACGATCCGCCGCGCATTTGGCAATAAGACCACAGCTTCGTCTTATTTTTATTCGATTGACTTTAAATTGAGCGTATACGAATTTTTAATATATGGTTATGCGGTCTGGTGTTCCTTTGTTAGGGCTGTCATATACATATGAGTACATGCTTATGTGTTAACAACGAAAAGTAATACAATTACCTAACCTAGCACTGTTAGGTTTTGAAAATATCCGCTGTCAAAGTTTTGATAATTGAGTAAAAATCGTGTACCTACATGGAATAAGGATGGAATTCTGTAAAAAACGTTCGCTTAAGAAAAAAACGAAAGAAATCATGCGAAAGCAAAAATTTAATTTAAGTAACTTCTTTCGTTTTTATAGTTTAAGAATCAGTATTGTAGAAATTTTTAGGGTAATTTTCACAGTTCGAAACACTTTTGTTTTTGACATCAGTATGGTGTTGCGCATTTTGCTTTTCTGATTCAATATTTGTTTAATTTGTTACTAATTTATTTTGATGCATTCCCATAGCAATATCGATTTTCATGGAGTAAGAAAATCGAAAACATCAATAAAATTGCTGTTGTTGTTTTCCTTTCGCACGAATTTCGCACGAAACGAGATACAAAAACAACGAAAGCGTCTTTCTTTGGTTTCGTTCTTTGATTCTTTGCTTACGCGTAAACGATTTTTTTTTTCGAAGTTACATGAAGCAAAGCGTTCGGGCAAACGAAAACGATTACCTAAACGTTTTCATCTAACAGAATCCTAGCCCAGATCTATTTAAAATTCGATATGTCAACTGGGTATTCCAGCAGAATTGGCTACCTCAATTGAAAAACGAGTCTTGTGATCAATCAGACTGCTTTCAGATTTACTAAACAAGAAATCCGAAAGTCCCCAATTTGTTATGTCGAACTGTCAAAATTATACTTATTTAACGCGCTCCAGACACGTGAAGGATCTCTGCCTGAGACACTGAAGCCTTCCATCTTCTGCGACCCCGGACACGCTGCTTCAAGTTGTCCAAACTAAGCGCCCTGGAATCCGGAATATGGTCTTTGAAATGGAGGTTCGGCTTTTCATATCGTCTCAAACTGGGGCAGGGGTTCAAAGATTCTCTAAGCATGATTATTGTCCATTCGCTACCAAAAATTCGGCCGAAATATTTTTCTTTCGAATGATCCCAGTGTCAGCTCCCCCTTCTTGCTTATAGTCTATGTTAAACAATTGTTAGGCCACTGGTCAAGTTTTCAAACTCTTATATATTGTACGATATAATAAAGTTATAAACGAAAAACTTGCCAAGTTAACCTACCAATTGTTTAACATTTAACCTTCTTAAACTAAGAACTTGGCGTACATTTAGATCTCATTACTTTTCGTGGCTGACGAATTACACACTTTTTGTTCTATATAACAGAACTTGGCTCTTCTTTTACATTTATGTTTTTGGTGTGATTTCACTACTTTTTGCGAAGTTTTTCTTTATTCGATTTTACAAACAACGTTGAACGTCTTTATATTTTAATATGCCAACAGACTGGCTACCACTACCGTCACTTTGGTTTTCTTTCTAATAAACTATTAATTAAAATTTCAATCAGCAGGTAGATTAATATCTATTCATATGGGCAGATTCCACGCCCCTTAAATGGAAAATTTTTAATTTTTGATATTTCTCCTTTCGTACAATGCAAGTCCTGCCGCTCTACCAAAATTTTAGATTTTTTTCTTTCTGTCCACTGCAAGTCCTACCGCTCCACCAAATTTCAACATTCTACGGCACTGGTAAGTGGCCCAAATAAATAATAACCAATTTTAAAATGTGGGCGTATACCACGCCTCCTGAATGGAAAATCTCAAGTTTTGGACTTTTCCCAGTGTATGCACCACAGGATCTAGCATTCTGCCAAATTTCACGATTCTAGGATGGCCGGAAGTGCTTCATAATTTTGATGATCATCATATAAGTGAGTGAGTGAGTCAGTTACGGTTTTGCGATTTTTGAAGTCCTGTATGTTGTGAACCAATAATGCTATGGAGATAAAATTTGGCGAGGTAGACCTTTTTAATGAGCTTGGTAAATCTTTCAAGTTTGAACTTATTGGCTTAACTGGTTCCGAAGTTAGAGGGGTGTCGAAAACAGCCTGAGTTTGTTCCTGTAAAAAGGGGAAGTGCCTTTACTAGAGAACTTGGCTGGGGCACTACCGTGCCCTTTGATTTAATGTAGGTGTTTGGAAATATTATGCGTTCAGCATACATATAATTACGTAACATACCCTATATATTATATCATAATTCAATAATTGCTCTCTTAAGTTAATCAACTAACGTAAAATGCTTATTTCTCTCTTGTTACTTGCTGTTAATTACTGCAATTCTATGTTATTGCCTATTCTGTTTTGTGCTTATTCGTCTAACGAAAAATGTAATTGTTTCTCGGTCACTTGGATTTGGACCAGCATCGAAGGTGGTAATAATAAATATTTTGTAAGAAGCTAAAAGGGAAATTCGCTTGTTTCTTTTCTTCCCATCGTTGGATTTTTGATATTTATTTTTTCGCATCACATCGTCGTAGATTACCGCTCATTTTTGGTCCGTATCGAGCCGGATCGTTTTATCGATAATTTGGATTTTTCAATAATTTAATTGGGTTCTTCATAGTGGATATTTTCGCACGCTCGTTTGTGGAATTCTACCGAATTAGCTTTGTGGGTGCTCTGTGGATTAGTTGATTGCGCTGTGGATTAGTTTGGTGTGGTTGTATAGGATAGTTGCTGTTTGAAATTGGTTGCTATTTCCACGTGTGAATTTCGTTGTTGATTGCTGCATATTTCATTTGCTACCAGGAAAGCACAGCTGTAGGGTTCAATTATTCGCGTGATCTTACAGTTAGCAGTGAAATCCTTAGAAAATGACTTCAAGGTCAAAATTATCCGTTTTACGTAGTATACGTGGTCGACTCAAAGGTTCGCTAACCAAACACGCTTCCTTTACGGAACATTTAGTGGACACGATTACATTAGAAGCGTTAGATGTTCGCATTGAAAAGGTGAATGAATTATGGGATGAATTTAAAGCCTCTCAAGATGCGATGTACGAGTTCGCCGATCAGGAGGGCTATGTAGATCCTGATCCGGAATTCGATGAGTTCGAATCAAAATACCTCGTCGTCAAATCAATTATGCTCGCGGCAATAAGGGAACGCATTGCTCCCAAACCCCAAGATGATGTAGCTCGTTTGGCGCAACAGCAAGTTGCTGCCGTAGATCGCTTGGCTCAACAGCAAGCTATTTTAACAGATCGTCTTAATTCATCAACTGCGTCGTCGTCGTCACAAAGAGTGGAAACTCCCCTACCACAAATTAGGATCGAACCATTTTCAGGAAACTATCGCGACTGGCCGACATTTCGAGATATGTTCGAGGGATCGATACATAATCGATCCAATCTATCCCCAACGCAAAAATTTCATCTGCTGAAATCTCATCTCAGAGGAGATGCGTTAAATCTGCTCAGTCATATCACCATATCTGATGCTACGTACACTCAGGCATGGGAACGGTTAGAAAGCCGGTATGACAGACCGCGTCACATCATATCCAATTTTATTAAAACATTTTTCGATTTACCATCCATTAATGCTCCAAACGTAACAATCTTGCGAAAGATATCCGACGGAGCGGATGAAGTAGTCAGGGGACTTTCTTCCATAAATTCATTGGATAGAGACCCATGGCTAATCTACCTTTTGTTGAACAAAGTAGACGCAGAAACACGGCAGGCATGGTCCCAGGCTAGTGTTGAAGAGGACTATCCAACAATAGATAGTTTCCTCAACTTTTTGGAACAACGTTGTGAGGCCATGGAAAGCTGCAGAGGTCATGTTCGTGAACCAATCAGAAGCAAACATCCAGCCGTCAGGAGTATGCATGTTTCGTCATCGCCTAATGCCACGTGTCCCAAATGCGCAGGGTCACATCTATTACCCCAGTGTGCAGAATTCTTGGCTATGGACATTCAGGCTAAAAGAGACTTCGTCAAATCAAATAGGCTATGTTTTAATTGTCTTCGCTCTGGTCATACATCCGCTCGTTGTTCATCCAGGTCTCGATGCAGAGCTTGCAATACTCGTCACCATACACTAGTCCATTTTGATAATGCAAACCCAGTTCCTCTAAATTCCGTTCCTACAATTTCGATTACTACAAACTCGACGCAAGGTGGACATTGTGACCAACCTGGTACAAGCAATAGCTCTCATACCTCATCACAGCCGTCAACAGGTCGTCTTCTAAGTAACCACTCCTTAAGTGAAGAGCATCGTTTGCCGCTTACTCTATTGCCCACTGCTATTGGCAATGTAATAGATAGCAGGGGTAAATACCAGCAAGTCCGGTTCCTCCTAGACTCGGGATCTCAAGTATCCTTCGTTTCTGAATCCTGTGCTCAACGGCTGGGATTGAATCGTCGAAATGCACGAGTACTTATCAGTGGCATAGGTTCTACCAGTGCAGGCAAAACTAGGGGTATTGTTTCGATGCAACTCACCTCTCGTTTCGAACCAATTAGTATTTCGGTTGATGCATATGTGTTACCTCAGGTCACAGCCAACTTACCAACAATTTCATTTGACGTTAAGGATTGGGATCACCTTAGCGAACTGAACTTAGCGGA
Source organism: Cheilosia scutellata (assembly GCA_955612985.1). Taxonomy (NCBI): domain Eukaryota; kingdom Metazoa; phylum Arthropoda; class Insecta; order Diptera; family Syrphidae; genus Cheilosia; species Cheilosia scutellata. The sequence continues at coordinate 59,002,723 of OY015314.1, forward strand.
TTCTTCTTTCAACGTGTCGAATTCAATAGACCTACTATTAGGCGCTGACAAGGTTTGGGACATACTCCAAGGTGATTTGAAATATAGTGAAGGAGGATACCCGATTGCGCAAAAAACCATTTTTGGATGGGTTTTGGCTGGCAAATTGATGCCAGATCAACCTGCAAGTATTCAATCGCATCACAGTATTCTTGATGTTGATGCCATGCTACAAGCCTTCTGGACTATTGAGGAAGTAGATCCAAAATCGTTATTATCGCAAGAAGAATGGGAAATAGAAGAGCATTTTCTTAGAACACATCAAAGAGATGCCAACGGAAGGTATATCGTAGACCTACCCTTTAAAACTACGCCACAGTTCTCGGGCACCGTAACTGGTGCAATTCATCGTCTGAAGTCTATGGAAAGAAAGTTCCAGAAGGATGAACAACTTCGCCAAGGCTATACTAGGTTTCTTGAGGAATATCTTTCGTTAGGACATATGCGCAGGCTTTCACAAGAAAATATCGCTCGGGACAATGTATTTTATTTACCACACCACTCTGTTCTCAAACCCGATAGCACTTCCACAAAAATTCGTGTTGTTTTCGATGGATCCTATAAGGATGCCAGTGGACAGTCGCTAAACGAATGCCTGAGGATCGGCCCACCGATTCAAAGAAATTTGTTTTCTGTATGCATGAGGTTCCGGAAATATCAGTTCGTCTTTACGGCAGACATTGTCAAAATGTTCCGTCAAATTTGGATATCGCAAAAGGATAGAGACTTTCTTCGAATTGTTTGGCGAAAATCGCCCAATGACCCTCTGGAACATTACCAGCTGTGCACAGTGACTTATGGCACGTCATGTGCACCCTTTCAGTCCATTCGGGTCTTGGAACAACTCGCCAACGATTATATGAATGAGTTTCCCATTGCAGCTGACATTATTAAAAATGATTTTTATGTGGACGACGTCGCATCTGGTTCAAATACGTTAGAAGACGCTTTATACAAAAAACAATCGCTGATAGACCTTCTGTCTAAGGGAGGATTCGTACTTAGTAAATGGCAAAGCAACTGCGTGGAGCTGCTGGAAAATCGTGATGAAGTTCAAAACGAGGCTGTTTCATTGGACACCGATGGCGAGCCATGGGTCAAGGTTCTAGGCCTTTACTGGAATTCTCGGATGGATATTTTTAGTTTTCGTTTGAATCTTTCCCCTATCGAAAATGTTACAAAACGACAAATTTTGAGGGATATAGCCAGTATTTTTGATCCACTCGGTTTTCTCGCACCCTCTGTCATTTTGCTTAAAATTATATTTCAGGATCTATGGCACCGAAAGTTGGAATGGGATGACGAAGTTCCGGGCTTTATCTCAACACAATGGCTAAAATATCGTGAAGAATTATCCGTTCTAACTCAACTGGCCATTCCTCGATCTATTGGATTATCAGACGCATCCTTTCAGCTTCACGGATTTTGTGATGCTTCGGCCGCTGCGTACGCTGCCGTTATCTACTGTCGATATGAACTACCAAACGGACAGATCGAGATTCGAATCGTAACGGCTAAAACTCGCGTTGCGCCACTAAAACAATTAAGCATCCCTCGCCTCGAATTATGTGCAGCTCTTTTACTGGCTAGACTTCTTGACGCTGTACAAAAATCACTAAAAATAACATTTGAAAATGTTTTCGCTTGGAGTGATTCCCAAATAAATTTATCTTGGCTCTCTTCACCATGTCGCCGTTGGAATACGTTCGTTGGGAATCGTACTGCGGAAATCCTCAACACGATTCCAAGAAACCGATGGTTTCATGTGAGGTCGGAATACAACCCTGCCGACTGCGCGTCTCGCGGAATATCCCCATCCAAGCTGTTGGAACATCCGATTTGGTGGCATGGACCTGATTGGCTTTTACAAAACGCCGAAAAGTGGCCTATCAAGATCGAATTTGAGGAGCATCCGGATTGTCTACAGGAAGAAAAGAAACAGGTACAGCAATCGTTGGTAGCAGTAGTCCCTGATCATCCCTTCGAAACCCTCTCAACGACATGCTCGTCGTGGAACAAATTGATTCGAAGCGTTGCGTTTCTATTTCGGTTTATTTCTAATAGTCGCAAACAAACTCACATCGATAGTCGTCATCTACAAGCTCAGGAGTTATACAACGCAAAGTTGAGTCTCATCCGGTGGCTACAAGACATTTATTTTGGAAAATCTATTCGCTACTTTGAAAAATTTGGTAATTTTCCTAGCAACTGCAATATCCTAACCTTGAATCCATTTTTAGATACGGAAAAGCTGCTACGAGTGGGAGGACGACTCGAGGAAGCCAACATTTCATACAACGCCAAACACCCAATAATAATCCCAAAAGAGCATCGCATCACAAAGCTAATTCTACTCGACGCTCACCGCAGATTTCTTCATCCAGGAGTATCGACTCTCTTCGCGCTCATTCGCCAAGAGTACTGGGTTATCGGCTGCAGAAACTTACTACGAAAGATATCTCACGAATGTATTCCATGTTTCAAGCAGAAGAAAGCCACCACCACCCAAATGATGGGAAATCTACCACCCCAAAGAATTCGTCAATGCAGATCGTTTGCTCACTGTGGATGCGATTACGGCGGTCCGATCGCCATCAAAACCAAAATTGGAAGGAAGTCGCATGTCACCAAGGGTTATATTTCGTTATTCGTATGTTTGGTAACGAAGGCAATCCACCTGGAACTCGTCAGCGATCTAACGACGGAAGCATTTTTGGCAGCACTACGACGATTTGCCGCGCGACGCGGAAAACCGTCGCACATATACTCCGACAACGGAACCAACTTCCGCGGTTCCTCTCGTGCATTATCTGAGATGCACAGCCTTGTTTTATCACAAGAACACAATTCTTCGGTAGAGGAGGCCCTAGCGCGTGATGGTATCACATGGCATTTCATACCCCCCTCCGCACCTCATTTCGGCGGATTGTGGGAGGCGGGGGTAAAATCCGTCAAACACCATCTTCGAAGGGTAATCGGAGAAGATGTTCTCAACTTCGAAGAATTATACACACTTCTTACCCAAATAGAGGCAATACTGAACTCTAGGCCTATATGTCAGATATCTGACAATGAAATTGATCCACTAACCCCTGCTCACTTTTTTCTAGGTGAACCATATTCTACAATTCCAGAGCCATCATTGGATATACCAATCAACCGCCTATCGTCTTGGCAGTCAATCCAAGCCAAGGTTCAAGGCTACTGGAAGAGATGGAGCATGGAGTACCTAACAACACTCCAAAATCGACCTAAGTGGCAGCAGGTGCAACGCGACATGCAAATCGATGACGTCGTAATTGTGAAGGATCCAAACCTACCTCCTGGCAAATGGATGATGGGACGTGTGACTGGTACACATCCCGGCAAAGACGGACGAGTTCGAGTAGTCACCCTCAAGACCGCCAATGGAAGTTTCGTTCGACCCATCCACAAATTAGCACTCCTACCCGTAAGCTGAAACTGTGTTCCAGGGGCGGCGGAATGTTTGGAAATATTATGCGTTCAGCATACATATAATTACGTAACATACCCTATATATTATATCATAATTCAATAATTGCTCTCTTAAGTTAATCAACTAACGTAAAATGCTTATTTCTCTCTTGTTACTTGCTGTTAATTACTGCAATTCTATGTTATTGCCTATTCTGTTTTGTGCTTATTCGTCTAACGAAAAATGTAATTGTTTCTCGGTCACTTGGATTTGGACCAGCATCGAAGGTGGTAATAATAAATATTTTGTAAGAAGCTAAAAGGGAAATTCGCTTGTTTCTTTTCTTCCCATCGTTGGATTTTTGATATTTATTTTTTCGCATCACATCGTCGTAGATTACCGCTCAGTAGGTATTTACAATACCTACAATAGACAGTCGTTAATCTTCACTTGTTACAACCTTTGCCCTCTGAATTTATGTTAATCTAAACAAATTTAATATTATAATTTTACACTATAACATTGCTTGATTTTTCATGATTATTATTTTAGTTATGACAATTTAGTGCTAAACCTGTCAGTGGCCATAAAATAGATATTGACTTTAACCCATTTGCAATTAAAAATGTAAAAATTAAATATAAACGTTTTTTTAGCGAACAATTAACATATATACAACGCTACAAAACCAAAACTTGTTTAAGTATCTATAACTCAATGGGTTTAGTGACAAAAGAACTTTTTAGAATTTGGTTCCCGATTCTGTCATACCCGTGGATAAAATTTAAGAATCGTAAATAATTTCAGAAATGCATAAATTATTTGAATTTTATTATTCGACAATCATTAGAAAAATATTCAAACTAATTTTTTGATGCAGCAATCTGCAACCATTTTTGTAGCATCAACTTCAAGTGAGTTACAAAAAGGGTCCACTTCATACACACAAGTTCCCATATTGATGACCCACAATTTGTTGCATTTGTTTACTTTATTTCCAATGATTTAAATCTTTATTAAAGAAACTCGGGCATAAAATTGAATTTGGAATAAAAACAAAGGGCTATGACCTTGCATATGAAATCGACTTCAAAAACTCACAAAATATTGAGAAAGAAATTGCGACACTGAAGTAAAAGAAATAAACTTGTTTACCTTCATGTGGATTAAAAAAACGAAAATAAAACAATTTTTCTACAAAGAAAACAAAAAGCTACACAGCATAGCTAATCGGCGAAAACAATAAATATTATTCGCGCGTAAATATGAATGCAATCGCACAGAGTCTGAAGGCAAACATATTTATGTCGACAAATAAAAATAATAATCACACCGACCGGTGATTTGTTCGCACTTTGTCGTCGAGTTGATGAACAAAAATTCCGTCGTATCATTTCTGACGACGATTGTTTGTCTTCAATTAGTTCTAGATTGGATTTCATGATACAGCATGGATTTGGAAAAATATTTCTGTCGATGGACTTTGTCTCTAGGTCATAGTAGATACTTTAACCATTAAAAATCAGTCTCAAAAGTCTAAAGGTGGTCGTGTCCAATGATTAATTCATTACAAAACAAAGCGACTAAAATCAGAGATAAAATTGTCATATCCACATGCAATAGGAGGGTGTGAATAATTTTCAACCAAATAGCTGTCAATCATTAAAATAAATTGGTTGCTTTAGTGGCAGTGAAATCTACTCAAATTGCCTGAATTTTTTATATATGCCAAGAGATGCAGTTTCCTGTTGAGATTAATTTACATATTACCTGGGTATACATAATTCAGTCAACAAGTAGTTAATGGGAATTAATTTTCCATTTTTTTTAAATATCGTCACCCATTCGTCACATTATTATTTCTGAAGGTAACCGATTAGTTTTGAATGCTTTTAAAAATGTGCATCCAATTAAATTTTATACGCAATTATTAAAATTTGCTAGTAATTAAAAAAAAAACAACGTTAAAATGGATGCACCGGCACCGTAGACGAAGGTATTCTTCTTTTTGATTTAAACACTAATAAAATATGATAGGAAACCGTAAATTATGCATATTAGCAAAATTTTACGAATTTCATATAATTGTATCGATGTCATAATTCCTTGAAGTATAATATTTATGCGATTTAAAAAAAAAACTGCGGATCAGCGCGTTAATTTGATTAGTTTTGTGGTCTAAGAAATAAGTTCCATACGACAAAATGTCTTCCTGTGATATATGTGACGGCTTTATAGTTAAAGACGGTATAAATATGCATATGGTTATTCATTTTGTGGTTTGAAAAATATAGCTTTATAATTTTGACAGCTGTCAAACTTAAATGGCATCTAACTTTTGATAATGTGCATTGTAAAAATTGTGATTATGCGTCGTGTTGCACTTTACGAGCAGACTAATCATCGGCGTAAGCGCACAATTTTCAAGATCTTCTTTAACTGCTTTATTTATTTTTATATATAGATATATATGTAGATGGCGCTGCGATCAGATTCCACAAAATTTCAAATAATAAACACTCAACAATAAAAAAATGTAAAAAGCAAGAATAAGCTCATGAATAAAATTTCAAATAATATACAGTCAACAAAAAAAAAAAAATCATGAAAAAAATTTCAAATAATAAACACTCACAAAAAAAAAAATCATAAATAAAATTCAAAATATTAAAACGGCCGCAGAACAATTGACGGACAATGAAAATGTACGAGCAGGCAAAACAACGTTTGCCGGGCCCGATAGTAGGTATATAAAACTGTAGGAATTTTCTCTGTTACGAAAGCGCGAAAACTACTGGACAGATTTCAATGCAACTTTTTTTTAAATGTTTCTTAAGACTGTGAAATGGTAGCCACGTCATTTGAAATATATTTTTTATACCCGGTACCACACTGTGGTGAGGGTATATTCACTTTGTCATTCCATTTGTAACGCCCATAAGGAGGCGTTGTAGGTATGACAAACTATATATATTATTGATCAGCATCACTTTCTTAGTCGATCTAGCGATGTCCGTCTGTCTGTCCGTCTGTCCGTCTGTCTGTCCGTCTGTCTGTCCGTCTGTCTGCCTGTCCGCACGATTACGGCCGTAATTTAAGAGCTATCGACTTGAAATTTGGTACGTAAGCTTTTATCCACCAGACTGAGGCTAAGTTCGAAGATGAGCAAGATCGGATGAAAACTACTACTACCTCCCATACAAAAGTATCAGATTTATATAGCTTTTTATGTTAAAAATTAAATTTAAATAGCTACAGTAAAGATAGCAAGTTTAAACTTTGCACGTATTGTTTTAATAATATTTAAAATTTTTTGACAAAAAAGGAGCTTGATCGAATAAAAACTACCCATACCTCCCATACAAATATATAATTTTTTAATACTAAAATATTTTTTTATTTTACAATAATAGGCGTATTTTTTGGAAATCTATAGCTAGTTCACTTTTACTTTTACATGCAAAACTGGTATACTCACTTTTGGTTTTGTTATACCCACTTTTGGTTTTACATGCAAAACGGTTATACTCACTTTTGATTTTGTTATACTCACTTCCCAAAAAATACGCCTAATATAGTACCGGGTATTTGAGCTTCGGCATAGTCGAAGATAATTGTCTTACTGGTTTCTGCCTATTATTAAATACAATTATTCAATACAAAGAAAAAATACTTAAGGGTTGTTCTTGGTCGTGGTTCTGTTTTGTTGTGGTAGGTGCACATGCAAGCTTACGTTATGCATGCAATATGATCAACAGATGCGCAGATGGCTGGTGAGATGAAATGAGACAACTGGAAGTGGAGTGGTCTGAAATCTAAATACAAATTGAGCGAATTTCCCCAGGTGTTGAACCTACATCGAATAGTTTTTTCCATTTTGGTGATTCCTATTTGTTTCTATCTCTTATAAAAATATATAGTCATATGTGGATATATTATGCCAATGCAATTAATGGCGGCAATGTTTGTCTGAGGACGTGGTGAGATGGCTGAAACTCTCCTGATATTATGATAGGCCTAGTTATTATGAATTTATTATTCACGATACGAAGAAGCTTTGCCAGGAAAGTTATACTCTCGGATATTTGTCAGAGGTTCGAGAGATATGGCGCTATAAATAACCTTGAGATGTAATTTGTGTTTTTTCGGGGATCGAACCTGAGTCCCTGAGTCCCTGAGCCAGCACACTAACCACTGAGCCACTGCGTCCACACAGCTTCGGCTAGTTTCCATAAAAATCTAAACGAAGCATTGACAGGTGCTGCATGACCTGATCTATAATTATATCATGTCCCGGAGCCAATTTTTTGTTTGTAGATATATTTTATGTCTGCTTGTTATAAAGTTTTTGTTTTAAAATTATCGGGTGCCGGGGTTAAAATAAATTCTTTTATCTAAGTTTCACCTTCAAATGATTTGAGAGTTTCTTTATGCAGCAGATAGTTCTGCTTCATCTTTGTCTACTTTGGCCATTTATTACTTTTTTTTTTAATTGGAAGCGCTTGAGTTTTTGCTGTTTTGATGATTTTCATGGCGATGCAGAAATAGTGGTTTGCACTTTTATATGCCATTGGAATTTCAAACTTGAAGTCAAGTACATTTTTCTTACACATTATATTTTTTTAAACCTGGTTAAAGGCGTTTATTTGTCTGTTAGCTTGAAATCGCATTCCGTTTGCATTGCATGAATACTCGTTGGTACTTGACAAAATTGAGATCGAAACGTATTGAGAAAATAATATTAATCAAAAAATCGGAACACGATATAGAAAAGATGGTGCTCAACCAAATAATATTTTGTTTCCATACTCAATTCCACCCGCACTAAAATCGGGTGAACTCTTTCGGACTAGATTTTGTTTAATTCAGAAATTTTAAAATAGATTTTCAAGATTTTGTTAGTCATAGATTTTAGTGGTTTTAGTTAACGACATGATCAATTTTTTTATGTCGCAAAAAACTAAATTACCAGAAATCACCACACACATATTTTACAGGAGTAGGAGTAAAAGAAGGAGTACTTAGAATAGTTGATAGTTATCTTTCCTTACCTCATGGTTGATATCTGGCTAAACCATATATTATTGATCCCAATCCACTAGTACAACTTGCATTTGCACCTTTGCCAGAACTGCAAACTTAACCTAAAATCGAAAACTTAAACATTAAACGAAATCGTCCAATTTTAGATAAGAATTATTTTATTTACACAGATTATGTCAATTATGACATGGAATCTGTGTCTATATTTTTTAATAAATATTTTCTGTGAAATAGATTAGAGTTTAAATGATAAATCTCTTCCTGTTTTATTTTCTCGGATGTCTTTGTTTTTTTTTTTTTTAGTTTTGTGTTGATTTCAATTTATATATTTCGACGCACATCTCCCACTTGAACTCGTATAAAATAATTGTATGTGTAGTATACAGCAACTTCTCTCAGAAGATATGGAGGCCGAGTGTGAGATCCGTCATAGTTACGGTGGCCATACTCTTAAGAGCCAAATCCCGGGCAAAAAAATTATAAAATTTATAACAACAAACAGAAAAAAGTAATAGAACTCGTTTATTGGGATTACATATTGCATTAATTATGTATTGTTTATTGAAGGGAGAATAAAAACTAAAAATAAATGACGTAAACAATAAAACCCACCGAATTTCTAACTTGAATTTGTCGCATACAAGGCAACATAAAAGGCACAAAACATCTTCCAAATCTTTGTCGTACACAATATGTCTACAGTCTACGATAAATGCTTTGCACACGGTGAAACACAAATTGTGAAATACGTGCCATTCACTTATCAATTTTTTTAAATGTTACGTGCCATTCAAAAGTATTTCTCCTGAATCCAGCGATGATGGGTTACATATTTAATTGTAAATATGCACGAAAAAAAAAGGAACCAAATTACTCCTTCGATACTTTTTCATGTAATAATGAGTACAGAAACTTTAAGATCAGCAACTCCAGCATCAACCCTATTCAATGACCTAAAACTAAATTTTAAATCTATACATCTGATACGCTGTCTGCACTAAAATTAAGCCCCCATCCAAAAATGTATCCAAAGATAAAAATAATTGCAAAATATATTTTTCTTAGCTTAATTTTGACGTTTCCAGGGAAAATATTCACGTGCGACCTGGCTTTAAATAAAAACAGGGCACAGGCTTCGAAATTATTAATCCTTATTGCTGACCTGATAGTGTTCAAAATTGTTTCTAACTTGCATACTAGCGTCAACGCAAATAAAACAAAAGTCGTTGCTCAACACGACTGTTGAGCTGTGTTCCGGAAACATGTTTTAGACATGCTGCATACATTTATTTTGTCGTGTGCGCACCGCCATTGAAAAATGTTGCCGATGAGGCGGATAGGCCATGGACATGCAAGTTTTGTAAAATAATAAATGTTTGAGTAATAAGTTAAAATGTAAATACGGGACAATCTTCATCAATCAAAGTTACTTTGAATATAATATTAATTTTCTGCTGTCTTTTAGCAAATAGCAGCAGAGGAAAAATCTTGCATATACTTTCCCCTTGACAGGCCTCAAAAAGGAACATTTTTTATTCTACTAAGCTACATATAAATCGACGCATTAATCACAGTTACGCTCGTGCCTGTCCACTTTATAGTTTAACATTAAGTCGACATTTAAACGACGACTCTGTTTATGGCTGTAATTCATCAGCATGCACTTACAACGGGCTGTAGTTGCCATTTCAGATATTATCGCAAGGCTATTGCATATTGCATCGAGCTATAATCCGCGTATTACAACTGCCCATTAGCAATTGATCGGGCTAATTAACATTCAAGATACAGCTGCTTCTTCTCTATTAATATTATCTTACTGGAGGATTTCCCCAACCTACCCTGTTTAATTTTATAGAAAAAAAGCGAATCTAAAAGCAGTTTATTGTAAATCAGCAACTTATTTCCGTGAAGTGAAGTAATTTCTCTAAGCAGATACACATTTTTGAATTCACATCACAGATACTAACGACATTCAAATGCTTACCCAGATTTTATCTTCAAAGATTAGGCGTTAATTATGTCAGCGTGCATTAAAACCACTGGGCGTAACCGTAACTCATTTAATTAGATTATAAATAAAAAAACGTGTAAACTTACAGATTTACAAATCGCAGCCTTGAACTTGATTTTTATTAATTAGTCTACGCTTTTTGTACTCATTTTCGGAATCATTCATTAAAAGTTTTATTACAACAACATTTGTCCATGACAATGAAAAAAATAAAAATGTTACGTATACGCACGAGTGCCTCGGGAAACATTTTTTTGTTTCTTTTAATTAATTTGTGCAATTTGTTTTTCGTATCTTTACAGATTGAACAAATGAGACGGCCAAAGTAAATTGAATTGGTGACTTATCATTTTATTTGAGTTCTTCGGTTAACGGTTCAATAATGCAGGCGTTGACTTTTGCGTGTAGTATACTATTTGTGATACTGGACTTTGCTCAGGGACAGAATCAAGATGACAATGGTAACAGTTTATACATGAAGAGGTAAGTAAAATATTTATTTAAATCCTCAATGCCTTATTTATTTGAAATTGACATAAACTATGCAAATTTGTATATTTCAACACCTCCTACACCACCTACACTCCTGCTCATATAGCTTATTAGGAAGTGCAAAAAAAATTATTTGCATTGATCATCAGAAAATACACGTAGATACACAATTTAGTATCGAATGTATCTACTAATCGATGGTTCACGATTTGGTATAGTAGACAAATGAATATGTAAACATTTATAATTATGATTGAACTATCTTTGGATTTTTGAATACCGAACAGAGATGCTAAACAGCTCATCAGAAAAGCTACGACTATGAAATACATAATTTATTATAGTAACGTGTTAAGGGGAGGAATAGTATACATACCCACAGTAGGAACTATACGGTGATGCTGTCGACAGCTTTTTCTGGCTCTTATTTAAATATGTAAATTATAAACTTTGGCATCTCAAATCAGACGACTTCAAAACATGCCCCATGGCTGGACTATAAGCTCCATATGCGCCATCTACAAAAAAAAGGCGATCCTATGTTTTGCAAGAACTATCGAGGCATATATACCTGCTTGATGTCGCATATAAGATCATATTCAAGGTAATGTGTGATGGTCTTACGTACCAGTGGGGCTTCCGGTCTGGCAAATCGACTATCGGACTGAGGTAAGTCCTGGAAAAGACCTACAAATTTCGTCGAGACTCACCACCTATTAATCGACTTTAAAGCCGCGTATGATAGCATACATCGATAGGGCCTCTATATGGCGATGGACGAATCCCGGCAAAACTGATGTGCTGTGGCTCCTCTGAACAATTTCAAATATGCACCGAATTTTGGTAAGGAGATGCGCTATCATGCGATCTTCAATATCGTACTGCAGCAAATAGTCCGCATTGCAGTGGAAAATATTGACATCACTGGACTTTAAAGTCGATAAAAAGGTGATGTGTATCGGTCTGAAATTCCTGGGTTTTTTCTAAGATCTGTCGGAGTGTGAACATTTGGTCGATGGTAGACTTCCCTGGCCTAAAACTGCGAACTGATTTGGGCCGATCAGATTGTTGGCGAAAGGTTTTTGATGTTCACACAATACAGCCGACAAGATCTTATATGCGATATTCAGGAGACTTATTTCGGCTGTAGTTGGCGCAGTTCAGACCATCTCCTTTCTTGTGGACTGCGCACATGATGCTGAGGTTCCATTCGTCGGGCATGCTTTCGTCCGACCAAATTTTACAGGTGAGTTGGTGCATGCTCCTTACTAACTCATCTCCCGCTGCTTTGAAAAGCCACCCGCTCTTCAGCTTTGTTCGACTTTAGTTTGGATTTGGATATCGCTATCCTAACTTCGTGTAGGTCGAGTGGACAGAATTGTTGGCAATCATATCGTCCAGACTGAATGGGTCATTCTGCCTGGCAGCGGTTTGTTGACCGTCTCCCCTGTTTAGCAGTCTGCAGAAGTGTTCTTTCCAAATCCTCAGCACTGAATGTGAGTCTATTACAGTGTTCCAATGTTCATCTCTGCAGGCTTCTATTTGGGTCCTGTATCCTTGGGTGGATAGTTTCACCCTCTGGTAGAACTTTCGAACATTTCCCCTGCAGTAGCACCCCTCAATTGATTTGACCGCCGGCTTCTCGTGGTCTTCCTCTCTCCTTCTGAGAAGTCGGTGTTCCTCTCTGCTCCTTTGGCCGTAGTGTAGAGCTCGCGAGCAGCTCTCTCCGCCACTCTGGTCGTGTGCAGCATTGATTGGTAGACGGTAGGCCTCGTTCTTTGCCGCATGTGTTTGTCAGCACTCTTCGTCGAATCAGAGGTTTCCTTGTGGTCTTCTAGCTAAATCTAGTACATCGGTGGTGGCACCTATGAATGATGGCACGCTGGCAGGGCTGCCACTGGTCCTCTGCACTTGATTCTGCCGAGGCTTACGATGAGCTTGCTGAGTGGGAAAGGGAGACAAGGTCGGCAAAGATTTTGGCGGTCCCTTTCCGATTTTGGCGTTAAAGCACGTGATCTTTGGAATCCAATAAAGTAAGAATAAATCATTTGTAGTCTGTTGTTATTTAACACTTCGTTCAGAAAAATATCTACGCGCAAAATAAAAATTTTTAGTTTAAACAAAAAAGTGTTTAAAAAGTGTTTGTTATTGACGAAATGGTAAAAGGCTTAAAAAAGTCTGAAGTTGGCATGAAATTTGGTATCGCTCGAAGATCTAAAATGATAATGATCTATACCATTGTGAAAAGCCGGGTGAAGATTCGAACAGCCGTAGAAAAAGGTGTGAATTTCTGGATACCAGTGAACGGACTTCTCCGGCGCTCATATACGAGAATTTCGACATTATCGAAAGATAATTTGGGCATTTCAGCGGTTAAGACACCACAATTATATGTGGTCGCATATTCCCTATATAATGGGCATAAGTGTTTTTTAAAGTTACTGCTTTTTCTGACTATTACTTTTGTTTTCCATTATTGTGTAGAGAAGACTCAGCGCTTGTCAAGCTTGTGCATCAACTGCCGCTCTACAAACCATGCTTAACCTACTTCCACTAGACATCGTCAGTAAAGAATACGTCACAAACGTGGTTGAGAGAGGGAAACACTGGAGAGAGCAAACGACTGGATACAGCAATTAGTCAAGTTACAGCGTGACTGTCGATTAATTCGGTATCACAAAAAGATATCGTCATATACATTGATAGCCAGGCTGCAATAAGATTTAAAGTGGTGGAAATTTTGCAGCGTATCTCTTAACCAGATAGCTGGACAGTAAAATCTCACCCTCTGCCGGGTCTCTGGTCACTGTGACATCCCAGGGAACTGTGCAGCAGAGGAACTAGCAAGGCTAGGCTCCTCTGGCGTGCAGAGTATAAGTCTGCAGAACGTGTATGCACCACTTTCCTACGCTAAACAAATAATTCACGCGGACGCAGGAAGCAGAGCAAGTTTCAGATGGAAATATCTAGGATACTGTGACACTGCTACGCTCACCTGGGCAGGTCTGGGTACAATGAGATCCAAGGGGCTTCTTCGACTTAAAAGATCCAGCATCTCGAATGTCGTTAATGTTATCTCCAGGCACTGAATATTAGATAGACACGCACAAAAGCTCGGTCTGCCATACAATGACTTCTGCAGAAGCTGTTGAGATGAAGAGAAGAATGAGTCCATCACTCACTTTCTTTGCAGTTGACCTGCCCTAGCCAATTTAAGAAAGGCTTACTTAGGAAACTATTTTCTCAATGATCTTAGTAATACCAGCGCTGCTAACAGTCCTAGCTTTATAACCGGCAGCAAATGGTTTTCATGAGTAGCCAGTAAAGGAATAACTCCTAAAATCCCTGTGGAATGCACAATTGGCCGGATAACGGCCTAACTGTTTCTCTCACCCAGATCCACTTTAAACTTTAAACTCACTAACTAAATAGTTTTTTTTGCCGTGCCTGCCTACCCCTGTTCCCATCCATCATATACCGGATTATCAATTTGTTGGCTTAGATAAAGGTATAAGCAACAATCCGTGCTACATTTACAAACATCCGCAATATCAATAGTTTTGGTGAATACTATTCCTGTATCAAGGTTTAGCATTAAATTGTTTCTAACAAACCAATGAAATAAATTGATAATATTGAAAAATAATGTGAATATCATGAAAAGGACCAAGGAAAACAAGATTCCAATGCAAGTTTGCTACCATTGCAAGGAATTCCTTGAAAAGTTTGCTGCTCTCATAAAACTAGTTGGCAGAGATGGACGCGGTAAGACAAAACAAGATCTGCATCCCATTTAAATAAATCTCATACAAAAATCAGTTTTAAAGAAGATGACAAGGTCATTATTTACATTGCAACAGGTTGCAGATTGTCTGCGGACTTTTTTTGGTTAAATATCATAAGTATATAGTTGCACCCCAATAACTGCAGATACTGTATCTGTCTGTCGTTGTTTCGAAACCTATCGGTATAGGTAACAAAATATTTTTAATTTAATTCGTAAACATTTTCAGTACATATTTCTGATGACACTAGTTGCATTTGTTTCTTTCCCACTACCATCATGTAAGAAATTATTTTACGCATAAAACTAATTCTCACAATAGATACATATACGTTCTTTTCCTTTGTTAATGTGAAAAAACCGTCAAAAGAACAATCACAATAAAACAATGCATCTCGATCTCACTATACAACAGAGGTTACTCATTTACAGGTAAGGTACCCCGACTGATCCGCAAATTAGATAGATACCTAGCATGTGAACGGCTTTAATGTCCAACCCACAGTCCACATCGATTAGTCAAATAATATTTCTTTTTGTTTGCCCGCATCTTCTTCTTTTTCAGTACATCTAGTTGTATTTATGACATTAATCTCCTTTCTGTTTATTTTGGTCATTTCTCTTTGGTAACCTTGACCGACTGGCAAAATAGTTATTACCACACCAGCCCCATAGACCGATCATCGACCATAAAATGAAATCGAGAGTCATCACAGATTGCCCCAATGAATCTAAAACGTTGTTAGCTGGTGTTTGAATAAACCGCTAATTACAGGCGGTGGGAAGTTGACTTTATTAGTTTTGGTTTTTTTTTTGCATAAAAAAAAATACGACAACCTAACTAACTTTAGTATTTAATTTCCATTTGCAGATACGAACATTTGGATGTAGATACGATTTTGGCGAGTCCGAGGTTGGTGTCAAACTATGTCGAATGTTTGCTCAACAAGAAGCCGTGTGCACCTGAAGGCAAAGCGCTTAAGAGTGAGTATGATAATATTATAGACCATAACCGATTAGAAACTTAAAATTGGAAGATTTGGCCAAAGACCTTAGACTGCCGTTTCCGGTAGATTCTTTTCTTATTCGGTAACAGATTTTATTTTCTACCGGCTTATAAATTAGTTAATTTGAATGCAATCGATTATTTGAATCTGTTTAAGCTTAGACACGATACAGGTTGGTATTTTATAATTGGTTCATCTTTAAGCGTACGCCGAGCTGTATGCAAATTAGATTTAAATCTCGAAGTAGAAGTGAGGGATGTGATTTTTAAACTTTCTGAAGGTTGTGTGTTGTTCTAAAAGTGTTTTTCGTCACGTAAGCCATTTTTATTGAATCATGTGGAGAAGAAAATTTTTTTTTCTGAACAAATGCAGATATGTACAGGTACATAGTTCCGCACTGCTATATGAAGTGTTAACCATAGATTTGTTGCATATATAGAAAATTAGACCGGAATTAGATATATGGCTGCATTACATTTTTTGGTAGTTTCTGCTTTTTGGGACATGTGGGAAAAACTCGTGTTCAACCAAATTATCAGGTTTGAATTAATTTAAGTGAGTTCCGGATCAGATAGTCCTCTGAATTTTAAGATAAATAAAAATTCTGTTTGATTCATTGATGGAAAAATCCAGGCTCCCAGACTACACATGTTTTGTATTTTTCTCTATACGTCTCTACTATTCAGACCAAAGACCCGTTTTATTGGACCATTATTCAAATGGAGCACGAGTCGTCGTCACTTTTCTGCATGAAATTTCGCGAAGATATTCCTAAACTAGTGTTTAAGTTAGGTACTCGAAAATTTTGCGGATTGCATGAGCAGTTCAAGGTCATAACCGGTGAAACTATCGCCGCTAATTCAGACTCCAGACTCTTAAGATACT
Organism: Cheilosia scutellata; assembly: GCA_955612985.1. NCBI lineage: Eukaryota > Metazoa > Arthropoda > Insecta > Diptera > Syrphidae > Cheilosia > Cheilosia scutellata. Next base: position 59,019,423 of record OY015314.1, read on the forward strand.
AAACAATAATGAAAATTGAACGGATACTTTGGCGATGTCATCACCGAGTGCGATAATTGCGATCCGATTAAATCATAGGTAGACTCGTGATTCTAAACTGTTTCGTTGTCGTGGTTCCACTTTTTACTACATTTCGGCTGTATTATGACATGCTACCGGAATATGACTTCCATAAAAACTTCTCTATCATCGTACCTCCAAGGACTGGGAGAAATCCAAACCTAACCCATTACGGTTTGACCTAGTCTTGGTACACAGACGTTTCTAAGATGGAGAGAGGGTCTGGATTTGGCATCTATGGAGAGTCGCTTCAAGCGAACTATTCAGTCGCACTCTTGGCAAAAACTCGTCCATATTCCAGGCTGAAGTCCTTTCCATTAATCATTGCATTAGAAGAAGTCTAAGCTCTAATACACGTATTAAGGCTATATTTATTTTCTCAGATAGCCAAGCAGCTTTCAAAACTCTTGATTCATTTGTCATAAAATCGAAGCTGGTCCTGGAAACATACATGACCTGACCATATACGAACTTGCAAAGTAATTCTTCACTGGATTCCAGTTACTGGGGCTTTACTGGCAACGAAACAGCTGAAACACTGGCTAAACATGTCACTTATCGGACCTGAAACATTTCAGAAACTACATCAAAAGCTTGTCTCGAATCGAATCCAATGAAGACTGGCTTAAAACACCTGGACAGAACTGCAGCAGGCAAATCTTCCCAAATGCTCCCAGAAAATTCAATTCGCTCATTAATATGGACAAAAATAATCTGAGAATTCTGAGAGGTAATTATAGGATTGGGGACACGATCCCGAAAACCAAAATCCCGAAAATCCAAAATCCCGAAAAACCAAAATCCCGAAAACCTAATATCCCGAAAACCCACAATCCCGAAAAGCCAAAATCCTGAAAAAAGAATCCCGAAAAATTATATAAAATGAAAAATTTGCGCAAACCTTGGCAAGGAAATCGTTACTTCAGCAAATCTAGCTGACATACCCCTATAGAAAATGGTTGCCTTTCTGAGTGTGTCCGGAGTAAAAAGATGGCTCTAGAACCTCATCAGGGTAGGCACAAGAGGCCTCAGTACCAGAACCCCATGAAGGCTTACCCGACTTATAATCCATCTGTTGTGTATTATTATGTTATATTAGTAAATATATATAGTGGTGGAAAAAATAATAGAAACAAGCTGGTTCTTCGTCGCTTATCGCAAAAATTAAATGTTTTCGGGAAAAAAGATAAATTAAACCCATACTAATAGTTTTAATACAATGTAATGAAGAAATGTAACATTAAAATGTTTAATAAAAAAAGAAGAGAAATAGTGAATAAATGTCGATTCTGGTTTTCCTTAATTTTGGCCTGGAAAAAATAATAGAAACAAATTAGTTTTTCTGTTTTTTTTCTGTTAGGAATTAATTTACAGTAAAGGTGTTTCATATCCTTTTAATACTTGGTCGTTGGGCCCTTATTTTTTATAACTGCTCCACATCTTCGTCGCATGGAATGAACCAACTTGGCACAGGTCTTGGGAGTTATAGAGTGCCATGCATTTTGAATAATTGACCACAGTTTTTCCTTATTTTGACTCTGCAGCCGCCGATCCTGCGCATAAGGGTGTCCCATAGATGTTCTATCGGGTTAAGATCAGGAGATTGTGATGGCCACTCCATAACATTGATTTTGATTTTTATGAAACCATTCTTTGGCCAACTTTGAGGAGTGCTTGGGGTCATTATCCTGCATAAACTCCCATTTAATAGGCATGTCCTCTTCAGCAAATGGCAGGATAACATTGTTTAAGATTTCCACGTAGTCTACGGCACATATTTTATCCTTTATCATGAAAAGTGGACCAACCCCAGATACTGAAAAACACCCCCAAATCATTAAATTTCCTCTGCCATGTTTAACTGTCTTCTTTGTATATTTGGCATCGAATTCGGAATTCTTTGGTCGTCTGACGTACATTTTCCCATCGGAACCAAACAAATTGTCCATAATTGACCTTGGTTTCATCCGATCATAAGACGTTATTCCAATTAGCACGGTGGAGGTGTTTGTTGGCGAGACTTAGTCTCTCTTTAGTATTTTTATTGCTCAAGTATGGAACTTTTCTAGGACTTCTCCCAGGAAGACCTGCTTCCTTTAATCTATTTCTTATTGTACGACTTGTAACGGGTGCGTTTAAATCATTTTTTTTTTAAATGGTTTCTTCTTGCATAGTCGTATTAACAGTTTGTCAAATCATGGAGTCTTTTTTCGTTTTCTGCATCTGGTTTCTACTTCGGGACTTGAATGGATAGCTAAGAATACTTTTTAGACCTGTTTTTTTAGAACACTTTACGACCTTAGATATTTCATCCATTGTTTTGCCGTCTTTTTTATCACCTCACGCTCAGAACTGGTGCAAAGGACTCCTAGACCCATTTTGACAAAATGTTAATTTCATAGTTTTAAGATTTTCTTCTAAAAACACTAAATTACAGGATAAACTAATTTACAACTATTTCAATTAAAACAATACCGAGCTTTACTTCAAAATCACTGATGCCGACTGTGGTAATCGTTTGTTTCTATTATTTTTTCCAGGCAAAATAACATTTTTGCTCAGACTTTTTACTGTTAGACGAAAACTAAAAGCTGATAAGAGCGAATTGCTGCAGCTTTTCAAAGTACTTTTACCTAGCATTTGAGTATAGAATTGATTTCGGAGAAAGACCAAATTGTATGCAGTTAATGATGGTTCAGCATTATGTAAATACTTGTTTCTATTATTTTTTCCATCACTGTATGTCGAAGAATGGTTCAGTGTACCGGGTAGTACAGCATTCTACTGTACATTTTAAAACATTAGGTTTACTGTATTATCAGTTACCTAAATAAAATCAGAACTGGCGATGTGATTGTTCGAAAATAATGAATATTGAGAAAAATTAAAAGAAAGTAATTTAAAAAGATTCTGAAACGAGACCAACATTGTTCCACTTTAGTGAATGGATAAGAATGAAATTTCTATAATAAGAAGGAAGTTTCTATATATAAAATTCTTCTGTACGTGTTTGTAACCAACCTCCTCCTAAACGGATGGACCGATTTTAATGAAATTTTGTGTGTGTGTTTGAATGGGTCTAAGGATGGTTTAGATTAACAATTATACCCGGTAGGTGGCGCTGCGATTCGATTCCACAAAATTTCAAATAATAAGCACTCAACAAAAAAAAAATTTAAAATTTAAAATAAGCTCATGAATAAAATTCCAAATAATAAAACGGCCGCAGAACAATTGACGGACAATGAAAATGCACGAGCAGGCAAAACAGCGTTTGCCGGGCTCGCTAGTTAGTAAATATTTTTCTTACTGTCATTTATTTGATAAAAATTTTGAAGCTCACTATTTCATATGTTCCTTGTTCTCTTTCCAATAAATCCAGTAAACGTTTCACCGATGATATTATGCAACTTTTGAACACGTTTTGTCTCAACCGACTAGGCGGTTATATTTACCTTTTAATAATTGCTCAAAATGTCCAAATTTGTTCACAGCTTAGTGCTAAAATCCGTCTCAAATAACTATCACAATACCATAGAAGCAACTTTATTGTTTTATTGCTCTACTAATATGCTTGTGTTTACAATACATTCAGTAGAATTAGTCATTTCTTTGAGAATCGCTTTAGCAACATTAAACATTTTGCTTGTTTTAGTGAATGCACAAGGGATTATTGCAGTCTTTTCCCCCCAATGCAATGTAGTGACATTTTTCTCAACCTCTTATTAATAGACTTTTTAATTTTGTGTGGGAACAGGAAAAAAAGGTAGTTCCTCAGGTTTTACGATGTATGTATCTGTATTACGACTTCTTTTATCAATAAAATAAAATGCGAAAGGTGTGTCTAGGTTTCGAGTAAGTCTTGTTTATTTTACGTCTCAAGTTGAAGATAATAAAATGTATATTTTTATTAGTTATGGAAGTGATTTTATGATAAGAAATTTCATTAATTTGGTTTTTAAGCGTATGCACTTGAAGTCAAAGGAACTCATTCAATAATCGTCTAGACTTGGACACGTTTTCATTCAATGCAGCTGCGTTGTAAGTCAGCGGTATTGTGTAGAGTGAAATAATTAATTCCGGGAAATAGCAACAGTATCCTTAATCAGTTAAACATGTACTATTGTTAATTTTCCTTTCTGTTGGGTACCCAAACACTGTAACATTGAGGGTAACAAAATGGCTGACGTTCTGGCCAAAAACAGAGAAGAGCTTCCACAAATTGAAACTATTGAGGGCATAAGACCACCAATAGCCGTGGACAAGAGAATAATTATTCTCGAGGAAACTAGAAATATGGCAGATCAAAGATGGTCGGATGTAGTATAGGTCACAGGGTCTCAAGGGCTCTGTGGCTTAAGTTAGATCGGAAAAAATCTGTCGAATAATAATTGAAACTCAAAGCTACGAATGGCAATAGGGATACTCTCCGGGCACTGATGTTAAGGAAGCACGCTATGAGATTAGGTTTAATAAATATGGACACATGCAGGTATTTCGAAGACTTACATGTCGCAAAGGACATTACTCATCTTCACTGTGAATGTCAATCTATTATCAGGAGGAAACACCTTGGCAGGTATCTACTTCTTCGACAATTTGGAGGAGGTTGGCCTCACAAACAAAATTGAAACAATTTTTATGTTCTGTAGGGAAAATAATTGCTTTGGCGAATTGGTTTAGGTTTTGATCGTAAAGATTCTTCAGAGATAGCGATGGGCCCAAAATGGTGCCTAGTCTACTGTGATGAACTCACACTCTATACAACCTAACCTAACTTAACCTAATTTTCCTTTGTGTAAACAGTCGCGTGTTCAGTCTTAGGTGGTTTAATGATTAGCTGCTAGGTTCAAGAGGAAAATTTAAGAAATATTTGCACGATTTAGGTGATTTTTGAAGTTATATGTATACACTGGCGACAACTAGGATGAGGCTACACATTTTGCAATCGATTTTCGCTCTTTATGGCTGTTGGAAATTTTTTACCCGGAAACTTTTCATACCTGTTAACAGGTACATATTTTCCCAACAGTAAGTCATAAAATTAAAGGGTAAATAAAAAACTACGGCTGGAATTTCCGAAGATCAAAAAATGAACTACCTAAAAAGCGTATAAAAAGATGCTCAACTAGGATGAGGCCACAAGCAAAATCTTCGAAAAAAAGCAAAAAATTAATAAAATGTTTACATTTTATGGTTTTAAAACATTTATTTATTATGTTTTTCTACATTAATAATGAGTATGCCCGCCATTTTTCGATATGACCTCTAAAAGACGGTTTGGAACGGAATAATAGAGTTTTTTTTAAATAATTAAGAGAAATTTGGGTCCAGGCATCACGAATAGCTTCGATTAAAGTGTCCTTGTCTTCAAATTGTCTGCCGCCTTCATACACTTTACGAGATAACCATGCCCAAACATTTTCTATTATGTTTAAGTCCGGTGAATAGGGCGGCCAAGGCAAAAGTTCCACGTCTTCTGATTGAATCCAGCTTCTAACAACCCTGGAAGTGTGGATAGGGGCATTGTCTTGTTGGAATATCCAAGGCAGGGGTCCGAAAATGTTTTTCACTTTTGGAAATGACCGTTCCAGCAAACATTTGTAGTTGTTTCCGTTCATTTTTGTGGACAAAAACTCCAACTCGATTGTGCCATAGTAGGTAATAGCTCCCCACACCATTACACCTGATGTACGGCTGTGATGTCTTGCCAAAATAAGCTCCTCCTTTCTTAAATCATGGAAATAAAAGTTGTAACCATCGGGGCCGTCAAGGTTAAACTTTTTTTCATCCGAAAAGACAACGCGTTTCCATTCATCGCTCCAGGCGACATGTTATCTTGCAAAATTCATTCGATGCTCCTTGTGTACTTGCCTCAAAACCGGTTTCTTTTTAAGTTTTCTTCTCTGTATAGTACCACTTCTTCGTATTATCGTTCGGACCGTTCCTATGCAGGCTGATACTCCGCTTTTGGCCCTTATTTTAGTCGCTGGTAGAGTCGAATTAGAGGCAAGCCGTCGAATTAACCGCTTTTCTCGCAATGTTGTTGCTTCTGCCGTGCGTCCTTTTTGATTTTTCCCATAGTGTTGGGGATCCCCAAGATAATCGTTTACAACAGTCTTACTTCTATTAAGCCTCCTTGCAATTTCTCGGCCTGAGAGTCCTAACTCCTTGAAAGCATCTATTTTTCCCCTTTCTGTAGCTGTCAAAGCCTTTCCGGAACCCATTTTTTTTTAAAACTAAATAAAAACAGTTCTTTTTAACAGTACTTAACAAAACTTTGAAAAAAATCGCTAATGTGCACTCCTGCAACGAAATATTCGCAGTGGCCTCATCCTAGTTGAGCATCTTTTTATACGCTTTTTAGGTAGTTCATTTTTTGATCTTCGGAAATTCCAGCCGTAGTTTTTTATTTACCCTTTAATTTTATGACTTACTGTTGGGAAAATATGTACCTGTTAACAGGTATTAAAAGTTTCCGGGTACAAAATTTCCAACAGCCATAAAGAGCGAAAATCAATTGCAAAATGTGTGGCCTCATCCTAGTTGTCGCCAGTGTATGTGGTGACCCTAGCGTCAGACCACCACAATACTACCACTTGCGCTGCAGCATAGAACAGCACAAAAAACTAACCGTTGACAAATACCGCAAAAACATTTACTTTGGTCATCAGTCGCCTCATCAATCGCCACTCGACACTCGACGCGAATACTCGCCTTGCTAAGAGACCAAGAATCATAACTTTATTTTATAAACTCATGTTCATTTCTTTGTACCTCGTTCCGAGAATAAATTGAATTATAACGTTAGTGGGCTGTTTGCTGTTTGCTGTTTTCATTTTAACACGCCACTACATATACATACCTACTTTTTACCAGATTTCAAAAACAAACAATAGAAGAAGGAAAGAGACTGCGGAAATTCCATTCAATATCGTCGACTGACATTTCTAACAAGAAATCATGCAAACATAAATCATGCACTTGATTTCAATTTAGAATTAACAATTTTTTTTATATGTATAGAACAGTACAATTATTAAAATTGTAAATTCATTCAATTGCAGTGTGTCGAACTTCATCCTATAATTAACATTACATTCTATTGCCATTAAAAGTAATTTCATAATTAAATTTGTGATCAATATCGAATTGCTGTCATGTCTTTGTAGTTGTAGCATCAGTATAGATACTATCTATCTAGAAATAGAAAATTGGTTGTAGAAATTTTCAAGGACGATGCACAGCGCTCATTATTTCATTATCATCGGAGAATAATCTCAGTGAAGTCACAACAAATTTGGCAAAAGTGAGGCTCTATCAAATCGCTAAAGTCCTAGTGATTTTCGATCCCGTTTATGTTGATGGTTTCAATTAATAATAATGGCTTTATGCTTTAGTCTACTGATGGGACCTTCTTGACAATTGCGGTCCTGCTTCTGCTTTTTTTTTTAATCGTGTGTTATTTTGCCACTCTAAAGGCGTTTTTGCGCTCAAGAAAATAACAGAAACACAGTATTATTTGGATGGTTCTAAATGGATCGGATATATGTATTAACAAGGGGCATTAAAAATCGGAACACCTGGATCCAGCTTCCGTGGTGATGGCAATTCAGGAGTGTGTTACTGTTTAGTGTGTTTTTAGAAGTATTGGTCCCATTTTTGAAGGTGAAAATAATTTTATGGTCAACGAAGAGCCGGTGGTTGGGTGTGTATGAATCGGGTAGGCGCTGACTGGCATCAACTTGGCGGTGCCCAGCTGTTGTAACTTTTTCATACACATCAATTGTGCTTATTTTACCTCCGCGTGGTAACCACCGGGTACTGGCCTCGCCCTTCCGGGCTTGGCTTGCTAAACTTATAAGCGCGAGTGTTGAACACGAAGAAAATAGCAACACTATAATGCTCTGTCGGAATGACTGACTGAACGAGTCTCAGAAGTCTTACATGAGCCCCTCAGAAAGAGGACGTACGGCGGATGAATTCACTAGACTGAATCAACGGTGTCGTCAACAGTCAAGATGACAGTTACCTTACTTGAGCTACTTTGACGTATTTGAAGCTGAGGTCAGTGAGGATTTTTCATGACTAGTCAGGGTCCTGAAATAGAGATGGTGGCGGATGAACCCTTTATGGGCCAACGGCAGCTCTCACATCCCCGAAGTGGGTTACTGACACCGGAGGAATCCGGCCCCTTTCGTCCAAGGGGTCCAACAAAGGGCCTGGCCCTCCAGGTTGGGGGTTGTACGCCGGGGTAACTGCCCGACTGCGGAAAACAACAATAGTTCCGAAACGACAACAAGCCTCGGATACGGATGATTTTACTGTTGACGAACCTGGCAAACGAATAAAGGACAACGAATTTCGGATCTGCACTTGGAATGTTAGGTCCCTTAACAGACCACGTGCAGCCGAACAACTAGCGGAGGCCCTGAACTGCTATAAAGCAGACCTAACCGCCATCCAAGAAGTGCGATGGGATGGACCGGGCAAGAAGAGGATGAAAAACTGCGACATCTATTATGGCGACTGCTATCGGCAGCAAAAACAGCGCTTATTTGGATGTGGTTTCGTCGTTGGAGGCAGACTTAGGCAAGAAGTCTTAAGTTTCAGCTGTGTGAACGAGCGCCTCGCGACAATCCGCATCAAGGCTAAATTCGCCAACATTAGCCTAATATGCGCCCATGCCCCCACGGAGGAGAAAGACGACGACACCAAAGAAAGATTCTACGAGCTCTTAGACAAGACGTACGAGCAATGCCCTAACTATGACATTAAAATCGTCCTAGGTGATTTTAATGCAAAGATAGGAAGAGAGGGCATCTTTGGTAGTACTGTCGGAAGGTACAGCCTACACGACACCACCTCCGATAACGGATTTAGGCTGATCGACTTCGCGGCGGGGCGAAATGGTGTCATAGCAAGTACGCGGTTCCCGCATCTCGATATTCACAAAGGCACATGGAGATCTCCCGATCAATCAACCGTCAACCAGATTGACCACATTGCGATCGACGCAAGACACTCCTCCAGTATTATGGATGTCCGAACGTTTCGAGGAGCGAACATTGACTCGGACCACTACCTTGTCGTAGCCAAGGTACGCCTTCGGATATCCCGAACACCGCCAAGACAAGTAAATACTGTGAGGAAGTTTGACGTCGGACGGCTAAAATCGCAAGAGATCACCAGATCCTTCTCCGATCGAGTCTCTCTAAATCTCTCAAGAGGTTCTATGCAGCCAGCATCAAGCATTGAAGACCAGTGGCAACATTGCCAAAAAGCCATCAGAGACGCCGCCTCTGATGTGCTTGGTTTCACACGACCACCACAACGAAACCCCTGGTTCGACGACGAGTGCCGGCAAGCACATGCAGCGAAACAAGAGGCATACAAAGCGGCGCTGCAAAGAAGGACCAGAGCTGCTCGTGAGCTCTACGCGCAGAAAATAAGAGACGAACACCGGCTTCTCAGGAGAAAAAAGAAAGAGCACGAGAAGCGCGCGATCGAGGAAATAGAGAGATGCTACAACAGGAATGAGGTTCGGAAGTTTTACCAAAGGGTAAAAAGAAGCTGCCAAGGCTACAGAGCCCGAACCGAAGCCTGCAAGGACGAGCAAGGGAACATCATAGTAGAATCGCAGTCGATGCTGAGGATATGGAAAAACTACTTCTGCAGACTGTTTAACGGCGATGACGAACTAAATACCGCTGTCAGGCAGAATGAACCATTCAACCTGGACGATGAAGACCAACAATTCCGTCCACCCGACCTGGACGAAGTGAAGATAGCCATATCTAAGCTTAAGTCCAACAAAGCCGCTGGAGCAGATGGCCTAACCGCCGAGCTATTCAAAGCCGCAGGCGATGACTTGGTTAGGAGTATGCACCAACTCATCTGTAAAATATGGTCGGAGGAAAGTATGCCCGATGAATGGAACCTCAGCATTGTTTGCCCGATATTCAAGAAAGGATACCCTCTGAACTGCGCCAACTACAGAGGGATTAGTCTTCTTAACATCGCCTACAAGATCCTATCTGCCGTGTTGTGTGAACGCCTGAAGCCTTTCGTCAACAACCTGATTGGTCCCTATCAGTGCGGCTTCAGGCCAGGAAAGTCTACCATCGACCAAATATTCACACTGCGGCAGATCTTGGAAAAAACCCAGGAAGTCCAAATCGATACCCACCATCTTTTCATCGATTTTAAGGCCGCCTATGACAGCATTTATAGAGACGAGCTATACAGAGCAATGTCTAGTTTTGGCATCCCTGCCAAACTCGTCCGTCTGTGCAGGATGACAATGGAGAATGCACGCTGCTCCATCAAGGTCGGTAAAGAACTCACCGAGACCTTCGATGTCAAAAAAGGATTTAGACAAGGCGATGCGCTGTCATGTGACTTCTTCAACATCGTTCTTGAAAGAATAGTGCAAAACTCAAACGCTAACACCAGAGGCACTATCTTTCAAAAGTCCGTCCACCTACTCGCCTACGCCGACGACATCGACATAATCGGCAGAACGCAGCGTGATGTCACTGGCGCGTTCGTGAGCATTGAGACGGAGGCGGCGAAGATGGGTTTGGCGGTCAATGAGGGCAAGACAAAGTATATGCTGTCATCAAGAAAGGACACCCAACACCGACGTCTTGGACAGAATGTCACTATAGACAGATATAACTTTGAGGTGGTAAAGGACTTTGTCTACCTAGGCTCCGCTATGAACTCAGACAATGACATCAGCGCTGAGATTAAGCGAAGAATAACTCTTGCCAATCGCTGTTTCTTTGGGCTAAGAAAGCAATTGAGTAGCAAAGCCCTCTCTCGAACAACTAAAGTGACCCTTTATAAGACCTTAATCATCCCAGTCCTACTTTATGGTGCAGAGGCATGGACTCTATCAAAAGCGGATGAGCTTTCTCTTGGTTGCTTTGAGAGGAAAATTCTTCGAGTAATTTTCGGTCCCGTCTGCATAGACGGTGAATGGAGGAGGAGATACAACGACGAACTGTACGGGCTGTACAGCGACATCGACCTAGCCAGAAGAGTGAAGGTCCAACGACTGCGGTGGCTGGGTCATGTAGAGCGAATGGAAGTGAATGCTCCGGCCCGGAAGATCTTCGAATCCACACCCGAGGGACGGCGCAGTAGAGGAAGACCGCGACTCAGGTGGCGCACGCAAGTGGAAGGGGACCTCAACCAACTTAGCGTGCGAAACTGGAGACAGCTGGCCAAAGATCGTGCTGGCTGGAGACGCTTGTTGGTTGAGGCCCAGGTCCACCCCGGACTGTAGCGCCACCTTAAGTAAGTAAGTCAACGAAGAGCCCCATAGAATAGATTGGATTATAAGTTGGGAGAGCTTCCATTGGGTTCTGCCACTGCGGCCTCTTTAAAAGAAGCATATTGTGATTTCCCTGGTAAGGTCTTAGAGCCATATTTTTACTCCGGATACATTCAGGAAGACAGGGATCTTCTCTGATGGGGATATGTGAGCAAGATTTGCTTGATTTCCTCGCCAAGGATATTCTTTCTCAGATGAAAGATAACCGGACACTTCATGAGTATATGAATATATTATTCGTCACTCTCAAGAGAGAGTCTAAATGTAGATTCCGATGAGACCCTAATTTGGTGAAGATGTTTTTTCATGAAGCCATGACCACTAATTATACCTGTGAAAATTCGTAGGCCATTTTTTCCAGATTAATGAGAGAGTAGGATTTTATGGGGGGAGCAGTTTTCGAAAAATTATATGGTGCAGTTAAGCCCAAGTGTTTTAAGCCAGACTTCATTGGATTCAATTTAAGCCAAGCTCTTGAGACCTCCATAGGCATGTTATTTTTTTTTTTGGTTGGACCAGGAATGGCGGATATGGAATTGGATTCGCACTATCCAGTAGGATAGCATTATGTAGGTACTACACATACACAAGACGTGCAATAATCGATCTTTAGGGCACAAAACTTAGTAATCGTTCAATCAGCCATTTTAATAATTGATGACGTAGCTTAGACTTCGCGGACTTTTTTTTTTGGCCGTTAACGATTCATAGTAAGCGGATAATCCAGCAACCAACCAAAAAAAAATGTTTTGATGCAAAAAGTTTCTTCAAACAATTCTAATAGTGACTGCAAACAAAAAATTTTCAAAAATCTCTTTGCGAATATTTTTTATGTTTTTTGAAAATTGCTAAAAATGACTATTTTAGCCACTTTTTCCTCCTTTTCATACAAAATTTTTCTGAGATCATCCCATTCAAAAACTCATACAAAATATTAGCGAAGATATTTTTGAAAATTTTTTTTTGCAGTCACTATTAGAATTGTTTGAAGAAACTTTTTGCATCAAAACATTTTTTTTTGAGACCAAGAAAAAAAAAAATAAAAAAGTAGACTTTAACAAAAATTCTAAAGATTCAAAGAATCCTTCACATTTTTATAAGATATTTGGAAAATTGCAAATGAATTTTTGTATTCGATAAATTTGAAAAATCTTGGAATTTTATGCTTTTTTAGCTCAAAAATCGTGGAATAAGTTCTAAGCCCTAAAATCGTAAAAATACGATAAATCGTGGAATCTGGCACCGCTGTTTAGAGCTCCAAACCAATCTAAGTTTTACTGAAAAATTTACTTGAGAGGATGGACTACTGCCTGGGAGTACGGTAAATGGCCAGACAAATTATGGGCCGAACATATTACAGATGGGAATTCTATTGCTATCTGCGAATTTTTTAAAAAAGAAATATCTCCGTGTATCTTACTTTGTTAAGATGTCATAAAGATGACTGAAACAGTCAACTAAATTGGTAGGTAGGTAGGTAGGTAATTGGGTGCTCTTGTGACGGCTGCCATAGCTTCACGTAGACCATCAGTTGGGTCCATTGTGTCCAGTCACGGGAACCTGCCATTTCATACCTGTTGGAGACAAAGAATATACCGCTTTTGTTTGAGTCGCCTAGATTTGGTATTAATCACAGGCATTCACAAGCTCTTGTATCCTGATTTCCAGCTTGTCCGAAGGGATGTGGAGTTTGTTGACCTCCTGGAACCACCCCGATTTGAGTTTGAATCTCAGGAGTTCTTTATGATCAACATTCTCCAGATCTCCTAGCTCATCGAAGAAGAAGCTGTTGAGAGTCCTTTGTCTACTGTTTTTAAGGGCTGGGCATTCGCAAAGCAGATGACGAACAGATTCTATTTCTTCAACGTCTCTGTAGCTTCTGCAAAAGTCATTATGCAGTATGCCCTGCCCAGCCTTTCCGCGTGTACCCCTATCGCACAGTGTCCAGTAATGACTCCCGTGAGTATTACTCAATTGGTTAAAAAATGGTTAAATTTAGCATTCCCAGTGGAGGTTTGTCTTCGGGTATAGGGACGGAAGATGGCCGTATCAATCGGCTACCCTCTCTATTGCCTCTGACTGTCCATGACTAAGGAGGGAGACTGGTGCATGGCAGAAATGGGTGGTTGAATCAATCCGTTCTTCTGCTTGACCAAAAGTCAGTGGACGAATGGCCTACTAGAAAAGGATGGAGGGTAACCGTAGCAGTCTGTCCCTCATTTATTTCCTTTGACAACCTGACCACGAGACAAAGACTGGTGATGAGCAGAAGAGCTTGATTGAAGCAAACCATCCTACTGCTTGGTACCGAAAAAGGGTTACAGTTTGTGGTTCGGGGAGACTAAAGACGAAGGGTGGCCGAAATAGTCTAACCCCCTATTGCCTCTGATGAGATGTTCACTGAAGACTGAAGTTGACTGACAGTGTCAGTTAGTCTTCGGGGAGGGCGAAGGAGTGCCCGAATCAGTCTAAACCCCTCGCTGGTAGCCTCTGGCAGTCGTCATTTGGGACCATACGCTGACGTAAAAATGACGAGAGAGAAACGGGTGATCGCATTAAAACTACTAGAGTATTTGTTTCAATAGGTAATTGCGTATTGATAGTTCAGTGACGGCACTTGGATTTGGTAACGAACTCGGTTCGAGACAGGTCGCTCAGATCTTTGAAGAAATAAGCACCTAAGGTAGCCATACGAAAAAAAAAAGAAATTGTCTTATAGCCACATATTCTTAAATATTTTCATAAATATTGTTCCTTTCGAAGTTAGTGAAAAACAAAATAATAACAATAACTACTCTCATTTTCTTCAATTATTATCTAGGAATCCTCCCCGAAGCACTGCGCACAAAATGCAGTCGCTGCTGGCCCAGTCAAAAGGAAGGAGCCCTCAAAGTTATCACATCACTCTACTACAATTATCCACAATACTATGAGGATCTGCGTAAAAAATGGGATCCCACTGGCGAATACCATCGCCGCTTTGAAGAATATCTCCGCGATCAAAAATTCAATTCCATTGGTAGTGATACGGAACTAGGTTAGTTCATGAAAAATAATTTTTTCACTTTTCCATTTTAATCAAATTTCCCTATTCTCAGGAGAACAAGCTCAGGTAATTCCCCCAATTGTAACACGAACCCAAAAAGAAACACAATTACCATCGACAACTCGATCTCCATCCACACAACCCATAACGCCATTACGACTTTTCGCTCTTAACAATGACCCCAATAGTGGGCCATTAATTCTGCGTCCTTTGACTCGCTTTTTAGGAAATTTACCTCGTTTCGGACAGCAACGAAATGGGTGATTTCGTACGCCAATTATAGTTGTATATACTTATAAATATTTTCTCTTTCTTTTTTACGTAGAGTTGTATAAAAAAAAATATTATGTTGTTCATTATATAAGCTTATATAGAAAAGTAGTTTTTTTTATTTTCCATGGAATCTGGCTATGATTTTCTTTTCTTGTATATATAATACTCAAAAAAAGACTTTTTATTATTTAAATTTTTTAATAATAAAACATTTAAGTAATTATTTAAATCTCTTTTTCATTGACCAAACCTCACGCGGAGTGAGGAGGTTCAAATTGGCTAAAAGGTTGCATGTATATTTTGCTTTGAAACACATCATTCTTCGGAATGTTTCCTAAACAAAAAAAGCTCAGCTGTACATAAATAAAAATTAAATAAAAAAATATAACTAAATCTAATAATGTAGCTTTTGCCACTTTCACTACAACACATTTACTTGCGCACATCCATTTTGTTTCCTCTTTGCATTTATTCTAAATTGTTATCCTGGTTCCTAATTCTAAAAAAAAATCCTTAATAATGAAAATATCCCGAATTGGCAAACTACTAAGTATAATTTACAAAATTTACACAAAACCCAAACAACAAGGGCTCATCCGTCAGCATAAATATTACACAGCGTCCTATACGGCAAGGTGATGTCAGTCCAACTGTCCAAAGAGATGAGCTGCCAGAGATTGCAAATCGTTTTGGTAGCGATGGCGAAAGCGACAATGGTTACGCATACAATACCCCAGTAAGTGGATGAAGTCACCATACTGTCTGTTGTTACTAAACGTATGATTTTGCTTAGAAACCACCAACCTTGCCAAGTGTGCAGCGTCCAGTACAACAAACCACACAACGTCCACAGGTAGCAGCACAGCAGCCTCAGAGACCAGAGCAACCTCAGCAGCCACAGTCAGTCCCAGCTGTGCCTAGTCCTACGCCCTCAAGGAGACCAGTAATAGTTTAGACCAATTCTCGAATTTTATTTCTAAATTGTATTAATTTTAGTCAAATGCTGCCAATCCACCAAGTTCGGCCAGTGCATCACAGCCAGATGCACTTCCATCAAGTGCAGGCTCCAATTCAGCAAATGCACCGACAAATGCATGGACACAGAACAACTTGCCAGCACCAGGAATAAGTACGACGACGACATACTATCTGAAGACACAAAATCCAGTTTTAAATATCATCAATCGTATAACTATGAAGTTTGCCAACACAGCCGAGTTTATAGCCGGAATGTTGAGGGGAGCAGTGCCAGTGGCACCGCCGAAGGTATGACTATGACGTTCAAATTCATTATGGTACGAGTATGGTCATTTTAATCATTTCTTTTTTAACTACTTTCACACTTTACTTTCAAAAAAAAAAGATACAATTTGGTTGTGTCAATCTTTTGTAAATATGTACAGCATATGGTATGTTTTATTGTTTGTATAAATCGATTTTTCTTCTATTTAAGTTTGTGAATTTATTAAAAACAATTTGGTGCATTTTAAGCTTAGCCTTTGATCCAACTAGTGCATCTCGCGAGGAGTTTCAATTGAATTGCACAGTTTTTTAGATTAGATAATCGCTTTCCAAGTAGTAAGCAAAATTTAGAAAATTAGTTTCCTATAGACTGACCTAATGCACACGGAGCAACTGGAAAATAACTAAAGCCGTTGGCAACTCGGGTTACAGACAAGTTACGGATTCAGCGGTGACATGATTCCACACACGATGAAACTCATAATCATCAGTCATCACCAATCAAAATCTCTAGTATCTAGTGCGTTCAGTGTCGTCATGTTTTTCAACCTCCCCCACCAGCAACAGGTTGGTTTGTTGTTCGCTCATCTTCGAAAAATTACTTAGAAACTCAAATCAAGAGGCAACCCGACATGGAAATCCACAGACGACTGGTTACATACTGGTTTTTGTGAATCACAAACGAGTTTTCAACCAGTAGCGTCTTGTGCGTGAGTCATCCCATTTGGTTACACAGGGTATGACTCAAGGCAAACTAGTTGCCAATTCGCATCGCTGATCAGTTTTTTTCCAGTTGCTCCGTCTGCATTGGGCCTTAGAGTCAATAAAATTAGTTTGCTATTAAATTTCTTGTGAAAATATCAAATTTTGTAATTTTCTGTAGGAAGTCTAATTATTTTTAAAAGTACCTGAACGGGTTTGCACGATAAATGTACGAAATTTCGAATTTTCAGCTTTCGAAGTGGAAGAATGTAAATGTCAGTACATTTGTTCCATTTGGCAGATTATGGAAATTTCTAATAGTTGGCTACAGGATTTAGTACATTTTTGTAAAATTTCAAGCTTATGGGAATATGTAGATCCTTTTTGTACAATTTAGATAAATGCAGATATAAATTCATATTTTTTGTTGTCGTAAATTCAGGGGATACTGTATTTTTTAATTGATTTCACGATTCTTCCAGATTTCTCTGTCAGGGGTTAGTGATTAAAAAAAATCTCATCTCAAATCGCATAAAAATGTAAAATCAGCCACCGTAACTATTGTAGGAAAATAGGACTATTTATAAGCAGTTTACATAACGTAGAGTGATGGACGGGAAATCTGACATAGAAAACTGAATATTTGCAGCAAAGATAACAAGAGATTCAGACTTTGTAGACAAAACAGCTGGAAAGAATATAGTATTTAGAAATGGCAACTCCTGTCAGCAGTTTTGGTGAACTGGCTGAAAATATTATGTGTGTGTTTTAACAACCCAACTTGGAACTCGTTCTCTTGGCCGATGACCTAGACATAATCATAAGGGGCAAGGAACCAAACGACACGTTACAGCGCGCATGCAAAACGCCCTTAAGATAGTCCTAGGCTGGTGTAGAAAAGAAAGTCTTTCCATCATGGCTGTCATAAGTCCTTTCACGAAAAGAAGAAATTTAAACCTAAACCAAATTTCGATCAATGACATTGTCATTGAGTAGGTACTCCAACGAAATTATATATATTGGAGTGATCCTAGATAAAAGACTAAGCTGGAACTCCCACATAAACAACAAAATTTAAAAAGCTTTCTTGGCCTGCAGCAGCATGTATGGTAGAACCTGAGGGATCTCTCCAAAGATCACATACTGACCCAGACCCATTATAACATATGCCTCGATAGTATGGTGGAACAAAGCCACCCAAAAAACAGCCATAAATAAGCTTAATAAGGTACAACCGGTCGCGTGACCGGGAGCATGCGGAGCTATTCGTATCTGTCTAACACCCCTCCACATTTACATAAAAAAAGTGGCAATACGCAGCTCTGCAAGTTTGATACAAGCGGAAGGGTTTAATATAAGCGAACATCAAGAACTAATGGAACTACTTTCCGAACTTCCAGAACTTGACATGATCTGTGCAGTTACAGACCGCTTACCGTAGTATCTTCGGTGCTTCAAAAAAAGTACTACACTGCTTTAATTCCCTCCAAATAATAGTACCAGGAACAAAACCAGTCTATGGTGGGTCCACGGCCACAATGGGATTGAAGGAAACCTTTTTGTCCAATACCCAAATCAGCTACAAATTCGGCTATAAAAGGTGGGAACGAAACAAGAGCATGTTCTTATTGGGAGAACACCCCAGGTCTAAGACAGGCCAAGTAAGTTATTCAGCTTTTCAAAAACGTTGCCAAAAAGTTACTAAATCTACTCAGGCACGATATCAAACATCTAGTAGGCTACCTAACAGGTCACCACGTTCTGCGACCTGTAAAGAAATTGCATTTAGTCGACTTGCCCGGAGAGCCGACTATGTCTTGAGGAAGACGAAACAGCTGAGCATATCATATGCGAATGCCCGGCCCTCTATGGTATTAGAAGGAAATCATTCTTCAGGGAAATAATAAGTACCGAAGAACTAGAGAAATCCTCTGCTGAATGTATCATCAGTAACATAAACCTGGCAATTTTAAGCACAATAGATCTTTTAGGTCAACGTGCATCATATCGCTCTGGCGAGTCCGAATTTAGAAAAAAATAGGGTGGTAGGTCTTCTTTGTTAAGCTCACTTCACATTTTGGCTTTGCTAAGAGCTGTATAAGTGGGCGCAGTAGCGCAGTGGTTAGTGTGCTGGACTGCTGTGCGAGGGATCCCAGGTTCGATCCCCGGAAAAACACAAATTACATCTTAGTGTTTTTTTCTACTGCGCCACCTCTCGCGACAGTCATCCGAGAGTATGACTGTCCTGAAAAAGCTTCTCAATTCAGCCGTTCGGACTCGGCATAAAATTGTAGGTCCCTTCCATTCGTTCCAAAAATAGAAACTCACACAAAACGAATGGTTGCGAGAAGCTAGGCCTTGGGTGTCAACCGCCTGTTACGCCACCTATATATATATATATATAAGAGCTGTATAAATACCTTAAGCCTGCTTCTAGCACTTGGATTTAGTAGTTAAAAAGATTATTATCGTTTCACTTCCTGATTTATGTATGCGATTTAAAGCTACTCCGGTTTACAACCATATAGCAGGCGGGAGGCTCCACATTTCACCTAAAAATCCGCTCGTTCATTACCTTCAAAACCTCCATGACCTGGTATCCAAGCCTTACTGTGACTATATTTAATCGATTTTCGAGGAGATTGAAACATTCGATCAAATAAGGCCCTATTGTATGGCACTGTCCTAATTTTAAAATCATTAATTAATGTTATTAAAATAGTTTGTGTTTTCTTACTGATTTTGGCAGTATTTTCTTAAATGCCTATTTCTTGCCACCTGATGAAGGACGTAAACACATTTGAAATGTCGCACACATAAAACTTTTCATTGACCTATAGCTCGCATAACGCCTAGATTATAAAGTTTTAAGTTTTAAAGGTCACTCAAAATATCCAATTAATAATATAGAGAAACACTTTTTCCTTGATACTACATTCTCTTAAACTTTTAATCGGTGTTAGCGAAGTTAATGATTTGTTTTTTTTATTTCTGATCGATTATTTTTTTGTTTTTTTTCTGGCGTATTGCAACAGTAAGACTTTGCAAATCGGGCCTTAGAGTCGATGAAACATAGGCTAACGATAAATACCGGTTAGGTAAATGTCGGCTCTGGTTCTGTGAAATGTCCTAAAGCTGTCCATAGAGATTGCATGAGATATATTGACTCTTCGCTGATTCAAAAGAATGCCCTCTAAAGGGGTTGCTGAAATATGGCAGAAACTCTGATATAATTCATGCCTCTTTATGTTGGATGGCTGAGTAGTGAGTATTGCTGTCCTCCGCCAGGGCTAGAGCCTACAGTTTTAAAATCCTGTTGCGAAAATATTCTATTTCTTGTTTCTGCGGGTGGAGCAGGCTCATGAAAAGTGGAAAAATGTAAGCTGAAGACTTATTTTTATCAATCAGAAAATTGTGCTTAGTTGAAATTGTCCAATTCATTGATTCAAATAAAGTCTAACGAAATGTGTTGTTTGAGGGGTCAACATTTTATTGTTTACAAACGTATAGTTTTTGAATTAAAACTATTTTGAGCTACCCAATCAGTTCATCATCAGGGTCCCTTAAATGATAGTCTAAGTGTTCCAATTCTGACAGTACATTTTTTGCTTACAATATTCTTGGAAAGTCATTTTAAAGCGAACCTTACACTTCACCGATTGACCGAACGCTTGCGACTTACGACTTACTTATTACGACTTACGACTTACTTATTAATTCAATTTGAAATTATATCTGCATCCTATAAAGAAAGTAATTAGCAAAAATAGATTAAGAAATATTCTTTTTTTTTGTAAATATTTAGATAACTTAAGCATACTTACTATTTTTCTATTTGTCTTTCAACACTTCTTGAGAAATCATTTACTTTTTGGCAGCTTTCCTAAAATAAATAACAAACTCTGCCAAAACTCCAAAATTATTACATATTTCCCACCAAAGTCCTGATCCCCCTTGTACAGTAATACTATTACTACTACCACATGCATTATAATATTTTAATAATGACAGCACTTTCCTTCAAATGCTGGGTATGTAAAACTGTACAGTATTCTGCTTATTTATAATGTATGCTCAAAAATGATCACCAAAAGAAAAACCTTTAATTTACAGGCAACAAAACACAAAGCTGAACGACATCGTACACGTTGCGATAGATTGCGAAAAACTGTTCTCTCATACAAAAACACAAGAACATTGACCAACCACAGCCATCGCCATTAAGAATACAAAAGTACACTACATTACGTTTGTTTTTGTGCGAGAAAAAAAAAAATAACATGCATGTTAAAAATTTCAACAATTTACACAAAACTTTTCATCAACAACTTTCCATTAACAAAAAAAAAAACACATTTTTTCTTAATATTTATTTATTTTTCTTTTGATATTAATAATTTTACAAAAAAAATACATCTCTTTCTTTCACAGCGAAATTAAAAGTCATCAACCGTTTTAGGTTTGTTGATTGGCTTTCTTTTGTATAAATTTTGCTATGACAATAAGAATAAGATGTTAGTATGTAAGAAAACACTTTTATAAAAAAAATTAATTTGAAAGTGTTTTGTGCCGTGTTATATTGTATTTTTATATACCAACAATTAATTAGTGCAAACTGGGTGATATTGATGTTTTACTGTTAATTTTTATACACACGATTTTAGTTGTAAGAACATTTCTGTTTTTGTATCTCAATATATTATTTTTGTATAACTATTTAATGAAATGTAAAACATTTTTGTATTTTACTTTTAAGTTAAGTTTTTATTTGTGTATTTTTAATATTTTATAAAATAAAATAACATTATTTTCTTAAAAAAAATAGATATATGTGTATTATTTACGTCAATAGACATAGATATTCAAAAATTGGGAATATTAAGAGCTGAGGGCGAGATTAGTTGGTGTCCTTCAGGATAAGTAACACTTACAATTTTTATTTACTAAGTGCCCAGATAGTTTTATTACTAAATAAATCAAGCAATTACCGTGCCTTTAATAAATAAATAAATAGGTGGGGCAACAGGCGGTAGACACCCTACGCCTAGCTTCTCGCAACCATTCGTTTGTGTGAGTTTCTATTTTTGGGACGAATGGATGCCGAGTCCGAACGGCTGAATTGAGAATCTTTTTCAGGATAGTCATACTCTCGGATGTTTGTCAAACGTTCGCGAGAGGTGGCGCAGTAGAAAAATTCTTGGTAAATTCTTCAAGTTTGAAGTTTTTGGCTCAATTGGTTCCGAAGTTAGAGCGGAGTCGAAAACAGCCTCAGTTTGTTCCTGTAAAAATGGTGTGTGCGTTTACTAGAAACGGCGGCGTAGCGAAGGTTCGATCTGTGGGGTGTGACTTTCATTAAAATGCCGAATTATTTCAGTAACTTGCCGACTGTATAGAAATTCGAATTTCACCCCATGGCTATAGAAGATGTTTTTTGTATGGGAGGTCCCACGTCTGTATGTCCAATTTTGACCAATCTTAACA
This sequence comes from Cheilosia scutellata, assembly GCA_955612985.1. Taxonomy (NCBI): domain Eukaryota; kingdom Metazoa; phylum Arthropoda; class Insecta; order Diptera; family Syrphidae; genus Cheilosia; species Cheilosia scutellata. The sequence continues at coordinate 59,041,568 of OY015314.1, forward strand.
GGAACACTTCTGGACCAATACCTCAGACCACCTGTAAATTTGAGCTCAATTGAGTCGGTGTTCGTCGAGATACAAGATTTTGAATTTAAATTTTTAGTCTTAAAAGTAATTTAAATTTGAAATTGTATACATTAGGTTCGTTCGGGTACTTTTTTGCAAACGTAAAATTATTAAAACTTTGCTAAGAAACTGTGCGAATGCGACCACGTACTGAGTAAATTGAAAAAAATGAGAGAGAAATCCATTTCCCCTCTTTTCATTTTTTCGTAATTTTCTACTCGCGGAATTTCGACTTACTGAAAAATTAAAAAAATGAAAACTGTCATCTAAGTGGCAGTTTGAAAAAGTTTGAAACTTTGAAAAATAAAACTCTTTTTATTTTCGTCTTCAACGATGTCGGAGGAAGAAATTGTAATTGAATTTTCTCCTAGAACATATCAGCGCATTCAAAATGGTAGGTTTAATAGGTATTTTAGCTTATAAAAAATTCAAATCCAACTTATTTTATAGATTCTGCCGGTAACGTTTATTTTTTGAATGTCGAAATGACATTTCTTAAACTTTTTGTAAGAAAACCGGTCAGGTACTTCTCTGGAAATTGAGAGATTTCTCTCTCGATTTTTGAGATTTGACATTTTTCATTTTTCTACGCTGAAAGTACACGAACGAACCTATTTTTTCATAATGTATTTTCAAAGGCGACCGGGTTTGCAGTACGAAGTCACTGAGTGAGAAAAAGAAAAGGTCACTAGCAGGGTTGGCCGAACTGTCATTTTTTAGAAAAAACTACATTTGTTACGTCTGCTACGTAGTTTATGTAGTTAATGTAGTTAAATGTAGATAATGTAGTTAATGAAACAAATTGTAGCAGACGTAGCTTCAACTGTCAAATTTGAAATGGGACGCTTGCTTTTGAATTCGAAATCGCTTCTCGAATGTACATTGTTCAATCCCAACATCCATTGAAAGACTTTTTCCCACTGGTTTTTTGTTCACACAAAAACAAGGAACAAACTTTCACAAGAAAAGTAAAAAAAAGTGAATCTTGTTAACTGAAATTCTATTATTTTTCTGTATTTACTACCAATGTAGCAGACGTAGCAAATTGTAGTAAATAAGGCGTGTAGTTTATTTAATTTACTACGCGTAGTTAATGATGTAGAAAATGTAGTGTAGTTTATTCGGCCAACTCTGGTCACTAGTATAGCTTAGGACCCATTCACATGAGAGCGACCAACTATCTACGAACTAACGAATATTCGCGAATTTCAGCCATCACTTTCTATCAGCAATTTCTGTTTATAAACTTGTTTTCTTAATGCAGTTTGATGGGATAGTTAATTATCGTAGGTACTTATGAAAAAATTAACTTTTTTCCGCGAACGAAACGAAAGTTTATTCGCAATCCACATCAATAAGCCCCGTTCTACAAACTACCGAATAAAATATTCGTTCAAATTTAACCACTTATTAGAAATGCCGAGCGTCCGGTCCTTTTTAAAATCGAACCGAGACTCGCCAACTTTTAAGGTGTTCAGTCGGCAAATTCACTGATGCAGACAGTTATTTTTAAAATCGAAACTATGTAGAAGAAAGAACGTAAAAATAAACAATAAATATAAATTGGCATCTCCGAAAGGTGGAACCTTTGAAAATTGCGACTTGTATACATTCCGCTGTACTAATAATCATTATTAGTGTTCAGGCTACCTTTTTCGAAGTCACAATGGCGAAAATTTCCATATAAAATTATCCATTGTGATCGTTAAAATATTTAAACTGAAGTTTAAAAATGATTATTGGTAAGGTCCATTTACAAGTTTGAAAACCTATACCTAATGAAAATCCAAACTCACATCTTATTTTTTAACATTTTGTTCCGCATTATATTGAATTAATGTGACAGGCGGTGACACATTATTTTGATATTCACCTCATTGCATTTCATGCTCTTTCGAAGTGTATTTTTCCTTATAGCAGCAAAGTTATTGCGTTAACGTACAAATATTAGGTCAACGCCAACGCGCGCCGGCATTTTTAGATTAGGTATGCAATCAGCTTTCGGATTCGGTTTCGTAATTTGCTTCAAAATTGCTGCCATGTAAAATAAGAATATGTAAAGTAATTCGAACGACGAAATTGTTCCTAATTCTTGCATTTCTTATTCTCATCTATTTGCAGTTTTAAAATAATTTTCTGCAGGTATGTTTGCCCGTTGAAAAATTACTTTTAAAATTTCGTGAATCTAATATTATCATCTATCCACACCTACTTTCATTACTGTACAAAATGGCAGCATGGTAGTTGCAAAAACATAATTCAATACTGACACCTAATGTCGGTAATACAGTTTTTCATTATTGAATATCTTATACAAGAACCGCACTGAATTTCAAATCTTTTGCTACTTTCAATTAAACGTTTTTTTTTCTTCCAAACTACTGGCATACATAGTTTGTGCTTTTGTATAGTGCTTATGTGTGTTTACATAATGATAAAAAACACAAGTAGGTTCCTACTTGTCATTCATTTTTGTGTAGGTACCTACAGTAGTCAGTCATAGTTTTGTCATATGGGTAGGTACCTAAATATTCCGAAGTTATTTTGATGGGTTGAACAGGTTGAACTAAATTGATTGCTTAAATGCCATTCGTCATGATTTATTGTATACGAACATCAGTTGTAAAGAGAAGCAATCGAAGTTAGAACGTAAAGCCAAGAGCAAATATGGGAAAAAAAAGCCAAATCACTGAAGTTGCGATGGAACTGATCGTCCTCAGTTCATGACTAAAAGTGATCGTTAGCGGCTCTCCAATTTTTCTCTCCAAAAATTAGCTAAAACATGACATTGGAGTGCGTTGTGGATATAAGTGTCACAGAAACCAGATGTTCGGTGAAAATAATTTCCTTCAAAAATTCATCGACACGAAAAATGTTTTATTTTCGTTGGGCCTTCTATTTTTCTTGTCTGCTAGTCTTTGATCTCAAATGCTTCACTTCTTCGATGGTATTCCTCGATGTATTCATAGCAAAAGCTCATAATTTTACTTTTCTGTAACACAACACCAGAACAGAAAAAAAAGCAACACTATCTGTCAAAATTTATCTTGAGAAAATGTTCCGACCTATTAATGGGCGCGCTAAATTTTGACAGATATATGAAGTACAGTCTGAAATGAAAATTTGATTTTTTACCTGAAGCAGCGTAAATGGATTCGCTTAAATTTAGCTCAGTTAAATTTTGGACAGAATTTTGTATGAGAGTTAAAATTTCGCTCGAGCAGCGTACTGAGCATATCTTCCTAAAATCGATGCGGAATGGACAAAAGGGCCACCATTTACTGCTAGCTACTACTGCAGATTATTCCCCGCTCTTCTTACAAAAGGGGCGTCCCCCGACTGAATCCTTTTCTTGAGATTTTGTCGATTTCTCAATATGGCAAGTGGCAAATACACATTTCCTTTTTCTTACTAACTCGTGACATTCGCGTAATGAATGTTTATTTTCTGCAACGCTAATTAATGATACAACTTTTTGGGGATATGAACTTTGGTACCACTCAATAATCTCAGGTGGAGACATGTCCGTCAAGTTCACTTGACAAGACTCTTCACAATCGAATTTACCCAAAATCATAATATTTCCTCATTAATTGAGTATGAGAGTGTACTTGAAATATGACTCGACAATGTTTCGAAACAAAAACGACAACTTCGTGTTAACTCCGATAATGACCTCGGAAACGCATCATCACGGTAGATAGCTATTTATCGATTGTTTTCGTTGTAAAAACTGTTTAGTCCCTAGATTATTCTAGCACATACCGGTAGGCAATCAATTAAATTCGTGTTGACATAAACTCAACATTAAACCGACAATTGCATGAAATTATTGTTTCACCCTTATCCTAGGTTAATGGCTGAGATCTATATACGAAGGTGTTAACGGAAGCATAACGACAAGCTTTAATTGTGGAGCTTGCATTTTATTACCATCATCAATCAGCTAAACACGTTGTCATGTCATTGGTCGTCTGTTGTAGTGGTTGTCCTCTCTGGAGGATTAATTACCTTGAATATTCCTTGTTGAGATAACACTGCAAATGATTTCACAGCAAGCAATAAGTGCGGATGGGCAAATGGTATTTACTACCAAGTAAGAGGATAATAAATTTTGTAAGCTAGGTACATCGTATAGTGGTTCTACTGGTTGTTAGAGAATATGTAGTTAAGCTGATCCCTTCAAGGATTTAATTAATTGCGGAAGGAAAATGTGCTGGTACTTTGAAGGTCATTTTTATTTTCATTGCAGAGCTTTGGTGGATGTTGCCGGTTAGTGAGTGGTTTGAATAAAATGCGAGGGCAGTTCCGGGAACAGTATATATGGCTGCAATTTGGAAAGTATTTTGTTAACGCGGTATTATGAAACTTTTAGTTTGGATGTTGTGTTCATAGTTTCTGTTGCAAGAATAGTACTCTGTACCGCAAAAATATTAAATATTTAATTTAAAATTAGTTCCATCAGTTGGTGAGTTACGAGATGCGATTTACAAATGATAAAAAATAAAATAAATAGTGGGCGAATCATGTCCAAGTTCAACCATTCGTTTTGTGTGAGATTTATTTTTTAAACAAATCGTAACATCGATTTACTGGACAGTTTAATTCATGAAAAAGCGAACCCACAAGGCGAGGATAAAGTTTTCGCTACGAACTGCTTCGTCATTTGACATTTTCCGTCAGATTTGGCTCCTAGTCATTTTGTTTTCATTTAATGAGTCTGTGGAAAAGATTCGCATTAAACGAGAAAGTCATTAAATCAACAAACTTTTTATTTTTTGACTTCTAATTTTAAAACTTATGTAAAAAAGTTATGCCGTTAGATAGGGAGAAACAAAAGTTACTGATCTTATCAAACACCGTTCGTATCTATGAGGCACCCCTAGCCAAAGAGTGTCTGCTTCCCAGGTCTGTTTTTCTTCTTAAAATTATTTTTAAATTCAGACTCTCAGATTGCGCTTTGTTCCGACCTGTACTCGAGAGAGTCGAAGTTACCATGGGACAAATCCATTTTCTGAAGAAGTGTTCTTCCACGATGGCAAAACCATTGAGTAAGTTTATTTATTTGTCATATTCTTCTGGATTCTTTCCGAGTAGGTGAAAAAAAAAGAATTTGTCCAGGCCGTCCCTAAAAAAGTCTCACCTTTTTCACACACAAACTACTGACCCATAGCACTTACGTCCATTCTTTCTAAGGCAATGGAGGCACTGATAAAATATCTTGCTTATGAAATATCTTGAATCACGAAACTGCATAATGACCAGTAGCATGGTTCTCTTATGACAACGGATCCACTGGTGATTTGATATGGCTTATCTCACCGAGAAATGGCCACAATAAGGCCACTTACTTAAAGGCGTTAACGAAGGTTCAAAGACTAGAGTGCATCGGCACCACTAGTGTGATGAGGACAACTTTAACCGCAGCAGGACTTGAGGCTATCCTCATCCTGCTTCCGCTAGATATTCTTGAACATCTATCAGCTGCAATTAGGGCCATGAGAATCAGCCAATCAATAAATTGGAAATTGAACGAAACGTGTCATTCGATGATCCTACAGAAATAGTTTGGTCATGTACCTATCACGGACTACATCACGACTTATCTAGAGTTCACAAGACCTTTATTGGATGCCTTTCCCAGAAGGAAATAATGGAGAGACGGACTCGTATACCTATATATCTGTGGCAACAAGGAAAAACGGCATAAGTCATTTTTAGCAACTTTTCAGGAGCGCAGGTTAAAGGTTTGACTTCAGGTTACAAAAAAACTGTGCATGGGATGGGAAAAGTTGTGATGCACAAACAAAGATAGTAAAAAGTTAAATTTTATAGAATAATTTTTTTATTAATTTTTAATTCATTTGCAACCTTTTTTGAATTAAAAAAGACTTGTGTCGTTTTTCCTTATTCAAATTTTGCACTATTCGTGAGTTAAGTCGACTTATGTCATTTTTCCTTATTTATTTTTTTATAAATTAGCTTGATAAGTAGACTTACGTTGTTTTTCCAAACTGACATTGAAATGGAAAATTGGTTTAGGTATACTTATGTTCGTCTTTCAAACTACATTCTGCAATTCAAAAGGTTCAACAACACGCCCAAAGAGACAAAAAAGATAATTATTAAAAAAACAAACATTTCTTTCTTTTATTTCATTACAACTTCTGGTTCATTTGGTTAATAAATAATAATAATATAGAATTTTATAAGGAATGCATAGGCTGCTACACTAGGACCGATTTTGGCGGACTCTTTGTCCTCTCTTTTACATAATAGGCAAAATCAGCTTTGTCCTGGTGTATTGTGAGTTCGTCTATTAACTGTAATTTCTCCAAGTGTCTAGCAGTGGAGATTTAATTTTTAGGTTAAGACCATGAAAGACCTGGAAGTATTTGGTCAAGCTAACTGGTTCTGATGTTTCTAAGCAATACAGCTCATACATTCTTGCTATTGTTAAGCCAGATTGTAAGTACCTACTTTTTTAAAGTGTATCGCCTAGTATAATGGCTATGGTAGACTGGAAATTTTGTTGTTTTGTGCTTTTATATCCTGTAGTTTCAAATTGGAACATGCATTTGGGGGTTTCGAACATCCCCTTCTGTCTATTAGAGTTGTACATGGTGCATTTCTTTTCTTGCTAATTATGCTCCTTATGAAACTGTTTGTTTCGCCAAAACAACATAACAGTTTTTGCGTACAAGTATCCGTTCACCCGATAGCTCAATATAGTATTCACAGATAAGCTGGCGGTTTTTCGGTTTGGCACCTAACTTCTTAGCCTTACACACAGACTTTTCTTTTAAACAAATCATAGAACTTGTATAAAGAACGCTTGCATTATAGCTTCCTAACGCCCAGTACTGATTAAATAAACTGCTTTGGTTCTGTTCTGACAATCTGCTTCTGCAGTCGTTTCGACAGAATGACAATGGTTTCGATTTTCTTGCTTCAACACTTTTTTTTTTTTTATGTATGTATGGCATGCCCGTATTTCTTTATCGTTGGCGATATTTTTTAGCCTCTTTTGCTTTGTTGTTTGAAGAACCAGCTATATTCTCATTTTCTTGCGAATCAGATACGTTATTACCTTCGAAATTGCTTGTACCATCAAGAACCATTTCTAGCTCGCCTGACTTAAGCGAAACGTCATTTATGGACTCCTCAATAACCTTATCCCAAAATTCCGTGCTTTCATTGTCACTACTCGAACTGATTTGGAAATCTGGATTCCTGATCGAGTCATCCGAATCTTGCCAAATTTGACGCTCTAAACTAAAGTTACATTCTGTAAGTCCGTTTGAATTGTAGGATGTGTTTGAAACACAGTTTCGAGAAATTTTAAAAATTGGCTAAGAATATGTAGGTTTTGTTCCTTTTAATAGTAGGTATATAGTAATTTTCTGAGATTATTTTCTAGATTTACTCTTTAAAAGAACATAAGAGTGTCCAGCTAAATGATAAAAGAATAAACAAAAAGTCTACACAACTCATGTTAGTAGAAGCTTTAAAATAAGTTTTATGATGAAATATGTGCATTTATTTATTTTAACGTGGGTAGTTACGCAGATAAAACCGAGTTTAGATAAATGTTTAGAGCTTTAAAATGTCTTTTTAGCGGCGCGTAAATGTAGACATGAATAAAAATTCACGAAATAAACAAATTGAATCAAAAAAAATTAAAAAAAAACATAGGTTGGGGGCGCTCAAAACAACCTTCATTAGTACTTTTCTTAATTGCTAAAGCCAATATTTTGCTTGCGCGAGATATCATGGCTAACTACCGTTATTTTTTTTGCTAAAAGTACAACACTGACACTCAATAATGTAGGAGTCAAAAAATACAATTGGGTTTTACTTTTGAAGCACTAATTAACAAAAAACACTTAACTAAACTGTATGCGTGCACCACAAAACAACACAAGTCACTTAATGAATTATGTTTTGATTCGGGAAGAAAAACACAAGTATACATATTTCTTCATAATTTTGTTAACGCCTTTTGGAATAACAACACAAGTACACTTATGTTCAGTTGTCCTGCAAGAAACAGTTTGGAATAACAGCACAAGTCGTGTTATTTTTGTGCCATATACAATTTTCGATTTGGAAAAACAACATAAGTCTACTTATGTTTCTAGTATTGATATGATCAATTTTGGAAAAAGGGCATAAATCTACTTGTGCTTACGTTATTTTGATTCACCGGTGTAGCATAAGCACATAAGTAAAAAAAGTTTTAGAAAATTTATACTTATGCTGTTTTTCCTTGAGCAAGCTGTGTAGACATAGACTTATGTCATTTTTCTTTTGTGTGTAGTTCATAAACCAAAAGAGATAAAAATACGAAAAAAATATGACAGATAGAATCGCTCACTGCGCATCAGATTGTGTAAAAATCTCAATTTCGACATAAGTCGACTTATGATGTTATTCCTTGTTGCCACAGATATACGTATATCTACGTATACCTATCATGCAAACCACAGCCATATTTACAGACGGTTCTAAAATGGACATTGGGGAAGGGTCTGGTCTTCTCCAAATTGCTGCGTATATCAATCGACTCACCACACAAAACACACTATAAATCGGATGAAACGTCATAATAAAAATGTATCTATAAGATTGTAGTAATCAATAAGATTTTGTACAACGGCTCGGAAAAAAACATAATAATCTAAATCAAGAAGAATTCTAGTTGCCAATCGTTGTTGCTTTGGCTAGGTAATTTATTAGTAAGGCCTTGCCAAGTTATATAAAGTCGTAAAGTCTTTAGTTCTGCTCAACTCAAATAGGCCTCAAGTACATTCATTTGCTTCTCTATATACTTATACACTTCCTTAAGTCAATGAATGTTAAAAGTGAAGACAGTTACCCGTAAAATCACCAAGAGAAGTGGAATTAATCTGACTCCGCCGCCAACACGTAATCAGTAGAGACAATCAATTACGTCAGTAAATTTGATCTTGTTGATCCAATAAACCTCTTGGGTCCCATTAACACCACTTTATGCGTATACATTTGGAGGAGATTGGCAAAAGCCAAGTCTTCCATTCGCATTGAGTTACTTCCGTTTGTTTACACATCTGCGCTCCCTATTAAAACAACTCCAAGAAAGCGCCTGTTTCCCAGAAATATCATGAAACGAATGCTTTACGCAATCCGTTTACGTGCACGTATATGTAATTACAAAACCCCAAGAGACCAGTATGTTCATTTTGTTTGAACCTTAACCGGCCCGTTGCCAGCGCTGTCGCTTACTTGTGTTCGCCAGCAGTAAACAGTGGTAGGTAATTGCCCAGATTGATAGCGCCCCCTCCCCCCACCGACTAGCCATTGGGAAATCCCTGTATAGGTTTACCCGAATGTTGTTTAATCTGTTCTTGTTATCGTCAGTCGTCTTGGATTCGAGTCAACAAAAAAAACCCAAACCTTGTAGCGGCGAGACCAACCTCGACGAGCATAAAGCTGAAACAAATCAGTTTTCGCCCATCCAGTGCACTGTAGATACACTTCTCTTAATGTCACCGTGAGCGAAGTGACTCGCTGTCCGGTATCATTAATTGATTCACGCACTACCACCACCGCTGCCCGGTTGGACAGGTTGTCTACGACAAGTCTTCACTTCTTCTCTGCTGAGAGCATATACACCAACTTGTTTGCAACTTATTTTTTATGTTTCGTTTTAGTTTCTGGTTATAGTTTAATGGTCTAGTCCGTGAGAATATCTTATTGGGCCAAAAGCATCCGTAAAGCATCCGACTTAGAATAGGATCTTATTGCATTTAAATTTGTTTTTAAAGCTTAAACTTGCCAATTAATTCGACTGATTATGTCGGACTTACTTTTGACTTGAGGAACCAATTTTAGCTAGGTATACAGATACGAGTAATTGGCCGATGGACACGTTTCATAGAATTTGTTACATTTTTACGGCTATAAGTAACGACTTCTGGTTGTGCCTCTGACGTAATGACGATACCTTATTCGGTATACGCGTGTTATGTATCGTCAGTATGAGGTTTCACTTTTGATTTTTGAACCTTGCCCGGTGGGGTTAGGATTTATTACGTCGGATGAGAGGAGTTCAGGCAAACAGGGAGCCTAACTTTTGATGAAATGTCGACCCTGGGAGGTATACAAATAGATTAAGTTGTGAAGATACATACTTTGGGCGGGTTTATGGTTGACTTTATAAATTAGGCATTTCAACATGTCGGTCGCCTCGTTGGTGGTAGTTTATAATGGACAGTTTTCACGTCACGTTTAAATGACATACCGTCATGTTGATTTAAATAGATGAGACTACCCAGGAAGGGTATAGGGTCATAAATAGACAAAGAATGCGTTTCAAAGTTTTGGTTAAAAACAAATAAATATGTAGTTGGCGAAACAGGCGAAAAAGCTTCTCAGAACCATTCGTTTGTGTGAGTTTTTATTTTTGGGACAAATGGAAGTGTCCTACAATGTTATACCGGAGTCGGCAGGGCTGAATTAAGAAGCTTTTTTCAGGACTGTTTTACTCTCTCAAATGTTTGCCAGACATTCGCGAGAGGTGGCAAAACCATAAGATGTAATTTGTGTTTTCCGGGGATCGAACCTGGGAACCCTCGCACAGTAGTCGGGCATATTAATCACTGAGCCACTGCACTGAAGTTTTGGTTAGAATTATTAATTAATTTATTAAGCCTCTGCATTCTGAAATATGGCTTTCCCATTCCCGCATAAAGGTTGCAAATTATCGCATCTAATATGACAATACTACAAGTGCTGGACATTTAAACGATAATGTGTGTGAAATTGGCAAGAATTCTCCGACCTAAACTTGTGGGCTAGCGAGGACGAGTAATCTTTTCCACACTCAGGTTAATACTGAAAGCTTTTATGACCTGGAAGAAGTACCTATCAATAAATGTGTTCCGACGTAACTCATCATAAGTTCTTCTACCATCGGGCGCATTTTTGAATGTAGTATGCCCCGTTGTTATTGCTACGAGGGTGGAATTAAATCTTCGGTCCTTCCGTATGAGTCTCTTTTTCCTAGCTTTCTTGTGATAATACATAGAGGTCCATCCGTGATTCGCCTCACTTGTGGCTTTTTACCCTGCTTAATTTTTTAGCGTGTAATTCGAAATATTCTAAACCAGCTGTCGAACCTTATCTGGCATCTCTTCAAGCCCAGGGATCCAGCAGAGCGATACCTTCTGCTATTCCATGAAACTTGAGTTCTACGCGACAGCATTTTACAAGATTTGTTTTATTTCAGTAATTACTATTATAGCCTGGTTGTCATTAAAGAAGGTAACACATTCCGGTAGTATTGCCTCTACCACATTTTCACGTTCTGCTGTGGCCACCTTCGTTTGATAGGCACTGCTACCGATTTTGATATGCGCAGCGTTTCGGAGAAGATGTCTGACCCTAATCCGGTATCTGCGTTGTATAAGTCGACATCTTTATATTTTCCTCCTGGGATAGACTCTCGGGAGAGGCTTTGTCAATTTTATTTATAGCGTAATGTAGTCCGTGATAGGTACAATGGCCAAAGTATTTTTATAGGATCGTTGAATGACTCGATTTGTTTAATTTTTAGCTTACTGACTTTAATGCTAGTCGTTGCGATAATTGTAGAAACATGTAAACCGGGAGCAGGTTAAAGAAAGCCTCAAGTCTTGCTATAGGAGTTGTCCTAAGTGCAACCAATTTTAAAATATTGGTTGTGGCTGATCACTGTTTGTTCACCAGAGAATTGCATGATTAAAAATTTAAGCGATCGGGTGCGTCAGTGTAAATAAAGCAGCTGTGGATATTTGAATGATATTGTGTTCCGAACGTAACTACATTGTCCAATCTTCACACTTAATTGATATGGGCTTTATAACACTATAAGAAGTGCATTAACACCCCAAAAGAAGAAATGAAATAATACCCGAAACGTGTAACGCCGCAGGGCGTTATGTATGACATGCACCCGGTTCAGCGGTTAGTGTACTCGACTACTGAGCGAAGGATCTCAGGTTCAGTACCCGGAAAAGTCTTAAGGTTTTTTTTATTGCGTTACCTTTCGCAAACGTCTGACAAACATCAAAATTTGCTAACGTTTTTTTGTAGAGGGGTTAAATATAAGCATATCGCAGGGGGGGGGGGGGGTGTATTGATTTTTTAATATTTCATTTTCATTTTAAGTTTTTTTTTTAATTACATACCCCTTCCACCTAAACGGAGCGAGATAGACTCCCCTCCGATATCTTTTATTTAACCCCTCTACATAAATCCATCATTAGATTTCATCACCAAAGTTATCGTACTCTCCCAAATTTTTGTCCTTACATTTCAAGTTTGAAATTGTTTTTTTCAAAAAGTATTAACAGAAATAACTTTATTTAAAAATAATATGAAAGAACAGATTCCGGGCTTTCAAAATTGATAATAGTGTTGCTATTGTTTTTTAATATATTTTTTTTTTATTTTAAGCATTATTTTTTTTTTTAATTATTCCTCCCGTCTAAACGAAGCGAGATAGACCCCCCCCCCCTCCCATAGTACAAAATGTTTGTATTTAACCCCTCTACAAAAAACCGTTGTCAATTTTTGGCGCCTAAGTTGTCGTACTCATGCCAAAGGAAAAAATTCTTTCTAAAAATCTGTAGATTACACTTCGGAACCCTTGTCGGAGTAATATAAGGCCACTGTGTACACTAGGAAGACATGTCTTGGCTTGGAGTCACCGCTAATGACTTTTGCATGGATGAGGAAGAGGATAGGAAATACCCTTCCATCTACGTAACAGACAGCACGGCACTATCCTCGATCAGAAAGCAAACTCTGGGAGAGTACTTTTTTGGGGAGCTTGCGGATATTTCCGAAACGGATATCACCAAAAAAAGGAAATTTCTCCAAAATTCAAAACGGCTCCAAGAGTTGCGGAAATAACCGACTCTGCTTGTGGTATGAAAATGGACCTTATTTGGTTTAAGTGAATTACTTCGTATGTAACGGATAATTGTTGTTGATAACTTAACCTAACTTCCTATGGTGATTTGGCATCAGCGAGTGAATAATAAACACCAGATTAGACAGACGCCACCAACACAACATGACCGCCACAAGTTGCCAACATCGGACCCGTAGCAATTGAAAAACCCTTATTTAATTTTGAAGCTTCTCATTATTTTTAATATTATTTTTTGTATGTATTTATTTCAAGCTTTTAATCTTTAATGTTTTTTTGTATGGTTGTTTTATTTTTATTAAGAAAATTGAAACTGAATTTGGTTTATTTAATTTTTAAAAAAAAGATTTTATGGCAGGCAGTAATACAGTCCACGAAGCAAGTCTGACTGTATAACGCGGAAAATTCAAAGGCGCTTTACTTTTGACTAAAATCTGGATATAATATGGATTTGTAAAGGGAAACGTAATGCATTTACTTTCTTCGGAGACAGTTTTCAAAAAAAAAAATAAAAATGAGAGAAATTTTATTTCAAAGCGAGCTCAAAGCCAAAGAGACAGTTTTCAAAAAAAAAAAATAAAAATGAGAGAAATTTTATTTCAAAGCGAGCTCAAAGCTGATGGACCGTTACGACGCACTGGAACCCCTGCCTTAAGAATAAGTACATTCTTCCATCTCTCAAAATTTTAACCATTATATCGAATTTAATAGACGCTTGAATTTTCACCACAAATTTCTTTTTCCTCACGTTTCAAAACTACATCAAATGCACCTAATGTTTCCGACCTCAAGCGTAAAATACAATTGAAAAATCGGTAAATGGAAGCCCATTCGTCTAAACGCATTCGTCGCTGCGGTCAGACATTTAATACACTAATTCAACAATGTGGGTGATTGTATAAAAGGCAGGTTTTCAATGAATCTCTAACTGTTATGCCATTGAAGTATTACCTTGCATGTAGCCTATATAACTTTCAACTGCAAGTGCCAATAAAAGTTGTCGTCTTTATATTAGTCTAGCTCTAGATATATTGGCTCTTACTGATAGCTACTTCCTTCAAAATATATCTTCCACGCGCAACGCCAAAAAATTGCTAGACAATCTAGTTCCGCAAGTTAAAAATTTAAAAGTTTCATCGATTCATAATCGCCCCAGGCAAAAAGAAGAACCCCAACATCTCAAATCACTTCCAAATTATCAAAGTTCAAAATTCATCTATGTTGTTGTATTGCAATTAATTTTTATAATGTCTATCCATCTATGCAAATTCCAAGTTCATTAAGTTCAGTCACCTAGTAAAATCATCGCCAAATCAACTATAGATTCGATAAATATCCACGTAATCTGCGACCACTAAATCGAAGATACCTACCATCAACATTTAAGAGAACACTCTTGAGTCTTGGTCTTGTATGGTTGTTTAAAATACGTTGAAGAGTAGATCAAACTGAACTACCCCAGGCACCAACCGAAGACTCGCAGCTGTTCATCACCTCTCCACCAACAATAAATCGGTAATCACTGACAGCAACAACATTGAGGCATATCGCATCGACTATATAAAGCGTCGGGGTGCTAAGTAGCGCGCTTCATTGTTAAACTAGCCACCGAACCAACAGCGGTGAATCTTTTACTGTGGTAGTGCTTGTGCGATACGTTTGGGATTATTTTTACCAACAAATTTACGTGACTGGAATTGTCAATTTGGACCTCTACCCGCCCACCATCTTGTCTTGTAGCCGCTTTTGAGTAAGTTTTTCATATTTATTTTTGTTGTTGTTGTTCTGTCGTTGTTTTGCTTCGGCTGGCTCACTTCATTTGTAGGGCAGTGTCAAAGAAAAGTGTGTCTTGGATCAGTTTGTGTGTGGCGGTATCTCCGGTAAAAATGTGGTCAGAATTTAAGGTCCTAATCAAGTGTAAAATGTTTTTATTTTTGGTGCACGGTGCTTTTTCTACCTGGATTTTCATAACTTGATTCGCAAATGGGCTGAAACATTAAGTAGGTAGTTCTTTGAACTTGTTGGCTGTTGTTTTTTGTTGATGGTGTGTGGTCGCGGTGTTTTTGGGAGAATAGGCCCACCAACTGCTAGTGTGTGACTGGAATATATTTTTTTAATACAGTGAAGTGAGCTAAATAGCAGTTGGCCGGGGTTTTTTTTTATGTAACAAATTTAGTGCTGTACTGCTTTTGTTTGCGATAATTCAAGGTTAAGATTGCTCAAGCCGAAATGGTAATATTGCCTGAGGATTTCTTGGACAAGTGGTGCTCTTGAGGGGCTATATGTAGACTCTCTCAAAATTGTACGTGTTGTATAGGTTCTTGGCCGGATTTTTGTTAATTTCGTACTAATTGATTTAAAATTGATTCACCGACTGTTGAAGTTTGCATAAAGAGGTTATAATTAACGACAAGGAAATTATGTCAAAATGTACTAGTAACTCGATGGAATTGAATAAGGAATAAATGTACTTAGACTTAACATATGTACCTTTGGACTTTTTGGAATGGATTTTCTGATGAGAGATATTTTGAGAGAAATACAAAATCCATCTAAATGCGATAGTTTTTTTTGACGCTCTTATATTAATTTGTAGAGTGAATCTTTAAATTATATGTAATTATGACAAATTTATTAGCAAATTTCAAGAATTGTTAATATCTCCTTTGGTAAATGTGTCCCGCTTCTGGTTCGCACGACTTCGTGTACAGATACTTGTAGTTTGTAGAGCACTTGAATACTCTTTATCTTACTATTTCCGATGTCTTTGAAGCTAGTACCATTAAGCTCAAGATCAAGTTCGCTACTGAACTCTTTTGTTTTAAGTAAACGTTTCTTTTTGAGTCTTCGTCTTGAGGAAAACAAAAATAAAGAATATAAAGAAATCCCTTGGGGGCTGCAGTCTTTCACACATATTTCCAACTAGCTGTATCCGCCTTCCTTTGCCCGTTCCCAATAATTGTATTGTTGAAAAATGTTCTTGTCTATCAGGACAATGCAAATCCAAATTTCAAAACTTTAGTTCTCATCTCATGAGACGGATGAAGATCTTCTTGGTGGTTTCGAACGCAAAATTTTTCGAGTGATTATGTTTGCAATTTTTGGAGCAAAAGTATTTAGATTTTGGGCTTTAAAATGGTTTCATAAATTTTGATACATTTTTAAGTACTGCAGTAACTATTTTGAAGCTCAGAAAATAGTCTCTCTGAAGTAAACTTAAGTCAAGTAGGAAACTGATTCCACTATGTTGTCCATATTTGTTGGGACTTCCTGGACCGAATCAGTATTGTCTTCATTTTAGATGACGCGAATTTTTCTGGCCCAATTTATGTGATTCTACAAATTCTCTCTATTAAAAATTCTTTTCTTCTGCTCTAAGAAAAAAAAAACAATGTATAATAAACTTGTTTATCTGTTTGTATGTGGCATTTACGCCTTATAGCATCACATTACAACTACTCACCCATATGGATTTCTCAGACATAATAAAGAACTTAATGAAAATACATTTAGTTTTTATTTCATTACAATCGGCCGATTTATAGTCTGGGATGGTTAAATCGGGCGATCTTGCTGTCCAAAATGCCAAAACCGGAGATTACGCGACCAGGAAATGCTTCCTTCTTATCCATTGTGACTCGTGCTTTGTGTGCGGTTGCACTGTCTTGTTGAAACCACACATTCACCAAGCCCCGCTCATTCAATTACGGCAGTAAGAAGTCGTTTATCGTCGCCCTGTAGCGTTCGCCAGTAACAGTGACCGTATTGCCGATGGCGTCCTTAAAAAAATACGGCCCAATCACTCCTCCCGCGTGAACTCCGCACCACACACGCGGATTTTCAGTGCTCCAGAAACGAAGATTTTGCTTATTGACGTAACCGCTTAAGTGGAAATGCGCCTCGTGGCTTTTTCGATACAAAATCGTCCTCTTCGTTGTTGAGATTGAGGATGGCTTGACAGTAATTCACTGAGGGTCAGCAAACAATAACTGATGCACTTTTTGCACTTTGTACGGGAACATGTGTAAGTCTTTCACTAAAATTCGCTGTAGGGTCCGTCTGGTGTTGCCCAAGAGCTTGGCCCGTCATCAGGTTGATGTTTCTTCGTTCTCAGCGACATCGGCAGCCACAGCCGCATATTTCTCGGCCAAACGATCAGTCCCGTGGCAGCCCAGCCACGCCCTACATAATCTCCTATGGTTCCAGTCTGTTAGTTAAACGCTAAAATGTTTGCGCATTTGTCACGACACGATTAAGAAATCGACGTCGAAATTCACGCTGCGCTAATACCAACGACCGATTTATTGGCCAAAAAATCGACACAATTATTCCAAACTCTTGCGGAGTATAGCGCTTCACTGCTTGTCTGTTATTTGTATACTGCAGCTGTCTAGTTCACAAATGTCAAATATGATTGACGTACGACACCATTTGCAAAAATTATAACATCTTTCGATAGGGATGTTTGCGCTACCTACCTCGTATTTGGTCGACTCCATCTTTATTTGTTTTCGAAAACATGCCTACTTTACATTTTCGAAGTCGTTTTCACAGACTATGGTGACAGCTGCTGCTCTTTGATGAATTGGAAATGGATCAGATGATTTGCATTTAAATTGTATTATTCAGTTCAAACAATTGCAAAAGAAAAATTGCCCACACAACTGGGTAGCCATTTCTTCAAACAGAGAACTCTTCATTGATTCATTGAAATAATTGAATTTTATTACAATGTCGTCACAATAAAAACAAACCATGAAAAATGACATGTGTCACTATTCATGCAACCGTCATCCATCAAAGTGCTAAAATCAAAGTTAAAATCCTACAAAGCTGGTGCTTCAAAATCAATCTAACAAAATCTTAGATTTTTTTTTGCTATTACGATTATACAACCAATTTGTCAAAAAAAAGATTACAAACTTTGACAACTGGTTGGCCAGAGTCCACCTGGCTGTGCTTACTGGTGAGTTTGGCGATTCCTTTTTTTTACGCTGCTAGAACTTATACGGAAAACTTTCACTGGCCGGCATCCATAGTACACACACATACCTACCCATCAACTGGATATAAGCAAGGAAATGAAATGAGAAAAAAATAATGCAAACAAAAAAGAAGGAGAAATTAAATCAAAAAATCCAAAAAGCAATTCAGGTAAACGAGGGAAGCAGCTGTGAACGAGTTCCTGAAACTTGTTCTCGATGTGGCTTGTGTTGGCCATATAATGCTTTAGTTGGCCATTATGCAATCGGGATTAGGCGGAAGCGACTAAATTTTGTTTTCGACAGCAGAGATGACCTACAAAGCATATATTTGCAAATGAAATGAATAATTAAACGGATCACCAATTAACAATCTGACTTGGGTAAATAAATTGGTAGCTGCTGTTGTTTACAGAACCTCTTAGAGTGCAGTGCACATAATATCAGTCAGTGTATATTATTTCGACACAATATTTACTCTTCCAGGAAATTTTTAATGAATTTAATTTCAATGCAGGACAATAGGTAGTAGGTACGTAATGTTGATTTATTTGATTCGAAGAAATTATAGCAATGCGCCTTGGTAATAATAATTTCAAATATTGACTTTAAATTTACAGAAGATCACAATGGCGAAAATATAACTTATGTGAACTCTTTACATTTGAGGTTGAAAAGTGGTTGTTAGTAAGGCCCATTGACTTGTGACAGCTAGGTCCTGCGAGAGAAATAAACTACTAAACAGCATTTCTGCATGGAACAATTTTTATAACTTTATTTTCCACTAAAGCGACTTGTTAAGCTGTATACTAAAATTTCCTGAAACTCCACTTATAAGATAGTTTTAAGTTAAACTAGTTTTCATTACTCGAAGGACCAGTTGAAATGAAGTAGTGTACACTATACATGTACATTAAAAGAAACAAAAAAAAAAGTATTAGAATACAATGGACGATGGAAAAGGACAAACAGAAGAACTATTTACTTGGGTTTAATGCCATTGACAACGACATTTCATGGTGGCATCCATAGTTCTTACTCTATGCACAAACAAGATTTTCTTTATAGTTGAAGCTAAAGACAATGCAATGCAATGAGAAATACGTTCTACGAGAGGCGGCTGAACTTTTTCATATTTGCCAGCCATTGGAATGGAATTGAAACTTATCAAGTTCAAATTCTTTGCCGATGTAATTAACGTAAAATGGGATCAAAGTTGCTCTGTTTTAGTTGGTATTCGTTACGTGAATTCAGAGAGATTTTTTCACAGTTGGAACAGATTATTCAAGTCAAAATATATGATTCTTTTAGGAGAGAATTTTTGATTAAAATTGAATGACAGAAATTGTATTTGGGTATTTATTTCGCATATATTAAGAAATCTGTATATAAATTCTGAAGGATGGTCTTTTTTTATCCTGCTAAAAGTCCAGCGTTTCATTTTTCGGACTGTAGTCACCCTATTTATGATATTGACAGACCATGAAATCACAGCTGTCAAAAGACATGTGGAAGAGAAAGGGGGATATGTTCGATTAAGGCACTGATATAAAATGGTACCATAAAAGTTTGTTTCTTTTCTAAATATGTGCTGCTAAAATGTATACGATTTTAACTTCCAAAAATACCACTGAACAATTAGGCATCAGTTATAGCCATCAGAAAAATCCATCCGTAAAAACACGAAACAGAACAAAACTGACACATTTAGCCATAGCATATCATAGGGATTCAGTGGAATACTTCGTGAAACTGGTTGAGAAGTTGAACAGAAAAAGTTTTTCGTACGGAAAAATAAAGAAATTCATTTTTTAGAAAATTTAAAGATCAATTGCATAATTTTTTTTTACGAATTAGTTTTATAATTCCAAAGCAACATTTTAAGACCAAGATTGAGTTCAACGATTTAGTTTAAGTGCTCCAAAAAAGTGAAACAACTTTTTTACGGATGCATTTTCCTGATAGCTATAACAGCAGCCTTAGTCCGTCAAGATACATTGGTGGGCATAAGTGCTTTGACAAAACTAAAGTTAATTCTACAATTTGAACTTACTTCATGTAAATTTTGGCATCACTGGAAAGGTCATTTAAATTCCGTTTGAATGATACAAAACTTTTCTTAACCCATTAAGTACCCATTGAAAATTTAGTATTTTTGTGATAGTCTACTTTTTTTACTTTTTTCCTCGGCCTCAAACTAAAAATGTTTTGGTGGAAAAAGTTTCTCCAAACAATTCTAATAGTGACTGCAAAAAAAAACTCTTAAGCTCTTATAAGAGGTTTTTTTTTGCTACACCATTATGGGCTTTGATTTTTCAAAAATCTCTTCGCTAATATTTTTTATGATTTTTTTTATGGGATGATCTCAGAATAGTCATTTTTAGCAATTTTCAAAAAATATTAGCGAAACGATGTTTGAAAAATAAAAGCCCATAATGGTGTAGCAAAAAAAAAAGCCTCTTATAAGAGCTCAAGAGTTTTTTTTATTCCTTAGAACTCTTTTTTCCACTAACTGGATAGCAAACTATTGACTAAAAATATTATTCATTGCTCATTCATAAGTAATAACTTTATGAAATATGCAAAGTGATTGACTGCGTACGTTACCAGCATAATGTCAACAGCTAACACAATTTCGGCCTCAATAAAACTCTTCTTAGGTATACAATTATACATACTTCTACACGATATCCATTTCAGTGTCGTTAGAAGGAATAGGTAGGTAGGTACCGAATTATTAATAAGAATTCAAGGAAGTTCGTGTCTACATGATATTATTCCAAGTACTTGCGGCCATTACGAAGTGATGACATCAAGCTGAAAACCGGAAACATGTTTTTAAAGGAAATTATTATGATCATCAACAAGAATAATACAACGCTAAATTTATGAATCAATGTATCTTGCAGGTCAATATTTTGATTACACATTTAATTAGCGACATTCTGCTAAGTATGATGAAGAATATTTTTAGTATTTTAAATTCCTAGCACTTTTATCACCATATTTACTTTCGAGATGACGAAGAAACATATGGATCTCCTTTAATGTGTTCATTTGGGTTAGTTTTAAAGTTCATTTGACTAACATTCATACGTTCATCATATACGTGTGTGCCTTGCCTATCCATTTACCTTATAGCTTTTCTCAATGAAATGCTAACATTTCCCGTATAAACCCAAACAAATATGTCTTATAGCATCAAAAGAGCATATCATTCTGACCTTGTGATTTGAATACATCTGAAGAATATAACAAGCAAGGCAAAGCAAAGCAAACACAAATAAGGCCACAAAAACACTTCATTCTGTACGATTTGTTATGAATATTTTGAAAGAATAATAATAATAATAATAAATTATGATTGATTTTCGTGCCCATTGAAGTATCTTAATAGATGATCTTGATTTTAAATGGCAATGAGAAAAGGTAACCTATATGTACTCGTAACTGTAATAGCAGTTGAAAAAATTAAAGCAAATAAAATGACCACTCTTATGGCTACTTTATGAATATTGTTATAGTATTGCTTTATCAATAAGTGGTAATACAATAATTGCTCCATTACGATAATTTAATCCATAACTTGTTAATACGAAATCAGAAATAGCGATCCCTTATCCCAGTTTAATATGCGACCTGTCCTTTAATTTCTTGCACACGTTGCATATATGGCTTGTCCAATGTCCAGCCTTCCCTCATTCCTTCCTGAGTTCTCAAAAATCAAAAACCTCAAACTTTTATAATATAATTTTTCCGATCACAGCAATTAAATGGAATTTGGGTTTCGCTTCCTGCCAAGGAAAAAGGAAAAACATTTTGTTTTTTCAGGAGAAAGGTGTAGTGGAATCTCAGAAAAGTTAATCGAAATGTCTTAGGGTGATTCATTTCTCAAATTATTATATTTTTGAGCGGTTTTCAAAATTAAATAAAAGAGTACAAAGAATTTCTATTCCGATTTAAGTATACCTATAGTATTTCGGTTAGACATGTAACATTGTTTGCAGGTGTTTTGAAAAAGTGGATATTCAAAAACTCAACAGTTTCCATCGATTAAATTCAACCGAATGGAAATTGCAAGAGTTCAAATGTTTAAAAAAATAATCAAAAAAAATTAATTGAATTACTTGATTAAAGCCTCTTGAAGAAGAGCTAGAAAAAAATAACACATTTTACCGTGAAATCACAAGAACAAAATTACAAAGATTGAGCAGACTTGCTTACTCACGAAAATCTCATTAATTTTAATAGTACAGTTTGTCAAGGAATTGTTTTTACAAAGGAAAACAACTGGTAATTTAGACAGCTTCTTTATAAAACAAAAGAGCTTCTTTGATGTTTTACTTAATTTTTTTAAATAAATTTCTTTTTATTAATATATCTACTAACGAACAGTTACAAAAAATACTACATTATGAAAGTACATAATAAAAAATACGCAAAAATGAGCTTGTCAAGAAATTTGTAAAAACAATTTCGTGACAGACTTTTTGCTTTTAAAAACATTTTTGAAATAGTTTACGTAAAGAAAATAGCGCCTGTTAAATTTTATTTAAGTGATTTGCTTATAATTCGCTATAGACAGCATTTTTGTTTTTGTTGTGGTAGTGTCGCGGACACAAATAAAATTTGTATCCGACAATGTTTGGTTCATTTAGTTGTGCGTATCTTTTTTTGATTTTTATTGGTGTACACTGTACATGGAGGAGTGTGTGAAAGTGTTATGATTTTGATCCTAAGGCTAAGGTAATGTGTTGATATAGAACTATAATTTACAAGTAAACATTTTGAATTTTCACCTTACAAAGGAAGAAACAGGAATGGGAGCAAACTGCCTTTTAAGGTCTTTTTCCACAGCACCACATTTCGCGAACGTCTGACAAACATCGGAGGGTAAAATTGTCCTGGCAAGGCTCTTTAATTCAATTCAGGTTTTCTTAGTCCGCAAAAAGAAAGAAGTTTCATACTAAAATGTATGCAAAATATATACTTGCTTTACGTTTAATGAACCAAAAAAATAAAAAAAAAAACTGCCTAGGCTGGCATTACGAACGTACCATTAGCTTTAAAATTAATATAAATGGATTGTAATTGAATCCAATATTTGTGTAAAGCCACAAACAAAAAAATACATTCAATTTAACTCAAATAAATTGTTTCACTTTATTCAGTAATTTTCACATGTTATAACATTTTATTTTTATATTTTCCAGAAAAATCTAAACAAAAAAAATCATCATGAAACTAACACTGGGTGTTTGTGTTTTGGCTTGTATATTGGCAATTTGTGCTGCTGCCAATCAATATACGAACAAATTCGATACTGTCGATGTGGATTCTGTTCTGGGCAACAACCGTATCCTCACAAATTACATAAAATGTTTGAATGACAAAGGGCCATGTACAGCTGAGGGACGTGAATTGAAAAGTAAGTGAATGGAAGATTATTTTTTTTTTTTTCAACATTAGAATCACAACTCCTAAAGAGTTGCTGTGTAAAAGTATGAGCGAGTAGTTAAAATACAGAATAGACCGCGGGAATGGGAAAGAGTCCTTCATATCCCTTTTTAAAATCCCATGTCAATCCGGGCCACATGGCGTATACGTAACATTTTTTTTCGCTGTTTCGATGAAATTTCAACATTTGCATATTCACTTCTGTGGGCCATTTTCGGGTTGCTGTATATGCAAGATACAATTTGCAAAGTGTGCAATTTTATTTTTTCATCCTGCCATGATAATGTATTCGTGTATATGCCTCATGCCGAGGCCAGACATAAATTGGCTTTGAGATAAATATTTTCAACTGACACATGATAGTTTGCTAATAGGCGGATATATGGGGTTGAAAAGCTGCTGCCAACACGTTGGTGATTTATGGGATAATGTAAACTTGATGGGAAAATCTTTTCTTGATTACCCTAATGGTCGAACAAGATACATTTGTATTAATGCCTATAGAAATGATGGATGTGGGAAAAATGTTTTTAGAAGTCTAATCGATTTTTTTTTTATAAAAGGATTTTTACCGGGTCATTATTTATACTCATGTCGGTCATTCCACATAATCATAATTTAATATTGACTTAACCGCTTCTGTGTCCTTTTTACTATACTTACATTACAAACACTGGCAATGTTTAACTTGATTGTTAAAGATGGGATTCTTTTATCCCACCTGGGTTAATCTTAGGTACATAAACCTAGATTGGAAGAAATGTATAAGTCGATACAAATCGATTATACTGATAATAACAACCCCTCAAGCAGACTCACTTGAGGTGAAATAAAATGTCTTGGATGGCTGTTTTGATACTATCAACTTTATTTCCATAACTTACTCTATTTATACTACTTAACACTCAATCAATAATGCTTAATTAACTTAACTCAATAATGCTTAATCAATATTACCCAAATCAATAATGCTTAATCCATATTACCCAATTAAATAATGCTTAACCCATATTACCCAATAATGCTTAACCCGCACTTCTTTTATTGACCGCACCATAAACAAAGTGGTAACATAACTTGAATGGTATTGACCTTTTTATGCTTAGAGTTGCGGATTTAACATTCTGCCCGCGTTGAACCAAAGGTTCAAAAAAAAAAAAAAAAATATATATATATAATCTTTATGAGTAGAGGTACCTTATCTATTCAAATATTAATAATTATTATTATACATCAATATGAACATTAAACCTATCTTCATGTGCTTCTTGTTGTTGTTGTGTAGTTCTTCTTGGCTTCGGAGTTGGTTGAATGCACTGCTTGTTCCTTCTGGCGCTTATGTAATATTTAGTAACCAAGAAGATCACTATTAAGAATGCTAATAATACCCCAGCGTATCCAATGTTGTGGTGGACCTCGTGACTCGTCAATTCTACTGGCCCCGATTTGATGAATTCTTCGATATTCTGCTGCAGCATCTTGACTTCCGACATGTGACGTTGGTAGAGATCTTGTGGCGTGATCAGGTCTACCCCGGTACTTGGGACTACGGCATCCGTGAGGTTACTTAGGGGAATGTATGATAGTCTAGTAGTTGATGGATATATGTTATGTCCTCGAATTGTTAGGAAGTGCTGCTTCATTAGGCATTCCTTTTGTAGCTTAGCGACACCCGATCCTCTGATGGTTAGCGATGTTGTGTTTTGACCACATACCACGTTTACTATAGTTTCTTGACTTAAGGCGTAGATCCATTCGTTTGGGTTGCGGAGCTGAATCCAGTGAGGCCCGTCCCCAGCCTTTTGAATTCGGCATTTATCGTAAGCAGGTAGGTGATTAAAGAATGAAATCTCGCAGGCACTGGTCAATGAACCCTTATGATGTAGCGGCCCTCCTTGCTTACATAAGTACATCTCGTGATTGATTGATAAACAGGTACTCATATCTCTCTCGGAAAGTGCGTAGTATAGATCTCGATGAAGGTTTATTATAATGTATGGTGAGGATGGCTGGATGGCGGTAAATGTTCCATTTACCAGTACAGGTACTGGTATTACATGAAATATCTCAAAGTCCTCGGATGATATTAACGGTATTGTGATCTCAAAAATCGCATGTTTCGGAAGAATTTTCCCTTCAATGGTCATCAGGTTGAGAAGAGTGGTTAAATCCATATAAGATGCAGGCAGTTTTAACGATGATGGTAAATGTTCTTTTATAGAACGTAGCTCTTGCTGCAGCTGTGTGGGTGGCATCAAAAGCGGACTTATTTTTCCATGTTGACTGTGCGTCACCACATCTAGTAGTGAGCCTTGAATACGTTGAAAATTTGCAATAGTGGTGAGTATTTGAATTGCCAATGCTACAAAGGTTTGTGCTAAGTTTTCTTGATATAGATCACGGGAGATGTTGTTGGCCTTGTAGGTTATCTCAGCAATGTGGGATGACAAGGTCTCAAATTGTGTTGCTATGGTTTCTTGATCGCGATTCATTATATTTATGGTGGCCGCCAGAAATGATGTTTGGTTTTTGACGTGGTTCCTTAGTAATTCTGCATTGGTCTTGATGCGCTCAATCGTCCTTGAAATTTGGTCCGCGTAATCTGAGTCCAGGACTCCGAACAATGTGTTGGCCACGTTCCCTACAAGGTTGAGGGCGCCTCGTTTGGCTCGGTTACCGTTTGACGGTGGTATCAATAGTCCATTGGTTCTTTCGAGTTCTCCCTCCAGATTTTGTATCTGTATGATTATTTTTTCGCATAGGGTACCAGGTTTAATCAGATGACATAGATGTTTCAATGATGAAGTTGTATTCGTTAATAGTTGTAGTTCCCTTGCGTAGATCTCCATATCGTAATAGGCTATAATCTTCCACTCACTCGCTAATATACTGGCTGCTCCCATATTCTCGAAGTAGATCCCTGATTGCGAGTCGAATGGCATTAGCTCGACTGGAAGTCCTTCACTCAGTGGAAGTGTAAGTAAAACCAAAAGAATTGTTGCAATTGTGGAGCCTAAGGATCGCCTTATTCTTTTTTTTCGGTGATTCTTCATTGTTAATCGATGGTTTGGTTGCTTCTTGGATCCTTGAAGCTTGCTCTTGATCATCTTGTCGTTGTGAACTGTCATCTACTGGTAAGGGCGCAAGGTTATGTATGGGTCGTTTGAACATCCCATGACTCGTTTTAACTTCCGCCACTCGCACTAAGCCGTCGCTTCCTCTTATGCATTTTATAATTCTTCCTAGCTGCCACTGCATAGGTGGTAAATTGTCGTCCTTTATGATCACCAGCATACCCGGTATGATTGTGTTGTTCGCTTGCTTCCATTTGTAACGGTGTTGTAGCTCGTTGAGGTATTCATGTGACCATCGCTGCCAAAATTGTGTTTTTATTGCTGTGATTGTCCTCCACCTATTACCTAACCTACCAACGGTTGGTTCTGCTCGTCCGTCGATGGTTGATGTTAGTGGCTCTCCAATTAAGAAATGTCCTGGTGTCAGGGCAGTAAGATCGTTGGGATCAGACGACACTGGAACCAGGGGTCTGGAGTTAAGTATTGCTTCCACTTCGATCAATAACGTTTCTAGTTCTTCATACGTTAAGTTGGCAGCGAGAAGGTTGCGTTTTAAGAAATGTTTGGCTGATTTCACAGCCGCTTCCCATAGTCCGCCAAAATGAGGTGCTCGAGGTGGAATAAAATGGAATTCCATGCTTCTAGTCGTGCAGAATGACGTTATTTTTTCTTTCGACGCCGCTGCGTGTATTGAGGATTTAATTTCCATAAGTTGATTTCTTGCTCCGACGAAGTTTGTCGCATTGTCGCAATAAAGGTTTAGGCAGTTTCCTCTTCTTCCTATAAAACGCTTGAGCGCACCTATGAATGCTTCTGTCGTTAAATCTCCTACGACTTCCAAGTGTACTGCCTTGGTTGCGAAACAACAAAAAACAGCTACATATGCCTTTCGAGGTTGTTTCCCTCGTACCTTGAAGTGAATCCATACCGGTCCGAGGAAGTCTACTCCGGAGTTGACGAATGGTCTGGCAGGTTGGACCCGTGCTGTTGGCAAATTTCCCATTATCTGCGTCATCAGTTTAGGTTTTGCCCTGGAGCACCGAATACATTTTTGTACCACGGAACGTGCCATCGTTTTTCCCTTGATGGGCCAGTATTTTTGGCGCATTGCTGCCAGCAAACCCTGTGGTCCAATGTGTAGATATTTAAGGTGCACCTCTTGCATTAATAATTTGCTGACATTATGGTTGTAGGGTAATAATATTGGATGCTTGGCGTCGTAACTCAACTCAGCTGCTTCTAAGCGTCCTCCTACGCGAAGAATTCCATCTCCGTCCAAAAATGGAGACAAACTATTCATTGGGCTGTGAGTGTTGACATAGTTGCCCTTTGCTAGTTGGTTCAGCTCTTCCTTAAATGCCTGATTTTGAACTTCTCTTATTATCATATCGTTGGCGTTCTCTAGCTCAGACAGGGAGAGATGGTCGTGTAACCGTTGACATCGATCGCTCTTCTTGCAGTTATTTATGAATCGGTTGATATATGCAACAATCCTTTGCAGGCGTCGGAAGGAGTTATGATGGTCAATGATGTCGATGATACCGGTTTTTGATTCAAGTGTTGCCATGAGTGTGATCCTTGATTTTTTCTTTTCGTAATCGGTGGTTTTCGATTCGAACTTTCCTGGCCACGTACTCTCTGGGCCATATAGATATAAGGGTCCGTAAAACCACATGGTACAGTCCTTTAGTTTTGAGGCCGAGATCCCTCTGGATACTATGTCCGCAGGATTTTGTTTTGTAGGCACATGTCGCCACTGCTGAGGGGAGGTTGTGCTCCTGATGGTCCTTACCCGATTGGCAATAAAACTATGATAGTTAGCCGCTTCCGAATTTATCCAAGCGAGTACGATTTCGGAATCGGTCCAAAAGAACTCCTCCACTTCTCCTAATTTCAAATCCTTTGCTACCCGACGCATTAGCTCCGCTGCCAACTTAGCTGCACATAGTTCTAACCGCGGTATAGTGGTAGCAGAAGTGATCTGTTCGTCGCCCCCAGATTTGATTGGTGCAACTCTAGATTTTGAGCAAACTAACCGGATTGTTACCGTACCGTCGTTGTTAGTTGACCTCATGTATATCGCCGCGCCAAACGCCCTGCCTGAGGCATCTGCAAATGCGTGCAGCTGAATTTTCCTGGGGCCTGGAGTTGAAAACAAGTGCCTGGGAATTTTGATATCCTTTATTACCACTAAATCCTTTCGGAAGTTCTCCCACTGGGTGTGGAGATCCATTGGTAGAGCAGCATCCCAATCAAATTTTCGTTTCCATAACTGCTGAATGAATATCTTTGCCGTGATTGTAATTGGATTTACGATACCTAGTGGATCAAATATATGCGCAATTTCTGATAAGGCTGTTCTTTTTGTGATTCGTTTGTTCACTTGCAATGCCGAGTTGATTAGGAATTCATCAGATCGTGGGTTCCAACTAAGTCCTAAGGTTTTTAATGTTTGTGATTCCTTATCCTTGACATCAGATTGTATTGCTTGATCATTGGGTGGTATGTGTCTAAGTAGCTGTGGTATATTGCTGCACCATTTTCGAAGATTAAATTGTGCTGATTGCAAAATTTGAATTAGTTGCCTTTGCATGGCGATGGCTTCTGATAGGCTGTTAGAGCCGGACATAACGTCATCCATGTAAAGGTCGCTAGCCAAAACCTTAGCTCCTAATGGAAACATACGTGAGTTGTCCTTGGCCAGCTGTTGAAGACATCGTGTTGCAAGATAAGGTGCTGATGTGGTACCGTATGTTACTGTGTTTAGCTGATAGCATTTCATTTCTTGATTCGATCTGCTCCGCCAAAATATGAGCTGGTAGCCCCGATCCTCCTTTCTCACAAGAATTTGTCTGTACATTTTCTCAATATCTGCTGTGAATACAAAGCGCGGCGTTCTGAAGCGTAAAAGTATTGAGAAGATGTCATCTTGTATTGTGGGCCCAGATAACAGTACGTCATTTAATGACATGTTTGACGATGTTTTCATCGATGCGTCGAACACCACCCTGAGTTTGGTGGTGGTACTATCGGGTTTAAGCACTCCATGATGGGGCAGAAAGTAGTGTGGTGACCCTATAGTACTTTCGTCGACCTCGCTCATATGTCCTAGATCTATATATTCTTGCATAAAGTTGGCATACAGAATTTTAAATTCGGTGTCTTTGTTTAATCTCTTTTCCATGGCCAAAAATCTTCGTAGCGCTATTTCTCTGGATTCTCCTAAATCTGAGGGCTGGCGGGAGAAAGGCAAGCTGACTATGAACCTCCCACTGTTTTCGTCTCGCTGAAATGTTTTTTCGAAATGCCTTTCACATTTTTGCTCTGCTATAGTATTACTGCTTTCCTCTTCAGCGATATCTTCCAGCCGCCAAAATTTTTCGATGATCGTAGTGAGGGATCTATCTTCGGTTCCCGTTGCACATGTTACCGCCGTGGCAATTACTCTGCTTACTTTGCCTGCTATCACCCAACCCAATACTGTATTTTGGAGTATTGGTAGATCTTCGGCCAATCGTATTTGACCGACAACCAAGAATTGATGGTAAAATTCTGCTCCTAGCAGGATGTCTATTTTGTCTGGTCGGTTGAATTTTGGATCGGCTAGTGGGATATTGCTGGGAATATTCCATGTAGAAGTATCCAATTGTTGAGCTGGCTGATAGGATATTATCTTGGGTAAGACGAAAGCTTCGACCTTGCACGAGTATGAATTTACTCGTGATTGTATTTCTATATTGATCCTTTGGTTGGATCTTTGCTTGCCGTGACCAATTCCTTCAATAGCTAATTCATCTGCCATAGTAGTCAGACCAAGATTATCTACCATTCGCTGACTGATGATGTTAACCTGTGAACCAGTGTCCAACAGCGCCCGACATTCCCAGGTTTTTCCATTGGGTCCGATTATTGTTACTCTGGCAGTCCCTAACAGCACGAATGCGTGATTTTTGTTGTTAAGTAATGCACTAACCACTGACTCTGGTTCCCTTACTACTGCCGTTGCTTGACTTGTTGAAGGTTCTTCGTTCTTGATGATCACTGATGGGGTTTTTGGTGGACGATTGACCTTTATGTCTAAATGTAACAGAGTGTTATGCTTTTTGTGACACTTCGAACAGTTACTCGAACTGCAGTTTGACGCAAAGTGCCCAGCTCGTAGACAATTGATACACAGGTTATTTTGTTTTACGATGCTCAATCGTTTTGATGCCGTTAACTCCAAAAACTGTTTACATTTATAAATCGGATGATTGTATTTGCAGATTAGACAACCTAATTGCGGGGACGCAATTGCTGATAACGTCTTAAACCCTTGCTTTTGAGTTCTGTTTTCTTCTGTTTTGTCCTTATTTCCCAAGGCTTCTAGAGATTGAAAGCGATTTTCTAGGAACTCGAGAAACTTCTGGAATGAGGGAAGTTGTCTTGGTTGCACCAACGACTGTTCGTACAGTGTATGTGTATCCTTGTCCAATTTTTTAAGAAAGAGGTGAAGCAATATCGGGTCCCATGCCTTTGTATCCACCTCTAATCCTTCTAATCCTAGTAAACACTCTTGTATAGTGTCGTGTAAACTGCGGATGGATCTGGCATTTCCAATTTGGACATTTGTGTGTGACAACATTTTTGATATCCAAGATGAAATCAGCAGTCGTGGGTTATCGTAGCGCCCTGTTATTATCCTCCACGCTGCACTATAGTTGGCACCTGACACTGTCAGATGACGCACCAATTTTTCAGCCTCTCCTGTAAGGCTTGATTTAAGAAACCACATTTTTTGCCCATCCGACAGCCTTTGGTTGTGGATCATTTCGGTGTATAGGTCATTGAATTGCTGCCACTGAAGGTAGTTACCGTCAAACTTTGGTAACTCAACCTTGGGCATTTTCATCGTTGTTGGAGGATTTTCCAACCTTTGAGCTAATGATGATTCCATGGTCCCGTAGAGTTCTTGCAATATTTCGGCGAGTTGCTCCTGTAACTCAAAGTAGTCTTGGATGTCATCCTGGGTTAGCTGGTTTTCCATTTTCCGATACATAGCAGTTAACTCTTCCCAATTTTGCTCCAATGTGCGAATTTTGATTTGGCAAAATGCCTTGCTTTTGGTCTGCTGTAAGATCATCTTATCCATTGACCCCTTTATTATCCCTATGACAAAATTGTATCGTTGTCTTAAGGAACTGATGTGGTTTTCCTCCAAAGCTGGAGGGCGATCAATGTTCCGCTTTGGAATTGCTGGATGCTCTTGAGTTATTTTTGGTATTGCTCCCTTAGCTGCCATCTCCAATCCATCCTTCTTCGCTGGCCCGGGAGATGGGTCGCCTGTTGTCGCTGCATGTGCCATCTCTAATTTTTTCTGGATGTCTTCAAGGAATGCTTCTTGTATTTTTTTTATCTCTCCATAGTAGTCACGGCTGAAATAGGGATGACTGAGATCGATCTCCTCTATCTCCCTGATTTTGGAGTCTGTTTCGTCAAACTCCTTCCAAAGTGAGTTGATTTGATGCAATCGGTCTTCCAAGTAGCTGATTGTTTTGCGGTCAGGGGAATCCTTCTTAAAATTCCTCCATAGCTTGCAAATATCTTGTCCAATCTCATTCTGAGCCTTCGTTATGGTATCCACGTCCATCTTGCCGTTTTACTCCTCTTCCAGCGAAGTACTCCCAATAAATGATCGATGAAGAGAGTAATTTATCAGTGCTCGAATTTACGTTGAACTGTGTTATGGCCCAGTTTACGCCCTACCGCGAATGAATTTTATAACCCTGCACTGTGCTATTACCGATGTACGCACCTTGGGTTTACAAGCACCACTGTGTTATGGCCCAGTGTACGCCCCCGAACTGTTGTACGGTAGTCCTGTCACGGTCGCCAAATGTTAAAGATGGGATTCTTTTATCCCACCTGGGTTAATCTTAGGTACATAAACCTAGATTGGAAGAAATGTATAAGTCGATACAAATCGATTATACTGATAATAACAACCCCTCAAGCAGACTCACTTGAGGTGAAATAAAATGTCTTGGATGGCTGTTTTGATACTATCAACTTTATTTCCATAACTTACTCTATTTATACTACTTAACACTCAATCAATAATGCTTAATTAACTTAACTCAATAATGCTTAATCAATATTACCCAAATCAATAATGCTTAATCCATATTACCCAATTAAATAATGCTTAACCCATATTACCCAATAATGCTTAACCCGCACTTCTTTTATTGACCGCACCATAAACAAAGTGGTAACATAACTTGAATGGTATTGACCTTTTTATGCTTAGAGTTGCGGATTTAACATTGATAATGTGCAAATAAAATGATGACCCTACATTTTCGCTATCCATTTCCATTTAAATGTCCATTCAAAGTCCTGTAAATATTTATGAAGTTAAATTGAATGCAATTGCGGTGTGTTTTCCTTGTTTACGCATACTAATGGTTACAGGAGGACAAGTTAGTGATTACCTTATGTTCTTTGAGTTTGTACTTAATTCGTATTTGTGTTTCTATTTTTTTCTTTACAGAACTCCTGCCTGATGCACTGGCTACAGATTGTGCCAGTTGCACTGAAGTTCAGAGGAAAAACTCGAGGAAAGTAATTAATTTCTTGCGTGAGAACCGTGCAAATGACTGGAAGGTTCTGTTGGAAAGGTACGATCCAAAGGGAGCTTACAGGGCAAAGCACGGTATTTAAGTGCGATTTGCAGTGTTAAGAATTTAAAACTATGTAACTTTTATACTCAGTAATTTTATGAAAATAAATGGACTTCTTTTCTATGTAAAATTTAAAGAGAAATATTTTTTTTTTAATTGTAAAATAATGAAAGTACATAAAACGTATGTTTTAAATGAGTCAGGGATGAGTTGTGAGGATGACCATGGGAAATGAATTTAAAACCCAAAAGAAACCTTCATTAAACCAAAAACTATAAGCTAAGGAAGGAGCAATAAGGAGATGGGTTGGGTATATGGTTTTCATGTGAGTAGGGTAGGAAAAGGTAATTGAAATGAATTTTGAGGGTCATTGCAGGAATGCCCATGTGAGAGGGGTATGCGGTTTGAAAGTTTTGGGGAGCTTCCAGTCTAATTCTGGGAAATATGGGGTGTACTTTTGCTTTTGACCATGAGTAGATGAGATTTTGGGGTAACACATGAATACTTGGTGCGGTATCCACTATGCCTTTTAGGGGATATCAAATGACTCTGCTTTTCGGTGGTCAGAAATGGTGGATGTTGGATGAAATTCACAGAGGATAGGAGATATGGTTTTGACTATAGTGTATTCTGATTTAATCAGGTATATACGTTCTTCGCTCGTTTAACATGTTCTTTCGTCGGAAAAAAGTAGTTTGAGGCAAAATATGTATGAACAGGTTTAAAACTTCAGTCGAGCACCTTGTTCCTCTTCTTCTTTGAACTCTTCGGTATGGAATTTGAAAATGTTAAATTATTAGGTTTGAAACGGATAAGATGACCAAAGATGGTAGGTAGCTCGAAAACAACACTGATACGGATTGCCAAAAATTGTCCTGCAGGCAAAGTTGGAGATGGGATCATGACGTAATCTCGAATGACAAAAATCTCGAAAAGTTTTTTTTTAATCTCGAATGCAAAAATTTCGAATGCATCTTGAAAGAATCTCGAAAAAATCTCGAAAATAAAATGTAAATTCGAGATTTTTTTTTGGGATCCCATGATATAATAAACTTTGCATATAGGGTTGGGGTCGATTAAGGTCTATCCCCGATATCTCGAAAAAAAAAATCTCGAAACGAATGGGGGGGGGGGGGCATGCTGCCCCCCCCTACTTGGGTTTACTGTTTAGATATGGGGTGGCTGCAAAAAAAAAAAACTCGAATTTACTTTTTATTTTCGAGATATAGTCTTTCGAGATTTTTGTACATTCGAAATTTTTGTCTTAAAAGTCGATAAAAACTTTGTCGAGATTTTAGCGAATGGCAAAATCGACATTATTAGTAATCAAATATTTTTTTGTCGGCAATTGGTACGTATACCAAAAATTAATATTAATTCGATATATTTTTTTTTGAGATTTGTCTCCGTACTTTTAAAAATCACAATTTGTTGCAAACAATTTCCCTTTTCTGTTTTTCCTAAAAATCCCTTTACTTACTTACTTAAGGTGGCGCTACAGTCCGGGCGGTGGACCAAAGCCTCAACTAACAAGCGTCTATAGTTAGAACGATCTTTGGCCAGCTGCCTCCAGTTTCGCACGCTAAGTTCTGTCCCATGCCGCCTGCTCTCTACTGATGTGTCTGCCGATCAAGTCACAATTTATTTTTTATTTTATTATATTTATACGACTTTGACGTTTGATCCTATATGCCACGATACTACACGTCCCCTTCCACTTGCGTGCGCCACCTGAGTTCCAGCCTTCCTCTACAGCGCCGTCCTTCCGGTGTAAATTCGAAAATCTTCTGGGCTGGAGAATTGGCTCTACATGACCCAGCCTTCTTCGTTGGACCTTCTCTCTTCTGGTTAGGTCGATGTCGCTGCATAGCCCGTATATAGAAGGGACCAAAAATTACTCTGTGATTTGCAAAAGTTATTTTTCGTTGGTCTGAGTTTATAGCGAAGACTAGGTAGACAAAGTCCTTAACCACCTGCAAGTTATATTTGTGTCTATTGTGAGATTCTCTCCGAAACGGCGGTGTTGAGTGTCCTTTCTTGTTGACAGCATATACTTTGTCTTGATCTCATTGACCGCCAAAACCATCTTTACAGCCTCCGTCTCAATACTCACGAACCCGCCAGTGACATCACGCTGCCGACTATTATCGGACTTTCGAAAGATAGTGCCTCTGCTGTTGGCGTTTGAGTTTTGCACTATTCTTTCAAGTTGTTGAAGAAGTCACATGACAGCGCCGCCTTGTCTAAATCCTTTTTTGATATCGAAGGTCTCGGTGAGTTTTTTACCGACCTTGATGAACCAGCGTGGATTTTCCATCGTTATCCTGGACAAACGGACGAGTTAGACAGGGATGCCAAAACTATGTATTGCTCTGTATAGCCCGTCCCTATAAATGCTGTCATAGTCGGCCTTAAAATCTATGAAAAGGTGTGTCGATTTTAAGTTCGTGGGTTGTCTCCAAGATCTCCCGAAATGCGAATATTTGGTCGATGCTGGACTTTCCTGACCTTAAGCCACACTGATCCCTTTGTAATGAAAAAAATTCCCACCATCTGTTACCAATACTCTCGATTAATCTGATTTTCGATCATTAGCCAAATATAAAGTGAGAAGCCTCAAGATATCGATGACATTTCTTTAGCAACAAAAGAGACTGTCATCTTCTCTGTCGTGTTCAGTAATTTTGTGGTCTAGTGCTCATAGCTCAATTGTTGCTGAATTTTATTTAGATAAGTAGTAGATAAGTACTAAGTACTTATTTCATTGGTTTCGGATGGTAACACTGGGTTGATGTTATTATTTTGTTAGTTTCCGATTTCTCTATGGTTTTCTTTTAAGTGATACAATTTTTTGCTATTCTAATAACTTCATCAGAATGTTGCAATATTTTTATAACCTTGTCACTACAGTTTCTATCCCTTTGTGCATCATTTCACTCTATTTCACCGCTTGTAATGAGTATTCTCATAAGGCAGCCACTTAAAACATAGTAGCTAGCAGCTAGCTGCTCCCATTTGCCACAAAAAGAAGGAAAACCCCATTAGCTTGTCAAGAACCTTTGCACGCCAAGCCAACAGTCTCATTTAACTTTATAGAAACTCATGCTGTGAAGTGTAATCCCAACTTCCATTAACAAATTACACACCGAATGAAAAAAAAAAAAAAAATAAAACAGAAACTTCATTTTGACGCTTCAATGCTTCTGAAGGAAGAAAATAAAAAAAAAGCTAACACGTTTAAAATAATCTCTGCCAAGTTTCATCAGTTCCCCGGTGGATGAATATCTTTCCTCCTGGTGACATTTTGTGTGTTTCTTGATAAATTTATGTGCGTGTGCTAGAACAATGTATTCGCTCGAGTAAAACTTCAACTTCGAGCAACTCGCTTATGAACTTTAGGATGTCATTCAGCGCTCTATGAAATGAGTGCTTGGAAATTCACCCCATCCATCCCCCACCAGTAGTACCTACCCATTCAACGTTCTTTTGTTTTCTTCATAGATGATTACCTCGAGGAATTTCAAAAAGTTATCCTTTCGCTATCGTATACTCGCAGAGGGTTGGGTTTTTACAAACATTCTTTGTTTTCTTGTCAATGTTGGCTGTATGACCTTCTCCCAAGCTCGAGGGATTTTTCTTTTTCTCCTTTGTTTAGACTGGAAAAAATTGAGGGATACTTTAATTTAGATTTACTCCCTCAGATAGAGTTCAACGAAACAGAAAAGGATATACTTTTACTCACACAGCTCAGATTTGATTAATTTAATTAAAATCAATTAACAGTGTGTAATCACTCAACCACCTTCTCGTTATTTTGCTCAAATTAACTTCAACTGAGTCAAAATGAAATAGCACACCTACAGCCAAAAATACGGGTTCACCTGGGAATCGATTTAGGGGCGCAACACTCCAACACTCCGACACTAGTGGAAGTGATTACTGCTTTCATTACGGTTGCTCGTAAATTGCGCTCTGGCAAATCCCCAAAAGGTCAGACAGCAAAATTAGAAAAGGTTTTCTCTTGGTAAATCCACGGATTAGGGCGGGTAGCCGGTTGGGGTGGGACTAAATAGAAAAAGGATTTACTCCCTCGGCATGGGTGTGGGGAGAGTTTATTGATATCTGCAATTACATAGGGAAGGCAAAATGTGCGTTGCGGATAGCGTTGGCATCGAAGGGCAGATAACGGACATCAAACGGCAACAGATTGCACATAACCTTCTGCGTTTGTTGGTGGCCGCCACAGTAAAGTTCGCTGGTACAACTGAAATTAGCTTGTTGGCATTAGAAATTAAAACAGATTAAGAGAGGATTTCTGGAATGGAATTTAATTTCAGTCGGGCAGCAGCCGTTTGCAAGGACTCTTGCTGAATTATCTCTGAAATTAAATCAACTTTTACGAAAGAAATTTAGCTCCGGCGGAAAAAAAAACCACAAACGGTGCTGAATGAAGGATGAGCATATTCAAATTAAATACTTATTTTTCTTGGAAAATATTTGAAAGATCTGCTTGTAGATTGAGTTTATAATGTCAATTGGCTGCCAAAATATATGGCTCGAATTGATGCACTATAGCGAGAGAGCTAGGGGCATGCGGCAGTCAGAGTTTTCAGGTTTTACAAACCGGAATCTCCAAATGTAAAATATAAAACGGCAAAAAATCGCCAAATTTAAAAATTTTCCACTCCAAATTCAAAAAGCCTTAAAAATCAAATGAATTTGTATATCTTGTAATTTATACGTAAAATAAACTTTTATTTAAAAAACAAAACAAAAACTATTTCCCCCTTATTTATAAACTTTATACACTCTCTATAATAGCTCTAAACGCAATTCAGCCAAAAGCAATGAAAAAGATGTAAAGGTTTTAGTGAAAATTAGAAAAAAGAAAATATAGCTATAAGGATTTCTGTTAAAACAAACTAAAATCGCCAAAATCTAAAAATATCGCCTTTTTTGGGATGAGTCGCCAAAAATATTTTCGTATCGCCAAATGAAATTTCAAATCGCCTGTTTGGCGATAAAGCGGCACATCTGATAAGCCTGGCGGCGCAGTATATAGACAAAGTTATGTATCTAAAATATTTTTTTATTTCTTGGTGAAGTTGTCGGTGTGAGCTCTGGAGTATCTATCTACCTTATACCCTATTCACACCAAGCCGAAAACTGGGTTTTCGCGAAAACAGTCGAAAACTTCATCGAAAACAGAAGTTTTCCCATACATATTGCAGTTTTCAAAATTAGTTGTTTGAGGTCGTTTTCCATGAAAACGCCACGAAAACGATTACAATCATTGGGTTGTTGAAGCAGACACACCTTTCGCAACTTTCAGCGAGCTCAGCAAAACTTCTGACATGATAGCTCTCTCTCTCAGTGCTGTCGTTTCTTCTGGTTTTTTGTTTACAAATATGGAATCTCTTATGTTATCTTTGCACCATAAAGAGCACATTTTTCAGTTTTTTTCTATAATTTTAGAACGGCAGTACTACCTGCCACAACTAAATGGTATTTTCAGATGTTTTGGTTTTGATTGTTGCTTATGTTAATTATTTGATGCATTTAACCATAACTTAACGATTATCAAGTAGCTTCAATAATTTTGTTTGTATATTATGTCAATACGAGCGAAGTTTAGTAACTAAAATTAAAGGCTAGTCGCCACAAACATTTCATAGCTAAAGCCAGTATTAGACGATATGTTGAATCAGCATACGTATGCTGAAAATTGTGTTCCAATCACAACATATCGTGCATACAAATTTTGAAAAAGTTCTGTCTTTCTAATATTTTATTATCAGTTTTGCTTAGCTTACGATATGTCTTTGAGTTCTGTGATAGTTCTCATTAGTTCTGATTTGTGTTTTGGAAAATATTGTTTGAACGCCTTCACTTGCCTTGCATGAACTCTAATTGGTGCTCTGAAAAGTGCTCTGAAATAAAGGAATTTTGATACTAAATACTAATCTAACAAAATTAGATCAAAAATGTTGTTTCTTTTTTCAGAACACCGACTAAAGTTGTAGTAGGTCTTTGAAAAACTCAACAAAAAATCCCAGATACTAATCATTGTTGTTTTAAGACGTTGCTTGGTCTTTTAAGCGTTTGTAAAATTTGTTGATAATTTGTAAAATTGAGTCAAATTTTTATTAGGGTCTATAAATCAATTCTTGCCATTTACTTTTAGAATATTATTCCGTGTCAATACAACAAATGAACTTAAGCGCCAACCTTATAAATGATCATGAGTTCATGACTACATACAGACTTGAATATACATACTCCGACTTGAATATACATACTCCATTATTTGAAATCTACGCAACAACTACCTTTTTTTCTTTACTAAAAACTCTTGCTTTTCAGCCCACCATAACGAATACTGTACATACCTCCCACCTTTCTTATGGACACTCCACAAAGCATGGGATTCTTCGAAATGAATAATTCTCTTCAAATTGACTTAATTAGAATATCCCTAAAATGTCATCAGCATATGATCCTCTTTTCGTTTAGAATATTCAATTTTATGAAAGCTGTGAGAGTACGTGCGCCATCTGAATAAGTCCCAGCAGCAGAGGGGACGACTCGTATACTCGTCCTTCCCTTGGCCGACTTTGAGGTAACAAAAAAAGTTCGCCTATTCTCCTCACTTTCAGTAGGAAGAATGCGCCAAAAGCGATTTCCTTTTCTTCAACTCGAGAGAAAATAAAAAGGACCGCATTAAACCCCACTGGAGGTGTCCTCTGGGAGAATTCGCCGACACTTTTCTAGAGCTATCGTCGTTCATTTGCATAGCGTGCGCGCCTACAACTTTGATTTGATTAAATTCTTTAAATGCCACCGCTTACTGTGGGAAGGGTAGATAATATTTATAGAGCTATAACTCGTAATTCAATTTAAAGAAATTCACTTTACCATCTGCTTTAATTGTTTTTCCAACTAAAAATTTAAATCAAATCTACAGAACGTTATTGCGGACAAATTAATTAAAATTAAAAAAAAAAAAAAAAAAAAAATTATTTGCAAAGTAAACACAACACAGTTGCCGAATCAAGGATATCATTGAAATTGCATGGAATTAAATACGCGATTTATTCCGAACAACCTGCTCCTGATGGAGTACTTTGCTTTGTGGCTCGTATAAATTGTTTGTTTTTAATTAAATGCACGAATCGAAGCACCAGATGGATGGATGGTGGTTTTTGAAAACACTCTTTACCATCACCATCGCTCAACTTATGGCGGCTAAAACACCCGCTAATGGGATAAGTTTCTGGTGAATGAAAAATCGTTAGAGTTTCGTTTAATCGCTTGGCTTAGGCAATTGGCTCAACTAATGGAATTTTCCTCGTTGCTGTCTATAACGAGATGAAATTGCATTTCAATTAGGCTACTTTAATGAGTTGTGGTAGGTTGTTTCAAACTAAATTGTGGTTTTCCAAATGGAATTAACAGTGTGGTCAGCAAGGAGTGGTTTGGGTTTAATTTTTGGGAATTTATCAGATAGTTGTGTATCTCAAGAAGGTTGTGTAGATATAGAAATAAGGTATTTTTTATTTGCATGACCAACCAAGGAATGAAGATAGCAACGAATATTTTTAGAAGGCGGATGGCGAGGAGAGATAACCTGCCCTATCGAGGTATCCGTCGGAACGGAAAATTCTCCGATTTCATACGAATAAGGATCGGAGGATTTTTGTTTCGAGGTATTCTTCCGAACAGCTTTTCGAAACTTCTTTTCGACAAATATGCAAGGCACACTGGCATTTCAGTGCGATCAAGTGCGTTTTTACCGATATTTTTGACAGCTTCGTACGAATTTTCTTCCGATATGCTCCGACAGGAATTGGTTGCGGAATTTGTTTACTACGATTTGCAGTGAAGTATTGATAAATCGAATGTATTTTCAGTCTCCGACGGAGTATGCGTAGCGGAAAAAATTCCGTTCCGATCGGATACCTCGATAGGGCTGAACGTCTCTCGATCAAATTTGGGGAGCGGTCCTTGACAATTTTTGTTGTGAAATTTTATCGAGTTTTTATTTGATGAGATGATGACAACTTGTCATGTCATCTACAAAATTTAATTACAGAAAATATATAAACTTAGATACCAGAAGAGTCTTCTGAGAAGACTTGAACAGAGACCTGTAGAGATTAGCAAGGAAACCTTGTACTAGAGGTACAGTCGGTGTGGACGATATGGAAAGACCACTTCTGCAATCTGTTAAACGGCAAAGGCGACGGGAATTCCGCTGTCATTCAGAATGAGCCTTGAAAGCCACGGTCCACTGGACCAACAAGTCTGCTTTACCAGACGCCCTACCAGTCGAGCTATTTAAGACGAAGAAAGTCAATATTTTCATCCACCCAACCAAATCGAAATGAGGATAGGATATATTAACCGCTGACACAATTTCTTGTGGTTCATACTTAGCCTGCTTAATGTAAACCAATACAATTTTTTTGTTTACCAAATTGAAGCTTACCATTCATAGATGTAATTTAGCTGAAAACTGAGTACGACGTTTTCTTCAGGATATTAACATTACCTAGTAGTTACATTCTCATCCAAATCGAAATTGGCGTTTTCGAGATATTAGCAGTTTTTTAAGTACCATTTTTAGCGATGGGGTGGAAATCCAAGGATGCACTCATGGTTCAAAAAACACTGTTTTGCAACTGTTTAGCTCAAAACTGAGCAAATAGTATTACTATGGATTTAAGTATTACCTGCCACTGCCAGTTACATTTTTATCATAATCGAAAAACTGGGTATGCAGTCATGTTAAGCATGCCTACATTAACTCAACTATACATTTTGGTTCAAAAAATCCAATTTGTTTCGAAAAAATCCAAATTGTTTAATATTTCGTAAAATTTTTACATGGGAAATGCCGTTAATATTAG
Organism: Cheilosia scutellata; assembly: GCA_955612985.1. NCBI lineage: Eukaryota > Metazoa > Arthropoda > Insecta > Diptera > Syrphidae > Cheilosia > Cheilosia scutellata. Next base: position 59,083,667 of record OY015314.1, read on the forward strand.
GGCTAACATAAAAAAAACACATCCTAGCGGGAAGCCCACAAACTCTAAATACGAAGTTTGAAACAAATCCGTCCAAGCGATTAGATTTCCCAGCTATGAGACAGACAGACATACGGACGGACAGAATTACGAGACCCACTTTTTTGAGTTCCCCTATCATCGAAATATCAGAATTGATCAAAATCTCGAGTTCGAAATTTTGTACGAAAACAATATCTTTCTCTTACTAGGTATACGAGAAAGTTAAAAAATCTAAAATCAAGTCTGATCGTATACTAGATTTTAGCTTGCGATCTCAGATACTCTGGGACTGAAAATTACTCGAAGAATTTTCCTCTCGAAACAACCAAGGGTAGCCTCATCCGCTTTTGATAGAGTCCATGCATCTATGCACAATAGAGATGGACTGGGACGATTAGGGTCTTATAAAGGCTCACTTTAGTTGTTCGAGAGAGGGCTTTGGCACTCAGTTGCTTTCTAAGACCAAAGAAACAGCGATTGGCAAGAGTTATTCTTCGTTTAATATCAGCGCTGATGTCATCGTCTAATCCATAGCGGAGCCTAGGTAGACAAAGTCCCACCTCAGAGTTACATCTGTCTACTAGCGGGCCCGGCAATCGTTGTTTTTCCTCCTCGTACATTTTCATTGTCCATCAATTGTTCTGCGGCCGTTTTATTATTTGAAATTTTATTTATGTTTTTTTTTGTTGAGTGTTTATTATTTGAAATTTTGTGGAATAGGATCGCAGCGCCACCTACCGGGTCCAACTGTGAATAAAAACAAAACAAACACAAAATTTCATTAAAATCGGTCCAGCCGTTTAGGAGGAGTTCGGTTACAAATACGTACAGAAGAATTATAATATGAAGATAGTGCCATTCTGACCGAGACGTCTGTGTTGAGTGTCATTTCTTGTTGACAGCATATATGTACTTTGTATTGCCCTCATTGACCGCCAAACCCATCTTCGCCTTCTCTGTCTCAATACTCGCAAAACACGCACGCTGCTCCATCAAGGTCGGGTAAGACCTTCGATGTCAAAAAAACTATTTCCCAAGTGGATTATATACAGAGAATTAACTGTCAGAATTCAGACTATTTAACAACAATCACTTAAAAGGGAATCTGGTGATGAATTATAGTAGTTCGAAATAGCTATCAGCCATATACCAAAATGACTGTGTCTACGAGTCTACGCTATTGTTATTTTCAGGAACAATCATTTATAGACTGAAATTCGACAAAATTGCTCAACAGAAATTGTCTGAATCAAAACCCAACTAGTGAGAAGCGTTGTTACTCCAAAAATAGTGCAAAACTCAAACCCCAACACCATCAGAGGCACGATCTTTGAAAAGTCCATCCATTTACTCGCTTACGCCGACGACATCGACATAATCGGTAGAACGTATAGCGTCACTGGCCCGTTTGTGAGCTGTATATATTATGTACTTCTGCTGTAAATAAAGTTTCAAGAGTTTGAAAATGATTGCCTAAGACATTCCCACGACTGATAGATCTTAACAACAAATAGCTACAATTGTTTAAACTTACCTCGATACAGCATAAATAATAAATAAATAAATAGGTGGCGCAACAGGCAGGTAGACACCCAAGGCCTAGCTTCTCGCAACCATTCGTTTTGTGTGAGTTTCTATTTTTGGGACGAATGGAAGGGACCTACAATTTTATGCCGAGTCCGAACGGCTGAATTGAGAAGCTTTTTCAGGACAGTCATACTCTCGGATGTTTGTCAGACGTTCGCGAGAGGTGGCGCAGTAGAAAAAACCTTAAGATGTAATTTGTGTTTTTCCGGGGATCGAACCTGGGATCCCTCGCACAGTAGTCCAGCACACTAACCACTGCGCTACTGCGCCCAGCGATACAGCATAGGGTTTGATTTTTCCAGCATTCTCCGTCCTCACGTAGGTAGATATACTGAAAATTTGCATCCACTTTATTATTAAAGTAACTATTAAGAGCTCCAACATAATAAAACAATTTTTGATAAATGACTTCCGTCCATCATATGTACCACCATCTGCGTGCTACCAAACAAATAAACCATTTCTCTACCCTAATTAATCAACGTCCACGACCTCAAATTGACAGGATCAAAGCGAGAGACAGATGAGTGTGTATCTACTCTGCAGCCTCATTACATGGATAATCTTCATCTGAGGATGTGGTGCTTATATTAACGTCAACTCATTTACGTTGATAATCTCCATCCGTGGATGTTAATCTAATGACAGCGATATCATTTGTTTTAATAAACTCCAAAAATAATTTGATTTATCTTTAGCTTTTACGGCAACCGAGGTAGGCTACCATACCCTACAGCCTTATCCACTAATATTCTTCATTTTATGATATTACAACTATAATAGCAATCCGCTTAAATGATTCAATTTCATTGAGAGCCACGATATGAATAAGAACAAAAGTGGGAATACCTTACATACACAGACACGACACCTACACATCGGCAAGTTCAAGGAACTTTTCTTCTCTCTAGCCGGCATATCCGGCTGACAGCAGCAGCCAGCGTATGAATCCAGCCCTTCTGCGTGTTACCAACCAAAGCCAATTTATCAACGTTATTCCTTTTTGGCATACGGCAACGTACCGTGTTCGTGTTGGGTTGGGGTGGTTGTTGGCACGACTGTAGAACACCACGAGAACACAATCTGAAGCATCCTTAACTTGGGAGTAATAAAATAATACCCAGAGGGTTGCTGGTATGCTACTTTGCTCAATCCTTATGGGGGAGGGTTGGACAATAATATTTAGTGACGACAGTGTAGATTTTAAAGAGTCCGCGGCATAAATAACCGAGGGATAAATTGATCAGCTAAACATTTAATGCTGGAAGGTGGCGTGTCTTCGTAGGGTTTCTGTAGATTGGTAGTGTAAAGTACCTACTCTTGAAGGGAAATGAAAAACTAGCCAATTCTCTTAGCTGCACTTTCATTATGTAAGATAAGGACAAGGGGCGTGAAAAGTATGATATAAAAGGACCGTGACCACGAAGAAATGTTCACTCCTGAAAAAATTGTGTATTGCAAAGTGAGGAGCACTCCTGTTGCCAAAACAAAGTTGATTAATCACTCTTGTCTTTTTACCCGTTTCATGGTCAAGCGCTTAATGAAAATATTAATGGGTCTGACAGAAATTCAGATAATAACGTAGCAAAAACCGCTATACAATACAGACACTTACCGAGCTCAGGATATTACTTGGGCGTACGGTCATTTTAATCGCATGTCCCCGACCAGGATCCCACGACGTGCTATGGAATCTGCACCATCGGGCAGGCGTCCTCTATAGGTAGACCCAGGATGAGATGGTTAGATCAAGCCCATAGTCTCTCCTCTACCCGTATGGGGATTGCCCTTGATGGTTTGGAGTCGATGGCGGAGGATCGAGAGCTTTGGAGGGTCCACTTGAGCAACCTACACCCGCGACCCACTTAATGGACAAGGGGGATATTGAAAATGAGTGAATGAATGAATATTACTTGGGCCAATTATAGAAAATAAAGGCCTTATATTTGACGACCAATTCGGGTATAGAACAAAAATTCAAGGAGAAATCGATTGCTTTGGATAACTGACGTAAAAGAACATAAAATTTGCTCTGCCGTATTCCTAGAGAATTCGCAAGCATTTAATAGAGAATTGTATGAAGGCCTGACATGTATAATAAGACAAGTTCTTGCTAAACGTTTATATAAAATCCTACAATCGGGTCTAGAAAATATACTATTCTGTTTCAAACTTTTGGGCGCCCCACAAGACAGGCTGCTAATGCTCATGACCATACAGTACACTTGACAACCGCGAGGACATGAACTTTCCAAAACTCCTTCTATTACAACATAAGCAAACTTTGGAACTCGCTTCCTGGGGATATATCCTTTCCCGGGAAAAGTGATTATGTATGTATGTATGTATGTATGTATGTATGTATTAGAGACATTAGCACAGGCCTCGGCCCTCATTGAAGCTAAGCTCTGGGGCTCCGGGTATCGTAGAATAGCGCCAATACAAATGGACAAACTAAACCCGTAAATAAGTTGATTGAATAATTACAGAGACGTAAATATTCAAAATTCTTACATATTACCGTTTGAACTGAGTTTTGGAACTTTCTCCTGAGGGATCTTATCAAAGTAACGCTGGACCTTTGACGATGTTATTACCTGGTGGCACCCAGGTGTAACCCAATTGTCGTGGATCTGATTCCCATTGTGTTGGCGAAATACTTTTGAAGCCGAGGCGTTCGCGAACCGATGTGACGATGTTACACATTTTCGGTTAAGTTTCTAAACTTAAAATAAACATGTCTAACTAAATTACCTTTTCAGTAGCTTCGTGCAGATATTTGATAAAAATACACTCTTCTTGAATCTGTAATTTTATAATGGTTACATCTTGATCGTTCACCAACAGTTCGAACTTTGCAGTGCACTGTTCTGCCAACTTGGCTCTTCTCTAATTCGTCCTAATTTTGTGACTATCTTCAGTATACTAAAGGGGCTGGCAAATATTAATAACTATTTAAGTATTTATTAAATTGATTTGATGATTTTCTTTTTGTTTAATTGTTTTCTTATTTTTTTTTTATTTTTGATTTTATAAACTAATTTATTTTGCAAAGCCTACTAGTCTCTCCATCATCACTCTGAAAACACTCCGCTTTTGATTTTTTTTGATATTTTACAAAAATAAAATGTAATACCTAAATAGGTTTTTGTAGTGTAATAAGTTTGTACTAAAAGTAATATAATAATTAGGCTCAAAGTTATAGTACAATAGATAGTCATTTTAAATAAAAGAATTTAAAAAAAATTATTAAAAAAAGGTTCATAAGCTTGGTATAAAATTATTTGTAAGCAGATCTGCTTTCTTCTTTGGTGCTTTAAATATTTTAGGTGATTATGCTGACTTTAAGGTAATATTTTGTGTTTCCTTCGATGTTCCTAAAATTTTGACTTATGATTCAATGAATAATTTGTGTTGATGTTACACTAAAAGTTGAGTAAAAATTCTTAAAAATTCAAGATGAACAGCCATATCGAACTCTGTCCTTGTCCTTGTTCAACATAAATTAAATAAAATTTAGAAAAAACACGCTGGAGACTTAAAACTGAACTGAGAGCAATGTCCTTTCAATTTTCAATTGAGTCTTTTTTTAATTGGAAAATATAACCTTTTTCGAGACTTTCGAGTTTCGACATATATACTTAACACAAAAAAATTAGTTTTTACACTTAAAACTCATAGTACCACTGGGGTAGGAACAATATTTGTTTTCGTTTATTTCGACGGCACGGGGTTCCACAACTTCACGAACACAACATAGGTACAGCACAAAACACAGCGTATCTTGCTAAGTATCTGATATCATAAGAGTCGGTCCATATAGTGGTGTTCTGGAGTTATTCGGTCGATGGTCCAAGCCAAAATCTACACTGTTTAGTAAGGAGCTAGCAGCTTTTCGACAACTGGCTTACGAGCATTCACTTTGCTGAGATAATAGCAAATCATCTTCTCCAGACTACATGAGTCAGGCTTCAGACTTGCGAATTTATGGCCAATTCAATTTGGTTAACTGCCGTGTTTCTTGTCTGTCACAGTCCGTGTAACAAGAACTTGTTCGGCCGTCCTTTCGCTGTGTCTAAACGAACCGAAAGGCAACTGCTATAACTGCACTAAAAACCGAAATCCATCCGAGTGGTGGAGGACATAAACTATGAACGCTTTGTTCCCGATACACGCAAAGTCATCAGCAAAACTCGATATGCGAAGCATTAACTGCTAATTATATCGCCAATCTAGAGGGCATGATTTAAAATGTATATATACCTACACCTCTATGGCTCCAGCAACTTTACCGCCATCATCGTACCTCGCAGCAACACGTTCGTCAGAACAAATTATTCATCATCACCTAGTGTTTCCATGCTGTTAATAAAATCGTCGAAGCCCAACGCTGCCTGGCAATTTCCGTTAAACGATTTTTCCGTGATGAGACTATTAGCCTGAGACAAAATCTAAATCGGATGTAATCCAAATTACCTCCAGTTGTATCCTTATCCTATCGCACTCCAAACCCTATTTACTGCAAAATCAATATGCACAGAGATTACAATTATCCGATCGAATTATCCACCCAAGCGGGTGTGTGTTGGTCTCTTTTAAAATGCCAGTCGTGACTCCCTGCCAACGTTATGCAAGGATATCTCCTCATCAGTGAAACGGGCTTTCACGTTAAACGCGCATTTGGCCCACGAGCCGTTTATAGCCGCTCACCAGACCAAACAAAGTAAATGCACAGAAATTAACTTTGCGCCGGTGAAACTTTCCGCTAGCGAACGAAAGAGCGGCATAAATGTTTTATAAGGCACTACACCCTTAGCCCTGACCCCAAGGAACTTTCTACTTCTATACCAACTACCCGACACCGACGGCAATTTTGCGGCTCGGCTTGCTTTCAGACTCCTGACAGGCAGCAATTTAAAACCACTTTCTTTGTGTTCCCTTCCGGTGGGTGAACACATCCTGTTGTGCATGTGGCATGTCCCGAAGGGTTTTATTCCTTAACCCGCTCAAAGTAATTGCTTTAGGTTTATGTTGTAGAATAAAAGAATATGGAGCGCAACTCCTTCAGATGATGGCATGGCGTTCTGGGAAAAGAAACTAATTTACCGGGCGAGCGAATTTAACGGCTCTCATACTCATTACTATATTTTCCCTATCCCAACCACATGTCGGAATATCTCTAACCCGAATATCCACGTCCCGTCAAGCAAAAGGGATGACAGGCAAAATTACAGCCCTCCTTAGTGTCAACCCTATTAGTTGACGATAAAAAGTTGATATTAATGTTTCACCCTTGCTGAATGTGAAATATCACATCGGCGCGTCTGCTTCATGAATCGGATATGGGATATTATCCCAAGGATTCGCTTCATCCTCCACGCTCAACTGTCATCGTCATTACCATCAACATCATCATCAGTATAAGATTGTCGACGCGGGAGCGCAGCTTTAACTTGGATTTCACAGTCCTTTCAAGTTTCACTGTGCTGTAATTGACTACAGAGAGAGGCAAAGGCAAACATATATACGAATTGACTTGGAGATGCCATATCCTGCTCCTGATGGTGTTTTACTTTCATGCGATGAATTTATGATTAGAAATCTCGCTGTAGGTACAGAGTTCAAGATAACTAAGTCATCCTTCGTCAGGGTTGATGCTGAAGTGTTTGGTATTAAATCGTTTTCTAGCGGTTACCTTATGTGTCGTCGGCATCGCAGTTTGAATAAAGTGTTTGTGTGTGTGCCTTCTCAGGGGTTTCACGGTCTATTAATGAAGCACTTTAGAAGGGGTTCTGAAATAAAGGAGGTAAGACCGCAACTTATGGTGCGGCCAAACTGAGAGAGTAACTGTGGTAGAAATTCAATTATACTGTTATTTCACGTATTATATTGTCTGGAAATTTTATGATTGTGCGGAAGTTTAGTTAAACGCTATTTTGTTTGTTGGAAAAGTTTACAGGAAATACTTAATTGCGCTGGTGAAGGGAAGAATAAGGGGATTCAATTTATCTTAGCTCATAAAAATTCGGGTCGATATTTGCTTAGTCCGCGATTATTTCTTATACAGCATTGAATTTAGAAATGTGTGGGTTTAATAGGACCCCGCACAATGTATTACGTAATCAATTTGGCCACCACCAGCAAGACACTAGACCAACCGTCTAGGAAAGAATGAAGTAGGGACTAAATGCTTTGACGCTAATAGTAAGGCTCTCGGGAAAGAAGTGGAACTTACAACGGAACATATTCCACTGTCTGTACTTGCAGATCAATTTCGACCTATGGCTCGATTGTTTGGTGGGAGGCTGTCAACACTATTTTTTATTTTTTATTTAAAAAAAAGGGGATTCTAAGCCCTGGAGCACTCAGACGAATCTCGGTCTATTGTACTATCAAGCAGAAACCCATTTTTTTTGGTGTAGCGGTGGAGAAACTCTGATATTATTCGTTTCTCTTTTATGGTCGGTGGCAGAATATTGAGTCACAAGCAATGACTTTAACCACTACACCATGGCCACCGCACACTAAATCCAACCTCAACAATTTAAAGAAGATGCAGCCAGACCTAGAACCCTAATACACTAAGAACGTGGGAGCCAAAGGTGCTGTCAGATTAAGTGGGAACAAAATTTGGAAGCCGGGACCGTTCGGTCACTCGCGCATACTACCACTAACAGATTGTAAGAAACGAAGGTTATGACTTTGACAGCTTACAGGCTGGCTTTTCCCTAGTACTGACATAAAAGGTGTACCCATTTTCACAGTTGGCTTAAATGCGAAGAATGGAATTGAAGTAGGTGTTTTCTCAGAAGAACTAAGTATCAGCCAGTCATACCGACTGGCAGACTAATGCAGCGTTTTCCAGGCAGAGACTACGCGGTTAAGAAAGCAGTTTAAACCACCTTAGCAAGGGAACCACTAGCAATGAAAATTACCTTCTGCGTAAACAGTCAAGCAGTACTTAGAGCGATTAACTCCAATCTGCGGTAAATTCCAAAATTCGTAAATCAGTGCGTCTCGTCATAGACAGCCTGTATATGTTGGTGTGGAAGGGAAAGAGGCAGAAAACAGGAGCAGAGACATACTATTAGTTGACAGACAAGTACAACCAGCTTCCAACACAACTAAAAACTTAATTGATAATGCCACACTAAATTTGGCCATGGGACGATGGAATAACACTTACGTATCACCGAAACCTGCAGCTTTTGACCCGCAATTGACACTAAAAGGTCAAAGATCATAAAATTGCACATGGTGCAAACAGCGCTTTAATTTCCTAACCTAACCTAAGTGCAAAGATTGATGCATGCCTATGCATTGCCCAACTGCGGCCATGGAGGTTATATTGGAACTGACTTTTATTTGCACCTTGTGGGAGAGAGTATTACTGTTCTAAGAAGATCTTATCAATTCAGTTATTCATCTCGGACTCGGCTTAATATTATAGGTCACTTGAATTGTTGTGAGAAGCGGACATGTTGGAAAAACTATTTATTTACTTACTAACCATGCCCGCGGCTCCGCCCGTGCGTAGGTTTCTATTCTTTTAAATATGTAAAACTAAAACTTATTTCAGTTAGCATATAAATGTACGTTTGTTTATATTTAGTCGAAATAGAAAAATTTGCACTCCCTTTTTTCAACCCTTATAAGACTTATAAGAATTTTGAAAAATGGTAAATGAGGCATGTAATAATTTTGACTTATCTATCAACATACAAACTTTCAAGTTCATAAGGCTAACGGTTCATGATACCCCCCTTATTTCCCGCGCCGCGACGCCTTTACTCCTCAACAATTCTCACCTACCCTACGGCCTAATTTGGCCACACATTTGTAAATCCGAAAAAAAAAATCATGAAAATCGAACGTATAGTTCTCGAGTTATGGAGGGACGAACAGACGGACGTTGCATTTTATAAAGTAGTATGGATGTACTAGGAAGAGGACAGTCCCAAACATCGAAGCAATTCAAAACACTCCCGACAAAACAACGACTCACAAAAGTTCATAACGCTATTTCTCGACAATCACATCAGGAGCTACATAATAAGAATAAACTGTTAAGTTTTAAGGGAGATCGAACCACCAATCTTTGAATCTAAAGGCCGATACACATATAGATTCAAAAAAAAATTGCCATTTATGTATATGAAAAATGTGTGCCAATCAAAACTGACAAAGGGCTCAGTGTTAAGTTTCATATATAAGGCATTCTCCACATCCACAGAACTTTTCAACACCCGCGAGCGGTGCAAGAAACTCTACCGGATGCCCACATACTCGAACGGAAGTAATTGTAGACTGGCGCGAATTATTGCAACCGGAAACCACTCATATACCTTGATGCCGAGAGCCATCCATCGGGTGCTTTAATTTAACATGAGTGAACGTTTCACCAAATACTCCCAGCAGGAGTTACTACTACGAAGTAACCTTTTATACAGGACTCTACCTTCCGCTTCCTGAATGGCTTTTTACCTTACAGATTGTATGGGAAAGCTGTAATGGAACACTTCCATTGTTTGAACTTTTCAGCTGAAATCAATTTGAAAATAAAGCAAAACTGCTTTTTAAATGGTTCCGATGAATGTATCTCTCCGTTGCAAACCACAAAGTGCTACAATACAATAGACCCATTCATTCATCATCCAAAAGGTCAGAAATCCACTTTCCCCTCATCCTATATGACAGATAGCCAAGCGAAAGTATTTGAGATCATTTGTTGCCCAGAATGATATCAGCTGCGCTTCTCTATTACACTCCGGGTCAACTTTTGAGGCGGGAAGGGCTCTTGTGGTGAATTTGTTGACTCTTTTCCAATCCGGATGCGATGATGAAATCATCCATAAAATTCAATCCAAAGATGATGTTATGATTTGGAAAATCAAGTCAAACGATATACGATTCAAGCTGACTGAACTTTCAGTTCGTTCGAAAATTGTGCACAGAGCAGGAAAGACTCTTTTCGGACCAATAGATTTTGGTCAACAATTCGGGAATATTCTGTATTCTGGTGAATTTTAAGAATTCAAATTCAAATTGCCATGAAATTCTCGGTATCCAGCATGAAATGTACAATATGTTGATGGGTTGCCAATGTCAGTGTTACTCCATAGTAATAGATTGGCTCACAGCTGGGATGTGGTTCTTCTCATGCTCCGTTGTTCAAGATTTGAAAATTTCAAAATTATATGCCTTTAGGAAAGAAACCCTTCGTTAATAAACTGATTGGACCATATCAGTGCGGTTTTAGGTAAGGAAATTCCATCATCGATCAAATTTTCACACTTAAGCAGATCCTGGAAAAAACCCAAGAAGTCTAAATCTATATTCGATGCCCACCATCTTTTCATCGATTTCAAAGCCGCGTATGACAGCATTTATAGAGCCATGTCTAGCCAGAAAGGTAACTGTAAAACTCGTTCGATTGTCTAGGATAACAACCTTACCGAAACCTTTGATGTCAAAAGAGGATTTAGACAAGGTGACGCGCTGTCGTGCGATTTCTTCAACATTATATTTGAAAGAATTGTCAGAAGCTCACAGGCCAATACACAAGGCACGATCTTTCAAAAGTCCGCCCAATTACTTTTGCGTTAACGGGCTTTAGGGAAGGAGGTGCAACTACGAACTATACGAGCTGTACAGTGACATCGACATGGTCAAAAAACTGCGAATCAGTCGTTCCCAGAATTTTCAGCTATACTCAACTTCTTTAATTTTCAAAAATAAAATAAAAAAGTTAGCGCAATCTTGATATATGTACATAAAAATGGATCCTCGATTGAGCTCAAACAGATAATAAGGTATTGGCCCAGAAGTGTACCTAAGAAGATTGGTGAAAATTAGACAAAGGGGCGTGTCACTGCCCATACAAAAAACATTCAAAATCTTATATCTCGAAAATCACTGAATCGATTTAGCTCAAATTTACAGATAATCTTAGTTATTGGCCAGAAGTGCAGCTATAAAGGTTGGTCAAAATTGGACAAAGGGGCGTGGCACCACACACAACGTCTGCCGGGTCAGCTCAGCTAGTATGTCTATATAGCTCCTTCGGACTACACCTTCTTTATCGACAGTCAGGCAGCAATAACAGCCATAACTGCTCCAGAAATACAATCAAAGCTTGTGAAGTGCTGTCGCGAAGAACTCAAGGCTCGTGGTATACAGCAGAAGTAATCGCTCTGCTGGGTTCCGGGACATGAAGCTAGTCCAGGCAATGAGAAAGCAGACGAATTATCAAAACAAGGTTCGACAGCTGTTTCAAAACAAGCTGATCCCTCTGTGAACATCGCGCCTTGCACACTCAACCTTGAAGCAGGGCGAAAAGCCACAAGAGAGGCGAACGCTAGATGGGCTACCTTAAATAATTGTAATACCACAACAATGCTATGGCCGTCCTTCAATGAAACCAGAACCGAGAGTACAATACGGGAGGATAGGAAATCCCTGTCCAACCCTCGTACGAATCATGCACAATACTCTGCGGTATCATATGAAGAAAATGGGCTTAACGGAAAAAGAACTTTGTAGAGGTTGCGGTGATGAGGGAGTTCTTGAGGAAACAACCCATTCTTATGTCACTGTGCAGGTTTCCAACATTCTCAGACATTCGTTTGCGAGTTTTTACTGTTTTTGGGGCGAATCTGTGAAATTTCTTAGAAAATACTGCAAATCTCGATTCTCAAGGTATTAAACCGAAGAAGGATCACTCCCTCTCTCAGAAGAGCAATAACCATTCTCTAAAGATTATGACTCATCTAAATACATTTTCATATAATGGGCTGGGGCCTTGAGTAGCTTATTTCTGTGAAACTTAGGATATTGGAGGGAGTGCTTGAAGAAATGCTTTAAATGAGTTAAATTTTTAAGGTACAAAATTTTTTCTAAAATTTGTTCCCATTGGTAACACTGCTCTACGTCAGTATGTTTTGGTTATAACTGCTGTTTATTGTGAATTCATGCAACCGAGAAAAGGTGGAATACGTTACAAGTTCGGGGAATTTATACAATCGCCCAGAGGGAATATGGATTCGAAAAAAATCGATACGGATAAGATTGCGCTAGTGCACTCAAATGCTATTTGCACTGGGAGCAGCAATGAAAGCCTGATTTCAGCACGTATTTTTCCGACACATAACACAAAAGCAAATAACATGGCTGAGGCGAGTTGAATAGATTTTCATGCTGAATGCACAAAGACTTGCACATAAGATCCATGGACAGATTTTAAATCGTATAGACAACCTTCCTTATAGATGATGGTATAGACAGAGATTTTGATTTATTAGCATTTCATTTCAATGGTATATCTACATGTATGGGATGGTAACAAAAATTGTCCTAGGGACTGTGCGTTTGACAGAAACGATAAATTTTCTGGAGGATAAATTACCAGGTTGTTAGTCGACTTGATGGGCACTTGATGGTGTAGCAAACGAGAGGAAAAGTCGGAATGACAAAATAGAGATATTTTGTTCCTAATGATGACTCTGATGAAAGTGAGGCTATATTTGGTCAAATCATCTAAACCCAATGGATTATGGATGGTTCTGGGCGCCAGTTATGGAACAGAATGGAAATCTATAATTGGGTGGATTTTGTGGATTTATTCCAATTCGTAAATTGGCTTTACCTTTTGAAAGCTGTGTGAAAGGAAGACAGACGATTTTTGAGCATGTGAGAAGGACAAAACATTATCTGGTGATAGGATTTGGTGTTTATTCCCATCATACACTTTGGACTATCTCGAACATCAACTGAAGAGGTGAGTCACTTTCTGAATTATTTACCTATTGAAAACAATATTCTATAGTGGCGAATGGGGGCGCTTACAGTCCGGAGTTGACAACAGCCTTAACCAACAAGCCCCTCCATCCAGCCAGTTCGGTCCCTAGCTAGCTGCCTACAGTCACGCAAACCCAGTTGATTGAGGTGGCCTTCCTATTGTGCGCGCAACCTAAGGTTGGGTCTTACTCTGCGACGTTGTCCGTCAGGGGTGGACTCAAAGCCTCGTTGGGCTGGTGCATTGCTGTCCATACGCTCCACGTGCAGCATATGCAAGCAGTTGAAAAGACTTCTGAGAAATTCTTCCTCTGATGTTGGCATGTACTCGCAAGCTTCAATTGCTTCAAGGATGATGTTAAAAAAGTTACACGATAGCACATCCTCTTGTCTCGAACCTTTTTCGACATCAAAAGGTTCGATTTTGACGGAGCAGCGAGATTTCTCCATCGTACAGATGAATAAGTTTGGCAGGATTGCCGAAACGTGACATGGCTTTGTATAGCTCGACCCTAACGCTATCATAGGCGACTTTAAAGTCGATAAAATGTTGGTGTGTATTGATCTGAAATTCCTGGTTTTTTTTTATAAGATCTGTTGGAGTGCATAAATTTGGTCAATGGTAGTCTTTCCTGGCCTAAAACCGCACTGATATGGGCCGATCAGGTTGTTGGCGAAATGTTTTTGGGTTGTCGGAGGTTGTTACTATCCGATGGAGCACTCAGACACAACTACTGGTCCATTGTACTGCCAAACAGACACCTTACATTGCTGTACTTAGTTTTCCCGTCTTTCGAAGAAAGATGAGAAGGAGCTTCAGTGATGAAGAGCTTAGATGTTCGGCACTCACCACATCAGCCCCAAAGATCCGCCACGAAAGGTTTTAGACGTCCACATAATACAGCCGACAAGATCTTAAAAATACTACGGAGTCAGATATTCTCAGAAAAATTCGTCCTTAAAAAATAGTATACCTTGCCGTTTGACAGTATCAGGTAACGGGACGCTCGTGCTCCTTCTCTAGACTCACTTTCCCAGCTGCCAGATTGTATCCCCAAATGGAATAACGGTCCAGATAGAATAATTAGAGTGGTCATAATGGCCCTAATTATACTTAATTTATCGTCGAAACGATACTCTCCAAAACTTGCAACTCATTGCTATAGTTATGATTTTGAGAGCAGCATAGAATAGAGTCTTCACAAAATCTGCCGATTATCGACAAAAAGCTCATTAAAAAAAATGGTTTATTATTATCAAAACCGATATCGTCCAGACGATTATAGGAATACAAGATTTGCCCCTCCAGAGACCCGAGTTGAGCGTCTTAGAGGTTCACCCGAAATACATTTTAAGTGTATTCCTTTTCCTTTCTTTTTTGTGCACTTGTTTAAAATACGGCAAAAACAATATTACAAAGACGGTTGGCAAAATAGATAAAAGGACCAATCCACAAGCACCAACCATCGAACATACTCCTCGAGGAACTTTTTATTCCTTGTACTAATATTTCCAGTTAATTTTATTAGTCTTTTTCACTGAATATTTAAGCCATTTGAGCTGTAAATAAAAATCTTGCATTTTTACTGGCAAGTGATAAACGGAATTTTATCAGTCCTTAACTACAAGTGAATGAACTGAAATGGAAACCGTAAATTTTATGCCTTCCCATTCCGCAAAGAAGATCGACGAAGCGTATAAAAAGATTTATGGTAAGCAAACAGCACGCTCGTGAATTTCAAGTATCCCTTGCACTTCCATTAAAAAAAAGAAACAAGCAGTAAAATTTCAGAAAAAAAATTCCTCGAACCCTTAAGATAAGTACATACATAATATACCTATGTATTGAATAAAAATTGAATTTTTTTCTTGTTATCGACCCCTAACGATAACGATGACTATAGTTAAGAGTAAACATTTGATGGGGAAAGTAATTTTAAAAATTTCATAAAATATTCGCGCGCTATTCCATTGTCAAAAATGACTATGGCGGGGAGAGCTACTTCAGTCTCAAATGAAATTTTATCTCTACATATAATAAAATTCACGAAAGGAAGCGGCCAAAATAGACGTGGAATCATTACGGCTTCACTTCGCGTCCCTTCTTATTCCGATGAAGGATGAAAAGTTACGCAAGGCCGAGCACTACACTACTCATAATTAGTTAGATGCAGAAATAACTTCAAGGAAAGTAGAATCGGTTGAGTCCAAAACCAAAACTGAAAGATGGTAAAGCTGCGGGGTCAAATGGTATACCAATGGAATTTTTAAATACAATTCTCCGGTCTTTAAGGAAAAACTAGCACCAGCTATTAATATAATTTTTTAAATTTGGCACTCACCCTGATACCTTTCACGATGCACTCATATGGCCTATCTACAAGAAAGGGGATCCAGAAGATCCTAACAACTATAGAGGGATTTAATTCGTGAATTCCACTCTTAAAATATATACGTCTCTGGTCTCTGCTTTTCAAAAGACTGAATACTTGGGTGCAAACTGGTCGTAAGTTGAGTGAATTTCAGTCAGGTTTTAGGAAGTCTAGCCCGAGTTCGGCTATTACAAAAAAAATCACTGTATTTTTTTTTTTTTAAATACTTCTCCCTCGAAAGCCGAACTTATAACCCTTCATCAGCGCCCCGAGATGCTTGCAGATGTATGTTAGTTCTGCACTTAAATTGCTGCAAATTTTAGTCTTCTGAAAATATATCCAATAGCGAGTTCCAAAGTTTGCTTGTCCTGTAATAGAAGGAGTTTTGAAAAATGTATGTGCTCGCGGTTGTCAAGTGTACTGTATGGCCATGAGCATTAGCTGCCTGTCTTGTTGGGCACCGAAAAGTTGCATTTCGAGGGATAATGTCTCTGAGTTCGTCGGAACATCTACCATGGAAGTACCTATAGAACAAGCAAAGGTCAGCGACTTGTCTTCTGTGCACCAACGGTTGTAGATTCGATGTGAGTGTAGGGTCTCCAATAAGTCGAACTGCTCGTCTCTGTATGCTGTCAAGTAGGTTAAGTGAATGTTTGGGGCCGAGCTCCATGTATGGGAACAGTATTCCAGGCCTGGTCTAACATGTGCTTTGTAGAGAAAGAGAAGTTGCTTGGGGCTAAAGCACCTCTTTGCTCTAAATAGGTAGTCCAACTTAGCGGACGCCGATCTTGCGATATAGGAAATGAGGTCCTTCCAAGTGATTCCTGAATTGACTGTGCTGTAACTCCTAGAAGGTGCATTATTGAGTCCTTGGGATGGATTGTATGGTCATCCATTTGGAACTGAGGAACTGTAGATGCATTTTTCCTAGAAAATGTTGTGAGCTGTGTCTTGTTTGCATTAACAACCAAGTTGTCTTTTACCCACTTCAAGATTTTGTCCAGATCATCATTTAGAGAACTAATTTGTTCACATCTCTGACTATGTTATGTAGCCGCATTTACAAGCCCACTGTTCGAGATGGAGGATATAAGAGTGCTGTCATCTGCAAAGCTGTAGATATTATTATTTGTCGATCCAAACAAATCGTTGTTGTGGAGAGAGAATAGATCCTTGGGGCACTCCTGCATTTGTAGCAAACGAATTAGATGATACACCATCTACAACAATTTGGATCGATCTTCCCAGAAGAAAATTTTGCATCCATCCGCAGAGTTGTTGTGGTAATCCATAAGTCGCTAACTTGCCTAATAGGGCTCTATGACAGACTCGGTCAAATGCTTTTGATATGTCCAAGGCTACGGCTTTGGATTATCCGTGTTGTTCAATTGCTTGGGTCCATAAGTGCGTTACGTAGTTCAACAGGTCTCCAGTGGAACGACGGCTCCGAAATCCGTATTGCCTGTCGCGTCGCTTATTAATCGGTTTATTGCCTTTTCCATTACTTTTGAGAGCATTGAAAGTAACGCTATTGGACGATAGTTTTGTGGCAGATATTTCCTCCCTTACTTTGGAATAGGTTGAATGCGAGCAGTCTTCCAGCAAGAAGAAAACGTCTTCTGGGAGTACGACATGCTAAACAGCTTACATAGTACAGGTGCAAGTTCGGGTGCACAGCTCTTCAGTACTATATAGCCGGGATTCCGTCGGGTCCCGTTGCCTTATTGCAATCTAGTTCTTTAAGGATACGTTGAATTATTCGAGGCCTAAATTTCACTTCTGCCATCGATGTTTGCACCCTCGGGATATTTGGCAGCTCTAGTTGTGCAGAATCTAGGGTGGAATTCTCTGAATTTCATGAGATATATTTATATACCTACGAAAAATAACGGAAAAAATGTTGGATTTTACGTGACTAATTATTGCTCTGCTATGGGGTAGTGGGCGTAAATCGCAGCATGATATGGTGTGGCCTATGTGCGAGTAGGCCGTACGGTGTATAGCGCTTGGTAGAAAGAATGAGAAATACAACCTGCCAGCGAGGTATCCGGCGGAACGGAAAATTCTGCGAATTTATACGAATCGGAGGATACTTATTAATTTTAATTTAATTTATTTTAATTTTTCTTTCCCAAGACGGATGACGGATACCTCGAATGTAATTTAACCCTCCGATGGAGTATGCGTTGCTAGGGCCGATTGTGTTCGTTAATCGGGCCATATTTTTTACAACAGTTAATTATTGCGTTGAAACTTTCAACGTGACGCGTGATTTATTTTTCCTGCAATGTCGTTACATTATGTCAATCATCGAAATTCTGTCTTTGCATTTAATTTCTTGCAAACTTTATTAATGTTGGTGTTGTCATTTAAAGTGTAATCTTAAATGCACTAAATTTTAGTTTGTTTTTTTTTTGCTAAAGCCGAGCGTAGCTGTAAGATAAATATTTAGATACTTAACAGTCCTTGCAGCGCACATCATAAGCATAAGTTATCCTAACCGGAGGGTTTGGGGTATTTCGTTAACAAAGCCTTTACCTTGAGGTAGTACATTCTTTTTAGGAGCTGACTTCACTTTGCTGATGCACAAAAAGGGAAAAAGGATATTTCCGAAGCAAAAACTAGTAAATCGAAACGTTCGGGCTATTTTTTCAAAGAGCAATCGGAAATGGACATAAGTACTTTCACGTTTTAAAAAAAAAAACACTAATGCTTTGCAGTGGAACCATTGCCTAGATAGGATAGTCCATTAAAAACGTTTTTGTGAAGGGTGCGTACTCGTGCATTGCGTGAATCTATCTTATACATCTGACTCTCCTCTGCATTCGTTAAACCGAGTGGTTGAACTTTTACGTACAAGCAAATTCAATTAACTCCGAGTGGTAGGTATACCTTCTGGCGATAAGAGCTAGAGAGAAAAATGTTCACAGTTAGCAATGTCCGAGGACGAGATACGTATGGATTTTGCTTGACTGATTTGCACTGCTGGACAAAAAAATCATCATCACTTCTAACGATGTTTATCACCAGTAGTTCGTATTTGGTCGAACTGCTCTAAGTAATTGGTCATGTATGAGTGGAGTGAAAAAATCAAACCCATAACGTGCAAAAGCAACTAAATGCACAAGGAGATGGACAAATAATTAAGTTAATTTGTTTCCTGCAGCATGCAGTTGAATGAAGTTAGGATGACAGTTCGTTTTTGCAAATAATTGAGACAAAAGTAAAGCACGAATTCAATTCTTTACAAATACCCAAGGACGTGTTGAATTTTTACTTCTCCCAATCCCATCCCCTGGTGCTATTCTATAATCGCATTGTCAAGGGTCAATGTCATTCTCAGTGTACATTCACCGTCAGCAATTCAATGCAATTTGAAAAGAAAATATTTGACATGGGGAAACATGACAGATACTCGCTATTATGTACCTATACTTTCAATTCATTTTTATCTTTTGATAAATCTACAACATGTGTTTGGAAGACGAGGTGTAGGGTTGAAAATGACAGAATTGCAAGAAATACGTGACATTTGACAGCAGCACTAGAGTGCAATCAATTTTGGTAAGTATACACTATACAGCTCATATTTTAACATTATTTTTGTGGAGATACTGTGCTGTTTGTATAGAGTATATCAGGTCAATATAGTGAATATTATTTTAGGGATGGTTACATTTCGCTTGTCTGATTTTTCAGTAATTTTGGTGATCACTTCCACTCAAATATGCTGCATTAATTCAAATGACACTATCCGAACGTTGCAAAATGCCTTAAAAATTTAGAATTAAAGGTAAATATTTGTAGTCTTCTCTTTAAAACAATTGTCAGTGCTAAATCGTAAAATTTGGATTGTATTCTAATGTGGATGGGCGCAGTATCGCAGTGGTTAGTGTGCTGGACTACTGTGCGAGGGATCCCAGGTTCGATCCC
Source organism: Cheilosia scutellata (assembly GCA_955612985.1). Taxonomy (NCBI): domain Eukaryota; kingdom Metazoa; phylum Arthropoda; class Insecta; order Diptera; family Syrphidae; genus Cheilosia; species Cheilosia scutellata. Next base: position 59,103,373 of record OY015314.1, read on the forward strand.
CGGAAAAACACAAATTACATCTTAAGGTTTTTTCTACTGCGCCACCTCTCGCGAACGTCTGACAAACATCCGAGAGTATGACTGTCCTGAAAAAGCTTCTCAATTCAGCCGTTCGGACTCGGCATAAAATTGTAGGTCCCTTCCATTCGTTCCAAAAAATAGGAACTCACACAAAACGAATGGTTGCGAGAAGCTAGGCTTTGGGTGTCTACCGCCTGTTGCGCCGCCTATTTTTTTTTTTTTTTTTTTTTTATTCTAATGTGGATACTTTTCTTTTGGATACTTTAATTTTCGAGAGTTTCAGTATTTAACTTATTCCTTAGTTTATTTTTAACTAGACTCACACTATCTGCTATGTGGCAGATAGCACAAAATTAACATAAACTTACGTACATAGGTCTAACCCAGCGAGTTTTCCACTTGAAGCAAACCCGACCAAAATATAATCTAAAACACCATAATATTTTCCTAAAAAATCTTTCGAACAAAAGATCTCGATTGGCTATTAAGTTTTTCTTTTTCATCATCATAAAAAGGAAACAAGTTTAAAATAGGCAATATCGAGGGTATACTGCTTTCCACTAGGTACTAACTTTGCATCTACGTACCTCAGAAGTTTCAGTTTTTCATAATTAAAATTAAAATGATTTTTTATCTGTTGACAAGCCTCGATATAAAATGTCAGCATGTTTGTTTTTATTTCTAAAATACGATTTGATTTTCATGGACGAATTGTTTAAATTCAACCCCAAAATATATATCTGAAAATGGTAAAGGAAGGGAAGGATATGCTTAATCAATATCGACATCTATGTAAAATTTTGAATAAGGACTTTATAAAGACTACTTATGTGTATGTTCGGATTGAAAAATTGTATTTTTTTGATGAAATAATAAGTTTAACATATATGAGAAAAAAAAAATAATATAATTTGTTTAGCGCATCCATTAGGTAGGAAGTCGTTTATTTCTTTAACAGAGTCAGGCTTTTCCAAATATAAAAGGTTAAAATAATGTTGCAGTGAATTTCACTGCTGTTGAATCTGTTTAAGGACACTCTAAATGAAAAGTCTTCGTGTGTGAGAAATATTTAAAATTTAATTGTTTTTTATATCAAAATATTATTGAAAAACTTTATAAGCCCCAATCCGTTTCGGGAAAATGATTATGTATTTTTTATTTTTTTCCAAATAAAAATGTAGTTTTTTACATGCTGCCGAGGCACATAGATGCAAAGAGTGGTATGTACTGGTACGTACACCCAAGATAAAATAAGTCTTTATTTTCAATAAGAAATTTTACCTTTACTCCACTGATATTGCCGGACATCACAGAGGCATTATCTGTTGCTAATCCTATAAAATTTTTCAGAGGAATATTCCAATTTACGAAAAACACCCTTCAAGCTAGATAATATTTGTTCGGAATCTGCATCCTGAAATTGTATAAGTAGCAATTGTATCCATCAATAAAAATAATAAATTGTGTTTAGCACTTGAAGCATATTTTGAAGAAAACAGTTTCCTTCGACGAATTTAAACCAGGAAAACTCAGTTTCTCAAATTGGCTTGTATTACTATTTTGGATTTAGCTTCATCATTTAAGCTTTTACAAAAATGCAGTAGATTTGATTTAGTGGCAGTAGATTTAAATTTTGAAAAAAATGCAGTAGATCTACTGCAATTGCAGCAAAGTGGCAACGGTGGTATCACTTAAAATGCTTAGCAAAAGCGAAGTGTCCCTTAAGAACGCCAATAGCAAGGGAGTATTCATCTTTTCTGCTTAGAGACAACAGAAATGCCGCAGACTTCTTACTGACTTTCAGGAGCATGCGTTTAGTCTGTCCACATCCTGAAGAGCATTGCCCTAAGCAATTGTGTTCGTTAGAAACCCTATCGTCAATGGAGGCCCTGACCGAGGACACATGAAGATCCAACACAGGTTCTGTCCACAAGAAATTATACTCTGAGCCTTGCTTAGCAATCTCATCGGATAATCTCATTTCCAGCGTGACCTGGGACCCAGACAAGAGTCAAAGAGTTAAGCCTTGTGACCGAATTTAAAGAGTTCCTGCATTCCCGAACTATTTTGGAACTGGTAACAGGGTTGAGCGATGCCTTAAGCGAAACCTGACTGTCGGTACAGACGCAGGATAGCATAGATCTCCGGTCGAAAAACAGAGGCATGCTTACCTAACGAGTAGTGAAGTCTAATATTGTCGCACCGGACCTTGACTTTTTCCAATAAAAATTATCTCCAAGGATCATGTGGCAATGTTAAAGCGTTTGGGTTCGCCTTTCATATAGAAGTGATAAAAAAATGCTTGTAACTTATTATGACTTTTTGTAAATATTGGAACGGGCGGACCAAAGTTTGGATTTGTTCTATAAATGAGAGTAAAACGAAGTCAACAGGAAGGGACACATGACTTCGACGAATTAAGTCGAATGTTACATTAGACGCATAAGGCTTTGAGGTTCTACGTCAAGCGAAAAGTTGTACTACAAAGTTGCACAAGACAAGTTATATGGTCTATTATCTTTGTGGCTTTTCAGTAGCACTCATTATCATACAAGTCGCCAGCATAGCTCGATCAACATTTGATTTATAACCACTCCAAAATTGAGGAAATAACCGTGCCGCCCTTCGTCGTTTTCCACATCATTTAAGCTGACAACGACAAATGAAACCATCCTTCATTCGTCTTCATCCTCAAATGAATTTCACGCTCTTTTATTTATTTTATACTTTTCCAAGTAATAAACTGCAAGGAAGAGAAAAACTCCCTCCAAATAAAAACAAATAAAAGCTACAACAAAACATAAAAAAAGTCAGCCTCTCTCTGTGGCAAATGGTGTCGCCATAATCTCTGCACTGGCAGGATGAGCCACTTTTCAAGGACTTTTCCATGCCTAACCAACGGAAGAGTGGCAGCGTGCACGGTGGTACTTACTGGGATTTCCCCCCATAAATTAGCCTTAGCCAGAGCTATAAGACAACCCCCTGTGGGGTAATTCAATAAGGCAAAACCATGACGAGGTGTCTCTTGTCTTTGCGGCACGTTGCTGGTTAAACGCTGAATAATAATCTACTACTAGCCAGAAACGGAAGGAGGCGAGAAAGCAACTCCAGTATTTGGGAATATGCTTTCCGATGGTTAGCAGGAGGTGTGGAAAACAAACTCCTGTCGGCATCGGCACGTACTACGGTACTGGAATCTCAAATGTGAAGATTAAATTTAATTTTATTTTTTACTTCATCTTCAATAGTTTGTCTGTGGCTTAAAGGACGATGCCTTAATTTACGGTCTGTAGCTGTAGCTCTCTGGAAAATATACTTCTTATGGCATATCTCGTTTTCCACTTCATTTAGTGGGTATATTCAACAGGGCTCGAGTACTTTGCATACTATCTTTCTCAGCACGCAGCCAGTCGAATTTATGATTTCCGGAAAAAATGTTGCGAAAATCTCTTTTTCTTTTGCAGGAATACATTTGCCTCGGGCAGGCAAATATGTACGGTCTTCATTTTTGTAGCAATTTATTTTGCCAGATTGTAATTGACAGGAAATGGAAATGCTGAAGGATGCCTTTGCTGAAATAATAAGGGCATACTTCAACCGCAGAAATATGCTCATCTATGTTGGTTGGAGAGGAAGGCAAACGTTTCTTGGATTTGTTTAATGAAGGACCTACGTACGTAGGAGTAAGGTGGACGAAGGGGATGTTTGTATTTGCTTGAATTTTTACATTGTAAGGCGTTCGCTTATATGCATAGGATGCTGACGTCCTTTGCACTGAGTGGTTAGAGGCAACGCGTATTATGGATGCTCCTCATACAACACCAAAATGTTGATGCCCATTAAGTGTGCCTTATCCTCTAAAGAGAGGTTGAATTGCGTCCGACTGTAGTTTTTACGCAACCAATACCTTACATTAAATTGTTATTAGGTCAGATATTCGTACAGGACATTGCTCTTAGGTTTTATGTTCTGTCTTTTTTGTCGAAGTATTTTTGTTTCGTTGTTACAAAAAAAAATAAATAAACAAAACAAAAATAAGGTAGCCGAACCAAAGTACATTCTACAGAAAAGACAGTTAGACGCAAGTTATGAAAATGAGACACAAAGAAAATCGTACGCTTATTATATTCGATTTTAAAATTCTTGAATGTATCCCCTAAGGAACTCAAGGATCTATGTTGAAACAGCGGGATGGCAAAAAATACATAATATATTTGTTCAATGACTTTCCATATTTTTCGCAACTACAAAGTGGAAGGAATCTGAATTTGTTCATGTTGTATGCCAAAGGCGAACTGGATAAGCTTTGTCATAGTAATTACTCTCTGGACTGGAAAAATTTTCAAACATTCATTGGAGATATTGAATAAGAAATTTATAAATTTTAAAACGTTCTATGGGACTTATAATACTAACCTACCATCTTAGAGTAACTATGGGTACCGGGATCCACTTTTAAGGTGTATGATATCACAAGGAACCTTATAATGGTTTAATAGTGTGAAATTTGTAACATAAGTAGGTATTTTAAGGACCTCAATATATGTATTCTTTGCTTGATTGCGAATTATCTACATTTCAATGTAAGTTATAGATGACTTGAACAAAAAATTTGTTTTCAAAAATCTCCCCGCTAATAATTTTTATGATATTTCAGAAAAATGTTGTATGAAAAGGAAGAAAAAGTGGCTAAACTAGTCATTTTTAGCAATTTTCAAAAAATCATAAAAAATATTAGCGAAGAAATTTTTGAAAACATTTTTTTTGCAGTCACTATTAGAATTGTTTGGAAAAACTTTTTGCATCAAAATATTTTTTGTTTGAGACCGAGGAAAAAAGTCAAAACAGTAGACTTTCACAAAAATTCGACATTTTCAATGGGAACTTAATGGGTTAAGGAAAGTTTTGTATCATTCAAACGGAATTTAAATGACCTTTCCATTGATGCCAAAATTTACATGAAGTAAGTGCAAATTATGTCAAAATACATATGCCGACCAGGTAGGCCTTAACATTGGGAGTACAATAGGCTTTATTTGGTCGAAATTGGACAAAGGGGTGTGCCACCGCCCATATAAAAAAAAACCTGGGCCTAGGTATTGGCCCAGGAGTGTTGCTGTTAAGACTGGTCAAAATTGGACAAAGGGGGGTGGCACCGTCCATAAAAAAAACATCTTCTATGGGGTGAAACTCGATGACATTATAACTCGATAACCGATGGGCCGATTTTTATGATTCTTCTTTTAGTTTTGTTCGTATTGCTGCATTTCTGGCTTACACAGAAAGAAAATACCACAAAATCGATTTATTCTTATTTTTCGCATTTTACGAAAGAATATTATTATCTTTAAGCAATACCTACAATTTCTGTGCACGGGCAAAGCCGGGCGGCTACAGCAAATTGCTAATAAATATCCAAAATACCGGTTTCTCGAAATTAATTTTGTATAGCAAAATCAGTAGGTACAGGTGTCATTTTTTTTTCATTTTGAAATACTGGCGGGGCTAACTTCACACACATATTTTTCATGTATTCCGATATACGCCAAAGTGAAAGCCTGCGGAATTTAGAAAAGTTATCATCGTTGTAATGCTGCTCTTAGTGGAAGTTGGAGAGCTAAACCTTTGCCTGCCCAGCTTGTCAGCTTGTTCGTTTCCAGAAACGTTGCTATAACCTTGACCCCATCCAGCTCGTCTCGATATTCTATTACTAATTTGGTGGTTTTTTGGATAGAGGTGGTGGCCTTGATGACAGCTTGACTATCAATGAATAAGTCCATCTTTTGCCTCGGAAAGTCGGAAGTCGGAACTATATTTGTGTGTACAGTAGCGATAGCAAGTATGTATTTCCGCCAGAAGCACACTGGCCGTATCCGGAAGCCTAAAGGATTTTGAGATGTTAAGAGACCCACACGCACACCTACTCCACAGTCTATTTTTGAACCGTCCACGTCCGTGTAGATTGTTAAATTTGAGTCCCTGGTCAATCTGATTTTGAAGGGTATTCTACTTCAACATTTTTTGAAGAGAGGAAATCAGAACCAAAGTTGTTGACATTTTAATTTTTGGTCAAATAAAATCGGATTCGAATATTACCTCAGTTTATGAATTTGGCAGATGGCTGAGTGATACCTTAAAATACTCGGAGGACTATTGCCTAACATTTTGAGAACATTTGAACACTGAAACATTGAAAACATTTTTTATAAAGATATCCAAAGCTCTTGTATGGTTGACAAAGGTAAGCTGCTTATTGCAATGTACCTTACCCTGGCTTATTTTAGAAAGTCTCCTCTCTTGTGACCTTCTTTAAAGAATTTGTTTGTGTAAGTATATTAATATGTATTTCTCATTGTTGAGATGAATAGAACTGACCAACAAGCAGAATGATGAAGACTAATACAGTGGGTCCTCAATAGTGAATCTTTTATTTCTGCGCTCCCTCAGGGGTTAGTCAACTCCTCCCCCCCCCCATTGAACCAAGGGGGAACTAATGGACCTTTCGTAGACTCATCAAAAACTCTTTCACCCAGGCTAGTCTTAAAAATACCTAATAACCTTAGATCCAAAAAACCTTATACGAATCTTAAATCCCATGTTATCTGGTGATGCTCAGTGTTGTTCCTCTACATGTCGACTTTAATTGTCGACTTTTCAACGTAGACAATATCGTCAACAATGTCAACAATGTCGAAAATGTCAACAATATGACGACAATGTCAACAATATGTCGACAATGTCATCAATACCTTTCAGATCTGCCAATCTGTCATTCATCTGTAAACTTCAATCGAGAAAGTACACTTTTAAGAATTAATTAAGAATTTCTTTTCTTAAAAATTAAAATCCTGTGTATCATAAATAAAAAACTTTACATATGTCTGGTCGACCAAAAAACAAGGCTTTTGAGGAGCTAGGTTTTGTTTTGGTGAAAACAAACAACAAATACTCAGCACATTGCACAGTTTGCAGGAAAAATCTTCAAAATACTGTAGAAACCCGTCTTCGCAGACACAGGTAAATAATAGTGTATTTTAATTTCCATTGATTTACCAAAAAATTAATGATCAACTATTCTTTTAGATGTCTGTTTCTGTTACAAATATTGGTGAAGGTGACAATCAGAATGCAATAGTTATCAATAATCTTGTGAGTATTTTCTGGTATATTACATTTTAGTTTAAATTAATTCTAAATTTCTACCTAAAGGAAGAAGACCCATTGAGAAGTAATTCAATTCAAGCATTATCAACAGCTCCAAGAACGCTTTCGGTTGGGTTCTTATATCTTATTGGCAATTCTTCTAAAATAATGAAGTTTGATATTAAGCTTATTAAAAATTAATATAAAGTTGTTCTGTTTTTTTTTTTTTTAAATGATAATATAGATGAAGGTGAACATGTTTTTAAATGATAATATAGATGAAGGTGAACATGTTTAGAGCTAAACAATTTTTTTTTTAACATCATAAACTTACTTTGTTTTGTTTTTAAATAAATATATACGACATTGAATTAAAAGTTTAATACAAAACTTGCTTCTGTTTTAATGATTTATTCGGAAACTTTACAGGAAAAATTAATAAAAAGCTTGTTCTAATAATTATCTACATTGTCTACGTTGTTAACATGGACATGTCGACAATTGCGAATTGTTTACGCTGAATTGTCTACACGTAGACAATCGTGTAGTCTACATTTTTAGTCTACATGGCACAACACTGGTGATGCTGCGTGGATTCATACGACATACCCAAAAGGAATTTATTGCCTAATATTCAGCAGCTTCTGACGCGCAGCTTCTATTCTTATAATAATCCCAGCACATAATTGTTGCCGCAACCTTTTGGTAATTTTTCTATACACTTGGCATTTTATTTAAGCGGCACTACAGTTCCGAGTGAACCAAGGCCTCAACTACAAGTTTCTCAATTAGTCAAATGCCTCCAGTTCTGCAACTCTAGTTGATTGAGTGGACATTGTTTAAAATTTTTCAGAAGATCCTTAACATATGGATAATAGTGTTTATGTCTTAAGATTTGATGAGCTTCAACCTTTAACCTTCTTAAAAATAATAACATCCTAGCCCTACCATAGCAATCCAACAACTTCAAATGCAATTTTCTAGATAATTTACTTTGTAAAAAAAAAGTCGATGAAATAATATCCTGGCACATGCTAAAAGTTGACATAAAAAAAATCAATCAATCCATAGACACAACAAATGACTCAATTATCCTTCGTTTATGAAGCGTATCTCCAAACAGACACCTTTCGCCACAAAATAAGGGAATACATCAAAAGTTTGTCACCCTTCACATTTTATTACCCGAAAACCCAATGACGTGTACGGTGTACTCTCTTTGATCCCAGCCATGATGTGTGCTGTATGTCCTTCAAAAGGAATAAGACAAAAAAAAACGAATAAGAAAAAAATAACCTGAAAAGCAAATCGAAAAGCACTGATCCATGATGTGTGTGTCAAATGACAGAGTTATAGGGAATCAACCGAAATGGGAATGCCAGAGTCAAAATAAAATCCATCAAATTACCTACACCTACGCAACACTCTCGGGACTCTCAGGAGACTATTAAAAGTTGATCGGCTATACTTCCCGTCCGTCGTCCTTCCTTCCTCTCGAATATTCAATCCATATATCCTGAGTGATGTCGCATCAATCTTCTCGACTCTTGGTCTTGATTCAAAATTCGAATGTACCCAAACAGAACAAACAGAAATCAATACAAAGGAAAAGTCTTGATTTCATCCATATCGACATCGTAAGGATACATTATTTAGCTGGCTATAGAAGACACTCATGTGTGTGTTTTTTTATTCCTTTAAGAATTTTCGGTTTGCGCTGTCTTTTACGGTTTCATATATGATATAATGAGAATATTTGTAAAAGCAAAACGGTTCGCCTTTAAGGATCTTTGTTTGTTTGTTTGGGTGATGGTGCGGGAATTCTATAGCGGGTGTTTTACGCTTTTTAACGGCCGCCATGGGAAAATCCTAATAAATTTCACATTTCGACAGTGATTTGACTACAGGCCTTTTCAAGTCAATGAAAGAAAACCGTTGCTCAAATATTTACAATAACAATACGATTGACGACGAACAACTTCATATTGCCAAATGGGAATACAATTTATGATTATGTGGCTTCTGAAGTGGAATATTATTGAGGCATCCATTTGAATTGAAAAGATATACGAATTTTTAAATTATACATTTTCATTGTGGTTAAAAGAATCATACTCATATGTTTTGGAGAAAAATTTGAAGGGGAAAATGATTGATGAAGCCCGGAAAATAATTTTACACTGACGAATCCGTAGGAAACTTAAATTTTTGAAGATGTCAGAAATTCAACAGGTTTCTGTCTGGATTGTAGGGGGAGGTTATGTATAGTGAATCCCAAATCACTGCGACTACAAGTGGGCCTATTGTGATGTAGGTTTCTACATAACTGAGGTTCTGTCATTCAAAATATGTACAAGGAATTATTTGTATTTGAATTAGAATGCAGGAACAAAGCCTGTCAAGCCAGGGTAAACCTATTACAAAATGGTACCTGCGAACTTGCAAAAAAATATATTGAACACAATCACGACAACGAGGAAAAGTGTTATTTAGAAATATGTGCCCTCAATGATATGAAACAGAAATGTTCTAGTGTTGGAAGCGTCCTGGGAGGAGAAAGCAACGCGATAAGTTGCATACGCTCAGCTTATCGTAATACTTGCGAAAGGTAATTACATATTTATAAATATATTGGCGGTTGTGTTTATGTTATATTTTTAATAATTAATTATTTTATAGGTTCCAGGAAGAGACGAAAAGCATTCAGTTTGCCAAAATACGACGAGGTTTACAATATATCGTCAGCAAAACATTCGTGATTTCGCCTGACCGTCCTCTACAAGTAATAGAGGCTTTCAATTTGGAATCTGTGTGGACTTCGTTTGGAATTACAAAGGATAAAGCAAATCCACTGCCATTTTACACGGCTTGTATTTTTGAAGACGAAAAACATGCTTTTTGTATATTTTCTTCTTTAAAAATAATAAGCGAAATAAAGCAAAATATACCACCGCCGAACAGAAGATATTTAATGGACGGAACTTTTAAAATAGTTCCCAAAGGTTGCTTTAACCAGCTCTTAGTCATCTATATTCAATATTTTGAAGAGGTAATAACATTATCTTATTTAAAAAAAATCGCGCGATTTCTTTTCTCAAATTTTCTTTTTTTCTTAATGTTATAGATAGTTTGTTTTATTAAAAATACAAATTCAATCTTAGAGCCGCAGGCGATTTTTTGTACCAAATTTTCTTTTTTTATTAATGTTATAGATAGTTTATTTTACTAAAAATCCAAATTTAAAAACATTTACAAATTTGTTTTTAGGTATTTCCGTTATTTTTAATTTTAATGAATAAAAAAACGAGAAAATGTTACGAAGAAATGTTGCAATATATTAAAGAAAATGTATTCGATATGGAGCCTTCAACAGTCGTAACTGATTATGAGCAAGGCATGAGGAAAGCCATCCGAAATGTTTTTCCCAGAGTAAAAAGTGTTGGATGTTGGTATGTTATTTGCCGTTTTTATTTTCATTTAAATTTTCTTCAATGCTTTCAACTTGGGTTTAAGGTTCCATTTCTGCCAAGCTGTAAGAAGAAATATGTGCAAGAAAAAAACGTTGCTACAATTTATCAGGAATTCGCAACCGGCAAATTCAGCATTCCATAAAATACTGGCTTTACCATTGCTACCTCCACATTTAATTGAAACTGCTTTTTGTGATATCAAAAGTAGAATTTTAATGTTCGATGCTAACAACGACTTTTCCACTTTTTTAAGTTATTTCGACAAGCAGTGGATTAAGAAGGTAATAGCTCTTTACATAAAATAACAATATTTAAATAATGAATTCTGAAATTGTTTATAGGTGGGTTGCAATAATTTTTCCGTTTATAAGGAAAATATTCGCACAACAGCTGCTGTGGAAGCATACAATGGTGTATTAGGGCGTTCTGCGATGCCTTTTTTTTAAGTTTGTTAAAGTTATTCGCGACGAGGAGTACTTAAAAAGTCGCCAATTTTCGCAGCTTACTGAAAGTGGCGGGTCCATGACGTACAAAAGACGAAAGAACAATATACAAAAGGATAGAAAGATTGAGGAAGCAACTTTGCTATTGGACCAAGGAAAGTTAACTGCAGCTACTTTTCTTGCTCGGATGGTGTATGATAACAATGACATTTGCACCAACATGGTGCCAAAAGAAAACATTTTTGACGAAGAAGAGGAAGATGAGGATTCCGCTGACGAAGATTCAGATGAAGAAGAATCGGTCAATAATTCCATACCAAAAACTGACGATCGTAATTATATTGTTTGTATGGACTCGGCTCCAAATATTTTATTTTTGCCATGCAAACATTTAAAAACTTGTGCTGAGTGTAATTTAAAACTACAAGAAGATGCAATTGCTAGTAACTTCGAGTATTATAATTGTCCTTATTGCAGAAAACTTTTTGAAAGTTCGACGCAAGTCTTTATTTAATTAAAAACACATAGTATATAAAGATGGTTTATTTTTTTTTAAGAAGACAATATTGAATAGAAAAGCAATGAAATATAAAAAAAAAAAAAAAACAAATTGGGGTGTTATTTCATTTTTGAAATTGGGGTGTTATTTCATTATGTTATTTCATTATGAAATAACACCCCAAATTTGGGGCCTTATTTCATTTCTTTTGGGGCCTTATTTCGGCTCCATGAAATTAGGCCCCAATGAAAAAAGGCCCCAAAAATAAATGAAAAAAGGCCCCAACAATTGGGGCAATATTTCATAATGAAAATGGCCCCATTCCTTTTATGAAAAATTGCCCCAAACAAATGAAAAATTGCCCCAAAATAATAATTGGCAAACAAAAACAAAACGTATTATGAAATAGTCATTGTTTTGGGGCCTTTTTGCGTTGTTTTGGGGCCTTTTTGCATTTTATTGGGGTGATTTTTCATTTAATGGAAATTGTTTGAAGATCATTTGGGGCATTTTTCATTTTCTTATTTTGGTATCAAAACAAAAATCTACTAGAAGAAACGCGAATTATACCGTTGTTACAAGGGCAGGACGTTACAGCTTTCAAGGAGTAAATAACTTACTGACAATTGAATTTGTGAGTAGGTACACATCGATCAGTTTATTGACGAAAGTGCGCGCGAATTCCTAACTTGTATTTTCTTAATTTTGTTATAGCTTAAAACCTGTTCAGATTTAGAAATAGCTTTCAATTTAAGCTGTAGAAAAGCCAGCTCGGTTTTTGAAATAACTTTTATTTTAGCTTTAGAAAATTCGCGCGAATTTTGAACTTTTATTTTCTCAGATTTTCTAAAGCTTAAAGCCTTCTCAGTTTTTGAAATAACTTTTAGTTTTAGCTTTAGAAAATTTGAGAAAATAAAAGTTCAAAATTCGCGCGAATTTTGAACTTTTATTTTCTCAAATTTTCTAAAGCTTAAAGCCAGCTCGGTTTTTGAAATAACTTTTAATTTTAGCTTTAGAAAATTCGCGCGAATTTTGAACTTTTATTTTCTCAGATTTTCTAAAGCTTAAAGCCTTCTCAGTTTTTTAAATAACTTTTAGTTTTAGCTTTAGAAAATTTGAGAAAATAAAAGTTAAAAATTCGCGCGAATTTTGAACTTTTATTTTCTCAAATTTTCTAAAGCTTAAAGCCAGCTCGGTTTTTGAAATAACTTTTAATTTTAGCTTTAGAAAAATTCGCGCGAATTTTTAACTTTTATTTTCTCAGATTTTCTAAAGCTTAAAGCCTTCTCAGTTTTTGAAATAACTTTTAGTTTTAGCTTTAGAAAATTTGAGAAAATAAAAGTTAAAAATTCGCGCGAATTTTGAACTTTTATTTTCTCAAATTTTCTAAAGCTTAAAGCCCAAAATTCGAAAATTTAATTTTCTCAAAATTTCTAAAGCTTAAAGTCAGTTTTTCCTTACTTACTTACTTAGATGGCGCTACAGTCCGGGGAGGACCTGGGCCTCAACCAACACGCCTCTCCATTTAACCCGATCTTTGGCTATTCGCCTCCATCCAGTTGCGCACTTCAACTTGGTTGAGGTCCCCTTCCACTTGTGCCCATCACCTAAGGCGAGGTGTTCCTCTACTGGATTGTCCCTCCGGGTTAGAATCGAAGACACTTCATGCCGGAGCGTTGGTGTCCATTCGCTGTAGATGTCCCAGCCATCTTAGACGACTGATGCCACCTCAGTGTTTGAAATAACTTTTAAATTTAATATTCGCGCGAATTTTCAACTTTTATTTTCTCAAATTTTCTAAAGCTAAAATTTAAGCTTTACAAACAGTTACAAAGAGGTTTTTACCTTTTCTTGAATATTTGTTGTAATTCATGGTTTTCATTATATTTGGGGTATATATCATTCTTTTGGGGTGATATTTCTTAAGAAGATCCCAATATTTAGAATCGATTTTAACATATTTTTCGCGTTTTTCATTGAGTTTGGGGCCATTTTTCATTCTTTTGGGGCAATTTTTCATTTTTTTAGGGTGATATTTCTTACAAAGGCCTCAATATTTAGAATCGATTTTAATTTGGGGCATAATTGCACAAAAAAAAAAGGAAATTTTACCCCAAATTAATAATGAAAAAAGGCCCCAAAAAAATGAAAAATCACCCCAATCCTACTACAAAACGTTGTTGTTGCTTACTATATAAATTTTTGGGGCCTTTTTTCATTTATTTTTGGGGCCTTTTTTCATTGGGGCCTAATTTCATGGAGCCCCTTATTTCATTGCAGTGGGGCCATATTTCATATTTGAAATTGGGGTATTATTTCATTATGAAATAACACCCCAAATTTGGGGCCTTATTTCATTTTCTCTTTTGGGGCCTTATTTCATTGGGGTCTTATTTCCTGCAGCCGAATGGAAGTAACTGTCAGAAAGACTATAACCGAGTCAGTCAAGAAGCGGCGTTGAGGGAAATGAGCATCAAGAGTTTTAATTTTTCCTGTTTTATTATGCACCGAAGGAATATCAGAATTTACTTAATACCAAATGTAAAAAGAGGACAAAATATTTGACCATAAAATCTTGAAAGATTTCTTGATGATCTTACCCTCCCATCAGATGACTCTCCTTGTCAAAGTGATCTACCGGGTATTCACAATAACCTGGCCTCTTCTCCAACTGCTACTCCATCTTCTACCAATATCGTCTTTACTTACTTTAGTTGGCGCTACAGCCCGGGTGGACCTGGGCCTCAGCCAACACGCCTCTCCAGTTAGAGCATACTCCAAGTTGGTTGAGGTCTGCTTCCACTTGCGCGCGCAACCTAAGGCGAGAGGTCTTCCTGTGTTGTCCCTCCAGGTTGGAATCGAAGACTTTTCGGACTGGAGTGTTGGTGTCCATTCATTCACTCTATATGCCCCAGCCATCTTAGATGACTGATGCATACTTTTCTGACCAGGTCAATGTCGCTATACAGCTAGTAGAGTTCGCTGTTAAATCTCATCCTCTAAAGCGCGTCAAAGTAAAAGGGACCGAAAATCACTCGAAGAATTTTGAGTTTGAAGCGACCAAGGAGATCTTCATACGTCTTTGATAAAGTCCATGATTATGCGCTATAAAGCAGGACTGGGATGCTGATGGTCTTATATAAAGTCTCCTTGGTATTTCTCGACAAAGTCTTAGTAGTCAATTGCCTTCATAGGCCAAAAAAAACAGCGATGGGCAGTGTCTGCGCTTAATTTCTGATGTAATGTCATTTTCAGAGTTAATAGCGGAGCCGAGGTAGACAAAGTCCTAAACTACCTCAAAGTTATAGCTGTCTATCGTGACGTTCTGTCTGATTCGTCGGTGTATTGTGTCCCTACTTCTTGACAGCAAGTATTTGGTTTTGCCCATGTTTGCAGCCGCTTCATTAAACGTTCTTCTTTCCAAATTTCTCTACACCACTTATGTTCGACTTCTCCTTGAGTACGCTAGCTAAGAGTGGTCATCAGAGAGTTCATGTGTTCAGAATTAAGGACGTAAAACGACATTTTGTTCGATTTACTCTTCGCAGTCAGTCTTGTAACGATCTTGCTTGCGTCCCTAATCAAAGATTAATCGTATTGGATTATTTTGCCCTTGGTCTGGCGTAGTTTAATACCAAAACTGTTTCAAGTCAAGAATTAATAATTCAAAAAACAACAACAGAAACCCTTGTAGCTAAGTTCATAAGTTTTGAGATGCCCTCATCTTTTCTATCTACCAACCCAGCGGACGTCCCATAGCTTCAACAAACAAATCTCTAGTATAAAGGTAAAGGTAAATTCAAACATTAACATTTTTTTATTTCAACTGTAGAACTCTCTCTATTAAATTCGATTTTCGTCGCCATTGTCCCTAGTTTTAAGTCCTAGTTGTAAGTCTAAATTTGAAGTCTCCATTTTTGTAATATTAAGTTTGTATTAAGTCTAATAAAATGGATCTTTGCCCCCACGAAAGTTGAAAAAAAAGTTGCCTCCTATCCAACGTACTGTGTGAACGTCTTAAACCGTTCTGCAACACACTAATCGGCACGTACCAGTGTGGCTCCCGGCCCGGCAGATCGACTATAGACCAAATTTTCACACTGAGACAAATCCTGGAAAAGACCAACGAATTTCAAGTCGAAACTCACCACCTATTCATAGACTTCAAAGCCGCGTATGATAGCATACATCGTCAGGAGCTCTATATGGCGATGGCCGAATTCGGAATCCCGGCAAAACTGATTCAGCTGTGTCGCGTGACGCTGGAAAACACGCGCTGCAACGTGCAGTTTGGAAGCAGCTCCTCCGATCTATTTCAAACTTGCACCGGATTTCGGCAAGGAGACGCGCTATCATGCGGTTTCTTCAATCTCGTACTGGAGCAGATAGTGTCGCGTGACGCTGGAAAACACGCGCTGCAACGTGCAGTTTGGAAGCAGCTCTTCCGATCAATTTCAAACTTGCACCGGATTTCGGCAAGGAGACGCGCTATCATGCGATTCCTTCAATCTCGTACTGGAGCAGATAGTGCGCAGGGCTGGTGTCAACACGGAAGGCACTATCTTCAACAGATCCGTCCAGCTGCTGGGCTATGCGGGCGATATTGACATCATCGGTCGCTCCCAGCGTGCCGTGATAGAAGCGTTTACGGCGATTGAAGAACAGGCGAAATCCGTTGGCCTTGAAGTAAATGAGGACAAGACTAAGTACATGCTATCAACAAACAAACAAGCATCAGTCCACCGCCTAGGACAAAACGTCACTATTGATAGCAACAACTTCGAGGTAGTTAAGTTCAAAACTCCTAACTCGAAGGACGAAATGTGCGCTCTACAAAACCCTTATCCTGCCAGTTCTGCTTTATGGCGCCGAGAGCTGGACGATAAGCAAGAAGGGAGGGCTGATACTGGGCTCCTTCGAAATAAAAATACTTCGGCGGATTTTTGGTCCTGTGTGCGAGGAGGGTGAATGGAGAAGAAGATATAACCGCGAACTCTATGAGCTGTACCAAGATGTGGATGTAGTCCAAAAAGCCAAAACACGTCGAATACATTGGCTCGAGCGAATGGACAATAATGCTCCAGCTAAGAGGATCTTCGAATCCCAGCCCCCAGATTCGAGAAGACAAGGAAGACCGAACCTCCGTTTCAAAGACCAAGCCATCGCGGATGCCAGAGCGCTTGGTCTGGAAAACTGGAAGCAGTGTGCCCGGGTTCGTAGAGGATGGAAGGCTGCAGTGTCTCAGGCAGAGACTCTTCACGGGTCGGGAGCCCGATAAGTAAGTAGTATAAAAAGTTGCCTAGTCCATGCGAGATACAGATACGAGTGTTGTGAAATTGCTGGGTGACTGAATATTTCGAACTTTGTTTATGATGAAGTTACTTACATTTTGTTGACGGTGCATATTCGAATATGCTTAAAAATGACAATCAATTTAAATCGCCATTGGAAGCTGACACTCTGACAGAGAAATCATGAAATGACCAACAATTTAACAGTAACCAACTTGAGAACACAAACTATGTATACACAAAATCAACAACATTTGTATTTCGATTGCGTTTTACTCAACACTAAATTCGAATTAAAACCACCATTAACAGGCAAAGAAATATGTATTTGTAGAATTTTATTGAAAAAATTCCTTTCATAATACCGGACTTAATCGAAAATCCATTATGAACAAATAATTTCGTATGATAGCAATGATCCGACTCCTCTTTATTGGAATTCCCCAGTAGCGCATTCACAAATCGGAATCACAATAGAATTGAGAGAGGAAACCCCGGCACCGTATCCATACCGCCTGTAGTCAGTCCAATTCATGCAAATCATTGAACCAAATAATCTTAATTCAAATATAGCTGCCATCGAAATAAGCCTCTAAATTCACTGGAATTTATTATACCGCTCATAGGAAAGGCATAGCAGCCATTAACATACAGCACAACAGACAAACAAAGGCATCTTATAATCCCTGAACCGGAGGAAACAGCTCCAATGTAATGGAGTATTTAGATATTCAGTTGGGACAATAAAATACAAACGTGATTGATTGATAACGTTATACCAACAATGGTACATCAAAAATGGACCCGTCCGAAAGTTAAGCTTTGAAATACAGTCGTCGTAGGCATTATTAGGGAAACAATCAATCCTGGGCGCAAGGAAAAACGATGAATCTTTCCGTTATCAGGAAATGTTTTCTGCTTTTCTCTTATTGCTAAAAAAAAAAAACAGAAACAATCTGGCTCAAAGAATGTTATGATAAAGAGATTACAATATTTTGTTCTGCAAATAGGAACATTTTTAATTAATTATCTTGCAAAGGCCAAAGGGAGAAATCATCTTTAATTAAGTTTTCCCGTCCGTTGTTATAAGATACGCAGGATAATGCATATCTTGTTGAGATGTAGGCAGAAGGAACAAAAATGTTAATAAAGCAATAAGACACAGAAAGCGTCTTATGATCAAATGAGAAAAAGTTTAGTGGCCTTATTACAAACAATTTTGCATTTAATAAGAAATTTTATTGTGTGTTCCTTCTTGTTGACAGGACAGCATGTATTTAGTTTTTGACCTCATTCAAAATTAAAATCACTTTTGGCGCTTCTGTGGTAATATATTGCAAACGTACCAGTGCCAGAATACTGTTTTCTGCCAATGATGTCGATATCGTCAGCGTATGCAAGTGTGTAGCTGCAAAGGCTGTTGGAAAATTGTGTTCCTGCTGTTGGGTTGCGAGTTTCGCACAAATTTCTCAAGTATGATGTTGAAAAAGTCACATGAAAAGTCACAACGCATCACTTCGTCTAAATCCTTTTATGACCTCAAAGATCTCGGTGAGATTGTTTCCGGCACTTAGGGAGCAGCGAGTGTCATTCTGCATAATCTGACGAGTTTGGCAGGAATTCCAAAACTAAACATGGCTCTGTAGGTATAGCTCGTCTCTATAAATGCTGTCATATGCGGCCTTAAAATCGATGAATGGTGAGTATCGATTTGGACTTCTTGGGTTTTTTCCAGGATCTTCCTTAGCGTGAATATTTGATCGGTTGTGGACTTTCTGGGCCTAAAACCACACTGGAGGAAGCAATCAGTACGTTGACAAATGGTTTCAGAAGTTCACACAGTACATCAGATAGGATGTTATATGCGATGCTGAGGAGAGTGAATCTCGATAAATAGCTGAAATGAAATTGCTTACCTTAGAGCCTAGACTACAAGTATTTAAGAAAATGATGTACACTTCAACAATCTTCACTCTTTACAGTGTCCCACCACTTGCGATATCCCTTCCCATTTTGTTCCCTAATCCGATTCTGTTGCATTTACGTTTCTCTCCCATAACTCTATCTGCCCAATTTGCATTTTCGTATCATCTGAGTTCAGAATTGCTGTTGATACCCAGCGCGCAATAAGAAGTTCCACTTTCTCGTGTCCCATGTCTCATTCTGTCTTACTACGCGCGCTACCCTTTATCGTTTCCTGTCGCCTTTTTCGTTTCATAAAATTCCATTTCAAAAGTTTAACAATTTGTGTTTCTTATATTTCTCTTTAAATTTAAACTTTATATGGCCATGGCGCGGTATATTAAGTTGCGATTTAAGGAAATTTATATCAACGCAGTACAAAAAAAATATCAATGAAGTCAAGTGAATTTTTAATATTCGTTATGTCCAACTATTTTTCAATTTTTCTCTTCTCGTTATTATTTCATTTAGACATTAGTTTAGTTAACCCTGCACTTCGAACTCGTGAAGAGAGTTAGAGTTTAAAGCAGAGTTTTTGGAGTAGAATTCTAAAAACGGTCAAAAATTAGTTCAAAAACTCCAAATCAAAACAAGTACAGCCAAATTAAGAATTAGAAAATGAAAATGAGTTCTGGTTGGAACTCTCAAAAATGTACGACGAGCTCAACCTTTAACTAGCTCAGCTAAAATCTTTTTGTAAGTATACTTTCCATAACTCTAATCAGAACTCGTGAAAACTCAGACAAAAACAATTTTTGTTCGTTTGGTTCGTCAAACACTTTAACTTTTAGGATTTAGTCTTAGAAGGCAATTGAGTAAAAGCCCTTGCCAAGAAACACTATGGAGACTCTACATAAGACTACATCAACCCTGTCCTGCTCTATATCGCAGAGCATGGATATTAGCGAAGGCGGATGAAGTAATACTTGTTCGTATAATTTAGTAAACACATAATTTTTGGTCCTATTTCTATTGAAATGGCTTAAAGGCAAGAAAGAGCACGCTGTGGGTGTCGAGCGCAAGTGACAAATGAAAATAAAACAACTTGAAGAGATCAACTTAAGGCAGTTTGCCAAAAACCGCTCCCACTGAAGATGAATGTTTGCGGAGTTCAAGGTTTACCTTGGACTATAAGCCCCACAACAGTAAATAAGTGACTCTTGGAGGATAAAAGATTGCTGTAAGTAGCACTTTCCGGAACTACAATGAGAATAAGAACTCTGCAAAAATATTTTTTCCCGATTTTGATTTTGAATTTTGCTTCAACTTTTGGTGCAAGGATTACATAAACATTGTCCGAACTCATGAAGATTCAAAATATTTTGCTATATTTCATCGTTTCCGCTGTACTTGCAGAATTCCAGAACTATTCACATATTTTTTAATACTCTTTTCTTTTGTCCTAATTTGTGCAACTTTTTGTAAATCTATAACCCCCAGTTTCACACTGGAAGTTTAAACTAAAGTTCAACTGAACCTGAACGTGAGTTTAAATTTGAAGTTCAACTCGTCCGGTTGTCTACACACAACTTTGGAAAAATCTTACGTCCCCATGTCAAAAACGTTGACATGTGTAATGGTACCTTCAGCACGAACAATTCCGGGCGGGTACAGATATACTTGAACTAGAATGTATATATAATATATATATTAGGGTGGTCCTTATTTTTCGACTTTTGAATTATCCCCGGGGCACTTTCTCATTTGATTATATACCTCTAAATATGAAATAGGTTTTTTTTTTTTTTTTTTTTGTTAAGATTTAGAGGTCGCTACCAGCTGTCAAAGTTTTTACAAAAAGCGTTGAAGGACAGCTTAAATGATGGTTTCATTCATGTTTCATTTAGGTGTTAAATTGTTTATATTACATTTTACATGCAAGTGAAACTCGCATAGACAATCGGTTCTTATCCCTTCCGACCCACGACCTCTCTTCTGTACCGTTATATTCCCATATAATTATGACCTAGTTTTAGTTCTAGTTGTTAAGCTACCAAAGTGCGTTAAACGGTATTTTGGTTATCTAGTAGAAACGGAACAGCATCGTTCGATGTTGTTATTATGTACCATGTTCTTCTTGATTTAAAATAAAGTATAGCCAAGTCAGTTTCATCTAGGCTATGTTATTAGCCACGCGTCTTTTTATTTCGCTCCCTAAGAGGAAAAACTCACGTGTTTTATTTGTAAAAGTCATAGTAACGTGTTTCAACTTACAATGGTGTCTACAAGTAGCGGACTCAGTAAAGCTACTAGAAATCAAAGTAAAATTTGGCTTATCGGTCAATTATTATCCGAATTGAGCCAATCAACGTTACCATCTATCGGTGAAGTTTTGCGTTTCTTTTTTTACTACAAAAATGAAGAAAATAAAAGCATACGTGAATCTGCGACTTTGACGGCTTGCGGAGTTATAAATTTGTGGGAAAAAGCTAGTATACCAATTCAATTAAAAAAACATGTCATCAGCAAAATCGAAAAACTATTCAAAGAATGGCAGAATCTAAAAAAAAAATAAAGAAAACAAGAAAAAACGTTCAGAAGCATTACAGAAAAAAGAACAAAACTGGCAACAAAAATTAGAAGATTTATTTGATATTGCTCATCGTGATGCTTTAAATATTATGACTTTAGAAGAAGACAAGCAGTTTTTATTAGCAGTGCGACAAAATCGACAACAATTTTTAATTGGTTCAGTGGACAGAAAAAGTTTAAACAAATGTAAGAAAATAAAAGGCAACGGAGAACGCCTTGAAAAATTGCGCGAGCGTGAAAACAAAGATATCTTGGCTTTAACAGAAAAGTGCTCTTTTTCTCCATTATCATTTCTTTCGTCGTCTACCCTCACCAGAAAAGAAGAAACTTCATCTGACTGCGAATGCATATCAGAATTGTCCGAAATGCAACCACCTCAGAAACGAGGTCGAAAAGACATTATTGACAGCCAATTAGCTTCCAGTCTTGATGTCTCTAAATTGAGTGACAGACAAGCAACTATGGTCGTGACATCTACTTTGAAAAGTGCAGGCTGTGATCCATCAGAATTTAATGTCAATAGATCTTCTATTCGTCGGCAGCGTGTGAAAAATCGCAAAGCTGTTGCAGAGTCTCTCAAAAGCGAGTTTAAACCTAATTCGTCATTAACAGTCCATTGGGACGGTAAACTTATAGAAGATATTACTGGACACGAAACTGTAGATCGGCTGCCAATTTTCGTATCAGGACATGGAGTTGATCAACTACTCGCAGTTCCAAAATTGGAACGTGGAACGAGCGAAGCATGTGAGTTAGCTGTCTACGAAGCTATAAATTCATGGAATTTGAGCGATAAAGTAAAATGTTTGTGTTTTGACACTACTGCTGTAAATACCGGCTTAAGAAGTGGAGTATGCGTTCTTTTGGAACGAAAAATGGATAAAAATATGCTTTGGTTTGCTTGTCGTCACCACATAATGGAAATTATGTTGTCAGCTGTAGTGGATCAATCGCTTGCACCATCTAGTGGTCCTGATATACAATTATTTAAAAGATTTAAGAACAATTGGAACACCATTGACCAAAGCGACTTCAAAACAATAACAGATGATGCTGAGGCAAATATTCTTGCAGAAGTGGCCGCTGACAGGATTTCTTTCGCCAAAAAGCAACTACAAGTACATCAACCTCGAGATGACTACAGAGAACTGTTGAATCTCACTATCATTTTCTTAGGAGGTGTTCCTGAAAAAGGCGTTTCATTTAGGAGACCTGCTGGTCTACATCGAGCTAGATGGATGGCAAGAGCCTTGTACTGTTTGAAAATTTATTTATTTAAGCATCAGTTTAAGCTAACGAAGAAGGACGAAAATGCTGTGAGAGAAATATGCATTTTCACAGTGATGATTTATGTTAAATATTGGTTTCAAGCCTCTACCGGATGGTCAGCACCAAGAAACGACTTACAATTACTGAAAGACCTTAAGCCTTTGAAAGATTTAACAAAAATATAGCTACTGTTGCGCTGAAAAAGATTCTAAATCATTTGTGGTATTTGTCGGAAGAGCTAGTTTCGCTTGCTTTTTTCGATGACGAACTTTCAGTTCAAGAGAAGAAAAAAATGGTAGAAGCACTGAAAATTGAAGGCACAGAAGATTGCTTAAAAAGAATAAACCTTGATATCACACATATTCACAAAAAAAATATAGAAAACTTCGTGAGTAGTAATTCCTTAAGATTTTTCCAGATCCTAGGTATCTCATCAAATTTTTTGAAAAAAGATGTGGAAACTTGGAACGAAGACACTGATTATGTAGCTGCCAAAAATATCGTTCATTCATTGCGAGTAGTGAACGACATAGCTGAGCGCGGTGTTGCTTTAATGGAAGAATTCAATAAATTAATTACAACCAATGAAGAACAAAAGCAATATTTGCTTTTGTTGGTAAAAGAGTATAGGAAAAAGTTCCCTAATACTAACAAGTCAACCCTTCTATCTTAAAAATAAATGATTGAAATATCTACTTAATTCATAGTAACAAAAACAATAATTTTGTAATATTTTTTATGTCCTGGCTATAAAAATAAAAGAATCTAACAAATACAGATTTTGAGTTTTTATTGGCTAGATTTTACTTTACTGCCCATTCGAAAAAATATTTTTTTTTGTTTATTCCGATTGACTTTAATGCGCTGAACTCAAATCTTCAAACAAAATTTGGCGGTCTCTCACCGTTTGGGCGTGGCACGCCCCCAAAGTTAAAAAAATACCATATGAAATAGTACCAAAATTTCAGGAATGGAGTGTCCAATTTTTGTAAAATTAATTTTTTTATATTCCCTAAATGTGCAGTTAACTTATAAAAAAAGTTTCATCACAATCCAATACACTCCGTTCTTGAAATGTTGGTACTATTTCATATGGTATTTTTGAAACTTTGGGGGCGTGCCACGCCCAAACGGTGAGAGACAGCCAATTTTTTTTTCAGATTTGTGTTTAGGGCACTGAAATCAATCGGACTGTGCAAAAAAAACCGTTATTTTCGAATGTTTTCGAATGGGCAGTAAAGTAAAATCTTGCCTTTTTATTTAAACTTCAAACCTTGGTAGCGACCTCTAAATGTCACTTAAAAAATTCGAAAAAAATACTGAAATACTTTCTTATGGTATATATTCAAATGATGTGGTGCCCCGCGAAATTAAAGAAAAAAAAATTTTTTCTTAGGAATAAGGACCACCCTAATATATATCCCATTGGAGCACATTTCAAATCACTTTAAATGCCATTTACCTATATTTCTCACTCCATATTCATCGGTACGAACCCTTAGAGCAGTCATGTAAGAGCTAGAGCACTATTAGGTATTAAAAACATTTTTCCCATCAAAGGAAATCCTAATTTACCTAAATGTGTACCACAAAGTAAGCGCCAATTAAATCCTCTCTGTCAAAGTCCTTTTATTCAATCCCTATTACAAAATTTAACAAATTTAACATGAACTTTGATTTGATCCCGATATCAGATTTACACCCACAATTTGATTTATTATTCACCTCCTCTAAAGCTGCTTAGGACATTCTTCAACTTATTGAACATGTGAGTATGTATATCCAAAATCTGTATTCATTAATCACTTAATTACGCATGCAAATTGCAACTCGTTACCCACAGGATGTTATGAATTATTTACGTTAGTATATTGTATACAAGTAGGCGACATGATTATGAAGGTGAACAACAAATGAAATTTTATGATAAATTTTGTATTCATTCAGTACACACAAAATATTGAACACCATTTCTCTTTTATTTAAGGACATTCGAAATACATTATACATGTTCATTTATACTGATTACAAATCACCATAAATCCAAAATACGCAAATGCAATTGCTCATCAAATTGACACTTAAATTATCCGGATCATCGAGTTCAAACCCATATTGCTTTCACATCGTAATTCAATTGACACCATGCTACAACTAATAAAATACCCAAACCAATGCCAAAAGTAATTACAATAAAATCTGGCAACAATTACACAACCCTTCCAAACCAAAAGTAGAAAATACACGCGATAAATCAACAAGGATATCATTTCCCATATGAACAATAACTCCTGGGATAGTAAAAAAAAATCCCAATAAATATCCAGCGAAAATATTGCCCCAATAAAATCTTAATAAAACCAACATCATACCAGATGCAGCCGCATAGTAATTCGTACAATGCCATCGAGGATCCTGCCCTCGTCCGATGGTATACATAGTTGCCATGTGGCTGTGAATTCCGCACAACATTTTTTTAGAATGCGAACTTCGTGATCCCTGTTTTATAAAGATTGACAGTTGCGACAAGGTGACTGACAAGTAAACTGACAACTGAACAACTAAACATTTGTCAATTTTCTGTATCATAAATTTTAGAAATTAGAAATTTTTTTAAAATTATCAGAAAATAAGCAACAGGCGATTGAGTTTCTTTCAAGTAAGTATTAAAAGTGAAGTGAGAAGTAGGTATAATTTAAAATTTTAATGCCCGATTTCACAGCGTCTGCA
Organism: Cheilosia scutellata; assembly: GCA_955612985.1. Taxonomy (NCBI): domain Eukaryota; kingdom Metazoa; phylum Arthropoda; class Insecta; order Diptera; family Syrphidae; genus Cheilosia; species Cheilosia scutellata. The sequence continues at coordinate 59,128,733 of OY015314.1, forward strand.
CTTAAACTTGCGTTCTACTTAAGTCTGGACTGTGCAACCGGGCATACATATTCTTATTTCATCAAGTGGAAGCTATAAAAAATCTCAATTCAAATTTTGTGTACTACGCATTGGACACTTTAAAGAAGGAATGAATAATAATTTCATTGCATTAAGTGATTTCCAATTCAGAGATAAATTTCATGTCAGAAAAAGAGCAGCGGAATATGATACAGTTAAAAAATTATTCGACATTTATAGCATCCCACAAAAAGGAATCACTCTCTTTTGATGCTGAGATCCACGACAAATTTGTCAATAATATGACTAGGCTATGACAAAATTGTGATGACAATAGGTCTGTTTTTTTCCTCATTGATCTCAGTGAAGTAGGATTTTCAACACGCAATTACAACAACTGCACCCAATTTGACACCACTGAGATTCAAACAAGCTATTCATTTCCAGCAAGACCAACTTTGGAGCATTCTTCAATTCTGAACACCAGGGGAACACATTTGATGTTGTCATTTGGATGTGTTCACAGAGTGCCTCCATTTATGATACATAATATGTGTCGGCTGTGGTTGGTGTAAAATGCATAAAGTGCATTATATTTTAAACAAATTTCAAAATAGCAACTGAATATTACGGAAAATAATAAAATACTAAATATTTTCTGTTTTTATTTAAGTTGTACTTTGGTAATAAAATATATAGGTATATATTATATACACCTAGACTTATAATAATTGAAAATAAGTATGTTATCTTTGATGTTATTTCATTATGGGATACATTTTTTGTAATAGTACATCCTCCCATTTTGTATTCCCTGTTGATTTTTTAACTGAAGTAGATATGTAATGTAGGCATTATTTACATACTCTTTTTTTTTAATGAAAATCATTCGATTTCAGCCAACTCACATTCCAACTTTTGATTTCGATGAAGATTCGATTTATTTGTGAATTTCTCCGCACATTCTCATATGTTTTTTCGACTGAAAATTTGTGGTCTAAATCTTTATTTAAAAAATGTTTACAGTCAAATTTACATAAAGAATATAAAATTGGAAGCAACATTTGTTCGTCTTATGGAAAAAATGTAAATAATCGCATGTCGCAATCAAAATGAACAAACCAAGGACAATTTAAGATGTTAATTTATAATTTATTTAATTTTTATTGCGTTTTTCTGTTCAATTTGATTGTTTCTTTCTCCAAGAATATATATAAATAAGGCCATCTTTTCTCAAAATTAAAGTCAAAACCAACGGGCAATCTGACAGTTAAAATATTACAACGGATTTTAAAATAAAATCATACAATGAAATCATTTTTGGTAATGAACTTCTTTCCCCCAAAATTTAGATTGTGAGAACTTCATTAGAGTGAAAGTTTTAAATTCGAGGAATACTCGATTCGATCGAATCTCAGAATTTGCGTGAATACTCTTTTGGACTCACCTAACAAACACACCCGCGTGTGTTTTTGCTTTTTTTTTCTTTGGCAATAATTCGCGATTTTATTTTGAGCATACAGAGAAAAAAAGTAAGCAGAAAAAGTAACTATTCTGTAGAAATTGATAATAATTATTTTTTTTGCCCTAAAAGGTTAATTATTCAGTTTTCTAGAAGGAATTTGATTTTGAAATTGCATTTTTCATTGATGGCCATTTTGACAGCAATGCCAGCTGTTTACTTTTCAGGGGTAAAATTGACTGTTCAGAAAAGTGGTTGGGGACCAGTTGGGGACTGTTTTTTTGCACATTTTCTTACTTTACTTTACTTCACTGAGATAGGTGAGGAAAAAAACAGACCTATTATCGTTGTGATTAACTGACTAGCCGGCTGTCACCTGTCATACTGAGGTAATAATCAATAACCAACTGGCAATATGCATTTACTAGAAAAAAAAACACAGAAGAGGGATGTCCTTGAAAATGCTTGGAAGCAATTGCCGCTGAAGTAAACGTAAGGATGACATGATAGCTAGAAATTTCTGGCAATACTGTTGCCTCAATTGCCTATGCAATAGTTGCTTTGTTGCCTAACCAGAATATATAAGGCGTATTTTTTGAAAGTCTATAGCTAGCTCACTTTTACTTTTACATGCAAAACCAAAAAAGAGTATAACAGTTTTGCATGTAAAAGTAAAAGTGAGCTAGATATAGATTATCAAAAAAATTCGCCTATAGATGAGAACCTCATCCCTTCTAAAATTGAATATACCTACATACTCACACGAATCATAAAATTCGACAGACTTTAATCGTATGGATAGTATGGCAACCATATTCTCATTTCTCACACCGACCGACCGCGACCGCACAAAAATCGCTCGGCTCGTACACAGCTTCCAGTTCAAATGAACCATGCACAGATAACCGCACATAGTCCTGAATACCACCATTCCATCAGAAAAAGGAATGGACAAGAGTGTGTAGAGTGTAGACAAAGGATTGGTACGTCTGCTGAGGAAATAAAATTCAGCTTTATTTATGAATTCAACGATGACAATCCTGGTGAGTTATTTTGTTTATTGGTGTCCCGTCAGATTCCATTACACCATGTGTATGCACCTGAAGAATACCACAAGGGAGGAATGTGAGATAAATATAAAGACAACAGCTGCGAGTATTTAATATCTTTACATTTTTTTAGAATGGTGTATTTGCATTCGAATCGTCTAGAATGACAGAGTTTATGCGATTGGCATTATAATGACATATTATGAAGACAATTGAAGTGTTATCTTGTCATTGTACGGTACTAATATCAGCCTTTTGTTTACAATCAATGGTTAAATTCTTGTGTCTGCTTTGATAACAAATTATTATTTCTGGTACATTTTTTAAGAAGAAATATGGCAGAATATTGATTTAGTCAGAAGATCTAAAACTAACATCAAAAACAAAATGTCAAATAATTATCAGAGGATTATTATTTAACGTAATTGACATAAAGGCTTGAATGATAATCTCATTAGAGCTTACAATTTCTCTCTTTGATCGTTGAAAATTTAATCAAATGATTTCGCAATTACTGCATATATCCCTAGCCCTACCAACATAATTTGCTTGCATATGTGTGTATAATAAGCTCAATCCAATTAGGAAATAATTATCTCTGGTGATGATTCATATTAACTCTAACCCTCAGTGGAATGCGAATCGCATTATGGTATTGTGGCATGCAGGACATGTATTCAGGCCACCACAATGATGCTGTGTGGTATATATTATATTCACCGCAATCATGGTCCAGTTGCTGGTCACTATAATGGCCCAATTTTGTTGAATATAATTAAATTTTTGCTTGTTATATGAATTGCATTTGTTCTACTATTCCTACACTATTCGTGTGAACTCACAGAGAATCCTTGAAATCGACTAAAGTATTTTAGCCATGCTTCTGCGGTAGCTATATGTATTTATTTCTATATTCCTATTTGTCCATTCGATTGTAGCTACAAGTATAAAAAGGTTGAAACACAATGAAAAGAAATATACAAATACATTTACCTCAAAGAAAATTGAACACGAATTTATACATACATATATGATACATATGTCTATCTCAATTGAAAAGCTTATCCTGTATTAAATTTGTTGAGGATGCTCTGAAAGGATGATTGATGTTTAAATAGATAAACTTGTCGTTGATATAACTCGAACGGCTCACACCCAAATGAAGGTATAAGCTGAATAAGCGGTTCATCAGATTGAAGGATATTGCTATCGCGGAGGAAGTGGTTATCTCATTTGCAAAATTTTTGAAAGAGGAAAATTATAAAATTATGAAAAAATTTTTTATATGAAACTTTGTGACAGTTTGGTATAGAAGACCTATATATAGGTAAAATGGTAGCTCTTGTTGTAAAAGGCAACCTTATTAGATTTACACGATAAAATACTGAGAGCCAAAGATCAGTGTGGCACATACCTAATTATCCTGCGAATTAAATTGCACCAGAGCTGAATATTAAAGCTAGAACGGTTGAAGGTATGTAAATTGTTCGATAAATTGATAATTGTTTTTATTCGGCGGATAATTGGCTGACCTTATATTTTTATTAGTCTCCATTTGAGCGTTTTCAGCCTGTGCTGTCAGTACTTCATACTTGGTACTTAATATAAGTCTTCCTGAACTTCGTTGTGTTTGTATGATTTGTGATAGTAGGTCACAAATAATCAAATTCAAATCGAACAAGTCTGTCAAGACAAAAGCATTAAAATGACAGGGACTTACAAACTATTGTGCTGATAGCTAGGAGCTTTATATTAGTGAAAACTTTCGAAAATAGATTACAGAAATCGGTCATTTACCTTAATTATTAATTTTCGTCCAAATTATTTTAAGCCTTCGCTAGGGGCAGGGACGTGTGCGCAATCGTATAAGCGCCGGTGCGAAGGCTTAATGTTGCAATGACTCAATGGGCTATGCTGTCGGAGGCGGTAGTCGTCTGAAGGATCACCCATGTCAGACAGGCTGTTGAGGAGCAACTTACAAAGAACTGGCTATGGGGAGTAAACCGCCTTATCAAATCTCGAATCCAAGGTGGAACAGCATATACAGTTGCGTTCACGAAAATAGTAGCGCTGCTCTACACAAAACATGAACAAAATGAAACGGTACTTTTTCCGTTGAAAAATATAAGGATGCCAACTTTTAGTTTAGAATCCAGAGAAGAGAATACAAATTTGAAAATTCCGTTACTTTCGGTCAAAATTAATTTACTTTTGACTATTTTAGAGAGATGCACTACTATTTTCATGAACACAGCTGTATATGCTGAGTTATGCGTGGCTAAGAGAGTGCTTACTCACTAATATGCGGACTCCGAATACCAGGCGACCTTCGGTCTTATACGAGCCTTCCTGTGCGGTACCGGGGTCCGGCATGGGTGATGTTTCTTTCCCGGATGCTCGTGGGATCAATATTTCGAACCAAATAAATAAAAACTTACAGACTGATGCCTCTGTAATCGCATCGACCTATGGCCTTGCTGTTGGGCAGCCAGAAGAGCAAATCGATCGTGCAGCCACTGGGCTCTCGATGGTCAACAACCCTTGTGCTATAGAGCACACGACAACAACTTCACGGTGTCATATGGACCATCCATATTCAAGACCGTGTCAGAAAAGGAGATGAGGATTTGCCCACTTCCGGCTCCGAGAAATCCAACGTAGTTGACACCTGTAGTGTCCCGAGAAATCGGGATGCTCTGCAATTGGCAAGAGTTTGGCTGGACTACAGATTCAGCATGGTGGATATGTTAAGCTCAGCGGTTTCGCAAACAGACGCTTTAAAAGTGCCTTGCGGAGTGGCTTAGACAGAGAAAGTGCTCTCATCATAGCCAAAGTTTACTTTCTAAAAATGCAGAGCTCTCATAGCGAAGTTGTCTGACCATTAAATAAAACTGTGGATCTAACGTGTCAATATTTCCAATATGGTGAACTATACACCCGAAGAAGCAACTTCCATTTGGAGGAATCAACTTCTCTTTAAGCATTAACGATTTTAAAAGATTTTTTGTATTTTCAGACATTTTGACAAATTAACAATTACTAAATACTAAAAATTAAAAATGACACTGAAATATGAAATAAGAATCAAGGATATTGGGAAATCAACAACATCAAAAATCAAAGCTATATGGAAGAAATTTACAACCCGAAGTTGTAGTGACCTATGCTTAAAACTTGATCACACAAGTCAATTACGTGCCTGTTCAATAACCATTTTTCATTTAATCATTTCAGTACCTAATATTCAAATATCCTCTTCCTCATCAGCTTTCTTTTTTTTTTTTTTTAATTTTTCAAAATCGAAAAATATCTATAGCAAAATTAATCAGAGCATTTTTTCCAATGAACAAAACAAACTTAAAAACTCCATACTAACTACAGTATCAAATTCATTATTTACACAGTGCCAAAGAGCAGTGTTGTTATAAACTTTTTCTGAGAATCGTATTTTTGGGATTGTGAAAATCGTAATTATCGTATTTTGTAAAAAATTGTGTAGGGACGTATTAGGGTGTTTAGAAAGATGTGCCATTCTAACAAATGTAATAATCGGACACTGTGCGATTGATAGGTATACCTACCTACTCTTCAACGACTTCTGCAGAAGGTGCAGAAGTCCAGGAGCAGACATTGTAATCACCTATACTTTTCAGTGGCAACACAATGGACCTTCCTTACTTACTTAAGGTAGTGCTACAGTCCGGGGTGGACCTGGACCTAAACCAACAAGCGTCTCCAGCCAGCACGATCTTTGGCCAGCTGTCTCCATTGTATTTATTGTTTACAAAGGGAAATTTGTAGAATTGTAGAAATTTCATTATTTCCGTTTCACCAAAAGTTAATTTTCTTTGTTGCTTACAAGTACAAATATGTTAAAATTAATATTTTTTTTTCAAGTTTGTGTTTCACCAAATCAAGGCATTTTACAAATTTGTACAATTACTGAAAATTTCTTACAATATAAAGATCGTGTTTCGATTTGGTAACAATTTGTAATTTTCCAAAGGAATCGCTTTTCAAACCTAAAAATGTCTTTATGTCGAAGGCATAGTAGCACTGATAGTAAATACCGTTTTCGTTTGGTACAAAATAAACAATCTTTTTTAGATTCGATAGGTAGCACTTTTGCGAATTTAGATTTTTTCTCAGAGTTGCTCGAGAAAACACACTTCTTACATATGATTTGACGTTTGTTTACGTTTTACGAAAAAGTTAGAACTAGTGAAAAACCATATTAAAATAAATAATATAAACCAAAATTTGGATAAATATGGAACAAATAATAGTTTATGCTATTTTCATATTCATGATGGTCAACATATTCATCGTACTCGTCGCCGTCTTGTGATACATAATACCTACCTACTGCTTCGTCTTCTTCATACCAGCAATTTCTCCAGTTGCAGTATTTATTATTTGTAAGCGAGAAAAAGCATCAAAGTTTGCAATTTTGTGGAAGACGTGGGGAACATTATATTCAGAATATTTATTATGAGATTTGTTTTATAATTTGAAAATGTAATTATAAAACTTGCAAGTTGCAACCACAACTTTTGGCAGCTACACCACCAACAGCTCAGTATACTTTTTTTGTTCGATTGGACAGCCGAAATCTGAAACACAAATCTGAGAATCCCAAACGATATCGCCTTAAGTTTGTGCTAAATAGCCGAAGACAAACTTATGACTACGAAATTTCTCTTTTGTTTTCAATGAAAAGTTTCAGCTAAAATGTGCTAAGGCATAGGAAATAAAGGACCATTCATGCATTTATCAACAGAAAATTGAACATTTTACTATATTCCAAAAGAAGAATAATTAATTATCCCATCAAAATGTATTGAAATCAAGATTAAAAATAGATTAAACAACGAAATTTCGAATTCCAAACTTTTTGCTGCGAATGAAAATGAAAACACCATCGGCGCGAATTGTCAAAGTTTATTCGCAAACCACATTATTAAACCGCTAGAGAAATTTCGAAACTGATGGCTGAAATTCGAGAGAATAGTCCAAGTCCTTAAAACAAATTGCCCCTCGGACCAAAGAGTAAAGGCCCCGACCCATAGAATCCGTCGCATCCGTTGCGGCAACATATTCGACTGACAGGTTGATAGAATACACAGCAGCTTATGGAAGGTGACCCATAAGCAAAGTACGTGCCGGATGCGACGGATAAAGTAGGTTTACTTTCTACTTTTCTATTCGTCGCATCCGTTGACAGTTGGCACAGCGTGAGAGTAAGCACTTTCATTGGTGGAAATATTGAGATAAAGAGAGAAACTGTAAAATTCTGCAGAAAACAACGTATGCTGTCAACGTATGCGACGGATTCTATGGGACTGTTCGTTCCGTCGAATACGTCAATCCGTCGACGCAACAGATGCGACGGATTCTATGGGTCGGGGCCTTAAGATATGTTGTCTCTCTATAAAAGAGCTTGATCCGCATTTCTGCAGTCAGTCGATTCTGAGATGTGGAGCTGAGGGCTGAGCACATCTAGTTGCTGGCGATCACTGGTCATTACATTGGCGACGAGGATAAAATCAGTGAGTATAGAAGAACATAACAAAACAAAACAAAATTCATACCCCTCGCGTGGATCCGTACCTACCCAAAACGGCCGGCGCACACATTATGAAATGTGTACCGCATTTAAATACCCATGGTACAGGCATTAAATGGCGAGCCGGAAGTAGCATTCAATTGCGAAAAGAGAAGCATTCAATTTCTGTAAGATATACTCATATACTCATACTCATATAGCTAAACGAGCAAATTTGAAAATTAAGAGAAGGTTTCGAAAAGATTTAAATAAATTTCGAAAAATAAGCAATTAATTGCTTGAAGAGAAAACGGTTAAATTCCGAAATCCGAGGAGAGGAATGAGAGAATTCCTCTCCTAAAATAAATAAATAGTTGGCGCAACACGCGTGTAGTAGTCACCCCAGGCCCATGATGGGGAAGGGACCTACAATTTTATGCCGAGTCCGAACGGCTGAATTGAGAAGCTTTTTAAAGACAAATATACTCTCGGATGTTTGTTAGACGTTCGCGAGAGGTGGCGCAGTGGATAAAACCTTAAGATGTAATTTGTGTTTTTCTGGGGATCGAACTTGGGATCCCTCGCACAGTAGTCCAACACACTAACACCTGAGCCACTGCGCCCCACCTAATTAACTAAAAAACTAGCTTAAAACTAAGTAGGATGTTACATAGCTAACGCATCGGCCCGGAAGAATCACCTCACTCACCTCTTCCTATGCCAGAAAAAATTGGTGACAGTTTTTCCGGTATCGACAGTGTCCCTATCCGCAATTGCGGTTTTAAGACAGAGGAGCTCCTGAATTCTGGCGTCGTACCTGTCGTGGATGAGTCGCTTCTCTGCTAGCACCGCGGTGGCTGTGGTACAATACCGGCACACGATCTTTATTCCGGACTAACCCTTTCATGTTTGCTTGATGAAATGCCTCAGGCGGGACAAAAGCGTAGCGTATTCCTTTTTGTACATTGTATTCGGGTAATGACCCCCGAGATCAGATTATTAGTGTTGGCCATCGCCTTTGCAACTGGCCTACGAGTCACATTAATAAGGAAATTGTCAATTCTATTCAATCGAGCCACGTCGTGTATAGGGTCTTGTTGGGATAGTATTCTCTTCAAATGAGTCAATGGCGGACTTCCTTTATCTACACCAAATTATGCCAAATGATGTTGAATCGGGAATTTCTAACATTGGAATCTAAAATGGTAGTCCTTTAAGTTTTTTAATGATTAAATTATAGCCTTTGTCCAGAAACTCCATATTATGTTATCGAAGTCAGTCATTTCCAAACTTCAGACTTTATACCCTCTTTCAAAATATTCGCTAAAATTTGTTCCAAAAATTCCAGACACCCAGGTTAATATGTTCCTAACTTTTTGCACAAGCCTACGGTTAAGGTGGCACGAGCGTGCAAGTTTTCAGATGCTATTTTCAGTTCTTCCCAAAATATACACTGTGATGTGATATATGTCTCCACCTTTAAGGCACATAGTTTCAGTTGCTTTACATCACAGTAAAACATATAACATATTTTTATTGAGATTGATGCAGCCCCATCTTAGTAGATCACCAGAAAAGTCTCGCCTTAAGGGACTTTGCCTAAAAGTTATTTCCCATCGGGGCACAAAAGCAATATTGCGTTAACTTCCACTTACATCATAAATCTTCTCCCCAAGGTCTGTTCGTGGGTGTGTGTTTCGTATTAAGTTGAATAAGAGATTCCCCATAAACTTTAAAACGAGCAACATTGTCTGCCTATTCGGCTCTGGCAAAAGTTTGTTTCAAAAGTTTAATTCCCTACAAAGCATTACTCTTTCTTTTCACTACCCGACGATGCCGTAAACAAATTGACATTCAACCCATTTGTCTGAACTTTATGGCTTTGCCCATAAATTCCGTCCGCAAAAATTTTAGTAATTAGACCAAAATCAGACATTATGGCGGGTTAATAAAATCATTAGGTATGGTTGCGCCTGCATATCAATGAACTTGCCTTAAAGCATTTCCAGGAATCTCTTCAAAAAACCAGAAATCCTTACAGGGTAATAATAATAAACTCGAACTGGACGGACGCGCCCGCTCTGTTTGACTAATAACTTTTAATTGACCGACAATCTGGGAAATCCCCAAAAATCCCTCTGCCATCCTGGCATGGAAAAAATGAAAACCACAGCAAACGAGAGGTCTTCTATCTAGCTGTTAATTAACTCTCTAACGATAATGAGTTGACTTTTGACCCGAACTTTGAACAATATTCTGATTTAGTTTTTTTTTGTTACGTATACGCCAGAGGGAACTGACGCTGATAAAAGAAATTCACTTAATGGACGACCCTAATGAATTTCTGAAAGTTCAACTGAATGAAATCGGAATTACTTTTTGCCTGTGGACCATTTAGCACCATATTCATTGCAGTTCGACAAGGACCCGCCTCCATACCTGCTGCAATCCAATTTATCGACTAAAGTCCGTGGATGTAATTCATCAACAGTATGTGACAGTGACAGTGGAACAGAGTTTTAATTTGTCATCTCTTTCGTGGCAGAGGTAGAGATAACTTTTTGTCGAAGGTGTATCCGCTTTTGGATTTATTTTTACAGAAAAAAAAGGAAACATCTTTATATCTTTCTCGTTGAGAATTTTCTTTTTCAAAGTCTTTATGGGGTTGCGCGCTTCGGATTACCAAGCTTCGTGGATTTATGGTGCAGAGGGCTTTGGTTTATTTTTCTTTTAACACGTATAACGATCGGGAGGATGTACAAGATATATTCGTATGCGAAGGAGCAGTAGTCCACATGTAATCTGTGTGTGGTTTCAAGGATGGTGAAACTTTCACCAAGAAAATAATGAACGGTATTATTAAATTCAACAGAACTTTCTGCACAGACAAGAAATTGGAAATGAAGAGAATTTCCATTTCTACGGATGGGGTGGGTGGGAAATTTATGAAAATAATTTATCTCGCTTCATGAAGAATGTATTTTTTTTTCTTTTATTCAATGAGATTAAACGGAGCGATGAAGGGGAGTGATAAGAAGCTTATTTAAGAAGCTTAAATTTAATTTCTCTTTTGTTGGTAGTTCTACGACGAAAAGAAGGCAATTTGAAAGGATAATGTTTGATTTAGACGAGTTTGGCAATACGAATATTTTGTATGTTAATGGGATGTGCAACTTTTTTTTTATTTTAGATACATACTACATTTGGCTATTATCCTTTTTTAGGTTCACGAAGCATGTCTTTCGCTCAGTTGAATAAACAAATTATTTCGAAATTGTCTTAATTAATTGCCAGAGACATATTTAAGAGAATTTGGAACAGCTAATGGAACAGCGAATGACTGTAATTTAAGAGGTAGTTCTAAAGTAGGTATAATAGAAACCGTCAAATTTCTATTGATTTAACGATCACCTCAATTAAAGGACGCCTACTTGCGCTAATTGAGCGTGAAGCATGGGGACCTAGTCACCATTTTATTGAATTAACAGAGAGGAAAAAAAATTATATATATATACTGTCAGCAGCCCAGCATGCATACTGCAAAGGTAAATCAGTGGGGACGGCATTACACACATTAGTACGTAATATCGAATACTCCCTGTTCCATAAGGAGTATACGATGGTTGCCTTCCTTGACATAGAAGGTGCTTTTAACAACGTCAATACATCAGCGATAAAAGATGCGCTTTCAGTAGTGAATGTCGACGGCTCACTTTGCGAACTGATTAATCTACTGATCAATGGTCGGATTATCAACTCAAAGCTGGGTGTGGTGTCCACAAGAAGATCTGTTAGTAGATGCACTCCGCTCCTGGTAGTTGGAGGATGTACGGCAATCGCTTATGCAGATGATGTTGCTATAGCCGTCTCAGGAGAGTACTTAAATACTTTAAAAGAGCTCTTACAAAATGCTTTAAATAAGCTAGCTAGTTGGACGAGTCGCTGTGGTTTAGGTGTAAACCCCTACAAAACTGATCTGGTGCTATTCACCAGGAAATATAAAATTCCGACAGTCGACACTCCCTCACTCAATGGTATCAACTTAACTTTCTCTGACAAAGCAAAATATCTGGGCCTCATTCTGGATAGGAAGCTTAGTTAACACTTAACATCCAACTTAACATCAAAAAAAAAAGAGTCAAAAAGGCTACAGTAACACTCTTCTCTTGCAAAAAAGCTACCTTGAATAACCCACTGGCTCTATATCTCAGATATAAGACCGATACTCACCTATAGGATAATTGTCTGTTGGACAGCCTTGGAGAATTCCATCTAAGCACGGCCCAGCGAACAGCTTGCATGTGTATAAGCGGTGTACTATACGCACAACTACCTCTTCGGCACATATTGTTTCATCTATTACCCCTTGATATATTTAGCAAGCAAATGACAGCGAGTGCATCCACTCTCCTTAAAGCTCACAGTGATCAAGAAAAGACTTTGGCCACGCCTCTATTCTGAAGAACTTCAAGATCCCAGCCATAAACACTGACTACACCACGACCACCCCATCCCTAAATTTTGACAAGAACTTTCTCGTAACTATCTCCTGCAGAGCAACCTGGGATGAGGATACTTTCCAAGAAGATGAATCAGTTCACTCCTACACTGACGGCTCAAAAACTCCGAAAGTCTTAATCTTAAGCTCTCCTTCCGTCTACCAAATTTCTGTAGCGTGTTCCAGGCGGAAATAATGGTGATTAAAGAAGTCTTATCTTGGCTCAAGAAAAACGTCATATCCGCCAAGAATATCTGCATATTTTCGGACAGCCAATCAGCCATCAAATCCTTGGATTCGTCCTCTATAATTTCTCTAGTAACCCCTGACTGCCAATCGTTTCTAACGGAGATGGCGGAACAGTTCAACATTCACTTAATTTGGGTGCCGGGGCATAGCGACATCCCATGGAATTGTAAGGCCGATGAACTCGCTAGAATAGGAGCAACTCAACCCATTCTGCCAGATAAAGGCACCCTAGGGATACCATGTAAACAAAAATTGAAGGTGAATGCTATCGAGAGTACAAATCTAAGGTGGACAAGTGGCAAGGCTAGGCCTTTTCGCAAACGACTTTTGCAGCTGTTGTCACTGTCAGTAGCTTGGAACTGGACAGGACATAGATAGACCATAACTTTCGGAATGAAAGTCTTTGATCCATCTCTTTAAATGGGTATGGTTGATCCGATGGATATCTGTTGGTCTATGCCTGCGATTTACCAAAACACACGCGGAAGAACAAAATTTAAATAAATCTGTCAGTTCCCGATTCTTCTGACACTATTTCTGAACTTAAGTGACACAAGCTATATAAGGTTTTTGTCAGAACACTTTCCCTGTGATTGTCCTCGGAAAAGACAGTGAAATGCAGTATACCTGAGCATCTGAATGCAATCATATAACTATTTTACATTACACCAACAAAAAAATTCAATTCGTTTCCTCTTCAAAACCTCTTTAAAAATTCCATGTCCGCCATCATGACCAACATGAAAAGCTGATCCCCTTTACCACTGTATACTGTACAGTACACAGCAACCTCAACCGCATTTCGTTTAAGGACTTGACCAAAACTATCTTAAACAGCGGTCACTTAAGCATCCCATTTCCTTCTATATTATAGGACAACAGATGCTACTGACATCCTGCTTCCGTTGTCGACAACATCCCAGAATCCAGGTAATCTACCGCCTTTTGTTAATCCGATAAGCATTCCTTCTATCACCACAGAGAAGAGAAAAACGATAGAACAGACTGCAAAGGAGTAAATACTTCATGGTTTATATGGCGTGGTGAACAACGGAATCCCCAGATGCTCTATAGTCTATACATTCATGGAATTTCCGCAAAAAAAAAGGACTTTCAAGTTTGGCAAAATCCAGCGACACGCCATGGGTATTCAAAAGTTTCCTAGGAAACAGAGAAAACCAACGAACAAAAAAAAAAATACACTCCATCCCTCTATTTCAAAATTACATACAAATTGAGTGAGTTTCGTTCGATTTTAATTACGATAATTCTTTGGACCATTTTGGCCAAAATCTTTGCTTTGGTTTGCAGTGATATTTTGGTTGTCCTTTCATTACACAAAACCAAAACCAGCCCCATTGACTTGTAGTGAAGCAGTTGTTGCCTCAAATTGCGAGGCTGTGTGAGTGGAATTTGATTTTGGCTTTCTTGTCCCGGCTCCCTCTCACATCGACCAGAAAGGATGTGCAAGGGGGAATTTTGGGAAGTTGTTAAATTCAAACTTTGGTCACCGCATGTTTGGAAATTAAATTTTCAACAGTCAATGAAGATCAATTAAGATACAAAGACAGGCAGTAGCAGTGTTTACATTCTGTTGTTGTGTGTGTATTCGACAGCTACACTGAATTCAAATTGCAGACCATTTTTGCCTTGTCCAGGATACTGTGAAGCAAAATTTACTAAGGATGCAGGAAGAAAATTCCATTTTGAAAGGAAGGATTTCGAATTTCAAATTGCCAGTCTGTTCGGTAATGTGTTTTGTAAACTGCTTTTAGGTATTGTCGAACAGACAAAAGGACGACATTAGGAAAGTTTTAGATCTGCACGAAATGAAATAAAAACTACAATTGCTTTGTGGAAACGTAAAAGAGGAACAATTTTTAATGAATATATTCTCGGTGTAGGTATAGGTATAGGTACTTAAACAAAGTTTGCCAAAGATTAGTTAAGGTGCTAGTACACGGTATGTAGCACGCCACATGTACGATCTTGCGATCTTGCCCTGCCATTGCACCCGGAAATGCAGCCCTCTGAATTTCGGTTGCGGCTCAATAGGTAACAGCTGATGCACTATCTGCGCTTTTTATTAAGGTGACAATCTGCACTTTTTATTAAGGGAACATCTTACAGTCTTTCACCCAAATTCTCTGTAACGACCGCCAATTGATGCTCTACACCACTGTCGAAACAATATTATTCCGCGTTATTTATATAGCGACGTGTGTTTTCTATTTTTTTACTTCACAAATGTCAATTTAAAGTAGAATTGGCATTTGCCGCTATTTGCAAAAATTATACCATCTTCCGATAGCGGTGTACATACATTAGGCCCCAAACTTGTAAATTTGTACATCACACTACTCGTAGATCAATAAATCAAAATTGACCTCAGGTTGTTAACTATTTAAAGCGACCTACTTTAGATGTCAGTTAAACAATCCTAAATTCAGAATAACAATATTCTGCTGGCATTTGGGTTAGCTGTGCGTTTCACATGCAAATATGTTTCATTGAATAACCCCGAGAACAAAACGTTCAACAATGTGTTTCAATTGAATTTTAATAGGAACGTGGGTCTCGTATGTATGCATAGTTTCACGCTGCCTCTTGCTGCCATCAAGACAACCAGTATGCAAATCTAGATGTACTACCCAGTTTCCCTACCCTTTATTGGGATGTAGACAATAAGACAGGACCGTATTGGAGTTTTTATAAAACAACAGGCACGGATATAAAATAAGTCCTGTGTTGTTTTTTTTTTTTATTATTATCGTATCGATACTTTGTAATTTTTTAAAAGTGTTGAGGATCAATGAAATCTACTGATGAACTGCTAACAGCCGATGGAGAGTACAAATCTTTTATATGAAGAGCTCTTTCGTACGGTCCTTTGCGACATTTTGTCCTAAATCAAATACCAAACTATATTAAACTATATTCTTCTCAAGGCTCGACAACCCCAACTCGCCTTCCCTGTCTGTGGCGAATAATCTTACACATGTCAGTAATTTATATTGAAACTGTAAACGAGAATGACAGCACCCAATAAGAGCATCACCCACTAAACTAAGCAGTAAAAGATTTACGCGTTTTCAATTCCTGGCAAAAGAGAATTTCAAAGTATGTCAACAAAATAACATCAACAGCGGAAATGTTTTCCCTCCCTTCGATCCACCGAACGTTATGCTACCATATATCACCCATCGTATAGCGATATCCTTTTTTGAAAATTTTAAAAACATATCTGTTGAAACCACACGCCACAACCACACACGGATGCACGAGCACGGCACGGCAACCAACTTCAGGGCAGATTTCTGATACGCATATCAATTTGGTAAATATGTATTACAATTTTTCCGTTCTCCGCTCGAATGAAGGGAAAACAGAAAGTGAGGAAAGCTCTCAAGAAAAATCCTTTCTTTTCTCGTGCTTCGTTCGAATTTCTTCGTGCTTGATTTTACGTTGACAACATACGTAACGTGTGGTGGGTGGATTGTTATGTTGATGTTTACGAGCTGTTCTGTATATGTGGTATATCACTCCACATGTTCTCGCTTTGACACAGCGATAAAACTGTCCAAATAAAACAAGTTAAATCATTTTATCGTGGGGTATTTTTTTGTTGGATGTTATTTTTATCTTTATTAGAAACCAAACTAATTAAATGTGTCACGCAAATATCAACGCGTTTACGTTGGTTTACATTATCTAACCTTACGTTGTTCATGGAATGCAATCAATAAGTAAGAGATTTAATTTCTTAAACATTTTTTTTTTAACTCATTTCTCTTTGGATATTTAATTTAATTTGTTTGTTCTCTACGAGTATATGCATTAAATGATATGACGGATACTATTGTAGTTGGTGTTGAATTTAGTGATGTTGAGATCCTTTGGGACTTCCTATTTCATATATTTAGACACCGCGATACTTCCTTATTAGCATCGCCCAAACGTCTGGATAACGTGTCTGCAGGAAGGTCGTCAATTTTTGGGCATTTTGTGCCTGCTGCGGGGAACAGTTTCTGCAGTTGCGGAGGATCACTTCAGGCAGAGCAGCTGGAAGTAGAAAAAAATGGAAATGGTAGAGATTAATTTAAATTCTGACAATTAATTCAAAAATTAAATTATATTCCTAGTTTCAGATAATGAAATATATGCGAATGCAGCGAGCAGTGCGTAACGGCCGAGCGTCGCTCGGTGGGTACATCGACTATAACCAAACTCAATGTGAAAGATTTAAATGATCCTGACATTTGTCCTTTTATAACTCCGACCTCAATGAGAGAGCTAGGTCCTAAGTTAAATTAAATTAAATTAATTTATTGTAAGTGAAAATGGATAATTTAATATGGAAAATTTTGACATTTTGAGTTTCTTAAAATTTAACCTGGAAATATTGTTAGTATCGCGCTTTGTCTACATGAGTTCCACTCCCAAAGACAATCTTTGAAGTGATTAAGCTGTATATGGTCTTCTATGGTATAGTGCACAGGCATGGACTTTTTCGAAGAGGAATGAGAATTTCGTAGGACGTTTTGAAATAATTATTCTGCCCCTGATACTCAGTTCAGTTTATGTTGATGCGATAGGCTGTACGGAAGATTGAGTGATATTTTATATTCAGTTAATTATAATTTTTCGCCATCACCTTAAATGTTTTGTATGTCACAATCAGGGGCGTAGCGAGGGTTCGAGTCTTGGGGGTGACTTTCATTGAAATGCCGACTTATTTCAGGAACTTGCCGACTGTATAGAAATTATGAAAATCGACCGAGCGCCCCAGCGGTTATCGAGTTATATTTAACTTCATCGAATTTCATCCCATAGAAGATGTTTTTTGTATGGGAGGTCCCACGGCCCTTTGTCCAATTTTCACAAATTTTAACAGGAAATATCCCAGGCCTAATTACCTAAGATCACCTGTAAATTTTAGCTCAATCGATTCGGTGGTCTTCGGGATATAAGAATTTGATTGTTTTTGTTTGCACCTATATGGAAGGCGCCATACAGGAACACCCCTGGCCCAAACCTAAAGGACCCTTCACTTTTCTAGGTCGCGGCAGTTCGCACATTTCAGCCATCAGCTGTATTAAGAAAAAAGTTTATAAACAGCTTAAATAACAAAATTTCGTTTTCCAAACGTTTTGCCGCGAACGAAAATGCCCTTGCCGCGAATTGTCAAAATTCGCAATCCACATCAATAACCCGAGTTCAACAAACTAGCGAATAGAAATGCCTACGCCTCTGGTCACAATAGACAGCTTTATATGATTAGCCCGGATAGTATAAAGCATAAATGACCAAGAACGAACCATTCTAACAATTCTGTAAGTCCACCTTAGGCTCCACGTAAAACAAACTTGATAGGAGTAAATGAAGGCTACCTAGGGACCGATCTGCAAGGTCTTGAGGTTGTGGCCGTACTATAATCCACATCCCTTATATTCGTTTTTGATATGATGTTATTTTAGAGGTATACTGAATTTTGGAATAAAAGATAACGCATATACCAACATTGGCAATGACCAGTAATGACCACTGTATTGTCTTTATTAGAAAGACAATTTTATGCCATTATTGCTTAAGTATGATTTCGGGCATGAAGCACACATTTTGAAAGTTTAATTTTCAAATATTTTTTTTCGAGCAGCTGAGCCTATATGTCCTATATGTCTTAAGTCTACAATTCGCATGGTGAAATGGCCAACATAAGTCTGGTTCTGTTAAAAAGGGCAAACCAAAATGACTACAAGAAAGCTATCATCTTTAAAATCGGTAATAGCTGGAAAAGTGAAAAAGGTGTTGCCAATTCGAAACGCAAACCTCTAAAAAATACCAATAGCTTATTTTATGTGTTCTTATATTTTTCGTCACTTGAAAAGGACTATCACTTTTCGTGTAAATATTTCAACATTCAGCAAAATATTAGCATTCCGATCACATTCGACTCCCATTAGCTATTTACATCGGCTATAGCCATCAGAAAAGACAATCTGCAAGAACACGAAACAGAAAAAACTGAAGCATTTAACCCCATCATTTCAAAGGAATTCAGTGGAACATATTGTAGAATTGACTGAGAAGTTGAACCGATGAAGTTTTTCCTACGAGAAAATTAATAAATTCCTTTTTTAGAACTTTTAGAGAACAATAAGTGCTTAATTTTTTTTTTATAATTCATAAGCAAAATTGTAAAACCAAGATTGAGTGCAACCATTAAGTTTTAGTGCCTCATATAAACAAAATAATTTTTTTTCGGTTGTGTTTTATTACGTATTGCTGTAGCTGGGGCCTTAAACAATTGACAGTAGGTGTTCTAGAATGCATCAAATATTATTTAATTGTTTATTTCTTATAAATTCATTGTTAAAAACTAATCTAATTTATCTAATTTAAATCATGTTCTAACTTTCCTTTTTTGACCAAACATGTTTATAATACCCTATTTAATATTGCCTATAAAGTTTTTTGTTTTCTAACATACTTAGACCGCTAATCCCCAAATGCACTCGCAAGGCATTTGAGTACCTGAGTACATGATAATGAGTACCTTATGCTTCGTGCGATGATGCATTGAATTTTCTTGCTCTCTTAGCTAGTAACCACCAACCGCGAAACATCTTCTTAGCATTTGTCTTGGTCGTAATTAATTAGAAATAAATACAGAATTATAACGTTTTGGAAATTTGATATTTTTTCTTTACTTTGCTACTTCGTTACTGATAAGTAGGTACACATAGAATTGTGACACAAGATGTCAACTTTTTTTTCAACTATTTTAAACCAGTTTTTGCAAATTGCGATCAGCTCAGCTGACATTAAGACAATCTGTTGAAAATATCTACGTACCCTGCGACAGGATTAACAGTCCTTACGACCATCTAAATGTGAATGGCCCCTTTAAAGAAATAACCTTACCACCGTCTGTACAACCGTCTCAACATAAATTCCCTGCTTAGGTGGTAGTCGGTGAAGTAGGCTTTCTGAATTTTAGCAGTTGAGTTGGCTTTAATTGAAAGAAGCAACTTATCGTTGCCTGCTTTCTGTAAAGTGCCAGAGTGCCACTATTTAATTAGACCATAGACCGACGTTTGATTGTAGGGCCTAAACCTCATTAGGCACATTTTTGGCACCTATAAACTACTGTTGATCATTGGGTATTACTCTTCACGGAAAAATGCTTATTGTTGGTGCAATTTGTGCTACCGCAGCAAGATGTTTAATCATAGGATATCGCGGAACCACGCTTGTTATTTGGCCAATTTTATTCGCCTTTGACTAAAAATGATGGTTAAAAGTAGGGCCTCACCGGTTAATGCTTGAAAATACCATCTGGATTGGAAAACGGACAGTAAAAGCAGAACAAACAAAAATCGTGTTCTATTCGGTAGCCCATTTTGAAATTTCTGTCAAATTTCATTATTTACTAGTTGAGACGATTTGTCGAATGACTGTGATATACCAGGAACGGTAAACATCACAGGAAATTTGCAGTTTTTTACCAGCCTCCATCTTCGATACATCTTAAAAATCCATTGGCCGCAAATCACTCCAGACCATGAATTGTGACCCGAATTGAATAACAAAAGCTGTTGCATGTAAGTCAAACTAAATGACACTGAAATAGAGCTGCATACAAAGGAAGAGGGAAACTATATGCCACCCTAAACCCCTTCTGGAGTTGAATCATGATGACAGTTTCAAAAGAATCAAAAGTAATGCACGTCACACAATGTCCTATATTCCTTTGGATACACCCCCACTTTTACTTAAATTATGAAATCTCGAAGTTTACAAACTGCTTTCATGACTGCTATATTTGCTTTAGCATTATGTCAGAAGGGCCCTCAAAAAGCGATTCACAAAATTCAAGAGACAAATTCAGAACTTCGGAGCACAAATTCCCATCGAGAAATATTTACCAGAATAAGTGGCAAACTTTCAAGTACTCCGGATTACAAGGGGATTCAATTGCGAATCAACTTTTGCAAATGCTTTTACGATACACGTAGTACCTACACATAAATTGATTGCCTATCTAGTAAGCAGGTAGATCCTCCACTTATCCTAAATCCTTGCTAATTTCCCAATTCAATCGTACCTGCGGGACTACGAGTATTCAAGCAAATCGAAACGTTTCCCCAAGGATCCATTAATGTCTGAAATTAGACTGCATCATCTGGTGATGAATCTCCTCCATCCCCACTCGAACTGGCGGTAATCTTGTTTATTTATTTATTCAGCAAAATTTGTGTAAATAGACGAGTACCTCGCAGGACCGCAATTTCGTGGGGATATCTGGAGAAATGCTTCGATATCAATTAACATTGAGAAGTAGGAACGTATGTACGCTGGCATAAAGACATCATGCATGGCTTTGTAGCTTTGTACAAAACGAGTTGCTTTAAGCTACAGTATTCCTGGCTACTGTTCAAAAGTGGAATTCTTGATTTACGGTTCCTCTTTCATTCGGATTTGCGAGTAAAGAGATATTCTTTTGTTCGTTTAGATTTGTTTGCTCGCATATTTACAATCAAATTGGTGTACATAGATAGAGTATCGTAAATGCTCTGGGGGGAAGATGTTGCTGGAGTTTGGCTGGCAAAATGTGGTTCCGGAGAAACTATTTCTGTGCAGATGCTTTGTGGGATGAATATAGGAGAAAAGTTCTTTCCCAACAGTGATAGCAAAGGATTAAGATGGAAATATTCAATCCAGTTACTGTGCAAATTCTGGGATCTCAATGGAATTACTTATATACGATATCCACTTACGCAGTTGGGTGTTATCAAATCTCTTGGAAGAGCTTATGAGTTTAAGAAGAAAAACCAATTAAGTGCTTCTCTGTATTTGTATTTACATACTAGCTGTACCCGTCCAGCTTTGCTCGTGCACAGGAATTGTATTGCTTAGGACTTAGATAATAATGTTCTTTCGTAAAATGAGCATAAATCTATTTTCTGGAATTTTCTTTCTGTCTAAACCTGAAATATACAGCAATACGAAAAAAACAAAAAAAGAATCAAGAAAATCATAGATGATTTTTGTATGGGAGGCGTCACCCCCGTTTGTCCAATTTTGGCGTGGCGATATCGATAATGGATGTAAAGTATTGGATATATAATGTGCAACCTCTGCATCGCCCTCCCTCTCTATGATCTTGTTACTTGTTTATAATACTGTATTCCCTTTCCTTTCCTTTGTTTCCCTCTTCCTGTGGAATGCAAACAACCACCCCAACCCTTGGCGATATCGATAATTGCTGTAATGTATTGGATATTTAATGTGCACCCTCTGCATCGCCCTCCCTCTTCATGATCTTGCTACATACTCTTGTTTATAATACTACAATTCAAACAACTACCTACCCAACCCCACACTGTTACCATACCACATATAAGAATGAACGTCTGTACGTCTCTTCTCTTCTGAAGATTATTAATATACCCCTTGCCATAATATACATACCTACATATTATACAGCTGTCCATAGCACTCACTGCGAAAACAAATCAACCCTTTCTGAATGCGTGGTACATATACGTATGCTAGTGTGGTTTTGTTTTTGTTTGTCGTGTCGCACGATCGCAAAAGTATAAATATCCATTTGTAGCAAGGTAGTACATATATGACTGTGTATGTAATTGTATATACATATTTTCACTTAAAAAAATACATTTTGGCCAAAAACTGTTCCTAAGGACGTGGCTATAAACGACATAGCCTATAGCAGTCTCACAGTCTTAAGGAACATTTAACAAAAAGTTTCATCGAAATCTGTCCAGTAGTTTTCGAGTTTTTAGCTGACAAAGAAAAGTCCTACAGTTTTATTATATGTATAGATGTGAGGCAGATATAGTTTGATTTAATTTAAATATTTGTTAGGATAATGATAAAATTGTCTGCCAAATTGTATCAACTCTATGCATTTAGACTTATTTAAGCAAAAGATGGAGGAATGAATTAAATCACTGAAGTATATGCTGCTAGGGTACATGACTTTAAAATGAGATAACATATAAAAAAATCATGATAATGAGCATTAGAAAACTTATTTCATATTTGGCATGTTGGCTTTTGCACCACAGCGGGATCGAATTGATGGAAATCGAGCCGTTGAAGCCGTGTACCGCAAGTCTATACTCATGGTGAAATGGCATACGTCCACTCATGGTGAAGCTGTCAAGTTGGTTGTCGCTAAAAAAAAAAAGTGGTGTCAATTCAAAAAACAAATAGAATTATCGGAGATCCTATTTTTAAAGTAAGCAATTGTGGTGTGGGTCCAGTATTCGAGTAGTCTCTAGTGAATTAAAAAATCTACTGAATATTATTGTGTGCCACTTCTTGCCAAGAACTTCTTGGTCTATGTGGATTCTTAATTATAAAGAAACAGCAAATAACAGCTTTGCTTTCAAGCAGAGCGCTCCCTTTTATCGAGCAACGATATCGGTGAGACGCTTCAAAGCAATTTCGTAATAAATCGTATTTTGTTATTTTATTTGCTACGCATATTTTGTATGTCTCATACTACAATATACTTTATTTTACTTTTAAGCCTACTTGGTGCAAACATGTATTTTTGTATCGACATTTTGCATGCAAATTTAACGAATATCTACCTGGGTAGATACTGTCCATGTAAGACAAAAAAAAACCAAAAAAAGACAAAACTTAAAAAATAGTAAGAAAGGACATTCTCACACAATTTTTTTTATAATTATCTTCAATAAAACAACAATTTAGTCACTGATTCGAAACTGCATTAAAATCTAATAAAAAGCCGAAGAGATATTTAGAGTTGAAAATTCGAATATCTACCCGTGTAGATATACTGTCCATGTGAGGATTAAAGGGTCATATTCATATAAACGAAACGCTCTCGCCACCAATTTATGTTACGCTGGAGTACCATAAGGTAGTCATCTGGGCCCTCTGCTCTTCCTTTTGTTTATTAAAGACATTCCTGACTTGTTTTTGAGTTATCAGTGTTTTATGTTTGCCGAAGATTTGAAGATGTTACGACCTATACGCTCAGTGCAAGATTTAATTCTTCTGCAAGAGGATCTTACTTTCAATATGGTGTCATAATAATGACTTTCATCTCTATCTATAAATGTCAAAAAGTATAGAATGGACTTCATTTTATGAAGGAGATTCTTCTAGAATTTAGAAGATTCTAAAGCGTCTTACTAGAGTAGCTCTTCGTAGACTGCGATGGAATATTGAAATGCCATCTTACGAGACGGGGTGCAAATTATTTCGTATATTACCTCTTTTCAGACGAAGGCAATATTTTTTCAATTATATTTATTCGCGATCGTGATTTGATAGGTTGTCATTGGTCATATCGATTGCTCTTTTCTATTATCATTAGTTGGTTTTTATAATCCTGCGAGAGTTCTTGGAAATCGGGTTATCTGTGGATACAATGAACCAATTTCTATATGCCTTAGGCCAACCCAGGGAATCCAATGCCTTTTAATTTTTTTTTGTTGAGTGGTTATTATTTGAAATTTTGTGAAATCGGATCGCAGTGCCACCTACCGGGTCCAATTGTGTATCTAAACCATCCTTACACCCATTCAAACACACACACAAAATTGCATTAAAATCGGTCGAGCCGTTTAGGAGGATTTCGGTTACAAATACGTACAGACGAATTATATATATATAAAGAAGCTCATAAACGGCTCAAATACTCAGGTATATAAGTTGGTCTCAATCGTTATTGTTGGCTTAATAGAGCAGTCTAGAGACTTAACGTAACCCCAAACAAAAAAGTCGAAGAGCGTCATATAATTCCACTAATCGTCAATAACCAATTTAATCAATCAATTTCTGAACAAACAAATCCGGTTACCGCTCCCAGTTCCACGCCTAGTTCTGCAATTCCGCCCATATTTGGCAAAATTTCTGACACATGCACATGTACCAAATCTCGAAACAATAGCTGGAATAAATTTATAAAGTTTTTATTTTTGTTGTTAAAATATAGCGCTTAAGTTATGTGGGACCATTTCAATAGCCCTTTGCGACATTCTCCAATCACCCGCGGACATAAGGTAGTCCACGCATGTTTGATCGGATAAAGGTTTTGGAAACGTGTAATGGACAAAGAGTCAGACGTATTGCTATCAATTCTAAGTGAATTTAAAAACTGGCTTCTGCCCAAGCGTCAGCATATCTCACGCAAAAGAGGTTCAGTTACCTTCACCTTATGTCTAACCTGCCAACCTCATAAATAAATCAGCTGTGTCGTCTACCACCCACCGTAAAGAGTATCTATTTAATTGAAAAAATGTTTTATATTCACAATGAAACGGCAATTGATTTGACGTCGCTTTCCCTGTCTCATGACTCTTAATGGTCTTTCTTGGAAATTCAATTCGATGACTGTTTCGCATTCGCCCAAGGCACGGACAAGGACAGAGACACCCCCACCAGCACCCAATAGAAAAGATTTACTTGAAGATGATGATGGAAACTCAATGACCCTTAACATTCAATTTTATTTAGTAATCGATTGGAAATTTAAAAGCTCCATCCACTTCTCTTTTATTCTCTTGATCAAGCTGCAGATAGATAAAACAGAGATACGCCTACGATTAAGAATGGTCGTACATGTGCTTAAGTTATTGAATGCGATTGTGTTGCTTGATAACACAATCGCATTCCGCAATTTACCTGAGACTACAAATTTCTTGGAAACTTTCCAAAAAGGTAGCTATATGTTATCCCAAGCACTTTAAATTTAATTTAGATTTCTTGAAAGAAGCTTTTAAAGGTCCTGCAAAATCGTTTGATGTATAGATAAATTTACGCTTGAGTGTTCATTTGCCACTTCCATTTTTTTGTTGCGTCCTTTCGGACTTCCTTCGAAGAACTGAATTCAATTTTCAACTCGAATTCATTTACCCTCATTTTCGATAAGGATGAGGACCTCTCTGTAGGAATACGAATCTGTTTTGTGGATGGGACACTATCTGCCATTAAATTTCGAAAAGATACTTGTTAACAAAAGTAGAGTTATGGTATAAATTGGAAAAGGTGTCCTTTTTCATGCCTTAATCATTCTACTAAGGATTCTCTTCACAATACTTTGTTGCAGGTGAGGGAATGCATATTTTTATGGAATTCATATGTCAAAGTAAAAGAAAAAGTTCGTGTCGCCATTGGAAACGCTTAGTCTTCATTTTCGCCCAAAGTGTCACTCAGCCGGCATAAGCGCACTGAAAGGCGCGCTTGACACAGAATACGGAATAAAAGTAGTCGTCTGTTGCAGCAGGAACGAATATTACAAGTACCTACATAATGCAAGGAGCTTTGAAACTATCTGTCATATAGTTGAATCTATTGTGCACGGAAGTGCTACACATGACAAACACATTTGCAATTCAAATGTGTTGGACGTGTCATTCGTATACTCATCATAGCCACACATCATAGGGGATGGATATTTTCTTTTATTTACACAGTCTCTAGGAAACTTATTTTCATATTAAATTCCTCTTTTATGTTCGGAAGGATTTTTAAAGGAGAGCTTGAAATTAAATGTATGAAGCTACAAAAGTTTAAAGGCTTTTGTATTAAGTTTAATTGAAATTCTTGCTAATGTCAGAGAGTTGCCTTCTCGAATGTGCCAATTTAAAATTTATTGTAAACAGTCAACGTTCAACGTGATTTTCATTCAGCACATTTCAATTAAAAAACAATTCTCGTAAAAGTTGTATTTAACTTTTGAGTTTCCATTTCCATTTGGATTTGAAAAGTTCAAATAATTTAATAATTTTTGTTAGATTTATAAATTAAAATCAATTAGGGTGCCCGATGGCGCTGTTAATGGCTCACTTTTGTTTGGTGGAAGTTCAGTAGATATAGTACGAAGTACTTTTGAATGTTAAGTCACTGTACAAGATTTTGCAGCCCTAAGTAATGATGGAAGTATGTATTAAGGCAGAAACACATTTGTCACAGGTATGATTGTATGCGTTAAAAGTTATAAAGCAATTTAAAGAGCCTTCGAGTGAAATGGTGACTTCGTTTTCATTTTAAAATCTATTGTGACACTTCCTTTTTTCAATATTATTCATCAAATTTATATCCGAACGTCGAAATTCTTGTCCTATTCATCTGTTGAATCATTTTAAATTACTGTAAAGCTAATCACTTGATCGCACTGTCCCCATATATACCTAGAATTGTTACTATAACCTACAATTATTACACATGACAAAAATCGTGTGCTTCCATGATATACTAATATGTCACTATGACGTCTGCATTTTTCCTAAAGTGGTCATTCTGTCTGATCGACGACCAAATGACTGTATTTGGATGACTGTGTGAACGCCTTTTTTCGATGCTTTTGGGACTGAATGACCGACTTTTTTGACAGCATGTCACAGACTGCGTGACACTGCGCTAGGTTTGTTTGGCACTAGTGCCAAGAGTTTGTCCTAACACGTTCGATAAAGCACTGAGTTCGCAGTGTTAGTACGCGATTTTCTTTTAGTTCAGAGCAGAACCTGAACTGTCAAAAAAAAGTTCATGTTTCTTTTTTTGCTCAGAATTTGTGTTTCTTTTTTCGCTCAGAGAATGATCAGAGTGCGCTCTATGAACTCAGAACAAAATGACTGAACAGGCGGAGCAAAAAGTTGATTACGCACTCACAGTCACATTTGACAGAAAATAAACCGTATAAAATAGTTGAAATGGCGGACGAGCCTTGTTGTTCTGGCACAGAAGGTAAACCAAATTAATAAATAACAATTAATAAATAAACATTAGACAGCTATGTGCTCAAATGTGTTTCATAAATAAATCAGAACGATCTGAGCACGTTCGGTTCAGTCTTCAGTGCAAGCTCAATATGCTCGAGCTCTGCTCTGAACTAAAAAAGAAAATCGCCTAATGAAAACCTGAGATTGAGGTGAGCACTGAGGCGCCCTAATTCAGCACCGAACTGATCCTAGGTATTTAGTCAGGGCAAGAGTTTAGTGTTGGATTTTCCTGTCATTACTTTGTAGCTGTCATTCGGGTGAACTCTTATTTTTTGAACTATTTTGTGCTGCACAGTTGTCAACATTAAAATCATTTATTAAACCAGTTTATTGTTATTGGAAGTGATTAAAATCTTTATTGGTACATTTTTAAAGTGACAGAGGTCTCAGGGTTACATGTTCATGTTCGACGTGAAGCTAATTTCGTTTTCGATTGGTCGTCCGAAAGCAATCCGAACGCTTCTGAAAGCGTTCGATTTACACTCAACTGACAGTTCTTCTCTTGATAAGAAGAGAAATTTGCTTCTGGATTTGAATTCATAATCGCGGAGAGTTCTAACGGACAGTTCTGGACGACCAACCGAAAACGACATAAGGTTCTGGGAATTCTGGGTTTTTGACAGCCACAAAAAAGCAGTGACATTTCTCAGTGCGCACAAAGGTGTACTACATCAAACGTACCTACTATTTTCTACTTGTCATGCTTTTCGCGATTGACATAATTTTCCACTATTAGGGCAGCCGCACATTGAACACGAATTTGTATCATACGTAAACGAATGAATGCGGTCGTACGAATTGAGTGCGCGCACTGAATATTCGAATATGTATTAACTTGGTTAACGGACATAAAAGGGGGTATGCAACACAGGGCACTATCTATTTAACGGAGAAAATCGTATTCAGTATGAGCTAGCACGGGGCAGAACTCTCTGTGAAAATGGAGTGTAGTTAAATTAATTTTTTAGAGTCAGTGAAAGTTTGTAAAGACACCTCTTTCATTATTTACGGTTAAGACTCATCACAGGAACATTAGCAATAAAAATGTCTGTTTATATCTGGACGTAATTAATGGTCATAAAACCATTCCAGTCTCGTTATCATTACTGGCAATGGATGTCCAGATGTATTGCAGAACCCAGAAGTAATTATAAAGTAGGTACAATATTGTGTCAATCGCGGCGATCTTGTCAACGTTTCAAGCTGTGTAATCGCTTGTCATGTACCGGACTATCACTCTAAAAATGTCACGATATTGGTACCACCTAACATATAGGTTATTCGCTCCAGCTAGCGCCTGAAAAATCCTTGGTATCGATATTTGCACATCAAAAGAAAAGAATACAAACTCACATAATACTTGTATAATGTTAATGTAGTTATTCACCATGTCTCACTTGCCGGTTCTGTAATCGTAATGACCTTCAAGCCGAGGAGAATATAACACATATACTGTGCGAATGTAAGGCAATATATCGAAGTCGAAGGAAATTTCAGGAAAGGTACTTCTTCCAACATTTAGAGGAGATAGATCATACGAACTACAAAGGGTTTTTTTTTAAGGGTAAGTGTTTAGGTGTTTTTTCCATTGTAGTTTACTGCAGTTGCTTCCCTTTAGGAATCGCGATTGACCCTGGTGGTGCCTAGAGCCGTTGGAGATCTCCATCTCTCTGATTCCCCTATTTAACCTAACCTTACCTACTCTACTCACCATGTCCAATAGAAATCAGTTTGATTGTTTTAATAGATTTTACCTAAGTGGTCTATACAGTAGGTAAGGTATATAGCTCTACCCAAAGACTCCATAAATTAGTTTTAATTAATGAAAAACCATCATTTAAATGTGTATAAATTGTCAAATTAAAATGGTAAACAAATTTCACTCACGAATTTGCAAAACAATCGCACCTCCCTATATGCCTCATTGAAATGCAAACACATCCTGAAATTAATTTACCAACCGCAAATAGGCGGCAACTCGCTATTTTTGGCTCTAATTAAGCGTAGCGAAATAATATGTCGTCACATTGTTTCCTGTTTAGTTGAAATTCCATATCCGGTCAACGTTTAATTCAAGTGCAAATTAAAAGCAGACTATACGTCCTTCGCATATCCACAACCATTATTGCAGAAATTCCGTGATCAATTGATTAAATTGACTGAAAATCAATCGGAAGGCTATTCAGTTTAACGTCGATGTAATTAAATGAAATTAAGGTAGAATCGGAAATTGAATCGGACATCATTATGTGGGCCAAGGATACCCAAAGATAGAGTATAGGTATATGTAACAGCTTGTATTGCCAGCGGCGAGAAATTTACATCTTGAAACTTCGTCTGTATACATTCATTAACCATTTTCGAAGGAAGCGAAAACTTTGTCCACCAGTCCTGGGAAAAGTAATTTAAGCTACTCTCTAATGCCGGCGCTTTAGAATGCGTGAAGTCATAAATAATGCCAACAACGACTGCTGTCTGTGTAGCAAATATTGGTCTGGTGAGTATGTAACTCCAGGAGGACACGTCCTCCGTTTCCTTGTAGAAAGCATTGCAACTTTGTTTAAGATTGTTTCCTGTTACTGTTGTTAATGTTGTCCTTACAGAAATGTGTTATGGTAGTACTTTCGAATTGCATTTCACAATTAGCAGCCAAGGAGGTAGCTTCGTGTTTAGATTAACATTTTAGATGTAGTCCTAAGGGCTTAAGTTATACTGCAATAAGTTATGTCATCATCAGCAGCACAAATCCTTGTGCATACTGACTCAACGAATGTTAATTTCCTTCTTGGAGAATGTAGGTAAGTGCATGCTCAAGGTGTAATGTCGAGAAGGGGAGTGTTCTTGTTGTTGCTTAAATGCAGTTTAAATTTTTAAATTATACATTTGCACGAGGTTCTTGCACAATCGCAATTAGTGCGTGTAGACCCATAGGTAGGGGTGATAGACGTCTTTCGTAAGAATGCAACTTGTCGTAAGTTTTTTTTATATAACCTACGAAACTATAGTTCTTTATACCACTTTAGGTAACAGCCACGGAGGTAGAGAATACAGAGTAAAGCGAAGAATGGGGTATAGATTTTGCTTGTACTTATGTACCTACACTCGGATTGGGGTATTGGCTTGTCTGATGGTTAAGCAAATGGTTCCCAAATATATGCAGGCGCCGAAGAATCCTGGATCTTTTGGATGACGTCTATACCGCCAGTAGTTGTGATCTATAATCTAATCATGTACACAACTTCTATATTTGTAAGCCGAAAGTCCTTCAATAGGCAACGGTTGTAAGTCTCTAAGGACATGGACAAACATCCACCGTCAGTCGCAATATTAGGATGCCTCTGCAAAAGGACGAGATTCTGCGTAAACAAAGACGAAACGCAATACGGTTCGTGCGTGGTCTGAGTAAACGCAATCCTGATACCTTAACGTACAAATACAAGAAAGCACTCGACAAGGCCAAGAACCTACTAAGAACACTTCCGACTGACCTGGAAAAGAGGGAATCAGCCAGCTCTAAGTAGGCTCCCAATAGTTTGACTGGGAAGGGCAAGGAGGGCCACTTGTCCTTCACTCCGATGGCGGATAGACTTAGGAGACCTGCAATGGGTTCGGGGGTGGACTCTCAACCTAATCCCGAGCAGTCGCGAAGAGCTACGGGTTCTTGGCGCAGCATAAAGGAAGACTATATGTTGGGTTCCCGGCAGCTGGCATGAAAAGGGTCCTTCCTTGAACCAAACCAGGCCGACACCACAGTAATGATTCCCCCTGTAATCTGAGACAGACAAATGGGAACAAAATACTAATTGCGACAAATGAAAGATGGAGCAAGCTCCACTCCTGTGGCATAACGTGGAAAATGTGGCCAATCTATAACAAACGGAAAACTGAAAAAAGTCTTACAATTAAACAAATCATTGTCCACTATTCTGGGTATTATCACCGAACACAATACGCTGAAATACGATACCAAGAAAATGGGAATCAATACAGATGACCTGTCACAGAATATGTTTTCCTCCGCAGAATCGGAGTCACCGCCGAATCGTCTCATTTTCTTAAGATGGTAAGGTAAACTTTTGGCTTATGAATCCCTTAGCCTGCCTCTGACTTTAAGATGGTCCATAATTCAGGAAAGTTATCATCTTCCCACTTCTTAATTTTTAAGCATATTTGAGTCAAGTTACCCAGAAGAAGGGCTTAGAACTGGTAAGAAGACTCGACTCTACTTCATTCTAAAAATGGATACTGAAAATTGTTCGAGTTAGAAACATTGAACAGTACCAACTGCACCAACAATGCACTGGTACTGGATCCGACATCTCTGGATTTGTTTCACCGATGGATCGAAATCCATCAATGGGAGTTTGAGCCTTCGCGAAAAACGCCAAAGTTTCGATATCAATGGATTAGTACTGAAAGAGTATTAGCAGTGCCAAAATACATACCTATTCAGATAGTCAAGGAGCACTTAGTGACATCCAACTCAATGGATGCTTCAAATCTGGATCCAAAATTTGCTCTGTCTAATTTGTTCGTAAACATGTCAAATGTCTCATAGAAAAGGGTTGTGGCAGTGGGTTGGTGCCCAAGTGACAGGTGGAATTGTAGAGGCATATCCCTTATAGAGGATTTTGGCATTACAACTGCATATTTTTGTTTACCCGGAAACTTAAAATATATGCGAGATGACCAAGAATTCAACATATGACGACATTTTAAGAACTGATGAATCGGTGGCACCATACGTTTTTTTGTCACTTCAGTGCGCGTTAAATCACTTTCATGTCACTTTTTCGGCATTCCATTGCCACACGACCCCTATGACAACTGCCACCTGCTCACCAGTCACCACGCCACCGTCACGCCACTTCGGTAGGCGACTTGTCTTAGAATAATAGTGATGCCCAGTCACGCCGCTCGTTTTGATGCAATCTAATTTAAATACAGTACTTCAAGAGGCTTCCATCGGCATTGTAAAATATTCGAGTTATTCACATACTATTGGGTCCACTCCACATTGACCCAAAATTCGCCAAAAGCAAAGCAGCATCCCTTGGAGCAGATGTAGAAATTTAGTTGTACCAGCAACAACAGTGACATGGACTTATTTGTGTACCAACACTGCCGTCAAATGAATTTAAAATTCCGTTTCCATTTCCAGGATCGGAATTTACCCCAATTGTTCTCTTTTCCAAATAAATGTATCCTTCCGCTAAAAATTCCCAATCGACCGATGAATTTCGATGAAATTGTTTTCCCAAAGGGGAGTAGGCAAGAAGCGCAGTGTTTTTGATTGCCATTGCAAGGCGTCACGTTTCTGCGAGACAAAACAAAAATACACCACTTGAACAGAGTCTTAGAGAAAGCTGCATCGTTGTGACAGCTGCAATGAAACTGCTAGATAAACTTATGCAAATACATGCATCCGGCATTTACCCGGAATTACTGACGAACAGAATAAAAAGCTTTAGTATTTAGCACAAGTCTGAGAAATTTCACCACCCTTGCTAGGATGCTATCTAAATACACTTATAGTATATGTTCAGCCTAGACATGTGTGTGCTGGATGTATCTAATATATGGGGTCATGATTGCGTTGACACTATTCACAAAATAATACATAAGATGAAACGTGGTACTTATCTGCATCAAGGATGCATGAATATTTCATGGATACAAACCTCCCCCAAGGAATACCAAGTATACTCCAACGTCAGGGGAAATAGAGCCAACAAAAACTATCAGCGCATAGTGAGAGGAAAATGATATATTTAAAAAAAAAATGATTACTCTCGCTGTATGCAAAAAATTCGTGGCTCATAAATGTGGTCTCCCTTGGGTTAGGGAAGAGCTGATTTGAAATTTATGTGGTAAATATTTCAAATGCCGTGTGTGTGCTTTTGAATTTGTAATCGTGCCATTGGAGGGTGCTGCTGAGGCTTAAACTTGAATGCAAATTTCCTTGAAATTCCGCTGGATATAGTGGTGCGCCAAATTATCAACAATTTCAGTGCAATTCCATGAATTTTTGGTCTAGGCCCCATGCTTCAATGTGAATATGTTCTAAAGAACGATGTGTGTACAATTTGCCGTAGTCTAAAGGGAGCTAATTTGCATGAGAAATAACATTGATTCTAGCGAGGAATTGATGGAAATCAAGTTTCAAAAACAATTAAATTATTTCTTGGAGTTATGTGCATGAACTAATTTGATAACAATTCTAGAAACTCTGGTCTTATTTGACAGTTAGTGTAGGTAACTATTTAAAGTTTTGTCCTCATAAGATAAGGTAGTGTTTAACGAAGTCAATGGAAATTTTAAGGGATATTGTAGGGACTAATACGGTCAATTGTGCAGCTCATTACCATGTCAAAAAAAAAATTGGTTCTTTTAGAGACAAAAATGGTCTAGGAAAATCATTATCCTAATAGGGCACCTAGTCCCGGAATTTCAATGGAGCCTGGGGTATATACGGACGCTCGACAACACAAGGGATACGTACCTAAATTGAAGTCTGTCTTTACGAGAGAAAAGGTGGATACTATACCATGATCCAAATAGACAAAATTGCGATGTCTATTAGAACCGCCAAATATTAAATTCATCGTTGGAAATTGGCTTGACCGAAAACTTTATTGAGAATGTAGTGCTTGGGGACCTCAAGGTTATAATTGGCAAATATTTGGAAGTCTTTACGTAACGACAATAGCAAATGCGTACCGCGTAATCGACTGTTCCATAGCTAAGGTGATAACCAGCTGTAGGCTTCATTGAATAAGAAACCACAAAGCAGCTCAAAGAACAAAGTCTACATAATCTTCCAGCTAAATGATATCGAAGAGTCTTGCAGTTGAAATAATATCTAAAGGCTTTGTATAAGAGCAATCAACTGGAAGAACGACTTCCAAAGATCTAACACATACCATAGAATATGTTGACTTAACTATACAAAATCTTATGAATAATGATGACAGGACTTTTAACTTCCCTATCTGCACAAAAGCCGATCTTGCAAGAACTATCAAGGTATATATGGTATTTACTTAATTACTAACTTACTTAAAAGACTTCCGTCCTCTGCGATCCCGGGCACGCTGCTTCGGACTAAATCCACTTCTTGGTACAGCTCATAGAGTTCGCGGTTATATCTTCTCCTCCATTCGCCATTCGTATCAAATTTTTATATATATAAAAATGGATTGTGGTTTGTGTTCAGATTCCTCAAAACCATTCAGGTAGGACATAGCTCCATACTAAGGAATCCTTCTTCAACATCCCTGATAAAAAGGATGAAAGTTTGGGTGAATTTGATTTCGGCATTCCGTACATGTACTATACCTAGATAGGGAGGACTGGCAAAATAATGAGGTTTTGAATGAAAATTAAATTTCGATTTATACGATTTAGTTCCAAAACTAAGGAGGTTACATATCCAGATATATACTCTAGTAATATGGACTTACACGTGTCATTAAGACTTCCGGACACATTCAGATCTACTTGATATGGAATCAATATCCAACAAGAATATCGCTATCTACATTGACAGTACAGGCTGCGCGCTAAAGGCGTCAGGAGCTGCCGCGAAATGCTCAGAGCCAGGCTGACGTCAATAATCAAAATGATTAAAACTCAGCAGATCAAAGCAACGAATGGCAATAGGGATACTCTCCGGGCACTGTCGTCTAAGTAACCACGCTAGGAGATTAGGTAACAAATTAGATAACAAATACGGATACGTGTAGGTATTGCGAAGACCTACATGACGCAGAGGATATTACTCATCTTCTCTGTGATTGTCAATGCTATTGCTCGATATAGGAGGAAATACCTTGGAAGGTACTTCTTCGACAATTTGGATGATTTAGCTTCATAAAACAAAACTGAAACAATTTTTATGTTCTGTAGGAAAATGAATGGTGTTGGCGATGGGCCCAATATGATGCCTAGTCCACTGTTATGAACTCACATCCTATACAACCTAACCTAATCTTGTGTTCGGATGCTTAAAACCTTGAAAGCGACTGGACCAAATTAGATACTTCCTTCTGCGTGTTTTTTTCTTAATTGCTAGGTCAAGGTTTAGGAAAAAAAGAAAAGTCGGAAAATTCTCAACAGGTGGCGCTGTAGGCGCCTTTTCCATATCTTGAAAACCACCGACTCAATTCAGCTCAAATTTAAAGATATTCGTAAACATTGGTCCAGGAGTGTTCCTGTGATGGTTGGTCAAAATTGAACATAGGGGGTGATGCCTCCCATACAGAAAACATCTTCCATATTTGTTTGTTTTGTTCGTATTGCTGTATTTCAGGATTAAGCAGAAAGAAAATTCCAGAAAATCGATTTATTCTCGTTTTTCGCATTTTACGAAAAAACATTATTATCTAAGACCTATAAGGGGTATTCCATCGTCACGGGTTGGACAATTGTATAATAAATTTGTTGTTTCCTTTTCAAATTTTATACATTGCTGTATCAAATCTACCTAGACTTTCATTAAACCAATACTTCTATTTGTTAGTTAATTTTTAACGTAAAGGAAAATACGCCACCTTAATTTATTTTGAAAATAGACAAGATCTTTTTCTCTGTCACGGGTGGGACAAATAAAAGACATGATTTCCGAGCAGTGAATGTTTTTACAGAAATTCTGCGAATTTATTTCACATATTTATTTAAAACCTTTTGTTTCTTACATAAAACGTTCTTAGGTACTATAACAAAAAGCGAATAAAAATACAAATTATTGTCTTAAGACAAAAAAAAATAAAAATGTAAATGTCACGGATGGGACAACGTTTGTCACGGGTGGGACACGTACGAATTTCTTTGCAAGAAACGATATTTTTTTAGGTCAATTTAAAAGAAAACAAAAAAGTTATAATGTCATTAATTTAAATGTTATTTACTATGAATTAACGAGGCCAAGGGCTCGCAGTCTGAGTCATTCCAATCACTTTTGTCTAGGTCCGAGTATATCAGAGCTACACTTAATTTAAGGGCCCTACACGTGATTGGTTGAGATTTAAACGTAAGGGATATTGTTAAATTTCTTGAAATAGTGATATGATTGTACTTTTGGGGTAGCAAGTGCCAAATCCACAAACCAGAGAGAATAGACCACCAGCTTCAGGCAAAAATGGGAGATCCATAGAGCCAGTTTTGAAATAAGTAGCTCCGCCTCTTTTTCTATCTGTGAATACGTGTTGTACCACAGAAATAACTGTAAATGTTATTAAGTGCCAGTGTAAGCGTGACCAAATTCGCCTCATAAGCAATACAATTACTGTGCACATGCAAAGCCGGGCGAGTACAACTAGTGTTTAACGCCTGGGATTCTCAGATGATCTCGCCGGCGAACTAAATCTTCTTCCGGGGAACTCGAAGCGACCGAAATTAGAATCTCTCGGTTTTCTGTGTAGTCTAGCCAAAATATACCTGACTCTCTATAACAGCGTCAACTTCAGAAAAACTTTTAAAATAAAGTATTAATTAAACTACACATATAACCATAAAACAAGTTATAAAACTTCCGCCGAAATAAAAGTCAGAGTTGAACCAATCAACTTTTTATGGTAAAGCCCCCGATTTATTTCATTTTATAGCTTTACAACCTTTCACGCGAAGTAGTTCTTCCTTAAATAAAATATAAGGCAAGTAAATGGAAAAAAGTCAACAAGTTGGAAGGGTTTGATGTCCATTAATAAATCTCATTGATTATGAATATGGGCAGCCTCTCTTGGTCCGCGAGCTGGTACTATTAATAATGTAAACTAATTGTTTTCAATCTGGATTCTAGAGAGAAACACTGCGACACTGTGTCGCCCTATTTTTATCCATTACGCCTTGAAATAGCCAAGCTATTTTTATAAATAGCGCAAATAATTATTCGAATGAATATAAGATTGTGGAGAAAGTTTTTTTTAATTCGATTGTTGGTTTTGTGGGCTGTGGACATTTTATTGCGCTGTCAAAGGAAGTAGTGGGATATTGAAATATTCTATTCATTTTTATTGTTGTTTGCGGGAAGTAACTTTGCTCATTGAAATTCAGTCATAGCTATTTTTGTTTTGGTTAAGAAGTTTTTTCTGCCAAAAATACGTCTACAACGCTTTTGATGTAGTTTAGTCTATATCTTCATCGACATTATAGACATTATGCGGTTTTATAGGCTGGTATAGGTTTTCAAATCAATAATCTATTCCACTGATTTAGATTATTCTTTAGAAAGTTTTATCTGTTTCCATTAAATGTGACATTTATGTTAATTTTTAAGAAAAGTTTCAGTTAATTTAAATAAATATACAGAAGTCTTGTTTCAATTTGAGAAACAATTGGCAACTTAAGTTTGTACTCAATTAAGGAATGAGACAAACCTTTGAAGTGCGAGATTTTCTACCGTCCGACAACTTAAGTTAAGACAGCCAAAAACTGAAGTCGATAAAAATGAGAATCGATAAGGTAGTTAAAGTACGTAGAATTAAAATGCTTGCTTGCTCCTGGGTATGCGATATCCTTCTTTACGGGATGGATGTGACTTTCAAGTCAGTTTTTTAATCTGACTTTAGTCAAGGAAATAAATATATAATATATTCCAGTTCCAAAAGTTGCGAAATTAAGTTTGACAAGAAGAAACTGTAGTCGATAAGGTACTCTTTCGAATTATGTCAATTATTTTGCTACAACATTTCATGCTCTATAAAATCTTACTATCCTTTCAATTTTATTCCAAGTTTACCTGTTTTCCCCATTAATGATGATCC
The DNA here is from genome assembly GCA_955612985.1 of Cheilosia scutellata. Classification (NCBI taxonomy): domain Eukaryota; kingdom Metazoa; phylum Arthropoda; class Insecta; order Diptera; family Syrphidae; genus Cheilosia; species Cheilosia scutellata. The sequence goes on from OY015314.1 coordinate 59,167,085, forward strand.
TTTAATGTACCGACTTTCCCGCCTTTTGTGACTCATTCAAGCACGACGAATAAAATTTCATCCAGGACGTGTTAATGATATCAATCACAAGAATATTCTCTCGACCCAAATAGCAAGGTATAAATAGTAATTAAGTTACCTATACCATATGAGACTTTCATCGCTCATCACATCAACGCGAAATAATTACGAAGCCAAATGGAAAAACTTTACCCAACAGCAGTCAAAGGGTGTCTTCACTTCTGTAATATTTATCACGTGAATGCACTTTCAAAGAATCCTGCAAATTTATCTAATTGGAGTGTAAATGTTCGCAAAAGCAAGACCGTAAACAAGGTCTTGCGTTGTGAACTAATAAGACTCCACCCAACAAAAGGATACCTTAATTACTCTGCCATCGCTTTGAACATTTTTCCAAATTACAACTGATTGCTGTTGCCCTTGGTTTTCCGAAGTTGACACCATAAGCCACATTATGCTCGGAGCAAATGTAATTACTTGCCATAATACTCGTACACCATCCCGTCAGTGGCATTTCGTACTCCCATTCATAAAAGGTATAAGTACCAGTATAAATCCTAATCGCTTGTCAAAGTACCGAGGAGTCATAGCTATAATAATAGAGCCATTCATGTCCACACAATCTACCCATGTGGTCAGGCAAGGCAGCACTATCTAAATACATCCCAATTTCTGAAATTGGTATAACCGCTGACGCAGAGAGTCGGATCAGTTTCATCCGACTTAACATGCAGCGCCAGGATTAATCCATTTTCGTTTTTTTTTTTCGTCTAACCACATCCTCGCCCGTCTGGAACCCATTGTTGCTAATGTATAGGTACGATTAAGGATATAAATTCATTTGGAATTACCACATGCCCGACAGGAACAACGGAGGCGTGCATACAAAAGCTTTTCAATTAGATGTGTTCTAATGGGAAGGACCCATGACAGGATGTATCTAGAATCGCAAAATAGCTTCGGAATAACAGGGGAAGCAATCATGTTTCATTGTGATGTGATGCTTCGTCCATGACCATTAAATTGTTTAAAGCAAAACACGTAAAACAAAAAAATTCTCCAACCACACAAACAGATCCTTGCATTGTTGTGCTTCGTTTGGCGTATACCTTTCAGCAAATTTTAATTGTTTTACTGACTTTTTCACAGAAGAAAAAAGCTACCAATAGCTGATGCACTTGGGGGGAGGATTCTGGGTCTGGCACACTTCAGTGTTTATTGTTGTGCTTTACCTATTTGTTCCGCAGGTAAATTACTAAAACAATAAAAAGTTTTGCTTGTTTTAATTTCGTCTGTTTGTGGAGGAAAAAAGTGAATATTTCAGATTCACAGAATGATGTTGAGTTGAATTAGTTTATGAGAATTGCAATTTTAAGGATTCGGGGGCTTTGCAAAGTTGGACGGATTACTTTGAATTATTTTAAAAATTCGATGTTTTACTAAACTTTGTTTGTACAATACAAGAATGGAAATATTAAAGTTTGAAGATCAAAATGTATCAATATTTAGAAAATAAGTTCCAACCGTTGATTACTTTAAGTGCGTTCAGTGAATTCGTAAATTTATTCAGCCCCAACTCTACTTTTGGCTCCGACTTTTGCACTTAACCATCCAAAAACCAGTGCGTCTAAATTCGATATAGCGGTCTACTGATGATACCATCCACCAAATCAGGGCAACATTTTTGGGTTGAGGCCGTATAAATTTACAAATTAGTTCAAAATAGAGCCGTCCTTTCCGACTTTATAATTGAACTGCATGAATATTAACGCAGATAAAAAAATAACACAAAAGCCGGGTTTAAAGGTTGAGTAACTATTTAAGGGTTTAGAGATGGGCTACAAACTTTATACAGGTCGTAATACAATAATAATAATATAATACAGGTCGTTTTATTAATTGTGGAAAACTCACGCTTGCAGTCTTCACAAACTTTGACCTCAGTGAAATTATTTTTAAATATAGAGCTTAAGAAAAACTGTCATAATTTATCTATGAGATTTATTACTAACGAATAAAGGTGGATATCCACTTGCCATTTAGGCCGTGTGTCAATTGTGCTAAATAATATTATTCTCGGATGACTGTCTGACACTATCATTAAAAACGAGTTTTCAGCTGTCAAAAAAATTATTCTTCTCCGGCGGCAAGACAATAATTTATTTATGTCGATTTCCATTGGGCTTTTACCGTTTTGCTCTTTTGATCTCAGATTTTTCCAACCTAATGCATGAAATGTGATCACTTTTTTTTTGCATTTGTGTTGGTGTGTTATTTGACAGTCAGCTATTTTTAAATAGCAATTTGTGTTTACAAATGACACTTGTTTTAGTGTTAGTGAAAATACGTGTGAATCTTGCTCCCGAATCGAAATTCGCAAAAGTGCTCTGAATCTGAAAAAATGTGTTTTTTTTCGGCCAATGGAAAACGAATTTGACAGACATCTAATTTCTAGAGCAGAAAAACTGCTCTGAATCTGAAAAAAGTGATTTTTCTTGCCCAATGGAAATCGACATTAGGCTATATTTTTGACGTTTTCTTTTGCTTGAGTTTTGATAAAATGTCGAAGCGTATATTATAAAATACTGAATTATATAATTAATATAGCATAAGCCCTAGCAGCTAGTGCTATATTTATATATTAATTCTGTAATTCATTGCTGATTTATCAATTATAATAATAATATTATAATTAATAGCGTGAAATTAGATAAATATCTGTTTAATGATTGGATTTTAAACGTTTGCATAAGTGTCAGAAAATTAGCCAAGGATCATTGAACGACAGCACTGCCAGTTCATTTCTACTTGTGTCAATTATTGATTGATTAACAATAAAATGTTTGACAAATATTTCTGTCAGTTCTCTTAAAGGTATTTCCACTAATGTCAATTTGAAGTAGTCATCGCATTGTCAATTGTGGCGTGACGTGAAGAAATACATAAAACTAAATAATTAAAATTGCCTTTTTTTAATTCAACAATGTTAAAAAAGAATTGGACCGCTCTCGCTTTTTGTGTTTTAGTGGTTGAAACCGCTGGCAGAAGACGAAGAAAGCCGAAAATGTTCATACACAAAGTGCGTATGAAATGAATAGAACTGACTTCGAATTTATTTTGCAAACGGTAAAATCATTCATAAAAAAAAAAAAAAAAGAGAACACAAAACAGACACATTTATGCGAAATAGGGTAGGGCCAGCCGAAATACTGGCCGGCTAGAGAAAAGATAAATGTACAAACCTTGTACATATATCAAAATCTGTCCATAGATTGAGACAAAATTAAACATAATGCCAATTAAATTTCACTGTCAATTTAAGACGATGTGACATTTTGTTTGATAAGGGGCCAATTATAGCTATCATTGAAATGGATCATTGGAACAAATCAGTGGAACGGTGGTTTCATATTTTTGACAAGTCGGTTATAGGCTTATAGCAATCATTGAAAAATTCCTGTCAGTAGAAGCACCTGTCAGTGACTTCAAATTAGAGAAACGAAAATCAACTGTTCATTGAAATCGAATTCAATCAGTAAAATAATAAAAGTGGAATAAAAGAAAAGTTTTAATCAGAATTAAGTAATTTCTTTTGTAAAAAAATGCATAATTGATTATCTTTATTTTGATACCAATTAAAGCCAATATTGTTTGATTAATCGTCTTAAAAAAGGAAATCAGGAAAAGGAAATTATTGACAAGCGCTGTTAGTCAATTCAATAACAAGCAGTTTTTCCAATTTTCAAGTGTCAATTTCAAAACGAGAAGTGGAAACATAGCCTAATAGTTTCGATAACCGCTCAAACGAATTGACAGCACTTCCCAGATATCTATTCGACTATTTGGGTAAGCTATCGTTTTAATTCACCGCCTCGATTTGCTTTGACATATTCTTTCATTATCGACAGAAGCTTTTGAATTGATATTATCTTTTTTTCTTATAATTTAGACATGAGTCTAAATTATTACATGCCTCATTCACCGTTTTTCAAAATTCGTCCTATAAGGGTTGAAAAAAGTGTTCGAAAGTTAGACCTCCCGATGCACTGTATCTGAGGTGCAAATGGTCTTCAAATGAAAAATGTCATGAAATAAACTCTCAAGTATTAAAAAGTGACAATTTTATAATTGTTTTTGAGGACAAAGAGTCTTGACGTTATTCTAAATGCACCTGTTATCCAATTGCTATAGAAAGCGTTGCCGTTCCCAGCCATTACGCCAGTTAGGCCAAACTTATAAAGCTTTGCAGATGGATGCTTTTAACACCACTCAAAGGAGCACATTAATTTATATCAAGAACTTAGTTTTTTGTTTGACATTTTAAACAGTTCAAGAAACAAGCTAATGTGTCAAGATCCAGAATTTCCTCGTTAGTAAAATTACACCTAATTTTTCCGGGCAATGCTTAGAGCTAGAGTAATTTTCAAAGTGTAACCACCCGCTCGAATCCATCCACAGTATTGATTGAATGTAGGTATAATAAACCGAAACCGAACCAAAATCTATTCAAATTGAAATATGTAGGTACAAGTTCCTGATGAAGGATAAGACATTTAAGCTCCGGACTATAGCTGTTTAATTTACAAAACCACTTAGGCTCAAGCATGACCTGTAATTAAATTCCAGATGCAGATACAAATTGCCTAAATTCAATGTTGAGGAAACTTTTTAAATTTTACCACTAACAAACCCTACTCCTTATGATATTCTAAAAAAAAATCATTCAAGTCCTTATCATTGTTGACATTTTCAAGATTCCATTCGCCCACACGGCATACCCACTTATTTGCGATACCACTCACCTTTCAATTGTCTGCCAAGTTGATCACAAGGACTCTTCTCAAGGACACACATAATTTGCCGACTGACAATCACCTGATTGTTTAATAGTCTCGTGATATTCTTGTCATCTGAACGGATTGCCGCTGCCGATGACATTATCAACAGAATGGACATGGTGCCAGCCCAAACAATAATAGATGACATCTTAATGGACATTTTTTTATTTTATTTAATTGTGTATTTTCTTTCTTTCTTATTTGGTAAAGCCTTCAATATATACACACTCACAGATGAGACTAAATCACTTTCTAATATACTCAGTCCAACAAAGTAATTTTACGAAAACAATTACCAATCACTATTATGTCTCAGTCAGGAGGAACAATGTAAACACCAATTAAGAACCAATCACTGTTATAGTCTTTGTCTAAAAGCACCTTCTCAGACTTCTATCGTTCGTTTGTGTGCGTGTGTGTAGGTATGAATAAACTCGTAAAATTTTCGAATGCGAAATGGGTTTTATAGAGCGACAACCTTTGCGTGTGACTGTCGGAATTCTACTAACTAACTATTTGCTACGAATCCCGTTCAAATTGCCACTGTATGATGCAAAGGATTCCTTTTGCAGATTTTTTGTGCTACCAGAGAGAAAGTGTACCGGCGCAGTACACCAAACCAAGACCTCAACTGATAACAGGCGATTCTACTTTGTAGAAACATTGTACGGTTTTTCTGGTTTTTATATTTATTAGCGGAATTATCGTTCATTACTGTGGTTCTTCGTGGGTGATTCAATGAGGGTAGACTTTACGAGGAAAGAAAAAAAAACGAGAACATCCTACCATTTGTGAATGAATGTTACAGATTTTTTTTGTGTCAGGTATTAGTGGCTTTAAAAAGTTAATAAATTTGACTTGGCCACTTTGTTCGGTTTTTTTTTCGCAAGGTAAATACTATAAGATTACAGCGAAGACACCTTAAGTAGGTCCCTTAAGATTGTTTAATCTGATGGAGACGTACGAGTACAAAAGATGTAAATTACTGAGTCGATTTGCACTGTCATCGCAGTGACAGTAATGTGATTTTCCGGCGGCGTGATGACAACGGTTGCTTTCGTAGACATTGAGTTGGGGAAGGATTGAAGGACGATCGTGGACAGATGTAGTAAAAGTCTTCACGAGGTTGTGTATAGAAGGTAGCTGTTTACTGTGGACATGTGAAATGTAAATGTACCTAAATGTAAATGTAAATGTAAATGTAAATGTAAATGTAAATGTAAATGTAAATGTAAATGTAAATGTAAATGTAAATGTAAATGTAAATGTAAATGTAAATGTAAATGTAAATGTAAATGTAAATGTAAATGTAAATGTAAATGTAAATGTAAATGTAAATGTAAATGTAAATGTAAATGTAAATGTAAATGTAAATGTAAATGTAAATGTAAATGTAAATGTAAATGTAAATGTAAATGTAAATGTAAATGTAAATGTAAATGTAAATGTAAATGTAAATGTAAATGTAAATGTAAATGTAAATGTAAATGTAAATGTAAATGTAAATGTAAATGTAAATGTAAATGTAAATGTAAATGTAAATGTAAATGTAAATGTAAATGTAAATGTAAATGTAAATGTAAATATAAATATAAATGTAAATGTAAATGTAAATGTAAATGTAAATGTAAATGTAAATGTAAATGTAAATGTAAATGTAAATGTAAATGTAAATGTAAATGTAAATGTAAATGTAAATGTAAATGTAAATGTAAATGTAAATGTAAATGTAAATGTAAATGTAAATGTAAATGGCGATTGCCACAGCTTCACATAGAACCATCCATTACATACCTGTTGGAAACAAGATTTACCGCTTTTTTTTTAGCCACATAGATTTAGTATTAATGACAGGTATTCATAAGTTCTTGTATCCATAGATTACCAGCTTGTCCTAAGAGTAACCGAAGGCGTGGAATTTGTTTAACTACTGGAACTACCCCGATTTAAGTATGAATCTCAGGAGTTCCTTAAGATCCATCTGTTAAACTCATCTGTCTACTGTTTTTGAAGACTGGGCATTCGCAAAGCAAATGGCAAACAGATTCTATTTCTTCAACGTCTCTTCAGCTTCCGCTAAAGTCATTATGCCCAGCCTTTCCACATGTACACCTATCGCACAGTGTCCCTGTCCAGTAATGACCCCCTTGAGTATGCGAATATGGCAGCTTGGCTGTCAGAATATACAGTCATTTTTTTGTCGGCAATGTGTCGTCTCTTTAGGTTCTTTGCCGCTAGGGTTATAGCAGCAATTTCCGCTTGAAACACATTACAGTCCTCGTTGATTCGGAATGATTCTCGCAGGTTAAGTGTTCCACTGAAGATACCCGCGCCTGTACCCACATCTATCTTAGAACCATCGGTATAGAGGGCTGAATCTCCTTTCAAAAACAAGGGTGGGTGCGGGAGGTAGATAAAAATAACTAAATAAATAGGTGGCGCAACAGAGGCTGGTAGACACCCTAGGCCTAGGTTCTCACAACCATTCGTATGTGTGAATTTCTATTTTTGGGACGAATTGGAAGGGACCTACAATTTTATGCCGATTCCGAACGGCTGAATTGAGAAGCTTTTTTCAGGACAGTCATACTCTCGGATGTTTGCCAAACGTTCGCGAGAGGTGGCGCAGTAGAGAAGCCTTAAGATGTAATTTGTGTTTTTCCGGGGATCGAACCTGGGATCCCTCGCACAGTAGTCCAGCACACTAACCACTGTGCTACTGCGCCCACGATGGCGGGTAGATAGTCTGTAGTTATCTTGTTCTTCGCCGCGCTCCATTGGGTTTCGACGGAGGCGGGCCCATAAGCTTTGGATGACTATATTCCAGACTCTCTTAGTCTGATTGCGGGTTTGACCGCCTTACTGCTACAGTAAATATCTAGAGGGGTGAGGTTAAGCATCACCTCCATTGCTGTGGTGGATGTTGTTCGTAAGGAATCCGTTATCCAAATGCATGCCGCCATGTCGACTTTAGTGAGTCTTGAGAGATGGTATATTTTTTCTCAGTGGTCTTCCACCACACGAATGTATCATATATTAGAATGGGCCGCATTTTCATTTTGACGCACTTAGATTTTGCGACTTAAACTTGAATGTCACAAGATGAAAACCCAGGCGTTCATTTTTATTAGTTAGCAGTTCAACTTCCGCACATAAGTCCAGTCACCCTAGAAACCACTGCGACCATAAAATAGGTTTTATTTATACTGGCGTCGTATTTCTCACTTTTGATGGCGATACTGTGCCTGTCATGCTTACTGACATCATCCAAATACAAATATCCGCACATAAACCCCCTCTCGCACTATCCAAGAACAACCGAATAAGTTAGGCAAAATTAATCCCGCATCTATTCCAAACTCAATGTTTGTTTAAAAGATAAAATGTGTCCGGAACTTACATAAAGCAACAGCAAACATTCACCAAAACTTTGTCTGTATAGCATTAACCGGAGATCTCTTACACAAACATTTCTTCCAACTATCCTGATGGCTGTCCATGTTGGTGTCGCTATCCTTACCCAACATCGAACCCGCATAAATGAATTTATTTCCCCCATTCTTGTCCCACTTATGGACAATTCCTTTTGACGTTCTTGTAAGCTGTTGAGACAATGATAAAGCGTTTCTATGTCAGCTGTATTTTTTAGTTCCGAATATGCGACAACTGCATTTATTTGTTTTTTAAGTTCGCAAATATCCCGCTGCACATGGCTGTCACTCTGTTTTTTACAGCTCAACTTTGTCATCGTTACGACCCGTATTTTTGTACATTTGAACAGTGCAAATGGTGTCGGCAACCTACTTACTTGCGCTATGGAAATAAAATCTCGTAATCGGATTTTTCACTGGCAATAAACTCACCATCGCACCTTTTATAAAACACCATGGCAAGTCGCGCCTGTTGGTCCTGAGAGAGAAAATTTCAGAAATCTGATTCAGTGAAAATTTAATAACGCAACTTAACAAGTCTTGAAGTTTACTAATGGGATTTCGTGACGGGTTGTGCATTCAAGTCATAAAATCGACTTATTTGTGTTCTTCTAGTTCTTGAGGAAGAGGAAGCGACAGAAGGTTTGCTCTTCGAACCTATTTTTATAGAAAAAGAAACTCTCTAGATGTTCTGACCTAATTTACTTGCAACTTAAATTATTTTCCTTTCATGTCAGTGTAGTTGGCTGGTTTTTTATTTTATAATTTTATCATCAGCGTCGTTGGTGTCGTCGTCGTCGTTCATCGTTCGTCGTCCTCTTCTTCGTCGTCCTCATCTTCGTCGTCCTGTCGAGGAATATAATTTTACCACACGCAGAACTTTGTGACCGTAATAAATCATAAAAATAGAAATATGCTAAGGTTGAGGTTGGTTTTTATCGCCCCGGATGTAGCGGTGTTCTTCACTTCTAAATGATGATGATGAACGAAACCATCAAAATTGTCTTACTTAATAATGGGGGCATTTCCTTTTCCGTGTGGTGGAAATAGTATCATGAATAATGATTGCGGATTGTGATCAAAGAGGATTTCTTATACATACATATTAGAGAAGGTGAGTATGAAACCAAGTTGGTATATCGGAATAGGTAGGCGCAGACAGATGCGTGATATACATGGGTAAGCATACCATTGTAATATGTCTAAATTGTGGTTATGAATAAAGTTAAACTTGTTCAAGATTAGTTGCAACAGTCTGCAAAATACCACGTCATCCCCACTCTGCTTTGATGCACGCGTCTTCATTTCTTTAAAAACCAAACTTCTAAAAAAACACCCTTTATTACAATTACATCGCGTGACTGTGCGACTGTGTGTAGACAAACCAAACGAGTGCGTCCGGTCATCTGCAAAAAATCTGCGTCTTTCCATCTGTCTCTCAGGAGAATCAACTGCAGACTGCTTGTGGGCGTCCTTTCGGACCATTAAGCTTTTGCCAAACACTTAAATGTATTGGGCTTAAGCGCCACCACCATCTGTTCTGCTGGACGTCGATACAGCGGAACACTTCTTCTGTAGTTGTCCTGCCTTTGCTCGCATCAGGTGGCGGATCTTTGGGGCTGACGTGGTGAGTGCCGAACATCTAAGCTCTTCGTCTTCATCACTGAAGCTCCTTCTTATCTTTCTTCGAAAGACGGGAAATCTAAGTACAATAACGTAAGGTGTCTGTTTGACAGGACAATGGACCAGTAGTTGTGTCTCAGTGCTTCTTCGGGTAGTAGCAACCTCCGAAAAAAAAAAAAAAAAAAACATTTATTTATAGATTATCGTAGATACAGCGTGAGTAGCGCCGACGGTTATTGGTGTCAACAGTCATCACAGGCCCTACAAACTAAGTCCCAACTTGAACTAACTCCCACTAGCCAAAACGAACTAAGTCCCAGACAATTTGGGATTTAGTTCATATGAACTAACTCCCATGATTCTTAGGAACTATGTCCCAACTAAGAATGAACAAAGTCCCATAAGAATGAATTAAATCCCAATACTGGGACTTTGTTCTTTATGAACTAAGTCCCAAAGTAACTTACTCCCTACCTCCAAATGTAACAGTGAACCCAAGCAGGGGGGTTATAGCATGCCCCCCCATACATATACCACTGTGCCTACGGAAATTGATGAACTAACTCCCACTTCTCTCAAATTGGGATTTAGTTCCAGTTGGGATTTAGTTCGTAGGGCCGTCATCACATCAGCCATCATTTATAATATATACTCGCAGATGTTAGATAGATGGAACGGATTAACTGTGCATACCTGAAACTCAATTCTGGACGTATAGTATAAACCACAAACCGTGCACCTACCCGATTCTCCCCGGAAAAAAATTACCCTGTCTGTGAATACGTGTAAATGTCAAAATTAATGGCGGCAATGATTTTTCATGCTATACCATGGGCGTAGGATTTTTCAAGTATGGCGCTCCTTTGATTTTGTACAGCAGCAATACATGAAAAATCCTGGGCCCGCAGGCAGCTTGTACGCAAAGTCCGTTATGTGGGAGGAGTAGACGGTCTATTTATGTGGTTTGTGGTATAAACTCCATAAAATGTTAACGTACAAGATACCCCGATTCCCGAATCCGACTCAAAAACATTGACATTATTTGCATGTAAGGGACATTAACATTAATTGCTTGAACGCTCACTGTCAGTTCTGAAACTCAGCCACGTTTAGGCAGCTTAAATTTCACTCACCTATAGCCATGTAAAAATTGTATCTTCTATATTCACACATATGGAAGTGTTTTGGTATGTATATATATTATACCTCTATTCTATCCTGGTGTCAAATGTCTAACAATAACGGCTAACAAAAAAAGATTTCTCTTAAATGGCTCAATATAATTTGAAAATGTTGACACACTACTTGCCATAATGCTTACACCCAAAACATGTATAATGTTGCTGACCTTCATCAGTAAATATAGGCTCTACAATAACCATGGGACTGTTTTAGGTTGGCGTACCCTTTTTTACTGCATGAATGGAAGATCCCTTAAATTCAACACCCGAAGAGCAAAGTTCAAGGCAGAACATTGTCATAAGCCAACCCGAGAGGGAAAATTAAGCGAAATGATGGTAAAATATCACCCATCCTATGATCCCTTTTGTCTCTCACTCACTATCCATAAACACTGTTGACAAAAATATATCCTTTATTTTTTATTGTTATTATAGAGGTTCTCTGTTTTGAAATTCTCATCCTGTCGTCGGCAATTCGACATATTTTGCTCCCATTAACCAGATTTGAATTGTGGGAGGGAATTCGTGGTAAAATATTGATTAGCGTGGTGACGTCTCTCCCATTGATAAATGATGATTTATCCATTATTCCGTATAAAATAATTGATTTGGTAATCAGAGCGAAACACAAGGACGTCAGTATGAGATAAGTGCAGGCGGCCATTTGGCCAATATAAATCTGCGTGAATTTAATTTATTCTGCGAATTAAACCACCATAAGTATTTGCATTTTACACAGTAGTCGTACGAGTAGGTACGCAAAAGGATGGTTCTTGTATCAAAAAGGATTCGTGATTTCATTACAGTTTTTTTTTTTTGTTTATTCTCTGTGCATAATGTGGAGCATCCGGACGGGATATTCACAAATAGTCCGACCAACACAAAATTAAGAATCTCTCATTGTGTACAATATTTAATTGCGTGATTCGTGGCAGTGGCTGTTGAGACTGGAAGTCTTGTCAATTTTATTTGTACGTAAACAAGAACGACCGGGTAATTAATTTTTAATTTAACAAAAGGACAACGTTATGGTCTTTTTTTCGGGACACACCCGAAACAATAAAGGATCTCAGTTCGAATGGCATTTGCTTTCGGTTTTAATGAGTTTTCTCCGGAACAAGGATATAATCGTTGTCTGCAGCTATAGTGGGTGAACGCACAAACGGATTATGTTAGGATTACTTGGGACATGTGAGTGAAATGTACACAAAATTGTTTTTTTGTGGGAATGTATTGTTTTATTTACGCTTGAACAAGGCTGAGGAATGAATTTAATTTGTCTGTGGATGAATAAGGACTATTAAAGTGTATTGGATTTGCATGCTCGAATTGATGAAGAATTACATATGAAGATGGGAAAATAAATATTACAAAAAAATTTGATTTGCAGTCCCAGAATGAAGTTTAATACTCCATGAAGTGGTAGTTTTTACAGCGTATCGGACAAAATAGTATTCAGGTTTAGTGCGGTCCTCCTATAGGTTGCAGGCTACAATTACCACTGCTGTGTGATTAATGAAGAAAATTTCTATTCTATTAGTTTAAAATTATCCGAAATCAAAGCTTTAAGAGAAACAGTATTTTTGAACAAACAGTATACTGCAACAATCTACTGATGTACTAGCTTTGAATTTACTTCCAAGAAAAGTAAAAAAAAACTGTCAAGAAAAATGACAAGCTAAGCTAGGTATAATTGAATTGGAAGATTTACTTTAATACCAGAATAATTATGAGATTTCGGAGTAGATGAACTGCTTCAGCATAAGCCTGGGCGAATTGAATAGTTGAAACGCATGCGAATAGCGGGTAAAGGATTTGATAACAAATTGCTGACTCGAATAACTCAGCCTTAAATATTCCATTGAAAAATATTGGGTAAATTTGGAACTCTAATTTAAGGTTCGTTCGGGTACTTTTTTGCAAACGTAAAATTGTAAAAAATTTGCTAAGAAACTGTGCGAATGCGACCACGTACTGAGTAAATTGAAAAAAATGAGAGAGAAATCCTTTTCCCCTCTTTGTCACTGTCATCTAAGTGACAGCTCAAAAGTTTGACAAATAAAAATCTATTTTTTCGTCTTCAACGATTTTTGAGGAAGAAGTTGTAATTGAATGTTCTCCTAGAACTTATCAGCGCATTCAAAATGCTAGATTTAATAAGTATTTTAGCTTATAAAAAATTAAAATCCAACATATTTTGTAGATTCTGGCGTTATCGTTTATTTTTCGAATGTCGAAATGACATTTCTTAAACTTTTTGTAAGAAAACCGGTCAGGTACTTCTCTGTAAATTGAGAGATTTCTCTCTCGATTTTTGAGATTTGACATTTTTCATTTTTCTATGCTGAAAGTACACGAACGAACCTTTAGTAAATTTATTTAAATGTCAGCCAGTTAAATGTCACTCAGGAGTCAGGACTGCGATCAAGAAAATATTTTGATCAAGGCTTACCAAAAGGAAAAGAAGACTTGTCACGGTACCACCTGTAAGCCTGCATATAGCAGCCATTACGTTAAAAGCTGCTTTTTTATTTGATCCTAATGACCTAATGTGAACAAAAATGTTGTTAAACCTAACAAGGATGAAAAAATTGGGGCTGAATTTGCTGAGTTTGCATTTGCATTATTTTATAAATGTGTTTTTTTTTTTACTTTGCTGGCCAATAAGCCGCTTTTGTGTTCGAAATATATGTCCGAATCTCTAAAAATAACCGAGATATTATTCCAAAAACATTAGGAACTGAAAACACTGCTACTTGCTCGCGCATAATGATTTTAGTAGATATATGAAAAGCGGATTTGCTAAATATATCACTCCAAGAGCGCATTTGAAGCTGTCAGAAATATATGCAAAAATTCCACAATTCAAAGTATAGGTTACCTACGCAAATTCCTCCTATAAGCTCCATTCCACTTCATATTGTTTCAGTTCACCACCAGAAATATGGAAACTTAAGAATAGAACATAACACAAAAATATGTAATGCATATTCAATTTAGCATAACCAATTGTGTCAGATAGGCTTTTTTATGCCAATTAACTACCATGTTGCATAAAAATACCATCCATTCCTAGTTTCTAATGTTGCTAAAAAAAAATACCTAGTGGAAGAATAATTTTTAATTTTAAAAATTAACGGTCAATTCAACCTGCCATACCGACGCTCAAATAATTTCACATGTAGATGTCACACAATTTGCTAAAGAGCGCAGCTGTTTCTTGCCTTCTGTCACATTCACAGGTGTCACTTTTGAAGGCCAGCTAAATAATTCTCCGGAGAAAAATAAAAATACATTTTCTTTCATCATCAACGAATTTAAATTTACCACCAAATATTCAGTTTAAATATTTATTTACATCAGTCGCATAACATCAATATGAAAGCGCGTACAGTTATTATTCTAAAATCCGAATCCGATTCCACTGACAGCTACAACCAATTGCTGCGGGAAAACGACTTCAATGCAATCTTTGTGCCGACACTGGGATTTGGTTTCAAGAAACTTGACGAGCTTCGCCAAAAACTGCTCGATGCTGAGAAATATGCTGGAATTATCTTCACCTCACCCAGATGTATTGACGCAGTTCGTGAGGCTTTGCAGCAGAGGGAAATGCCGAGCAATTGGAAACTGTTGCATAATTACTCTGTCGGCGAGGTCACGCATCATTTGGCTATGGAAAATTTAGATCAACTCTTCACCCGTGGCAAGGAAACTGGCAATGCCAGCAATTTAGCAGATTTCATTATCGAAACATTTGATGGTGACAAGGAGAAGCCGTTCCTCTTACCATGTGGTAATCTTCGAACAGATACTCTACTCTCTAAGTTGGCTGTGGGTGGATTCCTTGTCGATGCTATCGAAGTGTACGAGACCATTTGTCATCCAGAGTTGGGTGAGAATCTGAATAAAGCGCTACAACAGGAGAATGTGGAATTTATGGCTTTCTTCAGTCCATCGGGAGTTAACTGCACGTACGACCACTTCCAACAAAACAATTTAAGTTTCGAAGGTAAGAAGTTGATTGCCATTGGTCCCAGCACACGCAAATGCATCGAAGGCAAGGGTCTGACAGTATTTCGAACTGCTGAACGCCCTTCGGTGGAGTATCTCATCAAGGTGTTGATAAATCCAGATGAATGTCGACCAAAGCTGGAGGACTAGGCAGGCAGCATAGTTATTGCTTACATTCGTGCTCCATCCCAGCCTCGTGTGAGTTTCAATTGGCATTTCAATTGGGCAGAAACCAACAAAAAGACTGTGGCCACGATCAGGGGTCTTATTTACAAAATTTTATTTAACAAATTCTGTTTTAAATAGAAAACAAAACTGAAGGGTATCATAACATTATCACATAATCCTTATATATTTGGTTCTCCCGCGCATTAACCTTGTTAAGTTAGTCCTTTTAGTTATTTTGTGTTGCTGCTTACACAGAAGCGTCCGCTTGAGATTGCTCTGTACGCCTACTTTGCCTGAAATGAAGGACAAATGTGAACGGTGAAATGGTTTGTTATTGTTGTTGTTGCTTTTTAATTGCGCTTAAATATCTAGATGTGCTAATATTTGCGAAGCGATTCGTTTGTTTGTTTTTAAATGAAGTGGACACTAATTGATGTGTTTGAATAAATATGAAATTTTTACAAAAATGTTGAACGAAACAAATGTTTTTCTCTTTTTGAATTGTTCGACGATATACTAGGCCATGATGGAATAAGTATAAGGTGGTCTCGTCGGCAAAAAGTAGTCCCTTAACGACACGTTTTTCTCTTTATTCAGCGTAGTAAGTGTACGTTAACGAAGCGTTAAGGGACCAAAAAACGAACGAGTCGGCAGCCGACGAGACCACCTTATACTTATTCCATCATGTACTAGGCTTATGTTGTAAAATATTTGGTTGCTTGAGTTCGTTTTTTAATGCTGTAGATTTTGGCTTCTAAAAGTGTGGATATTGGATGTGCTTATATGGCTGTGAAAGCCAAAGACATGTAGTCTTTTACACAACACAACACACATACATACTTTTGTAAACACACACCAGTTATTTCAAGGAGTAGTCAAAGAGGGTGAGTAGGTACTCTTGCATCACCTAATGTACTGAGGGATTGAAGGGGAGGTTACCCTGGGGCAAGAATAGGTATAGAAAACGATTAGGCGGATATGAGCTCCTAATCGGTGCCAGTTGGTTTAGTTACGAGGATTGGTCTGTATCTCCATCGAACGCCTAGTGCTTTTGGAAAATTATATAATGTAGAAGCAGACGTGGAAACGGTAATGGCCACATACACACAAGGAGCTCACCACGCAAAACCGATAATAATGCTATAGATAAAGCAACTAACACATTGGAGACATTCACGGCCGTGGGGTGGGCATATTGTGCTCATAAGTGCTTCGACAAAAACAAAGAACACAATCATCACACATTACTATTGTTGTGGATCTAAGAAAATATAAATATGTAGCTATAAGAAATATAAATGTTTGACATGGACTTGGACATATACAATATCGTGACTGTATGGCGCATACTGGACCGGAGCGTAGACTTATTTTGCTTTGGGAAAGTGAGGGAAGAAAAAGCTATTTGTTTTTCGACTGCTCTGATTTATGGCACGTATTATAAACATTTTGTAAAATGTTCTAAAAAAACAATTCGACCGTTTAATTCGTTTTGCAATCACCCCTATTCCCGTTGGCGTTTGAAGGGGAGGTTTTCATTTCGGTTTTAAGTCAGTGTTTGTAACTTTTTTGAGACAAACGTTTTAAAATTACAGTGAAGACATAGAAAAAGAAGCAAAATCGTTAACGAAAGTTCGAAAAAATCTGAATATCGTTTTTACAACGATGCGACACATGAGTCGTATACGACAAACTGCTATATCTACATGGTGACAACAGCAAAAATTAGTATTTTGTAATTGAAGGCAAATATAATTAAAATTATAGAATTTTATAAAAATGTAGGTATAACGAGGACATTGCGAAATTTTTCGTTCACGTTTTCGTTCTATCACTTTTTCATGGGATTTTTCGTTTCACAACAGCAGCGTACTAGGCTTTACAGCTATCACAGTAAAATGCAACCAAGAAAATTGTTTTTCTTTTTTGGAGCACATTGAACCGTTGAACTCAATCTTGATTTTGAATTATAAAGTTATTTTATCAAAAAAAATTAAGCAATTGTTGTGTAAATTTTCTAGAAAACAAATTTATTAATTTATCCGTACGTAAAACGTTTTCTGTTCAACTGCACAGTCAATTCCACAAAAAGTTCCACTGAATTCATATGAAATGCTGGGGTTAAATGTTTCAGTTTTGCTCTGTTCCGATGCCTTAGAATGATCTTTAACACCTACATAGCCGTATCTAGAACGACGGCAAATAGCAACAGCGTTTCTTCTCTTCTTTTTTTAACGTATATTTGGACAACCCGTTTAGGTATTAAAAGCTACTAAATACGATTATCACATAATATGGTTAGTCAACTCTAATCCAGCTTCCGCTTTAATTGGTTCATAAAGATAAGAAGGTAAATCTAACTTTTCAATCCATAAGAAAAATCAAGAAACAATTCAGAAAGTCGTCGCCTTAAATTGATAATAATATAATTACGGTCATAATACATGATAATCTAGAGTGCAAATAACTTAGTTGACTTTGAATCTTGCTACTTAATTTAATGCAGCCATTTCTCTGATTAAAATTATTCCACATAGTATGTTATGATACATTATTGTATACCAGATAATATAGCTACCAAATCTTATCTTGATAAAGTACAAACCTTTAGACGCCATTAAAGCAAGAGTTGGCTGTCCTATTATAACAAAATGGTAAAAACCCAGAAAATATAAAAATAGGAAAACAAATAGAGACGTAGGCAGCTATGTCCAATTCATTTAATGTATAGTTATCCATTGGGTACATCAGATTTTTATTATAGATTTAAGATTTTTAGGAGGTGGCACATGGGACAAATCGAAATTGATTTACTTTTATGATTGTATATCAGCGCTGTACTAATGACAGCTCCATCAGCTATGCTTGTGCACCTGTGTGCCAAACTGCCAACCACAACTCTTGCGTACTTTAGCGACGATAAAATATTTTTGCCTGAGTGACGTAAAACAGGTAGTGTGCAAATCTTTAAAAATATCGAGATCTACAAAAAGTGATCCAAATCAAGAAACAAAAAATGTTGTCCCATGATGAAAAGTGATCTTTCTAAACCAATAAAAAATAAATAATTCTAGGTAAAAAAAATGGAATACCACATCAATGTCAATTTGATTTTACATACAAATTTTTACGTCAAATATTTTAGAGATAGTAGGTAAATGTTTGACCACATTGCGTTGATATGTCCATATGAATATGACAGGTGGTAGTATTACCACTCTTATCGAGTCGCCTGTTATCAATCTTAAGTGCACATTAATTAAACGGTAGTCTATAATCGATTTTAAATCCGTTACAGAGGGATATCATGACAAGTTCTAAATAAACCGGTATAGGTACATATATGTAATTTACTTGTTTACTATCATGGTTTTAATAATGTGGTCAATTCAGAAGATAACTGCATCAGAAATTGATAACAAATGGGACGTTCAGAACTATAGATTGCTAAGTTTGACAGCATTCAGCAGTCGTATGTCTTCATTTTTATTGGGCAAGATTAATAACATGAAAAGTTTTTCAGTTGACGTTAAGGGGTAGCCGACGAATCAAGTTAAGAATTTCTCGACTGTGTACTAAGTTGATATTTCAACTGTGTGACTGACGTAGTAAAAGTTATATTACGTGGCCTAGATCTCTATTTGAAATTCTAACCCCCAGTTTCACACTGAAAGTTTAAACTAAAGTTCAACTGAACCTGAACGTGAGTTTAAATTTGAAGTTCAACTCGTCCGGTTTCACAATATAATCTAAACTTCAGTTCAATTGAACTCAGTTCAACTAAATTTAATGAATGAATTTGATAGTATTGTACAGTACTTAGCTTTTATACGACTTTTCTAAAATCGTTCCTTGTCTTTGCTTTCAAAGAATACGAAAAATAACGTCAAATATTTGTGTTTTTGACAATCGGCTGATCTGAGGTTTAAACGGCAGATTACTGTAGTTTAACTTAAACTATAGAATGAACTCTGTTCAAGGTTTAAACGAAATTCTGAAACAGAATTAATTGTTGAACTAAAGTTTAAACTAAAAGTGTAGTTTAAACTCCTACTGTGAAACTGGGGGTAAATGTCAATTGAGTACATATTCAGGAAGAATTTTCTTGGGTAGATTGTGTCGGTTACCCCTCCGTCAAAGTCAATTGATGATAAATTGAACGATTGTTACCAAGACGAGGAATAGTAGTTTGTTTTCGAACTTAGATATTTTCTGTATTACAAACGCGCCGCTAGCCAATAGGCTTTTATCTTCATTTTAAGAGAAGTGTGCTGATGGCCATTTTTTCTGTTCCGTTAGGCCATTAGAAAGCTAGCAGTTCTTGGGATGTTTTTTGAAAATTACTTTTAAACGAATTCCAATGACAGCTGCTGACTTTTTCCCTCCTCTCAATTAAGCGGGAAATTTTGCGCTAGATTGAAAAACTTTCCTCAAATTATTATGTTTTGTCAATATACTAGTAGAGTTCTAACGGAAATGGCAAAATGTCAGTAATTTTTTATATAGTTTGGCATGCCCCTAATCATCTACCAGTCAATAGAACGCGGCCAATATCAATCGGCGTATATCTAACCTCACACAAGTCATCCTCCCATAAATTGGTATATCAGAAAACTATTATTCAAATTGACCAGCAGTCACTATCTTCACAACAATGACAACAACAACTTCATTTCGTATTCGTATAATAGCCTCGCAATTAGATCCATATAAGATGATAGTTTCCAACAATGGAACTAAATTTCGTTACCATTTCAAAGCTGTCAACGTTACCAATCAATCTCTGCCATTGCTAGGAATTAATATATCTTAACATAATGGACATCACTTAACATACCAAATGATCGTGTTAAACAATCAACCCAGACACAGAAAACTGCAATAATTTACCTACTCACTCACATTCTGGTCGATGGCTTCTCATCATCTGTGTACGCCTCATTGATTGCTGCAACAATATATAAATAATATTCAAATTAGACCCGGAGGCAACTTTAACATGACAGTTCTTACTTTCAAAGTTCTTCGTTCGAATGCGTCCTACTTCGATGCCGAAATCTGCCGGTGGAATTTGTCCATTGGAGCCGCTCATCTGATTACCTGGATACATGTCTGGAACGACCTGATCCGGCGATGGATACATTGTAATATCTTCATTTTTTTGTCCTGCGTTCTCTTCTTTTCCCTTGATCGCCACCGTATCATCCTCCACCCAACGATCTCGGAAAGCCGGCGATCTGAATACTGCCACCAGGGCAAGGAACACGAGTACAGACGTTCCTATCGCAATGCTGACCCACATCAGAATTCTTGTTCGGGTGTCGGGCAATTCGTATTCCATGATATCATTCCGCTCAAAGATCATCTTACCAAACTTTACCCACATCTCTTCCAATTGCACATCACTCAAACCCGCCGGTTCACGTGGTGTTCGATCTTCCATATATGCATCCAATGTAGATGTCTTACTGGTATCGTTATAGAGAGTGATTGCGAACTCAACTTCAACACAATCTTCTGAACCGGGCCAACTGCCGAAACATTCCGCAACTCGGGTGAGGGTAACATTCTGCGGTGTAGCCTGTTCAAGACTTAATTTTGTTGAGTTGATGTAAGAGTTGGTTGAGCTAGCGAATAGATGTTTGAGTTTTGTCCATGTTGCTTCAGATTGATCCTTGTGTGGCACTACTAGCAGCTTACTAATGGTTTCGAGCTGATCGAAGGGTATGGTAATGTCAGGTGGCTGTATAGCAGGTGGTGGAATTTCTCCATAAGGCGCGTAGCTTATTGAGAACCCTTTGTAGGCATGTCCCTCGATTGTTCTAGTTTCAAAGATGAGATTTGCTTTTGTATAACCCAGGGAACGTATATTTAAAGGTTCTTTCAGTTTGCCAGTTAGAATAATGGGACGGCTATCACTTCCGTCTGCATTAAGCGGTGTCAACGAAATGTAGTCTGAGGTGGGATCTATATCCAGATCGTTGATAATTATGTTCATGCCAGTGGAATTTGTGACCGATAAACTGAAATAATAAAAAAAAAATACATTTTAGAAGATGAAAGGATCCATTTTGTTGAGAGAATGAAATCATTGATATTTTCCTTTGACAGGAAATGAACCAGGAAATGTTAATTATTCAAGTGCCTATCACTTGTACCAAATGAGTGATAATGCACAACAAAATTCAGTTATAATTTCCCTTAAAATGTTGTCAATTGTCGATCCCAATTAAATAGAAACATGTACTCCTGGCGCCGAATCGTCTCATCCGTGAACGAGCAATACGTGACGGAATTTGTTTTCGCTTCATGTGTAAAATCGGTTAATTTTACAATGAGCTATACGTTCACGGAAGTTCCGGTTCGACCCCTGGTTTTCCTAGATTCAACGGGCTTATGAAAAATTGCAACATCGATATTTTCTCATGTTCTCGAATGCTTGTCAGACATTATAGGAAGCCTACCAATTTTTCATATACAAATATCTGCCAACCGTGGGAACACACATTTTTCAACGTGACAACGTTGTCATTGACAGTCCATTGTCAGACATCCAATTCATAATGAAACTGTCAGACTTTGGGGCAAAATCTTACAACAGTCTGAACGAACAATTTTGCATTGTAAGGTGTAAGGCTATTGTCAGTCATTGTCAGAGCATTGACAGATCTGACAACATTGTAAGATGTGACAATCGTCAATACACAATATAAAAAATGTTTTAATGCGCTAACAAATGTCAATCCACTTGCTTTAATCGACAGCTACATAGATTACGAAAATCAAATGACCGCCCTAGAAAATGATATGTTAATGCATTATTTAACCTTTCATTTTAATTGCGCTAAAATCACAAATCACATCACTCAAGTTAATTGACGTATACGCCCATTTACGTATCTATCCGCAACATTAATGTGTCTGTAAACATTAAACATACCTAAGGTAATGGTTAACGTACGAGTATATGGGTTTTGTTATGTCGTTTGTTAGGCAGTTATATCGCATGCTCATAAAATACACATCGCATTATCACCTAAAATAAGAATCATAACTACTTTAATAAAATACCATAGATTAGCCGCTTATCTTTGTGACTTACCCGAAGTATTCCTACCTATTAGGAGTTATTTGATGCTATCTTTGTCTTAATTTAAAACCAACTCAAATATGTACAACTACTGAATTGTCATTGGGTGATGAACTACTTGTCAAGTGCCTTGCGTCAATTTATCTTAAACATTTAGGTAGCAAATCATTTTTTTAATTCCGCGGATTAATGTCTAGCACCTAGCACTAGTCACTTTCATTTAAATCATTTAATTTGTAAACTTATAAATTCTACGCTGTTAACGGATATTTTTAAGGTTACCAAAAACCAAGTGTCAAGCGACTACAAGTAGGTACACGCGCTTATGTGAGCATTATGTACCTAATGAATTTGTAAATATATTAGAAATATTAGAAAATCTTCATAAGATAATACATAATTATCATTTTGTTTAATGCGAAACTATAATTATACAAATTATCAGGCCTGTTTCAATATTTCTTCGAGCCGGCATTGCGCTACAAAGCCAAACACATGTCACATTTGTTCGAACGGGTATCAAATACACAAACCTAGCAACTGCTGTATCGATTTCGTTATCGACTGCAGTTTTTTGTGGTCAAAGTCAGTGCTGTGAAAAATTAATTTGTTAAGAGACATAATTATAAATTTCTGAAAGCAGAGCATCATTTTAATAAGTGGAGAAGATAATGTCGAGCCTTATCAAACGGTTCATCATTGTAATAAAACACGAGTCGCTTACTTAAGTCATACCACAAGAAATGTAGTCAAAATTGACATTGACAAGCAGTAACTCTATTAAAGGCATAGATAGATAAAAGACTGCGTTCAGGAACGCCATGATAGGATAGAGAGTGTCGATAGTTGATCTTTGAGCGACAACTGTGATTGTCGATTTGTGAGGCGCTTGTAGTCGATTACAAATGTCTGGTCGATGCTTGTTCTTGGAAGTGAATAAATTTTGTGCTTACGAATAGCTAAAATCAATCGACAATTGTCGTGACGATAGCTGATCGACAATCACAATAAGGCCCATAATCTCTCTCTATCATATCTACGGCAATATCTAGACAGAGACTGCTACTGCCGAAATTGTCCATATAAAGTTAACTAAGGTGACCTATATGACATAAGGTGAATTCTAAATTTAGCCTGGAGACAAAAAATTATTATTACTTATTACTACCGCGCATGTTCTCAATTCTGTTTACGTTTAATCAATTTCCATTACAGGTAATCGCAAGTGTTTAAACGTCAATTCTTTTATATAAAGTTTGACGTGCCGCTATAGTCATCTAGTCTGGAATATCAAACAAATTTTAAGTGCATGTAGTATTTACGTTTATTGTCACTGATAACCAAAAAATTATCTGACAGCTTAAGGCAATCTACAATAGTCCAGCCTATATCTCCCATCCCCCATTAAGTTTATTGAACTATGTCAAAATCCAATTTACCAACGACATGTGTTGTACTAATCAGATAATTATTGTAAGACTGTAATTTGTTTAATCAATTTGATGTGATCTTGACACATTTTGTCACATTTAATTAAATTCATAAAACATTGCATTATGGATGAAAGGAACTTATCACAAGGGGATCAAAACAGATTTGTTAATCGTATATAAATGATACATGATGTTTCCAAATAAACGATGACATATTCAAGTGGCAATATGAATCCGTTTCTTCTATGTTGTTTTCGATTGGGCAAACAAGTAAATTTAATAACAAATATTAACTTATATTTAGGATATATGAGATCAATATTGGAGGAAGTCTTTAACCTGTGCCTTATATAGACGGAGGAGTTGCACTTCGAATATAATTTATATCTGAACACGCATCCTGCGATAATGGATTACGAATGGATGGATTGTGGTAATTTGGATATTGTGCTAATGCCAAGCAAAAGCCTTTGATATGTCCACGGTTCTAGATTGTCCATGTTGTTCGATCCGCTTCACAGAAAAGAAATATAGACCACCACACAATAAATTGGATCAGAGCGATGCTGGAAAGTCGTAAAATAAATGTGTCCTCCGAGCAAACTTCAGTATCAGTAGCAGCCATTAAGGCCTTCCCACAAGGAGGAGTACTCTCACCTCTCTTGGTGGGCGTTGGTCATTGAGTTGCTATATAAGTTAAGCAATTTAGGCTACGATAGACCTAATCGGTTAAGCCGATGACTTGGTCATCATCATTATGGGCAACGAGGCAAACAAAGTCAGTTTACGTATGCAACGCGCCCTTAAGACAGTCATTGAATGGTGTACCTAACGATGAAAATTTGTCAAAAAATCCCAGTAAGGCTGTAGTTCCTTTTACAAAAAGAAGGAGTTTAAATAATACTTAGGTCAAATTTCAGTAAATGATACGATCATAGTGTACTCCGGCGAAGTCAAATACCTAGGAGTATTCCTAGATAAAATACTGAACTGGAACTTCCACATCAAACAATAAAATAACTAAAGAAACAAAAACTTTATGGGCTTGCCGACGAATGTAATAAACCTGGGATCCCTCGCACAGTAGTCCAGCACACTAACCACTGCCCTGCTGCGCCCACAGTGATGATCATGCCATTATAACACATGCTTCCCTAATATGGTGGACCAAAGCCAACAAAAAAACCGCCATCTCAAAGCTTAAAAAGGTACAACGCCCTGCATGTCTGTGTCAGTCTGGAGCCAGGCGTACCTTTCCTACGGGTGCTATAGAAGCCATAATAACTAACACCTCTCCACATATTAATAAAGTGGCAATTCGCTGTTCGGTTCTCTACGGAGATCCCAAGCATAGAAGCATATGGGCAAGCAACAGCCCACCAAACTGCCAAAGTGGCCTAAAGTGGTACACGGATGGTTCGAAAAAGGAATCGGAGTTTGAAGCTGGTATTAATGGGCCAAACCGTAATGTCTTAATGCTTATGGGGAAAACCCTACTGTTTTTCAGACAGAGCTCTATACCATCAAAGAACTATCTACAATTCAGGTATTAAAGGCGCTACCATCCATATATTCACGGACAGTCAATCAGCCATAAAAGTCCTTAGCCCTATTGACTCCAAATCAGTACTACACTGCTTCAATACCCTCCAAACACTTATTACCAGAAACAAAACCAGGTTCCCGGCCATAAGGGAATAGAAAGAAATGAAAATGCTGATTAACTAGCCAGAAAAGGCTCGGAAACTCCTTTTATAGGACCAGTGTAGTCCCCAGATCAGCTATAAACTCGGCCATAAAAATCTGGGCACTATAAACGCATCTCACATTGCGAGAACATACCTGGTCTTAGACAGACCAGAAAAGCTATTCAGCCTTTGAAAAATGATGCCAAAAAGATCCTTAATCCACGCAGACATGATATCAAAAATTTAGTAGGCTGCCTAACAGGTCCCCACCGTTTGCGATACCACCTAAAGAAAATGCAATTAGTCGACTCAGCGGAGTGCCAACTATATCTTGAGGAAGACGAAATAGCTGAGCATATCATGTATGAATGCCCGGCCCTCTGTGGTATCAGAAGGAAGTCATTTTTCAGGGAAACAATGGGCCTTACCAATAATCATTTATAATCTTCAACTTTCCGAAGAATTAAAGATGTCCTCTGCTGAATGCATCATTAGGAATGTAGAGACACGCTACTTAATAAATATATCAATTTGTAG
Organism: Cheilosia scutellata; assembly: GCA_955612985.1. Lineage (NCBI taxonomy): Eukaryota > Metazoa > Arthropoda > Insecta > Diptera > Syrphidae > Cheilosia > Cheilosia scutellata. The sequence goes on from OY015314.1 coordinate 59,193,109, forward strand.
GGCATACTGCTGGCGTTTGTGAAATGAATTATTTTCGATAGGGTATGGAAAAGTTTTTAAATTAAATTGCTTGTTTGCTTTAGCATAAATGATTGACAAGCAACTATTATCTACTGATTACCAGTGAAAGTTGAAAAGAAAAAAATGTTTTTGGCAGCTCTAACTCAATAAATACAAAAGCAATCAAATTCGATTTTTTATATCCAATTGAGCAGCAGAAATCTAAAATCTCAGATCAAAATCTAAAACGCGCAATCGACATTTAGTATTATCTGAACTAAATGAGATATTTTTTCTTATGTAGAACCAGCTTATTGATAAGTTAATAAATATCGTTTACTTCTTATTCGTATTCCAAGGTAACCATAAATGTTTGTTTTAACAGAGTGATAATAGCATTTTTATTGCACTATCTGATTGCAATTCATAACAAAAGTATGTATATTCTAAACCAACAAATTTCAACACGAGAATTTATCGATAATACTACAGCGAGTATCTATATTTTACAATGTGATTCAGAACACCTGATTGCAGCAGATGACCTTCCTAACTGACGTCAATTTCCGTTGAAACATTTTCAAAATCATATTGAATAAGATTTAGAATTATTGTAAATAAAATGGCTGCTTAAATCGAACAAACGGAAACAAAACCAACAAAGTCACTAGGGCGTATACGTAACATAATTTGTTGAAGTATATATCCTCAGCCTCACACATTATTCATCATCAAAGTGTTGGAATCACTCAACATCTTATCAGTTAGATTCCATTGACTCATTAGTTATTTTATTAAACTTATGTAAATTATTGGTAATCTTATAAACATTAATTCAATGATTCCATTTAGTGGATGCGAATTTTTGCCTCCGTTGTGTGTCATAGCGACTCGAAGAAAGTGCAAGTGAGCATGTGACTAGGGTTTTCGACCATCGATCGTTGATATAAATAATTCATGACAGTCTTTTATTTTGAGTATTGGAGAGAAAAAAAAAGAGAAATGGCGACATTATTATTTACTGGAAGTGGATTGTTAATTAAAGTTTAGTTGCTGTCATGTTTGACAAAAGGTAAATAAAAGCGCGATTGTCAACAATTGATAAACACATTGGTTTATAACTTTTTATTAAGCATGTATTGTCATTAATGGGAATGACAACTTTAGTGTAAAACATTGCAACGGGTAAATGGTAAAATAAATAAATAGTTGGTTGTAGACCTCTCCTCTCACAATCATTCGTTTGTGTTTTATTTTTAGGACAAATTGAATGCACTTACTTGCTGATCATTGAACGACTGCTGCTAAATTTGGACGACTGAATTAACAATCACAATTATACTCTCAGATATATTTCAGACTTTGTGTTTACCTAGCGTTGCCATTGCCATCCGTTCGGGTTTTCCCGGACATGTACTCTTTTTCGCCTATGCGGGGAGCGTCCGGGATTGTCCGGGTTTTTAATTTTTTTGAACTTGAAAGTGTCAACTTTATTTCCGCTTTTTGGTAGTGATTTTGAATCGTAACTTGTTGCTTCTGAATTCTTCAACATACATAATATTATTAAGGGTATTCACTTAATCTGGTAAATTTATACAGCTCGTAAATGTATACATTTTTGCAGTGCTTTGAGTTCAAGCAAGTGCGTTTGAATTTATTGTTTGCCTTTTGCTGCAAATCATAAACATTTTCATTTCTAGGTAATCAACATTATTTGTTTACTTGAATTCTTACCGTCATTTTGAAACCTTCCTAAAAAAAAACTCTGGAAACAAACAAACAATTCATATGACTGTCTGATAAAGTTTGACATTTGTGATTTGCGTAACTTTCTGAATTTGTTTTCAAAACAAAGTTACGAAAAGCCTCGTGAAAAGCTATTATTCAGAACAAAAACGTAAATAATGGACATGGACTTAATTTTGGAGCAATTATTGTCATCTTCGTCATCTTCTTCTTCTTCCTCGTCATCTCTGGATTTCGATTCTTCGTCGATATGATTATTCATATGAAGTTTGTACGTTTCCATCGACAAACGAAAACAATTTGCACAGCTGATGTACTGTCAAATAATGCACTAATACATTTACAAAAGCAGATCAATCGGCTTTCATGCTCCATTCGCCACGAAAAATCTGAGATCTGAAATAAAAATCGGATGGTCCCAATGGAAAACGACATAAATCGCGGAAAATTATGAAATGAAGTCTGCGTAAACTATTCTCCATTCAAAATCGGACAGATCATTTACGAGGTGGTAAATTTCTGCAGTTTACGCAGTTTATGAGGCTTTTACGCGTTTAAGTGAATACCCATATTGTAATACCAACTTTGGTAATCGACAAAGAAAGGTTCAAAAACAATGAATTAAAAAATAACTAGTATTATACTCAATATCTAATGCGATCTTACCTATTTAAGTTTATGAAATCATAAAATATTTTGCTGAATTTCGCACAAAATGAATATAGAATACCAGTCACTTTTATACCATTGAAGAAGGAGATGGCTCTCTTTTCACCCGGCAATGGAACGAATTTTGCTAATGTTTGAAACCCTAAAATAATATTTCGAAGATGTCAAAAGTCCACCGAAAATATAATTTGTTTGTTGGTTGTTTAATGCGGCAGGGTTTTTTCAATTCTTCAACTTTTTCCAATATTGTGAAAATCCGTGAATGCCAAAATTTACGTAATTAATAACACAATTTTTTTTGTTTATAAAATACGAAAAATTTTTTTTCGCCAATAACTCGGGTCCCAAGCAAAATTTCAAAAATCACAAAAATTTAAATTGATTTTTTGCCCAAAATCGGAAGTTGGGAAAATATGGAGTATCTGACTAAGGAAATATTTATCTCTATTTTAATATTTGAGTTTAGTGAACCTCCCTTTCCAACACTTTTATATGTGTCAGAAATTCAGACGATAATAATTATTCAGCGCAATTGACACACGGCCTTAAAACATGAAGTACCTACCACCAGGAAAACGAGAAAGTTAAAATCTTTTTGCAACAATAGTACGAGCATTTTGGTCCTAGTTTTGTACTCTTCTTTAGATCATATATTTTGTCCGGGAAAGTTCGGGATTTTCATGCTCGATAACTACTTTCTTCAAATGATGACTGGCAATCCTATGTTTACCCCAACACACCAACTACTGGAACCACTACGCCCACAAACACTTTCTCAATTCACATCAAAAACGGGGATTGAACTTAGTGGAAACTAAGTGGGATATAATGTAATCATTTACACCAAGTCAATGATGTCAATGATCTCTGAACTTATTCACAAAACCAAATGTGCATTTCAATTTCAGTGAATGAAACAAAGCTTAAGGAGTTATTGCCATACTATAAACGCTAAAGAAAGAACGCAGTAAAACAACTTGTTGATTGTTGACCTAAATAAATCCTACAACGACATTTTGGAAATAAGAAAAAAAAATATTCACAGCTTGAACAGATTATTTTGCAAACGTGCAAATGCATTAAAACGTCAAATATCACTGCCAACTGTCACAGTGTCATACTGCGAAGAAGGCACGCTCCAAAATAATTTTGATATTATGATTTATGATCGATTATTAAACAATAAACAAAAATGCGACTCACGCCATCATTGCAATCACACGTGAGTAGAGAGCAACAGCGCATTAAAGTCAAATTGAGTGGTTTGAATAATAATTTTAAACTTGACTTCCGTAAAATGCGTCATAGGGGGCGAAGACAACATGTTTCAATGATAAGCCAAAAGGCACACAAAAATAATGTTACCGCGCAAAAAAAAAAACTAAAAGCAACTTCTGAAGGCGTTATACCAGTATGCCTACATTTCGCGTTTGTTTTTATCTCGGACATCAAAATTCATCGCTGCAGTTGTAAGTAGATACCTAAATGTGGTTAACCAGAAATTAAAGAGTCACAAGACAACTAAAAAATGTTGTTTAAATTGAACTGTACTATGATTACGTAGATGTTGGTTAGGCTTAAATATTTTTCTGACATGTTTCTATAAAAGTTATTTTTAACCGGATTTCTATATAATGGCAAGGAAGAAGGTTATAAATCACCAAGCAACTAGGAAGTCATGACGTGTTCTCGTACTACTAATGAGAAATTATATTCATTAGCATTCCACACTAATCTTATCTAGCGTCCAGCAACCCTCAGAGCAATTGATTTGGTGATAGTTACATTTTCCAATTGTTAATGGGATATTTGAAAATCCTTTACCGTTACGTTTCGGAAGCACTTTTCGATTAACAAAATTATTCATCACAATCTTCTTAAGCTTGATCCTTGTACTCCATTTTGATAATCAGTCGCAGATCATTGCTTAAGTAACTTTACGTTATCTTACGAGTATTTCGATAACGCGGCAGCATAATATATACGTTTTTGATAAAGTTCCAGTTCTGTGTACTAGATTTTATTTTGATTATAGGCAAGGCAAAGTCGAAAATATTGTTCCGATAATCATATTGATGTTGACTTATCGATGCAGACTAACTTTTTGACATTTATGCAATTGCCAAACGACAAACTGTTTTAAAAAAAAGTTTAGGGTCAAGATACCAGCTTAGTAGGTAATGTCGTTTTCTATTGGTTGCACTCGTGGATTCATCCTGTCTTAAATCCAATGGAATTGCTTCTGGTCGACTACACTCACGGATTGGTGAAATGTCAAAGATTATTCTATGGCTACTGCCAGCTGGCTTGTATAAAATACATAAATTGCACTTGTGTAAGTCCTTCTTGAGTGGATTCTGACTTGAAAGAAATTCAAAGAAAGAATGACTGGGAGAAATCCTCTTCTCAGAATCAACAGAAGAGTATTTCTACGGCAATAGAACGGTTTCAGACGTGGATTTTCTTAATTTCGGACGCTCCCGGACGCTTCTTTTTTGCCCAATGGAAAACGACATAAGTTTGACAGCTCAATATCTTCATGTTGCTGAGTTTTCATTGGGCTATTGTCGGTCGCGTGTACAATTTTTTCAGTTGACGTGTATGGAGGGCTTTCCCGACAATTCAAGTCAAGAATTTGGTATAAGTTTGTAGGTTGACATTTATTTTGTGTCAAAATGTGTCTGGAAAACTTAGTAGAGTAAATAGATTCAGTAGATTAATAGATTCCACAGATATTTAATGATGATCCAAATAAATCAGAAAGGAGTCCTTTTCTATAGCTGCTAATTCTCTCCAAAATTTAGGTGAGCTACACATTTAAGCGAAACTATTTAGCCGAGCGGTACGCTGCTTCAGCTAAAAAATCAAACTTTCAATTCAGACTGGATCATTTTGGTTTCAAAGTAAATAAAGATAAGGGTTTTCAATGAATACCTCGATGAGGAATCCTTTGAAAGTGATAAATTTGAGATCAAGGAATAGTAATAGACAAGGAAAAAAGAAAGCGCAACGAAAATATAACACTTTTTCGCGTCGATGCATTTTTGAGGGAAGTTATTTTCAACGAACAGCTGCTTTCTGTGACACTTATTCACAGCGCAATCTATGTCAAAATTTAGCTAGGTTTTGTTTGGGGAGAACAATTGGAGAGCAGCCAAAATTTAGTTTCGCTTATACAAAAAAAAAATACAATTGTGAAGAAGTGGCATATCGCTGATTCAAGTTAGTTTTCGCGTTCAGGTCAAGACTTTAGGAAAACTATTGGTAAAGCAAAAAGGTTTTTTTCACAGATTGTTAGCTATAACTGTCCTGGATCTCAATTCAATTCATTAGCAATCGCCTCTATGAATATCGATTTTTTTCTCCAATTAAAATTTATCTACTTCAGAGCGCGTGCAGCTGTCAAATAACTCACTAATTCAAGTGCACAACTACAAAAAAAATTAATGCTCAAAAAATCAGCGATCTCAAATGTGCCTACATAAGAAAATTTCGAATAAGGGGCAATCAATTTTAGGACATTGTCAAGACTATCCCATTTTCTTCTGTCACATATTTTAGTAGGTAGGCTAAATTTCAACTAACTTTAAAAACAACTTTAAATTAATTTCCCAATGGTTATGCATTTAAAACCCATTCATTGAATACATACCGCTGCTTGATGATTTTCTTAACCGGATACGGAAGTGGATAGTTGTCAGATGTAACATTTTGTAATTCAGGACTTTCCCGAAGTTCGTCAGCAGCCTTATCTGAATTTACTATAACAAACGATCGCTGTCTTTGTAGAAATTTCTCCAATGTACTTAATTGTGGACGGTGCACACTATCTGTGCTATTTGATGTGGAATTTGTTAAACAACTTGCAAGTGGCACTACAAATAAATATAATCTCTTTAAAAATGAATGGTTTCGTTGAAAATTTCGTGTAAACTTTTCACGTACCACTTAGAAGAAACACCGCACAAAGGACTCGCAAACACATTTTTAGGCAACTTTTCACCACCAAAAACACTACATAAACGAACTACTTGTCTCAAGTCGAATTCCTTTCGTATGAGTCTGATATCGCATACTAAGCTTGACTGAAAAAACAAAACAATTCACCGTTTCCAATCGATTTGGAATCCCTTTTTGTATGCCAGCAGTAAGTGAAGCGTATCTTATCGTTGATGGTCGTATACTATACTGTGATGGTGTGCTGTTCTCTCAAGATACCTCTCTCTCGTAAATTGGTCACGGAGAGTTTAGGCCAATACAACCCAATATAGTAGATAATAATCACTTAACTTTTTGATTGATAAGATAACGAACGCATCTTTGCAAAGACAAACAAACGTTTCTGGATGGTAGCAATCTACCTGAATCTTCAAGCATTTATTACAAATAAATGATTTTATTTGATGGACGAGCTTTGGAAATCACACGCGTGTCGTCGTTAAATCTGCGAACTTATGTGACTAAAAATGACTTTTATCCGTTTGGGTATAGTAACTTTTGTTTGTTTATTGTTATGGATGCGGTTCCATGCGACGCGACGACAGACAGGTGAAACGTACGACTGACAACGAGAGGTGGCTTGAAGATACTAAAAGTTAGATGTAAACAAATTGTCAAGAGTAAATGAATGACTGGTTATGCCATAGCCATAGCCATAGCCATAGCTTCGTCTTTTTGCTGTTGATGGTGATAGGTATAACGTATACGTACTTGTAAGATTTTTGGTAGTTGACAGTTAAGTGAGCTTTTTGTTTACAAAATGTCTGTTGTTTTAACTGATAGTAGAGGAATTTTTAGAAATTCCCAATTCAGCGAGTTTTATTTAAGGAACTTGTTTAAACTGTCTTGAAGGTATAATGTTCAAAATGATGTCAAAATAAATGCGCAATACCACTAGAGAGGATATCTATTAGGATAATGTAAATATTTAAAGGCTGTTGACAAACACTAGATCGCTTCACCACAAATTATAAATAAAGCTGTCAGTTAGGTAACTGTATAACTATAAGGTATCTGAGGAACGTCACTGAATTAAAAAAAACGTCACGCGATAATGTGATGAACCATGATAAAGGCTTAAATAAAATTACTGTCATTTAATTGCAATGCTTCACTAATGGAAAATTATTGGACTTCTTTATTGAGTACCATAAGTCTTATTGGCTTATGATAGTAAATGAAAATCACGCCGCAAATGTCAAATTATATGTATACAAGGACTAATAAAGACTCACTGTGACACTTTGAGTTATGAATTAATAAGTTTATAATCGAATGTGTAAGACTACGATAGACAGATAGAAACGCATCGCATTGTGCCAGGGGCTGTTCATGGGAGTTGTTTTACTTTCCGTTAGCAACATAATTAACTGGCTCCCGACTCGTGAATAGTCTCTGCCTGGTATGTTTTTGTCGGCAATCACAGGCAAGCTGCTTTCAGTTAACTATATCAAGGGCAAAATTGTCACATTTTTAAGGAGGAAAATCCATAGGTTACCTATGTTTGATAGTGCTTCAAAAAATAAAAAAATAAATCGAAATTCCACCGTCAATGGCGGCGGGGACATTTGGTTTCAACTGATGCCAGATCGAGTTATTCAATTATCCGATGGCAAAATTAAGTAGCAGCTCGAAAACCAAATACAAAGTTGGTGGTGGGGGTGTTTTCTCTGAAAGTATTATTCTTAATCTTAATCCTTGTTCCAGGCAAAAATTATGGCGATAAAAGAAGTCTTATCTTAGCTCAAGGAAAACGTGACATCCGTTAAAGATATCTGCATTTTTCAGACCGCCAAGCAGCTATCAAATCCTTGGACTCGATTTCTATAACTTCTTTAGTAGCCCTCGACTACCGATCGTCTCTTACGGAGATGACCGAAAAGTGCAATATTCAGTTATTTTTGGAGCAGGGGCATAGAGACATTCCAGGGAATTGTAAGGCCGGAACTCGCCGGAATAGCAACAACTCTATGCATCAAGACGGATAAAGGCACCTTGGGTATACCAAACTGCTACTTGCAAACAAAAATTAAAGCTGGATCCTATCGAGATTGCGAATCTTAGGTATGGACAAGTGGCAATAGATATCTAGCGACAAAACAAATTTGACCTCCGCTGGATTTAAAACGATTTAAAAATTTGAATTCTCTCAACAGACTGCATAGGTGGCATTATGGGCACTGCCTAATAGGACAATACGCCGTAAGGCTAGTCATTTTCGCAAATGACTTTCGCAGAAGCTGCATATATGAAGAAGAGGAAGATACTATTTCTCACCTACTTTGTTCCTGTCCAGCTCTCTCCCTTAGAATGAAGCTTTACTTTGGGGACTTTCCTTACAACGACTTAGGTGATCTAACAAACACAGACATCATCAAAATCCCCTACCCCTTACGCTTCATAAGAAGCTCAAAATGGTTCAACGGGGAGGGATAGCGACAGATAAACGTTCTCCAAAGATCGGTTCTTCGTGATATCACAAATGACCTATGCTGGTCTAAGTATGTTGGCGTTTTATAGCTGGCAGCCACTTTCAACCTAACTTAACCTAACATTATTTCTACATATATAGACCTGTTGTCAAGCTCGTGTGATTTGATGCTGGAATATTTTCCAGGGGTATACTTGAAGTCGTTGGTCTATATGGAAAAGTTAATAATTATTTCGAACTTTGAAGCTAAAATCGAGCGCTTCGTCATATATGGCCTCAAGTGATCGACAAATTTGCCGAAAATTAAACCCTCGTTTGCAACTTGTTTACGTTAAGTGTAACCAATTTTAACCTGTTGTTCATAATCACCCTGAAAACTTGCAAACTTTTAGCGGCAGGTGATATTGAAATCCCAGTTGCTCGCTTCAGAATGCGATATTGAAGAAGTTTCGTCACACGATGGGTAGGTCATGACTTGCATCCGGTAGCAACATATTACGGATGAGCTACTAACCAGCGTCAAGCGCCACTGCCACAGCTTGATCAGTTTTGGCGGAATTCCGAATTTGAACTATACAGAGTTCCTGGCGATGAATGCAATAAGATAGAAGATAGATGCGATTATGTAATGTTACGAAAATATCCCCAGTGGTCTCGAAAGATCGTGTTATATCCGAGACACTACAATGTACTAGAAGTTATCTAGCAGATTCAATATAAAAAGGAGCTGTGGAAGCAGACAAAAACGGTTATTTTTAAACAGTTGTAACAAAGTAGATTTAAATTTCGTGGATCTCGACTTGAAATGCAGTCTCTACCAAATAGCATTTTTTTTTTGTTGGGTTAGGAAACACTGCACTGGAGCATTCAGACGCAAATGGTCCATTTAACTAGCGGGAAGCAAATTCAGTATTACCCATTTTACTGGAATTTTTTCGACTTCCTGATAAAGCCGAGAATGCACTTCAGCTAAGAGGAGCACTCACCACATCAGCGCAAAAGATCTGCCACCAGTTAAGCAATTGACTATAATAAAATCGAAGCTTGTGAAGTGCTGTCGCGAAAAACTCAAGAATCTTGGTACACAGCCCAAGGTATCGCTCTGAGGAGCTATTGAAAACACAACTCACTTCCTATGATACTGCCCAAGTCTGCAATACACCAGGTAAAAATTGTAAAAATAAATTCCTAGGGACTTCATCAAATCATCAGGATGGTTTTAATGTAGCAGCACAGTAAGTAATTGAATACAGGGTTGAAATGGGTAATGGTAACCGCTTTCCCTTATACGGGCATCATAATAGGTTAGTATTATGTCCCTATTGACCCACAAACCAAACATAACCTAAGCCATTCACCGGACGTAGTTTCCCTTCTTGTCCTATCACTCTCTTTACATGATGCCATTTGACAGATGCTAGAACTGGCACTTATAAATAAATCTTCTATTCCCTGGGCTTTTGGAGGTATATTTAATTCACATATTCGAAGAGCCTATGTTGCAGTCATAATCCATCAGCCAGTTGCTTGGCTTTCTTATAAAACTCTCGATTGTTGTTGCGATTGCGAGAATCTTATTTTCCCTTGAGCTAGAAGCTCGATGAGACAGGTAAGGTATGTGATTTTTAATAAATCTCGCGAATTAAATGGCGAGTCTAGGCAATCTTAAACTTACCCGGTATGTGGAAGCATAGAACATCCCGATCCCCGAAAGAAAATGTTTTTACTCAAATAGGTATGCCGTGCCCCTCATTCTCAGACTCTACCTATCTTATGAACTTTGATTATACCAATAGAAGTTCGTTTTTGAAATATTTTTTAAAATCTTCAATTTTAAGCTGAAACAAATTAAGCTATAAAAAAGCAATAAACAATTAATAAAGATTATTGATTAATCTAATAGTCCCAATTAAAGTATATTGTACTATGTCAATCAAACGACAACCAAACCCATTATATGGGGGCAATTTCGAAATTTATGTTCGCAAGTGCGAGTGCTGAAATTCATACGCCCTATGATGTGTTTTTTTTTTTTTAATGTAAGCCTTCAGTGTCTATACTTTATACTTTATTGTCCTAGGTCAGTATGCGAATATGTAATAATGTTAGCGAAATAACCGGAACGACTTTTAAGTTTCGTCAAATTTTCCTTTAGTTTCGACAAAACACTTTATTACATCAAAATGTCATTTCAGTATTTGGCGAGCAATATAAATTCATCGGAAATATTTTTTATTTGATACCTCCAATAATTATTAGTAATGAATTATTGCACATATCCGAAAACTCAATATTTCCCCTGGAATCTGATAAAGCCTCGCAAAAATATCACCTGTCAACCATAATAACAAAAAATACTCGGAGTTGATAGGCATCGCAGATAAACGGTTTTTTTTTTACTGATTTGACAAAATGTTTGCGAATACTCGTTCTGAAACGGTTTAACATAGCAAACAATTACTTTTTTACTGGTGGCTGCCATCCGTCAATCAATGGTAACAAAAAATGTAGTTACATATCTGCTTGACACAGAAGCGCCAGTAACACTGCGTATATTGATTTTATGGGGCGCTATAGTGATAACAGATAAACATGAGTAATCTAAGTGGAGAACTTTTTTTTTTTTTTTTGTCAGGCCGAATTGGAATGAATGTTACTGAAAGGTAAAACGATAGTCGCAAAAAATACTGCCTGACGTCATGGCCGTAGAAAGATTATTTAACAGATTATAGAAAGATTTGACGGTTCCTGCATTGGTCCCATTTTGAACTCTGCTAATTTGAAAGTGTAGCGGGACAATGTTAAGTTATCTAAACGACAGTCGCAAAAAATACTGCCTGACGTCATGGCCAGAGAAAGATTATTTAACAGATTATAGAAAGATTTGACGGTTCCTGCATTGGTCCCATTTTGAACTCTGCTAATTTGGAAGTGTAGCGGGACAATGTTAAGTTATCTAAACCTTGAGGCAAGGCAATTTTTAGATTATGACGGAAATGGAGGAACTACATTTTGTTGGCTGAATGCGAAAAGACCACACGATTACCTTGTGGGCACGGTTTAGCCTACTCGATTGAGCTTAAACTTACAGATAATCTTGGTTATTGGCCTTAGAGCGCTCCTGTGAATATTGGTCAAAATTGTACGAAGGGGTGTGGCACCGCTAATACAAAAACAAACATTCAAAATCTTCAACCCTATCGTGGAATCCGCCGGGGGGAATTATTCACGGAAAAGAATATTTTGGTATCGTCAAAATCGCAAAGTGAACAGTTCCCCGTTGGGTAATGTGAATGTTCAATGTAGGTATCGTTAAAAACGTTCAAATCGAATTTTTCCCGAACGGGGAACTGTTCACTTTGCGATTTTGACGATACCAAAATATTCTTTTCAATGAATAATTCCCCCCGGCGGATTCCACGATAGGGGTGCTTATATCTCGAAAACCACCGAACCGATTGAGCTCAAATGTACAGACAATCTTAGGTATTAACCCGGGAGCGTTCCCGTGAAGATTCGTCAAAGTTGGACAAAGGGACGTGGCACCTCCCATACAAAAAACATCTTCTATGGGGTGAAACTCGAAGACGTTATAACTCAATAACCGCTGAGCCGAGTCCCATGATCCTTTTTTTTTTTTGTTTTGTTCGTATGCTGTATTTCTGGTTTAAGCAGAAAATTCCAGAAAATCGTTTTATTCTCATTTTTTGCATTTTGTCGAAAGAAAATTATTATTCAAGACCTGTTATATAACCTAAGCCTAAGCAATACAATTCCTGTGCACGGGCAAAGCCCGTTATATAAAAACGTTGGTACGTATGTAAGTCCGATAATGGCCTGAACCACTGAAGCTATCCGCCTTCATTCCTCTTAAAAAAAATAATTGAACAAAAATATCAAAATAAATCTTAATAATTATTTTAGACAGAACAACGCAACGTTTCCGGGTCAGGGTCAGTCAGTTAAAGAAAAGTTCAAAAAATCATTTTCTGGAATTGGCTAGCTGTTGCGATTTATTTCCTCTTATCATTCCCACTGAAAGATCGGTTTTAAAAACATCAGAAAATCGTGAATTTATTGGATCTGGTTTGTCTTTTTATACATATATAATATTTAGCATTAGAGAAAATGGAGTGTGGAAAATCACATCTGTCATGTGGTGGCCACGATCAGCGATCCACTTTTGAGGTTTTAAAAACATCAGAAAATCGTGAATTTATTGGATCTGGTTTGTCTTTTTATACATATATAATATTTAGCATTAGAGAAAATGGAGTGTGGAAAATCACATCTGTCATGTGGTGGCCACGATCAGCGATCCACTTTTGAGGTTCTCAATTTCTCATGTTGCTCTAAAAGTGCTTCCATTTCACGCGCGAAGGTCAGTCGGTGTGCGTAATCCCCAAGCCCCAGCTATTGCACAATGGCTCTGAGCAGATCGACGTGGAATGCGGGGAAAGGCTTGTCGAACACGTTCAACATTTTCAGGGACTCGAACCGTTCGTGGAGCCCCTAGAATCCCTGTATACAGGTCCATTCGAGGTATGGATATCATCTTAAGTGGACCTACTCTGGTTTTCGCGTCTATTAAGACAGCTGGATCGAGTAGGAAAACAAATTTGTATCCCAGACCAGAGGGGTAGACTCTCGACCAGTGCTCGATCCGCGACATCACCGCAGTTCGTTCTTCGATAGCATGTTTCTGTACCATGCGTTTGAGCACGATATGGGTACGATACGAAGGAGATCCAGCCCCATGTTCTAAAGGTACACATAGGCAATGAATTAACACAGAATTTTTGCAAATAATTTGGCATGAGGTGCCGATGCCGAGCCAGCATTAATTTTAGCACTTAAAACTTGGTAAAGCTAACTTTTTTCACTTTTTCACCGAAATCCACAATTTGTTTCACAAATTTGTTTTCGAAATTATGACATTTAGCTATGACAATCGAATTCTGTCAAACCAAATTCACCTAATTTTTTTATTATACATGAATACATGGATAGGAATTGACGTACACGGATAGAAAAACAAAATGACGGATTCTGGGCAAAAATTGAGGGGACCAGCGCCAGCGGCAAGAGGATTGCGAGATGGGGGTATCAGACTCAGTCTATCTTGCCTCTGTCCCAGACTACTGCAGTGTAAAATCGAACCAAAGAAAAATTACTCCCATTCCGCTTCGCTCGCGGCAAAGACTTTAAACTCCAGTAAAATCATTTTCGGACACTATCCTGTACCCAACGACCCAACTTTTATCTTTGTAAACAGTTTTTAATGAAAATAAAACATCCCGAACATCGGTATACGTCAGTCAGTACAAAATTCACGGCCGTATAGACACTCCGTTGTTTTATATAAGACATTTTTTTACAACCAACCCTGGGTACCACACGCAGTATGATGGCCAAAACAAATTCCGTCATATGAATTCTTCTTATAAGTAATTCAAAATTCAATTAATACATCTCATTACCATATAGCCTCCTTATTTTAGATATTATTAGATAATTGTCACACATTTCTTGTGGTAAACAAAAAGCCTTTAATCTAATTGCGATCAATTAAAATGGAATTATATTTTGGTTTCCAAGCCAAAACAATTTAATTTCTATAAATCATTTATTACCACACGTAATTATTGCAATTGTAACTGAATAGACTCGACAGGAATCTATATAAAGAATGATTTACGAAATACTAATTTTAGTCTTAATTTGCATTCTTGAGATATTGAATTCGTGTTCATCAAAATGACAGTTCAACTGGAAACCCTTCCGCTATATTCGACGACAGCGAAAATTTCCAAATTTTTCGCGTATCTGATTGATGACCATTGGAGATGTTACATTTATTTGCTCATTACTGTGATATTAAATGTTTTGGAAATTGTTTTCGTAGTTTCATCTGACATTAATCTAACAAATTTGGTTGAAAATTTATTTTTATCGGTATTGTGGTTATCTACCAATATGCGAGTATTCATCTTGATAATTAATCGCAAGCAAGTGAATGCATTTCTGGAGGAGATTCATTTAATGTACATGAACATAGAGTAAGTGCGGCAAATGTGGCCCAGGTGGGTAATATGGCCCACCATTATATATCCTGAATCAAAAAGCGCAGGTAGATAAAAACTAATACATTTCAAACAAGTTAAGACCGGTTTTGTCTCTGTCGATTATGGTAGGCGTAGCTCGACGGATCTGTAAAATATAGACCATAATAGCTTTTTTTCGTTTTCGATGTAATTTTTTGGGAAGTTTTGTTAATTTTTTTCGCATTGAATTTTGCTTAAATTCGATAATCTTTTTCTAAGAGTGAATAATGTTAAATCTTTTCTTATTTTGTGTGGCATCAGAAGTTAAAAAAAGTTTATCAGTTGTATTAAAAATAAAAATGAGTGAAAAAATCACGGTGTGTTTAATATGGCCTACCCATGTAACCCAGTAGGCCATATTTGACACCTGATATTAATTGAACGTTTGACAGATAAAATGGCTTCTAGCTCCAACAAGAGCACAAAACAACAATAGATCAGGGTCAAAGAAGAAATAATTCTAGTAAACCAAACTCAATTTTCTTGAAAACGATAGTGTTAAATATGGCCCACCATGGGCTAATAGTAGATAGCCACCCTGGGCCATATTTAACACAGGGTGGGCCATATTACCCGCACTTCTTTTAAAATTGAAAAATTGAGTTCCTTTACGTTTTTGTTAATATCTTTCTGTTACGTTTTTTTTTATTATTTTAGATAATAAATACTGAAGTACAAATGTTTTGTAAAACTGTTTAAAAAAAACAAAAATCAATTCGACTTAAATTCATGGTTTTATTCTAAAAAATGTTAAGGGTGGGCCACATTTGCCGCACTTACTCTAATGGTATTGAACTTATTGTTACCCGGATCAGAATCACCCACACTTTTTATTTAGAATTGTGGTAATGAGAAAACCGTAGCAATGCTGAAGAAAACCACAAAATCGGCAAGAAGATTTGCCAACTTTAATCTTATTCTGGGAATGTTGTCATGCATCGGGATGATACTCAGTTCACTTTTATCAAAACAAAGAGGTATACTTTTTAACTTATATGAAAGTGTTTCAAAAAGATTTCTAGAGTTTTTATAATTATTATAATGCAAATATTATATTCCCAAATTTTTTTTTATTACTATTTGTCTAACAATTAGTCGAGAGCAGCAAATTAATTGCATGGAACTATAATCTGACGCAATAATAATGACATATTTTAAGTATTTTGACAGATCATATACTTATGTGTGCCTAAAATGAAATTGAAGGAAAATCCACCTTCTGCCAAGCGTTTGAAATGAAGTAATACTAATATGTTCGCGATATACAGATCCAGTATAATCACTTAACTTAACTTAAGCTAGATTACGTCTATGCAATCCTTATATGGTTCCATTATTTATTTTTGTATATTTCCTTTTATTATAGAACTCATCTTCGACATTTATCTACCAGTGTACAATGACAGAAAACTTGAAACGCCATGTTTTGAAATCATATTTGTGGTAGAGTTTTTACTTCCTCCCATCGGTTGCTGTATGTTCATGACATTTATGAATTTAATAATTGCACTGCTTTTGTTCACTATTTGTATGTGCAAAATCTTACAAACAGAACTACGAAGCTTAGGTGACGGGAATTCAGTAGCTGAGTTGAACACAAAACTAATCAAATTGGTGAATTTTCATAACACTATCTCATAGTAAGTTCATTTTTGTAGATACATTTTAAGAAGGCTTCCTTTTATAAATCTATATGCTTAGTGCTAGACTGCTGGACCACACATGCCTTCCCATGAAAGTCGTGTCGGGGTTAGTTTTTTAGGTTCGTAGAGTGTTTAGAATAGAAGCATATACTACGTTTACATGAGCGAATTGAGAGATCGAATTCAAACTGAATCGAAAGTCAATCACTGTTTTCGCTCTCACCGGATTGAAAAATTGAATTGAAATAGGATTGAGTTATACGGAATACGTGTATTGTATAGTTGTGTTAGTAGTTAGCAGCGTTTTTAACATTGCAATAGTTTCGTCATGTGTCCATACATTTCTTGTCGCCATTATCGCAATAAATTTTTTTTTCACTCTGAATAAATCTAAAAGTATCCACCAGCCGAAACAAATCACAAGCAAATAAACAGAACGAAAAAAAAACACACACACACTCTCACATGATAAACTCGATCCCTCAATCTACGTTTACATGAACATTTTCAATCCAATCACGGAAAATTTTGTGATCGGATTGACTCAATTCCGTTTCGATCCGATCAGTGTTTACATGGGATTCAATTCGAATTGAATCCGGATTGAATCCCTCATGTAAATGGGGTAATAGATTACACCGAAGATCTCTTCTCCTTTCTACTCACTTAAATTCTACCTGTCTCGCCCGACACGACTTTCATGAGATGCATGTGTGGCCTAGCACTTAGATTAAAATTTACAAACAAACATAGCCAATTTAAATGCAAAAAAAAAACAAATACAACAAATTAGGTGTGTTTGTTTCAACTGTTGACAGATTACAACATTTTTCTTTGGATTTTGTATTTCAGTTATGTTGGTAAAATAAATTGCTTGACAACATACGTTTTCTCATTGGAATTTGTACTTTTTGGGGCTTTGATGTGCGTTTTGCTGTTTTTATTAATAATTGTAACAAAAGTTTTCGTAAGCAATATGCATCTCTATAGCAAAATTTTGTCCTTTCAGGTGAAGACAGTCTACGAACGGATTATTATGTTTGCTTACATATTTATGATTTTTGTTCAATTAGCTGTAATCTACTTCCATGCCAATATTCTGTACTTTGAAGTTTGGGTTTTTGTTTTATTTACTCGAAGAATTTCTTAAAAATGTATTTCTTTTAGAGTCTTGCCGTTGCCGACGCAGCATACGACACAAATTGGTACTTGTATAATCCAAAAATACGAATGACGTTGAAGCTTATAATACAAAGAGCACAAACGCCAATTTGTGTACGGTTTAATTGAAATATTATATAAAAATCTAAAAATAATAACTTTTATTGCAGCTCACTATGGGAAACTTTCATCCAATGACGTTGAATGCTCTTAAAACGTTGTTGAACTTTACGTACTCATATTTTACGATTTTGCGCAATATGATGAACTGAATGTACCTACCTACACAGGCTGTCAGTTTTAGTGCCTAAGTGCATTGATTATTATTTGTTGACGTTTCAAAGAATGTTCTAATTTTTCTTTCTGTATTTATAAATTAAATAAGCAAATATTGATAATACAGAAAAGAATACTATAACAAGTAATTAATTTATTTTGAAACAATATGTAAGTCTTAAACACTTTTTCTGATTTTTAAACGTCAAATTTGTAGATGTCAGTATGAACATTTCGTTAGATTGAGGACAAAATAAAGCAGGGAAACATTTGAAAATCAAACAATGTTAGGAAATTGTGTTACTTATCCAAAAATGAACTCATTTATGGCTAGATCCCCAAATACATACCTATTTAAAAGGAAGCCACTGCACATCCATACATACAAATTTGTATACTTTCACTCAAAGTGTTCCAAGTTTCCAAAGTAGCTAAATGAATAATAACTGATATTTTTGATGAAAAACAGCAAAGTGTAGCAGGAGCAAATTAAAAGGCAGCCAATCAGTTTGAGTACAGATTCCAGAAGGAGGAAAACAAGTTTATTGAAAATGACATTAGGGGTATTCATGCAACGTCGTAAACGTCGTAAGTTTACGACGTGGTAAATGAACTGTCAAAATTTGTATGGAAAATCATTTACGACGAGATGGTAAACTTACTACGCGAATTTGTGTGGAAAACCGAGATGGTAAACTTACGACGAGGGTGTTGTGATATTTCACACTTGAAATAAGGGCGCGAAATCAGAAAAAAAAAATACTTTGCATGCATTTATAATACTTTTGATGCATTTATAAATAGAAATTGCACATTTTACTATTCCAAGTGTAGGATAATTAGTTAGTCCATCAAATTGTATTAAGAAAACAAGTTTTAAAAGATTTTAAATAACGAAATTTACAATTCCAAACAAAGGGAGTTTTCGTTCGCGGCAAAAAGATTGGTATTGTAAATTTCGTTATTTAAACCCTTTTAAAACTTGTTTTCTTAATACAATTTGAAGGACTAACTAATTATCCTACACTTTGAATAGTAAAATGTGCAATTTCTATTTATAATTGTAACAAAAGTGATTTGTTCGCATTTTATCAATTCGTTCGTTCCCTCTCATGTGAAACAGCTGATTGGTTTACCACTATTTACCACAAACAGCAAATTGGGGCGTTCATGAAACGTTTGTCGTAAACTTACCATTTTACGCAAATGGTAAACTTACGACGTTGCATGAATACCCTTATTAAAAATTTACAGAAACCAAATGACAACGTTCAGAAAGGTTAATAAGCGCTTACATATAATGATTGTGTTCAGTTGAATTTAGATATAGTATTTCATTCTAAAAACATTAATTTTAGTTAACAATTATTAAGCAAATTGGAACGAACCCTAGTTGACAATTTAAGTTCCTAAGCTTAATCCAGACAAATACCTACAAAAACTATTTATCGAAACGTAATCACTTTTAACAAATCTAAAAATCTGTCATTTCATAATAGGACTGTTTTTTTCCACATCTATCTCAGTGAAGTAAAGTAAAGTAGGATTTTTAACACGCAATTATAACAACTACGAACTGTTTGACACATTCGAGACTCTATATAGTTGTTGTAATTGCGTGTTAAAAATCCTACTTTACTTTACTTCACTGAGATAGATGTGGAAAAAAACAGACCTAATATGATACGACCATAGGTACTTCCGACCTTATTTCTAGACCTCAAAATGAACCAGTGCGTTTAGGTCAATATATTTAAAATTTCTAAAATAAGCGTATTTTTTGGGAAGTGAGTATAACAAAAACAAAAGTGAGTATAACAGTTTTGCATGTAAAACCAAAAGTGAGTATTACAAAACCAAAAGTGAGTATACCTGTTTTGCATGTAAAAGTAAAACTGAGCTAGCTATAGATTCTCAAAAAAATACGCCTAAGGCCCTAGTTATAGCTATCATTGAAATGCATCATTGAAAATTTAGTTTTCCGATTTTAAGACAAATAATCAAACAATATTGGCTTTAGTTGGTATCAATATAAAGCTAATCAATTGTGGAATTTTTGTACGAAAGAAATAACTTAATTCTGATTAAAACTTTTCTTTAAATCCAATTTTATTATTTCACTGATCGAACTCGATTTCAATGAACAGCTGATTCTCGTTTCTCTAATTTGGAACCCAATCGTTTCACTGATGTGTTCGATTTTCATTCTATTCTCAGCTGTCAGTTTTGCTTTCAATGATCAACTCTAACCTCAAAACCTATACTTGTTTGCGGCCAAGTCACTGACAGGTTCTTCCACTGACAGGAATTTTTCAATGATTGCTATAACCGACTTGTCAAAAAAATGAAACCACCATTCCACTGATTTGTTCCAATGATGCATTTCAATGATAGCTATAACTAGGGCCTAATATTGTTTTATTCTGAGAAAATTATTTGTCTTGTAGATACACCTTTAGTTGCATGTAGCTATAATTTGATAATTTTCCGGCAACGCACCCAACCTTACAGCTGTCAACCGCAACGAGTCTCGTTGTGTGCCATACCGCGTGATCTGTCATTTGTAGATATTTGCCAGCTGCCTTCCTCATTGGCTGTCAACCCCGTTCAATAATATTTTCATTTTTTCGTGTGTTTTGATTTTTCGTTTATTTGGTAAACAAGTGCCGCGGTAATTATCCTAAACACAGGAAAATGTCGAACGCTGTGCAAGATTATGTTTACCTATACGAGTAAGTAAAACTCCAACCCCATTGCAACAAATCGATCGCCGATCGCCAAATTTTTATTCCACAATACATACAAATCTGCTCAAATAACAAAAAAAAAACACCCAAATTCCAGATTGCTGATGAACAAAAACATTGAGCACCAGCCATTCGAGTTAATTTCAGCGGTCGTACAGCAGCGTTTTAATCACGGTAACTACTTAAGCGGTAAGTGCTTTATATTTGTTTGTGAATTTTATTTGTTTTTCCTGTGCTTGTGCGTTTAGTTCACGCAATAATTTCGCACTTTTTGTATGTATGTATGTGTATAATTTTCAACTTTTTTTTTTCGTCTGTTCAATAGTGGGTACCCTCCTCACGCTGCTTATTCGTCATGGGGACTTGCCGGGCATTCTTCAGCGTATCAGTGCGTTCTACATAATCTATGATCTCTTTCATTCAGATGGGCAGGAAGAGAGCCCGTTTTCAGAGTTCCTTCTCGCCCAACTGCAGAACAAGGACATGAGTGCCGGACGACAGATTGAAAGGAATTTCATTGTTCACCTGCTCGCCAATGGAACATCTGATGTAAGAGCTGAAAAGCAAACGCAATTTTCATTGTTTAACCTCAAAATAATGTCTGGTGTCCATTGTAGCTTGGCAAACAAACCCCAGGACACATACTCAAGTCCGAGTTATTTCCCACCACCCTGGACCTGTCATTCTTCAAATCGCAGTCATGTGACCGACAGCGAGAGATACCAGCTGCTGCACGTTCAGGTGTGATGAACTGTGCAGCCGCTGGTATACCAAATCCGGGCAATGAATCCGCGGTGCGCGAAATGATGGAAGGACTGACGCTGACCGATGTTAGCCCCCTGAATAACACACTAATGCCGCAAATGTATTCCGTTGCCCCACCACTGATGAACTTTGAGGACGAGCTTGTGTGGTTCGACCTGACTGTACCATCGTACCACAAGCCCATGTTTGACTCGACAAATGATATTGGCGCCCAGGCCAAGCGGCTAATTGAACGCGCCCTAATGCAAGCTCTTAGTCTTCCCGATCAGCAATCGTTGTTGGATGAGTTGAAAAGAGATCCGAATTTAGTTTACCAAATTGGATTGACCCCAGCTAAGGTGAGTGATTGACGAGTGTAAACAAATCGATAGTGCTGCATGTCGGTTGGTAGAGGAAGTCCAATTGGTGACTAATTTCAATTTGTATGGTTAGAAATTTATTTGTTTTTTGTTTTTTTCTTGTTGTTTTCGCGGAGGCTGACAGTCAATTGTGACGTTTTCAAACACGTGCTTTACATCGATTTTGAACAATCCAGATGATTACACTGATTGTGGTGTTGATTGGCAAAATAATAACCGGACGCGCGCGCATCTATGAATCAGTCAAAGTGCGGCTGTTTTTCGTCATTTAACGAAGTCCGTTTGTTGATTATTTAAACGCTTCGCATGACATCATCTCAAGAGAACAAAACGGGTTGTTTGTGTTATTCTTTCGCATTTTATTTGTTGACTTTTGTTTGGGCCATTAACTAGTCGAATGGATTGCGGACTGAAAAATCGATTTTTTGTGATCTTGAGTGATCATTACTCGTTTCTTCTTGAACATCAAGCAGTCGACACCACATCTGGAGACAGACTTGGGCTAATTGGATTTGCTGAAGAAATGTTTCGTGGGATATTGCTTTTTCATATCAATATTCATAAAGTAACACGGTGCCCAGTCAAGCGAAGTGATCTTGTTGCGGTCGACGTTATACACTTGTCAATATTCTAGATGACCGAATATTCGGAGCGGCCAACGCATATTCTTGCGCTAGTAATAGCAAAGATCTACGCCAAAACAATGGAGGTATACTGTATCGAACAGAAACTTTGGCCGCAGTTTGTGAGCCTGAGCAGGCTTTTATCCGACGGCCTCCATGAAAGCCTTGGTTTTACGAAGAAAAGGTCTAGAGCGGTTGGTTAGCATTATAAGAAGGGACGAACATTGCCCTCTATGACAAGGAAAAGTGCGTTTGTCGAGAATAGAGAGTCGCTATAAAAACAATGTTTAGAAGTTTTATCAAAATGTAAAAAGAACGTTTCAAAGGAACAAGTCCGAACAGAGACTCGCAGAGATGAACGATGATGAAAATTTTGTAATAAAGTCACAGTCGGTGTTGGAGATATTTGTCTCCATTTTCGATCGGCTCTCAGTCGTGGCGCTACGTTGGTAGCTGTGCCCTCGTTATGGTGATATATGTTGCTCATTGAGCTTTTACCAAGACCTTCCTAGACCTGCCCACCCGACTAACACAAAGTGCATATAGCCAAATCTAAACTCATGTCTTCTGCTGGACCAGATCGCCTTTCGTCAGGGCCATTCAAGTCAACGAGAGGAAACTTGAGGAATTTTTTAACCTCGGCTAATACAAACCAACGATTCTTGTAGTTTCCGGCAGTAAGCAATGAGGCATCCTCTTGTAATATCAACATCCTTTGCATTCGAAATTTGGTAACTTGCATATAAGTCAGCTCCTCGTTTCCTCCATTGAAATGGGAACAGAATGGACGAAAAAAGAATACCTACTTTAGCCAGTTTGTTTTGCTGTTCGTGCCGTTCAATCCGATCGCGTACCTTATCTGAGGTCTACGTTATCGTTGACTCAAGATTCATTCAAAGTTTGTGGGTCTGAGTAGTTGCACAAGGTCTCCTTTTGGTCTTCAGATTAAAGCGCCTCTTTTTATTTAATGGTTAGGCCCAAGATGAGGTTGTTCGATCCAGTTAAAAAAAAATGCGTATTAGTTTTTCGGCCAAATTCTTTAGTTATTCGAGTTGTTGCCACTAGCAGTGTGCATTCCCGCTGACTTTGTGATCATTTTGGCGGCCTTTGCAAACACTCCTGCCCTTCCGTACCTATCCATCTATAAAAACACACTTCACAGGATTCCTCGCTACTCAAGCTATAGCAGTCAGCTGTTGTTCCATCTTCGTCGACGTGTATTCTGTCGCATACCAAATCCTTTCTTTAAACTTCAGCCATTATGGCTCTTAAATGTCTAGAGTTAAATTGACTTTAGAGGGGAATCGTAAAAGTTTAAGCGTATAAAAGTGACGCTCCTAACTCACAGGACGCTAATCCGGCCAGTGTTTATGCATGGTGTCAAATAGTTCTGTGCTCAAAGATGACCAATAAATAAAGATCTCACGAACCATTTTTTGTCCAAACTTAGGTAGCACTTTTACCAATTGACTCTGGTCAGTCTCAATCTTATCTAATCGGATATACCCTCCCTATTTCCTATTTAAATACATTTCTTCCGTTTACAGCTGCCTCAACTGGTTGAAAACAATCCCCTCATATCCATTGAAATTCTACTGAAACTTATGGACTCCATGCAGATCACCGAGTATCTTAATGTCCTAGTTAATATGGAGATTACCTTGCACTCAATGGAGGTCGTGAATAGGTAAGTTTCCCCTCTTATCAATGTACACACAATTCCACATTCACTTATGTATTCGCGTTTTATTTAGACTTACAACCTCAGTTGATCTACCAACCGAATTCGTCCATCTCTATATTAGCAATTGCATCTCCACTTGTGAGACAGTCAAGGATAAGTACATGCAAACAAGATTGGTTCGTTTAGTGTGCGTCTTTCTCCAGAGCTTGATACGCAACAAGATTATCAATGTTAAGGTGAGGTCACAAACTTAAATAAAAAAAAAAAATAAATATTCAATATTCTCATCGTTTTCAGGATCTCTTTATTGAGGTGCAAGCCTTTTGTGTCGGCTTCAGTAACACCAAAGAAGCTGTCGGCTTATATCGTCTGCTCAAGCACTTGGAAATGGACGAAGGACAAAACAATGCAAACCCAAAAAATTAAAAAGCAAAACCACAAAACAAATTGAATGCAAAATGCTACTCTTTAAAAACTTTTATTAAAATATAACTAATGCATAATGTGAATTCCTTTTTCTTAAACAAAATGAAAAAAAGGACAAAATGAATTGGCTCTCATAATACACTTGATCAAAGTTACAACATGAAAAGAAGAATACATTTTGTTTTCCTTGGAATAAAGTATTTAAAATAAACATAGTCTCTCGCTGTCTTATAAAAAGAAAAGAATATTTATTATTTTATTGTCGTTTGTTTGTGTTTCTCTAGTTCTACGTGAGGGTTTCGCCTTGAGTAACGCAGGCTTCTAGGTAGTCGATGCGTCGCTCCAGTGTTGTTAGTTTCTCGTTGAGAACAGCCAAGCGGGACCGACAAGACATGTCTGGGGAATGGTTGCATTGTTAATCAATGTATAGGAATTTTGAAATTTATTTTTTTGCTTACCAAAGGAATTGAGGAAGTCGGTGATACGTTTTATACTGGCGGTAATTACTTCAATGTACTCGCGATTGGCCCAATCTTGATGAATTTGCTTTTGAATAGCCTCTCGGTGGACACCACTCATATTGGAAATGTATGAATTTGTGCAAGAAAGTCGAAATTTTACTAGAAAATAACAAAACACCGAAAAAAATCACCTTTTACTTTGATAAAGGTGATGAATTGTTGACAGATGAAAATGCACTAGGGTGTAGGTAGAGGAAGCCAAGTGCAGTGTTTCGAGTCTCTATGGGCGAGTGTTGTTTTGCACTTGTGATTGTGACAGCGATTAGTATATTTGGCACAGGGTGAGAAATGTATTGAAAATAAAACTGAAAAAATGTTTCATAAAATATTTAACAGCTATTATTATTCTTCAAAGGGTGTTTTCAATACACGGCTATATTTTCGTATGGATTCTTCAAAGTTGAGTTTATTGTCCTTTTTCGATACGATAACAAATACAAAAATAAAGCAATGGATCCCTTATAATCGAGAGAGAAAGATTGGCTGTAGCGTATGGCTTAAGGAAAGATACCTAATTGCTAGCGATAGTTTTATGGATGGGTTGATACCTACTGCTTTTGGAACATGATACTAATTGTAATTGTAGTTGTAATTGCATGCTGAAGATTCCACTTTGGTTGCTTTACTTTGTTGAGATAGATTTTCAATAAAACACGCCAATTGTATTGTTCAGCCAGTTAAATAATAAGCAATTGTAGGTACATATCATATAAATAGTGTAATTTTATAACATCGCAATTTTATAGACACAAAGATATCATTTTATGCTCCATTGGGAAGGAAAAATCTGAAAACCCGAAAGGAAATCGACTATACGCGATATATCGGACCTCTGTTATTTTTTGAACACCCCCATAATATCGATTCTCGAATATTAAATTGATTGACATAACATTTCGGGCTGTCAAAATAACACCTCTCCGATCCGAGGCTGATTGTTGAAATTTTCCAAATTTTCGTCGGTATTTTATATTTAATAAGAACAATGTCGATCGCGAGTAATTTGCGTAACGCCATTCTTCGACGGCCTTTGTGCATAGATGCAAATAAAATTTGTATCAACTTATCCCTAAGATGTAGCACAAACGCCACTCTTCAGTATGGTGAGTTCTAGGTTATTATGCCATAAGTGTCTGGTTTTTATTGGAATACATTTACAGATAGGGATCCCAGTGCGGATTTTCTAAACCCCGCAATACAAAATCTACTCAAATCGTTAACAAGGGTTCGCATCGATAAAGTTTTTCGCAAGCGATCCGTGCCAAACAACACAATCGAATATAAGTAAGCAAGATATGCATATGAGCAAACTCGGCAGTTGTAACCAGTGCTATGTATTTCCAGATTTTTGACGACAGAAGAGCTGGAAAAAGAATTTCAAAGGATCGTGGCTGATGCTGAGCAAAATCTACAAATGCCTCCAGTTGTTATGGTAAGTTCTTGACAATGCTACTAGTTACAGCACCCATCACATGTCTATTTTCAGGTCAAACAAGACAAACAGAAAATTATTTCTCAAGACCCCGCTCTTAAGGGTTTTTCTGACTCAAAATTCGTTATTGCTGACATAACATACGGCTTAAGACAGTCTGAACGCAAAGTAATTATCCGACAGACTGATGGCACGTTAGAGTATGCTCCAATGGACGTCACAAAGCGCGTAGTACAAACTTTCTTTCCTCTCAGCGGTCGTAAGATCCGTACTCCGCGAATGTTTGAAGAAAAGCATCTGCAACGTTGCCTCGACGAATTTAAATATGAATTCGTTTTGGATCGATTGTGTGTACAATACGAACCCTTCGAAAAGGACTTTCATGATATATCTGCCAAAGTGTATTCGCATATTAATGAGCATAAAAAATTCGACGAACTTCGATCGACTCGTCATTTTGGACCCATGGTATTCTTTCTCGCATGGCACAAGCAAATCGATGATCTACTCTACGACATCATCAAGAGAGATTTCCTACGCAACGGTGTGGAATTGATTGTTGTTTTGTACAAGCTCCATAAAATCCCGTATGATGAAGGAGTTTTAAAAAAACTCGAAAGCATCCCACAGACAGCGGACATGCTGGGTGAGTTGCGAAAGTCGTACCAAAGTTCATCTGATGATATACATGAGGAAATCAAGTCGGCGATTGGCAAGTCACGAGAGGACTTTGAATCCGATGACATTTGCTTAGCAGTGATTGAGAACTTTGTGAAGCAGCATGCTCTGAAGAAAGTACAACTTGAGCTAGCTCTTCAGACATTCAAGGAAGTCAACGATGAGAAGAAGAAACTGTATGAAGGTCTGCGGAAGGCGCATGGTGTTAACAATTAATGTAGAAAATTGCTGTTTTTATTGTTATTTTGCAAATAAAAATTGAAACGTCAAAGTTTGTAGAGGAATATACCTGTGTGTTTTGCTTTGTTAGAAATTCTCGCAAAGTTATGGAATTTAACTCAAGGGACGTTTTTTTTAACGTATCATTCATTTTGAACATTACCTAGTTGTATATTAATGCAATCAAGCAAAAGAACAAAATCGTCCCTTTTACAACTAACCTCACAAATAAATTGGTAGCTCTTCTGCAAGACCAACTTCACATACTAGCGAAGAAATGGTAAACAAATGGAAATCACTAACTTTATAAAATATGCAAATATGCATCAATTTTATTTGAGAAATAGGTTGGGCCCTAATGAGGTACAATTGTAGGAAATTGAAGAAATGAAAGCAAGGTAGGTAGCTATTGCTTTTAAACTTCCGGTCATCTATCGACCGTTTCTCTCTTCTTTTTTTGTTTGCGAAAAACATTTATGCGAGCTGCAGTTAAAAATATCATCAATATTACAAAATGTATCTTTACGCTACCTATTCAATTTAATATAATTTGTGAAAGAGCTGAATTCTAAAAGCTTAATTCTACATAAAATCTTGTATTTTCTTTTTTAAATTTTCAACGTCTAACCGCCATGTTTAAAAGTGTATCTGCGAAGTTGGCTGCGTTGATAATTTGCTTCTTCAAATTTATTTTCGACGAGTGAGTGAAACAACTGCACTAAGCAAAAAACAAATTTTCCCTATCTGACAGATAACTTATCTATCTCAATTTATGTGACAGATAACAACTATACTATCTTCCAAATAGAAATTCAATTACTTTTGATAAAAATGCAAAGAAGAAAAGTTCACAATTTTTCAAATATTCGCAATTTCTTAATAACGAAAAGCAAAAAGAAACGCAGCGAGAACTTCAGTAGAGGTGAAGTTTACCATCTTGTTGATATCCTAGAGAAATACAAGTTTGTGATTGAGAATAAGAAACTAAATGCTGCTGCTTGGGCTGATAAAAAGACAGCTTGGGAAAATATTGCACGTGAATTTAATGAATCATCTGGAAATCCACCTCGAACATGGAAGACGTTAAAACTAAAATATGAGGGAATAAAAAAAGAAATAAAAAGAAAGTATTGCCTTGTTAAGGAACATCCCAGCAAAGTTGGCAATGATCGGATTCACACGGAATGTCTATCGAGTTATGAGGAAAAAGTGTTATCTATGATGCAGCCCCGCATTACTGGACTTCAATCGGATCAAGATTTTGAGGAAACAGGTAGTACTTTAAACAGAAGACCTTTTTATTTACATTAAATGTGTATTTTGCGTAGAACAACAACCGTTAATGTTGGGAAACTGCGATGAATCTATTAACTATGAGTACACGGACATCAAGATAGAAGAACTGAGCGGAGAACAAGATGAACTCGCAGTTTCAAATGTTGGCAGCGCGGCAAAAAAATCCGCTACCGACGAAGATGAAACAATATCAGAACTGCCACTATCGAAGGAAAACGATGAAATTCTAAGAATTTGCAAGACTGAGAATTTGGAAGAAGGTGAACCTGCAATTACAAATTCAATTCCACAAGATGATATAAACGGTTTGACTAATATATTAAAAAAATTCAACCAATTAAAAATAATTGATTATTCAATTTCAGTTCACGGTACAAGTAGTGTAAATTGCACAAATTTACCACAAACAAGAAATAGGCCTAGTACATTCAAAAAATATTTCAATAGGAATGCTTCTATGGACACATCAAAAACGGAAGATGTTCAGTTGCAGAGATTAATGGCACTGAAACGTAAAGTTCTTTTATTGCAGGGAACACTGTTGCAGGATGAAATAGAGAGCAGAATACAAAGTCGACAGCTTGAAAGAAAAATTATGGAAACGAATCTGGAGACTGCGAGAGTAGAATTGAAAATAAAACAAAAAATGCTCGAACAAATGGGGTAATAAATAATTTTGTTTTAATCATCGAAATATGAAAAGACGCTTTTCTTGATTTGTCATTTCTGGTTTAACTTTTGATTGGTTTATGAAAGTAATCGTTTCATCCCATTGAATAGGTACCTAATTTAGGGTAAGTTTTATTTCGTTTTTTTTTTAAACACTAATAAAAAAATTCATTCATGGCTGTAGGTAGGTACCCATATTACAAACCAATACTCGGACAAGCAAACAAATATAAAAGCTCCGTTAATCTTTGGCATAAAGCGTTTCTTTGCATTGTTTTTTCTTGCATAGCAGCTACCTAGTGTCTGCATATTTGGTTTCATTCGGTACTTGCCAAAAACTTAACTTAATACGAAGTGTATAATCAGTCATGTCCAAATGTAATAGAAGCCACTTTCGAAACCAAGCCGTTGATGTGAGTAAGAAAAATATGCTGAATTTGTCAGTAAAAGTTGTCAAACTGTCCAAGACATCACAAAATGGTACCGTGAGGAGTTTATACTGTCATATAAAAGCAGAAAGCGACAAGGTAAGCTATTAAATCTGACTGATATGAAAGGACGGAGCACTTGGAGCGAAATAAAGAAACTTTCTTTCAAAACTGTAAATAGTAAACAATTTCCTTGAAAATATTAGGTATTAGGGAAAGATGCAAATTGATTTTCTCCCCGAGTTTTTGTCTTCTTGTCGCTATCTTTGTAGGTATATTATTTTTAGGACTTTAGAATTTTTGTTTTTCATTTAATCATTTAAGCTAATTCACGTTGGTGGGAACATGGTATTAGTTTTAGCCAAGCTTATAGCACGATCTATATAGCCTTTCTATTGCTTGTGTAAGTTTTTTTTTTGTGCATTTTGAAGGTTTCCAGAGGTCCAAGTGAATGACTCAGAAGTCCTATACTAACCACTGGTCCACTGCGAATGGCTGAAGGATCCAGTCTGCGAATTCATAATCAGGAAGTTAGAATCAAAAAGCACATAGGACAACCTACAGTTTTAAATTTCTTTATTATCGTAATATGTATTAAAATAATTATAACAATTTTTTTATATAATGTATAAGGTAAATTTGACTTAGCTATTAATTTAGTTTATAAAAAACGACGATGGGCTCATAAAGCATGCGAAATATGTATTTGTAAAATGAATTTTTAATTATAAAATATTTAACCCGCACAGACTTATTACTGTTTTGATTAAGTTTGCAACTTGTAGTAGTATAAACATTAATTTTGTATGTACTAGGTGTACATTATAAACTTTTTGTTTCTTAATTTTAATAATTAACTATTAGTATACTGTTTAATTTATGGAAATATTTTGGACATTGTAGAAACGCTCTATTTAAAAATAAGGCTGTTATTTGTTATGCATTTTTCTATAAAATGTATATATTTTTTTTTAAATCTTCGAATACCTAACAATATTTGGGTGGAAAAGAAAGTCCTTTAGACATAGTTATTTGTGGACATAGTAGTACCACTGGTAGGCCAGTGTTCCTTTAGCTTGTTTAGTTATGGCAATATTTGTTTTTAATTGGTTTGGTAGGTACATATTATAACAAACAATTATTAAGAATATAATGTATATATCTTACAATATTACTTAAGTTAGGAAATGTAAAAACTTACATGAAAATTATTGCCAACAAATATTAAATTTGAACTATTGGTGTAGTATATACGAGTTTAGTTTCGCACTTCAATTGTGGAAATATTTATGTTTATATTTAAAAAATAAATATAATTAATAAGCCGCGTTTCTGAATATCAAATATCAGTTGGAAGTTGAAATTGTAGAACCAAAAACACTCTAGGTTTAACAAGAAAATCAAAAACAATATTCATAGGGACCTATAATTTTGTTATTTCTTCCCAGTGTTCGTTCCTTTGTAAAAATTCAACTGTCAACCTGTGAAAAACGCTGTTCGCGTACTTCCAGGATCAATATTGGAAAAGTGTTATAGCGGAAGAACCACCGGTATATCCGTAAAATAACCAATAGTACGGGAGCTCTTCAAATGAAAAATGTTCATTCAAAATCTGTATATCAACAACAATAAGTCAACATACAGTATAGCTGTAAATAGTAGCAGCATTTTCCAAAGCAATATTGCATCAAGTAGATATCGTGGAAGAACTACCTATAATTATCGATTAATCACCCCTATTCCCATTAGCGTTTGTCGTGAACGACTCATATTTCACTTCGTTTTTGAGTCGGTGTTTTTAACTTTTTTGAGACAAATGAATTGAAATGATGGTGAACACATAGAAAAAGAAATAAAATTGTTAGCAAAGGTTTTTTTTTAAAAATATGAACATCATTTTACAACGACACGAAACATGAGTCGTATACGACAAACGCCAACGGGAATTGGGGTGAATATGATGGAAGCAAACACAAGTTTCAGTGAGGTGAACAAAGTTTCTCCAACTGAATATATTTCATTAACAATTTAATTTAGGCACACCGAATGAGTGTATAGTTGACTAAAATTGTACCAACAGCAACAATGCTTTAAAAGTTTCCACAAAACTTATAATTGTTGTCCTCTGAACCACTTTAAGAAGCCTTACCCCTTCACTGAGAATCTTACTAGTTTTTACTCAACAAATTTCTTTGAGTATGAATTGAAACAACTGTCAGTCGCCGGAAAATTGATGATTGATGATTTGAAATTTGTTTTCCTATTTGGCATGCGCGGCGCGTGTGATGCTAACGACTATTTGTCTTTTGATTTCCTGCGATATGACATATGAGAAACAAAAATTGGTATAATAAAAATGGTATCAGAAGGCGGAAAAATAATGTAGTTTTTTTCTCTTCTCGAATGCTTGTAGTTTGTAGTTCAGTCAGTACAAAATCTTCCACTGTACATGGATTTATAGTCGCATGCAATTTATGGAAAAACAAAATGCATCTGTCATTTTTCATGATTACTACAAAAGCGTTCCCTAACGTTTTCGTAAGTTTTGCTCTTTGAGAGAGAATTTTTCCACACCATTGCCATTTTTAATACAAAAGTAAGGGCTACTGTCCACGTAGCTGCGCTTCATACGTACGCTTTCGTCATTTGCAAATGGTAACCTGGGGGCAGATGATGTAAGACGAAAACGATCGAACGCTATCGTTTCGACCATAGCAGTCACTGTCTATTGCCACAGATATGATAGAGACAGGTTTAGTGAAAACGAAAGGTTTTCGTTTCGTTTTTTACAGAATCCCACCCCTGGTAAACTGGACACAAGTGAAAACTATCAGAACAGAAAAGCACCTCGGTATTGCACGAGACAACAGATACTCTAATTAAATAAGACTGAAAACTTACAAATCACAGGAAGTTTTTTTCTCTTCTCTAAAAAGCAAATAATCGGCAGCACAATGGACCTATTTTGGTCTAAGTGCACCCACTTAGAACCAACCAATACAAGTAATAAAACAAAATAATAATGAGCAGTAATTTTTTTTTATTAATGACACAAAACAAGAATAAAATAAAAAAAAAAGAATACAATAAAAACAAATTATGTACTTGAAAGGATCATTTTTATATTTAAAAATAAAATTTAAATAAAAAAATATATAGGGGATGATAGAAAAGAGAAATAAGTAGGTAAATAATACGAAAAAATAATAGATAATAAAATAATACAAAAAAAATTAATCTCTTTTCGAATACAATTTAATCAAAGGTCTTCTATTCTGTTTCCCTCATAGTTAATTAAATTAAATTTTACAACGTACAATAATAATTTAAGTAGAACACTTGTCAACTGCAATATATATATATTTATAGTATATATGTATGTAAAAAATTGTATTTTACAATTATTTATAACAAATCTCTCTCTGTTTCTCTATTCTCAATTGATAGTTACTCTACGCAGAAGTTAAAAAAAATCCTTAGTTAGCATGAAGTTACAGTTATTTTTATTTAAAAAATTAAGCCTAATTCGTTGGCTCCTCTCACGTGTGTGTTATCAATTAAAAAAAAAAATATTATAATTATTAAAAAATAAAAATAAAAAATCAACAGTTTGGTACTTAATGCATGTTAATTTGGCGTAGTATATAGGGTATTAATTGTTTCAGCTTTCTTTTTATTTATGAATGAGTTGTTGGTTTTATTTTAATTTATTTAAAAAAAAAATATTACAATAGTATTTGATTGCCGGGGCATATATTTAGCTTATAAACTTTATACTTTCATTTAAAATCATTTTATTAGTAAAAAAAAATCTCAATTTCTCAATTAAGAAAGAAAATTTGTAAAAAATAAAATATTTTGTATAAAAAGAAAAGATGCTTGTTGTTGTTGTTGTTTTTAAATATATATATATATAAAACAATTATCTTTTGTTATAACTTTTATATTTAAAAAAATAATAATAGATATAGGTGGTAGGGAAGGGGTAGCGGTTTTCTGAATTTACACATCGTCAGGTGCTAGCTTTGTGTGACTATCATTGGCACTTTTATCGTTATCCTTGCTTGATGTTGAGTTGTCGTGCGCCGTCGTCTTTGAATCACTATTATTGGCGGACGTAGCACCTGACTTGGCAGACGAAGCGGCATCCGCAACATCTTCTTCTTGCGCTTTGAATGCAGCCTCTAGAGCACGAATTCGGTTCTCGTGCTTGACGATGATTGCTTTGAGTTTACGAATCTCATCGGTTATATCGCGGAGGTCCTTTTCCTTTTAAGATTCAGGGAAAAAAATTCGTATAAATTTATAAATGTGATGATGGTGATTTATGGTACTTACACTAATTCCACTAACAGCTGCACTCTCGTTGTTGTTGGATGCGTTTGAATTGCCAATGGATAGGTCAATACCCTTTGAGACACCGCCACCACCACCACCGCCGCCGGTTTTCGGGGAACTTTTGTTGAGAATGTTGGCCTTTTTCGACACGGATAGCGATTTTGTCCCCGATTTGTAGCCTCCCTGTACGATAGATACACGATCCTATTTTAGACATTTTAGTAATCTGTTCTTTTGAGTTTTATACATGGACACACACACACGACGTGCGATTAATCAAGAAAACAAAGCATTGCATTGCGTTATGGTGCGCTGGCTTAATTTTTATTTTTTTTTTTTGCTTGAAAACACTTTGAAACATATATGTATGTTGCTTGCTTGAAGCTTTCGAAGGACATGCAACTTTTAGATCTTTCGAAATGCTTTTCTTTTTTTTAGTTGGCGGTGTGACATTGAGGAAAAAACTCTTTGGACATTTAGTTTTTCAAAAAATTCTGTACATATAAATAATATATCCCATTGAATACAGAGTGGCGCAATTTGTGATACTTTATGGATGACGATAGAGGTGGATGTATTTCGAATCCAATCAGAATCAAAGTGAAAATTGTTTAAAAATAAAAACTACATGAGAAAACTGAATATTTAAAATCCGAAACGCGACTGATAAGCAGACAAAGAAGGACTACAGACAACAACTGATAAGAAAGAAGGTATTTAACGATACAGTAGGTTTCCAGTATTTAACTAATAAAAAAAAATGCCGGCAATCTCTATATACAGAGTAAGGCCCATTTCACACATACCCGGCAGCCGGCTAACCGGTACCGGCTACCCGGTCATTGGGAATACATTCTTATCGGCGCGTTCACACCTGCAAACCGAAACCGTCCATAAGAATGTATTCCCAACGACCGGGTAGCCGGTACCGGTTAGCCGGCTGCCGGGTATGTGTGAAATGGGCCTAAGGCAGCGGCAATTCAAAAAGCTCAAGAATAAATAAAGAATTAGACGAGCAAACTAGCGAGAGTTTCCCAATTTAATCAACATAACTTCATCACTCAGTGGCCTCGACGTTGGATCATTTGCAATTGCAGAAATAAAAACCTGAAACGAGGGTTTTCTGTTTCTATTTCGTCTTTTTGCCTGCTGGAACTTTCGAGAGATCATAAAACAAAATATAATTTTTTAAACTTAACATGGTGTCAAAAATTAATAAAAATCCACATAAATTAATCAGACGCCTGAGATCCACTTCATAGTATCAATGGATGCAATTACGCCACATCTAGTATTCAAATTCAACGATAACTCCCCAACAGCGACATCTACTCCGATACTCACTTTAAGCGAAAAGACAATTGGATCACTATCCTGTCCGGCAACCCATTCTTCAGCTGTTAGTGCGGCATCATCTGATAGCGTGTCCGGGTATAAATCCTCCTGGAATAAATCCGATTTCCTTGGAACTGTCATGGAAATGACTTGGCACAGACCATTATTGTTGAGACGATAGAATTTTGATATTTCGCAGGTGGTTACATCACAGCCACGTTTCGGCATCATGCCAATACCACGCTGAGGATCTGGAGTTTGAAACGTATTTATATAATGTACAAATGGTGGCTCTGGTGTAATCTGTAATAATAATAACAAAAAACTGTTATACCACAATATCGCAGCTATAGCAAAATGTTTATACCTCAAAATATCGTATGACCGAATCACCTTTACCACAAAGATAAATTAAATTCGTATCAGGATCATACAGAGGGAACATAACACCGTTCGACGTATCCAGTTCAACCATTACAATGGGTTCGCTCAATGCATCGGGCGCTCGCAATGAGTATTGACGTTCCGATGATCGATTGAAACCGGTTGTGAAGATAAGACCATGCCGCAGAAAGAGAGCCCGTGTTGCTTTTGATCCTTCGTGACAGAGAGCTTCACTCTCCACTTCACCAGTTCGCGGATCGATTATTCGGATTTTCTTATCCTTACATGTGGTAACCAATTTGGAACCATCCCAATTAAAGCAGGCACTGTAAACAATATCTGGATGGCTGTCGATGTGTACGAGTATATCACCAGTGCCGACATTCCAAATGACAACCTTGATTTTGGAGAAAAATTTAATAAAATTGATGACCAGGTTGAAATGTTATATACTTACTTGATTATCGGAACCAGCTGTTAGGAGTATATTTAACGCGGACGGATGCCAGAGCACTAGACCGACTCTTCTTTGATGGAAGACAAGATCTACAACAGGGTCAGTTAGGGTCCTCGACAGACCGCCATCGGGAATCTGCCATACTTTTACAACACAATCTTCGGAGCCGGATGCGATGACATTGTCATTATGTGGACACCATGCAATATCTAATACGGGACCTTTGTGACCACCCACCAATGGATGATCGGCTGCAATGCGACCGACCTGAAAGATAAATAATAAAAAATAAAGTCAAATTGTTCACAGACAATATGTAAGCAAATTCTTAGGCCTTTTTAGGGAACAGGTAAAAAGGCGATTAACTAAGATAGAGAGAACCGTCACAAACTACCTTAGTGGGTCCATCGATGCCACTAGGATAGGGCTATAACGGGCAGTCTATGACAATTTGTGATGAAGCAAACGAGTCTTTCTTAACAACTAACGGCTAACGTTCCGCTTTTGAATTCGTACTCTGTAATACTTTAGATTTTCCGCTTTTGACATTTGAAGAATTCATTCCCCTACCGAAATAGAGAGTACCAAATATTGGGTTTCGGAAAATTTCACTTTCGGAACGGAATACAGAGTAGGGCCCCAGGTTTGATGCAATCTTTCCTTCCAGCAGCTGGTATTTAGTTGCCCAGTATAAAGTCTACAATGATGAGTAGATTCCTCTTCTTATATATATATAAAAAAAAGGATTGGCCAGCGGGAGAAGCTAAACAGGTCAGGCAGATCTTTATACCAAACTTCCGCATCGCTGTCTTGCTTTTTAGCCAAAGCTGGCCTAATCAGTAAAACATAATATGCAACAAACAAGATTTTACAAAAAGCGGAAGTAACCAGGAAAGTTCACTGCTACCCGCTCCGCTATTATAAGTGCAGGTACGCATAGAAAGGTTATGTTGCCAGTAAAACCCCTCGGTCTGCTTCATCACTTACAATAGATGGAACAGTATTATAGCACATGTATATCCTCCAGACAAATTTGGCCGACATTAAACGCCAGAAGAACTAGAAAACTTCTTTGTATTAACGGACACTGTCTGATAGGCAAGCATGCCCGAAAAATGGGAGTACCATACAACGACTGAAGGACAAACTCCTACCCTTTTTTCGGTACCAAGCAGTAGATTTTAGGACAGCCACCTAACCTAACTTAACCGACCCCTCGGGTTCCTCTACTTATTGTTGTATAGATAAGGCACAATGATCGAAATTTCGGTATTGAAAAATCAAAGACTAACACATGTTAAAAGAAGCCACATCACGTTGCTGGATTTGGTACTATAATCACACATGGCTAAGCATTACCATAAACGTTTTTTGCAGTCCCAGGGACGAATATGACACAGTATCTGTGGAATGTCCTTTAATTATCATGCGGGAGCATGGGTTTTCGATGGCTTACGCGAGCTGGCAGAGGATTTCACACCAAGACATTCCTGAACAGATTCGATTGGCTTTGATATTTGGATGGAGAAGAGACAATAAAACGATACAAAGGCTCTAAAGCACTAAACACATGCCGATACCAAGATGAGACGATAAAAACCAACGGTGAGTTGGGAAACCATCCCAAGACCGGATTGAATGGAAAACAATAAATTGGTAAACACCAACAAAGATCTGAATGATATACAACAAATAAAAAAAATGTCGACCGAATCTATTCTCTATAATAGACCATTAATTTCATATCAACAAATCATTTTTTTCTCTTTCTGTGTCAGATCTAAAAATAGCTAAACATCTTAAAGTGTTTCCATCGCTCAATATGACCTTTCGAAAACGAATTTATTCTTATGCACACGACCGCACATAAATATTAATTACACCCCTTAAATCGTGCAATAATTTGCCAAAATATTTCTCGCCCCACACCTACTCACAACCTAAATTTTAAAGACAAAAAATTGTCCTCCGCGGTGCATCTATCTAACCGAACCATAAATCAATTTCGAAAACTATCCAAATTTAGAACAAACAAATTTCGCAAAACTGGAGCGAGGATTGTCTGAAAAATTCGAATTTATCTGCGACACTATGCCGCTCTGACAAATTCTCCACCACCACCACTAGGCCAAAATAAAATCGCGATCCAATCTGTATCCGAGACGAGAGTGTGAACTGTAAACACAGAACACAAATAAAACGCTCGAAAAAATATCCTAAAATGGGATTCAAAACATACTCGCCTAAGAACGGAGGATTGTGTCGTGTCGTTGTGTATCGGTGTGTGGCTGGTGTCCGCGCTCGATCAAGTGAAAATGGTGAATAATTTTCTAATTATAAAACTTAACGGTAAGTGAGTGTGTGAAAGCGGGAAATAGCGGCGTTCAAGAGGATCACCATCCACCATCACGAAAACAGAGAGAGAGAGAGAGAGAGAGAGAGCTCTTGTCTAGTACTCTCGTCGATGCAGTGCTCTCTGTCGGTTAGCCGACCTATTTTTAAAATTTTCCATAATTTACTTTATTTAAGTTTTCACGTTTGTTTGTTGTTTCCTTTTTCACGTATAGTTTCAGAATTGAAATAGATTTTCAGATTGGCCAGGATCCAATTGTTGAGGTAACGATTTTCATACAAACTCGGTTCATACAGTGGAACAGCACACGGAGGGAGGAAGGGGCGTACCTGTACGAGTTATGGTTAATTTTAAATATCCTTTTGATTAGACATATACACGTATAAATTTTGTTAATTTGTTTGTTACGTATTTAGTTTTGTTGTGATTGATTAAGCGATGAATGAAAAAAGAAGAACGATCTCTAAAGCAATTAGGTGTTGCGCACCAAGTGGCGAAAAAGTGTTTTTAAATTTAAATTATGAGCAATTAGCTAAATGATGTCAAATATATTTTTGAAAAATTAATTATTCTTAAGATTAAAACATTAATTTTAATAACTGAAGCATTAAAGTTTAATTATTGTTGTAGCGGATTTAAGGAAACTGTGTCAATTGATGTGAAAATGCAACATTTTGTGGGCGGGTATAGGAGGCTTGGTTTATTGATCAATAAAACGTAAGCGGATTGTTTTGTTTAAATAATATGAATTAGTGAAAGTTATTATTATATAGATAGCGTGGAAAAATGTTTTACAGATGTGGGTTTTTTTTTTAAAGACAATTCTCATTTCGGTGCGCTGAATATAAGATGTATTTGAAAATCATTTAGCGAAGTAGCTTGTTGTGGTTTTTGGAAGCGTTAAGAAAAGAAAACGTCTATAGAAATGCAAATACAACTGACAACAATTTGTTTTAAATAAAAATGAGACAATAAATCGTATGGCACACGATTGCATGTTATTGGCAACAGTATGTTAGAGCTGTTACCTGTCGGGGTTCGAACGTATGAGTGTATGACGTTAAGTTCCCACGCCATCACTCTAACAGCTCTAACAGGCCTCCGACGGTTTATTGAGATACATAAGCTCATATAATATGTACGACTGCTGATATTTAACACTAGCATTGACGATCGAAAGGAGTCCGCCTGAACTGCGTCCACTACAGAGGTATCAATCTTCTTAACGCATCGCCTATATAAGATTCTATCTGCCGTGTTGTGTGAACGTCTGAAGCCGTTCGTCAACAACCTGATCGGTTCATAGCAGTGTGGCTTCAGGCCAGGAAAGTCCACCATCGGCCAAATATTCACACTGCGGCAGATCTTGGAGAAAACCCACAGGACCCGCGATACCCGCGACACATTTTCATCGATTTTAAGGCCGAGTATTTATAGGGGGACGGGCTATACAGAGCAATGACTAGTTTTAGTATCTCTCACAAACTCCTCCGTTTGTGCAGGATGACGATGGAGAATGCACGCTGCTCCATCAAGGTCGGTAAAGAACTCACCGAGACCTTCGATGTTAAAAAAAGGATTTAGACAAGGCGATGCGCTGTTATGTGACTCTTCTTCAACATCGTTCTTGAAAGAATAGTGCAAAACTTAAACACCAGCACCAGAGGCACGATCTTTCACAAGTCCGTCCATTTACTCGCCTACGTCGACGACATCGAAATAATCGACAGAACTGAGCGGGATGTTTATTGAGACCGAGACAACGAAGATGGGTTTGGCGGTCAATGAGGACAAGACACAGTCAACAAGAAAGGACACCCAAGACCCAACAACGACGTCTCGGACAGAATGTCACTGTAGACAGATATAACTTTGAGGAGGTTAAGGACTCTGGCTACCTAGACTCCGCTATGAACTCAGGCAATGACCACGCTGGGCTGAGATTAAACGAGGAATAACTCTTGCCCGAGGGACGGCGCAGAGACAGATCGCGACTCAGATGGAGGCACGCAGGTGGAAGGGTACCTTAACAAACTTAGCGTTCGAAACTGGAGGCAGCTGGCTACTGCTGGCTGGAGACGCTTGTTGGTTGAGACCCAGGTCCAACCCGGACTGTAGCGCCATCTTAAAGCTTAGTTCGCTGCTCGAGCTAAATTTTAGCCCCCATACAAAATTTTCCCCAAAATTTAGCTGAGCTAAACTTAGGCGAATCTATTTAGCCGAGCGGTACGCTGCTTCAGCTAAAAAATCAAACTTTCATTTCAGACTGTACTGGACGTATCCGTCACAATTTAGCGCGCCCATTAATGGTTCGGCACACTTTTTCAAGCTAAATTTTGAACGATCTGTTGGTTTTGTTGTGATTTTTCGTTGCCGGAAAGTAAA
The DNA here is from genome assembly GCA_955612985.1 of Cheilosia scutellata. Lineage (NCBI taxonomy): Eukaryota > Metazoa > Arthropoda > Insecta > Diptera > Syrphidae > Cheilosia > Cheilosia scutellata. Next base: position 59,234,237 of record OY015314.1, read on the forward strand.
TAAGGATGCGTTTTTTCAATGAGAAATCCTATGAAAGTGAACATTTTGAGATCAAGGAATAGCATCAGACAAGGAAAAAAGAAAGTGCAGCGAAAATAAAACGTTTTTCGTGTCGATGAATTTTTGAAGGAAATTATTTTCAACAAACATCTGTTTTCTGTGACACTTATATTCACAACGCACTCCATGTCAAAATGTAGCTAGGGTTTTAGCTAATGTTTGGAAAGAAAAATTGGAGAGCCGCTAAAATTTCGTTTCGCTCGAGCAGCGTATTTAGCTTAAGTAAGCAATTGACCGTCGAACATATAGCAAAGCGAACATAACCCCTTTCATGTTTTGCAAAGAAATTGAGCGATCATACGACAAATCCAAACCGGTCCAATCGTAACTTCTGACCGGTAATCGTAATTCTGTGAAAGCAGTCTCCAGCTACAACCGAGTTAGTCCTAAATCGAAATAGTTGCGAAACTCTATAAGGGATAATCAAGAAACTATTGGGCTCACTGCCAGTTTGATATCACTTGCACAAAATAAATGCTATTCCGGAAACGGATCCTCAAGTTTATATGGTCAATTAAGCCCCCCGTGGTCTTCTAAAACTTACGTTGTGAGACAAAAATATAATTTTATTTTCTAGTTTTCTTTTGAAGAACGCATAGACACATTTCATCGATCAGTACCGATCAACGGAAAAAAAATAAATTTCTACTTAGAAAATCATCTGGAAATTAACGAGCCTATATTCGGAATTTAAATTTTAGACAATCTCCTTTTCTGACCACGACTGATCTGATCGTACAGAACACCATCAATGAAAACCCGAGCATGTGCAACTAAGGCACGAAGATCACTTCAATGGATTCAATAATTATACTTGCTTAAACTTCATAGAGTAATTATCGAGGCATTGAAACCCATATAGGTATAGGGTTAGGTTGAAGTCGTTGTCGGCAAAACTGGCATACTTATAGAGTATAGACCATTATTGTATAGGTCCCTTGAATTTAGGTTAACTGGTTTCTCCTAATCCTTAAACTAGTTTGAGTTTATAATTAAGCGTAAGAGACATTCAATGCTTGTGTTTATAAGATCGTTTAGAGACGGGGACTTACTGAAAAAGTAGACTATGGTAACCTCCTTCTCCTCGTCCATGCAGCTTCTACAAAAATCATTTGAAAATATGCCAAGCCACTGCCCATAGATTTGCAATCTTGCCATGCTTTTGCTCTGCAGTTCACTTTCATGAATTACCTAGATAATTTTTGATCCATCGGAAGCTGGTAATGAGTGATGAATCGTATTTATAACAAACAAAACTGAACTCCGAGGTAACAACAATCACATGTACCCAGTGAAGAGGTGTTGCGTAACCCCAGCACCCACTACATCCTGGTACTTTCGAGAGGATATCATCGTCGACTCCAACTTATGCTTTTGACCTATCGCCGTTGGTGAATAAATCGATCCATTGTAAAGGATACCTATATCTGTACGCGTCGGCTCCGATCTGTCCGGTACAGCGAGTTTACAATCCACATTGAAGATAATTCTGGCAGGCGACTAGTAAAACCTGTGACAAAAAGCACAATACAAGTTCATGATGAAACGACGTACAGCGATTGTAAGATCATCAGGATCAGTTACTTTTTTCTTTCGTAAAATGTCATAAATGTAGGCGCAGTAGCGCTGTGGTTAGTGTGCTGGACTACTGTGCGAGGGGCCCCAGGTTCTATTCCCGGATAAACACAAATTACATCTTAAGGTTTTTATTTATTGCGCCACCTTTCGCGAACGTCTGACAAACATTTGAGAGTATAGCTGTCCTGAAAAAGCTTCTCAATTCAACACAGTTCGCGAATTTCCGCCATCAGTTTCTACCAGCAATTTCTAATTAGAGGTTAAGTTCGAACGAATGTTTTATTCGCTAGTTTGTAGAACGCGGCTTAATTATGTGGATTGCGATTAAACGACGACAATTCTCGGCGATGGTGTTTTCGTTCGCCGCAAAAAGTTTGGAATTCGATATTCAGGTATTTAAACTGATTTTAAACATGTTTTCTTAATACATTTTAATGGGATAATTAACTACTCTTGGAATAGTAAAAAGTGTTTTTTTTTTCCTGTTCAGAAATTCATCAAAAGTCGTTTGTTCGCATTTCATCAATTAGTTCATTCGCTCTCATGTCGACGGGCCTTTACAGCTTTGTAACAATATCAAATATACAGATTTAAAAGTTGAGCTGTTAATAAAAAAAATACGTCCCTTTTCTTTTATTCAGCACTTACTCAGCACGTACATTATAGTTCTTTAAAAGTATACACATTGTGTAGAATCACGTGCGTTTTTCTCTTAGCAGCAGCTTGCGAAGAAGTATATTAGCATTTCAAATATATATGGTAATAATTAAAATAATTCTAAAGATAATGCTTTCAGGTATATTAACGATAACATCTGAAAAACATGACTTCGCAAACATACAAAATAATTTTTTCTTATTATTTGCCGCACTATCTGCCTATCAAAATAACGTTTCTTTTAGACATATTTAATTAATGTGGTCATTACTTATGAAACATCAGCAGTTTTATTTTTCAAAGATCAGCACCGAAAATATATTTTACCACTTCAAAAGTGAACCTGTGAATCAGGGAGACGAAAATAAAAGAAATCTACGTTAATTGCTAAAAATTTCCAAACGCAAAGAAATTCATCAACATTCATACCCACTCTTAGATGTCAACATTAATATAATCTCCTGACATTAAGGTGTTCATTCCTCTCTGTTTGAAATGATGAAAGAAAGCAAAAAATACCTCAAACTACGTCAGAGCGGAACAATTGCCATCTGTAGTGACTGTTGCCAAAAAAAAAAGAAGAAGAAGAAAAGACAAAGCAGTAAGTGTGTTGCTAGTTCAATTCGGAGACAATAAATAAATTATGTATTCTTGGTACGCCGAAATGACGGTATTTTTCTTATTGCATTCCGAGCGCCTCATCCGTAGCCAAATTATGTGACTCATTGTAGCTGCTGCTGCTGCTATCATCTTAATCTGTATCTGAGAGAGGAAATCAATCTTCGAACGTTTCCCTTAAAAAGATTTCGCCTAACAAAAAAAAAAAAAATACAAACAAAATTTACGTACCTTATTGTGTGGCAAGACAATGAACGCTCCGCCGCCGGCTGACTCTACAATGATGGCCAAAAATTTCGGATTTACAGCGCAGAATGTTGAGTCCCAACTGCTTTTCGATACACGAATGTTATCATAGCACTGTTCACGTTTCAGTGCCTGACCATAGACGTGACGAAATTTTGAACTTCGTACAACACGAAATGACATTTTTGACTTCTGATTCGATGCTGTCCTCTTCTTGAATCAAACTGAGATTAAACTGAAAAGAAAAGAAAATGAAGCGTACGTCAGCATTGGGAATGAGATATACAATGGCTGCACATGTTTTGGGTGGTTTATTGCTTCGCATTCGTTGGAAATTCTGTGTGAGTCATGACGTGTAACATTGACATGACACTCGACGTGATGCACTTGCCAGAGTTCATTTCACTCATTTTGGACGTACACATATAGCCGACAAATAAGTGGAACTACTGTCCGGCTTACGATGATTAGCATGCGGTCGGTGGTGCAAGTTGATTGACAACATAAATCGCGCTCTTATTTAACCACGTTCTAACGTTCTATGACAAGTATCTGGTGCAACGCGGTGTGTTGTATTTGTTTTTGTATGCATAAATATATAGGAGGACAGCATGTGAACGCATTTGATGACACAATTTCTGGCCCTTTGCATATATGGTTTGGTTGGGGTTTTCTATTGGAAATCGTTTCGAATTCGAAAACTGGAGCACTCGTGTCGTTGGTTTGTTTATGTAGTCTAGCGTGGTTGTGTCAAATGTGTTGAAGACGTGCCGCAAATTACAAGCGGACGAGTGAATGTGCGCTGCACTATGGGGTTTACTTTCTTTTTTTTTCTCTTTGTCTCCGAGTGGAAGGACGTACTAGTTTTTTGCAGTTTATTGGACAACAAATTATAATGCTGAGATCACAAACACAAATTGTCACAATGACAATGAGACTGTACGACCTTTGACTTAATGCGGACCCAACTGCGTCTACTTTCACAGTTCATATCAAACTGACTTTTGAGTGGCTTAACCTTATTATACACAGTTATCTGTATTTAATTGCCAATGACATACATATTAAAAGATCAAGAGGATAACGTTATTTGTGAGAAATTAAAATTAGAATTTTTTAAAAGATCGTTTAGCTAAAATTAAAAAACTATCGCCTATAACTATAAAAATTAAAAAAAGAAATAATTTAAAAGTCCTTTATGAACACTTGTCTATATAATATACTAGCGGTCCCCCTGCACACTTCGTAGTGCAAAATAGAAAAATAAAAAAATCAATTGCAAATTCATATAAATTAGTGACAAAAAGTTTTGGCTGTTGCTATTCGCCCGTTGTTCGAGACACGGCTACGTAACGAAATGTCAAAGTTTATATTGCGTCAAGTTGGGGTATGTGGCTCGCTACGCTCGCGGCAAGGACTCTAAACTCCAGTATAATCATTTTCGGACATAAGGCCGTACGTTTTGGATCAACCTTTTATATTTATAAAGAGTTTTTAATGAAAATAGGATTACGTTACGTTGATTACGTACCCGTGTCTCTAAAATCGGTAAACGTCAGTTCAGTACAATATCTGTCAAAATGAACGGGCGAATAGCCACTTCGAAAAGTTTTTGTTGTAATGCTCTGTACACTGTACATGTTTTGTTTTTCCAGGAATCGTATTGCCTACATAGTATTCTGTCTATCAGGACAATGCATTATCATTGTTACAAATTTTAAAAACGTTGGCTCCCATGACTGTCGAAGAGAAGTGAATACTCCCAGGCCAAAACCTAAGATTGTCCAAAAATTGTAACTCAATCGATTCGGTGATTTTCGAAATAAAGGATTTTTAATGTTTTTGTTGTATGGGCGGTGCCACGCCCCTTTGTGCAATTTTGCCCAATCTTCACAGGAATACTCCCGGACCGATACCTAAGATTGTATGTAAATTTTAACTAATCTATTCAGTGGTTTTCGAGATATAAGATTTTAAATGCATTTTTTGTATTGGATGCGCCACACCCCTTTGTCCAATATTGACCAATCTTTACAGGAACACTCCCAGGACAATACCTATGATTATATGATATGATTATCTGTATATTTAAACTCAATCGATTTGCTGGTTTTCCAGATATAAGATTTTGAATGTTTTTTCTGTATGGGAGGTGCCACGCCCCTTTGCCCAATTTTAACCAATCTTCACAGGAATACTCCTGGGCCGATACCTAAGATTGTATGTAAATTTGAACTCAATCGATTTGCTGGTTTTCGAGATATAAGATTTTGAATGCATTTTTTGTATGGGAGCTGCCACGCCCCTTTGTCCAATTTTGACCAATCTTCACGGGAATACTCCTGGGCCGATACCTAAGATTGTATGTAAATTTGAACTCAATCGATTTGCTGGTTTTCGAGATATAAGATTTTGAATGTTTTTTTTGTATGGGAGGTACCACGCCCCTTTGTCCAATGTTGACCAATCTTCACAGGAATACTCCCTGGCCGATACCTAAGATTGTATGTAAATTTGAATTCAATCGATTCAGTGGTTTTCGAGGAATAAGATTTTGAATGCATTTTTTGTATGGGAGCTGCCACGCCCCTATAACTCATGAACCAATATACCTACAAAGACCGTATGAACTTATAAACCATGGTATCAACGTCACCTTTCATGGGAAATTTCCAGAATCAAAATCGGTTCACGCATTACAGAAAACATTATCGACAAACACAATTGACCATGATTTTTATATATATAGATTTCACTCAAACAGTCTTCGATGACAGAATTCTGACACAAAAAAGTGGTTGAACTATGTAGGTGCTCATAGAAGCTATTTCATAAACGAACCGTATACCAGTTAGGCGAAGAATGCAGCAGCTTCATATTTACTTTCGAACATTTATATAAAAATGGAAATTACGACTCACTCACTGACTCATCAACGCCCAGGACAAGCCCTTTGCCTAGAATGTATACAAGGAATAAGGAAGGCTATTTCGAAATTCAACCCTTAAAGGGGCTAAAAGGGGAGGGGGGGGGGGGGGGGTAAAAGTTTGTATAGGAAACTCGGTTTCTGTACTCTATATAAAAAATAGAGAACATTAATTTCTCCGATTTTGGAAATTTTGCTTGGGCCCGAGTTATTGGCGATGCCCCTTTAAGGGGTCCTTTTTCATAACTCACGAACCGTCGTATCAAGAATTAAAAAAATACATATAAACAAAAAATATTGTATGATGCAAAACATAATCCGCGGTACTAATAATCATTTTTAGTGTCCAGGCTAACTTTTACGAAGTCACAATGGCGAAAATTTCCATATAAAATTGTCTATTGTGACTGTCAAAGTATTTAAGTTGAAGACTAAAAATTATTATTGGTAAGGCCCAATGCTATTTGAATTCGAAAAATTACCTTTTTATTCAAGTGTCATTTTTACCTACTCCTACCTATTATAAAGAAAGAGAAGAAAAAAGGAAAAAGAGAAGTCTCGAGAAAAAGCTTTGTATAGGCAGATCAGTACAGCATTTTTCAAGCAGAGATATACGCTGTTAAGAAAGCAGCTCAAACTGTCTTAGCGAGGGAAATACCCAGCAATGGAAATTACCTTCTGCGTAGACAACCAAGCAACGGGGTTCGGCGCAGGGACATAAGTCCCGAATTCTTTTTTCGGGACCTATGTCCCACTTTAGTGGGTCATAAGTTCCTAATTGAATTGGGGACCCATGCCCCACCCCAGCGGGACGTAAGTCCCGAATTTTTATTGTCGAAAATGGGACACAAGTCCCGAATGAAACGCAAACAAGTCAGTGGATATTTTGGATTTCAATAATGTTCGTGTTCGTGTAACATTTGCGGTAGTTCGCAACATGCTTGTAGTTCGCATAATGTGTCTTATAAAGAACTGTTTTGTTAGGTGCTGACATAATAAAATATAAAATAAATTATTGCTATCACGTTATATTTATACATTGTGTAGTAGTATATAATATTGTTTACTTAATCTAATGCCAAGAAAAAATAGTTTCATATGCAAATCCACCCAAACTAAACGAAAAGTTGCCCCAAAATAGGAAAATGTTGAATCGAATAATAAAAAATCACCTCGAACTATATAATATTATTGCTTTTATTAAATAATTTATGTAGGTACAGCTACACTTCGATGTTAGATATCTTCTACACTTTATGTACACTAGCAAGGACAGCTATTATTTTCCTTTCATTTTCTTAAAGCGTCTGCAATTAACTTACTTTAAATGGCACTCCAAGAGTTTCAAAAATGCAATCTATCTGCAAGGCAAGCAGACTATTATTGGGCAAGTCCTGGCAAACAACGAAATAAGAGGGATAAAGTGAAGAACCTAAAGGCGTAGCCAAAAAAAATTTTTGAGCAAGGGAGGATCGATTTGATCGATATGCATAATCAAGAATGACTTAGAAAAATAAAAAGGAAAAGTGCCCCAAAAATTAAAAATTCAGCAAAAAAAATTAATAAATTTTTTGTAGTTGTTAGTTTTCATATTGGTACCGTACTTCATTTTCGTTTGGGCCATTTTTCAAATTTCATGCATCCATTTTAAACTTCAAATGGACAACGGAACGTATTTCTAACTAATCATTTAAGCAAAATCGGATATGCAGTGAAAAATGACAAAGTCTAAATAGCCTAATGTTAATTTACCAAAGCGTCATACTGCCAAATTAAAGAATTTGGCTTTATGTCACCTTCACAACACGACATATATCCAGATCTACAGATTTTGTCTTATGTCGCTGAGCCTAATGTCACGGCACCATAGATCTACGAAAATATGTTTGGTGGGACATAAGTCCCGAAATAAATAAATTTATATAAAAAAAAATTTCTTCTTTTTTTACAGACTTGTTAAAATCACTCGTTATTCTGCCCCACCCTGTATTAAGAATTGGTGGTTTCGCTTTCATTGGTTCGATGGCGAATCGAAGTACAGTTTTACTCTTTGGCAGTAAAGGCTATCAAAGCATCGGCCAGGCCGATGATAGTACTTCAACTTGTTGTAGTTTTGCCGCTTTTTCTATCCGAGGTTGGCTTTCAATTGGAATTCTAAGGATTTTTGCTTTGACTGCTCCGTGCAAATTTTTGAGACTCAGAAAATAGACCTGCATAGTCTATTTACGAACTGTGTACCTATATAGATTGTAAAATTCGTGTCCAACGAGTACTTTTGAGCACCCGAATACTTTGAGATACAGGGAAAGCTGTTTGACGTTTAGGCGAGGAAATCTGAAGTTGTGTATTTTGGTTTTGGTGTAGTGAAAATCATCTGTTCGTTTTTACTCGTTTTGACCCTAAGGTCCTTCACTAAGGAAATTTCCATAATTTTACTGATTATGTACATATGGAAAATTTTTCCACCCATCATCTTTTTCTTCTTTCTCTGTCAAAACTTAATAGTATTTTGTGCATTACTGAGTGCCACAAACTTAGTATATATATATACTTCTGACAAGTTTGGTTATGTTGCTATTTCCTATAGAGGTGCCTGAATGATTCTAGTACTATAAACAATCCAATGAGTTCGCTCGTGAGGGAGCTCGTTATCTCGAATTCCTTCGGTGTGTACGCGTTGGCATAGAAAGACCTTTTGACAGATACGTGATGCAATTTTTTTGTTCGCAAGCCATAACAATTAGGCTACGGACAGAATCGTAAATATATATGGCGAATTTAATTACGAAGACATACGAAATCATCCCGACAAAAATTGCTTAATATGTACTTTCGAATGTCATTAAAAGTATTCAATTATATACCCGAATCTATTGACATGTGCGTTTTAGCTAGAAGTTCTTGCTAAACAAAACTGGGCAGACGGGTTTATTAGCTTTTATCGCTAGTACATACTAGCTTCGTATCTATGTATTATAGCCAGTACAATTAAAATTTATGGGCACAGTTTAATAGCTTTTACTTCTCAAACGTTAGCTTTAGATTTCGCTTAGTTTTTCGCATGAAATCTGTTCGTAGCTTAAGCCTAAGGTATACTTTATACTCCTCCCGTGTGATGTATGACAATGTCCGATTAGTTTTCAGATTTGTCACTTATATCATTAAGTTCCCATTTTAATAAATCCATACTGGTTTTTTTTTTTTGTTAAAAAATTCCACTCAATAACCATGCACATTCACATATCCGTCGTTATCGGCTGGGTGGCAGTTCGCTTTGATTCAAAATGACAACTGTCGCAGTTATCGACTTCCGTTTTTGTTGTTTATTCAGACGCCACATTTTCGATTTCAATTGTTGTTCCGTTTATGGAGGAGAGTTGTTTAATTTTTCCCATTTATTTCACTTGCCATAGACACTGTTTATAAATGCATCACCAATGACGATTAAAAATTCCATAGATAACCAAACTTGGCTAATTGAAAGTTTTTTTTTTGTTTGTTGTTTTTGAAATTTGTAATCGTTTTCACTTATTTTTTTGCGTGCAATGATAAATTACTGGCAATGAAATTTGTCATTCTACGAGTATATTCGCGCCACCTCTGCGACACGGTGGCCACATTTTAAAGATCCGCCTAACGTCTGACATTGAAAAACTGTCTGGTTTTCAAAACATTTCTTTGGGTAGTTAATTTAACATAAAATGATGAATCAAATTATTGAGTTCATGAACTTATAAATGGGTAAACCAGCAATTTGCATTAGAATGGCGGAAAATACAAGTTTAACTAGATTTGTAGAGCTTGCTTCTACGAGTAGTTTTAAAATGCTTATGGACAAATTTAGTAGGTAACTTATCTTCTTGGGCAACATAAAAGTCGTGTTATTGTCTAATTTATTGGTATTTATTAACGTTTTTTTTTTTGATAAGAGCAATGACTCAAAATATTATGGGCGTGAGCTTTATTCGACCATTTATATTTATGGTCATGCTGGAATTGAGAAGACATTTTGAAAAGGTTTAGAATGAAGCTAGCTACAAATATTTATTATGCATAATATGAATCGCATTACATATTGCAAAAAATGATGTTAAAAAAAACATCGATTTCCAACTGGAACAAGTTGGAATCGTAGGTACTACACCGAGACTGAGACAAATAAAACGAAAATCTCAAGGTCGAGCTAAAACAAAGAAAAATCTAGTCTCTAGTTTTCTCCTTATAACATGGCCATAATCACACTTCAACAATTTTTATTTATTTATTTATTTATTTGTAGGCTTGCATTTTAAGATACAATATCTTATAGCTAATACAAGCTTCAGCATTAAAACAATTATAAGCTACTTTAGATTAAAAATTGAAATATGTACATTATATAATTTAGCTTATCAAATAATTTTTAAAATCATTTTTCTTTAATATTGTTTCATTGCAAATTTACGTTTTATTTCTATAAACAACAAGCTGTATCCGCCCGGCTTTGCCCGTGCACAGAAATTGTATTGCTTAAAGATCATAGATAGTAATGTTCTTTCGCAAAATGAGAATAAATCGATTTTCTGGAATTTTCTTTCTGCGTAGACCTGAAATACAGCAATACGAACAAAAAATGAATCAAGAAAATCGGCCCAACGGTTATCGAGTTATAACGTCATCGAGTTTCACCACATAGAAGATTTTTTTGCCACGCCCTTTGTCCAATTTTGACTAATCTTCACAGCAACACTCCTGGGCCAATACCAAAGATTGTCTGTACATTTTAACTCAATCGATTCGGCGGTTTTCGAGATATAAGATTTTGAATGTTTTTTTTTTATGGGAGGTGCCCCGCCCCTTTGTCCAATTTTGACCAAACTTCACAGAAACCGTATGTGCACCAATACCAAAGATGTGTGAAAGTTTGGTTAAAAACGGTATATGCGTTAAGGCGTAAATCGACGACAAACATTTTACGGCTCAATTTTTAGATTTTACTCTACAATTTTTTGCATTTACTGTATTACATTTACCTACATTATTTATATATTTTTATATATTTTGCTTTGGTTAAAACCACGGATATCAAGGAAAAAACAAAACCCATTTAACAAAAATTAATTCAGGGATAAATGTGCCGCCAGTTGTTTCTTAAAACACCCGAGATCCCCAATTCGCCTAATATGACGCGGTAGGCAGTTCCATAACCGAGTGGCATTTACAAAAAACTGACGTTCAGAGGTTAAGCTCGAGAATCGAAATTGTGTAATTTGTTGCGATCTACTTGATGAGGACATTTGCAATCTAATGAAGAGATAACAAGGTTGATGTGAATCCATTATTCTAAATAATAAAACTAAGGTTCGATATCGGATGAGATTATCAAATGTAAGATTATATATAGTTTTTGAGAAATATGAGACCCGGTCATATCTTTTTAGGCTGTATATATATCTAGCGATGCTGTTGTATGCAACGTTTAGTTTTCGCCTACTATTAGAGTCGCAATTGCAATATATCTCACATCCATATATCAATATAGGTATTAAGATTGTTTTTGCAAGCAATAGTCTGGTTTTTTGGGGAGTATAATATTGCGCTGGCCACAACGAACGGAGCACTCCATAAACTTTCGCTACAACTGAATTAATGTGATTATTCCAGGTAAGATTCCGGTTAAACACCATTCCTAAGTTTTTTGCGGTCTCAACATATTCAAGTGGAGCACCGTCAAGTATGATTGTTGGAAAGTATGAAGAATCTACCGGTTTTTTTTTTAAATAATAAGACACTTAGACTTACTTGGGTTTAAGAAGAGCCCATTACCTTGAGCGAACAATAACATTAAGTCCTCATTTATATCAAAGACACAGTCTTCAATTAGTCCAAGAGGACAACTTTTGTACATTTGAACATCATCTGCATACATTTGAATGGATGTTCCAGATGATACAGTTTGAGGAAGTTCATTTATATAAAGAGAAAATAAAAGTGGGCCAAGAATTGAGCCTTGTGGAACGCCTCTGTAGGTAGGAAGGAAATTAGAAAGGTTTCCGTTCACCATTACAGCTTGCTTTCTGCCAATAAGGTATGAGTTCATCAATTTAGTGGCGGAATATGAAAAGTTATACAACCTTGACAGCTTTTTACAAAGATTTTCATGGTCAACGATGTCAAAAGCTTTCGAAAAGTCCAGTAGTACTAAAAATGTTACATTTCCATCATCTAAGGCTCCTCTTATATCTTCAATAACATTTATAAGTGCTGTAGAACTGCTGATTTTTCCTAAATCCAGATTGCTTCGGTGATATTTTATCATAATAATAATAATATCAAAACATTACGGAAATGACTCGGTCAGTATTTGAACACACTGAGAATGCTTTTTACCCGCTGTTTCAGTAGTACATTGGCTATATCTGGCAGATTCCTTGCACTACTGAATTAATAACGAAAGATTTGACAGTATGTATTAACAAATAAGGTGCCAAAAGAACGAGAATTTTTAAAGAATGAGTCATCTTTGTTGTTTTTGTTTTAATCATAATATTATTTAGACACTGACAGCTCTTATGAGTTAACAAATTTATAGAAACCTGTTATTTATATTTTCGCGTTACAAAATCGATCGATTTGTCGAGGAAAAATGTAACTTGAAAGTTGTTAGATTTAAATAATGATAAATTAGAACCAAACGAGAATTGCTCGACTTTACTACCATCTATGCGTTCATCATTTTTCGTGCGCTGCACACAACCGTTATAGAATTCATCGTTAACAATTGCCAGTGCCACCATGATTCGTTTACTTTGTCAATTGAGATATTTTTATCGTCGCTCGCGGTTTCCTTTTCCAAAATCCCTTATTGGACATAATCTCAATTTTTTTTTCCTTCTCTTTTCCAAAATCTTCCATCAGGACGAAATGTCCTATGTCAAAATCTCCCACAAGCAAACTAAACTTTGCATATACCCAACCTTGCACCTACTCCAAATCCTACAGTGACAACAAGCAGGGCGGTTGCATAATGCATACGTCTCACTTTTTAACACCATTTTTAGGTGTCGCGGCGACAGAATTAATAGCACCAAATAATACCAAATATAAAAATGGGGGTTTTGTCCCATGGGGATTTTTTCTTAGGGTCTTTTGGAGTAAAGGATTTCAGCACAGGGCATTTCATCACCAACCCCTGTTATTATTCTATTTTCTCGGACAGCAATCTCATATTATTTAAACTTAAAATATTAAATTGAAATTGCGCATTCAATACCAAGGTGTTTTTAGTGGGCGGCTCGGCGTTACGTTCCACAGCGCCGTGCCAGAAAGGCTACCACAAATTTACGCTAGAACAACGTTGGAATATTGAAAAGTTACTTCCAACCAAAGAACGTTTCAAATTAGGAGATCTGAATTCTGAAAATAAGTCATTTGCTCTTCGCTGATAACTTGGTCATCCTTGGTCCTCTCAGACTGAACTTCAACGCCTACTCGATCGGTTTGTAGCCGTTTGTGTTGAAGCTGAAATGAAGGTAAATGTGAACAAATCTGAAGTGATGGTTGCCTCCAGAACTCCTGTTCACTGCACTCTGCATGTTAGTGGAGTCCCATTCAAGCAAACGTTGAAATGTCTTCGCTTTTTAATATGTCAACATACACTGACTACCCTTTGGCTTTCTTTTATATAAACTATTCATTAAAATTTCATTCAGCCAGGTAGATTCATTTCTATTTATATTTTAAGTGTGTACACTACAAGTCCTACCAAATTTCAATATTCTCCGGCAATCGAAAGTGGCCCTAATAATTAATAACGGATATTCAAAAGTGGGCGTATACCACGCCCCCTGATTAAAATGTTTTCAACTTTGCCTAGTGTATACACCACAGGATCTAGCATTCGGACAAATTTCACGATTCTAGGATGGCAGAAAATGCTTTATAATTTTAATGATCATTATCAAAGTGAGTCAGTTACGGTTTTTGTGATTTTTGAATTCTTGTATGTTTGAGAACCACAAATGCTACAGAGATGGAATTTTTAATGAGCTTGGGAAATGCTTCAAGTTTGAAGTTTTTGGCTCAATTGGTTGCGAAGTTAGAGGAGGGTCGAAAACAACCTGAGTTTGTTCCTATAAAAATATGGTGTGCCTTTACTAGAGAACTTGGCTGGGGCACTACCGTCTATCGTGCTCTTTGATATGGATTCTACTTTTGCAACAGTGCAACAATCGAAATTTTACCCTCGAAGAAGTATAACTTTAAGAATGAAAAAGTTTTCGCAAATAATGCATATTCTGTAATATTTTCGAAGCTAAAGCGCTGTTGGTAGTCTACAGCGACAAGAAAAGGTTCACGCCGAAGCTTACGCTGCTCTGTCTGAACACAACATTTTTTTAAGGCCCAATCACAATGGGAGGTCAGCATCGTTTTGACATATAATATGTATGTAATAAAAAACCGTGCAGGCATACGCCCATAAATGTCATTCACAACGCAGATAATATGTTCGTTCAAACGAAATGCTTCCTTCAGTTTTTGACCGATTTTAGGTCGTAGGTAAATTTCGCAAAGTCATTCACAACACAGGAGTAGGTTTACTCCCTACTTATGTCGTGTGTTTGACATATAACATCTCTGTCTTCATTGCAACAGAATCAGAATCAGATATAATTCATTCAAACACGTAAGAATTAAGTCATGCGTTCAGGTTCGAATGACTTTCTACAGTTAACTAATTTGAGGTAGATAAGTTCAAACCCAAACAAAAATAACAACAACAAACAAATGTATGCAAATATATTAAGCCGATGTGTTCATGTTTCTTCGACAACAAAACCACTTAATCAATTCTTATTCCAAAACAGCTAATTTACACACTACCAATCCGTTTAACATTGTTTGAAATTCTTCCCTTTGGCGTTACCACAAAAACCCCACCACAACCAGATGGCAATTAAAAGTTTAACGAACTAAACATAATAAGTAAGTAATTACTTGTTAATGATAATATGATATGACAAATACAATCAATTTAATGGCACACTCAGTTGGC
This sequence comes from Cheilosia scutellata, assembly GCA_955612985.1. Classification (NCBI taxonomy): domain Eukaryota; kingdom Metazoa; phylum Arthropoda; class Insecta; order Diptera; family Syrphidae; genus Cheilosia; species Cheilosia scutellata. The sequence continues at coordinate 59,249,356 of OY015314.1, forward strand.
TTGTTAAGGCGCGACATCGAATTAAACGACAGACATTGGTTTTATTCGACGCCCAGCACAACAACAACACGATGACATCTTCTTTAGTGGCAGTCATATTTTGTAGCGAACAGCTGATGCTGTTGAAGCATGTGAACGAGTCGACTTACTTCTGAGTGCTCTGTGTTCATTTACGGTAACGGTATGCGAGTTAATTTGATTCAATTAAAGGGCACGATGAATTTATTATGAATGGAAGTTTTTTCATACCGATACACTTACACATACTTAAAGATTCACCTTAACCAAACTGACATTAAGATGACACACTTTTTCCAAGATTCGCGCGTCGATCGATGCCGCCATGATTAGCAAGTTGATTTAAGTGTGGGTTACCTGCGAGGAAGCTGGTGCTTGTTGGTGGCGGTCTGACGAACAATGAACTTTATATACGAGTATATGAATGTAGTCTTGCGGTAGATTTGCGCGCTTGTCATTTAATGCCGTTGTGAATGGAATTTGCACCTCACACTTGACATTATGCAATAATGATTATTGAACTTGGTGCTGAAGAGATGTGAAGGAAAGAGATGAATAACTGCGGTAAGTTTTGAGGTTTATGAATTTGAAAATATGTTCTTCTGTTTTTGACGGTATTTTGTGTGAAAATTACGTTTAAATTTGTAAACTTATGAGCATTATGCGGGATTGGAAAAAGGTCTCTGTAGATTCTGTGAAATCTTAAAACAGTTTTTCGGATGTTGGAAAACTTTGACTCATTAAATAGGTACTGAAATATTTGAAAGAAAGCGGGATTATAAAAAGCCGAATATCTTACCCAAGCCGTTGCATAAATATTTAACGTCAAAACTGTACCATGATGTACCAAATATAAAAAATATAAATATGAAAAATATTGTCTCCTGCTAACCGTAAAACGTCACTTGGCATTTAATTCACTATTTGATTTCCATATTGCATTCCAATGAATGGGTCCAGTATTTTTCTAACATTCTCTCTTGCTAATTACATTAACTAACAACGACAACCTTCAAAAGCCAATGCGAATAGACCATAACAAAACAAGAATTTTTCCTTGTTGATCGCACACCACCCTCCCCTTTACACTATCGTATGAAAAGCAATATTGAGATGTGATTTGTAGCTGTCATCCGACAAGCGAAACGTCTCGTTTGACTTGCTCGTTTTTCTCCGTATCAATAATTATTGCATTTCCTGCACATGCCTTTTGTAAACAGAAAACTAATAATAATTTGCCAGACATGTTATTTGCAAATCTTAACAAATTGAACAAAAAATAAAATAAGCTCTATATCTGACACCTGTCACGTTTGCTAAACGAATTTACATGGTAGGTTATAAGTAGACAAACAAATAATCCTCCACATTGAAAGTAATTTAATGTCAAATGCAATAGCTTAGCATAACAATCAATCACTTATATTTCTTAAAATGAACAAATTGTGGTCTGACGGATGTTTTATCTCAGCCAGTTCCGATCGTGAACAACAGGTGCCGCTCTATATGGATTCAATGTCGGTAGATGGCGATGCACTTATTGTATGTCTCTATGTCGGCGTTGGTTCTCCTCGGATTGTCAATTCCATTTTCAAATGATGATCGACAGATGTTTATAGAATAAGCAGAACCAGGCAGAACAGAAGAATCAAACAGCAATGCGGCTTCAATTAAAAAGGTTACGCATTGTGTGGCGCGAATTATATGGGAATGTTAGCATAACCCAGCGATACATAACAAGTGATTAAATAATCTTATCGGGGCCAGCGAGCGTAATGAATCATTGTTTGATTGTTCCTCTTACAAATAACCATTTCGATCCGAGGAGTATAGAACGATAAGTAACAACAGTATTGGATTTCATTGCTTTTGTTCTTTTCTTTTTCTACTCTTAATCGGTGACATAATGGCAAAAGTGAATCAAGCAGGTGTTTCAAATTAACTTTTGAAGGTAGTTACATACATCCATACCTATTTGTCCCAATGGAGGGAGTGCCCATTAGTCTTTGCACTTAGCGAAAAACTGTCGCAACTGACGTTTCGATGCAGATTATTGCAAATGGTGGAAATAATTTTGTTTACTTTACTCCTATGTAAATGTTTCAACAGGTAAACCATCCGCAGGATTCTATTTGTCGAATGTCAGTGGAGTAATGTCATCCGACAATGCGTTTGTCAAGCCACCTGACAGAGCTTTCATTAGGTGCTTTTAGAAAATGCTAAATGATAATAGAAGGCGTATGACTTCTCTTATGACCTGTTAAAAGGCAGAAATCCGATGGTCCAAATGAAGTCATAGAACTCATTTATGACTTTTCAAAAACAAAAAACAAAAAAAAATTACTGTGACTATTGTAATTGAGGAGTCATAATATGAAAATTGTGTACCTACCTAACCTCTATCTTCGTCGTTCTTACGAAAACGTTATTGGGTTATTGCTAACTTAAATGTTCTTAAAAACAAAGCAATAGCTCTGTAAACAACGAAAACCGAAAACGATATGATTTGTCAGTAGATGGAACGTAGACTTATCTATTAAAAATAACTGAAAGAATTTTGTTGTGCAAAAATTTGGAAGATTTTGTGTAAAGTGAATATATTTTCCGCTCACTTTGTTATGATATTTGACGTGCGGCTACGTTAAATCCAGTTTGAGGTTTGAGTTAGAAAAGATCTGTTCCTTTGCTTTTAAATCTTACGAATTTTTACTCAATGTCGTTCCTTAACTTGAAGAATTCGTAAAAGAGTGCGGCTTCGAGAGTAAGTAAGATTTTACTCCTCCACTGAGAATCTTACTAGTTTTTAATCAACAAATTTCATTGAGTAAGAATTGAAAAAAATGTCAGTCGCCTGAAAATTAAAAAATGATTTGAAATTTGTTATCCTATTTGGCAAATTTTTCTTTTTGAAAGAAAATTCATCCCCACCACTCCCACTTTGACAGCCTTTTCCATATTTACTGCAATAGTAAAGGAACATACATAAAGCCATGTAGTATTTAGTATATTGTAGTCAGATCAGAAGGGCTAAAATATTTCTTTTGGAACGTTTGAGGAAACCTAGACATTTCGCAGCGTCCTTGCGGAACACTAACATTTAAATGGTGAGTTTCAGACTTGAAACCATCTACATTGTGATTTTGAGTACGGACATTTCAAAGGTAATACTGCTGTGTGAGTAGTGAGAAATCATTGTCACAGCGCCGTCAGGGAGCATGGCGTTATGTAGAGTAACCTATAACCCAAAATTCAGTTGATCAGGGTGTCCCATAATTCACGGAAAAATTTAATTTTGCGTCATTTAATAGTACAGTGATGCCGTTGGCGAAACGATAACAATGTGACAGCTGACATTTCGGGGTTAGTAAAAATGGAGCACTATACGAAAGAACAACGCATTTTCGTTGATGAGCAATATTTTAAAAAATAATGAAGGTTTGTCAGCTACATTCCGAAATTTTCGAACAAAATCATCTTCAGTGATGAAGCTCATTTTCATCTTGATGGCTTCGTTAATCGTCAAAATTGTCGCATTTGGGGTTCAGAGAACCCACGAGTAATTATCGGACCATATAATAATGTTTATTATCGTGACATGATAACCCACTTTTTAGTGCCTAAATTACAAGATGGATTTGACCAACATATCTGTAGTCAACAAGAAGGTGCCACATGCCATACAGCCAGATAAATAATTCAATTACTGCATGAGTCATTTCTTAATCGTGTCATCGGCAGCTTTTGCGATCAGAATTTGCCATCCAGATCTTACGATTTAAGGCCATTAGACTTTTTTCTTTTGGGTTTTTTTTTAAGTCAAAGGACTATGCAAACAAGCCCAAGACCACCAACCAACGCCTTGAAAGAGGAAATTGGGAGGTGTATTAATAAAATTCAGCCACATTTATGCGAAACGGTCATAGAAAATTTCAATAAAAAAGTACGTCTGGCAAGTACCAAATGGCCGTGGCAGCCATTTATCAGATGTGCTATTCCATACATAACCCCAGTCTGTATACTCTATGAATCAATAAATTTAAGTTTTCTATTTAAAAATCTGTATTTTCTATCAAAATTACATTTTGCGTGAATTGTGGGACACCCTTTATTAAGCGGCCATAAGGCAATAAAACATTAGCGTTAAAGACAATTTTCTAGCGAAAAATACGAATGAGATCGTTCTTAGCGAAATTTGGCCATATTCCTCTTCTTGCTCCTATCCGGAGTTACAGTTCAGAGCTCGAGTTAGCCACGGGGTTTATTGCGCTGCGGATTGCTTTTCATGGCGGGCGGTGCGCGGTTCACCGTTTGACAACATCAAACATTATAAATTCAATTTTGCTATGACCTTTTAATAATTCGAAACTCTCAGATTGGTAATGATTCGTATATACATATCAGGTAAGCAAAATCGAATATGCAATCGAAAGTGTCATAAAGCCTAATTTATCAAAGTGTCATAATGCCAAATGCTAGAATTTGGCCTTATGTCACTTTGGCAAGGCGAAATATGGCCAAATTTCGAGATTTGGCATTATGACGCTTGGCCTTATGTCACGGCACCGGCTTTAGCCAATTTCCTCCATTCGTCCACTTTAAGTCGGTTGTGGTATTTTTATCAAGCGTGATTTTTTTGCTGTTTGGGTTTTCAGCCTGATTATTTTTGACAGTTCACGCGAGGCGAATTTGGTTAACAATGCATCTCACGTTTTGGACTGTGAATTGGTTGCCTAGATCGTGCGATTTTACGCCTCTGGACTATTTTTTTGTGGGAATATGTAAAGTCTCTCGTCTATACGGATAAGCCAGCAATTATTGCCGCCTTGAAAGACAACATAACTCGTGTTATTGGTGAGATACAGGTCGATATGTTGGAAAAAGTATGCCAAAGTTGGACATTCCCGATGGACCACTTGAAGCGTAGTCGCGGTCAACATTTACACGAAATAATATTCAAAAAGTATTCCTAAAGTATGAACTACATCCAAACAAACGTGGAAAAAAGTACAAAAAAGTGAAAACATCGAAACTCATAGAAAACACACGCATATTTACGTGACATCTATGAGTAAAATCTGTACTACTAAAGCTCTGAGCTTTTTATTGTTTATTTCATCGAAAACACATGACTATTGATAAAACATCTTTGAGTAAAATCTGAACTAATAAATCTAAGAGCTTTTGGTTGTGAAACTCATAGGAATTATGTGATTTGAACGTGATCTGGCGGGAAGTCCGTAACGATTTTGTTGATTGTATTGGTTATAAGAAATTTGTGAAAATTTAAAGCTGGAACATGTTCAAGCTTTCAGCCACACACTAAATTTTAAATTGAGAGAAAATATACAGAGTTTACTATAAATGATGAAGTAGGACAAATGATTTTGTTTACTTTTTTGTACTTTTTTTCACTTTTGTTTCGATGTAGTGGGCGCAGTAGCGCAGTGTTTAGTGTGCTGGACTACTGTGCGAGGGATCCCAGGTTTGATCCCCGGAAAAACACAAATTACATCTTAAGGTTTTTTCTACTGCGCCACCTCTCGCGAACGTCTGACAAACATCCGAGAGTATGACTGTCCTGAAAAAGCTTCTCAATTCAGCCGTTCGGACTCGGCATAAAATTGTAGGTCCCTTCCATTCGTTCCAAAAAATAGAAACTCACACAAAACGAATGGTTGCGAGAAGCTAGGCCTTGGGTGTCTACCGCCTGTTGCGCCGTTTATTTATTTTTTATTTTTATTTCGATGTAGTTCAGGCTTAATGAAAATTTCACTCAATAATTCATAGACTGAAATTCGACAAAATTTCCCAACCCAAATCGTCAGGGTCAATCCCAACTTCCCCACTCAATAGTTCACTCAATTTTGCAAAATTTCGTTGTTTTTTTTTTTTTTTTTTTTTCATTTTAAAAACCAAGTTCTTAAAATATCACCTCTTACTTCCGAGGGACATATTAAGCGGAGTATTTCTCTACTTTTGCGTCCCATTTTAAAGAGGTATCTACATATTTATCTTACTTAGAGTGTCAGTGTTAGAATCAAAGTTTCTTTAGAAAGGAGCATTTGCTCTATATGCCCTTAGCCACAAACATTTTTTGCTATGTCAATCGTCAATGTCGCTGTACTGTATGTAGGTACTGTACCAAAACTCGTCAACGCAAACGGAACAATAAGCAATTATGGTTAAGCAATATCAGCCCCGTGTCGTGCGAACCAATTTTTTATTACGATTTTGCCTTAAATTGACATAATATTGAAAGTGACTCATTCAGAAACGTCAAAATGACAACATGTCCCATATCTACTTTTTGAACCATTTAAAAATTCGGCCTTATGTAAGAAGAGAGAGACGCATCCGTGAACGAGCAAAACTTTAACGCAATTACACCGATTGTCAGTCACGTCACGTACTGTTCTCCTAAATCCTATATAATGAACATTATTTGCTATATCGTGGTCGTGGAAATATTCTCAACATTTAAGCCTAGGATACATCCATCTTGCAAACGAAAATTACTCGTCACTATATTGAAATTATCATTTCTTTAAAAATAAACAAAATCAGCCAAAAATGCCGAACATAAACATACTCACGCCAAGATTTATTCCAAGTATTCCATGCGAAAAAATAAATAAATTCCATCAGCAATTTGTATAAACAAATTGCTATACTGATGGAACCAATAGCCTGGTGTTTCGCCTATTCACACCTCCTAACAATTTTATGTAATAAAATCGTATGTTTTCGTTCAAAATTTCGTGTGCTCGTATTTATAGAAAACAGTGTTTCTGCAAACACAAACGATGATATCGTGTTTCCCTATTTCTCTGGTTTGGAACTATCCTTTTGTGTAATTCGCCATTGGACAGAAAGGTAAATCATTTCCACTTTCAAAATTATTAATGCGAGTCTATTAATAAAATGGAAAACCATGAGATCATTGAAAACGGCGACGTAACCCATGGGTGTGTGTTGCTTCTATTAGTAGTATTAAATTCTTAGTATACAGTTAATCTAAATGAACGATGGTATATAGATAGGTGACTATACTATTCTGTGTTCGATTGTGTGGCTTATCAGAAAGCATAACTTTTTCTTTCTTAGATATTGTTGATAAAAAAATAAAATAAAAATTGAGAATGGGAGTAGGCAACGTGTATAATTAAGTCTTTTGTATAAGTACCAAAAGTGTGAATCACTTTTTTGCCAATTGTTTCAAATGTGCAGCTAATCAAATGTTATCTTTTGGATACGAATTTATAACCGAGCTTGGCACTCCTAATACGGTTTTTGGTCTTGTGTTTTTTTGTTTATGAATTTTGTTATTGTAAATTGCTTTTAAAGAAATATTGATCGGGTCTATAGGGTTTTTGTTTCTCGAAGCGCTTTTATTGATATACGTAATCTAAAATTTGTGACACGTAATGTATTCAGGCGTGGCGAATTTATCAGCAGGTGTAGGTATAGGTACATAGGCAAAACTGATACTATACAGTGAATAGACTAACAAAATTGTAGAAAGAAATAAGCAGAATGCAATAAATAAAATCAGGAAAAGAACGTGCAATATGAGATGGCAACCTATTTATTTATTGGTTAGATTTTTCGACTATACAAGGCGAAACTATTGCGTGAGCGTGATTTACTAATTGAAAACATAACCTAACCTATAACTGTGTACAGTTGAACGAAAACTTTCAAGTCAGGTCATTTTGGGAGAATGTAGCATTTTTGACATTTGTGAAATAAACAGATACAAAAATACACGCTAACAAGATATGAATGGCTATACCAGGAGTTCCCTAACTGTGCGTCGCGACGCCCTGGGGCGTCGTGGCGGTATCCTAAGGGCGTCGCAAGACGGTACGTACAGGCCGCTTGCACGCGACGTTCCATAAACTTTGAGCTCGCTTTAAAATTAAATTTCTTTCATTTTTTGAACAAAGGAAGAGTTCAATATACGTAGCATTTCATTTCTCTTTACGAATGACAAGAGTGAGGTCGAAGCGAAATCCAAATCCCCATTATAGCCGCATCCAATTCGAAGCTAAAACGTGCTTGTGTTTCCCGCATTATCCAGGCAGACTTGATCTCTTTAAAAACAAAAAAATAACTTAAACGGCTCCAATTTTCTCAATAATTTTTATTGAATGAAAAATAAAGCAACAACAAAAAAACATGACAAGATAAATTAAAGTAATAATTAACAAAAACGAGTAGCCGCATAGTTAAATAAGGATTGGGACGAGTCGATGTTGGCATCTGCCTCATCTGGAGTTTTTATTATTGATTCAGTCACTGATTCCAAATCCAGGATGCGGCGATTCGTGGAAGAGAACCCGAGGCAGTCAATTCCTCGCCGTGCACAAGAAGTCGACTTTTCGCAGATTTCATCTTGACGAATTCTGCATCGAGACTTGGGCCGACACCCGTACAAGATCCAACTGATGCAGGAGATCAAAGTTAATGACCGTAGACAACGCCGTTTGTTCGCTGACAGGGGCTTCGGAGCCCAAATTTGGCCAAAAAATCATCTTTAGCGACGAGGCGCATTTTTGGATGAATGACTATGTCAACAAGCAAAATTGCGATATATGGGACGACGCCATTTCAACATCGACCCGTCCTTATTGAAAAACCCTTTAATGAATTTTCGTAAGATCAGCTTCTATTCACACATCTTTTAGAAGGGCGTCGCAAAAATCGTACAACCTGTATAGGGAGTCGCAGTATGAAAAAGTTTGGGAACCCCTGGGCTATACAATAGATATACCTACTTCTAAAGAACACTGAATAATATTGTTTTGATTTTTTTGTTTGCGGAATAATTCGTCCGACGTTTAGCCGCTCGCCTAGAAGAGTCTTGCTGAGAATATTGCAACTGTGGGTGAAGATGTTGCAGAGGAGCCCGGAGTATCGACCAGACCAAGTGCCACGGACATCAATCGACGGTCTTTATACAGAGAAATCTTGGTGAAAGACTATAAGACTTTCCCTTACAAAGTGTAGAAAGTGCATTTGCTGTTAGCTGTTGACTGCCAAGTGCGTGTTACCTACGCTCAAGCTATCCTGAATCTGGTCCATGAGGGAGACAACTTTTCATCAAAAATCATCACGAGCGACGATGCCCATTTTCATTTCTTTTTGTGGGTTTTTTTAGTCACGAATCTAAGTCAACAAAGCTCAAACTGTTGAAGCCCTCAAAGAAAATATCAGTCAAGAATGAGTGGATCTATCGCCGGAAGTTCTGGGAAGAGTGAGAGGAAAATGCTATAAATCGGGCCCAAACGATCATCAATTCTGGCGGCGGCCATTTAACGATATTATTTGCTCGACTTAATGAATTCAAGCCATAAAAAAAACATACATAATCCAAAAGCAACAAATACTTGCCGTCCGTCGTTATCTGCTAGGTTCCACATTTCACTTTCACTCGAAATGAAATCGGAAATGAATTTTTGTGTTCTACATTTCACTGTATTCGATATTGATTTCAAAATTTTCGGAATTGAGACAAAGTGAAATTGTGATTTCGAAAAAATTTCCGAGTTTCCGCATCGCTGGAAATGCAGAACACTGAAAACGAATTCACTCGTTTTTCAATTTCGATTTCACTCGATTTCTGGAACTTAGCTGTATAAACTCCATTTAGCCCTAGACTGTTTTGCTTTTTTCTTTTTACCTACTTCAGAGCAGAATCAGAGCGCAGTTTATGAGCTAGCTAGCCATCTAGCGGTCAATCGTCAATGGAACGCGGGCATTGTCACAGTTATAATCACCTTACGCAGACCAATTTTTTTATTGTGACTATTTATCAATCACAAATCACCTTAGCCGAATCCACACCAGAATAATTTGACTGAGCAGTCTGATTAAAAATCTGAGCCAAGTCTGTTTTGACAGCCAACCATATATGAAATGACAGGTAATCAGGATTGCGAATACTAGGTAACTCGTAATCGACTTGCTTCGCCCGCCCTTGGCAAAAAAAAACCGCTACATCCATTAACCAAATTTCAAGGCTAAATCTGCCATTAATGTCAAGAAATTGTTTTTTATATACCTAACTTGGTTGTTTAAAAACGCGTCGACGAAGTGCTTTTGCCAGACAATGCACATCATTGGTAAACATTTTACAACTTTAGCTCCCACGAGTGTCGAGAAATAGCTTTTGCAATGTTTTTTTTTTTTTGTATGATGGGAGGTACAGCTCAGGTTGCAGCTCAATAGGTTCGGTGGTCGTATGGTTTTCGAGATATAAAATTTTGAATGTTTGTTTTGTAAGGGAGGTGTCAACGCCTCTTTGTCAAAAATGTTTAATAAACTACTTGTAGCTTTAGTGACAACATGAGTAAAATTTCGAGATTACAAATGTACCCACAAGAGCATACATTTTATGCAGAATAAAAGCGGTCATTCTTCTCGAGTTAAAAACCTGAGTATATCGTGTCTCTCTTTGTTACAAGGAACGTAATAACATGGCTCCTTATACGGCTGTATGGCGACATTGTTATCATTATCACATTTGCTTAGATTCTGGAATCTGATTGTAACCTCCCCGTCCGTAAGTAATACCAAACTGAAATTGATGCACATACGAGTAATCCGTAATATTCTATGTACTGAAGTAGGCATCTGCAAATGAATTGCGAGACATTACCGCTGGAGTACGACGTTTAGCCTCTAGGGATTTCGTTTGCAACAACAAATTTTCAACCAAGCCGTTGCAAGATACGTATCCATTCTTGGGTACTTTTTTAAAAGGAGAAGGAAAAAAAAATACGACGAAAAACGGAAACAAGCAGCTGTTATCAAGGGAATTCTTTTCTGACATTATCCGCAAACAATGTACAGATTTTCCTCTCTTATCTGCATCGGATATTGTAGGTAGTTAAAAGAAATGCAATTCATTTGCGTTTGTAGTCGTTTTCTAACAGATTAATCATCTTCTAGCTATAACTCATTAATCTTGTTTTCAGAAAGTTTCCCAAGCCGTAGTATAGGGAATTCTTTCATTACTGAGTGATTAATTTAACAAGGTACCTACCTAATTAAATGGTCCCTAATATTGAGCTCAAATTTTCAGTTTTAGAACATTTTTGGAACCTTAAACTTGCCGTTTATTTGGTTAGAACTATAAGGGGAAAAAATCTCCGCATGTCAGTTGTAGTTCAGTTAGAAAGAAAGTGGCAAATATGGATCTTTGCAGAATTTGAAATCCATCAAAAGACTTGAGGCTTGTGTTTATATTTTATTTGTTCAATGAGTTAGGTAATTTTTGTGTTAGAATTAAACAAATAAGTACCTACATAAATTGATTAATTTTCAAATTGGGGTAGATTATATATTGTAGGGGGTAGGTGGTATACTGAATCCCTCATCACTGCGGCCACAAATGGGCCTATTGTTATATCCTCCATATTTAGAGCTCATCCATGATGCCACAGTTTGTTATAAAAACTGCTAGCTCTTTGGGTGAGTTGGCAGCTATGTCCAGGTACACTGCTTCGAGGTAGAATTTACCTAGACACCCTTGGCGTATTTGTTTCTACGTTGTCGTTGCACAGTTTGCAAGTTTTGTCTTGTGTTATAATCCATGGTCAAGTGTTTTTTGCCCTGTTGACAGTGCCCAATCGAGACTGACTTCTACATTATTGTAGTAGTTGTTTAGTTTTTTGTGGGAACTGTTTGGCATGAAGTTTTGGGCTTGCTGTTTCCTTCGGTATCCCTCCAGAAATAGAGTTTCTTTTCTTTACATTACTTTTGATAGTGTTAATTCGTAGCCCGCAGAATGGTCTTGGCATCATGAATTGAGATGCGGATCCTTTTCTTGGTACCTAATTCGTCTGCTTTTTCGTTGCCTTCATGTCCACTGTGCCCTGGCACCCATATCAGGTGGACCTTGCTTGTGTTGGCCAGTATTTGTAGAATTTGTAGATAGTCTCAGACATGTTTTGATGTTATTTCAAATGCGTTAATTGGAAGTAGGGCTGCCTGGGTATCAGAGAGAATGTAAATGTTCTTATTTGTCATAGACCCTGTTCAGATTCTCTCGAATGCAAAACTCTATTGCATGTATTTCAGCCTATACATGTATGTATTTCACTAAGTACAGCAATGTAAGGTGTCTGTTTGGCAGTACAATGGAGCAGTAGTTGTGTCTGAGTGCTCCATCGGATAGTAACAACCTCCGACAAAAAAAAATGTATTTCAGCCTGAAATACGGAACTGCTTGTAGCCATACTAGCGTATAGCGATGTTTTAGTGCTAGGACCGTATGCTCCGGCTTCAACTGCTTCATTTGCTTTGTATCCGTCTGTGTACTATACAAGTGAATCTTTGGCAAATGTTGGTTTGTTCTGTTTTCAGTTTAGACGGTCTGGGAATGTAACCTTAAAGTTGTGTCGGATATTGTGTCGTGGGAGATGTATTCCGAGTAGTTCATTTTTTCTAAATACCTGTAGGTTACTGTGTAATTTGATTCATCTTCTGTGATGAGCATTATAGGCATTAACCATTATCGATTATGAGTTCTAGATGAAGTGGTGGAATGTTTAGGATAACCTCAAATGCAGCTGTTGGTGCAGTTTTCATTCTCTCAACTCAATTTGGGGTTATACTTTTAGGTACCACTAAGCATACTGAACGCCACCGTCAAAAAACAAATTGTACTAGAGTTCCTCCAAACTGCGAACGATATTACATTCATGCTACCTACCATTTTTTTTTTGACTGCAGTCATTTGCAAATTGCAGCCGTTTAAGGTTAGATTAATTCGAACGAATTTTTTATTTTCGAATTTGTGGATCGTAAATAAAGATTAGGTAGGTTTGTTTGACGAAGGAACCTAGGACACCTAGAACTAGTGGGCAGTGGATTGGCCCTAATGGGTTCGATATAGCACTGAGTTCGCAGTGACAATGAAAACCTGTGTTTCAGTTCAGGTTAGCAATGGGGCGACCTAGTTGTAGTTCGGCACTGAGCTGATTCTAGGTCTAGGTATTTAGTAAGGGCAAACGTTCAATGCTTGCTTTTGTTATCATTTCTAGCTGTCTTTTGATTGAACTCCTATTTTTGTGAGCTATTGATTTGAGCTTCTCACTTAAATCTAACGAGAAATGTGTTTTTAACATAAAAATCATTTATTAAAATCAGGTTTTATGTTGTTTTATGTTATTGTGAATAATCTCTTTATTGCTACATTTTTAAAGTGACATGTCGCTAAGTTTCCGGGGGTTTTTGGCAGTCACGAAAATTCACTGACATTTCTCGGTGCGCACTAGGGCTGACCACGTCAACCGAACCTATTGGATTATCCGCAGGAATTTGTTTGTTGTTGGAATTTGTCCCACTTCGATTTAGAATGCCATGAAAAGAAGACCCCCTGCCATGCGATTTTTTGTTCGCCAGAACTTGAGTACTATACCTCCTAACTTGGACAACCTGTGTTAAAATTGATTTGGTCGTGGTAAGCCTACGTAATTTGAAATTTGGTCTTACAGCAATTGCTGTAAATAGTCCTATAAATCGAGTGTTTTTATGTACTTCATCAGTTCGAAAAACTGTCGATTGAAGACAGACAAGACGCACATTATTTTGCCAGAATCGTTAAACTTGACATTGCACTAAGCACCTGATTAGGTATACGGTATCGTAGGTATACCTACAAATATTTAAATTTATGTATTTTGTTCGATTAATAGGACCTTAAAAATGACATAAATTGCTCCAAATTCTCAGCGTTTCAGCGCGAATTTGGTTTTTGAACAAATTCGGTTCAGGAAAGGTAGGTAAGGTACTATGTAGTTCAGCGCAGATCGATAGCAAAGCTTGTATCATCGAGTAAATGACATTTGTTGCAAGAAGGCTTTCAAATATGTAAAGTGATTCATCTTCAAAGTTTAGGTATGTACCTACCTATTTAAACAATTTTAAGCAGCAAACAAATTGCATGAGTGCCATATTCATACAGCATATTTGACGTAACTGCTGCGCAACCGGTTGATAACATTTACGCAGCGTTATAAATATGTATGTGCAACCGTTGAGACATAATGATCAAAGTCTGTTAACTTTTTCCAAACTACATAATTGGAAATTCAATCAAACAAATCTCACCCCACTAACACATATTTTATGCTAAATATATTAAAATTTACTGGTTTTAAGCAAATATTTGCCAAATCAATAGTTGCGGCTCAAATTGACCGCAGCAGTGCAAAACCACTTAGCCAGTCAACCAGTGGTCTTTATACCAAATTAGGTATTCACACTAGCACCGTGGGCGTCCGTCAGAGGTTACCAACTTACCACCAGCCAAATAACTACAACCAAACCAATTCAACTTTATTTGGTGTTAGATTTTCAATTATTTAAATTACATCTCTTGCCACGATAAATGCGTGTTTGGCCACAGAAAGCACATAAAACATCGAGAAGAGAGAGAGACCCAAATCCGCCCACGTTCGAGTTTATTTTCGTAAGAAAGCAGCAATACCAATAATTCATCTAAGGCAAAGATATTATACCTACATAGAGAGAAAAAAACGCTAAAGATAAAAAACTAAAAGAACAAAAAAAAAAAAAAAAATCCTCGATCTAGAGATGTTTATTTATAACCTCATCCACACAACCGATGGATGTGTGTCCCTGTTTCACACAGCATACAGCACATAACCTCAAATCAATTCAGCGGCAAAAATGTCTCCTGTGGGAAAGCCGCGGGAATCCGAGATGAGATCCTTCGGCAAAGAGTGAACGCACATTTTTTGTTTACCCCCACCAATAATACCACCATTGGGGTCCATAAGGATTAGATACATTTCTACACTCCCAAACTCAAAACGATCACCAAAACCACACCACGATCGCCAGGAAATTTTTTATTCCCTTTTTTGGGTGTTGGACTCATATAACACACACGTCACTTTTGCCTCCGCAAATATACTTGCTGTGCTCACTCACATACTTCATACGAGCTAATAAGTGTGTGCGAGCGAAGCGGTGCAGTGATTTTTTTCTTTTGCTACACACAAACACACGCGAATTGCACCATACTGCCATGGCGACGAAGAAGAGAAGATGAATTAGAATTTCGTTTTTCTTTCACTTTTGCTCTTTGATATTACTAGTAAAAGACTAATTTAAATTTCTTTTAAGGTTTTTACACAGAATTTCCAAGAATATTATGCGATTTTTTCTCCACCACAACACACACTCACATTTTTGTTGAATAGAGAGAGCGCTAAATAAAGAAGAAAAAAAAAACTCAAAAAACTGGGTAATTTGCACAAAACTTCGAGTTTCACTTGGCCAGAGAAAGAAATTTCGCGTAGAAAAAAATTGCAAACCGTTGTTTTAGTTCCGTCACACAGAAATTATGGTACAAAATTAGAGGGGAAAAGAAAAAACTAAAGAAAATTTTCAAAATAAAATCGAACACAAGAAGAATGCCGACGACCGAACCCCGTGTACACAGCGCACGTAAAGAAGAAAAACTCAACCGTTCCGAACGCGGGGAAAGAAACTTTTGACAGCAGCCGAAATCAGATGGACAGACACAGGCTGAGTTGCTGCCGCTAATTTCACTTACACTTGTATAAATGACAGTAGAATGGGAAGGGGAGACCGAGAGCGAATTGAATTCTTGTGCGTTTTGTTTTTTTCTTTTGGTATTTTGGTCGTGGGTTGTGGCCCGTGGGGCTTAGGTTTGCTCGTTTTTTGCCTGTCACTTGTGTCATACACTTGATAATAAGTTGGTTTGAATGTGCGAGAGAGAGAGAGAGGTTTATTCAGTCTTAATTGTGGAAACCGACAAATAGTGTGTGAAGTGAAACAAACAGAAACAATTGTTGCGGTTTTTATCGAGCGAACTCAAATGTCAAGTGATTTCGCCGAGAAGTGTTCCATTTCAGATTTATTCCTGGAATGTGTTTACTATTTCCCGATAGATGGCGTATAAATGGTGCGGGAATTACTCAACAGATGGTACGCTAGCGGTTTAGGATGTTTGTTAGACGCCATTACCTACTGAAAACATTATTAAGATTGTTAGGATTTCGAAATTTAAATAAAAGAGCGACTCTTTGATAACGTGGCTGCAAACGTTTTTGAATAAGGCGTTTGTTTTGTAAATTACATTTTTAACAGGTACATATTTACTTAACACAATAAAAACCTAGTCGATCAATGCTTGCAGTACGCTGCAGCCGGAAGTTGTAGCGGCGTTTTACAATCATCATCATGATTTTTGTAATGACCGTACACGGACAGATTATTATGTAGATATTTGAAATGTGTGAAAGATCCTTGATCAGGATTCGAATTCACGCAATAGGTAAGTAAGACTGTTGGACATGAAGTAGAATTATATTAGGGTTGCCAGAAATCTTTTGAAGAAAGTAGATAGTTATCGATCATGAAAATCCCGGACTTTCCCGGCCAATATAAGATCTAAAAAAGAGTAGGTACAAAACTAGGATCAAAATGCGCCTGGTTACAAAAATATTTTTTCATTGCGGTAGGTAGCTACTTCATGTTTTAAGGCTGTACCTAAGTCAATTGCGCAGAATAATTATTCTCGCCTGATTTTTTGACACATATGCAAGTGTTGAAAGACGTTCCCCGCATAGAGGAAGGAATACATGGTAATATAGCATGTATGTACATACTTCATGTATTATTCATAATGTTAGCACCCTAATGAAGTCTTTCCTAATGACGTAAAGGAGGCAACATCCTAGCTACCTCTTACAAATGGCTTCAAACTGTTGACAAACTTTCCTGGATTGGGATCGATCCGGGTGCTGGTGTCTTCGCGGAAACCGAAAACACTGTCTAGACTTCACCTACTCCGACAACAATGTTTGGACTTCGCAGTACTCCAAAACGCAAGCATGCCTCAGTTTCTCAAGCGGAGACCTAGATATATGCTATCCTAGTGGCTAGCTATTATATTGTTAGGAATAGGTGACGGAATCGAGGTATCTGCGTCTGTACTCTGTAGTGGCAGTCAGACTGCGTTCAACCCTGTAATCTATTCCAAGTTTGTAAATGCAAGCATTGTTTAAATTCGATATGGGCAAAAGTCAAAAAGTTAATAACTGTCGTCTTGGTCGCAGGTCAAACTGGACTGCTTGAAATGAGACATCCAATGATGATATAACTAAACAAGGCTCGGTGGATGATTTCACGGGACCTAAAAATGCATTTTGCTAAGTAGGTTATGGTGTACTAGGCACCACAATTCCAACGCATGTAGTGGAGAAGGCGACGACGAGGAGTATCCTGATCACTTTCTTTGTAGTTGTCCTCCCTTTGCTCGGATCAAGTGGCATGTCTTCGATGCTGATACTGCTCCCCATCGCTGAAGTGCATTCTCGGCTTTAAGGCACCAAGTGACAAAGAATAGAAAAAGAATCATATATATTTGCAACAGAAACAGAATTAGGAACGGAAAATTTTTTTTCAACAACATAATTTACCGACAGAAAAATGGCTGGTCGACGACGGAACGTAAAACAAGTCTATATTGATTGTTTCTGTAGCTGCCTGCTTTAGGTAGTTTGAGGTTTGAGTTGCAAATTCGACTACTAGGTATATACCGTACCTATACGAAAAAAGTTTTTTTAGTGGATATAATTTAATGATAGCGTTTGACAGAATAGCAGCCATGTTATTCTGGATCTGTTTTTGTTTTGTTTAGCTGAGCGAGCAACGTAAACAGATAACAGAACCAGAATTTACTACAGAACGAAAAAGCTTTCTGTTCTGTTTCTTGTTTCAGTTTCTGTTTCTGTTCTTTGTCACTCGGTGCCAGAGATGATAATTTACTTCATATGTAGTAGATCTACTTAATTTTTTAATTATTGTTCATCTGCTACGTAGCAACTTATTTCTACTTCGTTTATTTATGGTTCAAAATATCATTTCAAATAGACAATATTGATCAATTTGACTCTCAATACATCAAACGACGAAACAAATCAACGAAATATAAATATCAGGAAAAAAATGTGTCATGTAATGCACTATAGAATATCATTTATGTGCTTCTGTCACACTACACATCCATCTATAGATCCACTTATTCCATTGAAGACCAAACTTTATCATTTTGAGCATTTCGCCAAAGTCTGCTTCGTTTTTTGTAAATCTACTTCGTTTTTTTCGGGCAATTTGCTACCTTTTTTGGGTTCAGCATTATCATCCCGTTGGTGCCTTTTAGAAAAAAAACGTTTTGGTACGGAACGGATATTGTTTTTCTGCAGAAATCACGCTGTTTGCAATTTTGCAAATTGTAGGTAATCCCTTGACATTTAATTACTTTCCCTAAAATACCATATTCGTAACTACTGTCATCATCGGAAATCGTTTATAATTAACTATATTGTGTCAATTAATAGATATACTTAACTTAGGTATACCGACAATTAAAAAACCCTTTCCAACTAACAAGACTGCAAATCTTTATGGCTTTTGTTACTAATTGCCTTATTTCTAATTTCGCCACGAAACTAATTTCTCTGATCATACCAGATTAGTCATTTAACACCTTCTCAGTGGAATACGACTATACTCGCGACTATATCCATCGTGTCGCAAACTTAAATTAATCATAATACCTACAACTCATCTCCAATGCGTATATACATGACGCTACTTAACTTGAACGGTCTAATCAAATTCCATGGAATGGAATCCCCTTTTGCAAAAATTTAAAAGCAAAACATGAATCTGTTTACTCTGCCATTACTCACATGCTGTTCATTAGTTAAATTAGAATGCGCTTGCTAGATACTTTCGACGGGTCGATTTCTTTGCCATTTTAGAAAATATTCTCAAATATCTAACGTCTTGACTTTCAGAAAAAGAATCAGCATAATACGATTGTGACTAGACTTGCCATCTTCCAGAAAATCTCGTGGAGGACTTAAAAAATAAAACTTTTTTAAAAAACATATGTAAAGACCGAAAATATGAGGTAATTAAAAAAAGCTACATTTTAACCACTGAATTTTAGTTTTATTTTGTACTGTCATTTCACTTACTTTCAAGGGCACGGGCTAATATTTTGTATTTAAACATTTTTTCTACAAAATCGCAGAAACTGTAAGATACGTAGATATCGGAATATGCTGCCCCCGGCGCACAGTGTGCGATTTACCAAAACTAGCTAGTCAAAAGGAAAAAAAACAACAACGCTAATATTCAATATTAAGATGATTTTTGATGAGCTAATACCTTTAATAAGGGCTATGCAAAAAATGATAACGGTTAAAAGATTGCTTGTGTTGATAATCAGCTGACAAAAGCAACTGTCTACTGACTAATCTTAATATCGTAAGTAGTAGTTTTCGTCCGTGTTACGTTGTGAATTCTGTTTCTACAAGTGTTTATTTGTAAAAGACTTAAAAATGATTAATTTACATAATCAAGGTATGTATTTAATTTATTACTAAAAAAAACCGTTTCTAAAACAACGTTTAGCATACTAAACTGCACCAAAATGCATTGGTCACATAGCTGAAAATTAATTAAAATTTTAGGGTTTATTGGACCGCAGAAACTTTCGTATACGACTGTATGTCGTGATTTTATATATTTTGTAATCTATGGGTCCTGCACATTTGAATAAACAAAATTGTAGGTGCAATAAATTGCGTTTCTGAAAAATATTCACGTTTTTTACGTGGTGTTGAAAAATAATGAAGATAACTCAGGAATGTCATTATTTAAGTCTGAGTCTGTGCTTCTCGACCACCTTTCAGTCAAATTCAATCTTCAAAACGCATCTGAGTTAATATCAAATTAACTTAAGAGGGTTATTCATTCATTTGTAACAGCATTTTATCACAGATGGAAAACATGTCACCGCAATAAGAACTCGTTTTTGAGAAAACATAATGATTGGCTGAATAAAAATATGGTTTTCATGTTTTCATATTTTTATATTTATTTAATAGCTTTGAATATATTACAAATACGAATGAATTGTTTTATTTGTACAAATAATTTTGTCTCGCTAAATATACAAAATCGCACACTGTCCGGCGGGGGGTCGGAGAATCTGCGTCTGTAGCAACAGTCAAGCTTCGCTTAAGGCCTTGCTTAACCCTGTTACCCGTTTCAAAATAGTTCGGGAATGCAATAACTCTCTTAACTCTTTGACTCTTGTCTGGGTCTCAGGTTACACTGGGATAGGGATTGCTGGAAATGAGATATCCGATGAGATTGCTAAGCAAGGCTCAGAGGATAATTTCTCGGGTCCAGAACCTGTGCTGGGTCTTCCTGCGTCCTCGGGCAGGGCTTCAATTGACGATTGGGATTGTTTGAATGTCAAAGGAAGTACAACTTTGACCAAGAGTAGAAAAATGTTCGTTGCTTCCACTTCGCATAGCTATAAAATTTAATAGTAATTTTAAAATGGACTAAAGACTATAGCTGTCTGTTAACGGACACGGACAACAATTTAGGTACACTTAATCACATTAGTATGCAACCACACACACCGAAAAATGCCGTATAACACGTGGTCAACACTGATGCTACTGCCAATTACAAGAACGCATTTTACACCTGACCATCCGTCCAATCTCTTCCACAGCACATTTATTACGTCAAAACTATGTTTATATTCTACTACCGTACCGAGTCCGCATTCCACCTAATTTCTCTGCCCTTGAAAAGGATATCTACTAACCAGTTTGACTGCGTCACAAATGAATTGAATTAATAAACTTGTTGACATTATAGTAGTGCATGCATAGCAGTTGCAGTGCATTACGATATTTTCGTTGCGTATTGTCTTGTACATATTTTACTACTGCGTTCAAACGAAACTAAAAGGACTGCAAAACAGAAGAATGCGGTAGTTGGCGCATTGCGTTGTGACTCTTTAAACTGCGTTGAAGACCACAACCAGCCGATTATAAAAGGTGTTAGTAAACAAATTTCATAAGGATTAGGTACAGTATAAACAGGCTATAAGAGACTGTAACTGATAACATTTCCTAGTGGATTCTATGGTCACTTCCATTGATCGTGGTAACCTATTCTGATCAAAACAGTTAAAATAGTTGAAAGCTGAAATGTCACTATAAAATGTTAATCATAAATAAATAAAAAGAAAATAAATAGATGGCGCAACAGGTCCGTATAGGCAACCATTCGTTTGTGTGAGTTTTCATTTTTTGGGACGAATGGAAGGCACATACAATTTTATACGGAGTTCGAACGGCTAAATTGAGGAGCTTTGACATTTTGATACTCTCGGAAGTTTCTCGCGACATTTATTCGATGTGCTTGTGAACGTAATCGACAGCGGCAATGTTTTCCTAAAAAAATGCACAAGATGCCTGCAATTTAGTTGATATTATTTGAAATCCCTTAGTTCAGTTACTATAAGCGTATTTTTTTTGAGAATGTACAGCTAGCTCACTTTTTTTTTGTCGGGTTCGTTAGGAAACACTTCCCTGGAGCACTCAGACGCAACTGAGCGCCAAAAATCTGCCACCTAATCCGAGCAAAGGCAGGACAATAACAAAGGAAATGATCCGAAGTATCGTCGCCCTCTCCACAAGCGTCACTGACAGTGGTATCACTTAAGCCTAGCAAATGCTTAGCAAAAGCGAAGTGCCCCGTAAGAACGCCAATAAGTTTTCAGCAGTTATTTTTACTGAGAGACAGCAGGAATGCCGCAGACTTCCTACTGACTTTCGGGAGCATGCGTTTAGTCTGCCCGCTTCCTGTAGAGCCTTGCCATACACAATTGTGTTCGTTTGAAACCCAATCGTCAATGGAAGCCCTGACCGAGGACGCAGGAAGACCCAGCACAGGTTGTGGTCCCGAGAAATTATCCTTTGAGCCTTGCTTAGCAATCTCATCGCACATATCATTTCCAGCAATCCCAGTGTGACCTGGGACCCAGACAAGAGTCAAAGAGTTCAGCCTTGCGACCGATTTCAAAGAGTTCTTGCGTTCCCGAACTATTTTGGAACGGATTACAGGGTTGAGCAAAGCCTTAAGCGAAGCTTGGCTGTCGCTACAGATGCAGATACTCCGACCCCGCCACCTATTCTTAAAAATATATTCGACAGCCATGATAGCATAGATCTCCGCTTAAAAAACAGAGGCATGCTTGCCTAACGAGTAGTGAAGTCTTTGTCGATTTCCACGCAGACACCAGCACCGGACCCTTGATTAGTTTTGAAGCCATCCGTGAAAATACAACTACATCCCGAACCAGAATCAGACTCTGGCTGAAGCCAGTCCTGAACGCAAGGAAAGTCGACTCTAAATTTACACAACAGCCGAAGTTCCGGTGTCATTGCATCAGGCGGCATATCCATGGAGCTAGGGTCGTAGGATAAGTGTCGTGCAAGGTCATCGAAACTCCAGTGTGGATTATACGAAAAACCACCCCGCACATATTTTTACGAAAGCCCTCTCCACTAAACAATCGACGCATAAGCTAGAAAAGGCCTTATCATTGCCGTATAGACCCAAGGGCCCTTTTTGGGGGATAAGCCCCACGTTTTACCGAAAGCACCTGAGCAACTGAGAGCGCCTTGGATGTCTTCGATTTGACATGCTTTGCCCAGAGAAGTTTCTTATCCAGGATCACTCCCTGATATTTCGCTTCATCGGAGATCTGGATAGTGACGCCTTTTAGTATTGGCTGAGTCAGACTCACTTTTACTTTTACATGCAAAACTGTTGTACCTACTCACTTTTGGTTTTGTTATACTCACTTTTGGTTTTGCATGTAAAAGCAAAAGTGAGCTAGCTTACAGATCTGTATAAAGATTCTCAAAAAAATACGCCTTTTGATTCGGTAAATTAACTAATACACATACCTAACCTAAATTTCACGCTGCGAATTAAGTTGCGGGCACAGCCATTAATAAAACTTAAAAAAAAAAAAAAAATTGTATTAATTTTTTCAACAATAGGTAGATACGATGTAATGAATTCGCATACGATAAAAATAATGACAACAGGAATAGGGGCGAATATCGTACAAAAATGACGTGGGAAAAAAAATGACCTAAAACAATAGATGTTCCAAATCTAATCGTCGAAATAAAAAGTAAATTCAAATTTAACGCAAATCATCGAAATTGTAATCTATGATCCTATTATATGAACAAAAACATATTCGAATGTCACGAAAACTTTCAGTTTTGTTACAATTCTTTTTAAGGCATCGACATATTGCATATTGCATATTCGTAGACTTGAAAAATGAGTAACATTTAAAGTGTAATAAAATAATTTATATCCCTCAGACAACAAATCCTTAAGACTTAAATTTGCAAACCTTTATCGGCAGAGTTCAGAAGTTCTTGACCAAATAATTGCAAAAATAAGCTCATCACTCATAATGTCATTATACTGATTGATTCTCAAAAAAAAAAAGTATTTGTTTACAAGCACTCTGACAATTGTTGTAGTCACTAAGTGAAGTTACCGCCAAGTTCAGTGACGTATAGGTACTCTCCGTTTGACATTTCTTTTCAAAAAGTTTAAATCATCTCTCCTCTCACACTGTTCTTTTTTTGGTAGTCAGCTAACCCATATTACGCACATTGATTGCAATTTGGTCGCGTCATTCGAAAACCACATTAGCGACACGTCTAAATCTCGATATTACTACACCTAATCATTGTCGCCGACCGCGCTGAAGGCCAAATCATATACCAAGGGCAAAAAACAACTTACAAATTCATCTAGCACATTTATCTGGGTTTTTCATTCAGCATTAATGGCTGATCCAGTGTTCGGCGCCCTCCCCCTCTTGTTTACACGATGACGCGGAATTTCTTGCTCATCAAAGTATATGTAGTAGAACGTTTCTTATTATCCATGCAAACTCTTTTGCGGATACACCGGACAGGTATATAAGGTCCACCGGTGCCCCTACCAAGATCAGTTCGCATCGAGAATTTATTTAATCATCATCGTCTTTAACAAGATCAACTGCGCGTTCAGTCAGAACTCTTTCTAGAGACACATTAGTGCTAATTACGAAATCGCGAAAAAATTTAATTATTATTGCAAACCATGTTCAAGGTGTGTTAGTGTGGTCTAGATCGTTAACCAGGACCCATAATAAACAATCAAATATGTGTTTTCTTTATTATCTATAGTTTCTTGCCCTTATTGTGATCCTTGCCGTTGCGGTGAGCGCATATCCTGCCATTGATGATAGTGTACCAGCCCCCGCAGTTTTGGTAAGGATACACTGAATGTCAAGTTCTAGTTTAGCGTTCTAAAAAAAAAATGTTAGTCTGCAGAGGGAAAAGCCGATTTGGCCATCAAAAACCAAGAAGTTGATTTGGAAGGAGGCGAAGCTGGCGCCGAAGGAAGTGACCTAAAAGGAGCAGAAACCTTTGGCTTTGGATACTATCCATCCATTGGATACGGCCGAAGCTACGGTTACGGAGGATACGGAGGAGGCTGGGGATACGGCGGTGGTTATGGCGGTTGGGGTGGATACGGACGAGGCTGGGGATATGGCGGCTATCCCAGACGGTACTATTGGTAGATAATCTTGTTTTTGTAAACCTGAGTTGAATTTATGTATGAGTGGACTTAATAAAAAAAATTTGAAAAACAAACAAACAAATGTAGGTAATGTTAATGTCTGATTTATCTAGACTCAAACGACGTAAGTGTCAGATGTTATAGATTTTAAGGCCAATAAAGCTAGTTTCCTTCCCTTTGGCTTGAAATAACAAATTCATGATGCGTTTGGATTTATTAGCATGAAATTGGATAACAAGACATGCTACTGTGGTTTAAAGACCAAAGCACCAGCACGTGACTTGTTTCAATGAGAAGGACCAACAGACGAAGGAGTGTCATAATTAAATTGACAAAATCCACTGCTTGTGGTTCCCCTTTAAATAAAGTAACAAAATTGACACACAGTTTCGGCGCAATTTAAATGAGTCCGGCTTAGGGACGGGTTAATAAACTGCTAATTGAAAGAACAAACTTCTATAGGTAAATAGATTGAAGTTAGATTTCTAAAATAGAATGACTTGGCTTGGTTGATTCAATTAGGGAGAATGTTTCAAAGTATTCGCACAAAGAGCAATGAATTGTATTTTTTTTTCTAAAATTTATGAGTCAGCAGAATATTGGCCTTGAGGTTGACCGATAGACTTGTAATATGACTCTTGAGTTTTTTTCTCGGTATATGCGGACACCATTTTCTAACTCTACTTACGAACTTACTCCAGCAAGCAACTGATCAAACTAAACTGTCTAAAACGTCTTATTTTGACAAGCTCAACACTCAGTTTGTAAGGAAAATGTTCAAGAAACCTTCGGTAACATTCAAAATGTGAACGTCTTGCATACTCACTTAGGTGGCGCTAGAGTTCGGGGTGGACCCGGGCCTCAATCAATACGCCGATTCAACAAGCTAGGTTTGTAGCTAATTATCTCCAGTTGTTGACGTCTTACAATTTAAAGCTTTCAGATTTATATGGATATATTTAAAGCGGACGAATTTTTCAAAATCTCCTTTTGTCCATCGTCTATCAGGACAATGCAGGCACAGCACAATGCACATCAATGTTCCAAACTTAAAACTTTAGCTCCCACAAGTGTCGAGTTATTTCTCGAATAATATTTTTTTTTTCAAAATTGGAAAGTACCACGACCCTTTGCTCAATCCCGCCCATATTTTATGCAATGCTTTCTAAAGACAATAAACGTCTACCAAATTTCAAAGTTAAAGCAGGCATAAATGTCAAGATATAGTGTAACTTTGAGATTTGGGTGTTAAGCGCCATCTTTTGGAATATTTGCACTTTTCACTTCATAACAGATATTACGACTTTTCGAGTCGGGAAAGAGTGTTTGCAATGTTTTTTTTTCTATGGGAAATGCCACGCCGCTTTGTCCAATATTATCCCTAAGCTTCACAGGAGGAGGATTAATCTACTGCTTAATGGTCGAATTATCAACGCCAAGAGGTACTCCGCAAGGAGGTGTTCTATCCCCCCTTCTTTGGAATTTTGTGATCAACGAACTACTGGTAATCCTGGAAGGTGAAGGATGCACGGCGGTCGCTTATGATGTTGCTATATAGCTGTCTCAGGAAAGCACATAAATACTCTAAAAGAGCTCCTCTTTCAAAAAAGCTATTGGTAATAAATGGGGTCTACAACCTCGAATAACTGACTGGCTCTATATCTCAGTTATAAGACCGATATTTACTTATGGGGTATTTACCTGGTGGACAGCTTCGGAGAAAGCCATAAATCGCGAATGAAAGACTTCGAAATCTAAACCGAAAACACTGACTACACCACCCCATCTCTATAAATTTTGATAATAACTTTCTCGTCACCATCCCCTCCATAGCAATCTGGAATGAGGATACTTTTTCAGAACATGCATGAATTCACTTCTACACTGACGTGACGGCTCAAAAACCAAGGACGGAGTTGGTGGGGGTTTTCAACGAAAGTCTTAATCTTAAGCTCTCCTTCCGTCTACCAAATTATTGTAGCGGAAATAATAGAGATACAAAAAGTCTTATCTTGGCTCAGGAAAAATGTGATATCCGTTAAAGATATCTGCGTATTTTCGGGCAGCCTAGCCGCCATCAAATCCTTGGATTCGATCTCTTTAACTTCTCCAGTAGCCCTCGACTACCGATCGTGCCTTACGCAGATGGACGAAGAGTTCAAACTTTCACCTAACTTGGGTGCCGGGGCATAGAGTCATTCCAGGGAATTTTAAGGCCAATTAACTCGCCAGAATAGGAACAATTCAACCCATTCTGCCGGATAAAGGCACTTTGGACATACCAATCGCTATACTTGAAAACAAAAATCGAGTTAATTGACATTTCTAGCGAAAAAACAAAATTGGCCTAAGCTGGATTTATAACGCTCTAAGAATATGAATTTTCTCAACTCGGCCTAATAGCAAAGAACGGTGTAAGGCTAGGTCTTTTCGCAAAAAACTTTTTTAGAAGCTGTATATAGATATGTATGAAGAGCAGGGGCGTAGCGAGGGTTCGAGCCTTGGGCGGGTGACTTTCATTGAAATGCCGACTTATTTCAAGAACTTGCCGACTGCATATATAAATCATGAAAATCGGTTATAGAGTTATATCTAACGCCATCGAATTTCACCCCATAGAAGAAGTTTTTTGTATGGTAGGTCCCACGCCCCTTTGTGCAATTTTGACCAATTTTCTCAGGAAATATCCGGGCCCAATACCTAAGAAAAGTAAATTTGAGCTCAATCGATTCGATGGTCTTCGGGATATACGATTTTGATACGTTTTTGTTTGTATGGGAGGCGCCATATAGTAAACCCCTGGGCCAATGCCTAAAGGACCATTCACATGAGAGCGACCAACTATCTACGAACGAACGAATATTCGCAAGTTTTGACAGTCCCTTCACATGAACACTTTTCTAGGTCGCGGCAGTTCGACAATTTCAGCCATCAGCTGTATTAAGAAAACAAGTTTATAAACGTTTGAATAAGGAAATTCCGTTTTCCAAACTTTTTGCCGCGAACGATGACATCAATAAGACGAGTTCCACAAAGGTACAAACTAACGAACAACATATATTCCTTCGAATATAACCTCAACAAAATTAGAAATGCTGCCCGTTCTTTTAAAACCTAAGACCTAATTTTTGAAAATTGCTCGTTGATTTGAAGACTCTTGAAAAGCATGGGGAGTGTGACACCCCAATTTTTCTTCAATGATCCGTTTTATCGTGGTATCACAATGGACCTATGTGTTGGCGTCTCTTAGCTGGCATCCACTTTCAAATAATCAACCATATTGTATTCTTTATAAAAATTCTATTGGTAGGTACTGAAAAATTATTTTTTTTGATAATCTATTCCAAACATTTTAAAGACCGGCAATTCCATACAAAATCAACTACCAAATAGTGAATTTTCAATTGCTACGTCTCTTTATCTCATTATCTGTACCTATAAGTACACATTGATATTCAATCGTTTTAGCAGATATATCCCAGTTTATACTAAAAATGGATTACGCTATCTAATGTCATTGATATTATATTTCAAGTGTATTAGTTTGGTTACTCACTGACTTACTACAATAAATAAATTCCCCCAAAATTTTGATATGAATTTATGAGCTCGTGCTCCTTCTCGTATGTACCTACGGTAATTACCTTTCGTGTACCGTAAATTTTATTTGGTCGTCATACAGACATGATTTCTTACACCGCACGACAATGCAAGACGATTAACAGTGACTTATCCATTCCACCAGCACTGAACATGACATTGAACTTGATGGAGTCATCTTGATCTTGTACCAAGCACCGAAGAGTTGCTATACCACCAATGACGGCCTGCTATACACTTAGCAAGAACGTGTGAATAGCTGTGTTCATATAAAAAGATATAAAACGCTAAACAACTTACGTTTACTTTACAGCAAAAATGTGTATAGCTTAGCTATAGATATGTTTATACCAAAAGTTGTATAACAATACAATATAGGTACGCAAAAAAAAAAAGAGAAGACATGTTGTTACTTTTTGTTTATGTTACAGGCCATTGCGGTTTCTCGAGAAGTGGATGGACATTGGACAATGACAGATACGTATAACGATCTATGATATAAAAGAATTATCTAGATAGTTTTATTTTCGATTTTAATGACTCCTTGTGTGGATCGTGAAGAAGAAATCAGCAAGAAGTTTAAGAAGTTCGGATATGGTCTACGAATTGAATTTCCTCAAGGACGCAAAGGAGTGGTTTAACCGGTTCCCTGCGTATTTTACTCGCCTTAATGGTTTAGAGACCATTCTATGGATTTTAATTGGATGCAAAAAAGTACCGTTGCCGTGGCTTATAAACAAAACGAACAACGTTTCTTTAGATGTTTGCGCAAATTTTTGAGCACAGTAAGGAGAAAAATCTATCTAACCTTATGACTCGAACATGTGTATTTTAAAATTAATTTCGAATTAGGAAAGAAATACATAAATAGACTAAAAAAAAATATTTCCAGATTCCACTTTCAACAGGCTGTACAAACAAAAAACCAAGAGGAACCTACAGCAACAACACCATGTTTTTCTGTCCACTGCTCCACTTCTCGCTAACTTCGCAAAAAACGGGCCGAATGAAACAAACGGAACTTGCTAGACGTACTAGCTATAATATTTGCCCGGCTTTGCTCATGCACAGGAATTGTATACTGCGGAAATTATAATGTTCTTGTAGGTACTTGTCTATCAGAACAATGCAAATCAAAATTAAACAACTTCAGTTCTCATGAGTGCCCCAGAGTTTATTTTTTTGTATGGAAAGTGACAAGCTCCTTTGTTCGATCCCGCCCACATTTTTTTAAATGCTCTCAGCACAGAATGAACTACTATTGACCAAATTTTAAGGCTAAAGCTGCAGTAAATGTCAAGGTATAGTGTATTTTTGATATTTGGGTGTTCAGCGTCATCTACTAGAAAATATAGTTTTGTATAAGTTTTAGCTTTATCGATCGAATATTTTTCGTAGATTTTTTATGCCATTAGTGTTTTGAAATGATTTCGGGAATATGTGCGCCACGGCTAGTTCGAATGAAGCGCTATCGTGAAGTCCAATTTTTCAGCAAAAACACGGCGAATGTTGACTTCCATATCGTCCAGCGGGGTATGGTTTGTTTCGTCATTTTTATCTCGTTTTTTAGTTGTTTCGTTTTAGTCGTTTCGCATTTTGTTGCTTCAGGATTTTTATTAATATGTTTTTCAATTATCTGGTTTATATTTGTTTCGAAAAAAAATAATTCAGTTTTTTACTTAGTTCGTTTTAAGCTCATTTCGCCTTTTATTGTTTAGTTTTTCGATTATTTCGGTTTTTGTTTATTTCGATTTCAATTATTTCGCCATCATTT
Organism: Cheilosia scutellata; assembly: GCA_955612985.1. NCBI lineage: Eukaryota > Metazoa > Arthropoda > Insecta > Diptera > Syrphidae > Cheilosia > Cheilosia scutellata. The sequence goes on from OY015314.1 coordinate 59,279,294, forward strand.
GTTTCGTTTTTTTTTTGGGTGTAAAGGGCCTAAGGGCATTCAAATTCGCGCGTAAACAGTAAGATGCGTATGCAACCCCCCTGCTTGTGGTCACTGTAGGATTTGGAGTAGGTGCAAGGTTGGGTATATGCAAAGTTTATATTATGTTGTTTGCTAATTTTACCGCCAAAAACTACGAAAACGAATTTCGAAAAGAAATCCACACGCCAAAACAATAGATTCTAATAAAAATAAAATGCGAAGTAAACCATTAGTGAGATAACATTGACCTAAATAACTCATTGCACTTTTAACGAAAATACAAAACGAGTAAAAAGCGAAAGAAAGAAATGCGAAATTATTGTAGGGCGAAGTGATTAAAAAACAAAGTAAAACAAAAACAAACGATATTACGAAGTAAACAGAAATAATTGTAAGAAAAGCGAAACAACAAAATGCGAAGTAAAAAAAACAAAACAATAGGCACCCCGTCCAGCGTCTCTGGTTTAACGGCATGGTCTAGTTATAAATTGATGGTGTCGCGCGCTGTGAGGCATGTGGCGCCATCTTGTTGAAAACAAAGCTCTGTCACGTGCACGTCACTTCCATTAAACTGAGGAACGAAGAAGTCAGAAATCATGTTTCTATAGTGCTCTTCATTGACGGTAACATTCTGACCGGCATCGCCCTTAAAGAAATATGGGCCGATGATTCCACCAGCCTATAAAGCACACCAAACAATTAGTTTCAATAAATGGATGTAAGGGATGGGCGGTGGGCGTGGGCGCAGTGGCTCAGTGGTTAGTGTGCTGGACTACAGTGCGAGGGGTCCCATGTTCGATCCCCGGAAAACACACAAATTACATCTTAAGGTTTTTTCCACTGTGCCACCTCTCGTGAACATCTGACAAACATCCGAGATTACAATTGTCCTGAAAAAGCTTCTCAATTCAGCCATTCGGACTCGGCATGCAATTGTAGGCCCCTTCCATTCGTCCCAAAAATAAAAAAACGCACACCAACGAATGGCTGTGAGAAGCTACGCCTAGGGTGGTCAACACGCCTGTTGCACCAACTATTTATTTATTTATTTTTAAGGGAAGGGCGTCTCGACAAAAGGCCTCTGGGGTTTCTCCACTCCAAATTCGGCATTTTTATTGTTTTCATATCCATTTAACCAAAAAACGATTCATGGTGTCCCGAATAACTTGCTCAGATGGTCGATTATGTCGACCGTAAAATGGACGTAGCGCACGATAAGTTTGGCGAACCGAACCATGGTTTTCAAAATAAAGTTTGCACAATTTGCACGCGTTGTTCTGGCGTTAATCTATTCATCGTAAAATAACAAAACGTATACTAACCACAAATCAACTTTCAACTGTCAAACTGAGAATCTAGCGGGTGCCGTGGCCGTTGCGTAGTAAAAATGCATGTTCGCTTGTTGAATGGGAGGGTATACGAACTCGAATCCGAGCTAAAACCACGAAAGAGTTCCAAAAAAGAAAATAAACGAAAAAGTTCAGAGAAAGCTGGATATTCCGGATCCAGTATTACCCGCTTCAACGATTTGAGAGCTGCCGTTGTCCCATTAATGGCTCTTCCGCCACCATCTCTATTTCAACACCTTGACTAGTATTGAAAAAATCCTTAATGACTTCAGCTCCAAATACGTCCAAGTAAAGTAGCTCATTATCTATTATACCGACTGTTGAAGTCACAGTTGATTCAATCGAGTGAATACATCCGCCGCGCCGCACGTCCTCTTTCTCAGGGGCTCATGTTAGACTTATGACTGAGACTCGATCATGTTGCTGATGCTGTCTTAATAAAATATTTGTACAAATATTCTGGCCCAGAAAAGGACTGTTTCGACCTCATACGTTTGTAATAATTTGTATTAGCTATCAAAATTAATATAAAAAAATAAAAAAATATATTATGCCCATTTTTTAAATTCTTCAATCTACTTACTACATTCTAATCAGACAATCATGAGTAGGTACACGCCCCATAAAAAAATACACACTTAAAAAAATAGTTGTCATTTCCAAAAGCTGATGTGTTTTTTCAACTACGTTAGAGTTTGTTTCGTCATAGACATAGTTCTACCACAATACAAAGACTCAGCAATTATAGTGGACATTGTAGATATAATAAAAAATAAAATTAATTTCTGGTGAAATTCTAGCGGTAAATACACGTAAGTAAACAAAAAGACATACAACAAGAACTCTGTCAAATCAGTAGTTGATACCATTTTAATATAATTTATGATAACTAGTCTTGGTCTTGATATAAAAGCAGTGGAGTAGGGTAATTTGGAAATTAGTTCCAAATTAAATACACCCGTGAGCGTACGCGTCCGAGATAACAAGCACAAGCTCGATAATAATAATTCTAACTGAGGAAATCCACAAGAAACCAGACAAAAAATGCACAAATTGGTGAGTAGCGTATAAGCGTATACATTACGTGCGTGAGACAATTGGATATTCCCGACCATCGATAAATTAATTTCCTTTCCTACTTTGATCGAGTGATAGTGCAAAATAGAAATATTAATTGAAATATTTTATCATTTACATAAAATAGATAATTTTTTTGGCATTGATCGCCTGTGCCCTTGCATCGTTGCCTCAAGGGACTGAACATCAAAAACATCCCCATCAAAAGTCACATGCACATCCGCATCAGGCAGTGGCTCACAATGGTGCGAGAGTAGGTCATGCCGGCCACACTGGAAGGGTTGCTAGGGCTAGCCATGGACGTGATTTGAGAGTATCCCCTCATGGTCAAAAGGAGGCTGTACACCATGGACCTGTTGTATCAGGTCATAATAAACAATTTCAAAGGGTGAAGAAATCCCATAAGACCCCTGAAGGAAATAAGAGGCAGAACACACTGCGCCGAGTTCATAAATCGGATAAACACCATCGCCACTAGAAGCAATTAATATTGGAGGGTTGTTTACTGCAAGTGCATTACATTAGATAATAAAGTGAGACATATTTGTTTACGAGTGACTTTTAATGCCATGCAAATGCCAATGGCCGTATTTTAGTTACTTTAGTGTTTAGTGTGTTTGAATATTCACCCCTATCGTGGAATCCACCGCGCCGGGGGGAATTATTCACGGAAAAAACATTTTGGTATTGTGGAATGTTAAGAAGCGTCTCTTTTAGACAATCCTTGACGTTATTTTATCAATCAAGACACAAATGAGGTGCAGACGTAATGTACCTAGGTTACTGTTGTACATACCGCTCTACTATTAATTCCATCTTTAATTATTTTAAGTACTCAGAGTGGCCATATTTTCTATAAAATTTGTGAGCTTCATTAAATGTGAAGATAAAAGAATATTACTAGCAAGACCGAGAGTAGACAATGCTGTACATTTTAGCAAGCAACCTGCTATTGATACGACGCACGATACATACTCCCAAATGATACATTTTCAGGTGAATCAATTCGATCCGCATTCACTAGTTGATTGTTTTATAAACGTTCAAATCGATGTTCACTTCATCTACTCAATCAGTGCCGGTTTTAGGGTGCCCTTTGCGTCAGTATCAGAGGGGCGCCGTATCAGGCAGGCGGCCTCTAGGATGTGATGGTTATATCAAGTACACAATCTCTCCTCCAACCTTTGATGATTAAGAGTCGATGACAGCGAATCGAGGGTTCTGATGGAGGGTCCATTTGAGCAACCTACACTCGCGACCTACTTAATGGAAAAGCGCGCCAATGAAAATGAATGAATGAGACAAATTAGCGCCAAATCGACAAAGAATAAGATTTTGCTCAACTACAATGACAAATAGGTTATGGCTTAGGTTTGTGGGCTGGCGAGGATTTCTCCGTGCCACACTCAGGTCAATACTGACCCATTGTGATAAGGTTATGGCTTTCTCTGTACAGTGAGCGTCAAGAGTAAGTGAACACCAACGCTCTTTTAAAATGTCTTTAGACAAAAGTTAGAAGCTAAAGTTAGTTTCGAAATTACTTAAACTCGAGTTTAGTGGTTGGTTATTGGCCCATTATTATGTTTTTTTTGTTTACCTTTATCATTTTCACGTAATTACAAAACGATTACGTATACGTAGCAGTTCAGATTGTTTTTTGACATCTTCTAAGTGCCAAAAGAGAGCTTTTACACTTTACAAAACATGTCGCCGCATAAACATAATGCGTATACGTATTATTTCCTTTCCACGATTCCTCCATTATTATTATTCACCTCGATTACCGTTGTCGTTTCTGACTCAAAAATACACGACTCTTCCAAATCAGTATTACGCTTGTCGTTTTTACACGACAAAGATCGGATGAAAATGTCAAATGCCTTTTTTGCCTTACAGTTTTGAAGTCGTCGCACGACTTTACTTTAATTACCTAAGAAAAAGCGACACGACTAATGACCTAAAAAACGACTTTTTTTGTCGTTTGCAATTTCGCTCCCGACAGGTAGTCGGGTGGTTCAATTAGGCTGTGTTTTCGCGTTTGTTTTCGCTTTTTTTAAACAGAATTTATTTCTTTTGTATAGAAGAACGCACACAAACATGCAGGCGTTCGTTTTTGGTGGAAAATTTGCTGTTTATTTTCATTTTAAAAACATTTAGATTGATTGCGTATGTCCAATGGATAATTGAAAACATAAAAAAAATATGGAAAAAAAATGGAAAAAAAATGTAAAATAACAAATAAAAAATCAGAAGTTCTTAATGGAGAAGAATACTCATTTGGCGAAAGGATTCAGCAAGGAGTTAAAAATGATCGATTTTGATAGTTATTGGAATTGTATTGCTACAACGATAAATAGCTATTGCCCTCCTCCCTCAAGGGTTGGCAAAAGGTACTAATTTTGATAGTGAATTGTGTATTTTAGTTTGTTTTGTTTAGGTTTGGGCAGATTTGAAATATAAAGTGAAAGGTTCTGTATGTAAAAACTAGTGCACTACAAAAAGGAGTCTCGCTCGAGCAACCGGAGGAGGCATCTTTAAACAGGCGCCTCAAGATGAAGCTATTGCGAATTTGCTCTCGTTCGAAAAAATCTTAAATCCAAAAGGTGTGTCCATAGCGGCTTCAAATAGATACTTCAATAGTTCAGGCACAATCGCGTGATTGTAATACGAACTATCCGTCGACATCGCAGGCAGTTTCCACGCTAATCCCATCACAATGGGATAATTTCCCTGAAACGTCAACCATATATCTCCTTACAAACTCGCCAACACCATCCACTTCTTTCTCCCATCAGACTGGACATATTCCTGCACAAAATTAATGATCTCTTATTTTTGATCGTGTTAAAATTAATTCCTTTTTTTTTTTGCCCTTTCACTGCTTTCTTCTTCGTCACGATCTGAACTGTAAAACATTTCAATGATATTCATCTTATAAATCTTTTGAAGACTGAAATCTTTCGAGTAGTAAAAACTTATTTGCACAATAATTTATTTTCGGTATAAAAAAAAACAGACTATTTGACAATTCCATACAAGTGCTACCAATCATTCGAAAAGATTTTACTACATTCTAGTCGTCTACAAAACAAATCTGCTACAAATTCGGCGAGTCGTCTGTGTTATGTAACACCGCGTCTCCACGAGCAATATTTCATAGATTGCCATCTGTCATTTCTCATAGAAAGAAATAATGATAGTATGCAATAAAATGTAGGGTGGGCATTTCATAGCTTACTATTTCCATAGTCATCACACCACAAACCACATACTGGTTTGTGCATCACACGAAAACACATGTGTCAGACAAAGAAAGCACACCCCATAGAATACTATCGATAGCAAGCTATGAGCTGAGCAATAGATGGAATACCATTTTTCATAGAATACTATTTGTGGTCTCCACGAGCAATTCTCATAGCATGATATATGGCATTCTATGAAATATTGCTCGTGGAGACGCGGTGTAATGAGGATTGAAAACCGACACGACTCAAGAAACGACAAACGACAACGGTAATCGAGGTGATTATTCTTAGAATGTGATAGTGGCTTAAAGTATTCACTTTGTTTTGAAAGCATTGTTGATTCTGGTACGCTTCTCAGGAGACCATGGAAAGTAATCATTTTAATTGCATACTTTCAGCCAGAATGTATAAAAAATGATTTTACTCTTCAACGACAACGTGGAAGGCAAATTAGAAAGGTCAGAAAATTAAACCAATTATCAGCACCTATTCAATTTCAAATCAACTTTTGATATTAAGCTAAGAACAATAATAGAAAGAAAAGAATTTGTAACTATCTATAATACTTATTTATTTTAAAATCATTTCTTAATCTTCCTTATCATCGCACATGATGATGCTGATATTTGTGGAACCTATGGTAATCATTAGGACCATCATCCGAAGTCTGTCGCTCGAAATCTGATTCCACTATATTCTTGGTGACCTCTTCCACACCAATTAAAGGATCATTGGTGATTCCTTTTCGTGTAGACTCATCCACTTGCTCGTTAGTGTTGCTTCCTTTTTGTGTTGTATCCACCACTGCTGGCTGAATGACATCATCTGATGACTTTCTTCCGACATCTATGCTTGGCACATGATGTTCATGTTGTCCATGTTTGTGGAACCAATGATAATTCTTGTGCTCATCATCCGATTCAGCAGTCTGTCCACCGGTATTAGATTCCACTATATTCTTGGTGACCTCTTCAACACCAATTAAAGGATCATTGGTGATTCCTTTTCGTGTAGACTCATCAACTTGTTCGTTAGTGTTGCTTCCTTTTTGTGTTGTATCCACCACTGCTGGCTGAACGACATCATCTGATGATTTTTCTCCAAAACCAGTACTTGGCTCGTCGTCTTTATCTTTTGGTCCATGAAGGTGGTGATGATGATGATGGTGATGATGATAGTGATAACGGTGAGGAGGATGCTGATGATGATGATTTACACAAGAAAACTCTTCAGATGAATCATCATCAGTGGCTATAACCGATGTCACTAAGAGTGCAAATGTGCACAATATCGTTAAAGAAAACCGAGCCATAGTTTAAGTTAATTACTACCGAAGTGATATTTCTCAACTGTGAATACGATAACAGAAGATGCCGTATTTATACTTTCCGATTGTCATTATGCCGGTGATGTTTTGTTGAATTTATTTTCATTTATTATCAGTGATGCTGCAGTGAGCGTTGTCTGACTATATTATTACCAGTATAGAGTAGCACAAAGTTTGTTGGGGATTTACCGAAAAACAATCAAATTATAGCAACGATGACTTTGTATTCCCAATACCCGCTTTGAACGGAAATAATGCGTAAGTGGGTATAATATAACCACAAACAGAAACAATATTCTCGCCCAACTTACTTACCTACTTTTTGAAAGCGAAGATACGCTCGGCTTTGGATTTTGAAGGTTTTCAAGGGGAATTTTCGATGACTATAGTTTCTTAACAACACACTATCACTCAATTCTTGGTATCGTTTATGCATTAAGGCAGACTTCTCATCATGATGGAGGAAATTGATTTTTATGTTTGTCACACAGTTTTGTACCGGATGGTGGTTAGTTTGTTGGTAAAAGCTTAGTACGCTGCTCGAGCTAAATTTTGGGATACCTACATAATACACAAGTGCAAAATCCCCACTGTTTGAAAAATCCTCAAATTGATTATCCCCAAAGACAAAATCCCCAAATTCAAAATCCACCAAATCAAAAATTCCCAAAATGTTAATTCGAAATATTTAAAGAAATTTTCGTCTACCTAACCTTGCGCCTACTCCAAACAGTGACCCCAAACCTATTTTACTGTTAATGCATTGTGAATAAGTACACTCGAAATCTATTTGGGTATTTGGTTTTGGGGTTTTTGGATTTGGGGATTTTGGGTTTGGGGATATTGACTTGGGGATTTCCAGTTTGGGGATTTTAATTTTGGAGTTTTCGTACCCGCCCTTAAATTTTAGCTCCCATACAAAATTCCCTCCAAAATTTAGCTGAGCTAAATTTAAGCGAATCCATTTAGCCAAGCGGTACGCTGCTTCAGCTAAAAAATCAAATTTTCATTTCAGACTGTACTGCATGTGGGGTTTTTGGTTTTGGGTTTGGGGATATTGACTTTGGGATTTCCAGTTTGGGGATTTTAATTTTGGAGTTTTCGTACCCGCCCTTAAATTTTAGCTCCCATACAAAATTCCCTCCAAAATTTAGCTGAGCTAAATTTAAGCGAATCCATTTAGCCAAGCGGTACGCTGCTTCAGCTAAAAAATCAAATTTTCATTTCAGACTGTACTGCATGTATCTGTCACAAGTTAGCACGACAGTTAATGTTTCGGCACATTTTTCCAAGCTGAATTTTGACAGATCATGTTGGTTTTTTCTGTTGTGATTTTGTGTTGCTGAAAAGTAAATAAGGTTTTATTTACAAATTCGAGAGCAGCTAAAATTTGGTTTCGTTCGAGCAGCGTACTAAGCTGCTAAGAATTTATACCTGATTTGCAGGAAACCTGGGCAGCGGCATAGAAAGTGGGTTGTTTTCTCAAGAGCTTCCTCATTACAACATCTTCGCAGTTCTTCCTCAGTCAAGCCCATTTTCGGCATGTGGTCCCTCAGAGTATTGTGCCTCTATCCTTCCGTATGGTACTCTCGGTCCTGGTTTCATTGACGGACGACCATTGACCAAAGCATTCTTGTAGTACTACAAGTTTCTAAGGCGGTCCATCTAGCGTTCTCCCTCTCATGGTTTTCTCCCTGCATCAAGCATGTGTATGCAAGGCAGAATATTCACAGAGGGATCAGCTTGTTCTGAAACAACTTTCGAGACTTGTCTTGCTAATTCTCATTTCCTGTAATGCCTTCATGTGCCGGAACCCAGCAGAGCGATACCTTGTGCTGTGTACCAAGAACGCTGAGCTCTTCGCGACAGTATTTCACAAGCTTCGATTTTATTTCTGGTGCAGTTATGGCTTTTATTGCCGCTTAGCTGTCGAAAGAAAAGCAATACCTTCAGATGGTATAGCCCTTACCACAGAATCACGGAAGACACTACTATGGTTGGGGACTTTGGTATACCCAGCGACTCGGAGAAGACGCCTGACCGCTCAGTGACCACTAACTAAACATTTAAAAAACGTTTTTTAAAAAAAAGGATAATTAGCTAGCTGTTCCGATGCTTTTATTAAGAAAATAGATTTGTTTCCGTATGCGTTTCCGAACATGAGGTATAGAAAAAAAAGTCTGTCCAACTGTCAATAAAAAATCTTAAGAAATTGACGTTTCCTGTTTTGAAAACTAAAAACTTCCAAAACTATAACTAAACTAAAATATGTTCCTACCGTTCCCGTACTTTTTACTAATTTCGCTTCTCGCAGAGTAATTATTGACTATTTGAGTTTAAACTTTTACTGAGAAAAGTACAGGAACAGACACAACTGTCAAAACAGATCTTGACCGAATTATGAATATTGACACATGTATTTTATTATCAAAGAAAGGAAAGATAATTGCTCTTCTATTTTTTGTTGATTCTACTACCTACTTCGGCTACCTTATGCAATGGCAGCGTATGGAATGCTGGTAGTTAGAAAGTTCGATATGTTTCTTCAGAACTTAACATGTAATCGTTTTAAATTGACAGTAATTTAAGTAAATACCTACATGCACGTTCAGTGGATAAACTGCAATTTGCACGCGAAAATTAGTCAGCCTTTAATTGCTTGTAGATCTAAAATTATAAGGGTGATACCACACTATTACTCATAAAATAATAGATACTAATAATTTAAAGATAATAATAGCCAAAAACGTTTCTACTATAAATTAAATTCTAAAGTTGAATATCAATTTTAATGAAAAACAATTTCGCCATAAGTTCAGGGTATAAATTCAAAATCGCTGTTGACCTATTTCTCAGTAGCAAAATGACACATTCGGTGCTTTTCACGAATTTCTTCGTATTTTTACTTCTAACACACCTAATTTGGACTGGTGCCGCAGACAGCTCTTCTAGTTCTTCTGAGGAATCCAACTCCAAATCGGATGAACAACAAAATCATGTTTGCGGATGGCATCGTCTCCACAGGCTTATTATGCCATTCCATCATCGTCGCTGGATCCATCATTACTACTTCTTGTTTCCGCCAAGAACAAAAATACCCGATGCTGTGGAATCAATTCAAACCGATGATCCCATCTTTGATGTGATAACAAATGCAGGGGGACTTGAATAATGGACAATCAGCAATTCAAGGAGACGGCCCCTGATTAAATTTTTTGCATTTTTTGTTGGATTGGACGCTTTATCGTATTATGGCCAAGGATATAATTTTCATTTTATTTGTAAAAAAACGATACTGAATAAAGTGCTGCACATTTAAGACTACGATATTATTTCATCGTCAGCTCTCCATCTGACAATGAAACTGTCAGGTTACTGACCATCGTCGGAACAAGTCAGAACACACAATTTTTATTATTGTCAGTCAATCAGGACATTATCAGACTCATTATAGAAATTGTCAGATGTCATTGTTTATAGAAACTGACAATTGCTTACAATTTCAAATTTCTTCCATGTCAGACAATAATAACCGGTGGCTTAGGAGCGAAATCGAAGTTTGCTTTTAAATGATGGAAAATAATTTAGGAGATATTGATACGAACAACAGTGGAAAATGGAATTTAAATTCCAATTGGAATCACAAAAGTCGAGAAAATCATAGGTACAGGAAGAAAAAGAATGTACAGAGTGAATGGGGTTGTTGGATGTGCAGCGCAGAGTATAAACTACCCAAAGAAGCCCTCTGGTAAGAGGTCGCCGATGCGATCCGCATTCAAAAGCCACCTCAACAAATACAGAAAAAAAGTTGGGTAAAGATGACAATGAAACCGTCTCGATTTCCTGAATACACGCGCGCACATTGGTGTCTTGATGTGTGTAGTCACCAAAGCTAGAATTTCAACAAATTGTCTTGAGTCCATTCGCAAAAAATTGCGATAAAGTTTCGGCTCCTCAGCTTGCAATTTGGAGTACAATCCTTCCTACTGACAACGAGCCACCCACTCCTTTGTTTAAACACTACGTCGTTTTTGTATCAATTCATCATCCTCGAAGTTTTCCAACACGTAGATTTAAAATAGTCGCAAGTGCAATATTTTGTTCAATTATCCGTACTGCAAAAACCAATGAACAAAAAGTTTAATTTGTCTGGCAATATCTGATAACGGATAAACGAATTTTTCATAATCAAATATCTGACAGCCAGCCGTTTGAACACACAATTTTCAACCTAACAACGTTGTCAGAAAAGTCATTGGTAGACCATGGTCACACTTTCATATAACAATGAAATTGTAAGACTTTGGGACAAAACATCTTACAAACATATCCGAGAATATAATAACTGTCCCAAAAAAGCTTCTCAATTCAGCCGTTTGGACTTGGCGTAAGATTGTACCCAACCCATTCGTATAGGTGGCTATATACGGACCTGTTGTTTTATTTCATGAAAAAGACCCCCTTAAAAGGGGTCATCGTCAATAACTCGGCCCCAAGCATAATTTCCAAAATCGGAGAAATGTTATTTTCTTTATTTCTTATACAGAGTAGGTACAGAAACCTAGTTTGAAATCGATCGAATGGAAAATAAAAACTTTCCGTCGATATAACGCCCGCCATTACATTGTGCACTCACCCATGACGCCCCCTTTCCCACTCATGTAGTATTCCGTCCAAGTTAGTGCTCCATCTATATTTGTTCTCTACTCCGAGTCTGTCGCATTTTCATTCTTCTCACATGTCTCATTTTGCTCGACCTGCTTCCTGTCGCCTTTTCGTTTCTTCTGAGTTCGGAATTAATGCCCAACCCAACCACCTATAAGAAGTCTTCACTCTCCCGTGTCAGTGTCAGTGTCTGTCCGGTCCGAGCTGTCTCTCCATGCTCGTGAGGTAGGCCTCACGTTTCCTGTCGCTTTTTCGTTCCATGTCATTTTTAAAGACAAATTTCCTATTGAAAAATTCTCCATCATAACCTGGGCACTAAAAATGATTATTATTACCGCCCAAACTAGGAGATATTTATATTAAGAAGGCTGGTTGGTAACTTTCTTCTCAAATTAAGGGCTAGAAAGGCAAATATAGCAACAGCTTCTACATTTTTTTACCAAATAAAACAGTGGAAACGGTAGGACTGAGTGAGATCTCTCCATGTTAGCAATTTTTCTGAACTCGCTGAATGTTGCTTCAACAATCCAACGATTGGAAGTATTCTATGTTTTCTATGTTTTTTCATCGAAAACTAATGTCGATTTTCATTGAACTTTTAACGTTTTGCTCTCAGATTTCAGATTTTTTTCTACCCAATGGAATGAAATGATATGAGATCACTTTTTTTTTTGCATTTGTGTTGGTGTGTTATTTCACAGTCGGCTATTTTTAAATTGCAATTTGTGGTTACAAATGTCACTTGTTTTGGTATTACTGAAAGTATGTGTGAATCGATATTCGCAAAAGTGCTCTTAATCTGAAAAAAAAAATGTTTTTTTTCCGCCCAATGGAAAACGAAATTGACAGAAAGCTGATTTCTAGAGCAGAAAAACGAAAAACTGTTCTGAATCTGAAAAAAGTGTTTTTCTTGCCCAATGGAAATCGACATTAATGGTACTCACAATTACAACTATGTACATAATTGTGCGCGTGGAAAAAAAAGAGAAAAAAAAGCAAATTAATAACCGACACAAAGTTTTTTCTAAAATATGAACAAATAATTTATTTGATGGTGTTAGCTTAGATGAGTTCTTAAGTTCGGGTAATTGCATTATTTTTCAACCCAGCCATTTGGACATTAATAAAGTGAACAAATTTCCAATTTTTACTTAATGATGATGTCCGTTACCGTATCCATGATTCTGCTGCCCATGACCATATCCTTGTTGTCCATGGCCACCATATCCCAAATTACCATGTCCACCATGACCGTGCTGATTTAGGCCGTACCCTTGTTGACCATGTCCGCCATGTCCCAAGTTACTATGTCCCCCATGGCCATGTTGGTTTAATCCGTATCCTTGTTGACCATGTCCACCATGTCCGACATTACCATGTCCACCATAACCATGTTGGTTTAACCCATAGCCTTGTTGACCATATCCATGACCATCACCATATGGTGTAGCAAGGACACAAACCATGACGGCAGCAAAGACAATCTTTAAAATAGAACATATTTTATTGTTTAACAACAAATTCAAATTTAAAAATTATTTACAATTTTCTTACCACTAATTTCGACATCATTTTTATTATTGTATAATTTTTGTATGTTCTGTTTAAATGATAATTTTGTACTGTTTTGAAAGTGGAAATCTATTCCACTTTTATACCCAAAAAATGCCTACTGATAGTGGCTTCCGTTGACGGTGTAACTTTTAAGAATTCTGCGAACGAACATTCAAAGTCCCAGCAAAATGTATTATTGTTATTGTATGTACATATATAAAATTCAACAAAATTTCATATGAAACAAATAAGAAAAATATTTGTATAGACATTTGCTTATCGCTTTGGTTGTGGACATTACAAAAGATTGACAGTGACCTACGTTTAAGTGATATTCTCGGTTGTTCTTTGAAAAGGAGATAGTGGCTTCTGAATATGGGTCTGGATGAAGAATTTAATTTTTACGTTTCACAAAGATAAGGAAGGGAGCTCTAGGAATTGACATTCAATGTCTGCTGTAGTCGTAGCTGTATAAAACATATCGATGAATCTGTAGGTATCTCTTGTTTGTCCTTTTGGAAAAACCCAATAGTTTTGGTGGCATTTTAAACCAATTATGCATAGTAGACGTTTTATATGTTGATGAATATGTCATTCATTCATTCATTTTCAATAGCCCGCTTATCTATTAAGTGGGTCGATGGTGTAGGTTGCTCAAGTGGACCCTCCATAACAACTCTCGATTCTCCGTCATCGACTCTAAATAACCAAAGGCAATCCCCATAGAAGAGACCATCCTGGGTCTACCTAGAGGATGGTACAGATTCCATAACACGTCTTGGGATCATGGTTCACGGAGGAATATCATTGCGGCAGCTTGTATTATCGGTCATTACCCACATCTTATGACCATAGGTTGGGTAAGAGTTGGAACAAACACAGAAAGACGATAACTTATAGCTTTGACACCAAGTTCAGTACCCCTTATAACAGAATGACCAAGCTGTCTCAAAATTAAACGTAGGAAAACTCAGCATTGCTTCTTCCTTAGTGAATAAGACCCCGAAATACTTAAACTTCTTCGCCTGTTTCAATGGCACTCCACTAACATGCCGAGTGCATTGAACAAGAGTTCTGGAGATGACCATTGACCATCACTTCAGAACTCACGTTTATTTTCAACGTGACGCGCATTTTAGAGAATTACATGAAGACTCTCAGATTCTCAAAAAAAATACGCCTTATCTAGAGTGGCCAGCGAACAGTGGTGATCCCGTGTCGAGTCCAATGCCCAACGGCGACCATGAGTCTTGGGGCAAATAGGAGTCCAGATCGGACAGCGGGACTCTATAAGCAGAGCCCCGCTTATACATGAGTATAACAGTGGTCCCGTGTCGAGTCCAATGCCCAACGGCGAACGTGAGTCTCGGGACAAAAAGGAGTCCAGATAAGACAGCGGGACCCTAAGCAGAGCCAGTTGGGTCAGCGTTGCCGATGTGGCACGTTCGTGCATTTATGGTACATCCATTCCATCCATATTCCATTCCATCCATCCATTTCTTATAACATACAACGTCCGTCTGTTCGTTTCTCCATAATTCGAGAACCATTCATCCTTTTTTTCATAATTTTTTTTTCTGATTTATAGATGTGTGGTCAACTTAGGCCATAGAGTGGGTGAGAAGGGAGTAAAGGGGTCGCGGGGAGTAAGAACCGTTAGCCGTATGAACTTGTTTTTATTAAAATGACACTGTGGCACAAAAACTAATTCATATAGCTCTTTGACTTTTGTATAGTAAAATTAAATATTCAAAATAAAATAACAAGTTCAGAATACAATATTTGCCTTTACTTCGAGCATTTACGTTCAAAGGCGCAGAATGAATTAGTTTTTAATACCTTAGGCCCCATGAGGACAAAACGAAGTATATGCTGTCATCGAGAAAGGACTCTCAACATCGGTGACTTGGACAAAACTTCACAGTGGACAAATATAACTTCGAAGTAGTTGAACACTTTGTATACCTAGGCTCTACAATTACCTCGCAAAACGACATCGGCGTAAAAATCAAACGAAGAATCACTCTTGCCAATCGCTGTTTCTTCGGGCTAAGAAGCCAACTAAGAAGAGTACAGCTGGTACAGCCTTCTCTACCTGAACCAAGGAAATATTAATCATCCCGTTGTATGGTGCAGAAGTATTGACCTTATCAAAAGCTGATGAAAACCTCTTGGCACGTTTTGAGAGAAGGATTTTTCGAGTGATTTTCGGTGCTTTTTACGTGCTGAAGATTATACATTACTTTGCTTAACTCAGAAAAATGTTATTTGTTCATTACAATCTTATTGTAGATTTCAATGAAATATTTTCGATACTAATACACTTTTTGAAACATTCGAAAGGGGTGCTGCCTTGATAGCTCTCAGTCAGTGCTGCTACTTTAACTCAATCATTAACAAGTGAAAGTGTTATCATCGGCCTGGCCGATGCTTTGATACCCTCCACTGCATAAAAGTCATGCAAAATGTTTGCAATGCCATATAGGAGGTACCAGAACTACTTGACCGACATAGACAGTTTTCAAAACCAACCTGACGACGATAAAAATAAGTCCTCTCACAAAATTTCATTCGCTAAGATCGATTCGATTGGACGCTATCGTGCTTTCAACAGACAGAGAAACACATGGGTCTAATAGTGGTTTTGTATGGGAGGTACCAGAACTACTTGACCGACATGGATCATTTTTAACACCAACCTGACGACGGTAAAAAGAAGTCCTCTCACAAAATTTCATTCACTTAGGTTGTATCGTTTGGACGCTATCGTGTTTTCAACAGACAGACAGACGGACAGACAGACAGACAGACAGACGGACATGGCTAAATCGATTCAGAATGTGATCCTGATTCAGAATATATATATACTTTATAGGGTCTCCGGTGAATTCTTCTTGGCGTTACAAATGTAATGACAAAGTGAATATACCTTCCTGTGGAGGGTATAAAAATGTGTAATCTCTTGTTATGGTTCTTTGCTACTGGTTCTTAAGCCTAGTACGCTGGTGGTCTCCAATTGCATCACGAAAAGTCTGCAAATAGACATCAAAGGAAAATAATTTGTGAAGAGTTCTATTAGCCGCTACACAAGTGACATGCGGACATTTGACAAAAGCGAGAATTTGTCCAAGCAATCTACTACCTATACAATTTTCCACTCTTGTTGATGGCGCTGTGATCGCGTCAACAATTTTTGGAAAAAAAGTGAATGAGAAATCTATTTTTGGAACTATATGTTCACTTTTATGGGTTTTGAGATTAGTTTCAAATAATAAGGGAATGAAATCTATTGAATGAACTAGTGACATATGAATTGATGTACATATTCTTCCAAGAAGTTAACTCTAACAATAAAAACCAACAACTCAAATCAGTTTTCCATTATTTTCAGTTTTATGTTAAATCAATTTTCCTTTTACATCTAATCTTAAAAATATTTTGTAAAAAAAACGAATTCTTAACAAAATCATTAATGTCTTCCACCATGGGTCTGTTTTCCATGACCTTGGTTTCCATGTTGGTTGCCGAGACCACCTTGTTGACCGAATCCACCTTGCTTGCCATGAGCCTGTTGTTGGCCGTGTCCACCACTAACGCCATGGTGTTGTTGTTGTTGGCCATGTCCTTGTTGAACGTGTCCCCTTTGGGCAACAGCCAGGGCGAAGATGAGGAGGGTTACGAAAATTGCCTAAAGTGGAGTTCAAAAATTAAATACAATTCAAATTTGATTGCGATCCAATCCTTACCAAGAATTTCATTTTGATTTTATTTTTTTATTTAGTTCTACGACTTTTAGTTAATGCTTTGGACACAAACAAGTTTGTACTATGATGTATCTGTCAAAATGATTGCTTTTATACACAAAATTATGAATTATCATTTTTTTGGTTTTCCTTTCTTCAGAAGCTTTTGTTTACACTGGTATGGTAATTATGTTGTGTCGATATACATAGTTGAAAACCTTATCATTATTTTTTTTAATGTTTCGCATATAGCATAAATTGAGTTATTATTTGAAGTGGGCCAAGTGATTATTTTTCTTATCAATTTAATTCATTGCGCTATGGCCTAGGCCCTTAAAATCTTTTATTCGTAAACCGTATTCGAACCCGTGGTAGTGGACTACTGGTTACATAATATTTTGTCAATAAATTGTGTACTATATGCAATGTGTATCTGTACCTAATTTATCTAATTAAATCCAATCTTGAAATAGGTATTTTGGCAAGAAGCGAATTTAAATTTGTAGTTTTTTCAAACATCAATAGAAGCTACATCTACAATCTACATTACAACCCTTCTAAATAAAACCTTTAAATCTGAATCTGAATGAAAATATGTAGATAGTACTTTCAGACTTCGATCGTTCGTCCGTTTGACATGCTATAAGAATAAGTAGTCGTATGCATAGTCTGTGTTACATTTTGGCATAATGGTACCATGTCTTGGAATATATTATATATAAGACAAAATAGAACCAATCTCTACTTCACTTGTATATTTAAAAAATAACGAAGATTTTTTCATTAATTGATTGCAGTTTGTTGCCTTAAATTAACAAAACCATTATTTGAAATGTCCGCACGAACTCCAAGTCGGGGAAAAGGGTTGTCAAAGTTTGTATGAGAAAATTCTTATTATTGCTTGCTTCGCATCGTGCTATTGTATGAGTAACAAAAGCAAAATGCGAAAACAAAGTGGACGAAGAAGAAATAGTAATAGATTTCGTGAGATATCAAATATTATAAAATGTCTGTCACCCACTATTTTGCGTAACAAATTTGACAGAATTGCTGAAGCCACGCAACAGAACCACCAGAATTTACTACAGAACGGAAAAGCTTTCTGTTCTGCTTCAGTTTTTGTTCCTGTTTCTGTTCTGTCACTTGGTGCCTTCTTAAATGGTAGTAATTTATATGTGTATGCTAAATTTCGAATTGACTTCAAATCACAATGGAAAATATTCAACATTCGATTTATTATTCATTCAATTTATTCGATAACACAATAAGCTGAAAAAATTTGATTCTCGTTTAAAGACATTTTCTAAGCACTAAAACTTCGGAACAAATGAAAACCAATGCCTCAACAATTTGGGAAAACGTTTTTGAAACATTTCAGAAACGTATCGAATATTTAGGAAATGTTTTGAAAGCAATGACAAGACAATCTTTTCTGAACGTTTTCCTAAATATTTTAGGTGGAAACACACATTTAAGAATTTTTACTTCTCATTTAAAATTTTATGAATAAGACCCTCTTTACACTATGCATTGAGTGTCAGTCACGGAACTGTTTTATTATAAAGAGTTAAAAAACAGTTCGCTGCGCTAAAACCAGGGGTGGGATTCTGTAAAAAACGAAACGAAAACCGCTTTCGTTTTCACTAAACCTGTCTCTATCATACCTGTGGCAATAGATAGAGACTGCTATTGTCGAAACGAAAACGTTCGATCGTTTTCGTCTTACATAATCTGGCCCCAGTTTTATTGAACGCTGCTTAACGGGCAATGGAACACAGTGATTGTGGTGTGAGGTAGGTATGTTTGTTTGTAAAATCTCAACTGGCGGCATCGGCAGTACCTATAAAGTTCAGATGGCAAATAAAAAGCTTAGCAAATTTTTAAAAACATTATGCAAGGCCGTGCTATACTGTAATAATCATAAACATAAACAAAGTTCTTGTGGTTATCAATCGAATTCGAAGAACGCGAATGTTTTGTATCAAGTAGACAGACTAATGGCATTAATTAATACAGATTATCTGCTGTCCCCCCTCTAGACTAAACAATATATTTTTAGTCATAATCTCTTATTAAATACAACATTTAAATGCTAAAAAAAACTGATAAGAACCCACCCAAAAAAACTATACTATCTCAATGCTCTACATACATAGACATATGTACATGTACATACATTTGGATTAAAAGAATATTTTTTTGTATAAAAGCAAGCATTCCAAAATAAACTAGTCATAGTACAAAAGCATTGTCTAAGCATTAAATAAAACTCAAAATGAAATTTTTGGTAAAATTAATAAGAAATTTAAGTAAAATTTTTTTTAATGAATCAAATTCCTTTTAAAGGCAATTTTCGTTACCCTCCTCCTCATCGCCCTGGCTGCTGCCCAAAGGGGACACGGTCAACACCAAGAAAACATTCATGGTAAACAAGGATTCGGCCAACAAGGTGGCTTCGGTGGCCAACATGGACATGGCCAGCATGGCAGTCATGGTCAACATGGACACGGACAGGCCAGCCATGGAGGACATGGTGGAAGGCATTATTGATTTTAAACTGATTTTTTAAATATCATAGATTTAAGATTTAAATGTACAGATTGACCTGAGATTTGATTAAATTGTAGAAAGAAAATAGTTGAAGAGTTGTGAATTATCTTTCATGGAACATAAAATATTCTCTGTGACAAGTTGAGGTTCCGATGTTAGATCGCTTGGGAGCAATTTCTTTGAGATACAAAAGAATTGCCCAGTAGATGAATGGGTCTGAATTTAGGCAAAAGTCCGACTTTTGTTCACCAAAGTGTCCTTGTCTAAGGCGTTATGGCATGAATAACTCTCTTTCACATAGATATGAGGAATGCTCGAGAGCAACTGTAAATAAATCTTCAAATATAGCCCCCGAAACGAAGAACAGTCCAAATAAGGACTTTTAAATTTGCGCGTAGAATCTTAGATCGTTGTGTGAGGGGAGATAAGGGTGTAGAGGTTTTGACAGAACATCTGCCGCTGTAGACCAGCAAATTGGAATATCATTGAATGTGGACTGAGAATGCGGCGAAACACCTGGAGAATAGTCAACTGGGGTCGATAGTGCTTTTTTACAAGTACATATAAACAAAAAAGGGATCACATCCATTTTAAGTCTCTCCGGGAACATTTAAACGCTATAGGAGCATTGCGGTTGTCATTTGAGTATCGTACTTGAGAAGGCTTTACAATGGAAATAGTATACCTACTCATGCTGAACAGAAAATTTGGTATTTTAAGATTTTCTGTGATAACTCCTGGTCGATCTCGATGAAATATTGTCTATGCTCGTCTCCTTGTCACAACCTAACCTCATGTCTAATTTCATGACAATCGGTTGGGGGGTTGAGGTGTGACAGTGAGCCAAACAAACGAAAAATTTAGATTATTCGCAGTGACAGTTCGGATTCGCCATAAAATTGTTGGCCACTAGCATTTGTCCCAAAAATAAAAAAAAAAACAACACAAAGGAATGCGAAAAGCTGCGTCTAGATCCTATAGGTACGGACCTGTTACGCCATCCGTTTATTTATTTATTAATTTTGTTTGATCGAATTCAACGGAATCCGCATCTCCAAACGGGATAAGGCGCAGCAGCAATACAGAAGGGCAAACCAACCTATAGTCAACATTATTGGCGATAGAGGTAAACCCAGCAATTATATTAACGGGCGAGTCACCTCATTTTCTATGAGTTATTTTATATGTGGTTAATTCACAAGATAAGGCGCCTCTCTGATCCAATAGCCTTAGGGGATTGCGCCATCCTAAAGCCGACACTATGGCAACACCTGTCCCCGCAAGGTTTGCATAGATTTGGAGAGGGCATACTGATGGGTGTTATGTGTTTCTGTTTTTTACTGATTTTTATCTTTCCCAAATGTAGATCTTTCAATCCCTGTTGAATCGCCCTTGAGAAATTTTACAGAGAACTTCTTTTACTTGAATTCCTTTACGGAAACGGACATAAGAAAATGTTCATACATCAAAATTAAACATCTTCTGCTATTTCTATTAACTAGTTTTATTCCCATTAGTTTCTCAGTCAAAATATATTTAAAATTAACGATTCATCACAAGAGTTAAAAAAAGAAGAAATACTCTACTTAATAGCCATGGGTTTTATAGCCACCGCCATGTCCACCACCATGTCCACCACCATGACCATCACCATGACCGCCACCATGACCACCTCCACGTCCACCTCCGATTCCAGAACCACCGCCGCAGCCTCCACCTCTGCATCCACTACCAAGGTGGCCTTGACCGCCTTGGCCACCAAAACCTGCGGATCCACCTGCACCACCGAAACCGCCCGGCCCACCTGGACCACTTGGAGCAAATCCACCAGAGCCCCCATGAGATCCGGGACCACCATGACCACCTGGATAACCGCCGCCGCCACCTCCTCCTCCTCCTAAGCTATTACCGGCACCTCCACCAACACCACCTTGGCCAGTATGGCCTCCCTGCCATCCCTGTCCAGCTTGGCCACCTCCAAATCCTGCGCCACGTCCTCCCGATCCATGACCAAGATCATTTCCGCCACCACCACCGCCACCTCCACCATGACCACCATAACCGCCTCCTCCATATGGCATAGCTGTCACAATGGCACTTAATGCCAGCAGTATACAACAGACCTATAAATATCTCCGTTCAAAAATACACCCCTAACGACCGATAACGTTTAACAATACTCACAAACAACTTATTCATTTTCCAAGTCTCCTCTTCCTGTATAATGGATTGCAAAAGCGCACTAACTCACTTCTACTCCATGCAGCGGCTTTTATACTAGCCAAACGAATCAACATCCGATTGAGATGCATCGCCAATGTTAACCGTTTGATCCCAAAACGGAAAAATTAACAAAGAAATGCAAAAAAATGCAATCTGTTTACAACAGTCAATAGCACTGACAGCCGATTTTGAGGTTATGATGTGTATAACAGCAGAACTGACAAGTTACGCATTAAGAATGACAAACTGACAAGACGCTCTAAATACTCTTAGCCAACGATAACCTTCCACATGTAAGCTTATAACAATGATGTAAACATTTCGTCAGGTCGGCAAATACAATTAGATTTTGCGTATTTGAAAAATTAAGTAAAAAAAAACACAGAAAAAAAAAATTTAAATATTTTGTCAACAAGAG
Source organism: Cheilosia scutellata (assembly GCA_955612985.1). Taxonomy (NCBI): domain Eukaryota; kingdom Metazoa; phylum Arthropoda; class Insecta; order Diptera; family Syrphidae; genus Cheilosia; species Cheilosia scutellata. The sequence goes on from OY015314.1 coordinate 59,301,469, forward strand.
CCGTATCTCTCTGCTTATGGGTCAAACGTTAGAGCCAATCGCTGCGATTAGAATCTCACCTCGTTAGCTTTTCGGTGAGATAATTGCCATTGGACTGCCGTTTGCAATGATTATCGCTGTTTTTTGTTTGGCAGATTGTTTTGTGTAGGTATAGGTACAGTCTACAGTCACTTGGCTTCCATTATAGCAGACATAATTAAATTCGATTTACGGCTAAAGTCAGAAGATGCTTGTTTTGAAATTAAATAAAATTAAAGGTCTCTTTTTGCTGGACGGCACAAGTAAAATTGTGTAAAGTGACAGAGATATGGTGGCGATCTATTTGAATTGTATCAACAAGAATGGTGAATAAAATTCGAGTGTGCAAAAGTTGATCCCGACTTCAGCTACTCTAAGGGAACATTTCAATCACTCCCAGTCCGCAGATAACAAGGAGCAATTGCCAAGGAAAAATTTGTATGAATGTGCCTCTTCTAGGTTTAGTCGCTTAGTGGTTAGTGTGTTGGACAACTGAGCGTGATGGGGTCTTAGGTTCAACCCCTAGAAAAGCACAAACATCGCGAACTTGTGTCAAATGTCCCAGATACAAACGACTGATTGTGAGAAGCACAGGCTCTTATTGTCCTAAAAGGTCAGGAACTGTTGCGCCAATTAATATTTATTCATTGACTCTTTTCTGTCGTTTTGGCAGATTGTTCGTAATTCCTAGCTCACACTTTATTCTTTTGGCTATAGCGCTGCCGCATCCATGATTAAACCAATTATCGTTCCTAAATTGTTCTTGTCATATTTAATACTGCTGCGTTTAAAAGCATAGGTTGTAGCCTTCCTAACTTGGTGGCGCTACAGTCCGGGTGGACTTTTGAGGCTCCCCAAAAGCGTCTCCAGCCAGCACGATCTTTAGCCAGCCTTATCCAGTATCGGACGCTAAGTTGGTTAAGGTCCTCTTCCACTTGCGTACTTGAGTCACGATCTTCATCACTGCGCCGTCCCTCGAAGAAGTCAGATAGATACCCATAATTTGTTTATCGATTTTAAGGTCTAATATGACAGCATCTATATATGTATATGTCTAGCTTTGGCATCCCTGCAAAACTCATGTAGGATGACGATTGAGAAAGCTCGCTGCTGCATCATTGAGTATAGAGCCCTATCCCGAACAACTAAGGAGATTCTGTATAAGACTCTGATCGTGCTTTATGGTGCTGAAGCTTCGATTCTATCTAAAGTGGATGAAGATATCCTCGGACGCTTCGAGAGAAAGATTCTTCGTAAAATGTTCAGTCCTATTTGCGTTGACGGACAAGAAGATTCAACGACGAACTATACGAGCTGTACACTGTAAAGCGACATCAATATGGTCAAAAAATTGCAAGTCAGTAGTCTAAGATGGCTAGGACATGTAGAGCGGATATGGAAACAAAGGTTGTATAAATGAAAACGAAAACAAGTAAAAGTGTTATCATCGGTCTGGCCGATGCTTTGATACCCTCCAGCCTCCACTGCATAAAAGTCAAGCAAAATGTTTGCCATGCGAGTTAGTACGTACTGTACACGCATCTGTCTAATGTGGGTATTGTATGGGAGGTACCAGAACTACTTGACCGATATAGTCCATTTTCAATACCAACCTAACGACGGTAAAAAGAAGTCCTCTAACAAAATTTCATTCGCCTAGGTCGGTTCGTTTGGACGCTATCGTGTTTTCAACAGACGGACAGACGGACATGGCTAAATCGATTCAGAATGTGATCCTGATTCAGAATATATATACTTTATGGGGTCTCCGGTGACTCCTTCTGGGCGTTACAAATGTAATGGCAAAGTGAATATACCTTCCTGTGGAGGGCAGAAAAACTCGCTGTTTGAAAACAATCTCTGGGTGACCTTTAGGATAAAAAAAAGATACAAACAACCTGATGCGCAGTCGTGTAACTTCTTCGATATCATTCTTGAGAACATTATATGAAACTTACAAAATCAATACCAGGTCCAACTTTTCACAAGAACGTGGATGATATTGACATAATTGACATAACGAGAGCGAGCTGTCAGCTGTCACTTGCGCTTTTGCAAATGTTGGGACAGAAGAGTCAAAAATGGGTTTATTCATGATTATGAATGAAGCCAAAACCATGAATATGCTGTCAACACGAAGGGACAACTCTATTAACTCTGAAAATGACATCGCATTAGAACCAAGAAATCGCTGTTTCTTTGGCCTACGGTAGACTTAGAAATTCAGTTTAGGATAACTCGATAGATGCAGTGCAAGGTGCCTTTGTCAATGGAACCCGGCCAACTGTTTGCATTTATTCATGGACGAAAATACATTTTCTTGAGAGTTTAGATTAGATTCGGTTATACTGGTTGGTGAAGCTGAGTAGCCTCTTCTTCACCCCACTCAGGTCCTCGAGGACCCATTGTGATACCCTTCGATGGGGTTAGCCGCGTTGTAATGGATTTATTTCATCCTTCCCTTGATTACTCGACCTTGTCCAGCCATCCCGCTGTCCTCAGAAACCTGTAAAGATCAGATATTGAGACATTAGAGAGTTCTTGGATTTCCTGGAAGTAGTAACTTCCAAGTGTTCTGTTTCTCAAGTGACAGAGACTTGGGCAGTGACAGAGAAAGTGAGGTGTGTCCTCGTGGACTTCTTCATCACCGCAGCCTCTGCAGATGTCATCATTCTTGAGATTTAATTTCATTGCATGGCTTCTTAGAAAGTTGTGACCGATAAGGGCGTCAACCAACTTGGACAGCGATATTCTATCATATTGTAGCAGTTTGTTGGTCCTGCTTTTATCGTATTCTGGCCACATCTTCCGCGATATGTCACAAGTATCTTGAGAGTTTAGTAAAGTCTAATCTAAGGAGTTACATGGACACTGATACAATTACCCCAGTGTTGGCAATTTTTCGCAAAACCCAATCGCATACAACGTATATGCGAAAAGAGAAACTACAATCGTTATCATTACCTAACCTATCATCCATAATTAATTGTACAACCCAAAAGGGCCATCGATGAGTGCCAATTTAAAAATTGGCTTAGGAGTACCTACACTCTTCTGGACGGTGGCATTTGAGAATTCACATAACACACTCAATTAGTTCGGGAAAATAGTGAATTAGTATCGCAAGACTTCATTAGTTTTCAATTAGGTTCGAGACCCAATTAACAATGGAATGCATAGCGCATGCAGCACTATTTGCTATAAAAACTCGAATGATTGCCAAAAATGGTATCAGTTGCAGTTTGTCTCTTCATTCATTCACATAATCCAATTTGGTAAACATCCAGTCCGTCCAAGATGTTCAAGTGCAAATTTGCTTTAGTCTTCCTTGTAAGTTAAATTTTAGTTCATAAATTTCTTAATCAATAAACGCTCTCTTTTTTTTGTAAATAGGTTGTCCTAGCAGTATATCTACAACAATCTCAAGGACATCATATTGTTGACAAGAAAGTGTCCAAAGTCCCTATAGTCGCGGCTAAGGTCGGAATAGCCAAAAGTGTTGCAGCCAAAATCAAATTAGCCGCCTTCAAGAAGTGGGCAGCAACTAAAGCGATCGTCAAGGCTCCATTTGTTTTGGGCAAAAAAGCAGCATTATTCAAGATTGGAGCTGTTAAGTCACTGGCTGCATTTAAGGTAGCCAAAGCAAAGCAAGCCTTTGGATTTGCATCGAAAAAGGTTGCCCCAGCAGTTGCAGCAGTAGCGGCTCTACCATCTGCTGCAGTGGCATCTTTACCATCAGTATCAAGTATACCAGCTGCAGCATTGGCATCTTTTAATACAGTATCTCGTCTACCTGCAGCTGCATTGGCCGCATTCAGCGCTCAACCTGTCCGAGCACCAGTACCTGTAGTTGATATCTATGAGGTTCCTGTCAGTCATACTCACTACCAAGTTGCACAGCCAAATGCTCACTACAGTAGCTCAGTTGTAAACAGCTATAAGGATGGATCCGATACTTCCGGCACATACTCCAACGGTTACAGGTAAGTGCAGCAATAAAAAAAAACTTTTAACTATTATCTATAATAATTGCGTCATTTTTTAGTGTCAGTCTGCTACCAGCTGGTGAAGTCAGCTCCCAATACCAATATTACTCTGTACCAAGCGCTACCCGTGAAAGCTATGGCGTTGTCGACCTACCTAATGTTTCTGAAGTACAAAATGTTAGGAACGAAGAGACCGACACTGAAGTCATTGTGCCCCACAGTTCTTATGGAGTTCCAAACTAAAATAGCAAATGTGTTTCTATTTTTCTACTTAAGTTCATCCTGCTAAGTTAGTTCATTGCATTATTTAACTATTGTTTAAGAAGTGCATCTCATTGAAAGATTATACATTACTACTTTTTTACAAAATAAATAATTTTCTTACAAACAATTTTTTAACTTTTTGTGATTGTGATCTATGGATAGAGAAAAGGCGAACAATAAAATGCAAACATTCAGTATCCAGCAAACCAGGCAATTCGCCATTCAGTTCCAACTTCTAACGATTTGGATTTCAAAAATATTGCCAAAGAAACTAGGCCTGATCCTATTCTATCAAGAGTTTCCGAAGCGATAAAATAATGGTACCATAGATGAAAAGGCGACGAATTTAGCCCATTTCGTAATAAGAAATATGAATTGTCACTAGTTGAATACAATAATAATTGTATTCTATGGGGGTATCGTAAATCGTACGGTTTCCATTGAAATTACGTGAAAATGTGTTAAAAGAGTTGCACCTCTCACATTTAGGCATTGTAAAGACCAAAGCGCAGTAGCGCATAGTGGTTAGTGTGTTGGACTACTATGCGAGGGATCCCCGGTTCGATTTTTGTTCGACTATCGATGTGCAAAGCACTGTACTACTGGGGAATCACCTGCGAAGTTGTTGTTTGGAAAGGAATTAAAAAATCGTTTTAGTTTAATGATATACTTGACATTTATGTTCCCCATTTCGGCGGGAGTTCATCCGAGAACCCAGTGCGATATAGCATCGTAAATACCTATAGACACCCTTTTATACGATATGTGTGGAGGAACTCAAATCCTATCTGTCAAACAGGGCTTTAAAGTTATTTTCAAATTCATGTTTTCTCATAATCAGTGTGTATGTAATGTCGTTTTCGGTTGGATGTCCAGAACCGTCCGGAAGAACTCTCCGCGATTCTGAATTCAAATCCAGAAGCAAATTTTGTGCAATCGAACGCTTTCAGAAGCGTTTGGATTGCTTCCGGACGGTTCTGGACGACCAACCGAAAACAACATAAGTCTCAACTAATTGAACGAACATGTCAAAAATTAACGAGTGTCCGGAAGAACGTCAATCATACAGATAATGCAGAACGGATAAACTCTTTACAGTTTGGCACCCAGCCCAACGCGAATTCACTGAGTGTTATAAGAAATAGTTATTCGGATGGGGGGAGAAAATCAAGAGTTGTTGCCAGCAGATTGCTGTTTTAATTAGCATGTGAAATGTACCTCAACTGGCAACTACTGGCTGGCGAGGTTTCCAAAAAAACACACCTACAGATTGAGTCCATAAAGTCGTAACAGTAAAAGCTCCCAACGAAATGTCAGAATAAAACTCTAGAGTTTTCGTTGTAAAAACTCGAAAAATTCCTAAAAACATCAAAATTCCAAGAAATTAACAGGTTTTGTGCCCCAACTAATAACTAATAACGACGGATTTTCGCGATTGAAAAGAGCCTGATATCTTTTTTTATTACAACAATTTTCAATACAATTCGACTACTTTTTAGTACAATTCAGTACAATTCTAATACCATTCTAATACAATTGGAATAACAATGCAATTGCAACTCCACAGTAGAGCTAATGCAAATAGAACAAAATGTTATTACAAACTGGTTGTTAAAATTCGTTGCATACTCTCGTATGTATTGCATGAATTTCGCCATCGCATAGGCAATACATTATTCATTTTCTAAAAATGCTCATCAATTTCAATTATCAAGTTAGTTTTTAAAGGAAAGATTTTGTCCGTCCCGGGCGAAGGTCGAAGAGAAAGCCCAAATTCACATTATAGCGCGTTTATGTTTGTATGCTAAATGCGACGTAAATACATACATACTCTCATTAGGACCAAGGCCCTATTAGAGGTACACGCAATTCTCTTAAAAAGGACGTCTCAAAATAAACCCCTGGTAGAAGATTATAGGTGACAATTGCCACAAACTATAAACAAAATATGCACAAATGACAAGATACCTTTTACATTTCCTCTATTTTATCTACATAATGCCTGACGTCGCGAATAAGTAAATTCCTTCAATAGATAAAATAAATCTTTGTGGAATAGATAGAAAAAGAAAAGTGGTTGGAGAACACTATAATAATAAATTATACCTATTTTCCACGCTGCAATTGTCAATCATAAATATTTTTTTTTTTTTTTTGGTTTGAGGTAACTATAGCCAATAATTTGACTCCAATTTCGTGCGCCAATTGCCATACCTAGGTGCTCTAGACCTAGACCTTTTACAGACTTCATACAACTAGCATAACCTGCTTGCGAACTTAATTCCACGTGTGCTTCTCATTTAAATGGAGAATTTGTATATGCCATTAAAATATTGAATAAATAATCAAGTCTGGCCCAGTGAGTTCATTGAATTTATATCGAAAGTGAAACCAAAATGTCGGTTTTTCAATTTCATTTAATTAAATTTATATCTCTCAGGATATTTACATATTATTTTTATTATTAACTAATCTTACACTTAATTAGGCGCCACATTAAGTCACCATTTTGATAGTTCCTACAAATCATAAACTATTTTAAAAGGTTGTAACGGAAACAAAAATACGGCGGGGGTTTTCTCACATGCGATTTTCGACCTCGAATTTTGGCTTTATTTATTTTCGGAATCGATTATTATAAAAATTTGCATATATGCGGTGAATTTGATTATACGAGTATGTATTGTATATGTTAGATTCGAACTAAGACGAACTGATCCCCGTATTCATTAACGATGCGTAGGAGTTGTCAACCGGTTACACATCAGTTATGTCAAGTGTTCTCTCTAAAGTTTGCGATCTAATTAATTTGTGCAAATTTATTGATTAATATGAGGATGAGATGGATAAATTTCTTATATTCTAAGGAATAAATACTTAATAAAAACATAATATTCTAAGAAATTGTTGTTAATTTTTTTTAAAATATTTTAATGATTATTTCGTCATTTATGGCTTTAGTGACAAGGCTGTCAACGACTATCATGAAATTGTTTCGATGACACTTTGTTTCACATAAGAAACTGATGTTGTTTTCGATTAGACAGAAAAATCAACCGCATTTTTAAAATTGTCAAAAATCAAGACTTTTAGAAAGAATCTACTTTTATTAGTAGCTACATTATTCTGGCGTCTGCGAGTCACAATCACCGCCGCCGGGAAAAATATTTTAGATATTTAGATTTTAATTTAGATTTTTATTAATTAGAAAGTTTTGGATTGAAAGGGATAATCTATATAATTTATGGTCAACGAAATGTTTACAAAAGAAGACAAATGTAATAATTGTGCATAAACTAGTGGGTATGTAATCGAAAATAATTTGGAAATTTATATTTTTGCTTTAATTCGCGAGGAAGTCAATGTCGATTGTCGAGTAGCTACTTCTCCGGACCGAGCGATCCATGCTTCGGTGGTTTGGTCATGTTAAACGCACGTTTGGATCCCACGACGTCCTATGGAATCCGTACCATCATCAGGCAGGCGTCCTCTAGGTAGACCCAATATGGTTACATCGAGTTCATAATCTCTCCTCTACCCGTATGAGGATTGCCCTTGATGATTTAGAGACGATGGCGGAGAATCGAGAGCTATGGAGGGTCCACTTGAGCAACCTACACCCGAAACCCATTTAATGGATAAGCGGACCATTGAAAATGATTGAATGAATATTTTTGGTTCAGACGAAGACACCCACACCGATCACTTTTACTGGAACTAAGATTAAATAGTAATCCATTTGATCTTTATAATGTGCGTTTTACTCAGATCTTTAGATTGGATAAGGGGTGTGCTAGAATTATAATGAACAAATTGGAACAATTTACAAAACACGAATACAACCATTTCATTTCAAATGCAGGTAAATTGTATTTCTAATGACTATGTAAAGTTGGGTATTTATTTCAAGTTTCTCGCGACACTACATTTTTACGGATACAGTACATATCAGCCATCAATAGGAACACAGTTTTGGTTTATCGCAGCCCTGTACATCGAGATCGATTCATTACTAATTTGAAATAGAGTTTTCTAATTGGATTTTGCTCCATTTAAGAGCAATATATTTCTTTTTGCCTTGTCGTGGTTTTTTGTTGTCTTTTTCCTAGAAAGATGTTCCAGTATTTATTACACAATTATTTAGTTTTTAATAATTCAAAACATACTCTTTTCAGACTGCATTTTAATATGTTTTTTGCACAAATTTGATCATGTGCCTACCGTCTATGTATAAAAACAAAAAACTCTGCGGTTTGTTTTGACAGCTTCGTTTCGAACTTCCATAACAGATTTTCATAAAAGTTCGAAACCCTGAATACGATTTATAAAAGATCTTTTATGGTCGAGATCTTTTATGATTCATAACAGAATAAAAGATTTTGCCGAATAGGCCTAATTAAGAGGTTATCTTTACGAATGCCAAGAGCGAGGTCGAAGCGAAATCCAAATCCACATTATAGCCACATTCGAGTCAAAGCTAAAGCGCAAACTGATCCAGGAGCTCAAAGTTAATGACAATAGACAACGCCGTTTCTTCGCTGACTGAGCTTCGGAGCGTTTGGAAGAGGACCCAAATTTTGGCCGAAAAAGCATCTTTAGCGACGAGGAGCATTTTTGAGTGAATGGATATCTGTGCTTTTAGAAGGGCGTCGCAAAAATATTTCAACCTGTATAGGGAGTCGCATAGTTTGGAAAAGATTGGGAACCCTTGGAATAAGCTATAGATTTCTGGTGGCAACGGAAAAAAATTTACAATTGGTTTTGATCATCAAACCACCACCATAAAAAAAATATATGTATAGTTGGTGTAACAGGTTCGTATAGGCACCCTAGGCCTGGCTTCTCCCAACCATTCGATAGTTATACTCTCGAAGGTTTTTCAGGCTTTCGTGAGAGGTGGCGGAGTGAAAAAAGCCTTAAGATGTAATCTGTGTTTCTCCCGGGATCGACCCTGAGTCCGGCACACTAACCACTGAACTGAATCACTGCAACGATCGAAGACGGAAGAGGATATCTGTCACTACCCGAGTCAAATATACTGACTTGTCAGATATCACATTCGAGATCCCTACGTTATCCCCTTTTCCAAAATCTCGTATTGGACATAATTTCTCACCTACCTACAGAATTACTTATTAAATCCCTCGTTAAAATCCCCTGTTCGCACAATTTAGAACTTATCTGTTTTTTCTTCTTGTAACTTAAGTTTAACTTCACCAAGACTCAACATGGTGATTCCATTTAAATGAAAAACGCGTACCTACTTTTGGCGATAAATTAAGCAAACAGCATTATATAAGCTTTGCATATACCGAACCTTGCATCTACTTTAAATCCTACAGTGACCACAAGCAGGGGGGTTGCAGGGGTGGCAGCATGCCCCTCCATACGTATCTCACTTCTTAACACCATTTTTCTGTCGCGGCGACAGAATTGATAACACCAAATCTAAAAGTGGGCGATTTTCTTTCAGGGTCTTTTGGACTAAGGGATTTCGGCACAGGGGATTTTGGAAAGGGGATTTTGGTAAAGGGATTTTGGAAATGGAGACTTCACCACCAACCCATCACATTCACATGAGGCGTTTTTCTTTTTTAGTTCAGAGCAGAGCCTGAACAGTCAAAAAAGTTCGTGTTTCTTTTTAAGCTCAGAAACATCAGAGCTCAGAATTTGTGTTTCTTTTTTCGTTCAGAGAATAGAGAATGATCAAAGCGCACTCGATGAGCTCAGAATAAATTGACTTCAAGAAAGATGTTAAAGAAGTTACATGATAGCGCGTCGCCTTGTCTTAAAGCTTTTTAAACATCAAAGGATTCCGTGATGTTCTTTCTCACTGTGACGGATGAGCTTGGCAGAGGTGCCGTAATTTTGCGTGACTTTGTACAATTCTTCCCTACTTATCGACCTTGAAGTCGATAAAGAGGTGGTGTGTATCGATCTGGAATTCCTGCGTTTTTTCTAAGATCTGCCGGAGTGTAAACAGTAATGTTCAATGGTTGACTTTCCTGGCCTAAAATCGCAATGATATGGGCCAATCTTCTGCTACTGGGCGCATTATTTTGGTTAGCCAATGAGGTTGGTATGGTTTAATTGTCGAAATCGTGTAAAAGCCACTTAAGGGTTCCCCAAAGGCGTGTATCAAAATATCTAACCTAGAATAACATCTGGTCCTGGTGGCCGGAAGTAAATTATGGAAATCTGAAACTGTTCAATGTTACTCATCTGTCGAATTTGTTCATTATGTCGATGAATCAGTAAAAATTGGAAAATGATTATGCCCTCTATCGGATGGGGTTAGAAAAAATTTACTTGTAGTCAGAAATCTAACAAACACACGTCATCAAATTTATAATAATTGTAGAACATCTTGTTTAATTTTTATTTTATAATAATTTTTCATTTATTTTAATTCTTATATACATAATTTGGTCTGCTTAAATTAATTTAAGCTATTAATTTAAATAAAAAAATATAATATAGCTTTTCTCTTTTTAAAAAAAATGTTAAAAAACAAATTCCTGTTTCTTTTTTCGTTAAACAACCGCAATGCATTACACGTATTTAATTATAAAACTATATAGGATAATTATTTTTAATTAAATATTTACATCTATCGATGATGAGAGAAAAGAAGGAGGACAATGGTATGACAACAAACAAAAAATGAGACAACAAACAATCTAATGTACACAAATGAACCGCATCGTTGCGTTAGTTTATACGATATATACCACAGAGTACGACAACAGGAACACTACTAATAACGCCTTCTTCGCTCCTGAAGCTTCTGTTTCCTGATCTGTTGCTCTCTATAAACGAATAGTGGGCGGAAGACAATGCCACGCTTGCGAATTTGACTGTGACTAGGTTCCACTGTCTTACTTTGAAGAGCATCTAGAACGGGCGACAGCGAAGCATCTCTTTTCGACCTTGAATATGGGGTGAACAATGAATTCTTGCCAGTATCGTGACGGTAGAGTGTGCTCAAAAAATCAAAGTACGGCTGGCTGCGTAAGCTGTCCGGCTTTTCCAGAGGCGATGGTGGTAAGGCGAAAAATTCTGGCGACTGAATGTCTAAGAAATCATGTTGTTCCGGTTGTTGTTGCTGCTGTTGTAGTTCTTGGTATTGACAGGTGACAATTATTGGCAATATGCAAATGGCGAGTATCTGAAAAAAAAATAAGAAAAACAATTGATTAGAATTAATTATTAGAACGACTAGAGCGGATTGTATTGCGGCAAAAACAAGAAAGTCGATTAACCCCGTCATAATTGAATTAGTTAAATTAATCCAGAAATTTAGGAAACACTCCAGTGAAGGTCTTACAAAATTCGAATACTTTATCTGGACAAATAAATTATTATCACGAAACCGGAATTAGTTTCTGTTCTTAGCACGAGTAAGTCTTATAATTTAGACTACGGTATCTAGATTATTGTGTAACATTAAGTGGGTTGTTAAACTGAACCTGTTATAATATCCACAGAAATAATTTGTTATCGGTGTAAACGAGTTTTTAGCCAGTCTTTCCGTTACTACTTCAACAGGATAGACCAGTAAATTTGGTTCAACTCGTCATTTTATAGGTTAGATTATATTTAGATTAAAGGATAATCGAAAGTGAAATTTAAAACTCGAAACAAATCCTGTTTGACGAGAAATCTAGCACCATTACGCTTAGGTACCACCCGACAACAGCAACGCGATTTATTTGTATAAAATATTTAAAGGTTAAGTACCTGCTGTCATTTGTTTTGTTGAAAATATATAACATGTTATGACAGTAAGACAATTCCTAACAATTTTATTCAACAGAAATCGTTGACTCATCGTTGATTCATACTTAAGGACTAGAGGAGATATCGCAAGAACAATAAAACTGTCATGATGAAAGCCACCTACCGGCGATAATGTATACGTCATTGACATTCTAATATCGACTAGCGAACTGGCAATGATTTACAAAACTTGTGAGTGTAGTTCCAACATAACTAGAAGCGCTCTTGAGAACTAGTGGAGACCAGCAAAACTAAATTTTAGTTGCTCTCCAATTTTTTTCTCCACACATTAGCCAAATTTCTTGCTAAATTTCTGTTCATTGAAAATAACTTTCTTCAAAAATAAATCGACGTGAAAAAGTGTTATATTTTCTTTTCAATTTCTTTTTTCCTTGTCTGCTCTTTCTTGATCTCAAATTTATCAGTTTTAAAGGATTCCTCATCGAGGTATTTATTGAAAAACCTTTTCCTTATTGAAAAAAAAAAAACAGAAAAAAACCAACAGATCTGTCAAAATTTAGCTTGAGAAAATGTGCCGAACCATTAATGGGCGCACTAAATTTTGACAGTTATATGAATTACAGTCTGAAATGAAAATTTGATTTTTTTAGCTGAAGCTCGAGCAGCGTACTAAGCTTAAAAGTTCTCGAATAGAACTACTCGCACTCGAAATTTACTCTTTGTTTGCATAATAGATCCATTGTGATCTTAGAGGAAAGAATATGAGTTCGAATTAAGAATATTTAAATGTGAAAAGGCGAAGAGCGAGGAGTAACAACCTTTGTTAGGTAGGAGTGGTACATTATTTTGGTCGCATTATTTGACAGGGTCATTTGACAGATTGGCTGGGCTGATAACACGTTTATTTATTCTCAAGAACAGCAACATTGGAATGGCTATTTCTATTCATACAAAGCTTATTAGCAGCAAATAAAGTATGCTAATTGTCATTCAGACAGAGACAAGGCACTAATCAAGAAGATTGCTACTGCTACTGGTATACAAGAGTAAATTTAATAAGATCTTGACAATTATTTAGTATAGATTAAATAAATATTTAGAAGTGAAAATTATGCAAAAGTAAAACTACACATCCCTTAAAATATGAAAGCCAAAAATTAGGTTTAGATTTACATTTAAGCAGGTATCTGGAAATTTATTGATTTATTTCTTATGTCAATAATTTTCGAACTTTATATTGTCAATATTGATTCAATGTTATTTCGGAATCCATTGAATATCTATCGAACTGGTATATCGCAAAATATTTTTGGTATTTGTCATCAAGCGGAAACTGAATCATTTAATATTTCATCGGAAGGTGTAAATTAAAGCAATGTATAATTTTGAATGCATATCTATGCGTAAAATTAAATTTGACATTGGATTATTCGTCTTTATGCAGATTATGTGTGTATTTTTGTTTTGCATACATTTTATATTTTTCTGTTTTAACTCTTTTAAATATGGCTACCTACATATTTGGTGCAACAATGACGAAGTTTTATATTATATGTAGTAGAACGAATATTACATTTATGTCAAATAGTAGTATTCTTTGCAATAAACAAGTATCTAACAAATAAGTTAAAGTTTAATCCATATAGAAAATTAAATATTATGTCATCTGTCAACTAATCTACACTCATATGCATTTTAATTCACATCATATTTGTCATTTGTACATCTACTTTTATTTGCATTTAAAGTACTTTTTTAAATTTCAAGTTACTAAATATTTATTTCACTTTGAAGATTTAAATTGTACTAAACTGTCACTTGAATATAAATGAAGACTACATCCACATTTTTAATTTATTAAAAACAATCTGTTCACACCATTTGCAAATGACCACAAACCATCATAATAGGTAATTTAAAAGGTGCGCCTGAATGAAAGTTTATTCCAATTTGTTTAATGTCAAATGACTAAGCTAATGTCATAATCATAATATACCTACCCTCAAGAAGGTGTGATTCTTCACGACTTAATAGCACGGGAATATGTCAATCAAATGAATAGAACTATCAATTATTATTATCAGAGTTTTAAGAGTTTACATTTGTAATAGCAAGCAATTTAGCATATAAATTAAATTATGCAGATTGTATGAAAATTAATGCATGCATATATAATGTATGTAGGAATGTACTGGAATGGGCATTATTATTTATGGAGGTGGGAGCTTCTTCGTTGAAAGCTATATGAAATATGCATTTGAGTATAATAAACGTCCTCACATAAATTATTAATGTTGAAGCAAATTAATTTTCGAATCAATTTATCGTTGTTATGACAAATTTGTGACGAGAATAGTAATTATACTAATAAAGATTAAGGCTTGTCTACATTTGATAAATCAAAAAAATGCGGATACAGAGAACCAAAAAAAAAGAAATGTATACATTTCAACAAAGAAGAATAATATATACATTTTTTTTATTTTCAGTATTTTGCATGATAATAATTCGTATTTTTGACAATAGCAGTTCATTCTTAGGCTACTATCACACATGTAAAAAATCGTGTCAATTTTTGACATTATTGTAATAGTAGCTTTAGGCATTGAGGAAGCAAGTTTTCTTTTGTTTTTTTTTTCAATAGTGAGAGTATACGTTAGCGTTCGGGCGCAATGAGTCTTCGATACCAAACCAAAGACCTTGACAGTGGCGAGTACAAGTAGAGGCGAACCTCAACCTAATTGGAGTGCACGACTGAAAGTAGTTAGCTAAAAATTGTAGCTGGAGTTGCGTTTCGGTTGAGGCCGAAGACCACACTGGACTGAAGCCCCACCTATATAAGCAAGTATGTAAGGACCATTCAAATAGGAGCGAACAAACCACTTTTTATGTATTTATTTTTATGTATGTACTTATTGCCGCGAACAAAAACGCCCTCGGCGCGAATTTTCAAAGTTTATTCGCAATCCACATTGCGTGGATCCAAGTTCCTCAAACTACAGAATAAAAAATTCGTTCGAACTTAACTTTCTACTTGCGAAATCGCTGGTAGAAACTGATGACTGAAATTGGCGAACTGTGAACGGACTGTCAAGCCTTGCGAATATTCGTTCGTTCATAGGTAGTCGGTCGCTCTCATGTGAATGTTCCTTAAGAGTTTGCGTACAAAATGGCCGCGGAGTATTCACAACAATATGTCAAAGTTATTAGATCCGATATCCGAGTGTATGCATGGCTTTTACAATTTGCATAGAAACTTCTGCCAGCTAATATATTTTTTATATACCTACTATTTTACTTCTTGTTTATTAAGTGTCAAATTCCACCAACCTTTCGGTAAACGTCAAAAAATTATCCGTGCGTGGAAAAATGAACCTGCATTAATTAAGGCCGTGTGTCAATTACGCTAAACAATTACCTCTTAATCAAAATTCAGCATAATATACAGACTATAATTTTGAATAAATTCAAATGTCAACTGTCAAATATTTAACCACTATAAATCTGCATAAATTGTAATAGAAAAATATAGTCTCAAAAAAATGCCTTGGGATTGCATTTTAACCCATCAGAATGGAATATAATTGTGTTTATATTTTTGAGAGTAAGTTCCTTCTATCGGTGAATGAACGCAGGTTAATTTAAATGAAATATTCGTCGTTAGACTTTCCTATTTCTTGTATTTCTTGTTCAACGACATTGGCACAATTTGCCTATCCAATGATCCGAGTGTCACGAAATGACTCTGACGTATGTATGCGCTTTATAAACATTTGCTTTTACTATCCATGTGCATCAAACATGATTTTGGAGTGCTGCAATATACACAATTTGAATACCAAGTTCATTCTAATTAGCGAAACCTAGGTGTTACATATGTGTGAAGATCTTTGAATGGGTCTATTAATTCTTACCTATTCAGAAGTCACCTAAGTAAAGGGTCCAACCCATAGGATACGTCAATATTGACTTATTACCAGGTGAGCAAATGCAGTATTCGATGGATCCGTCAATATTGAGGTATTCGACACAACGAATAGTCCCATAGAATTATAGACTTGTCAAATGAATTATTTTTTTCTGACATTAAAACAGCGATGTCGCCGTCGCATCGCTTCTTAAATCTTCTCAAAAGTTAGATCGGTGTGAACACTGAGAATAGAAATCGCTATGATTTGTCATATGATGCAAATTTTCGTGAAATGTCATATGCCTACTATTATCGTATAGAGTAGCTTTAAACTATTGTTCTGCTATAAATTTGTACCTACCAAGAACAATAACTTCTTAACTTAATATTCTAAGAAAATGTTTAACCAAAAGTAATCTTCAAATCTACTTTCGTGTTTCTTTCAAAATGCCAATTAAAAAAAAAACTCATCCACTTGAATTATGTAATTCAAACGAAAAGTAATCTGTTTGAGCTTAATATAAACCCGGCGTCAGTTTGTTTATCTTGTTTTATATCCGCTTCTTAATTTATTCGTATACATAATTAGACACTTAACACAATTATAAGGAAAAAAAAAGGAATCCAAACTTAATGTGATACAATTATTGTTCCCTATTCACCCACAAAATCTCTTCAATCCAGTTTAAGTTTTAAATTAAGCGCTTAAAACTTGTTGTGCTATTTTTTTGCCGTTAAATTTCAAGATCAGCTTTTGCAGAGTACAACAACAATCGAATATCACGTTTCTGATTTAAAATGCAGAGAGTTTGTTTATGGTAAATGGTGTTGCATCATATTAGGTAAGGTACATCATCTCTGCTTCGGAATAACATTATGACTGACAGCTGTGAACGAGTTCAACAACTTTAAATTTTTGTCAAGAAGGTCATCGTGAGATGTGGTTTGGTTTGACATCTAAGATTAAAATGTAGTTTGCGGTGGAGTGTTGTTTAATATATTTATGCATAAGTGCAAGTGTAGTTGCAAGGCGTGTTCATTGAAATGGCCTACGGATAAGCATCAACACGTTTAATGGAGTAGATTATGAAAATGATTGCAGTTCAACTGTCATTAGCTATATGAACGGATCATACTGAAAGATAAATAATTTTGAGGTTAAAAAGATCTTGGCGACCAAAGTTAAGCAGTAAGTTGTTGGGATTTAATTTTAGATGCACTGAGTGAATTGACCTTAAGTTGTTGACAATTTCATTTAAACTAATTCAGAATGACAGATGGGTACTTGAGGGCTTAAGTTGACATATATGTATATTAAAGGAAAACTCGTAGTCAACATAATTTCACAACAATTTGCTTATGCAAGGAGTTACATTTTGAGGATTAATTGAGTGAGCCTATACAGATTTTGGACATATTTAAACAGCCGTATTAAGAGAATTTCTACTGACAGACAGTTGTGCATTGTTTTTAGGCGTTGCGTTGGCGAGAAGTGTATCCGTCAGACCAAACGGCGCTGGCGCGGTATGGGATGTTCAGTCATTCAAATGAAAGAATAATGTCAGAATCAGAAGAGAAAAAATAAAATAACATTAAGAAATATTGTCCCCTACATCAGGAATTGTTTTTAAAAGTAACCACAGTGTTTTATGAATATCATCAAACATTTGCTGTCAAAAATATCATAAATACAAATATTCACCCCTATCGTGGAATCCGCCGGGGGGAATTATTCATGGAAAAGAATATTTTGGTATCGTCAAAATCGCAAAGTGAACAGTTCCACGTTCGGGAAAAATTCGATTTGAACGTTTTTAACGATACAGTGAAACTCATTCACATTACCCACACGGCGGGGAACTATTCACTTTGCGATTTTGACGATACCAAAATATTCTTCTCCGTGAATAATTCCCCCCGGCGGATTCTACGATAGGGGTGATTATTAAGTTTTTCTTGCAAAACTATATTGTATGTATTGCATTATTCATCCTTTTATCGTTTCAACTCTCAGAATTTACGGCTCGTTCAAATTAAACGTCAATGATATATTTTTCTTGTTACTAGGGTTAACTATAATAAAATTATTATGCGGGATATTATGATAGTGTCAAAAAAATTTAGGTAGGCACTTAGTCCTGTCGAACGCGTAAAAAATAAACCTGATGCCTGATCATAACCCAAATATGTGACATTTACATCACCATACAATGCACATGTACAACTTTTCTATAATTCGTTTTGTGTCACATATAACCAAGATGGCCAACCCAATTATGTATGTGTCAATGTGTCATACTTCCCTCACAATAAGTAGACTATTTATTATTTAGCATCCCTGTTATTCTTATGTGATCTGATAGGTTGTGATAGTGACGTTATAAATGTCTATCAAAATCGTTTGCATCAACATCGATGGAATACCACAGAAATTGGGTTATGTATTATTATTCTCCCAATTCTGAAATAAATTTGGAATAAAAGTGTACTTGAAGTAGGTTTTTGAAAACGTCAATTACAGGTGACTATGAAATTTACAGTGGTACATCGAAGGGGTATCAGGTTCGATACTCGAAAAAACACACTGCGTCACGAGAACATCTGACAGACATCCGAGAGTATAACTGCAGGTTCCTTCCATTAGTCCCAAAAAATAAAAACTAGTTTAATCGAACGGTTGTGAGAAGCTGAGCCTAGGGTGCCTATACGGACTGGTTGCGCCAACTGGCTATTTATTTACTTTCCTAAGCATCAGTTAAGACATTCAAATAAGTCCTATTTTGAGCTGTTAACATTTCGTTTGACAGTTTCAAACCCTTAATTTACTTCATTCCTAATTTGATTGCCGAACATCATCTCCGCTTTTGTTAGTTTTTTTTCCAATTTGTTTACTTTTTAATCTAATTGCATTGACAGCTTGTTCTGTTCTCTCCCTACGGTTCGGTAGCGAATACATTTTTGGAATGTGAACAAAATATGACAGTTCGCTGCAAGAATTCAAAATTTGGACATAATTGCATGATAGGTATAGGTAAGATTTTACTCTTAAAAAATGGTCGCCATTTTTCGAATATTTGCTGTTTTCGAGCCCTGTTTCGATAAGATGTGTTTATAAAATTGAGCTGCTAACTTAAGTACTAAATAATATTAGTATAATTGGCCCAAAATGCTATTTTCGTAAATATGAAATTGAGGATAGTGCTTTAGCAATGGAATATCAAGTAAAAACCGTAATTTTCTAATCAATTTAAATTCTGTTTGAGCACATCACTATTTAGACCAAAACAACTGTCACAAATCTTCAAAGACGAGTTCAAGCACCCATCCATTGTGCTAATTGATATTATTCACTTCCCTACGACTTTTTAAGGTCTCAAAAATTAGAAATACAATTAATACATTTCCTATAAAATTGATATGCAATGTCCGATCAATTAAGAGAAGAAACCACAAAACACACACGATCAATATTAACATACAAGTAATATTTGACATCGTTAACGTCTTTAGCATAGGCATGTCACACAAAACCATCAAAGTTAATTTGCTCAAAAGTCATTAAGTAAAATTTTACTTGCAAAACAAATCACTGACAGAATGCTTAATTCGCCTCATTTCACATTGTGTCCGAAGAAGAGATATATTTATATGCTTATAAAAACTGTCAAATTGTCCTTGACTTGAGAGATGTTTTACGAACTTTAAACTAATTAAATTATTTAACACTTGAAGGCTTATAATAGCACTCACTTTAAATAGCGATCCCATTCTGCACTTTTATTTATTGAAATGTCACTTTAGTAATCCAAAAAATGTCAGTTTTATTTGAAATAAAAATCCAAAGATTATTTGATTAAATCTGTTTCGAGTTTTACTTTATTTCTTTTTACTTTATTCCTTTGGACTTTCCTAGTCCTAGTCCACTAAAAGGTGTGTTCGCTTGGCAAATATTTATTCGGTACTGTCAAGAGTCACGTTGACATATTCGAATTTATATAAAATTTTGACTAACAGCAGTCGATATCGCTTGCGGCACACATCATCATCAGACGATAGTGGATGAAGCTATGGGAAACTGGTCTTTGAAATTCGCACGATGATGACGTTTGATGCTGTCAAACGTCAGATGTGTATGTGTGTACGTTATAATGAAGTTCAAGTTAATAAATTAGTAATGACTGATGTGAGGCTGTGCCGCGCATAGATTAAAATATTGTAGGGGTGTTAATTTGTTTGACTTGAAGTTGGACATGATAAGGTGTTTGTTTATAGTTTTTTTTTTCTATTGTTTTTTCTTCTCAGTTTTGTTTCATTGGCTTTTGCTAATTTAGAGTTGTTTGGATGGATATGTATCGTTGGGCATTATCTACGTGATATGATGGTTAATTATTTATTTCAAATGCAATGTGGAATTTTTCCGTTCAATTTTATGAACTTAACCGAAATCGGTCACGCGGTCGAATTTGTATAACAATGTTTCGCGGTTCGGGTCTATGACGTAGGTTCTTTTAAATTCTGGTTAGAGTTATAATGAAAGTAAATGTAAATAAGCTTTAGTTCATGAGGAATACATTATGGAACGATTGGATTCTGGGAATTTCCATACAAAACTGATGATTTAAGAAACAGAAAGTATCACACTAGCCGGCCCGGATGTCAACTTATTGATCGGATTATGGAAATGGAGCACATTTATTTAAGGCAAAAGAGAATAATGATATAAAATAACTATAAAATGGCTAATTCGCACGAATTATAAAAGCGAAATCGAACACTCCTATGGGAAACACCTATAAAAATTAACTCCGCAGTCATTGATCGCCATTTTCATTTTCCCGTTGTTTCATTACATTATACTATCATAAATTTGGCTGACAGTTCTATATGAACTGGGGAAAGTCATGTTTCTTTATGAATATTGAAAGAACGCGTGTGCTAGCTATAGTAACGTTAGCTTCAAAGGCAAGTATCCGAAGTACGTTTGCAGACGTTATGCCATGTAGTCTATGCTTTCCTATGGTAGGTATACCAAAGATGTTCTATTGTTCTCCTTCCCTTTTTGGAGCTAAAATCACCAAGAACGACCTTAACGTCATATTGAGGACATTGCTCATACGTTGGGTTGATGAACTCGTAGAACCAGTCTGCATCACATTTTTCCTCTGTAGGTGCGTAGGCGCATGTAGGCTTGGTGTGGATTGTCATAAGAAGTTCATTATCGTGCTGGTAGCTTAAGCCCTTTTGCGTATGTCTATCGAGTATGTCAAATCTATATCCAAATTGGCGCTGACCCTAGTCCGTAGCAGTCACCGTAATAAATCTCACAGTTTTCCATCTGTTTTTTATCCGACCCATCCCATCTAATATTACTTCCTGGATAACAAGTATGTCTGTTTTGTAGCAGTCTTAAACTACCGAGGTATACTAATACAATGTCAAAAATCGTCTCAATTTTTGACATGCTGACGTCAATGCGAAGTCAGATTTTGTTCTAAAGTTTTGTGTAGGCAAAATCTTACGTCAGCCTATCAAAAATTGATATGTCTAATAGTAACTTAAGACCTCCGCTTTAATTTTTCGGTTGCATACATTACATGAGCAGATCCGTATGCCATTGTCCTTTCTTCGTACTTGGACTCAAGGCACTGGAATTTTTTAACGTAAATTCTGAAATTGTCAGGAACTGCCGCACAATGTTCATTATGCCAGTCATTATGCAGTCAGAACCGAGTAAAACTGTCTTGGGTACCAGGACACTGCGGTATAGTTGAAAACGAGAATTAGAATGAAGAGATGGCATAGGACGTGCATCGTAAAGGACACTATTAACCAGAAAGCTGACCCTAGGTGATCAGACTTTACTGTACACAAAGTACCGAAACTACAGGAGGGGCCATCTGGTGGTTTCTTTTAAAATCATAGGTTATTTTGACACTGACAGCTGTTTCTCGAAATCATACCTCCGCGGAAAGAAATGAGTCGCTTAACGCTTGAACAATGTAGGGAAATATTGAAAACTTATTTCCAAAGTGGGTGCTGTGTAGCCCAAACAGTGCGTTTTTTTGAAAAGAAGTTTTGGCCGAAATAAGCACCCACCGCGCCTGCTGTACGCAAGTTTGTGCAAAAAATTCGTGAGACTGGTATGCTAGTGGACAACACTCATAGTCCCCGTCGTCGTACGGTGCCAATGCATCCACAGAGAGTGACAGTTTGGTGCGGATTGTGGAGTGGTGGCCATTGTTGAGTGGTGGCCATTGTTGAGTGGTTGGACCATATTTCTTCAAAAATGAGGCTATGAACATAGTCTCGGTCAACGGTCGGCGTTACAGATCCATGTTAACCGACTTTGTTTGTACTGAAATTGAAAAAATCGATTTGGGCGATCTCTGGTTCATGCATGTTGGTGAGCCATGCCACACAGCCTCGCCCACCAAATTCCCAAATCGTGTTATCAGCCGTCTTGGCGATGACAATTGGCCGCCTCAGAGCTGCGATTTGACCACTTTGAACTTTTTTTTGTGGGGAACCGTGAAGGATCGATGTTATTCCAATAATCCGGAAACGATTCAAGCACTTAAGGCCAATATCATCCGAGCAATCCGTGAGCTACAGTCCAAAACCATCAACAAGGTCTTGGAAAATTGGTGTGACAGAATGCGTTATCAGGATAGATATCATGCCAAAAGGCTCATACTTTCAGATTCCGACTCCCGCAGATTCTGAGCAAAAAACTATGGAAACATACTGTGCGAATACAAAGCAATCGAAGGAAGTTTCTGGGAAGCTACTTCCACCAACAATTAGTGGAGATAGACCATACTCACTGCGAAAGGCTACTTAGTTTCCGCGGGAAAATTGGGTATTTTTTAATTTAAGTTGCCTACAGGACCTATGGGTCCTTATGACACCAAGTGCCTTACTCTCTCATAGCTCTCTTAAATCGATCCCAACATAGATATAACTGTTGATTTCAGTAATACAATGTGCCAGCCAAATGTTCATCATTTTCACTTAATATCTGCTCATAAAATGAGTCAAAATATGCGTTTTGCTGACATACACACATTGCCGGTGTAAGGTGATGCCTGGCCCTAAATGTGTTAATTTGCGCTTTATTCATTATTTGGTGGATACTTTTCGTTTTGTTTCATCACCTACAACGAATTCTGCTAATTGATGGAAACTATATCGTTTATTGCCTGACCCCACAATGAATCAATTGGTTATATTTGCAAAATCTGACACATGTCAGATTATTATGATGGTTCAATGGCTAATGACAATGAGTAATGCCTTATCTGTAAAATTAGACTCATCGGAAGCGCCACTGAATGATCTTCCTGTGAAAACGAGATTAATCGCCTGTATTCACACGTCCCTTCTAATTGGCTTGTCATCGGCTAAAGAACGCTGAGTGTCAATAATTCTATGTAAAATTATCAGATGCATGAATGAATTGAATTTCCGGTTTGATCATATTTTTCAGCCAATGACATTAAGACAACCCCTCTTACCTCTTTTAGAAAGTGTTTTGTAATCAGTGATGGACAGTTTACCGACAGAACATGTTCATTAAAACGGAAGTAACCAGTCGGTGATCCTCACTTTGGACTCCTATTTTAGATAAACCTGTTCAACAAACACCTTGGAAAGTTTAACGTCAACTCAATTAAATTAATATCTAATATAAATAACTGTACAACAAGTACATAAAATATATTTCTTTATGCATTCGTAATAAAATTTGTTTTTTGTTTTTAATATTTTTTGTTTTAATGAATTTAGGTCGTGTTTTATTAGAAGACAAAATTTAGGATTTAATTGTAATAGTGAGAAGGTAAAAATCACATGATATTGAAGAACTGGTAACAAGAAGCAGGAAGACGCATAAAAGATCAAACGATGTGGAGGTGTTGTCACCCTCTGCCGTAGAAGATATAATTGAATATTTTTGATTGCCTCATAATATTCGACACACTTATCCCCAGTTTGACAGTGGAAGCTTAAACTACAGTTCAACTGAACCTGAACTAGAATTTAAATTTGAAGTTCTACTCGTCCGATTTCACAGTGTAATCTGAACTTCAGGTTCAGGTCAATTGAACTCAGCTTAACTAAATTAAATGGCCGTATTGAACAGTAGGTACTTACCTTTTATACGACTTTTTCAAATCCGTTCCTTGTCTTTTCTTTCAAAGAACACGCAAAATAACGTCAAATATTTGTGTTTTTGACAATGGGCAGCTTTCAAATTGAAATGACACTTTGTCAAGTGATCTGAGGCTTAAACGGCAGAATACTATGTCGTTTAACTTAAACTACAGAATAAACTCTGTTCAAGATTTAAACGAAACTGTGAAACCGATATAATTGTTAAACTAAAGTTTTATACTGAAAGTGTAGTTTAAACACTGTGAAACTGGGGGTTAATTTACTAATGCTGACTTTACCCAACTCTAATATTTTTGACACTTTTCAATGCAGCGCACTTTTCTTGTTTTGGACAGTGTATACCTATAACCTACGACTTTAATGGCCAGTTTTACAGTGTGCACTTAAGTATTGATTCTCCCTTAAATTCCGTCCAAGGGTCGATTTCTGTTTCATTGTGCCATATTTGATTATAAAACTTAAGTGCCCAATATTGAACACTTAAGTATTCTCTACTCACATCTTTGACAGCTGGCAAGCTACTCAGCTGTCAACGATTTGAAGTTTATATTGAATTTCGTAGAAAATAAAATATATTTTGTGTTTGTTTGCTGATTTAATTTTAAAAGTATATGATCAAAATTTGTTAATATGGATTCAGATTATGATTTAGATTTTGAAAGTGACTGTGAATATGACGAATTGTTTAGTGCTGTGGTTTTACGTCGAAAGAAAATCATAAGAGACCGGCCAAATTGTTTTCAAATGTATGATGACAAAGACTTCCGAGAAAGATTTCGCATGAGCAAGGAAACAGTTCGGTGTGTTCTAAATTTAATTGCACATCAAATAGAGCACAAAACACAATGGTAATTTTAACTAATATACACAGCAAGAAACATGCATTAATCAGAGTGCAATTTCTAGGAACAATGCCCTGTCAGCAGAGCATATGCTTCTCATTACTCTACGATTCTATGCCACTGGAAGTATGTTGCAAACAGTAGGAGATCTGTTTGGGATTTCTAAAAGCACAGCATCAAGAGTTGTCAGGCTTGTTTCGCATAATATAGCGTTACTCAGGCCAAAATTCATTTATTTCCCACAAACCGTAGAAGAGCAATTGCAATCTCAAAAGGATTTTTTTGCCCTTGCGAAATTTCCTCGAGTTATTGCAGCAATGGATTGCACTCATGTAAGGATTATTTCCCCAGGTATGCTCTACCTGCGAATAAATATATACATATGAATATCTACTATTAAACATATTCCGCAGGTGGTGAAGACGCTGAATTGTTCCGAAACAGAAAGGGATTCTTTTCAATGAACGTGCAGACACTGTGTGATAGTCGATTACGCATTTTAGATATTGTTGCACGGTGGCCTGGATCAACGCATGATGCAACGATTTTCCGAAACTCTCGTATTTGCTATCGTTTGGAGAGCGGAGAGTTTGGAAATGGACTTGTGGTTGCTGACGGCGGATATGAAAATACAAACCGCATACTTACGCCTTTGTCTAAGGTTAATAACCCAGTTGAAAACCTTTTTAATTCATCGCAAATAAGGACACGAAATTGTGTGGAACGATCTTATGGCGTGTGGAAGCGTCGCTTTCCAGTGCTTTCCTTGGGATTGCGCATACACTTGAGAACAGTTCAAAGTGTCATTGTGGCTACAGCTGTTTTGCACAACTTATGTTGCCTTAATAACGACAAAGAGGCTCCGGTGCTTTCAGCCGAGTTAGACCAAGTTATATCCGACGTGCTAGCCGTACCTAATAATCGCCAACCGGAAGGAGTTACCGGAAATAACAGTGTTAGAAGAACTTTAATTGACACATACTTTGGAAGTATGTAACCTTCAATCAACACAAAATAATAAAATCGATAACGTTATTAAAAATGTATTTTATTTTGAACTATTGATACAAAAATGTTTATAGGTAGTTCCTTTTTTTTTTCCTCAAATTCGTACCGCAAAATCTCCATCTCCAACTCATGCTTTTCTTGCTTCATATGGTCCTCCTTTTGCATAAAAAGTAAACGCTGCCGGTGTTCTTCTTCCAGCAGCTTAATTTCAGTCTTGTGTTTTTCTTCCGACCAATTTGCTTTTATAGTTGCCAATCTTGACCAGCTGGATTTCGGATCTGGAACTAAAATGATATTAATGTAATCATAGGAAGCTCGAAAACTAAAGAATAACTACATACCTTTCAACTCATGTAGTTTTTTCTTGTTTGCAGTCTGTGAACTTGTGGGAGTATACTTATTCCGGCTTTCTACGCTATATCCGGAACCGACCTGTAGTATATCCATTGGTACTGGAGTAACGTCCATCTCAGTTTCTGTTAAACAAATTATAATTTTTTGTTATGCATAAACAATTTCTTAAATATCAATAGGTAGGTACCTGCTATTTGAGGATTGTCCACAGGGTCCTCTAGCAACCATTCTTCCTCAACTTCATCTGTCTCTTCATGGTGTTTCTTAACGTAGTCATTGTCATAAGAACTCTCCATACCAACGATCTGCTTCTCATGCAAAATGCTTTGAAGGTTTTCATCAAAGTTCTTGGTCTCCACTTTCACGGGGGGTCCACCGCCTGTTCCATAAAGAGATTTTTTTTTATCAGCAGAACGTTTCTTTAGATCCCTTTTTAAATTCTCGTATTTCTTTTTTAGCACTTTATGACTTCTGAATTGAAGAGACTCGTTCTGAGAATTAAAATCGGAGGCTACGTCCTTCCAGCACTGATTTTTTTGGTCCGCGAAAACTTTATCGGTTTTTTTGCACTCCAGTATATGTTTTTTTCCTTTAACCAGGTCAATTAAACAATTTATTTCGGTTTCACTGAAGTTGGGCGTCCTTTGCCGATCACAATCCATTTTGAAATTGAAATAATTTGTCAAAATACTGTAAAATGAATTTTTTTTTTAAGTGCTGCCAAGTCTTTTGTACCATTTGACGTGAGTATTTTGAAATGACTGTGAAACGCAAAATATAAATGAGTGACACTTATCTGGTCGTCTCCACTCAAACTTAAGATATACTTAAGTGCACACTGTAAAACTGGCCATAAGTCTACTTTTAAATAAATAATTTTTTCCAGAAAAATTACTGACGTGAGGAAGAGGCTTTCGGCATCTTTTATTTTCAAAGTTAGGGCTACCAATAAGGAGCGAAAATATTCATCAAGAACTCGTCTTTTCTTCTTATTTAAGTCCGCATGACTTCTTTATGGATGGATGCTCAAGATAGATTCCTATATTGGTTCATTTCTATGTGTCAGAGGCATTTCAACGATCTCGTGTCATTCCGTATGACACTTCGCATTTTTTCTGATAATGTACCTATTTATGTCCACTGGAACTGGAAGCATTTTTTGTTACAATGCTCATTGCATCTAGTGAAAAACGCCAGCTTGTTTACACCCGGTACCACACTGTGGTGAGGGTATATTCACTTTGACATTCCATTTGTAACGCACATAAGGAGGCGTTGTAGGTACATATGACAAACTATACATTATATATTATTGATCAGCATCACATCGATCTAGCGATGTCCGTCTGTCTGTCTGTCTATCCGTCCACACGATTACGGCCGTAAATTAAGAGCTATCGACTTGAAATTAGGTGTGCAAGCTTTTATCCACCAAACTGATGCTAAGTTCAAAGATGAGCAAGATCGGATGAAAACGACTACTACCTCCCATACAAAAATATCGGATTTATATAGCTTTTTGATGTTAAAAATTAAATTTAAATAGCTACAGTAAAGATAGCAAGTTTAGCCAAAAAACCTAGACCCTATACGCTATCGTCATCAAAGCGACGGGGACCCTCTCATACGCGGAGATCCTGCGCAAGGTAAAGGCAGACCCAAAATTTGAAATTGTGGGAAAGGCGGTGTCAAGAATTAGGAGAACACAAAAGGGAGACCTCCTTATACAACTCAAGGAGACGGGGATTAAGACCACTGAGTTCAAAGAATTCCTTAGTGAAACGGTAGCTGATCAATCGAATGTAAGATTGTAAGAATGTAAGAACGTAAAGACATTGATGAGGTCACTGCTGTAGACGGGCCTACCGGCTAGCCCGGATTATAGATGAAAATACTCAGGCCAATGGAAGTCATCGTCTGTCAGTTTTACCCCACTTTTGTGTGCAAGGGCAGCGCCCGTATTTGCAGACTTTGTGGCTTAAGGTAGCATGTAGCAATCCACATACGTATGTAGTACTGACGTAATTTTTACGTCAGCGAATGGTCCCAATGGGCCGTGTACTCTCTCTTTGTGCACTCTCTTTTGACGTCAGAACTACATCTATATATATAAAAATCATGGTCAATTGTGTTTGTCGATAATGTTCTCTGTATTGCGTGAACCGATTTTGATTCTGGAAATTTCCCATGAAAGGTGACGTTGATACCATGGTTTATAAGTTCATACGGTCTTTGTAGGTGTATTGGTTCATGAGTTATAGGGGCGTGGCAGCTCCCATACAAAAAATGCATTCAAAATCTTATTCCTCGAAAACCACTGAATCGACTGAATTCAAATTTACATACAATCTTAGGTATCGGCCCAGGAGTATTCCTGTGAAGATTGGTCAAAATTGGACAAAGGGGCGTGGCACCTCCCATACAAAAAAAACATTCAAAATCTTATATCTCGAAAACCAGCAAATCGATTGAGTTCAAATTTACATACAATCTTAGGTATCGGCCCAGGAGTATTCCCGTGAAGATTGGTCAAAATTGGACAAAGGGGCGTGGCACCACCCATACAACAAAATCATTAAAAAATCTTATATTTCGAAAACCACCAAATCGATTTAGTTTCAATTTACAGATAATCATAGGTATTGTCCTAGGAGTGTTCCTGTAAAGATTGGTCAATATTGGACAAAGGGGTGTGGCGCATCCCATACAAAAAATGCATTTAAAATCTTATATCTCGAAAACCACTGAATAGATTGAGTTCAAATTTACATACAATCTTAGGTATCGGCCCAGGAGTATTCCTGTGAAGATTGGTCAAAATTGGACAAAGGGGCGTGGCACCACCCATACAACAAAAACATTAAAAATCCTTTATTTCGAAAATCACCGAATCGATTGAGTTACAATTTTTGCACAATCTTAGGTGTTGGCCTGGGAGTATTCACTTCTCTTCGACAGTCATAGGAGCCAACGTTTTTAAAATTTGGAACATTGATATGCATTGTCCTGATAGACAGAATACTATGTAGGCAATACGATTCCTGGAAAAACAAAACATGTACAGTGTACAGAGCATTACAACAAAAACTTTTTGTCACTGATTTAAATGAATTTGCAATTGATTTTTTTATTTTTCTATTTTGCACTACGAAGTGTGCAGGGGGTCCGATAGTACATTATGTGTCTTGTTAGAAGCCGTGTACTAGCTAGCACCTTTACGTCGGTAAAGTGGTTCTTAAAAGTCAGCATTTGTGTTTATTTATTTCGTTTACCAGGGAATTGGCTCGCCGTTACTCTGCTCAGGAGAAGTTTGACTTTGAGCGTAAGTTCGCTTTGTATGGCAAATAAGCAGTCATCAAAACAACAAAAAGCGTAAAGTGTGGAGAATATCGCAGCTGCGGTGGGTGGTAGGTCAATGAGACAACATTTTACGACTAATTGGAGCTACACATAACGTATAATTGGAGCATTTGGAGTAAGAATTACGATCTATATCCTTACAAAGAGGGCACTAAATGCCAAGAATAAATCGATTTTCCCGAATATTATTTCTGCCTCAACCTAAAATACAGCAATACGAACAAAACAAAAAAACAATCATGAAAATCGGCCCAGCGCTTATCGAGTTATAACTTCATCTATTTTCACCCCATAGAAGATGTTTTTTGTATGTGAAGTGCCACGCCCCTTGCCCAGCTTTGGCCAATCTTCACGGGAACACTCCCAGGCCATTTCCTAAGATTGTCTGCAAATTTTAACTCAATCGATTTGGCTCTTTTCGAGATATATGACTTTGGCTGTTTTGTTTTTGTATGGGCGGTGCCACGCCGCTTTGTTCAATTTTCATATGAACTATCCCGGGCCAATACCTAACCTAAGATTATCTGTAAATTTGAGCTCAATCGAGTCAGTGGTTTTCAAGTTTTAAGTAGCCGAACACAAACCACGATCCATTTGCCTGTTGATTCCCCCAATCAGCGATTCAACTGCAATAGCTACTCGACAAATCACAAGTGCATGCTCATAAGTCATCAGCATCACTCATCAGTTTATACCATTAAACCTTTTTTCGGCAGCAACTAACCTTGAAATTTCCCAGCAACAAATCAAAAAGATACATGAACATAAACACGTAATCGCCCTGCTGATTATGATGACACGCGAATATTATTAATTTTGTTAAGGGTATTCATTTATGGAATGTCATAGGTATATTATAAATGTACGTCGTTAACCTTGTATACTGCGTAAGTTTACCACCTCGTAAATCAAAATGTCAAAATTTGTATGGAAAATTATTATATGCAGGGCTGATAAGTTTGCGCGATGTTTTTCCTGCGCGAACAACGTGATAAACTTATGAAAGTAAAGACACTGATATTTTCCGAAAACAGATGAGAGTTTATGCGTTTATGAAAAGTGAACGAATTTTGTAAATTTATCTCAATTCTTGATTACCCCTACTGATGTTTAGATTATCCAAAAACGATTTTTCTGGACTCTGGCTCACTTTTCTCAGGCTCAGTTTCTAGTGGCTAATATCTCAAATTCTTAATACTTAAGCATTAAGCCCTACCCATGTCTGGAGAAACACTTTTACTACCCTGGGGTCAAGAAAACCAAAAAATATATTTTTTCTTATGTCAATAATAAAACAAGTAGATAAAATTGTTATCGGCTTCATCCACTGCATATACAAGTCATGCAAAATGTTAGCCACGTGAGGTAGAATATACACAACACATGCGTTTTATGTTGGTTTTGTATGAGAGGTACCAGAACTATTTGACCGACATAGCCGATTTTCAATACCAACCTGACGACGGTAAAAATAAAATTTCATACGTTTGGACGCTATCGTGTTTTCAACATACAGATACAGATAGACGAAATGGCTTAATCGATCCTGATTCAGGAAACTTTCTTGACACGCATCCGGCTATGTTCGCCGCAAAAGGGGCTTCGGCACCTGATACATCTGACTTTCGTCTTCTGGTCCTTATTCCTACGTAATCTTTTTTGTAGTTACAGCAGAAGATTAAAATATCTCAGAAGAGAAAGTGGATATTTGCAGGTAAAGTTGGCCAAGTAAATCGTTCTTCCATTTAAGGCGTGATGAGATAAAATGCGAGTTTCTAAAGGGACTCCTTTTTTGGGGGTCGATTTGTTGAGATTTTCAGGTGAACATAATATGAGCTAACACCCATTAAACTACGATTGGTGATAGGGATACTCTCTGCGCACTGCCTTCTTAGGAAGCACGCTAGGAGTTTCGGCTTTACAAATAAGGTATGCGAGGTTCGAGGTAATAGGTAACCTAAACAAAAATCAAATTCCTGCTAAAATCAATAAACATATATAATTCAAACATTCGCTAAAATATTTTCAACACTGTATTGGTACGATACAGATGTTGTAAAAAAAAAAATACAACCATGTGAAACGTGAGGAAAACTTTAACACATCAATTTAAAGTGTCTTAGATGGGTATATGTTCTACGCAGTTTATTTAAATTAGATACTTTAAACCGAGTTAATTTAATTGATACGTCAATACCTCAGTGACATCCGTGAAAGGAGCCAATTAATATCTGTATTATCGAAGATGGTGTACGAGTGTGCTAATAAACCGTAATATTATGTTAACACAAAAATTATATTTGCTTCTTCTCAGCTTGGTTTTGTTACAGTTCAACAAAAGAAAAAAAAATTCCCGCTAATAATTTGGAATAACATGAAATTTTTTTTGATTTTTCCACACTAGGTAAGCAATAAAAAATAAATAACTCAACAAATCCTTGTTTGCTTTATTAATTAGTTTTAATAGTAAAAAGTTTGCTGTCGTCAGCAAAATTGTTTATGCAATTATTAAAATGAAAAAAAAAAAAAAAAAATGCCTTTTATGTGTAACATACTGATAAACCGCAGCAAAATAGAGAAGATTAAGCTTTCTATTTCTATCTATCGATATTTACTTTCCCGCTCGATTATCATTGAAAAAGTTTGAGTTTTAGTCTAGTGAGTTCAACTAAATATTTTTGTTTTGTTTTGCAATTTATTTTAAAGCTTAGCACGCAGCTCAAGCTAAACTCAATTCTAGCTGCTCTCCAAACATTAGGTGAAATCCTGAAATTTTGGCATGAAGTTTGTCGTGGATAAGTGTCACAGAAAATAGATGTCCTTTAAAAATAACTTTCTTCAAAGAAGGACGATGCTAGAGTGTTTTATTTTCGTATTTTTAACAGATACATAAAGTACAGCCTGAAATAAAAAATTGATTTTTTAGCAAAAGTTGAGAACTAAATTTTGAAGAGAATTTGGATAAGACCTGAAATTTAACTCGAGCAGCGTACAAACGAAGCTTAACATTCAAATAAATTAGTTAACTGTAACATAACAGAATAACATAAAGTAAATTGTCTATAACCTGCAAAAAAATTGTCAAAAATCCTTGCGATTAATTTTTCCAGAAAACATTGTTCGGAAATATGAAGATACTAATAACTTAAATTGAGGTTAGTTTTCTTCTCATTGAGGTTAGGTTAGGTTAGAGTGGCGGGCCACAGCACGCGTAGCCTCACTTAGGCCAGAGGAGGCCCATTGTGATACCACAGGATCAAATGATCTCACAACTACCCGTTGAACCAGCAGGAGCTGAGAAGGAAGCGTTGGAGGCAACTCATGCTTGCATTAGTGAGTTCGCTGAGATTGTCGAAAAAGTATTCTCTGAGTAGTTTTCTACGAGCTGATGACGAATAGTGTCTTCCTCCTCCTCGTCAATTCAGCTACCACAGAAATCGTTGGAAGTGTGACCCAGCCTGAGAGATAAGCGGCAATTGAGGGTGGTTTCGAACTTAAAGATGTCCGAATCGAGATATTTAATCACCGCTTGACTGTTTGTAAAAATTACGATATCCTTCGCGGATATTACATTATATCGTATAACCACGACAGGGCCTGCTTTGATCGCCATGATTTCCGCCTGGAACACGCTACAGTGATTGGGAAGACGGAATGAGATCGTACAATTTAAATCTTGGGAGAAAACAACCCCCCTCCTCTACTCCTGTTTCCGTTTTGGACCCATCTGTATAAAAGCAGACGGATCTCCTGCGAGGCACTACATCACTCTCCCAGTCTGTCCTGGAGGGTATACAGGTTTAAAAATTCTTACTGAATTGAAACTGGGGGAGGATGTAATCCGTATCTTTTGGGATGCATTCTATTTTATCTAGAATAGACGAGTGACCAGTTTGTTCACAGACGGATTGCTTTCATACGGGTGGCTGTATTCGCTGCCACTTGTTTGCCATAAAGGTCTAGCGGTAGCAGGTGGAATAATATGTTCATCACCGCTGTTGGAGTGGTCCTAAGCGCTCCACAGCTGCAAACAGATGCCGTTCTTTGAACACAACTAAAGTTCTTGCAGTGAATGGCCTTTTCAAGCGCAGTCCACCGGACGACGACGCCATACCTGAGTATAGGTCTGATGATGGATACATAAAGCCAATATGTAATTCGAGGCTGAAGTCCCCATTTGCTACCAATAGCTTTTTTGCAGCAGTATAATGCAGTGGCGGCTTTCTAAGGCCTAAGTACTTGGCCGTGTCAGAGAGCACCAGCAGGGTACCATTTAGTTTTGGGGGAACAAGGACGGGAATTTTGTACTTCCTTGTAATGAGAACAAATTCAGTTTTTTTGGGGATTAACTCCAAGCCCACATCTTTTTGTCCATTTAGAGAGCTTAGAGAGGGCTCTTTTCATTGATAATTGATAGGAAGGCTTATCCATTTCTTTGCACACACAGACGATCGAGTTCGGCAGGGATCCCGAAATTTGGCATTGCATTGTATAATTCGTTCCTATATACGCTATCTTGTTAAGAGGTAGTGTGTATCTGTATGCGTATCGATCTGGAATTCCTGATTTTTTCTAAGGCCTACCGGTCTGTTAAAATTTGATCGATGGTTGTCTTTCCTGCAGTTAAACCGCACTGGGCTCCATATGGACCGATCAGGGCTTTAGCAAAATGTTTAAGGCGTTCAAACAGTATAGCCGAAATGATTTTATATGCGACATTCGGGAGGCTTATTTCTCTGTAATAGGAACTGTTTTTTTTTTTTTTTTTTTTTTGCGAATAGGACATACGATACTTAGGTGCCATTCATCGGCCATACACTCACCTGACCAAATTTTGAATATAAATTGGTGCATGCTCCTTAACATCTTCCGCTGCTTTAAACAGCTAGGTCGGAAGACTATCTGCTCCCGCAGCCATGTTGCAGTTAAGTTTGGATATCACTATCCTATCCTTTTGGTCGGGTGGGCGGACATTTTGAATATCATCGTGCAGGTTGAACTGATCATACTGCCTGACAGCGGGTCGTTAACTTTTTTCCCCCGGATAATAACCTTACTTATTTTTTACAAACAGTTGTATTTTTAATCATTATAAAAATAAATAAAAAAAAGAGCAAAACATACTTTTCAGCTTAATTTTCGTGTTCTTTTTGGCTCTTATTTCAATATCTTTCCGATACTGTATACAAAATAACTACCACAGTTACCAAATTAAATTCTGCTCATTTTGTTCCAATTTCGACTACACAAACGTATTCCACCAGACTTGCCTAGAATTTTAAGATTTTACTTCTCGTATGGGGCTATGAGTAGCTAGGTACCTACCAAATTTAAATTAAATTTTATCTAACCGGACCGTGATAATAGATTTTATATGTTTTACTGTCCCCAATAACTAATTAATATGAAATGTGTCATTTTTCGTTAATTACTACGAAATGGTAGTTTTCTGTTCCAAGCCATGTCACATCAGTTGTCTTGTTAATTAATGACAGCCATTATAGCTACATAACTAATGTTAAAAAAAATCGTAACTTTCCAGATATGTATCATGAAGAGAACATGTGAACAATGGCCAGACATTAGTTACTCATCATAGCCAGATAAATTGTCACCTGATATTATAAAAGTGCGAATAGTTGTCAAGCCACAATACCAATGTCAATTTCACCAAAATCTTGAGTATTTCAACTGACTAAACGAAATGAATATAGCTAGATGACAATTTAAAATGAATGTACTCCGATTAAATCAAATGCGTCATTATACTTTTTGATCTTTGCAATCAATAACCACTTATTTTTAATTTTAAAATCACGACGTTAAGGGCATTATGAACAAAAATATTCTTATCACCACATTTGACATTTTCTTCTAGAGAAATGCTAATCTGCTAAATTACATAATAATGTGCAATCTCATTTATAATTATGTGCAAGCGATTAATGTCGTTTAAATATTGAACACTGCGACTGAATTCGAAGTTGTTTACAGTTTAATGTCAATATCATTTATATGAATAATTTCCAATAGGAGTATGGTTCATGATTTGTTTTAGCAAGTCGTTTTTTTTTTCCTATCTAGCAATAAATTTTGCGCTAGATTGAAAAATGTTCCCTGAAAATTATATTTCACAATGAGCTCTAGAACAAATGCTGAACTGTCCGATTTTTATATGCAGGCATTGAGAGCGACGATGAAGCGACGTTGGTTTGCGAATTCTTCAAAAAGTAAAGCATATCCCATTCTACCCCTATACCTATTTTTTTTTTCATTATAAAAAAACATACAAAACTGAAAACATGTATAGATACAAATAAAAGTTGAAGTCGTTCATTAAAAATTAAATGATGAATTAATTTCTAAATTGCAGTAAATGCGGTGTTAAGGCAAAACTGTCCCGCTCCGCCCCGGGTTCCCCTACGTAGCTAATCCCAAGTAAAAGAAAACGTCAAAAATTTGGATATAGGATAAATCGAATTTTTCCCGGTAAGGTGTTTATGTACTTGTGGTATCTGCTTAATCAGATAACTGTGACTCAAGGGTGCCATAGAAATTATTTTACAATTAAGATCTATAATTGTATGTAATACCTGATCTAGTTGCTTACCGCTCATGGGCGGTAGTGGTAGACTTTTTGCAGTTTACCGCAGTGCGTGTTCCACTTTCTATCAAGCAAAAATAAGACAATGAACGCATTCAAAAATCTAGTCATAGTAAGTCGACTTGATTTGTCTGGATTCGAATTTACCTGAACGCAAAAACTAACTTCAATTGTAGGTATGTCACTTATTGACAATTGTATTTTTTGTTTCTGGGTTCCGAGTTTCTGATTGGTGCTATACACGTTAGAGCAATCGAAATGTCAAAACTGAGTTCTCCCACACAAATAAATGTCAACTTAGTAGTAAGTCGAGAAATTCTTGACTTGATTGTTCGGTGTTGCGGACATAGACGTCAACTTAGAAAATTGTTCACCTGACCGGTCTAGCCCAATTAAAACTCAGCAGCATGAAGATATAGAGCTTTCACTCTGTCAGACTTACCAAAATCAAATTCTTGAACGCCCTCAAAATCTCGTTCAAAGAGAATTGACTTTCAGAATTCTAAATAATTCAATTTCCAGCAGTCCTTTTAAGGTGACTGGTAAAGAATTATTAGAGCTGTTTAAAATATCAACAATTTCAACCAAAGCGTTCGTTTATAAAGATAGTTTTTATTATCCTCTGTCTGTATACAAATTATTAAACGAAATCAATACGGATATAATGACAATGACAATGACAACATTTTCCACAAAAAGTTAGCTATTATGAAGGTGAAAATTCGACTGCATGCCAAGTGATCATATAATGCTCCTTATTCCCGCCGGCCGACAAAATAGGGTGATCATTATCTTGTTAATTTTGACATTTATGATATAATTTACAAAATATCGCTAGAAGTATCCGAGAATGAGCACTAACGCCACCATAATGCTCCTTTGATTTTGTACAGCACCAATTCATGAAAAATCCTGGGACCGCAGGCAGCTTGTATCCGTTATGTGGGAGAGTCGACGGTCTATTCTGATTTTCTGATTATTGGATCTACACTGGTCGGCATAAGTATTTTGACAAAACTAAAGTTAATTTTGCTCATAATTTGAAACTTACTTCATGTAAATTTTGGCACCAATGGAAAGGTCATTTAAATTCCGTTTGAATGATACAAAACTTTCCTTAACCCATTAAGTACCCATTTAAAAATTTTAGAATTTAGAACTTTTGTGAATGCCTATTTTTTTTACTTTTTTCCTCGGTATCCAAAAGAAAAATGTTTTGATGCAAAAAGTTTCTTCAAACAATTCTAATAGTGACTGCAAAAAAAAATTTTCAAAAATCTCTTCGCTAATATTTTTTATGATTTTTTGAAAATTGCTAAAAATGACTATTTTAGCAACTTTTTCCTCCTTTTCATACAAAATTTTTCTGAGATCATCCCATTCAAAAAATCATAAAAAATGTTAGCGAAGAGATTTTTGAAAAATTTTTTTTGCAGTCACTATTAGAATTGTTTGAAGAAACTTTTTGCATCAAAACATTTTTTTTTTGGGACCGAGGAAAAAAGTCAAAAAAGTAGGCTTTTACAAGGGTTCAAAATTTTCAATGGGTACTTAATGGGTTAAGGAAAGTTGTGTATCATTCAAACGGAATTTAAATGACCTTTTCCATTGATGCCAAAATTTACATGAAGTAAGTTCAAATTATGAGTATAATTAACTTTAGTTTTGTCAAAATACTTATGCCGACCAGTGTATATTTTGCCTAAATTGTGTCTCATTATTATGTTAATTGTACTGCTTACATAAGTATTTTTACTCTGTTCTTCCAATTTTGTTTATGTAAATTGTTATTTTTCTCTGTTGTGATGTGTTGTTGTATAATAAATTTGTTATCATTATTTTCTGTAAATTTTTTGGTTGATATAAGTTTTTTGTTCATTCCATTCGAGTGTTAATTTATTTTAAGTTTATTTGGCAAATTGACATAAACAGTGTTACCACAATCAACTTTGAAAATATATAGCAAGCCAAATGCATTCAATGTCGTCTGGCCCGAAGACTTTTCGATTCTCATAGTAGTGTGGAATAAATCTGAAAACCAAAAAAACCACGTAATATTTCATTAGTTTTGCGAATTAAATAATGACTTTATTCAATGCGGAAGTCGTTTGTCATAATATTTGTCAAAAAAGATTGGTCATAAGTTTCACCCCAAACAAATAAATTATCTTCAACCAAAATCCGGTTTTGACTTAAACAGTATTGTTTTAATTCATTGAACTTTTGACAACCACTTAGTCGGCCACCGATGAAACAAATTTTTGTTAATTTAAAATAATTTTTTTTTGAGTAGATATTTCATATAAAATAAATTTTAACGAAATTTATTGCATTATACCTAACATTTTGTATGTTCATGTTTATTATACTTATTTAAAAATTTCCGTTGTTCCTCTTTTTTAATAAAAATCAAACACAATGATCTTTTAAATCAAAATCTTCCACTGACTGATTGCAATATTTTCAGCTGATTTTCTTAACTTAAAATCGTAAATATTTTCAGCGATAAACAAATGATGTTTATTTTTCCAATTTGATACATTTTTATTGATTGACAGGAACATTTTTCCATTCCATTAAGTGGTCACTCCCTCCGCTTTGAATTTATTGCTTACAAAAACAATATAAAAACAAAAATACATTACGTTTTATTCGGAACATTTTAAGTCATTATAGTTACTAATTGCTGAAACTAGCTAGACATCTGTTGACACCATATGACTGATATATTTGAAGACGATAAATCAATAATACTGAACTAGCTAGCTATGCATCAATTAAAGGTAACACAAATTGTTGAAAGCCTTGAAGTTTACTATGGAGGCGCCTACAATGCACGTCAAACTGCCAAAGGTGTCAACAACTAAACCAAAGAACTTTAATAGACCGGAACTATTTTGGCTTCTAAAAAAATCTCCACAATTGCTTTAAATTATATAACAAACCACTTTACCAGGAAGGTCTAGAATATAAGAACTACTTCAGTTGACAAATTATGCATATTGTCCAAACTAATATCCGTGTAATTTTGCATCAAC
Organism: Cheilosia scutellata; assembly: GCA_955612985.1. Lineage (NCBI taxonomy): Eukaryota > Metazoa > Arthropoda > Insecta > Diptera > Syrphidae > Cheilosia > Cheilosia scutellata. The sequence continues at coordinate 59,340,765 of OY015314.1, forward strand.
TAATGATGGCGTTCGGATTGAGACTCATTAAGTTCTATAAATCTCATTTGTCATTCTAATTAGATATACGTTATAATAATTGTGAGAACTCTACTAGCATAATGAAGTTGTAGATTCTTTGGTCAGTGAATTAGTTATTATTTTATTATAAACACTTGAGATGGATTAAGTAAGCAATTAGATTGTCATTTACAAACGTGTTTTGTAGTTTTGCTTAATTAGGTATATAAATATCTCCTTTTTCGGTAACATTCATCAGTTTTTGATCATATTTGCGGATACAGTATGGAGAAATAAATAATGCGCTCATTTTCAACATTGTACTAAAAATAGTCAATACAAAACTTATAGTTCTCTATAACTGACTTCTGAATTACTTCGGCATACCGTACGTCAGTCGAGGCATGAAGTAAAAGGAGATTTTCAATAATAGCAGCGAATCTAAATTAGATCATTTCGTTGGATTAATTCGCTGATCTATAATTTTCCATAGGGTTAATATTATTCTTTAGGTTACCCTAAAGTAAGAGGTGGCCATCTTCGAAATCTGTCAACGTCCGTCGTGGAAAAACAACCACACTCGACTTTAGCAATTTTTTCTTTACTATAAAATCATAGAAAGTTAAATATTATCGGGCGGAAAAACAACGATGAAAAACGGCTTATAAATTTAGACACGCTGAAAAACTGCATTTCGTCTAAACTCGACTTGAGTTTCTTTTGTGCGCCATTTTATTACTGTTTCTTGAATCTGTTATAACGTTTGCGTTTACGTTTTTTATAGTAAAAATGGAAAAGACTGTCAAAATGACAATGGTGGGGATGAATTCATTCTCAAAGAGAAAAAACTTACGAAACATGACAGATGCATTTTGTTTCTCCAATTGCATGTGAAGTATAAAGGGTAGTTCATTTATAATTCACGCACAATTTGAATTTTGCGCCATTTAATAGTACAGTGATGCCAACGGGAAAAAAGATACCAATGTGACAGCTGACAGTTCGGGGTTAGTAAAAATGGAGCGCTATACGAAAGAGCAACGCATTTTCATTGTTGAGCAATATTTTAAAAATAATGAAGGTTTGTCAGCTTCAGTCCGCAATTTTCGAGCAAAATCATCTTCAGCGATGAAGCTCATTTTCATCTTGATGGCTTCGTTAATCTTCAAAATTGTCGCATTTGGGGTTCAGAAAATTGTTGAGAAACAAATGCATCAACATCGCGAGACTGTTTGGTGCTGGAGGCATTATCGGACCATTCTTCTTCGAAAATGCGGCTGTTAACAATTAATGGTGTTCGTTATCGTGACATGATAACCCAGTTTTTGGTGCCTAAATTACAAGATATGGATGTGACCAACATGTGATTTCAACAATACGGTGCCACATACCATACAGCCAGATAAATAATTCAATTACTGCATGAGTCATTTCTTAATCGTGTCATCGGCAGCTTTTGCGATCAGAATTGGCCATCCAGATATTGCGATTTAACGCCATTGGACTTTTTTCTTCATGATTTTTTGAAGTAAAAGGTCTATGCAAATAAGCCCACGACCATCAACGCCTTGAAAGAGGAAATTGGGAGGTGTATTAATGAATTTCAGCCACATTTATGCGAAACGGTCATAGAAAATTTCAATAATAGTGTACGTACTTACCAGCAAAGCCATGGTGGCCATTTATCCGATGTGCTATTCCATACATAACCCCAATCTGTATACTCTATGAATCAATAAAAATTCATAATTAAAAATCTCTATTTTCTATCAAAATTGGTCCCTATCAGTGTGGCTTCAGGCCGGGAAAGTCTACCATCGACCAAATATTCACATTGCGGCAGATCTTGGAGAAAACCCAGGAAGTCCAAATCGATACCCACCACCTTTTCATCGATTTTAAGGCCGCCTATGACAGCATTTATAGAGACGAGCTATATAGAGCAATGTCTAGTTTTGGCATCCCTGTCAAACTCGTCCGTCTGTGCAGGATGACAATGGAGAATGCACGCTGCTCCATCAAGGTCGGTAAAGAACTCACCGAGACCTTCGATGTCAAAAAAGGATTTAGACAAGGCGATGCGCTGTCATGTGACTTCTTCAACATCGTTCTTGAAAGAATAGTGCAAAACTCAAACGCTAACACCAGAGGCACTATCTTTCAAAAGTCCGCCCACCTACTCGCCTACCCCGACGACATCGACATAATCGGCAGAACGCAGCGTGATATCACTGGCGCGTTCGTGAGCATTGAGACGGAGGCGGCGAAGATGGGTTTGGCGGTCAATGAGGGCAAGACAAAGTATATGCTGTCATCAAGAAAGGACACCCAACACCGACGTCTTGGACAGAATGTCACTATAGACAGATATAACTTTGAGGTGGTAAAGGATTTTGTCTACCTAGGCTCCGCTATGAACTCAGACAATGACATCAGCGCTGAGATTAAGCGAAGAATAACTCTTGCCAATCGCTGTTTCTTTGGGCTAAGAAAGCAATTGAGTAGCAAAGCCCTCTCTCGAACAACTAAAGTGACCCTTTATAAGACCTTAATCATCCCAGTCCTACTTTATGGTGCAGAGGCATGGACTCTATCAAAAGCGGATGAGCTTACTCTTGGTTGCTTTGAGAGAAAAATTCTTCGAGTAATTTTCGGTCCCGTCTGCATAGACGGTGAATGGAGGAGGAGATACAACGACGAACTGTACGGGCTGTACAGCGACATCGACCTAGCCAGAAGAGTGAAGGTCCAACGACTGCGGTGGCTGGGTCATGTAGAGCGAATGGACGTGAATGCTCCGGCCCGGAAGATCTTCGAATCCACACCCGAGAGACGGCGCAGTAGAGGAAGACCGCGACTCAGGTGGCGCACGCAAGTGGAAGGGGACCTCAACCAACTTAGCGTGCGAAACTGGAGACAGCTGGCCAAAGATCGTGCTGGCTGGAGACGCTTGTTAGTTGAGGCCCAGGTCCACCCCGGACTGTAGCGCCACCTTAAGTAAGTAAGTTTCTATCAAAATTACATTTTGCGTGAATTATAGGACACCCTTTACAAGAATTTGTGAAGAGAAAAGGCTACATTATTTTCCCGCCTTCTGATAACAGTTTTATACCAATTTGTTTCTCATATTGCATCAAATCAAAAGGCAAATGCAAATAGTCTTTACACAAGCATGCCAAATATGACAATAAATTTCAAATCACCTGTCAATTGTCAGGCGACTAACAGCTTTTTTAAATTTTTACTACAAGAAATTTTTTGAGTAAAAACTAGTGGAGGGGTAATATCTTGCTCTCTTAAAGCCGCTTTTTTTTGTTTCCGAATTTTTCAAGTTAATACCCTATTCACACCAAGCCGAAAACCGAGTTTTCGTCGAAAAAGTTTAGAAAACTCGTGGATGCATTCACACCGAACACCAACTCGTTTTTATTTGACGTTTCAATTAGCTGTGAAACTAGCTATGAAATGTTTGTGGCGACTAGACTTTTATTTTGGTTACTAAACTTGGCTCGTATTGACATAATATACAAATAAAATTATTGAAGCTACTTGATAATCGTTCACTTATGGTTAAATGCATAAAATAATTAACATAAGCAACAATCAAAATCAAAACATCTGAAAATACCATTTAGTTGTGGCAGGTTAGTGCTGCCGTTCTAAATTTATAGAAAAAACTGAATAATTTGCTCTTTATGGTGCAAAGATAACAAGAGATTCCACATTTGTAAACAAAAAACTAGAAGAAACGACAGCACTGAGAGAGAGAGCTATCCTGTCAGCAGTTTTGCTGAGCTCGCTGAATGTTGCAAAAGGTGTGTCTGCTTCAACAACCCAACGATTGTACTCGTTTTCGTGGCGTTTTCATGGAAAACGACCTCAAACAACTCGTTTTGAAAACTGCAATATGTATGGGAAAACTTCTGTTTTCGATGAAGTTTTCGACTGTTTTCGCGAAAACCCAGTTTTCGGCTTGGTGTGAATAGGGTATAAGGAACGACATTGAGTAAAAATTCGTAAAAATGCGTACGAATTACATAGTAAGAGTTAGTGAAAATTCGTGAGATTTAAAAATAAAGGAACAGACCTACCATGTATGTACACATTTCCATAGAATAGATTCAAATTATCTACACCATTTAGTACTCTGTCCGAACTGTAGAGGAATAATTTTGAAAGTGTCCGAAATATAGAGGTGCCTCCGAACTACTAAAGTGTCCGAGACCGAGGTAGAGAGTGTCTGTGCTTGTGCCTGTAGGTACTGTAACTAATTTTTCTATTGTACAAATCAAGCTTGTGATTGGGTAAAAAACTGTAGAATTTTATTACTAAAAAGTAAAAAGTAATATTCGTTTTTATTGAAACATTGCATATTTATTTTGTTTCTTATTATTATAAAATATAAGAATTGATGGTATTGAATTGAAGATCGATTCGAAAAAAAATTAATCCAGAAATTTATCAGAGCATTTTTTTATTTTCTCCATTTTTTACCGAAGAGTTGTTAATATTTTTGTGCTTCAGTTATGGCCGACACTGTATGTTCCGGAATGTGTGAGATCAACATTATTTCTTTAAACAGAAAAGCATACTTTCGGGAAAGCAAAATTCGAGATTAAAGCAGCTTTCAAACTGTTCGTTGATAATCTTGACATTGGTTTGCATACCTTAGGGAGGCGAGGTTAGTACATACAGCGGAATTAGTTGCTTTAGTTGAGGCGTTTGTACCTTAGCTAGGATTTTGAATTTGAATTGACAAACGAAATAGACAGTTTAAGTGCATTCAGGTTTGGTTAAACAGTGTTTTTCGGGAAGAATTATGTTCTCTAATACGTCTCGTAACTCATACAGTATTTTCCAGGCATTCAACTCACTATCATAGATAGAAAGTTTTGTGCCAACAAACATCCCGCTCGTATCCTAGAGTAGGTACAGCACAAGTTCAAAAATCAAAAAAACGAATAATGCAGTGCATTGCATATGGAACCGAAACAAAACGTAGACTAGAAGTAATACATTAACTATTACACATTGTCAAAAATAGTGTCAATTTTGAACATGCTTACTTAAATTTGATGTCAGATTTTGTCACAAGTCACAACTGTAGGACAATTTTTGTTAATATTGTTCTCATTCAAATTTTGGACTACAAGCATTTCTGAAGACAATTTTTGACGCATTTGACATTATTTAAGCAATCGATTTCTGAAATTACCATCATTCTAATACTAACACTATTCAGATTTTTTATTTTTTTATTTGTGAATCCAATGCCCGACCTTTATTTTACGAAGTAAAAATAATAACACTTGTAGTAATTAGAAAATATGCTGAGGCTACCAGGTGGTCTACAAGATCAGCAGACGTCCGTCTACAGTACCCACCGTCCACAGCTTAATTAACAAGAAGGTGTTAAAATTATATCGATGGTAGAAAATCGCTCATTTTCAAGCGGAGTTGTTAAATATTCTGATATTTTTGTAACCCAACCTCCATTTGGTTTATCTACGCAATTTCTTATCGTTATAATTCTTCAAAGTCTATAATTTACAGTTTCACACCATTCTATTCCTTGTTGCTTCTCTGTTGTCGAATGTGTTTAATGGCAGCCTCCAAATATGGTAATGAGTGAGTTTTGGATGGGTTATTTGGACTGAACTGGATAAAACTGATTATATATACCTTAATTTTTGAAAGCGTTTTTGTGACGTACATTTCTACGGTATTTTATATAATCAACGGATGAATATAAATATATTTTTAGAGCTGTTTCCAAGCAGGGTTTATGCACATTTTTATCGGCAATTAATACCACATCTAAATTTAGCATACATGATCTCATTATATCGAGCCAAAGGTGACAGAGATTTTTTTTTAAAACATGAGGCTTTTCAAAAATTAAGGGAAACTATTTCTGTCGTATTAAGTCTTAAATTGTCTGGATCCGACTTGCCCTGAACTTTACAATTAGATTGGACGGAAACGTCACTTTTTCTACGTCATTCACACAATCGAAATGTTAACTAAGTACTCAGTCTAGAAATTCTTGATTAGATTTGTCGACTACGAGACTCCATAAACGTCAACTGAGAAAACTATTCACGCAATCAATAGAGGACAATAATAATTCAGATTCATCAAGTCAGAAAGTCAGACTTACTAAACTAGAGTTTTTAACGTGCCTTTTAAAGACTTTGGAAATCTATTGAAGGTTTAGTACCCAACGCAGTTTCTTTGGTTTGCTTGGATGTTCTGCCACTTATTGGTGTATCCCTTTTTCGATTACACATTTTTTCCGGTTAAAAGAGTTATTCAGAAGTGATTTGATATATATTAGGCTCGCTATACAACAATTTTGGGCGTTGTCAACTGGTTTATTTGGATCTGAACAAGTTTGGATGGAAATTGTTGCTTTTTGCTAGCTTTTGAATCAAGCCATCTGTTGACACTTGGAAGCACCAAATGGTGTGAGTCTTAGCTAGATGATTCATTTTAACCAAGCTCCCTGGTAATAGTTTTTCAACTTTAAAGAGATAACTCCAAAATGTGTTTTTTTTAAACTGTTTTCTATATTTTTTATAAATAAATGGCCTTAAAATTAATGATTTAAAATTTGACATTTTCAATATGAATATACAATTTATCAGTCTGCCCTCTCCTTTGCCGATAGACTACATAAATCTAACCCCAAATATTTGGAACAAACAACTTCTTGCGTTCCGTTCGTGCCGCTTTGTAACGATAAATTGGAACATATTTGTAGCCTACATCTGTGTCTGCTCTGCGTATTGGTGTGTTATCAGATTCGTATGGATAATCGACTGAATTGTCATCGTCATTCTCATAGTTTACTCTCACTAGACGGCTATTTCTATAGTTGTATGAATCGTCTGTATATCTGTCATCTCCGACGTCTCCATCGAATCTGTCGATCGAATACGTTAATGGATAGGCTGATGAAACCGCCAAACTGCATGTCAGCACAATAAGTGCAAGAGTGGATACGACCTTTAAAAAATAAAAAATAAATCCGTTAGTAAGCTGTCTTTAATAAATTGTATGTGGGAAGAGATTAGTTGATTTTGAATAATCCTTACCGTTAATTTCATTTTGAAGTTCTGTGAGTTATTTCTTTTCCTGGGTAATAATACTGTTTTAAGATATCACTTTTGTGTTAATTATCTAAGACTCTGTATTGTATTTGTTCTTTCTACGAAGACTTTTGATTCAAATGTGATACCCTTTCGATAAGAATCATCTTCTTTTATAGTCGCCGGATAGATGATTTTCAAAAATCGATTGACGAAATTTACGATTTACTTAACGTGCTGCGATTTTTTGAGCTTCTTCTACATGAGGTCTCCGATTCAGAGACAGACAGAGATCGCGACGCAATATAAAAAGGTTCTAATTGATGAGAACTTCGTCATTTGGGGGCAAAACGTTCTTTTGAAATATGAAGTAGTGACGATGATTAGACGACACTACTAGATGGTTTGTGGTATTTACTGGCTTCAGTCGGGTTTAGCATTCTTGTTTCGACTCCTGCAGTTGCCATGGACTGATAGAAAATTGCTATGTAACTTTGATTGTGTGGTAAGCGATGATTACCTTGTAACTTATTCACCCTCTCTATGTGGCATTTGACTTTGTGACAAAAACGGTTTAATAATAATGCGACAAACTGAGCCCTGTCTTACGGGGACCAAACTCAATATATGAGAGCAATTTTCAAGCCCTGGTCTATTCCCTACTCTATAAAGAAGGAGGGGTACCTCTGAAGTACTTATGTGCCCTATAACTTAATTTTCTTTTCCCCACTGATTTGATTTTGTTCAGGACCATTCCGGACATCGCTGGTCTTAGACAGGCCAAAAAAGCGATTCAGTCTTTTAAAAATGATGCCAAAAAGATCTATGCAGGCATGATATCAAAGATTTAGTAGGTTACCTAACAGGTCACAACGAACGGTTTGCAGTATCACCTAAATAAAAGGCAATTAGTCAACTCACCGCAGTGTCGAATATGTCTTGAGGAAGACGAAACAGCTGAGCGTAACATGTGTGAATGTCCACTCCTCTGTATGTTATCAAAAGGAAGTAATTTTTCAGAGAAACAATAAGTACCGAAGAAAAAGAAAAAAAACGTCCTCTGCTAAATGAATCATCAGCTACGTTAGGGATATAGAGACGCTACTTACCTAAAGTAAATTCTGACGCTTCAAGCACAAAAGATCTTATAGGTCGACGTGCCTTTCTACATCGCTATGGTGAGTCAGAAGTTTAATAAAAAAAAAAAAACATATCAGACCAAGTTCAAATCCCTTAGATGACATGCTGAATAGCTTACCTTATACTAGTATAGGCACAAGTTCTGACGCACAGTGTTATGGCTGGAATTCTGGTTCCTTTTTACATGTCAGCCTTTAAGGATTGACATTTAGTCCTCAGAATTGATGCCGTCTCTAATTGTGCAGAAAATAATAATAATAATAATTCTAGTAAAGCATGCAAGGAGAAATATCAACCTTGATGCAAACGATACCTCTTTTTACTACAGCAAATAAGAGCAACCGGTAATAGTGGTTATTGCATTTTACTCGCGAACCATTATGACACGTTATGATTTTTTTGCTCCCTAGCTGTGTAATCTTTGCCACTTCTATAGTTTGGTTCCATCTGTTTCTGAGACTTATTAAACTAGATCCTTTTTCTTCCGATGAGTAAGAAAATCATTTGAAGCATTCTCCGTGGTGAATTTCATGAATTCTTTGTTCAACCAAAGTTTGCTCAAAGCGAGGTGTAATATACCTACATTTTTGTAACGAGTAAAATTATTTCGGTTACGAAAAATACGAATATATATAATTATGTCAATTCAATTATGTTCAATCAATTGAAAATAGTAAAGTAAAGAAACATAAAAATGGCAATGCCATGCAATATGAATTCCACACTTTGTGGTTAGTTTTTCTGGATCTGTCAAATGTAAATTTAAATAATATGTAATTCTCAATACAACACATAATGTAATAACATTGGAGATTTTTTGATATATATTTAAGTAGGTATACACTTCAGAAAAGCAGTTCACGATGTCTGAGCACTATCATCAACAGATACTCGGCACTGGAAAGGTGGAAGCTGATCTGAGTGTGGCAGAGAAATCTACGCGAATATAAAACGGAAGTGTTAGTGATGTCATCGACAAATTGACGCCAGCTAAGGCTGCCCAGCCGATAACAACGTTGCCAACATTAAACATTTTCTGGTGGTTATGACTATGAGTCGTGGAGGTCATTTCACGATATGTTTGTATCTGTGGTACACACCAACACAACATTATCAGAGGTACAAAAGTTGCATTCTTTTGAAGTGCAATTTTAGTGGCGACGCAGAAAGGCTACTCCAACACTTGACAATTGACAAAGGCAACTATAATCGTCTTGGGAGATTTTAACCGAACGTTATGATCACATAAAGAGGGTTCTGGTCAATACGCAAACAACATTTTTACTGCTCCTTACTGAGTCGTGTTGCTTAATTTCTGGAGAAAAATTTGCTTTATATTGTTAGCTAACTCGCTGCTCATAGCAACCTGGCCAAACAAAAGTGTTAGTTGCGTATTAACCAGCAACATCTTGTGATCACAACGTTCGGTTAACGTCATAACGTTTCGCTAATGGAAACGATGCAGAGGAAGTACGCAGCTCATCATTAAACCTCCTATATTTTCGAATTCGATATTCGGTTTTTTTTCATGGTATCGGTAAAAATAAATAGCTAATATTAAAGAATGATCCGAATTCCTTTAGGGCGAGGAGATATAAATTTTTAGAAAGTTAACTTATTGAACCTAGTACATGTACAACCTTGACAATTTTTATCAACAGAATATCGAAACGAATACATTTGGTTCCATCTCCATTTTTCTTTTACACGCTAGATTTGTATTTGTACGGCGCAACTCCAACTACCCTTGCATCGATACAATTCGTATCCGGACAGCCCAGATGTGTGAATTCAAAATTAATTACTCTATTTGTATCTCGGTTAAGACTAGTATTTGTAGCTTATGTTCGTGCAGATGGTAGTGTATGCATTTTATGACACAGTTCTTATCAGGAATTTATTGTTAGCTTGTTTCTGTATTTGCATACGTAGCATGCTGTCGTGGTATCTCACCCCTGTCTGCGCAACCTACAAATCAGACGGGGGGAAATCCCAGCAAACTGAAAGGCTGGGCTTTTGGAAAATATTTAATAAAACACATAAATGAATGATTGAACACATTTTAGTTTACACTCGTATTGTCTTCTTTATCATGTTTAATAAATTAAATGGCACTGGGTATACAAATGTGACTACCCCATCAAATGATCACACTTCTTCAAATCATCAGTCTATAAGTACTCTCATATTTTAACAACATGATCCTGATGTTTTTCATCGGTGGATTTGACGACTTTAGCCACAGAGAGCCGGAACGAACAACTTCTTGCGCTCGGTGCGTGCCGCTTTGTAACGAATAATTGGAACATACTTGTAGCCTACATCTGTGTCTGCTCGGCGAGTCGGTGTGCTTTTAGATGTGTTTTGGTAATCGACCGAATTGTCATCGTCATTCTCATAGTTTATTCTCACTAGACGGCTGTTTCTATAGTTATATGAATCGTCTGTATATCTGTCATCTTCATCTCCATCGAATCTGTCGATCCAATACGTAGATGGATAGGCTGATGAAACCGCCAAATTGAATGACACCACAATTACTACAAGAGTGGATACGACCTTTAAAAATAAGACAGAAATCCGTAAGTAAGCTGTCTTAAATAGATTGTATATGGGAACAGATGATTCCAATTTAAATACTCCTTACCGTTAATTTCATTTTGAAGTTCTGTGAGTTATTTCTATTCCTGGGTAATCCTGTTTTAAGATATCACTTTTAAGTATCTAAGACTCGATTGTATTTGTTCTTTTTACGAAGACTGATTCAAATGTGATATCCATTCGATAAGAATCATTTCCTTTTATAGTCGCCGCCGACTAGGAAATTTGCACAAATCGATTGACGAAATTTACGATTTACTTAACATGCTGTGATTTGTTGAGCTGCTTCTACATGGGGTCGCCGATTCAGAGACAGAGAGAGATCGCAACATACCTAGTATAAAAGGTTCTAATTGATGAGAACTGCCGACTTTTGGCGGAAAACGTTCTTTTGAAATGTGAAGTAGTGACGATGTGTAGACACTACTGGATGGTTTGTATGTTAGCTCAGTACAGCCTTGAAGAAATATCTTTATCTATGGAATTTTTAAAGCATACTTTAAACGTACCTGTACCTACCATGATATGGAGTGAATGAAATCCGGCCAGAAATGCTCAAGGCATTATGTGAAGAGGGAGTTAAAGTGGCCTGGGAATGCAGCGAAACACCCACTGATTGGAATTGATTGTGCCCCTTTTCAAGGAGGATAAAAGAAATTGTTCCAATTATATATATGGCTTTTAAGTCTCCCCCGAAAAGCGGAAAAGTCTTTGCCAAGAAGATGAAAACAAGTCGCAGAGCTGTGGGTCGAGTCACGATTAGGAGATGAGCAGTGCAGTTTTCGTCCGGGCAGAAGCCCAACCGACCATTTCACTTTCAGAATAGTACTTGAGAAGGCTTGGGAGTATGCTCCGCCTGTTTACGAAAGCTTTAACGATTTGGTGAAAGCGTACGACCGAGTCCCTCCAGGGACCATACCATTCTCCGTGGATGCATCTTAGAGAAACACCAGAATACATGAGAAACTCAAAGTCGAGTATAGCTACTTCGGCGGACGGAGCGGTCCATGCTTCGGTGGTTTAATTTTGTTGAACGCATGTCCCCAAACAGGGTCCCAAGGCGTGCTATGGAATCTGCGTTAGACGTCCTCTAGGTCGACCCAGGATAACATGGTTGGATCAAGATCATAATTTTTCCTCTACCCATATAGGGATTGCTTTCGATGATTTAGAGTCGATTGCGGAGAATCGAGAGGAGTGATCAACTTAATGGATAAACGGCCCACTGAAATTGAATGAATGAATGAAATAATTGAAAGGCTGGGCCTTTTTAGTTTACTTGTATTGTCTATTTTTTCATGTTAAATAAATTAAATGGCACTGGGTATATACAAAATGTGACTACCCAAAAAAATGCTCACACTTCTTCAAATCATCAGTCTATAAGTAGTCTCATATCACAACAAGATCCCGATATTTGTCGTCGGCGGATTTGAGGACCTCAACCCCAGAGATTCGGAACAAACAACTTCTTGCGCTCGACGCGTTCCGCCTTGTATCGCACAAGTGGAGTATACTTGTATTCTATATCATCAACATCGTCTTGTCTGCGTATCGGTGTTCGATCAGATTCGTATGGATAATAGCCATAGGTGTCACCACCGTCGTCGTCTTCATAGTAATACGCTCTCCTTAGACGGCTATTCCTATAATCACTGACATTGTCAATATACTTGAGATCTCTGACATCTCTATCGATTCGGTCAATTGAATATGTAGACGGATAGGCCGACGCTACTGAGAAATTCCATGCCAGTACGATGAGTACGAATGAGCAGATTAACTGAAGGAAAGAAGACAAATTTGCATAAGTAAACTGCGTTTATCCAATTGTATCTAGGCTATGAACATTATTAAGTCACAGTAATCCTTACCATTGATTTCATATTAGTAGGTTTCAAGTTGTGTCTGTAGGTATCCAAAAATTTCACTTTGCGGTGTATCTAGAACTCTAGATGGTTGTTCTTTTCTGTACTTCTGCTTCTATTGTGATGCCATTTTATCGAAAATCGTTTCCTTATATAGTAGCCGCTGAGCGTTTTTCCCAGATTGATTTGCGTCTTACTGCACGTGCTGTCTGTGTGAATCCATGTTGTTATTTCATACCTACACATATTTTCTCATATTCAGAATGAGAGGGAGATTCACTCACAGTTAAAAGGTTCTAATTAGTCGTATCACCATAAGTTTGGAATTTTTCTGATATTGATCACACCCAGTGGATGACCATGTTCAGTTGAGCATTAAATACCGACTTGTGCAGTAGTCTTACTATTAATCATTTTTAACCTTCATCTTAAATAGTTTGTAGGTCACCATAAATAAGTGTATATAGACAAAAAATGGTTATTAGTAGCGCTCAATATGTTTTTTATTTATTTATTTTGTCCTGTAAAAAACTATCGATAAATCAATACGGAATTGATGTATTTTTATTGCTGATTATTGTGATTGATTTATTTACTTAATTCTGTTGTACATTTACGAACGAATCTCGACGATGTGATTAGAAAGGTATGATTTTAATTTCGTTTACTTGGGAGAAATGGTATCTCAAGGTCGAGGAAAAAAAATATATAACTCGTAGATACTGAAATTGAGATACGATATTGGGCGTAAATTGTTATACGATCCCTGTTTCTATATGGAAATGCTATCGGATGCAATAGCACTGGAGCCTTCTCTTCTGCATAACCTGAGAGGTTGATTTTCCCCAAGTTTAGGGGCAAATCTTCTATGATGTCAATAATAATAGTCTACTGTGCGATACTTTATTGTTTTCGTAATTTTAATGACCATATCAAGTTATTGTCTGCATTTGTTATTATATCTACAGACCGAGACCGAGAAGGAGGCTGTACTCAAGTTCCTTATCTTAGCGCTCAGTTGCTAGTTTAAGAAACTCATTGCATGCTTGTAAAAAGTTACATGATTCAGAACGTGTTTCAATCAAGATTTCCGGCAGTGAATGAATGCAGTTCCATATGGAACTTTGGCTCAAAGGCCAGGTGTTTTTCTGGAGGTAAGCAATACCAAACTTCACTTCTTATTAGGTAAATATGCGTCGAAAGTGGCGATGTTGTTGTGTCCATCCTGCACATAAATCCTTATACGCCTTTGTTTTACACCGAACAAGCGTCTTACTTACATACTTCCTTAAGGTGGCGCTTCGGTCCGGGGTGGACCTGGACCTCAATCAACAAGCGTCTGCAGCCAGCACGATATTTGGCCTGCTGCGTCCAGTTTCGCACGCTAAGTTGGTTAAGGTCCCCTTCCACTTGCGTGCACCACCTGATTCGCGCTCTTCCTCCACTGCGCCGTCCCTCCGGTGTGAGTCCGAAGATCTTTCGGGACGGAGCATTCACGTTCATTCGCTCTACATGACCCAACCACCTCAGTCGGACCTTCACTCTGTTGGCTGTCGTTGTATATCCTCCTAAATTCACCTTCTATGCAGACGGGACCGAAAAGGACTCGACGAATTTTCTTCTCAAAACAACCAAGAGTAATCTTATCCGCTTTTATTAGAGTCCATGTCTCTACACCGTAGAGAAGGACTACAATGATTAGGGTCTTATAAAGGGTCAGTTTAATTATTCGACAGAGTGCTTTGCTACTCAAACAGCGATTGGTAAGAGTTATTCTTCGTTTAATATCAGCGCTGCGCTGATGTCATTGTCTGAGTTCATAGCGCAATCTAGGTAGACAAAGTCCCTATAACGATAACCACATAAAAGTTATATCTGCCTTAGGCCGTTCCGTTCGAGACGTCGGTGTTGGGTGTCCTTTCTTATTGACAGCATATACATTGTCTTGCCCTCATTGACCGCCAAACCCATCTTCGCCGCCTCCGTCTCAATACTCACGAACGTAGGCTAGTGGAAGGACAGACTTTTGAAAGATAGTGCCTCTGGTGATAGCCTTAAGGTTGTATTATTCACAATTTACTGCAGTAAATCGAGTAAAACAGTGCGTCTAGATCAGATGTGATCAATAGACGACTAATTGATAAGATACATTTTTGAATTTTTTTCTCGAATTTCCAGACGCCAAATGATTCATTCTGAACCGGAAAAACATTTAAAAACCGTTACCGTGACACATTGCGTCTAGACCAAAAATATTGTAAAACAACTTACCCCGAACCATATCGTGGTCATTCGGGGTCACTTAGGTCATATTCAAATGACTAACCTCTTTATAAAAAAAAAATGATATCGTCATATCGATATTAAAATACGCGACATATTACTTTAGTTAATTAGAACCTTTTTACTTTAACGACACAAATTAGCTCTCTCTCTTTCTGGATTCTCAAAGAAATGAGAAAAGATGTATATATACAAATACCATATACCCGCACTTGCATTAGGACGTAAGCCGATCTGAAAAAAAAAATCCAGGCATTACTATATAAGAACATGATTTTCGATTAATTGGTATCACAATTTAAGCAGAAGTTCTCATAAGAGGAACAAGCACCTTTTGAATTTTTTGGATACTTACAGACAAAAGTTAAGAGCAACGCACCGATATGAAATCAGTGGTAAGAATAATTGCAGTTTGACACAATAGGCCTTAATAACAACCTTTTCTAAAATTCACAAATTATTTTATTTGTAAGTCAGAATAGATAAATTTGTATATGAAAAATTTCACTATTGTCAAACTAGACTAAAAATGAATATTAGTACCACGCATTGTGTCTTAACCCAAAGCAATTGATTAAGGACAGTTTACTAAAATAATTTTGTTTCTTTTTTATTTCAGTTAATCTGCACGTTCGTACTCATTGTACTGGCATGGAATTTCTCAGTCTTGTCAGCATATCCATCTACATATTCAGCTGACCAAATCGATAGAGACGTGAAAGACTCCAAATATATAGACAGCACCAATAATTACAGGAATAGTCGTCTGAGGAGATCGTTTTACTATGACGACGGTTATGACTATAGCTCCTATCCATATAGACCTTACCGAACACCGATACGCAGACAGGATGGATATAGCGACGACATAGAATATAAGTACACTCCACTAGTTCGTTACAAGGCGCGACGTACCGAACGCAAGAAGTTATTTGTTCCAAATCTTTTTGGTTAAGATCTTCCTTAAGTTGCGCTGATGGCTAACATTGAGAAATGAGAGTGCATATAGACTGATTTGTACGATGGACAATTGCATTTGTATATCGAGAGCCATTTTATTTATTAAAAATGAGAAAAATCAAAAATTGAAATATTTTATTGAATTATTTTTTTATTTTCAAAACTACAGGATTTCAAATGTTTCGGAGTAATAATTGGTTGCTTAATGGCCAAACCAAATTGTAGATTTAATTCAAAAATGAATTGGCAACTCTTGAGTTCGTTACAGATTTTGGGTCACGGTGTTCCAACAAATTTTGAACTTGACCTACTGTCAAAAATAGACAACACGCACGAAGCTACTACCTACAGTTCCTGAAAAACTTCCGATACATGAACATAGGATTATCGTATTTATTAACGATCTGTTGATTTTTTTATCACTTATCCCTAAGCTAAGCTTGTAGTGGAACATTTTTCGGTCATATGCGAAAATACATAAAAGAAATAAATCTAAATAAAATTAACAAGCAAATACCGCACATTTTAAAAAAATTTCCAAAGTCGTTCTTTTTTTTAACAATAATATTTGTGATATTTATATTTGATAAATAAAATGTTTGAATAAGTTATACAAATTGTTATCAGTCTGTTTTCTCATTTTCCGATGTACACGTCATCTCTGGTGGCGATTGAAGGCCTTAACCCCAAAGATTTGGAACGAACAACTTCTTGCGCTTGGTGTGCGTGGACTTGTAACGAACGATTGGTGTATACTTGTACTTTTTGGTAGCATCTGGATCTGTACCTTCTCTTCTTATCGGTGTTCTGTCCGGCACATAGGGGTATGGGGTAGTAGTGCGATATGGATAGTAGACATAGCCATCGTCATCGTAGTAATACACCCGTCTACGACGGCTGTTCCTATAGTTGTAGTAATCATCCAAATCGCGGTCTTCTCTGAAATACTGGGCAGCTCTGAAATCGTTCACGTCTCCATCGATTCTGTCCGTATACTCGTATCTTGGTGGATAGGCTGAAGAGATAGCCACATGGCATGACAGTACCATGAGTACAAATGCGCAAAGTAACTGCAAGAAGGAAGGTAAATGTTGATTAAACCGGTTAAATCCAATTGTATCTAGATTCGTTTGAAGAGAATCCGGATGTTTATCCTTACCATTGTTTTCATGGTCTATGTTGACGTATCTTTTGTAAGTGAATTGTTATAATAGTTGCTATTGTTGGCAGTAGGCGACTCCTCTTGTGAATGCTTCCGATTCAATTGTGATTGTGCTTCACTGAGAACAAATTCCTTATATAGTCATCAGCTGAAAGATTTTCACAAATTCAATCTCCACTTCAACATCTCACGTGTTGTGATTAATTTTTTTTTACTCATATTTTTCAACGTAAAATCTCTGATTCAGGTAGACATAGAGGGAGAGATTGGCTCACTGCAAAAAGGCTCTAATTAATCGTCTTAATAGGTGATGGAGATATAGGAAGTCAATGTCAGAGTGTGTGTGTGAGTTTTGTACTAATTTGTTTACGATAACTTTGATAGCAAATACGTTGGTTTAATTGGCTTGACAAATAATCGAATGAATCAAATGACTAAATACGTTTTAATTTATTTGAGCAAACAAAAAAGTGTGCATGGTGGACATGGTTGAGTTGTGCAATTTGTTTTGAGGAAATCACATTCGGCTTCGAGAATTACTATGACATTGGGAAATAGTTTAGAATTAACAATGGCGACGCGACGTTTAGCTATTTGACAGGTGAAAAATGTCCACGGTTTCCTGGATTTATGGTGTCGCGTGCTTACTATATTCGCACCGGCAAACGGACTTGTTCTGATTGGCTAAAATAGCACGGCACGTGATACCTATGTAATCCAATCAGTTGTATCGATTTTGTATTTGTTCAGATAGTTTAGAGTATTTAACTGGTTTTGATTCCTCAAATACTTGTAATGTTTAGCTAAAAATACTCTTAGTTAAGCTTATTAGTACATTTAAGGTTGTCCTATTAATGGTCCTCCTTTGGGGCTTGCTTTGAGGTTTATCTCATTAAATAAACAAGAAGATGTCATAGAGTGACTAACCACATACAGTTTAGTTAAATATTTTATTTATGTTTTCAAAAGGGGACTTTACTAATTTGTACTAATTTTATTTTAGACCATAATTTGACGTCAATCTAACGAAAATCCCATTTAGTCATATTTCATTCATTTTATTGGGGGAAAGTTTTTGTATTTTGTCATCAATTAGACAAATGCGTAATTGCAAACAGGATTCGTGACAGAATTTGGAAAATTAGAAAACACAGTCATCAAATCACAGTCAAACCTTTTGAAGTATTTAAGGGTACTAAGTACTGATTTTAATCTAAAATGTGGATGAAATATTAGCCTAAGTGAAGTCCGATTCTAATTCACACCTACTTAATAATCTATTGAAAACTAATTCATAGCTTCGCTGAGTATTTAAATATTGGCACACATTTTTGCACTACAAAAGAAGAGGCTTTTTATGAAATGAATAAAATACATAAAAATTCTAACAAATTTGAAGCACTTACCTTGCGGACAATTTATGAATTTAAGCTTCAAGCGATTGCTGGAAATTAAAAAAAAAAATTGGTCCACCCTACTTATAAGAATACTTCATGTTTAGGCAAAATTCCCACTAACCTGTCAATCCAAATCGTTATTTTTTTTTTTCTTAGCTGGTATCTAAACCAAAAATATATACCTGAACCAATTCCAGAAAGTAGCAGAAAAGCAGAGTCTAACATCAGGGACAAGTGAAATATTGAGGGGTTTTTATAACGACATCGGCGTATAGAAATCGAATCACTCTCGCCAATCGCTGTTTCTTCGGCCTAAGAAGGCATCTAAGAAGTAAAGCCCTCTCTCGCAAAACCAAGGAAAGATTGTACCAGACCATAATCATCTCGGTTCTGCTGTATGGTGCAGAAGCATGGACCTTATCGAAAGCTGATGTAAACCTCTTGGCACGCTTCGAGAGAAAGAATCTTCGCGTGATTTTTGGTCCAGTTTGTATGGATCTATGTAGGACGAGTTTCAACGACGATCTTTACGGGCTATATAAGGACAGTGAATGAATAGCCGGACTGTGAGCGCCGTCTAAAGTAAAGTTTTATAAACCCTACTAGCGGTCCCGGCAAACGTTGTTTTGCCCGCTCGTACATTTTCATTGTCCGTCAATTGTTCTGCGGCCGTTTTATTTAACCGGAGCGTGTTTATTATTGGAAATTTTGTGTAATCGGATCGCAGCGCCACCTACCGGGTCCGATAGTGGATCTAAACCATCCTTAGACCCACTTAAACACACACACAAAATTTCATTAAAATCGGTCCAGACGTTTAGGAGTAGTTCGGTTACAAACACGTACAGAAGAATTTATAATAAAGAAGATAAAGATACAGTTGATAATTTTTAATGGCTCTTATACAGTACTTGCTGTTATTACATCAATATATAAGGACATTAAATGAATAGCCAACCGAGCAATTTAAAAGCTTTCATATTGGGATCCACACACCTATAGTAATAAGGGATCAAATTGGCCTAGATGACTAAAGAGTCTGTGGCTTAAGATCGAGAGTTATGGAGGACCCACTTCCAACTTCTCATTCTTTGCAAGATTTGAAGAAAATTAAAATAAGTAGCCATAATCGACTGTGAGCGAGTGGCTCAGTGGTTAGTGTGCTGCTTCTACTAAGGGAGGGGTTTCAAATTCGATCCCCGAAAGAATATAAAGTACATCTTAAAATGACAAACGTCCGAAAGTACAACTGTCCTAAAAAAGCTTCTTGGTTCAGTCGTTTGGACTTGGCATAAAATGTTATTTCACTTTTATTCGTAAAAAGTAAACACTCACACAAACGAATGGCTACGAGTAGCTAGACATAGATTGCCTATACAGACCTGTTTCGCCAACTATTTATTTGATTTATTTAGGTGGACTGTGCTCATTAGAAATCCATATATTCCAGATAGGGATTAAACACATACTGAAGGCTTTTGATCGGTACCGGTTTAAAAATATCTACTGCTGCTCCAAGTCGAAGAGTTCATAAAATAATTCACGAACATTATTATTATAATTTTGTTACCACTTTTTTGATTTGAAATACCTATCATCAGAGAACGTGATTAACACCGGGCTTAACACTGCTAAATTTCAATCAGTTCTTGTTTACCACTATATCCCAGACTCTATAACCTATCCTAACCTTACCTACTAATAAACAAATTACACACTCAAATGGAAATCCACAATAACACTACACAGGCGTCATGTTGTCCAACAAAAGATACACGTATATATTTTGCGATTCCCAATATTTGCTCGTCCATTACCAACTCAAAATCCATAAAACGCCCATTTTCAAAGCAGCCAAATAATATTCGTTCAGAGCCAGCTACACACTACTAGAATATTTGTACAAGTGCTGCTATTCTAAGCCGTTTAGTACTCTTTACCTTAACCTTTAATTCAAAAGTGCTAATTTGTCGAAATGTTAAAAATATTTACCCTTCGTGTACGCACAAGACGAACGGAAGAAGAGTTCGCAATTCCCACTCGATATTTATTGCCCTCTTACCACTAATTGAAACACATCCAAATATTTGCATTGAAAAAATACAAATATTGTCTAGTGCAAAGAAAAAAAGTGTCAATATTAAAAAAAAAACAGAAACAAGCTGCTCACATAAATATTTACTTCAATTTCTTTAGGAATCAATGAGTTGATGTCGAATTTTATTTCAGTCGTACTTTCAAGGCTAAAGACTACAGAGTGAACATTATTATTGACGATTGACGAATGTTATGGAAAAATTCTCTAAAATTCTGTGCTGTGTTGTTGCAAAACATTTTAATAGTATTTTCATCATTGGTCCATTATTAGGTAATTAACAATTTTTAAATAACAAATGCAAACAAAAATATAAAAATCAAGTTATAACTATATTTAAGCGGTAATAATCGTATAGAAGAGTAGAATATTACAAAATCTTTGTTAATTGCTGTCCTTGGCCCATTTGGATACTTGTCGTTTCTCTATAAAGAATATTCTAAAAATAATACAAGTATTTGTTAAATATGCTCCAATGTAAAATTGAAGGAAATTAAATATACTCAAGGATTTATTAATTTACAACTGAGCTATCAAAATATTATGATGATTTTATATAAAGTCAAAGTGACAGTAATCACGTAGTGAAGTTTATAGTAAAAAAAATAATGGAATTTACGTTTTTTATGGTTATGTTAAATATTCTTTCGATTAAGACTTAAGAACCGCGTGAGGAAGAGAATAAACCCCTTTGACGTCACAAACAATTTTTTAATTCTATATGAATCAGTTATTATACTTCTATGATTTTATTATTGTTTATAAATAAATCGAGTGAAGGCCATCAATGAAGATTCAAAAAAGCTAGCGAAATGCAACAGCAGCCGGTTTGAACTACGCGAGTTAAAATTGTTCTTAATTTTTGTTTAAAGCGCATTTATTTAAAATTTTATAAATTTAAGAATGTTACATTATTTATAATCAAGTACTAGTAAGAACCCTAAGCCGACCTATGATAAAAAAAAAAATTGCCGCGTGAGATGGTATTCAAATTTTGAGAAAATCAAACTAACGAAGTTATTATTCTTTTTAAGGTGGATTTCATTTGTTGTAAGTTTCTCGAAGAGGAGAGTCTTTAATGCTACTCTTCGAAGAGATTCGACGAATGGTTTTCCCAGATATCGCTGTCTGGTCCTAGCTATTGCCGGACAGGCCTATAGGTGAGTTCCTTTTTCGGCTGTGTCATTACAACTGCGGCAGTGTGTATTTTGTCAGATGCATAATCTGACCGCATAGTCCCCTATTGGCCAGTAGCCTGTAGTGATTGCTTTTATTCTGGTGATATCCTTTTCGTGCCTAGAAGGTAGGTTGTTTTTTCGGAACTGCAGTTCGGCAATCTCCTCCATCTAAAGGTTGGCCTTCGATAAGAATTCTGAGGAGATTTTTGCATTGACTGCTGCGAGCAAAATGTGAACAGATTCCGAAAGTGAACAGTGGAGAGATGAACTTTGCCTGACCAGCTTGTACCCTTGTTCATTTCCATAAGCGTTTACTATGACCTGGAACCCAAATCAGGGGAACCTTGAACCGACCAAGCGAGGCTAGCTCCTTTAGACATTCTAATACTATTTTTGAGGTTATATGGACTGAGGCGATAGTTTTAATTGCAGCTTGTATGTCAATGAATATGTCCATCTTTTCCCGCGGAACTACATATGTGTGTAATTTGATTTGCCAGCAGGCCTCGCGGATAGCAAGTAGTTTCGCCTAAAACCTGAAGTAGTTCCATCGTATCGGGAAACCTAAAGGATTTTAAGATGTTGAGAGACTTAAAAAAATCACCCACACCTACTCCACAGTCAGTTTTGGAAACGCCCGTTTAGATTGTTAAATTCTAGTCCATTTTCACCCGTCCATCTAATCTAATCTTGAAGGGAACTCTACTTCAAAATGTGTTGTGAGAGTCTACTCAACACAGAAGATATTGGGCCTAACCAATAATAATTTTTAACATTTAACTTAAATATTTTGACGGTCACAATAGATAATTTTATATGGAAATTTTTGCCATTATAAGTTCGTAAGAGTTTGCATGTACAATAAAAATTATTATTAGTACCGCGCATTTAAAATAATATTCCAAAAGTCACCTTAATACCCATTCTCATCAAACGTAATCCTTTATTTCAAATTATAGCTTCACTTAGGCTAAAAAGCGAACCGGATAACCGCATTAATTAACAAGCTTCACTTAAAAATACAATTTCGTCACGTATTGCTCTTTCACGAATATGGCGATTCGGTCAATACAGAATGGTTGTTTCTTATTGTCCTTGGAGTCTGGGACTATTTCAATACTAATGTGTACAAATAACACTTTAAAAATGTGTTTGCTATGTGTGGCAAATGGCAAATTTTTTTTTTACCTAATAGGTTCGTTCGTGTACTTTCAGCGTAGAAAAATGAAAAATGTCAAATCTCAAAAATCGAGAGAGAAATCTCCCAATTTCCAGAGAAGTACCTGACCGGTTTTCTTACAAAAAGTTTAAGAAATGTCATTTCGACATTAAAAAAATAAACGTTAACGGCAGAATCTATAAAATAAGTTGGATTTGAATTTTTTATAATCTAAAATACCTTTAAAACTACCATTTTGAATGCGCTGATATGTTCTAGGAGAACATTCAATTACAATTTCTTCCTCCGACATCGTTGAAGACGAAAATAAAAAGAGTTTTATTTTTCAAACTTTCAAACTTTTTCAAACTGCCACTTAGATGACAGTTTTCATTTTTTCATTTTTCAGTAAGTCGAAATTCCGCGAGTAGAAAATTACGAAAAAATGAAAAGAGGGGAAATAGATTTCTCTCTCATTTTTTTCAATTTGCTCAGTACGTGGTCGCATTCGCACAGTTTCTTAGCAAAGTTTTAATAATTTTACGTTTGCAAAAAAGTACCCGAACGGACCTAATTTTAAGTTTAACGCCAAAAATATTTATATGGGCTTTATTATTTTTCTATTCCTCAGTAAGGAATTGACAGGATTATTATCACAAAAAAACATAAAACATGACTTCAGCAGATTCTGTGCATGCCAACCTCTTTTCGTGCTCTATAATTAAAATATGTGTCTTCATAATGACAGGTTATAGATCGTAGTTTAGTTTTACCGTGTAATAATTTTGGTCTTCCGATCGAATTCCCATGTTTTAAACCAAAAAAATAAATTAAATAAATAATTAAATAGGCGGCGCGACAGGCGGTAGACACCCAAGGCCTAGCTTCTCGCAACCATTCGTTTTGTGTGAGTTTCTATTTTTGGAACGAATGGAAGGGACCTACAATTTTATGCCGAGTCCGAACGGCTGAATGAGAAACTTTTTCAGGACAGTCATACTCTCGGATGTTTGTCAGACGTTCGCGAGAGGTGGCGCAGTAGAAAAAAACCTTAAGATGTAATTTGTGTTTTTCCGGGGATCGAACCTGGGATCCCTAGCACAGTAGTCCAGCACACTAACCACTGCGCTACTGCGCCCACAAAAAAAATAAGTTAGTAATCATTATAAAGAACTACGTATATTTTTCAAAGTTTTTCCCGGCTATCGGGGCGTATACGTAACATTTCATTCATTTCCTTTTTCACAGTTTATGTGGTACTTAGGAGTACAACATTTTTCAGCTTTTTTATTTTGTGTAATAACTGCAGTTTGCCTATGTTTAGTTTAGGCATAAACTAAAGTAATGAACGGAAAATAAAAATAAAATTAATCTTTTTAAAACAAACTTGTTCTTTTGTATTTTTTGTAACTGTAGAGAGAATGTATGCACAATGTCAAGTGTCATATTTTCGCCGATAGGGTGAAAATACACTAGTCAACACCAAAAAAATATCTTAAAAAGTATATAGCACATTTCTCACTCCTATTACCCAAAAAATATTATTTTCCTTACACTGGTAGAATTTTCTAAAACTGGTAGAATATTTGAATTCAGAAAAATTCATATTTTTAAACTTATTTAAGGGTAGATGTACATTTTAGGCATATGTATATTCTGTGCAATTGATTGGAGATATTTTAAATATTTTGAATAGGATCAATGAGAAATTGCAAAAAGCAAAAGGATCAGCTGCTGAAGTTGCGGTGAAAGCGTCTTTTCTGCAAATGAAGGACTTAAGACCATAAAATAAATAAATAATGTAGTAAATGGCGCTGAAAACTTCAAATTGCCTTCAAATATTGCAGTCGATGGCAAGCCATATTTTAAACTGACTCCACTTATCTCTGCCCATGTCCTCTCTTCAGCACTTTCCTGAGGGACAATCGCAGGCGTTCGTTGCCAAATGTTTCTGGTTATACGGTATTATTATAAGCTTAGTTTTGCCTTTTTAATTTTTTTACGTCAACAAAATCTGTTCCCTGGTAATAAATGATCCCGAATTCACTTCATACTTAAGTGATGTAGAAAAGGAAGCCTGGACATCGTTTGTTGCAGTCACTGAAAACTTTTTAGGGAATCATAAATCCCCGCAATATGTTGACCTTGTTGACAAAATCTTACAAGCTTTTTATAAAATGAAATACAACATGTCTTTGAAAATACAGTTTCTGTACTCGCATTTATATTTTTTTTCCCGAAAATATGGGAGCTATGACTGATGAACATGGAGAGCGATTCCACCAAGATATATCTGTCATTGAAAAACAATATCAAGGACAATGGAACCCTGCGATGCTGGCAGACTTCTGTTGGTTATTATTTAGGGAAACCCCAACCACAGAGTACCATCGAAAAACAAAAAAAAAATGAAGAAGAATTTTTTTAGTCCAAAATATGAATAATTTTAATAAAAAAATTGTTAAAAAGTAAGAAAATAAATATTGATATACCTATCATAAAAATGTGACGTGATAGAAATATTTTATTTGACTTTCTGCAATATTTCTAGCACATAGAACACGAATCACATGAAATTATTTGCGATATAAAAAAAAAATATTTTTTTTTGTTGGCTAGTGAAATTAGTCATATATCCTGCCCACGGCAAAGTTGATGAGTCTAATCTTTTTCCATAGTTGGTGCCAAACTAAGACAATGACTCAGATCTCCAACTTTAAAGAGACTGACAGTTCTTTGTCTTCTGCAAGTTAAAAATTGCTTTCCCAATTCCCAACTGTTTGTTGCACCTCACACGAAATTTAAATCTAATACATTACATGGATAGCAAAGGAAGGATGATGGCGGTGTTATAAAAAAAAATTGAGAAGATCGGTATCAAGAGGTTTGTGAGTTGATGGTTTCAGTATAACTTGCCTTTGCTATATATTTCGATTGTTTTACCAAAGATATTGACATTGCGAGCTATAACAAAGATCTAAATGTCAAATGCTGAGAATTGCCCGCAGGATTACTTAAGAACGTCAAGCAAACTACAGAAATTAGTGACAACGGTATTCTCCTTTGTGGAGAAATTGTGAAATTGAGCTTTGATGCATTTAGACTGCCATTTAAGTCTGCCAACTGCTAAATCTGTCCTTTTATCCTATTGTCTCTTTTTTTTTCTTTTCATCTGTAAAGAGTTTTCCTTTTGTGACTAACCGGTGGCGCTTGCACATAATGTGATTTTGGATCTTTAACCGCTTCTTCGAGGGTGCACTAATTACCCTTCCAAATGGAAAAAAAAGAAGCGATGATACATTTTTGAAGCCAAATATGTACATATTATTTAACTTAATTCGAAATATTGTAAAAAAAAAAACAAATGGTCATTGGTGTAACATCTCAAGTTTTAAGAGCTCTTGCTTGAATGTTACAACTTGAAATTAAAAAAAAATAATAATAAATTTAAGCAGCCTTTACTTCAACGGTTTCTAAATTATAAGTATGTACGGAAATGTGTTATTCAATTCTCAACAAAGCGAGTACATAACCCACAATTAATTATAAATCTCTTAATTTTTGATAAATACAAACAATAGACACTGTCTCAACAAACACTCTTTGTACTCACTTCGAAAGGTTAATGGAAAGTTTTAATCACGCAACAATCTTTCAAATTAATATATAGAAAAACTGAATTGGGGATGGAAAAAAACTTATGCGGTTGCGGAAAAATTCAGCATCATTGGGCAAAATAAGAAATTGGCAAGACACTGTTAATTTCGCATCGATTAGTTAAAGGAACATTCCACTCCAACATGCCAGACGACTTGAAGACAAAAAAAAATAAAAAAAAAAAAAGACCAGATGCTATAAACCTACAGCTTGACTATCAGTATTGTTAGCTTTTTGGCTTAGTTGTAAATAAACACGCTCGTAGAACACACACGCGATATTGTTAGCCATTTTAACGTATGTTCAGTATTTCTGATTATGGTAAATATTATCTGTCAGTTTGTTGTATTGTTTTCTGGAAAAGAAATCGCCTGAAGGTATGTTTAGAGTGAATCCAAATTAGTTCTTTAAAATAAAAGTTAAAGAGCAGTACTCATATTATTGCTATTTTGAGTTTCTTGCCCAATGTCCTATACCTCCTTATGTTAAGCTAAGGATGGTTTTTTTATGGCGGTAGTCATGGTATACTGGTTATAGAACTGGCTTCTGGTCCAAGCGTTACAAGTCTGATACGCAGCGGGACACCTAGCACAGAAATTATATGGAAACTATTTCCAGTGTTCCAAAAACGGATTCTCATTGGTAGTACAAAGGATTTTGTTTCAAGCTTATTCTGTTTCAGAACTAGAAATTCTAAATGTAAATCTTTTATTTTCACATGCCAAAATATTAAACTTGATCCAGGAATGGATAGATCTATCTCACTCAGCTTCGTGTTGTGATAGACATAACCGCAGTTTTTTTTATGTTGCTCATTTGACAGGGCTACCTAGACCACCCTCCCAAAAATACATTTTCCTTTAGATATATGTCCAGAGGTAGTCACAAGCCTCTTATATTTCAAGGCTTGTATTGTTTCGAGTTGAAATTAACATTTTTGTAGAACACTGACTGAGATATTCAGAAATGGTACTTCCATGAAGACTTGCCGTCGGAGAGCATATAGTTGACAACTTGCTTCTGTTGTGAGTATTAGAAAGTATTTTGAATGTTTTAATAAAAAATGTCCGGCACCTGAGATTTGGACGTTGCTATGCTTATAGATCAACGTAACTTTGACTCTCACTTAAGACTTTTTCAGTCTCCTCTGGGTCATGGCCTTATGTATTACAAAATTAATCAATTTTCCAGTGAATAAGGTTACCATTTTACCAAATGTTAGCTCCAAGAATTTCTAGCGGTACTACGTAGAATCCCAAACCAAATGCGCTTCTTTCACTTTACGTGCGTAAGCAGTTCCAATAAGTTTTCTGTTAAGATTTATGATTTTAAAATCAGTTCAAGTACAATAAATGTTTCTGCACAAAAAGGCTGTATAACCGTTAGCACAGTTTTGTTAATTTTTGGCTTTTGGCAATATTTATGTCTTTGACGTCAATCACGTAGCATTTCGGTCATGATCACAGCCTTATACCGACAATTTTCTTCTCTTTCTGTCATTTGATATACGCAGATAAGTTATTTTGATTTCCAAATTGCGTATTCATTGTAAATTGTAAAATTCATAATATCTTAGTAAAACACTGTAGGTAATACTTATTTAATCTACATCTTTCAAAGGGACCTAACATATTATCTACTTATATGTGCAATAGTAGTGGCCAGGTGACACCATATCATAGTCATTAATGCATACCTTTTGCATGTCATTGCAAATTTGACATAAATAAGGTATGCCAACAGTAGCCATTGTAATATGCCAAGGAAATAAAAACTATATGCATAATATTATGTATCAACAAACTCATGTGTCAAATGGTGCATCAGAAGCATGCACTTCTTAGACCATAATCAAAGTACCTACACCTAACATAATCTCCTATCTAGCTTCAAATAAGCACAACTGTACCCAGATATACAACGCCAAAGAAACTTCAAACAGGTGACACATTTGATTATATTTGCAAATCAAAGTGTCAAAAATGTTATTAATTTGTCACGAATTTATTTCTGTCACTAATTATTATTTTTGTGATCGAGTCTAAAATAGAAGCGAATTATAGCTGTTGCTATTTTTTTTTTTTTTTTTCGTATTTGGTAAGCGTGCTGAAAGCGATTTATTTACTATTGACGCGCGTATCTCTTTTAGAGTTCAAATAAAAATAAAAAGGGAAAAAGAATTTCAAAAGGAGAATAAAAATATGTGAAAAATGTGAAAACATTTAATTGATACTAATTAATTGCAGCAATAGTAAGTAATAATAAAAAATGTTTGGAACTTTGACGTCAATTGAAAACTGAGCGATTGCTCACTAGGTGGAGTATTTCGATTGAGCGTGACCGTATGTGCGCATGATTTAAAAGATTATCAACTTTTTGTAATCGAAGTGTATCGGGTATTTGATTAAATGTTAATGAATGTCTTACTATTTTTTGTTCTTAAAATTTGCACGAAAGAGATCCATTCAGGGTTGAAACACATGGACGTATTTATTTTTGAAAAAGCTAATTTTTTTCATGCATATAACCTACATTAAATGTGCTCGTAAATGTGCGTGCAAAACAATCATGAACAGTTTAAAATGTTTAGCCAATTCAGGATTTATTTTGAGCCTTATCTGTATGTGATAATAAGTTATTAAATCAAAATGATGAGGCTTATTAAGCGCGCCATTCACGTCGAGGCGGTCGAAAGTTATTATAGAAAGACATGCGCTCTCAAACCTACCTTTATGTGATGATACAAGATTTCACCATAATAACTGATGTTGTTTCTGCTTTCATTGTGTTCATCGGCGAGCTCACCTAAGAAGGCAACTGACTACTAAGGCCTATTAAGGCCTTGTCAGAAAGGAGGAAATAGGACCCCAGTCCTGCTCTATGGCACAGAAACGTGGACGTTAACAAAGGTGAATAAAGATCTTCTTGATCGTTTCGAACGCAAAATTCTTCGAGTGATTTCCGGTCCCGTTTGCTTTGACGAGCTTTGGAGGAGGACATTTAACAGCAAATTCTACGAACTGTATCAGTCGACTAGAATGGCTGACATGGACATGTAGAATGAATGGACACCAACGCTCCTGCCGGAAGAGTCTTCGAATCCAACTTGGAGTGCACAACTGGATGCGGTTAGCCATAGATCAGGCTAACTGGAGAGGCATGTTGGTTGAGGCCCAGGTCCACACCGGAGTGATCTTTTTGTACATTTGGAAAAGACAATTTAGTAGCGCATACAAGTCCTAAACTTCGGGTACATCTCTGCAGCTATAAAAAGTTATGGCTCCTTAAACTCAAAGTTTTGAAAATTTGTTGTTACAGTTTTTTACTTAAAATTCATTTTTTCTCAAAATGTTGACTTTATAAATTTTTATTTTTTTATAAAATTGTTTATCCTTGAGAAATTTCCTAAAAATTATGTTAAGCAACTTTTTTAGTACGCTCAACAAAAGTTTAGATTTTTCTCAAAATAAGGTTTTTCTTTCATAGCACCCCAGAATAAAAGATCCATGGGTGTTAAGGTCAGAAAATCTGGGTGGCGAAGGATTGGGGCCAAATCGACCAGTCCAAAGTTCGTTAAAAGTTGGAGTTACCCCGCTGCTACTGTGACAAGGTGCCCCATCTTGTTGAAAGAACATCGATCATCTCTGAACAAGAAGAACATCTTCAAGGAGCTTCGGTAATCGTTCTCTAAGAAATTCCAGGTGGTAATTGGAACTTTAGAACGATGTGCAATGATAATTTATAAGAAGGACTTAGAACAACCTTTTCTGGTAACGACTTATTACTACTCGTGTAAAACAAATAAATAAAAAGTTTAGTGAAATAGGTCCGTATAGCCACTCGTTTGTTTACATTTATTTTGTTTAGGACGAATGGAAGTGACCTACAATTGAATGCCGAGCTAAGAAGCTCTTCCAGGACAGCTACACTTTCATATGTTTGTGAGACGTTCGCGTTAATTGGAAAAACCCCTTAAGATGTAATTTTTGTGTTTTTTCCCGTCATTGAACCTCTGAGACCCCTCACTCAGTAGTCCAGCAATATCCTACTCCTACTGTGCATAGTTTTTGGATTTTGTGCAATATCATGAAAGAGAATTTGCAAAAATGAAAAAGCTGATGAACTTGCTAGAAAAGTTACATGACCTGAATCTTTCTGCTGTATTCCCAAATCAGCTGTTGATTCGGCTTTAAAATCTGGAAATACACGAGATGTATCTCATATTCGGAGTAAGTTCCAGGTCCCATCCAAGATAGACCAAAAGAACAATCAAGCATTAATCCCCTTAATACACGATATAAACCCTAATGCCCAAAACACACGTGCAGAATTCACTGCGCAGCAGGATTAGAATACACATGTTCTTATGTGGTGAAACAAATGTAAATTCTGCAGTCACCGCAGCACTGCAACATGTCTCTATTTCTAAATTCACTGCATAGCAACGCAGTGAATTAAATTAAGTAAACTTGGCAGCATCGAATTTTTAAATTCAGCTACTGATGCATTCGAGGAAAAGAGAGACGGGAATTATTTGTCGTCTTTGTTTCACTCACATATTTTTACCCTCAATGATGGCAACCGCTGCAAATTGAATTCTGCACATGTGTTTCATCTGCAGTACTGCATGCAGTGAAGCATTCAGAATTTCTGCACATGTATTTTGGGCATATGGCTAACTTTTGCAGAAATGCAGGGTTAATACCTTGCGAATTCCTGAGTGGAAATCGTTGGTTTATACAGGCTGTAAAATGTTCGCTTTTACGTCAAAGGCATACCAAGGACGCACCACAAAGCCCTTTCATGTCGAAATAGATTGAAGATGAAGACGACGTATTATTATGTAGCTTCTTTAACCTCATTCTTGAAATTTTTTTAACAACAACAGCATCCAAAATTCGCCCTTTTCAACTCGTTTTAAGTGTGTGTAGCTATTTAAATTAATTTTTTTTCTGAACCAATTATTGTCATATACTCATAAATAGGCACTTAATCTGGCTTAGAAAATAAGGCTCTATTATATCTAGGTAATCTAATCAAACTCTTGAATCCCTTTCTTGATTATTATATTGATTAGTTTTATTGACTTTTATTCCCAACATATATACAACCAACCGTACGCTTATTATTATTATTATTATTGCAGACAGTATTCAACTAAACAAGGGTTGACCAGAAATCCACTAATATTTTAAACGATCAGACGATGTTTTGTATGACTAATATCAAATTGTCTTACAAAAAAAAGTACAGCCAGCTAAAAAGTTCGACTAAATCCTGCAAAGATTCGAAATGAAACCATATAGGGTAGCATCATAATCAAATACTTCCTATCTCATGGCGCAGTTGTCAAGAGTCAAGACGATTAATTAGAACCTTTTTGTCGTGAGACAATCTCCATCCTCTCCATTCATTCTCAATCGCATAATGCTTTGCTGAAATAAAAGATACAGAGAATAGATACAACAAAAGGTGTGAGCCACAAAAACACAACGCGTCACAATTAGTGAAAATCACTCAAGCGCAGCCCCGAATTGGTATAAAAGGAAATAGCTTTTAGCGAACTGCTATCAGATTTGAATCCCAAGTATTCACAAGAGGAGCAAACTCAAATCAGTGATTTTTGAAATCAAACATTGGACTATAATCGTACAAGACCAAATAACATACTTCAATATGAAACTAACGGTAAGCATCACTCGATAGATATTCACATAAATAATGTAGATAATCTAGATACAAAAACCTGATTTACTAAATTGTACATTTCTTCTCTATTACAGTTAATTTGTACATTCATACTCTTTGTACTGGTATGCAACTTGGCAGTCTCAACAGCCTATCCAACAACATATTTCATTGATGGAGATGTCAGAGACTTCAGGGACTTGGACTATGACAATGACAATACTTATAATTATAGAAATAGCCGTCTTCTAAGGAGAATTGACGACTATGATGATGATAACTCAGTTTACTACAAGCAAGAATCTGCTAAGGCACCGATTCGTAGAGCAGATTCAGAAAGCGATATCGCCTATAAGTATACACCACTTGTTCGTTACAAGTCCACGCGTACCCAACGCAAGAAGTTGTTCGTTCCAAATCTGTTTGGTTAAAGTGTTGGATGTGGTTGTGGATGCTAGCTGATATGAACCGGAACTTTTTTAGGAAACGAGAGCACAGACTGATATTATTTTTGTAATACGTTTTGACTGAAATTATTTAACTTCAACGTATTATATAAACAAAAAATGCCATTATTTTAATTTATATAAAAAATAAACACAAAATTGTTATAGAAATTACATTTGGTTTCAATTTAATTTAAAAAGATGATATTTCTATTGCACTGCAGTGCTAATAATGTTTTCTTTAAACTTCTGGGATCAAAATTTAGGCCGTGAAGAATAGTATACATCAAAATGTAGGGTAGGTATATTTATATTAAAAAGGAGGTATAACGAGCAACATAGGACGATACGTTTGGAGGCTATCGTGTTTTCAAATCAAATCGATTCAGAACATCATCCGGATTCAGAATATTGTATACTTTATGGGGTCTCTGGTGCCTTCTTCTTGGCGTTACAAATGTATAAAAAAAAAACAAATAATGAGCGGAGGCATTACCATCCATAATGTTGAATTTGTTTAAAAATATGATTACTGTATCAAATCGTATCTTAGCTTCCTTTCTTTTCCTACCTTAAGTCCACATAACTAATATTACTTACTTAGGTCGTGCTACAGACGTGGGCTGCAACTAATACAGGAGGCTAGGTTAGGTTAGGTTTATGGGTTGGCAGAGTATTGTAAACCCTGCTGTACCACACTTAGGTCCTTGTGAATCCATTTTGATGCCATTTTAAATGGGAGTTAACCGTTGGTGCATCCTGATATCCTAAGAAACATGTAAAGATCAGAAAGTGAGATATCAGAACGTTCTTGTAGATCATGCCAGTAATGAATTCCAAGTGTTCTGTTCTTCGAGTGACAGAGACTCAGATAGTGACAGGGGAAGTGAAGTATGTCCTCATGGACCTCTTCGTCTCCGCAGCCTCTACATTATATCGTCATCTTTGATATTTAGTTTCATTGAATGGTTTCTTAGGAGGTTATGACCCGTTAGAGCCGCTACCAACTTAGACAGCGATCACCTGTCAGAAGCTTGAACGCTAACTGCCTCCAAATTTGCATTTACAGTTGGTTGGCAATACTTTACTGAGCTAACAAAAAATACAAAAATTTGTTTACCATTAGGCGCACGCCTAAAAATCTGTAACTATGTGCACAAAATTACCACTATTCGGTAATAGATCCATGTAGTATCACGAAGGACCAGTTGTTGGAGTCGAACCGAAAATGAAATGACACCGCCGTCGTTAAAAGTAGAAACTTGGTCTTATTATGTACGATCTAAAGTCGATCCGAAGGCTCAAGGGCCCAGCCCATAGAATCCGTCTCGTACGTTACGGCAACGTACTCGACTGACAGGTTGATAGATTACACAGCAGGGCCCTATTTCATAAACATTGACAGGTGACAATTCGACAAATTTGTCGCACTTGTCTGATAAATTTTCATTTCATAACATATAGACAGGTGACATAATTGTCAGTTAAATACCACGACAAATTTGTCATGATTTTTTTGTCATTGTCAGATTTTGACAAATTTGTCGCGACAAATTTGTCATGACTTTTTTTGTTATTGTCAGATGTTGACAAATTTGACGTGACAATTTGCTCATTTTCAGATG
This sequence comes from Cheilosia scutellata, assembly GCA_955612985.1. Lineage (NCBI taxonomy): Eukaryota > Metazoa > Arthropoda > Insecta > Diptera > Syrphidae > Cheilosia > Cheilosia scutellata. Next base: position 59,375,115 of record OY015314.1, read on the forward strand.
TTGACAAATTTGTCGTGACATACGCAACATCAACTGTATTTTATTATCCCCTATGATTGATCTGTATTGTATAACAATCAAACGTATATTATACAGTACTACCTCGATAATGTGAACTAATTAAAACATGGGCAGTTCACATTTTCGAGGGGTTCACATTTCTGGATACGAACAAATTCGTTGCATTTCATGCTTTTTGGAATGATCTGTGACTTGATTTTTGAAAAATAAAAGGAAAGACACAAAAATATAGTAGGTAATTTAACTTTAAAAAAAACTGAACCCTCCTTATGGCACGCGCCGTATTCACAAATAAAAGAAAAAAGAAACTGAGGTCTCAGCGCGCACTCGACGTCTTGCCAAACAAAAAAATGTATGTAGAGGGACACCACCGATTTTTGACAAAATATATTCCGCTGCTGTTTTCCCGACATGAAATTTTTCCTTAAATTGAAAATCACTTAATGCAACAAAATCATTATTTAGTCTTTCTTTAAAATGACAATTGCGTACTACACGAAATTGCATTATAGATTCTTCATCACTTTCACTTGAAGAAAAAATATTAAGCATTTTAAATCGTACTTGTCACTTCACTCTCAATTCTTGACCGAGACTCAATCGCCTGTCGGAATTGTCAATGACATACTGACAAAATTGTCAATAGTACAATTTTATCTGTCCCATAAAAAAATTGTCACGACAAATTTGTCAGAGATTTCATGACAATTCTCGAAAAATTCCTGACAATTCATTGTCATGACAATTTTTTTATGAAACCAAAACGTGACAATTGTCGGCTATTTTGCGACAATTCGACAAAATTGTCTAATTATTTATGAAACAGAAATTTGACAATTGTCGCATTGTCAGTTGACAAATTGTCACCTGTCACCTGTCGCAATTGTCAATTTTTATGAAACAGGGCCCAGGTTATTGAATGTGACATATAAGCAGCGCTAGTGCCGGATGCGACGAATAAAGTAGGTTTATACTTTCTACTTTTCTGTCCGTCGCATCCTTTGACAGTTGTTGGCACAGCGTGAGTGGAAACACTTTCATTGGTGGAAATATTGAGATAATGAGAGAAACTGTCAGTTAAATCAAAATAATTTTGTGGATATTTTCGAATTTAATAAATTGCATATTGTTTTGCAGATTCCAAGAGCGGACTGCGGCAACGGATTCGATAGGACTGTTCGTTGGGCCCTTCAAGCCACATTTTGGCTTGCACCATATCAACGTGCGCAGGCCACATATTGTGAATAGGGCTTAAAGTTTATTAAGTATACGGGTCATAGACCATATCCCACCTACCCCCGAAAGTTTTCAATACTTTCCAACTATCTTTCTTATTGATTAACAGCTTCGGAAACATTTTTGACAAAATAAAAACTCACCCATGTGAGCAATTTTGTTGTCTGTGCTGGAATGACCGGGGATCGAAATCGAATTGCCGTATCGCTGAACGAGGTTCACGGAATTAACCGTGCAAAAACAAATTTAGCTACGTATTGTTCGTTCACGGATAAGACGATTCAGGCACTGCTCCATTTCATAAAAGGTGAGTTCGGGATAATGTAGTCCATGGGATGGCCATTGGCCTGCTATGTCAGATGAGCGATTTAAACAAATCTCCTTTTCTATGTCAACATATAGCCAAATTTTGTACTTTTTGACAAATGGCGTCAGTAAATCGCATTCCTAAAAGATGGAAAAAATGAATCACCGATTCCGATTCGGATTCTGCAATTGCTGTAAAAATATTACGTGGAATTATTATACATATTAGATAACTGCCACAACGTATACCCATTTAACAATGCATGGCTGATATTAGTATGATCCTACTAAATTTCGCACTCCATAACTATTTAGCAAACAGTTCTATTCGTAATAGTAAATTGTCACCAACTGTCATATTATTAATTTATTACCACAATTTCCGTAAATACCTGATGACATCGAATTTATTTAATTTGGCACCACCTGATTGACTCACAGCTATGACTCGAAAACTGCGCACATTATGACTCATACACCCACACTTTCATATATCCGTCAAATCGAGAATTGCATTTCTAAATAATATAGGACATACCTAATAAACATATGCAAAAGTAACTATCTTCGAAGTAATAGTATTTCTCACCAATTAGTTTGCAGTCACACTCAGATATGATATGAGCAGAGCACTTGTAAATATTTTGGTAATTGCACTAGTTCAAAAGTGCATTCTATCCAATTTACATCCGAGTGCTAATATGCAGCGCTGTTCTAGTCTAATTTACATGCAATCACGGGTCGGTGTTCGTATATAAAAGCAAAATGCACTCGAAATCTTAAAGCAAACTCAAATAAAAGCGTTTACGGAACTGACTTCACGGAATCCGTCATAAGATGCTGCAGGTTATACTACTTGTAAGTTTTGTTGTTTTATTTTACAAAACAAGTGCGCGTAGGAGTAAGAAGGTGTTTTCTTTTTCTTTTTCAGAAAGGCATGCTTCTACTAAGCGTGGGAATGGTTTGTGACATCGCTAATGGCGTTCCGCTGAATGAGTTCGATACCGAAAAGTCAAGTGGTGGAGAAAGCCTAAAAGTAGAACTACTGACACGGCCCTTTGAAGAGGATTCGAATATCCTGCTGACGTTGGTGGGAGACAAGGCAACAGATGATCTAGCATTCGATGAGAATTCAGATGACCTAGAACTAGCTGAAGTTAATGTATTTAGACCAGTCTTTCGGTATCGAGTTGCTGTTTCGAAAAAAGTTAGGGGTCCGCAACAATTTTAGTTACCAGAAAGTTGTATAAAATGTTTTAGTGTTTTGGCGGATGTAGCTAGGAATACCAAAGATTTCATGTTGTTCTGTTAAGTGCATGTTTGTGTGTGGCTTGTGTGTTTGTACATATATTTTCAGTATTAGAAATAAAAATATCAATAAATAGCGTAACGACTACAATTATTGGCACCCCTAAGGAAATCTGAACTTTGATCAACTATAACATTTTCGTTTATAGAGTTATTTGAATCTGTTGCATACAGAAGTATAAATTATTAAATTGCTCGTTGATTAAGTTTTATAAATAACGGTTTAGTCATTGAAAATATATTTAAAATGCCAATTTAGTAAAAGCTTACAAAAAACCACAATTATTGACACCCCCAAAAACTACAATTATTGGTACTCTTTAAACAGAAAAACATCATGTTTATTATTTTATTTACATTATGCTTTCAAAATGTTTTATTTAAAATTATAAAATAAAAGATAAATATAAATTAAAATATAGATAAATGTTTTTCAAAGGCAAATTAACAGAAAATAGTATTTTCTTCGTTGGAAATTAAATTAATTTAAATAATTATTATAAAATTAGTATTTTGTAAAGGAAACTAACAAAAATTTGTTTTTAATATTATTTAAATCATTGTAGAATTTAATAAATTCAAGAAAGTAAAATAGTATGTATTTTTTAAAAAAGGCAACCGAAATAACCGTTAAGCAATATGTATGAATATCATAAAGATGTTAGATCTTTTTGCTCTGAACAAACCTGAAATTGGTGCAGAAAAACGCATTTACCCCAAAAATCAATGAATAACGGTTGCATTATACAACTATTGGCACTCACAAAATTACAACTATTGGCAGTGCCAATATTTGTAGCTTCATAGGATGTAATTATTGGCACCCCCTGCCAATAATTGAACACCAGTTTTTTTTAACCCAATTATTGGCACCCCTTTTATTAATAAAACAATAACTTTTTTAACAAAATATATTTACAAACGACTTATTTAATGCATACTTATAATAAATAAAGCAAGTTTTCATTAAAAAATATAAAAGGAAGTAATGAAAAAAAACTTACAAATTTATACGTCCTTAACCAAAACATTGAAAATTTTGAAGTTTTGATTTTTTTGTCGCACGTGATTTTACTTTCACTTATAAAACAGAATTGGAAAATGTCTCCAAACTAAAGACACACAAATATGAGAAAAATGTGCAAATTTAAAATAAAAAATAAATTGACTTATTCGAACAAAGGGTTATTGAGAAAATCACTGTTGAAGGAGGGGTGCCAATAGTTGGGTCAAAAATTGGGGTTGCCAATAGTTGGGTCAAAAATTGGGGGTGCCAATAATTGTAGTCGTTACGCTAGTTGAAGTGTGTCCATGAATTGAATTGCTTAAATATGCCCATTTTGCACCATCTTTCGAAAAACTTTTGACCAGCGTGCATTTTTCACTTCACAGATTGTGTATATTGTGAAAGTTTCAGCTAAATCGAGCGACTACTTTCTAAGTGTAGATAAAAAGCGTTTTTCTTGTATGGCAGGTGACACGAGGGAAAATGGCAAATAATACAAAGACAGACAGAAAAGATCAAAAGACTAAAACCGTCGTTAATGAAAAAAATTACATTTAGGTATGAGTGATAAGAACCTGAGCGCCATCATGCGATTAAAGGCCTCAACTAAACTTATATGAAATAGGAGTAAAAAACCAACTACAGAACTATGTAAAGCTACTTGACGTATGATCAATGGATCCTAAAGGAATGGCGATCTAGGGGAATACATTACAAAATTTAAAATCCTTAGGCTGTGTGTCAAAAAATTAAGCAATATGATTTTGTATCTTGCTCCCGGGGTAGGGTAATTTTTTGACAGCAAAAAACAGAAAATTCGTTTTCCAATACGATAGCAGGTGTGTTTTTCTGAAACCTCGCTAGCCAGTAGAGGTACATTTCACATGTTAAATAAAACAACTACATGTTGGCTTTGACTTTTGACTTTCTCTCCAGCAGGAGAGCTGCTGGCTGGCAGCTGGCTAGGAATTCACAAACAGGCAGAAAGCAACAAATGGCTTAGCTTAGAAAGCAGTTGGTGGCACTGCGAAATTTCACTGACACCTGCACAATAAGGGTATTCACTTATGTCGTTTTCGGTTGGTCGTCCAGAATTGTCCGGAAGCAGTACGCTTCTGAAAGCGTTCGATTGGCACTTAACTGACAGTTCTTCTACTGAAAAGAAGGGAAATTTGCTTCTGGATTTGAATTAAGAATCGCGGAGAGTTCTTCCCGACGGTTCTGGACGACCAACCGAAAACAACATTAATCTGATAAATTTATGCAGCTCGTAAATGTATAAAACTCTGCAGTGCTAAGTGAACACCCCTTGGAAATGTGATTGCGTAAATCGCGTAAATCGACTGTAAATCTGGAATTAAAAAAACAATTCATACGACTGTCTGACAAAGTTTGACATTTGTGATTTGCGTAACTTTTCGCGATTGATTTCCGAGCGGTTGAGGTCTGCGTAAACTATTCTCTATACAAAATCTGACAGTTCATTTCCGAGGTGGTAAATTTAATATAATAATAGTGCCATCAATGCCAGTTTAATTTCTTGAGGAAATATCGGAAAAACGATTGGTAAATATTCTTGGGAATGCCCCAATTCCATATTATCGAACATTTTCACGATATTTCCTCGGATATGAAATAACAAATTCAGATGGCCATTTTGAATACCTACAAACATTTACTTCAATATCGGTGGTATTGAGTTATGGTTACACATTGAATTGTTCGCGACTGCTTTAGATGTTCCGTGTCCTCCACGTACAAATAATACACTCCTAAAATGCTGCAATGACCGGCTGGTGAGGTTATTTTCGTATCGGATTGGGTATACTATTAGGCCTAAACATTCGAGTAGCTCTACCTGTATATAATTTTGGTATTGATTTAAAAAAAGGGGAATCCCCGAGCTGTTATAATAATATAAAATGGATCCATTACGACAACATCATTCAAATGACAAACGTTTTATTATCTGCTCATAGTTCATTTTACTCGTGCACTGAAACAACAGGACAATCGATTGTGGTGGATTAACTGCACTTCAACGAATGTAAGTGATTTTTTGAACAAAGTGTTTTGTTGTGATATTATTAAAAGATACCTAATAAAAGTGGAACAGTGGATTTTGTCTTTATTCGTCTATATCATAAAAAGGCGTATGAATATTAGAACTGTTTAAAATTGAATAATCTTAGCATTAATTTGTGACGCAATTAAATTCAAAGTAAGTTCGTAATAGTAATACATCTGTGCACGAACTACGTACCTCCGGCAATACGCTTACGGAATTTGTTTTTGTTTCGAATGTAAAAATAACTTAAACCTAAACTATACCATTCGGTCCCTGTTATTTTTTTTTTAATCTACCTTTTTTTTAAATGTGTATCTAGATATATAATTATGAAAAGTTAACCAAATTATAAAAACAAATTCACATCAAGGTAATACATAAAGAATAGTTAGTGACATCTTAATTTAAGAAAAATAGAGGTGACGCCACATTTGATAATTTAAATTTTAAGTTTGTGTGGAGTATACAAAGGCGGATATAAAGAAAAAGAAAATATGTAGATGTAAAGAAGAAGAAAAAAATAATCAAGTTTAGGCATTTTTATAAAATTTGTTTTATATGATAAGTCTGGGTTTAACCTTTTAAGTGTTAATTTAAAGTAGATATATTAACTGAAGTCTTAGGACTTTGGTTTAAGTGTTTCGTTTGAAACGATGCAATGACTCAATTAAATTCTAAAAGCTGTCCCAAGTCCCAAATCGAAACGACTTACTCGTAGCGACAATGAGATTAAAAACACTCACGCGATCAAATCGAAATCAATGCCAATGCCACGCTGACTAAAGTGCAGCATGCCAGTGATGCCAACTCTAAAATGTGATTTCAGAGCCAGAAATGTGAGTGGCATATAAAAGTGACACAACGAAATCATGAACGAAAAAAAATGCTCTGCTTTTCGTTCGGACAAATCATTGTCCGGGAGGTTAATTGCTAGCGAAAATTGTACATTCCTTTTTTATTCGCGGTTGTTTTTTTTTTTTGTTAAAAACGGAATCTCACGAAGTGGACGATATTGAATTTTGAATTGAAGCAGCAATATCAGGAAAATGACCCACCGCCAGTAGGTACCATCAGTGCAGCAAAAGCGAAGAATCAAAAGAAAATCCGATTTGATTCATTGAAATCGCTTTCAATAGGCGCGTTTTTTTTTGCAATCCTATATGGGCTTAGCAAGTTTTCCATACAAATCGTTAGCCCGGATAATCATCGGGGCTTATGACTTAGCCCAGATAAAAACTGTGCTACCAATCTACGATTGTTTTAAATGTTATCGAAAGTGCTATCGATTGTGTCATAAATGACGTTAATACCCAATTCACAATGGCGCTTTGCCGCTTGCGTGCGTTGACAGGCGTTTTAGAAACTTTACCGTACTTTATGTCAACGCGCGCAAGCCGCACTTTTCCAAAACTAAATGGCGCTTCAGAGCGTTGGCGCGTTGAGAGATTAGAGTAGGAGAGATTGAAAGTTCTGTTTGGTTTATGTTGCGTACGTACGTTATGTACGAATTCAGAGCAGAATGCAACTACTCCTTTTTGCTTATAATTGTTATTTTAATGCACGAATTAAGACGAAATTTGTTCAAAATAGTAAAAAAAATTCATAAATAAATATCAATAAAATGTATTTTCACTTTTATTGTCGTGGAATATTTTTGTGGAAGAATTGCCTGTGCATTCAATGTACACAGGTGCATGCCTTCACATGAAAGGCGTTTCAGGCGAGACAGGTAGATTTTTAGTTTAGTTGAGAAAATATGGGTAAATTACATCGAAAATCCCTTCCCTTAAAATTGTGAATTGATTACTTTGTGGAATACTTCTTGTAAAACGATTTAAGTGAGCAATATTAACAAATGGACAGTATTTATCTGAGCTGTGGAAAGAAGTTCAGTCACTTAAATAGAGAAGTGCAATTTTGTTAAAAAGTTGGTTTGGCTATTTAAAAAAAACCCCTATTAATAAATTCTCAAATATGGATATCGACGATTTACCTGATTTTTCAATTTATATTTTATTTCAATTATATGTATACATTTGGTGGTATGCTGGACATTCGGACGATTGCGATCGCAGGTACTGCTTCTCGTCGCTCGCTGGGTTTTTACCACATCCGGTCAGCCATCGGACAATGCATATTGAAAGGATTTTATGACCTAATAGGGGACATTTTTTTGCTATATTTCCGCGAAGATCTGCGCTGTCTTGTACAGACATTTTTTATGTTCCTATGTACGGACTTCAAACCCTACCAGCCGATTGAGGTCAAATTTACAGGGAATCTTCGATATCTATTGGCCAGAGAATTCCCGTGAAATTGGGTCAAAGTCGGACAAAGGTGCGCATATTCATGTGCATTGTCCCGATGGACAATAAAAAATATATCTAAGCAATGCAATTCATTGGCACGAGCAAACCTGGGCGGGTAAACCAAGTAATAAAATAATACCTATCATTTGCACATCGCAGGAAATTAGATTTACCCTCAACTAGAAAAAGAAACTATAAATATTCTAAACAAAAATGTTTATCTTGTTAATAAATTGTATGAAGAATAGAGTAGTTTCAGACAAAATTGAAATATCAAAAGCGTGTACATTACATTTGAGCACATATTTTTTTTTCCAACAATCTAAAGAAATCACTAGTAGCATTACAACAAAAATAATATTCGTCATTTCCACACAGTAAAATAATTAATTTGTATTGAAAATACCTCATAGGCTACTAAAAACGAGTAGGTACGTATATACCTAAGTGAATCCATGCAACTCCAACAATGAACGGCATATGCTCTAACACTTTAAATATTATCAAATCGAACAAACCAAACCGAAAGAAAACGTCAAAGCCGTCCAACGCCACTGAAAGTAGAAAGTTGCTCTACTTGGGCGCCGCGTTGAACTTTACGATATTTACGATCACAACGCGACCCGAAGCCTGAAGCCGCATTCTGGCTTGCACCATATGAAAGCATTGGTTCTACTCTATCTGTCAACGCACGCACGCCGCAAAGCGCCATTGTGGCTTGGGCATAATTTGTTAACCAAAATAAATAGGGGAGACTGGGGCACCTTTGAACGCTGGCATTTTGAACATTGCCAATAAGGCAACATTTAAAAAATATTCAAAAGTACATATTAACCAAAATTTAAACTTGGTAATACCGTCTTCTTTAGTCGTCAACGACTTTCGGATATCCTTTCGCCTGGAAGCAGCTGCGTGAGGCGGTTTTTTATGCTTAAATTGCATATATTAATTTTCTATTTGTAAAGGATCATTCACATGGGAGCGAAGGAACGAATTGTTGAAATGCGAACAAACCACTTTTTATGCATTTAAAAACAGAAAATTGCACATTTTATTATTCCAAGAGGAGGATAATTAATTATTCAATCAAAATGTATTAAGAAAATAAGTTTATAAACAGTTTAAATAGCGAAATTTCGAATTCAAAACATTTTGCCGCGATCAAAAAGACCCTTGACGCGAATTGTCAAAGTTTATTCGCAATCCACATCACTTAATTCGCTATTCACCAACAAGCGAATAAAATATTCGTTTGAACTTAACATCAAATTAGACATTGCGGGTAGAAACTGATGGCTGAAATTCGCGACTACCTCGACCTAGAAAAGTGTTCATGTGAACGGACTGTCAAAACTTGCGAATATTCGTTCGTTCGTAGGTAGTTTGTCGCTCTCATGTGAATGGTCATAATTACATAAAATGATTTTATGGTGAGTTTTTCTTTTTGTTTAAAATATATCTTTAACGCACAGCTTCATTTGGAACCGTATAAAGGTATGTTTTTTGGCACATTTTTCTGTCGCTTGGCCTATCGGAGCACGTTTGAACAAGTGGTTTGCTTCTGTTAAGTCGTTTTTGATTTTTTTATTTAAAAAAAAATAAAGTTAATTTATTTTATTAAAAAATTACAAAGCTCATCATCAACAAATAAAATATGGACAAGAAAGATTGCAACTCAAAATTTGGATTTAGGAAGAGACACTGGGACCAGAGTGGGACTGCTGAAATGCTACAGTGCACGTAAGGAGTTGTGCACTGCCACTGATTCACCGCTGGAACTTGAATCGTCCTGAATTATCCACTAAAAGGGCAAGCACATCCACTACGTCCTGCTCTTACGGCCGGAACTTGCTGTTGCTGCAGAGCTTGCCAACAATAAACAAAGCATCTGAAACTAAAATGTATTTCTTATCACTTGGAAACTATTTTATTATGCATATAGCTACCTTTTTCTCGTCTTTTATCAATTTAAAAACTAATTGACTGCCTGCAATTTTTTTTTTTTGTGAAGACTGAAAAAAAAAAACAACTGAAAAGTCAAATGTCAACTAGCATTTTGTTTTGTCAACTAGCATAGTGCTGCCAATTCACGTTTTATCTAAGCCTATAAGGATTGCAAAAAAAAAACGCCTAATGTCCTCGTTATACATTTTAAAATAAATTCTTTAATTTTAATTATCATTGCTTTCAGTTTCAAAATCCAAATTCTGGCTGTTATCAAAAATGTCACATATCACTTCTGTAGCAGGTGATGGAATTTTCTACAAATTATTTTCCGGTGTATTTAAGCCTAGTATTTACGCTGGTGTTGTGAAACGACATTGGGTCGTATGAATAAATCGTAGCAATTGCTTTTACTCAGACTAAATGTCAAAATCGAAGCAATTGCTAAGCTTCGTATGAATAAAAACTGATTTGAGTTAACTACAACTTTTGACATCTTCGAAAAGCGGCGCCACCGACCTTTTACTCAGATTGGTATGAATAAAACGTGGAAGACAAAGGTATTGCTACGAAAATTCCGAGTCTGCTATTTTGTTGACTCAGCATTTTTGCTAAATATTTTGCGCGCACATTTTTTTGCAAAAATAGTCTAGCCTTGTAAGTTACAGTGTTTTTTTTTTTTATAAATATATAGTTAAAATAATTTTTGCTTGTGAAAGAAACAAAAATGGATGCGATAAGTTGGCACATTTTACCTGTTTTGCCTACTGTTAAACAGGTAACGTTCGTGAAAAAAAAAACGGTATAAGGAAGGACACATGCAGTGAAGTAAATGCTTTGTTCGAATTTTCGAACTTACTTTAGCAAAGTAAGTTTTTATTCATACCGATTTAAAGCATTTGCTAAGTGATTTTACTTTGCTACCACCTTTTACTCAAAGCAAATGCTAGTTTTTATCTTTGCAAAGAATAGACGCAGCCATCTTTTTCTGGATCTGTTTCAGTTTTGTGTAGCTGAGCGAGCAACGTAAACCGAACCAGAATTTACAACAGAACGGAAAAACTTTCTGTTCTGTTTCAGTTTCTGTTCCTGTTTCTGTTCTTTGTCACTTGGTGCCTTTAGACTACCACGTTTTATTCATACTAATCTGAGTAAAAGATCGATGGCGGCGCTTGTCGAAGATGTCTAAAGTTGGAATTAACTCAAATCAGTTTCTATTCATACGAAGCTTAGCAATTGCTTCGATTTTGAGATTTATTCTGAGTAAAAGTATTTGCTACGGTTTATTCATACGACCCATTATGTAGGTATTCATTTTTCTCATTCAGCTAGTAGCTATCAAACGCCTGTTAATTTCACTTTTTGAAAACTTGTGCAAGCACCTTAAAGTGGTTGAAAACCCAACGTCCAACATTTCCTTTTTTCTGCACCCGTGCCATCTCTTTTTCAAAATCTACACCAAACACTCAGCCAGATGATTGCTGTGGCTGTCACTCGGTTTGTGCATATGGATATGTGTACATTGTGTTTTGTAAAAAATAATCTTTGGTGTTTGGAGTTTGGTGTAAAATTGGTAATTCTGATTTTAATTATTGTTTGGCTGACTTTTGCTCATACCGCTGTGTTATAGTTTTAAAATTGTTTACCATATTCAACTAAACGTAATCACTATCAATATTTTAATACACAAACATAATATTGGCAAGCCTGCCTGTTGTGATTCATTTCACTTAAATGAATATTTCTCTTACAGTGTTTTTTTATCGGATCGAATTAGTTTTTGCGTTGTTTGTACCGTTTCGACATCTTTGTGTGAACTCCTCCATTTTTATCGAATAAATCGAGGAAACGCCAACGAATTTGTTTAACTCCGTCTAAATTAATTTATACAAAAATGTCGGATGAGGAATCGTTTGTAATTTTGGGCACATCGCCAACTCCTTCAATGTTGACTCTGAATTCGTTGCCCATATCTCAGCCGGATGTATCCGTAAAAAAGGAAACTGCAGAGATTGCATCTATCAATGGATTAAATAAGGACAATAGGGTCACGAATGCATTATTGACCACTTCAACGTCTTCAAATACAAGTCAATATAGTGTCGTTCATAATGGTGGTGCACCAAGTGTCAATGGAAAAAATGTTACCGGTGATGAATTGCAAATGGATTGTACAAGGAATAACCCCGTTGAACAGCCGTTATCAAACGGTATGCAGACCTCTGCTACATCGAAATCAATGAAGCAATCTACGGCTGCTGCGAGCGGCAGCAGTAGCGAGTCATCACTAGCGGCTAGTTTTATTCTTGGTGAAGTCAATTCAGATGTGCTTAAGGCCAGTGTTTACTCGCAATTTCCGAGTATTTCAATGGAAGCCTGTGCTGAGGATGTCGTAAAGCTACAGGTTCTTATGTCTGAGTATATGGAATTGAAAAGTAAGTATCCCGTGAAACGTGTTTTCGTTTGGAGTTCGAAGTATGGCTAATGTTGTATTTTATTTTCAGAAACTCTAATGAACACTAACTTGACCATGAAGCAGTTTTATGATCAGACACAGCAATGGAAACAAGATGTCAAGGCTACAGAAGAAAACCAAAATATTGAAATCGCTAAGGTTGGTAGATGTTTTATTGTTTAATTTTTATTCACATTGAAACAATTTCCTCATAATGTGACAATTAGCTTGATGACTCATTTTTATGACAATAATGATAATGCATTGTCAAAAAGGGTCTTTTTTTTTATCAACTACATAATATAGAAGTAGTAATAATCTTATCAGTCAATTTATGGATTACAATAGTAGTTGAATTATATTTTCTATTGGTGTCAACTCCTTATGGAACATGCGAAAATCGTACTGTGCCCGCAGAAATGAAATCGAAAAGCAAAAAACACTAACACTTTGTTGTATAAATATTAAATTTTGCTTTTATATTGCATCATGTCCGGATGGTTCAAATGAATCATTAGCCAAGTATGTCTAAGCATTCACATGTCAAATTTTGTCTTGTAAATATATTTTGGAAACCACACTGCTGACACACGCAGTCGGGTATTTCACGTTTCTCTATCCACATCCACACTCGCCTGCGATCATCTTCTAAGAGTGTTTATAGGGTTAGTGTGTTAAACGGTTATAAATCTTGACATAGCAGCATGAATGCCAGATCCTATATTCTATATTTCGTTTACGACACTGCTTGACTAATTTAGATTTTATAATTGGTGCATGTACACAATGATATCAATCTATACCGGTCTAATCTAAGCACTTCAATAGCTTTACGTATGAGGTATGAGTATGACTGATGACTAAATCCAGCTCCTTCGACATGACATTTACCAATCCGATTTGTATTGTTTTCAAGTGAGTTTCCATGTTTCTGTGACTCCTTTCCTTTCTTTTGGAGTTCAAAGTGTTAACTGCATATTTTCTTAAGTCAATAGACTACCTATGTACGTCGTAACAAATTTTTGCGTAAAAAAAGCTACGTCGGAACGAGGTTCTAATGGTAAATATGTATTTCGAAACTGTTCCAGTGGTGAATGTAAACCGTGCCCGGATATCGGATATTTGAATTAGCACTTACTTGTGCCTTATCCCAGCAGAGCCAAACTGATTCATTTCTCACATTACCCGCCTGTTATGTGTGAACTAAAAAATTAACATTCTTCGTTTTCTCTTTTCTTTTTTAGCTTCGCAATGAAAATTTCGAGCTTAGAAAAGGTAAGGCTTGAAATTGATTTATCCCTTCTGTGCAACTATGCAAATTGTACCGTTTCTTTTCAGATCTTGAGGGCAAAGTCAAAGAATGGACTATCAACGAAGAAATCCGCAAGAAAGATTTCGAGGATCTTATTCAGAAACTTTCGGAGAAATCAGCACAGGTGCAAAATATGAGCGTGCAAATCCAAAAGCTCGAACAACAGCAATTGGTAAATTAAATCGCCCCAACTCACCGAATCATCTACAAAAAAGTCTACAACTGTTTTATTTTTTTATTCCCTTAATAATAAGGCATCCTTTGAATTTATTCCCAAGAATGCCGCCGCCGCCGCCACCGATGAAAAGGACTCAAAAGATTCACCCGAATATGTGTCTATTTTGGAGCACAATCGAGTTATTAACAAATTGTCAGAGGTGGTTGCCCAAAATTTAGAACTTAAGGATGTTGTAAGTTTGTCGAGGTATATTTTTTTAACTGTAACCATATCTAATCGGTGTTTCCTAGCAAAACCAATATATTGATGAAATCAATTGCCTCAAAGTAAATATGGTCGCCGCCGAAGAACTACAGAAGAAAGCACTGGCCGACATTAATATGCTCAAGGCCAACGACATTGACAAGAGCGAGATGTTTGCTAAATTCGAAGAGGACAGCAAGGCTAAAAATGTGGAAATTGATGTTTTGCGCAAACAATTGGAAATCTATTGCAAAGATTTCAAACTCGAGCAAGAGGCACGCGAGAATTTGGCCAACGAAAAAGATCAACTGCTCAGTGATTTGAGACAGTTGCAGAGGAAAAATCAGGAACTCATTGAAGAGGCCCAAAGGAAGTAAGTTGTTTTTTTTTTTTTTTTTTTACTTGTGATTGTAATTATTGAAAGTTTCTATTGTAGTTACGAGGAGCATGCCAAACAAATGGCAGCAACTGGAGCCTTTCCGAAGCCTAGGGCTACTCAATCAGTATCTACTTCGGCGTCATCTGTATCGACCAGTTCGTCACCAGCTACCTATGTAAGTTTTTTTTTGTTTTTGTGACACTTCAATTAAGAAACTCATAACTTGAACTATCCTAATAGCCACACTATAAGCAGGAGAACTATGCTTGCCCATTGTGTGGACAGACGTTTAAGACTCTGAGTGTCCTGCAGAATCATGTGAATCAATGTTTGGACGGACGTTAATTTTTAACCTAAACTATATTTAACGATTTTCATTTTAATTTTTCGTCGTTTTTGTGTAGTAGTTTTAAGTCTAACGATATAAAGACCGATTTACAAAGGATCTGTATTAGAAAGCACGAAATAGCACGCTTGTTATATATCGGTGAAAGGCCGATCAAGTCCACGGCGTAAGTGTGTTATTTTGTGTTTTCAATTTGATATATCCATGTAAATCGACCTTTAACAGCTCGTACCCTAACCTGGGTAAGCGAATATAATTTTGACATTAAAAAATTGTGATTTTATACGTAAATTGTTAAATATGAGTTTATGTGAACTGGTTTTGAATTAAGCTTTTTTTTTGTTTAGTTAAGCTTGGGAACGTTCTTCTTTTTCGACATGATTATTATTTGTTTTGCATTGCCAATGGCGATTATTTCGAAACAAAGTTGTAAACGTGCGATTTTGAGCAAAGAGGACTTCAACATTGTGCTTTTGTGTGTTGATTACTGACACATTAGGCATTTGTGTTGCGCTTGTACCAAACTGTTGAATTGTGGGCGAATATACATACAATTTTGATAAAGAAAAGGTGGGCCTTATCGCCTTATATAGCTTGCTCACAGAACTAAAACGATTTCACATACGAAACACGATGCATGTGGCGAATCGTTAGAAAATATTATTAAAGCCCATTCGAAGAAAAGAAAGCGATTTTTGTAGTTTGGATGGACGCTTATTTCAATTTTTTTTTTTTTCGAATGTTTCCAACTCAATTCAGTGATGAGTGTCTACTGTCCAGGTCCACCCTCAAATTTACAAAAAAAAAAAATAACTATTGTAAAAATGATTATTATTAGGACCTAGTTTGAATAACAATACACAATTGAGTTAGAGAGAACTACACATATGCACATTATCGTGTCCCACAGTTGAATTACTTTAAAACAGCCAAAAGTTACCAACAAGATTACATTTTTTTTTTTTTGACATTAGTTTTATTATTGGATGTTTATAAATTTACCCTTATATGAATACTATACATATTTGTATTATTATTGTTTGCACTGCTTATTTTAATTATATAAAAATATATATTGAAGCGTATGATATATTGTTTAAAAAGTCTTTAAATAATTATGGTATGTAATATGCTATGGATTTATTCGTTCACGTTATGAACGAACATTATAAAGTTCTATGAAACTAAACTAAACATATTAATTATTATCAAATGCACTGTTAAATTAGTCAACTAAAAAGAAATAAAACATAAATAAATATGTATACCTACAGTACGAAAAAAATAAAGTAGATAGAAATGTGTACTAAGTACATTTAAAAATGTGGTTAACCTTTGTGTATTTTTTTCTATTATTAATTGACAGCGTATGCAGAATGTTTCCAAGTTAAATATTAATACTTTAGGAAATGATTCTTGGGTATAATTTAAGGACTTTCTTTGGTGTACCTTGACCCATGCTGAACAGAAAGAAGTCTCTGCTAATAATTACTGCAGAAACGTTTAGGCTTCCATTTTAGAAGCAATAATCACCCTTATTCCGAGTGGCGTTTTACTTTCACGACGTTTGTCGTTATTGGAGGCGTTTCATTTTGGAAGACTTATGTCGTTTTCGATTGGTAATCCAGAACCGTCCGGAAGCAATCCGAACGCTTTTGAAAGCGTTCGATTGGCACTCAACTGTCAGTTCTTCTACTGAAAAGAAGAGAAATTTGCTTCTGGATTTGAATTCAGAATCGCGGAGAGTTCTTCCGGACGCTTCTGGATTACCAATCGAAAACGACATTATTCCCTAACTTCCACGACAGGGTACGACGTCGTCGGTAAGTAGTTCACATTCCACATACGATCCAAACGAGCTAATCAGGGGGTCTAGCACGTAACTTGATACAATCGAGTTCAGTCGATACAATCGAGCTCTGGCAGCACCTAATTTGTCTCAATCGATTATTCTCGATTGATTATCCTCGATTGAGACAAATTAGGTGCTGCCGGAGCTCGATTGTATCGACTGAACTCGATTGTATCAAGTTATCAAGTTGGTTGTATCAGTGTTTTGTTGTTTATCTTTTTCGAAATAAATTCTCAGTTTAATTATTTTCGGATTCCATGATGTTTTTTAGAATGTAAGGAAATCTTCATTGGACGAAATAAAAGGTAAGCTCGTGGAAAGTACCTACATGGTCGCCGTCTGTGCAGGCGATATAATTTGCTGCGACTGCGAGATTCTTGACTGAGGGTAGCTACCAGAATGGTGTAGGAAAACATTTTAAAATGATTTCACATTCGAAAAATCAAAAATGTGAATAAAGTGGAGTGTCAACATATTATTATAATAATAATGTGTGGCATGATGCTCCAAAATGCGTTTCGCCCCGATGTGGTGGGTGGGCTCATCAGTAGACGAACCACCACATCTGCCTAGACGCACATTTTACTCGATGTTTACCGAGACTATTATGTGATTTCACAGCCACAAGTGACTGTGAACCATACCATAAACCTAAACGTGTCTTCGGTCGAAGACAAAAACCGTATAGGATTTATTTAGCCGGATGCCTGGCGGAATCAAAATGATTTCACATTCGAAAAATCAAAAATGTGAATAAAGTGGAGTGTCAACATATTATTATAATAATAATGTGTGGCATGATGCTCCAAAATGCGTTTCGCCCCGATGTGGTGGTTCGTCTACTGATGAGCCCACCCACCACATCGGGGCGAAACGCATTTTGGAGCATCATGCCACACATTATTATTATAAGGAAAACATTTTAATTAAGGACGAGACGATCACAGCCTACATTTATAAAAAATGTTTTAAAGTGATGCTCACAAAAACTTTCTGCCAATCTTTTCCATTTCTTGATGGTGGTCTAGGCTGGGTCATCATTTAAGGCTCCTTTTAAAATCCCTTTGCCAATTAATTAAATTCCATTGAATTGTTTCTGGTTTGGTACTTATAACCCTTGAAAAGAATCTAATTAAATTGAATAAAATAACAATTCAAGAATTTAAATTTTCAGTCGATTTTCATTACTTGGCGTTCACTAATTTGTTAAGGACGGAAATCGTCGTTTTTCTTGTCGTTTTGTGGCGTTCAACGCCTTACAGAATGGCAGTGAAGTTTCTCACATGACGTTCGTCGTACGCCAATAGGTTCCACATGCCGTTCAGTGACAAATGGCTATATAGTGACGTAGTCAAAAAGCTCAATATACAACGACTGAGATCGGTGGGTCACGTGGAGCGTATGGACAACAACACACTAGTCCGTCGACCCTTTGGCCCCTATTGATAAATATAGAAGGCGTATTTTTTTGGGAAGTGAGTATAACAAAACCAAAAGTGAGTATAACAATTTTGTATGTAAAACCAAAAGTGAGTATAGGCGTATTTTTTTTATAGCTAGCTCACTTTTACTTTTACATGCAAAACAGGTATACTCACTTTTGGTTTTGTTATACTCACTTCTCAAAAAAATACGCTATATAACATAACCAAAAGTGAGTATAACAATTTTGCATGTAAAAGTAAAAGTAAGCTAGCTATAGATTCTCAAAAAAATACGCCTAGAGTATACCCCAGCGGCGATAATTTGAAGCCTTCTAGATACACAAATTTGATAGATCAGCGGAAAAATATACGGTAAAGAAGATAAGCGACATTAAATAATTAAATATTGTGAAAAATAAATATGTACATTTGTTAAACAAAAACATACAAATTAATTCTTAACTACTATACAATAAGGATGGCGGTTATTACAAAATAACCGGTTTTCAGTTATTCCGGTTTAATTTGTCACAAGTTTAACCTAGCGGTTATAACCGTTTAAAATAACCGGTGTTCGGTTAAACTGCATTCATGCTTTTTTTAACGAAAAAACATCTTTAAAAATACTAGGTATGTATGTGCGTATTACATTTTTAATGAAAATGATGGCCCTTATTGTGATTGTCGATCAGCGATCGTCACGACAATTGTCGATTGCATCGATTGATTTTAGCTATTCGTACGCACAAAAATTTTTCACTTCCAAGAGAAAGCATCGACCAGACATTTGTAATCGGCTACAAGCGACTGTCAAATCGACAAATATCAATCGCAATCGACAATCAAAGTTGTCTATCGATCGACAGTTGTCGATCAACGATCAACTATCGACACTCACAAGGGGCCTATATTTATGAAATGAAGACTAGAAAATTCAAGTACAAAAAGACTTTAATGAAATATCTGAAATAGGTACATATCAACATTTGAAATTAATAGATATGATAAATAAATCAACGGGTTGTAGTTGGCCAATATTTTTGTTCCAACCTACTCAAAAAAACCCGTTTAATAATATGTTGGTCTGTGAGTCGACTCCTCTCATCGGAAACAACATAATTTAATGTTAAAACCAGCCTTTCAGAAGCTACAGAACTTCCGACAAGAGATAAATATTTTTGACAATAAATGCTAATCCCGGCATACAAGTCTGGCCAAAAAAATAGATAACTCAATCTGGCCAGCAAAAAGGTTATTGAAGGTAAAGTCTCAGTTCATTCGGAAACGAATCTTCAAGTTACACGGGACTAGTCTTGACTACCACCTGCTCATGTGTTGACCAAGGAGGCTTCACTCTTTTAGTTGTTTCAGCCTCCTCACTTTGAATTGGTAACGGAGGTGAAAGCTTTCCAATTCCTATTTCAGTAAGTGGTGAGGCGAAAGTGAAAAAAGCAAATTTTACCCGCTTTTTTTTACCCTCTTATTGCAATAACCTGAAAAAAAAAAACACGGTTAACTGAAGTAAAATAACCGGTTTTCCCTTCTCTAGTTTACAATAATATATACATATAATAAAACTGTAGGAATTTTCTTTGCCTGTTAAAAACTCGAAAACTACTGGAAAGATTTCGATGAAACTTTTTTTAAAATGTTCCTTAAGACTGTGAGACTGCTATAGGCTATGTCGTTTATATCCATATGAAGCATTCAAAGTGTAATCTTAAATGGACCAAATATAAGTTTTTTTGTTTGCTAAAGGCGAGCGGCGCAAGGCGAGCACGGGTCAGCTAGGGGAAAATAAAGAAAAATCAACGAGCGTCTCATTTTCTTCCTTCACCAGCTTTGCACGAGCAAGTACATATCCAACTTTCAAGTCTTTGTAAGATGTCAGTTTGATTTCGTGGGGTTTTGAAGTCATCTTGGATGCATTTATGACCAGACCAGAGTTACATCACTGTTTGCTGAATCTGGTATCACACCAATAGTATAGACCCCACTAGCCTAGACGAGCTGAGATAAAGTTAGTTACATTTTTCTTTGCCCAAAACAAATTTTTGACCTTTAAAACGCTTTTTACCAAAAATGCGTAATGAGGTAACACGTACCTGTGACGATTTTAATATGTGATACTTATGATGATATGAAGTTGTTGTTGATAAACTTCAAGTCACCGGTCCGCCATACTAGCATTCTATCTAGCACAGAAGGCTTTATCATTAAGCACAAATCAGTAATCCCAAATTAATCCGAATTGGAGAATGACACAATATGTCACGACACAGATGGATCTAAAAAAAAACGTTAGATGCGGGTGCTGGAGTCTTCTCTCAGTCATCAAAAATACTTTATTATTCGTATCAGCATAACTTGGATACGGGGTCAGTTATAGCCATCAGAAAAGTTAATCCGTAAAAATACGAAACAGAACAAAACTGAAACTTTTAACCCCAGCATTTCATAGGAATTCAGTGGAAGTGGAATTTTTACTACGGAAAAATAAATTATAAATTTATTGTTTTTCTAGAAAAACTAGAGATTAAATTGCTTAATTTGTTTGATGAACTAACTTTATAGTATTCATAGGCAACATTTTAAGACCAAGGTTGAGTTCAACCATAAAGTTTCGGTTGGGTTTTACGTACCTACTGCTATAACCGTGGCCTTAGACGTAAACCTAGGTAAGTATATTTTACATTATGAACACAGTGTAAGATAGCAAAACATATATGGTAGCATTGATTTACGGTAGCTCTACTCTGAATTCTGGATACCGCCAAATCTGATCACGTGATGAAATGTGCAATTTCGATTCTAAGAAGAAGATGCATCATCATCTGACTGCTTTAATCTCTGAGTAGATAATGAATATGATTTTTGGTCCCGAATGCGGGAATAGTGAAAGAGGGAGAAGATAGAACTACGAACTCTATTAGGTGTACCAAAATGTGGATGTAGCATACTATCTCAGGTCTCAGGGAGAGACTCTTCACCTGTCGTGAGCCAGTTAAGTAAATAAGTAAACAGATCATATTGCAATGCCACTTGAATCTAGAAAAAACTACCCCGAGAATTTCCCACCTCTTCACTCCGCACATAAATGAATCACTTATATATTTACTATAAAGAGATATGATTCTTAAGGTACCAATTATCTTATAACTTGAGTTAAGTCTAACTACTGCTACCTTGTTATTAGACTTGTTTATATTACGGGAGGTAGGTACGCAAAAACAAAATGGCATTTCCGGTACCTACTTGTTTATTACGTTGTAACTTCGGGGTAACTGGAAACCATATATTATTTATACAGTGTTGGTTAAAACTAAAGAAACTTCTAAATAAAAGTATGTTTTCAGTTTTTTTCATTGATGTATTTTGTGGCGAACGCGACACGGCTCTGCACTACCTAGGTACACCTTCCATAATATTGGAAATAATGCAACTTGGAAGATTATTCCATTCCGCCTTGGCTTGGATAAAGAGGTCGTTTCTTTTCTTTCCCCGAATTATTCTTCGATCTATATTTGTACAAAGATTTTCTTTGGGATTGATTTGTACAAAGATTTTCTATGGGATTGAGATCGGGAGATTAATTAAGTTGCTTTAGTTTTGCCCAACACTGTATGTAGGTACCTACGTCTTACGTATTTAAAAGGAGACCCATGCTGCGCCAACTACAACTACAGTCTCCTTACTATCGCATATAAGATCCTTCGTAAATAACCTGATTGACCCCTATCAGTGCAGTTTAAAGCCAGGAAAGTCCACCGTCTATCAAATTTGTACACTTAGGCATATCCTGCAAAAAACCCAAGAAGTCCAAATCGATACTCACCATCTTTGCATCGATTTCAAAGCCGCGTATGACAGCATCTATAGAGACGAGCTATACAGAGCTATGTCCAGCTTGTGTAGGATGACGATGGAGAAAGCTCGCTGCTGCATCAAAGTCGGTAACCTTTCCAAAACCTTTCATGTCTAATGAGGATTTAGACAAGGTGACGCGCTGTCGTGCGACTTCAACATCATAAAGAAAAGAAAATTAAAAGAATTGTCCGAAACTCACAGGCCAACAGACAAGGCACGATCTTGAAAATATTGAATATTGGCCGCATTCAAGTACCTGGTGTAAGTCGACTTGAATTGTCTGGACTCAAATTTACCTGAACGCAAAAACTAACTTGAATGTCACTTATTGGTAGAACACAGCGATCTGTCACTGTTGCTTTTGCTAGTATAGAAAGGAAAGCGACTAAAATGGGTATAGCGGTCACGCAGGCAAAATCAAGTATATTCTGTCAACAAGAAGAGACACCCAACATTGAAGAATGGGACAAAACCACACAGTCGCCAGTTATAACTTTTACGTATTAAGGAACTTTGCCTACCTCGGTTCTGCTATAAATTCTGACAACAACATCTCAGAAGAAATTAAATGAAGATTAACTCTTGCCAACCGCTGCTCCTTTTGGGCTGAGTATCCCTATCCCGAACAACTTAGGAGATTATGTATAAAACCCTGATCCAGCTTTATGGAGCTGAAGCTTGGGCTCTATCTAAAGCGAATGAAGATATCCGCAGACGCTTCGAGAGAAACATTGTTCGTAAAATGTTGGGTAAAACAAGGAACTGTTGAGCCGCCTAAGTAAAGTAAATAGTTTAATTTTCATTAATTTGGCCATAATAGAAAAAAATGTACCACTTAAAGATATTATATAATCGCTATAACCTTCATTCTAGCAGTACTCAATTGACAGACATATAATATTACATATATTCATGAAAAACAGACTAAACCTTCCGTCATCGCAAAACAAAAAAAAATAATGTCCTAAATTCGTCTTCAACATAATCAAATCAATTCAAATTTAAAATAGACACCTCCATCCTCGTCCTTACTCAATGAGAAATCTTCTTGGATGATAGAAGCAGCAGGACTTATTGACTGTTGGAATAAACGAAAACCTTGACTTGTCAACGACAAACAATTCTAATAATTACCATCTAACTGTTAGCTGCAAATGGCGCTCACTACTTACAACAACTAATTTCGAAATGTGTATTTCAATTGATGAGAGCATCAACAAAATAATAAGGTACACACACAAGGAGCATCGAATTGACACCATAATTTCGAATGACATTTTCTTGGGAAAATTATAAGCACCCGTCATAACTGTTATCAAAGTAGAACTGTAATTTACCACCAACTGTGCGCTAGAGTGCGATGTCACATCTATTCATCTAACGGCTGACAGTGGTGTGCTTTGCATCCTTTCTATGGCTACTCAAACCCAAACTTAGAAGGATTGCTACCGAAACGGGGAGTTGTTGGTTGATTCAAACGAAATACACAATTGCACAAATACATACAAGTATATGTGGACTATCAAAGGAAATGAATGCCATGAACACGATAGTGAGATGCTTGTAATGGTAATGGGCGCTCTCAAGTCTATTTTGCGATTTGCTGCATGATTGGAAGACAATATAATTTGTTTGGCTATAGACGAATGTTGGGGGCAAAAGGATCACCTCCCCCATCGAGTTTATACATATAAAAGACACAAACGGATTGTAATCGAGATTATTTCGCTTCCAATTGCCAACAAGTTAACAAGAATTCCTCTTCACTTTGAATATTAGACGAAGAACAAGGATATTTTTCCAGAATCTGGATTAACGGTTCCTTAGCGATTCCAGGAAACATTTATTCAGAAGCATTTCGTGCGCATTTTTACAAAGTTCATTTGGAATAACTGAAGGTATGTGGAAAATATTTTTACTCAAGTGAATGTTTAAACAATAAATAGCGCGAATATTTTTGTGAAAAGAAGTGCCGAACAATTTTTATAAAAAAAAATATAGCTAATTTCAAAATAATATGCGTACAAAATAACTGGTGCTAGTATGAAAAAAATAGTAATATTACTTAATCATAAGTAAGTTCGAGATGGACAGTAGCAAGAACTTAATGTTCAGTTTAGCTGTCAATTCAATTCAATCCAGCTGTCATAAGGAAATAAGTTTAATTTTAATGTTTAATCTCTTATTGATTATTATATTTTTCTTAATAAGACCAAACCAAATTTCTAAGGTTTTCTTAGGATTGTTACAGCCAACCAAGTTAGTTTTCATAACCTCGCGAGAGGGATTTCTCCCATCAGCATGTGTAATAATCTTGAACCTAATCAAGTCAAATCGATTCTGAACCGTCTGAGCACACATACAATGCCTAACATTTCTAGACCCTAAATGTGATATTTGTCTCTGGAGCTGTGGCGCAATTTATAAAACAAAACTACTTTTTATACAAATTCTTGACAGTTTGTATCGCAGTGAAATCGTATAGGGCGTTCAAGAATCTAGTTTAGTAAGTCTGACAGCTCTCTAACTTCATGTTACTGAATACGTGAACACGTGAATAGTTTTCTCAGTTGACGTCTATGTCCGCAATACCGTCAAATCAAGTCAAGAATTTCTCGACTTAATACTAAGTTGACACCTATTTGCGCCAATATGTTTCCGGAGAACTCAGTTTTGACATTTCTATTGGGCCATCGGAGAGAATCGGAGAGCATGGAAGAGCGCAGTTTGACATTTTGATTGCCCTGACGTGTAGAGCACGAATAAGAAACTCAGAACCCAGGAGAAAAAAAAGTACAATTGTCAATAAGTGACATAGCGACAATTCGAGTTAGTTTTCTTGTTCAGGTAAATTTGAATCCAGTCATTCAAGATTCAAGTCGACTTTACGACGACTAGATGCTTGAATGCGGCCTTTTTTTGCATTCATTGCAAGATCGTACAGTGATTTGGAAATAGTTAAAAAGTCTTTATTAAATAATCCCAAATATTCCCATAAAGGAACTTTACTTTACTTCACTGAGATAGATGTTCAATAAAACAGACCTATAATGTCATCGTCAGTTTGTTAAACATGAATTGAATCAAATGTGACAAGTAATAATTAAATTTACTTCATTATAGATACAGTAAGTCAGACTATATTGTCGTTTTCCATTGGTTTCACTCGGGGATTCACTCATTCCGAAATCCAATGGAACAAGAAAACTACTTCTGGCTGACTACACTCACGTATTGGTGAAATGTCAAAAATTACTGTATGGCTGCTGCCAGCTGGCTTGTATAAAATACATAAAATGCACTTGTGTAAGTGCTCCTCGAGTGGATTCTGACTTGAAATCGAGAAGCGAAATTCTCTCCTCAGAATCAACAGAAGAGTATTTTTTGTGCCAATGGAACGGTTTCAGAAGTGATTTTCTTTATTCCGGACGCTCCCGGACGCTTCTTTTTGCCCAATGGAAAACGACATATGAACTCCATAAATTTGCAAATAATTTTTTTGCAACTGACTTTGACAATCAAACCGTCAGATGCTAGGTTTGCGTATTTGGTAGTCGCTGAAATTGTGTGATTGTAGGACTGTTCAAATGTGAATCGTATCGGACGCTAAATCTGTGCTTTAAGTCCGTATGACACTTCATTTTTTTCTCATTTTTCCTCATTTTTATCACACAAAACCATGTTGAAAAGTCAGCTGCGTCATGCGTGTAAAAGAGACAAAAGGTAAGGGGTAGGTAGCAATTGTTTGCAAAGCAACACAAAAAAAACATGCCAGCAGCTGAAAAATGTAGTTTGACATTAATAAAATTCCTATCGGGACTTTTCGTTCTAATTGTTCGTACTGCTCTATTTTTATTTTAAGTGCATGAAAAATGCTAACAAAATGTTGTGTCATACGGGCTTAAGATATGCCTGACAGGTGCTTAGTTTAAGGATTTCTCTAGATCTTTGTAATGAAAATGAACCCAAAGTATTTGTTGATAGGCCACCAAGAGGCTAATCCATCTCAGGCCGGTTTTCAACTCTAATATAATATCCTTTTCTGAGCCCTGGGGAGGCTTAAGATCCGCTTGCTCATTTCTGCCAATACACTGCAATTTACCCATCAACATATCAGCTTTGAGGATGTTTTTAAAATTCAGATTGGCATTTTGTCAGGAACGCATTTGGGCGGATTACTTCGTCCTGGTACATGTACTTGACTGTCATAGTTGGGAATGTTGTTTGGTAGTAAGACATGTATACACTTTACAGCGGGTTCATATTTCATTAAAGGATATTTATCAAGAATCAAGTCTTGATAGGATTAATGCTAGCAACGCGTTTTATATTTATGTGACCACCACACTGGTTCTTCTTTTGTTTGAAGCTTCCTATTATCCTATACCTATACTTTCCAGAAAATACAATATAAATGTCTTCAAAAATTGTTTGCATCTTAAAAAATCATTTTGTGATGTGTGTGGGTGCACTGTGGCGTATACGCAACATTTTTCATTTGTTTGATTTTATTGTCCTGAATCACGTACGCGACTGTCATTAGTAGAGACAAATAAGTAATGTGGTTGTAATTATTTATTGTAGATGCAATTTGCATGCGTACATGGTAAATCGGATTTTTTTTCACTTGTACAATATGTTGAACGAAACTTTCATTTGAAGCAAACATCAAATGGCAGCTAACCTTTTGGTTTATAGTCTTCTGAGACAGTTTTTGTTAACAAATTTTCGGATCCAGAAACCTTCGAATTCTCGGTTTAAGTCAACCATCTGCATTTTGTCTTGCCGCCAAAGGCAATATAAAACATATCAAATATTGCCGAACATTGTTTCAAGGGATAACTAGTCAAAAATACTTTCCTTAACTGCAAAGCAGATTACGTGTAGTTAACATTTGAATTATTAGCTGCTATGGTATTCAAAGATACCTCTCGCTCTCAGCACAAAACATTCAAAATTCGCAATACTTTCTATGGAGCTAAACGGCGTAGTAATGATTTTATCGTGTCCTTTATTATGCACATTTCCATTTAATTCCTCTGATTTTGTTACCCAGGACTTACCTTTTATCAGCAGTAGGTCGCTCCTGCTATACGTCTATTGACGTTTTCAGAATTTAATAAATTACTTCAGACTCGAATTCCGTACTGTCATGAAACGGAGGGCAACTGATGGATATCCGGCGATAAGAATATTTACCGCAGGCAGTTTCTACGATCTGGAAGAGCCATCGACCTCCACAAGGGCTATGGCCGAATCGACTGCAAAACAAAGACAAACGCCCAATACCAGCGCAGAAGACCAAGAACGCCGTAATATCGAACAATACAGCTTTCGGAGTGCTCTACATAAGACTTATGCAGACTTTTGCAATGAGTCAACTATTCATGGATTTCGGTACTTGGGCAGCAACCGTAATCGCCGGGAAAGTGTCTTTTGGATAGTTTTACTATTAATTGGTGTAATTAAATGCATATATCTCATCCACATGCAATACGATCGATGGCAGAGAACCCCAGTGATACTTACTTTCTCTGAAAGAGAAATTCCCGTTTCGCATATACCATTTCCGGCCATCACAGTTTGCACCGAAACCAAGTTTGTAAAAACTGAGAGTATCAATTTTACACGATTTTTCAACTACATACGTGGATACGCTGACAAGCCGTGGCTTGTTGAGCCCCCTGAATGGCTTACAGAGGATGAGTACCTCAAAATGAGAGCTCTGCTACAGGTGTGTGGGAATTACTTAGTAGATGGAATTCCCTTTCCCGACTACCCTCCAATGAGTGTGGTAGACTACCTAAACGAGATTGCTCCGTCATTTGAAAGCAATTTTCTCTTTTGCCTGTTCAATCAGACAAAGGGTGAGTGTGCACCACTTTTTGAGAAAATCTACACCAAAGAGGGAATTTGCTACTCTTTCAACGCCCTGAACGAAACGGAGCTCTACCGCAAAGATACCTATCAGTATCAGTATTTTGAAGACGATAAACATGTGAGGAAGCGCCACAAGGATGTAGATTGGAGCATAACCGAAGGATATGAGGACATAGACAATTACGATACATATCCGGAACGTGTCATCGGAAGTGGAATCAATGCAGGCTTACTTGTGGTTATGCAAGGACATGAGCAAAATGCCGACTATATATGTCGAGGACCGGTACAGGGCTTTAAGGTGGTCTTGCACTCACCCGATGATGTGCCACAGATTGAAAAACATTTCTTTCTCGTGCCTTACGATCAGGATGTCTTGATTCTGGTTAAGCCCTTGTATACTATGGACTTTGTCAAGCACTACAAGCCAGAACGACGAAAGTGTTACTATCCAGAGGAACGTTTTTTACGGTTCTTTCAATTCTACACTCAAAATAACTGCGAAATTGAGTGTTTGTCGAATTTTACACTCCGCAAGTGCGGATGCGTGCAATTCTCAATGCCAAGACTTCTAAAAACCAAAGTTTGTGATGCTGCGCAAATAAGTTGCTATGACCAGGCGGAGGATGCTTTTCTGCTGTCGGAGTTCACTGGGCTTGGACGGGAAGAGGAAAAGTGCAACTGTCTGCCGGGTTGCTGGGCAATGGACTATAGCGTTGAAATATCGCATGGGATTTTCAACATCGATAAGGTAGTGGAATCTCATGGCAACAAGGATTTCATTGAACATTTTAAGAAAGCCGAGGTGTCACGAGTGACTATATATTTTCGGGCAAACGAGTTCACCGCATGGAAGCGGTCCGAATTTTTTGGGATTGGCGACTTTTTGGCACATTGTGGTGGTCTGTGTGGATTATTGATGGGGGTGACAGCTGTCAATTTTATTGAGTTGCTTTATCATTGGACTATTTGTTTATTCCGCAACACTAGATATGTGTAGAATTATTTTATTAAATGTTAATATTTGTTTATGAATTTTGTGATTGAATATTTTTCAGAACAGGGAAATGAAGAAATGTCAAAAGATAGGTACGGGCACAAACCACATAGAACTAGACGATTCTCCCCGGAATTAATTCTCTTGCCTGTGAATATGTGTGAAATGTCAAAATCAATGGCGGCAATGATTTTCCATGCTATACCATGCTCCTAGGATTTTTCAAGTATGCGTGCGTTGATGGCGCTCATTTGATTTTGTACAGCACCAATACATGAAAATTCCTGGGCCCGCAGGTAGCTTGAAGGCAAAGTCTGTTATGTGGGAGGACGGTCTATTCTATGTGGTTTGTGGGTACGGGATGATACAAAATCATCCAGAATAAATTTCTTTGGCAAGAATTTGGAGCATTTTTCGGGTGAAGGAAAGATGCCTTCGCTCTTCTGTCTAATTTTTGAGTAGGGAATCAGAAATTAAGTTAGTTAACTTTGGCTTAAACTTCGATAATATTTCTGTATAACGTGTATCTTCAAAAATTCAAGAAATTTCAACTATTCCGCTCGAAAACAGAGATTAGGAGGAACTTTCGTGGTGTGTCCCAACTAATGCTCTATGTGGTGACTGGGGTAAACAAATCTTGCCCAAAAGACGCCATTCTATATCAATTATTATGATGCTAGGTGGACGTCACCAAGCGCCAAACGTCATTGGAACAAAATTTCACTATTTTGACAGTTGAAATACCTTGCGTGCGTCGGAGTACCTACTCTTCTGTATTTACTTTTAAAGTCAACCCTATAACGCAGGTGACCAACCGTCTATTAGATCAACTATCAAGTTGAGTTGTCGCTTAAAACTAAATCCAAGGAACGCTCATGCTCAATGTGGCATACGTGCTTGTATGCAAAACGGTCATTCTTAATGAAGGTATTCGCACAGCACATTATACTCTTGACTGTGGAGCCAGAGTATGTGTCTGTGTAGGCGCTCAATCAGTTGCCGTAGTGTCATGATATATATATATAGATATATATAATTATCAGGTTTAAGGCTAACGTATGGCTTATTACTTTTCAAATTACATTACGGTAGCATTTTAATTTAAAAGTCATGTGAGTGAGCCTGAGCAGCCACATTGGTTTATAAACACATGACATATACAGCAGAAAATAATAAATAAATATAAAAGAAACATCAAAGCAACAACAGTTTGCCGCCATATTAGCTTAATTCAAAATTCGTTCGCTCTTCAGCTCCACTTCATCGCACGTCTGCTATCGTGTCGTCGCGTCGCTACTGCGCTGCTGTATGACATGACAGCAGCCAACTGATGGCATGAGTGCGAGTCTCAAATGTCAGTTATTTAATTCAAAAGATATTGGATTTCCCTTGTCTATTTTTAAACCATACTTTGCGGTTGCAATCGGTTGCAATGAACTCTGTATTGATTTCCTGTTGTGTGTGAGATGACTTAACCTCTAGAGGGTGACTTTCGGATATGAATTCGAACACCTCCGCTTTATCTGACACCAAATATTGGTCTAATCATGGCATAATCATTAAAGCGTGCACTAAACGTCATGCAGTCTCGATTGAAATACCTCAATTTTTAACAATGCTGTTATTACCTACCCACCACCCCAAGCACATAACGGTTATAATTAGCCGAAAAAATGAAATGTCCAGTCTCCCAGTTCCCAGTGCCCAGTCAAAGTGGTATTTCGCACAGTTTACGGTCTGAATCTGACACCTGACTGCTAATTTGTGCGCAATTCGCTTTTCGTTGTGTTGTTATGCGATCTTGTTTGCCACTTCTTGTTTATCTTTATCTTCGATTCACAAACAGCTTGGTTATCGATTTAATTCCACAGCATTAACATGCATTTTGGAAAATTTCCACTGATGAGAGTTACCTGTACTGTTCGAAAGAATGACAAACACTTACGCAGAAATGTAGATAATTTTAAACAATAATAACCTGTATACATACATACGTATACGCACATTATGGCTTGCATTACAGGTATACCACACAGGTCCAATTAATTTATGCAATGCACACATACGAGTGGCTCGGGTGACGATAATTCTCGAATTTCAAGGTGCATGCCGGTACCGGTATCGCCGTTTTCCGCATTGTCATGAATGTTAAAATAGATAAGAATTTCAAGAACTCGAAGAGAGACCGCTTCTGCCTTAAGAGAAGGCGCGATGCAAGAAAATTTTTGATTTTTCGAGTAACGTATTTCCATACAACAGATAACGACTTTCCATTTAAACTTGCTAATGAGTTCTTAACTATGACAGTTCATATAGCGCTTTCTATATTCTGCCTCTAATGTCGTTTTCGGTTGGTCGTCCAGAACCGTCCGGAAGAACTCTCCGCGATTCTGAATTCAAATCCAGAAGCAAATTTCTCTTCTTTTCAGGAGAAGAACTGTCAGTAGAGTTTCAATCGAACGCTTTCAGAAGCGTTCCGATTGCTTCCAGTCGGTTCTGTACGACCAACCGAAAACGACATAATATTACCTGTTTAGGAAAGCGTGACAGTTCTAATGTCAAACAAAATAAAATTAGTTTTCTTTTGACAAATCATCAGAAGATTGGATTTCTTATTTGCGACAGATTATAATAAGACAGATGATTGCGTACAGCGTCATTAACGTCATATTATAGTATCTGACGTTTATTTACTGACTAGTCTCTAGGTGATCGATGTGTCAATTAATGCAAAAATGATAACCACAATATTGGTTAATTTCGCGTGTTGAAAAGCAAAGTCCTTATGAAAAGCATTATTGTCACAAAATAGGACGATAAAACTGTCGAATAAAGAAAATTACGTAACCCGTAATAGGACGAACTATATACAGGACCATTTATCGTCAACGTATGTCAAGTGTTATTGATATTTAACAATTTGTACAGTGAATTTATAAACAAATTTGACAAATTGAAACTGGGCTCTGCACGTTGTTGGAAATTTTATTTTCTATTGCGTCTGTTGCGATATGCATTGATAAATCATTTGAGGTTTCAGATGCTGAATTTCGAACTCGAAGTGTTAATCAATTCAGAATATAAATATGGAATACATAAATTCAAAAAAAAAAAAAAAATAATAATAATTATGGAGTAACTGAGTAAGTGTGCTACTGTTTCAGATTCGCTTTCCAGAAGTGCGTCCTCTGTTTAATTTGGTTTTGGTACACACATATATATTTCGTTTAGGAAAACCTGAAATGCGAACTAGTCGCATACTTTTTTGTATCACTCATAATTCCAGGTTCAAAACATAATTTCCATTGCTTTATTTAGAATCTCTAATTACAGTAAATTTTTTTTAGTTTTCAAGTCGGGAATCCATAAACGTCACTTCCTTTTTTCCATTTGACAGATTCACTAAAATATACCGACAGAAATTGGTTAAATTTGGTTAAATTTTGTAAGAATTTTTATTAAGGTTAGACTGTATGCCGGTTGATAAATTAACGTCATTTAAAATAATATACAAACTTAACGGCGCTGAGTTTTTGATCATATATGACAGTTAATTCTTTTATTTTCATATGCGTTCGTCTCCTATCCTTTTCATTACTTATATGGACTGGATGTTACAGAGCATGTAAGTTGGCGAAAAACGTTTCGAATTGGGAGATCTGAGGATAAGTCATTTGCTATTCGCTGATGACTTGGTCATCCTTGGGTCCTTTCAGTCTGAACTTAAACGCGCACTTAATCGTTTTGTACCCGTTTGTTTTTAAGTTAAGATAAAAGTAAACGTGAACGAATCTGAAGTAATGATCTTCTTCAGATTGCCTGTTCAATATGCTCTGCATGTTAGGGGAGTCCCATTGGAACAGGACTTCAGATTTGTTCACGTTTACTTTCATCTCAGCTTCAATACAAATGGCTACAAAACAACCGAGTGCGCGTTGAAGTTCAGTCGAGAGGACCCAAGGATGACCAAGAAGTCTTATTCATTAGTGATGGAAAGATGAATGCAGAGTTTTCCTGTAGATGTAACTAGGATTGGTCAGGCTGGGTCAATTTTGATACAGCTTGGTCATTCTATTATTAGGAGAACTGAACTTCGTGTCAAAGCGAAGTTGTCAGTATTTAATTTGGTTTTTGTTCCAACTCTTACATATGGTCATTACTCGTTAGGTTTGGATAATGAATAACGAATACAAGCTGCAGAATTGAGATTCCTCCGTTGTATTACTGGTGTGTCATGTAGAGATCGTATTAGAAACACCAGAATACGTAAGGAACTCAATGTCGAGTAGCCACTTCTCCGGACGGACGGATGCCTAGGTGGTTTGGTCATGTTAAACGCATGTCCCCAAACAGAATCCCAAGACGTGTTATATGGAATCCGAAGCATTAGGCTGGCGTTCTCTAGGTATCCCCAGGATGAAATGGTTACATCAAGCCCATAATATCTCCTCTACCCGTATAGGGATTGCCCTTAATAATTTTAAGTCGATGGCGTAGAATCGAAGCCTACGGAGGGTCCACTTGAGCGTGACCCATGTAATAGATAAGCGGGCCATTAAAAATTAATAATAATAACATTTCCATGTGATAATAATATACATAATTATGTGTATTAGTAGCGCAGTGGTTAGTGTGCTGGACTACTGTGCGAGGGATCCCAGGTTCGATCCCCGGAAAAACACAAATTACATCTTAAGGTTTTTTCTACTGCGCCACCTCTCGCGAACGTCTGACAAATATCCGAGAGTATGACTGTCCTGAAAAAGCTTCTCAATTCAGCCGTTCGGACTCGGCATAAAATTGTAGGTCCCTTCCATTCGTCCCAAAAATATAAACTCACACAAAAGAATTGTTGCGAGAAGCTAGGCCTTGGGTGTCTACCGCCTGTTGCGCCACCTATTTATTTTTTTTTTAATTATGTGTATCCAAAATATATAAAGAAGTTATAGCAGTTTTTTAACTATACAAAAATGTTCCTTACAAATTAAATTTATGGCACTCAAAATTAATATTTCAACCTATTCTTTAAGACATTTAGTTTAGGTTAGGGTGGCAGATAAGATATTTGTCAGACGAAAAATATATTATTTTGCCCAAAACAAGCTTATAAACAGTTTCATTAAATTAGCTCTCTAAAATTTATCTAACTCAAACTTTTTTTCAAACTACCGATAGATATAAGAATATAATTTAATTAATTGTGTACCTCCAGATCGGCGGTGTCCCATTTCGATGAACTATTCACATAAAAATGAGTAAAAAGTGACCCCTGCCCTGATATACTAATTGGTAAATCGCAAGCATGATGTGATGTGGCCTATGTGCGAGTAGGCCGTACGGTGCATAGCTCTTCGTAGAAAGAATGAAATGTTCGTTAATCGTGCCATATTTTTTAAAATTAAAATTTTTTAAAATTTTTTATGTCAATGATCGAAATTCTGTCTGTAGGTCTGTCCATGGGTCAGCTAGTTCTACAATACAGGAAGTAACTAACAGATGCCATATGGCCATATGATATCCGAACTTCAAAACGATTAATCCTATATTTGACTACCGTTAAAAAAGTTTACTATTTCTTATCTGACAGATGACATTTGTCGTTTTATCTTTTGAATAGTTATTGCTAACAAAAATTACTATGTCAATGGCACTCTAATGAAACCTTCTTCGAAAATACTTTAATTTTATATAATTTATGCAATCTTTGTAACGCATCCCTTTTGAATAAAACTCATCCTCAAAGCCTAATCGTTTAAATCCAAACAAATCCGATGTAAAACTGCAAACTAAACGCGCTACTGTTACGCACAATTGAAATTATTCAATGGGGGGATATATTCAATTTGTGAATCAGACTCCGCATGGAAGGCCCACACACAACAAATTTGTATTTAGTTGGTTTGTTTATGCATTCATGGGCTGGGCTTTGAGCGCGTCTCCCTGCCTTTAGTTCTTTCTCTTTGGTTGTCCGTTGTATCGTAATCCGTAAAATATTTGCTTCAGCAAAAACAACTACCAAAAAATTAAAATAAACGCAGTAACTAGTTCGACGGAAAACAGTGATTTCCTTTTGGAATTTATATCCAAAATCGTTCTATTCCATATATCGTTGGAAATTCGAAAAGAAAATTTCACACATTTTCATTGTTTCGCTGTGTTTTTGTTCGTTAATCGAAATTACCGTGTGACCCGAACTGTTCCGTTCCGTGTCGTGTCGTCGTCGCTATAGTTTTCCTTCCTGTAAACTCGCCAGCGATTTATGTCACTTGCGATTTATACGGTTTCATAGTGTAAATTGATGTGAATCATATGCCCGAGTTAACACACTTGAAAAATAATAATAAAAATATTCGCTCAGTTTTTCGCTCAATTCGTATCACAACAAGCTCGCGAATGATGATGGTGTGAAACCAAACGCAATTAGATGATGCGATGAAATATGTGCGTGGAAACTCTTATGTTGATGTTGCACTCCGTTGGTCGGCGAGACGGCTGTATATTCGCTTTTTCACAATGAATGTGATGATTTGTTTAGTGTGCGTCTGTAATTGTGGATGCTAACTGCAGCGGCCCTTTGCAATAAGGTTAGTCAGTGCGCACAAGTTTAGAGTGTTATACACAACACACTCTTCTATGTATCCGGATCATCCAACAAATAAAGATCTAACGAAAATTCATACAAAATGGAGAAAATTAAATCGTGCAGAGAGGATATGAATTGTTTTTCCACCGCCAGCACGCACACACTTGCGCCCGCACTTACCTAGATACCTTGGATAATTTTGTGGATTAAACTTGAGTTAATTTTGGATCACCTTTGGCCGAAAATAAAATTACCATTAATTGGCCGAAGGCAAACGTAAAAGTGTTTAAGGTAAGTAATTTGAATATTTATCAACTTCTGGCAATGCCTTGAGGAAAAAGATAAAATTTGAAATTCAATTTGCACCCCTATCATGATAGGGAGAGGGAGGGAGCGCAATTTTCGGTTTTATTTCAATTGCACTATGAGAATATCGTCCGGGTTGGCCCAAATTTAGTTTATTGACACTCCAAGCGGGGACACTTGATTGTCATATTACACATTTGAATTATTGTTACAAGGCCTTCCTGTCCGCACATTGAATGGAATTGTCAAAAAAAAAAAACAGAAATGTTTACGACAACACAATTGTACGCATTCCGAAAAAAATATCTACGTGTGCTATTATGCTGCAGTAGGGAACTGTGGATTGGAGTAGGTACATTTATGTAGTGCAGACGCTGTGTAGACACTATGGCGACGACGCGACGATGGTGTATTACAATGATTTTAGTGGTCGTTAATGTCGTGTGAATAGTGGTGCTTTGGCATTGAAAAGATACTTGGCAATTAGATTCGGAGACAGCTCCGATAGCTCCACTGCGTTTGGCGGATGTACTAAAGTGGATGCGGTATCGTGTGACTTCCTTAGCCATATACTTGTAGAAGGCGAGGCATGTACTTGTTCAATATTCTTTATTTGTGCAGACTTAAGTACAGATAAGGGCCGAAACGTTTCCAATTATGTAATCACTTTTGGTAGGAAGGTGTGGTGGTCCGATTAAATGCCGGACAGACATTTTTTTTCACACTCTACTCATCATATATGTACGTCAGAATATGAGTAACGTCACAAACTAAGTTACAATACAATTGGCTGTCGATAACCTGTCAGAACAATACCTATAAAGAATTCATCAATATTGTATTTATGGTCTCGCATAGAACTAGACCAGTTTTTGGTAGCCTCCAAAGAATTCAAAACCTCCGCTTTTTGAGATGAACAGACCAGACCATGACACCTTTTGGAACTTATTTCGCCGGCTCTCGTTTTCTATTATTATCTTTGGATGTCGGGGGAATAAATTCGGGATAACTGGGACATATTTTGTATTATTGTCAAATCGCTATCTGAGACTAAGGATTTCATAAGACCTCAGATAAATTGCATAATACATTGCGCGCACCTCATTACTGACTTACTCTTTCAATAGCTTTCGCCACGCCTAACAAGGCCGCCATTAAAGCATAAAATTGTTGTCAAGTACTTAATCAAACATTCAATGAAATGATATTCTATTACCGACTAAATATCACCCTTAACGCTGTCGACACCATGTTAAACGTCAAACAATTCAATTAAACAATTTAAATAATTGCAACCTTAAGACCTTATCCCAAGCATATCAATTAATCTCATACTATTTGTATAATAAACGATTAATGCGGTTTCATTTTGTTTTTCTATCCCGCAATCCACATTGTACTAGTTACGCAAGAAAAACTCTCCACTCAGACATTATTCGAGTACTTCTACAAAAATGTATTTGTATTGAAAACAAACTGTTGACAGCTACGTAATTTTCCACCCATCTACGGTAAATGAAAAGCGAATGCAGTCCAAGCCTCAAACAAATCCATAATATCGTATACACAATCATAGCGATACAAATTCGCGGCATGTCTCTTCACTGTAACTGTTTATAATGATTGCATTACAAATGTCATTACTATTATTCAATTTGCCGATTGTGAGTGTGTGTGTCGGTGTGCACGCTGTGCATAGGGAAAAGTGTAGTAGCGTTCTTATTCAAAGGAATTGTCTAAGAGTATGGAAAATATCCCTCCCCTCCCCCACAGGTGCGGTCGGTTGTACGCCTTCAGTACCAAGGTCTTTACCACTCGTCAGATAATTACATCAATCAGATTTAGCTATTCGTAATAACAAAAGTGGAAAATTATAATTCAACTTGTTATACTCTATATCTATACTAATACCAGTAAATCTTTGGTATGTGTGTGTGTGCAATTCCTTTCGGGTGATTCAGTTTCACTTGTCGGATGTAGACCAAAACAGGGAATTATTATTGTACGGTGGAATTGAATTGGAAATGTCAGAGACTTAGACTCAAGCCTTTGGTTTAATGTGGGGATTTTTTTTACACACTTTCTATTGCCGGCCGGAGTTTGAAATTATATAAATATTATGCATTTGTTTATGGAAAAACACGTTGTACTTACTATTATCGAATGAAAATGTGTCAAATCGAAGTAAAAGTTGACGCAAGTTTGTAGCGATTTTAGGAATTTCAATGGATAAATCGAAAAGTATCAGACAAAAAATGTGCAAGTTGTTTTAAATATAAACCTAGCCCTAATGTCCTTTAAATTTTTTTAAAACTCAGTGATGGAGAGAAGGACAAAGAAATAGCGGCGAGTTACAGCTTTGTCTATGTGCGTTTTTCTTGTATCTTTGTATGTCAAAAGACTCTGGAAATATTGAGGAAGGCAAATTATTCCATATTCGTATGGCTAAAAAATTACCTTCTGTATTTAACTGTGCGCCCGAAAGCAGGTTGCAGGGTAAAACTATGTTCAGGAGTTGCAGCACTCGTGCTTCCAGTAAACAGACAAAAGAGAAGGGTTAAACATCCAACATTCCGGCGGTGTTCAAGTGAAGATATTTGACTGCAGATGGATTCATCTCCAATCAATCTCAATGCTTGCCTTTGAACACGATCGAGTAAACTCAAGCAGGACAGAGGTACTTGCGCCCATAAGTGCGATAATTGTCTATATACTCGAGTTTCGGACGAATATAGGCTTTCTAGATTGTTGTTAAATCAGTAGGCGACTGAAGAACCTTTTGCATCTCTTGAGGAATCCAAGGCACCTGGGATCAAATTTAGCATTTGAATAATTTGTTGGTTCCAGCGAAGATCTGAGCTTACCGACATGCCAAACATTGACAGGCCTTCTGATTCCTCAATGTCAGTTCAATTCATAATTGAGTTTAAACTTTATGGTAACGCAAGGTCAGCGTGTAAGCGGAATTTTAACGTCAAAAGGGAGCTAGGGAGGTTTAGAAAATCTGAATTCCTTTCGAACTATTCGATCCGCATTGACTTGATTTGTTCGTAAATTGTTACTTAATTTTAGATACTTATCTTTTTTTGAATGTTTCATGTAAGGAATGACCAATTTCCCGGTGTAACGTTCTCTCACCGGCTAAGCCCTTTCAATCTCTAGGCGAACCAGTCTTGGAACTTGCTTATTGCATTACTTTGCCATTTTTCTGGCCTCTATGGCGGGCTCTATTTTTAATGGCAGATTTATATTCTGTAGTCTTCTCTTTATCTCCTACACATCTCGACGGTATTGACGGTATTGTGTACGATTTCCAGTGATGAGATCGATGAAGATTACTCCCGCCACCATAGAAGTGGCTGGTTCCGAAGTATTCACAGAAAATATGCATTTGGTCTTTTCAAGTGCCTGTTCAATGGAAGCATGAACCCATGTACTTAACTGCGCCCTTTCTAGTTATAACCACTTAGTCTTTCTGTATCTCATAGATAGTATGGATCTGTGTTTTAGTCAGATATCGCATTTATTTTTGTTCTTTTGTTGCAAGGCTAGGTCCATGGTTCTGCATTCAGGATTAGATCTGATGAGTTGATTCAGCTATCTTTATTCATCTTCGGTATCTTGTGCA
This sequence comes from Cheilosia scutellata, assembly GCA_955612985.1. Classification (NCBI taxonomy): domain Eukaryota; kingdom Metazoa; phylum Arthropoda; class Insecta; order Diptera; family Syrphidae; genus Cheilosia; species Cheilosia scutellata. Next base: position 59,414,763 of record OY015314.1, read on the forward strand.
GTGAACATCAACCGCAATGTCATCTCTGTAGTCCAGCAGGTATGTAATTTTGAGCATGTCTATTATTAGCATTCTATCAGGGGAAATATTATCATAAGTCGAGTTCTAGATCAATATAAGTAGTACTATTGGTAATTTCCTTCGATTATGCGTTCGCTTTTTGGAGTAACTTCTCGTCATCCGTAAGAGATATTGTGGTATGTCGAAATTTTGCCATCATGGCGATTTTCCTTGAATAGTCCCAACGTGCTGAACTTGTAAAAAGTCCTAAATAGATTATTAGATCTTCTTCATTAAGTAGTTAGTCTTCCTCTTGTCACTCGGGGCTGGCAGCCAGTTCTCCTACTTAATGTCGGAAAGAGTGAATCTACAACAATTTTAATTTTTGCCGCTTTCATTGTTCAATTTACTATTTGTGAACCCACTTTACGGAGGACTATCGTAAACCCCTGTCCCCAGAGATCACTGCTAACGTCCAGACAAGTGTTGTTGTCTTTTGTTAATTACTTCTTTTGAACTCTCCCCATGAAGTCTCCAGCTAGAGCAGTCTCAGTCACTTCTGCGTATCTTCTTCTTCTTCTTTTAGTAGCTAAGCGTCTGAGATAGGCGCCGTCTTTGCAGATCGTAGACCATATATTTATGGTCGCTGCCATCGGTTGCTCACTAGTTCGCAGATGCTAAGGCTTCTGATGCGAAGGTGATATCGGCCATGGATTCTACATACCCCGACTGCCTAAAAGTCTTTGCATCTCAAATATTCAAAAAAGCCCTTTCTAAATCTTTACTTCTAGAATTCATTTGTGGGACGCATGCCCCATTCTGGGGCCTTGAAATCAGTAGCGCCACCACTGCATGCATTGTTCTTCACGTCATTTAGTTGTCCCTGGAGCTCGCCTATGTTTTCTTGTGGCTTGGCATGTGTATCTAATTTCTTCACACTATTCATGGAGTTTCCTCAACTCATTGTTCAGAAAGGAACATGGCTTTCACCAGATCAAAAAAACGTCAGCCAAATTAATCGACCGTATGTTGGTTGTCCGACCTTTCTGAGCTATGCCGCCATCTGCAAGCGCCCAAGGCCAGTTGTAACCAGCGCTAGGTTTCACTCTAAAGATAATTTCCTAATTATATAACTCGCTTGAAAGATGTCTCTATACCTTTATAACCTTTCAACTACAAAAGTCTAATTGCTCTAGGGCAACGAAAGCCAATGTTAAACTTGAATAACTTCTACAAGCTTAGTGGAATAAAAATGTTCCACATCCGTGTGTTGCAACATCGGTATAGGTATTTCCGAAACAATTACTCTAAAGTCTAAACATTAGATCTCACCCAATAAAACGAAATCATTCTGGATAATCTGCGACGATTAAGACATTCCTGTGGTTTGTTAGCCATTTCAAGTTGTCCGCAATACATCATACCGCACAACTTTGCCTGCGGTTATTAAGGTTAAAAAGAGAACAAGCTCGTGGAAAGATCACAATATTCTGCGAAGGCCCAAGTCGAAAGCCTTCCGTCAAATCCAGACCTCAATGACGAAATTTGGTAAACAAGATCAACAATTCTTTTGCGGTTACCAGATATAAATAACAAACTTAACCACAAGGTCAAGAAATCTTCCTGGCATTTCATAAAAATGTACCATATAATCGCAGTGCAGCGCTATACATAAGCTTTGATTGAGACTTTTTTTATACATAAATAACATGCCTTTTAATGAGAGCCATACCTGTCATCAAGATTGTAATCATCATTATAGAGATAAACTCAAATTAACTGCCAAACAGTGGCACTAAAGCAAAACATATTAATGTCAACCAAACATCAAAGAGATTACGATAATTACTACTACAAATAGATTCGAGTTATATTGCATTCATTTATCATTCGAGAGCGTCCAATAATCGTAGGCGCTTATAGGGAAACGCTTAGGGTAACTACGTGAACAATTGACTCGCGCTTTTGTTTAGATGACTCTGCACTATATCTCTGCCGGTGACGTATTTATTGATGTTTTTCACTGCAAATTCTACTTTTAATTAGTTTGTTTTGATAGTTGTTCGCATTAATTTGTAAATGCACAGAGTGTTGGATATGATTAAGAAATATTCAGGAAATTTTACATTTGCTATTAAGCCGCTTTAGCCGCTTAAACCGCCTTTGTGCCATGTAAGTAATTGGCCATCTGATGAAACTTTAAGATTCTGGTGATTTACCGCCAGATAAAGACAACCATTCATTGCCTAATTGTTATAGGTATAATTGTGTTAGCATTGACGTCAGCAGAGGGTACCTATACATACTGTCATTACGTCAATCGACCAAATTTTAAAACTTTTCTCTTTACTGCGAAACGTTTCGTGCGATTATTCATCATGACACTCACTTGGCTTCTTTTTATGGCGAAAAGTCCCAATTTGATCATATCATTATCTCTCTCTCTCTTATTCTTTCGCTATTCGGAATATCTACTTAATCTTTGGCCACTATAATGCGAATGTGTATATATAAAACGAATGGTAGCGTTTCACCTTTTTTTTTAGGTTTACCTTTACAAAAAAAACCGCAGATATTGCTGAATCATCTTTGTATTTTCTTGAAAAAATGTATTTGTCGTGCTTTTCCAGTAAAACATATCTAACATATCCTATTAATCTCCATATGCGTAATTGGTCCTAACATACCTACAGTAACATAACTAAACTTAAGTTAACTTAACTGGTCCTTGCTAATGACGCTTGTCAAGATAAAACATCCCAAAAGACGGTGTTATCTACCATAGCCATAAGAACGATACTGGTGCTTGTTTTTTTTTTTTATTACCACATACTTATAAACCATCACAGATTAGAGCTAAGTTCTTACCATATGCTAGTCTGTTAAGATTAGACATTTTAATGTCGATTATATCTACCTACTTGCTGAAGTGTCGACGTCAATACACTAGCTAATTAGCACCTTTTCGTCGCGGCGGACAGATTCATGGCTTTGAAGCTATAGGTTCATGCGTAAGCAGCGAATCTGGTTGTAAGCGTTATCTTTAACAATATGGAATCAGAAGTGAAACATGAATGGTCCAGACCGTTATTTCTGAATGTGGCATAAGGTATCGCTGTATTATTCTGGTTTTATGTCAATTGTCTATGTGGTTAAAATATAGAGTCTTAAATTTGTATTAATTTTTCAGTACCAATTATTGAACATTCAAGTCCATATGGCAATGGCATCTGCTCATTCATGGAATCGATGAAATACCAAAGTAGACATCTAGATACCTGGCGGCTCACTAAAGAAACGTCGTGGTGTCTCTACTTATTTTTGATGGTTCAGCGGACCTAAAAATCGATTATTTACCTCAAGAAAGCGAAATGCGTATAGTTAGCTACTTCCAGTGATACAACCAAAGTTGGTACAGTTCATCCCATTCCATTAAAATCTCGTGCATAAAAATGGAGAGTTTTGCCCATGTACTAGGGCCGGGCTAATAAGGATGTTAATAACAAGTAAAAGTGTTATCATCGGCCTGGTCGATGCTTTGATGCCCTCCATTGCATAACAAGTCACGCAAAATGTTAAGCATGTGATCTAGTACGTACACAACACATGGGTATTATATTCGTTTTGTATGGGAGGACACCAGACCGGAACTACTCGACCGATGTAGCATATTTTCAATACCAACCTTACGGTAAAAAGAAGTCCTCTCAAAAAATTTCATTGGCCTAGGTCCATTTGTTTAGAGAGACGATATCGTGTTTTCAACAGTTAGGCAGACCGACGGCCATGGCTAAATCGATACAGAATTTGATCCTGAGTCAAATTGGATGAAGTCTCCGTGACTTCTTCTTGGCATTAACAAAGTAAATATACCTTCCTGTGGAGGGAATAAAAATAGAGAGTAGAAACTAGTTCCCTGCTTATACCTTGGAGCGGTTTTCCAGAGCACCTTTGCTTTTTGACTTAGAATTAAATATCCTTTTTAGCGCACTTAATCCAGTTTCTTTTATAAGGCGTCGGTTATAGCCATCAAAGTCCACCCGTAAAAACACGCAACAGAAAAAAACTGAAACAGAAACTGAACAGACATTTTTTTACGTATGGAAAAATTTATAAATTCGGTTCCTAGAAAATTTAGACAACTTTAATATTAATATTTTTTGATGGACTAACTTCATAATTTAAAAGTAACATTTTAAGAACAAGATTGCAATCAACGATTAAGTTTAAGTGGTCTAAAAAAGCAAAACGAAATAATTTTGGTTGCATTTTACTAATGGCTACCACCAACGCCTTAATCTGAAGATGAGTAGCGGGTCCATGGTTGATATATCCCTATATTTAGTACTAGCTGTACCTGCCCAGCTTTGCCCGTGCACAGTAATTGTATTGCTTAGGTCTTAGATAATAATGTTCTTTAGTAAAATGCGGAAAATGAGAATAAATCTATTTCTGCAATGTTCTTTCTGCCTAAACCTGAAATATACAGCAATACGAAAAAAACAAAAAAAGAATCATGAAAATCATAGAAGTTGTTTTTTGTATGCGAGGCGTCACCCCTGTTTGTCCAATTTTGGCGTGGCGATATCGATAATGGATGTACTGTATTGGATATATAATGTGCACCCTCTACATCGCCCTCCCTCTTCTTGATCATGCTAATTGTTTGTAATACAGCATTTCCTTTCCTTTCCTTTGTTTCCCTCTTCCTATGGAATCAAAACAACTACCTACCCCAATTCTACACTGTTTTGTATTATACGTCTCTTCTCTTATGAAGATTATTAATATACCCCATGCCATACTGCAGCACGCACGACGCACCCCATCCTCATTCTGCAAGCATCGGACACACGATCATAATATACATACCTACTACATATACAACTGACCATAGCACTCACTGCGAAAACAAAGCAACCCTCTTCGAATGTGTAGTATACGTATTGTTTTTGACGATCGCAAAAGTATAAACGTCCATTTGTAGCAAGGTATATGTGTATGTATATATTTTCACTTCAGAAAATACATTTTGGCTAAAAACTGTTCCTAAGGACGTGGCTATAAACGACATAGGCTATAGCAGTCTTACAGTCTTAAGGAATATTTTAAAAAAGTTTTCGAGTTACAGTTTTATTATATGTATAGATTTGACATTTCCCTAAATATTTATAACTCTTATGAGTCAGTACCTCACAGGTTTCCAGAATGTTATTTGGAGTTTAAGCATCTGTAGAGACTTTCGTTCGATATACAGTGAGCATCAAAAGTAAGTGAACACCATTTCTTTTCTTCATTTGTTTGGAAACATTTTTTTTAAATATATATTCATATAGAGGATTTTATGCCGCCGAAATGAAATAAGTTTTGTTATTGATATTTTACAGATTGCTGGTCTTTTAGACATGTTTGAAGACTCTAAAGAAAACCTAAAACTGCATTTGTGTTCACTTACTTTTGACGCTCACTGTACAGTTCATATCATTCTCAGGTGTTGCCTTAGTTTACAGTGTCCAGTTGGGAAGGCTGTTAGAATTCGTATGCTATTCCTTCTCAGACTGAATCATGCTTTGAAACTTTTTAGGTTATATAGTTCCCTAAAAGTGTCTTAGCCGATCTCAAGCCTTGATGGTTTATAGAAGTTTTAGTCCCGCTTTTCCTCCCTTCAGTCTTTTGAACTCTTCTCGTAGAGTGTGTTGCAATACCACAGAATAAAAGGTTTAACATCGAACTACCATGCCAGAGAATACGCTGGCTTCTTGCCTAGGTAGCCACCAGAAGTCCACTGCAACTATTTTCTATCGCCTTTAAGGGAAACGACATGAGAATGGTGGGTCAGTATGTGTCATAATATTCTTCATTGTGAATGTTATGACCATCTATATTTTATTACTACAATTCTATGGCACATGTATTCGCGGCGGCAGCTAACATCTCTCTGTCCTGTATTCTTGCATTCACAGGTTTATAGCATTAAGGCCCTAAAACATAGAATCCGGCAGGCCCGCTGCGTCGAAAAATACTTCAGCGTTTAAAAAGATCTATAGCAAAACCGCTAGACGCAATTTTTTGACTAGAATAAACAATCTCCTTAGTTCTTCAGCGCAGCGGTTGGAAAGAGTTAGGTTAGGGTGGCTGGCCGCAGCACCTGCAGTCACGCTTAGGCCAAAGAAGGCCCATTGTGATACTACAGGATCAAATGATCTCTCAACTACCCGTTGAACCAACAGGAGTTAAAACGAAACCGATGGAGGCAGCTGATGCTTACATTAGCAAGTTCGCCTAGATTGTCGAAGAAATATTTTCCGAGGTGTAGTTTTCTGCGAGATGAGAGGGCTCGGTACGTGCAAAGGATGTGAATAATAGTCTATTCCTCCTCCTCGTCCATGCAGCTTTTACAGAAATCGTTGGCAGGGAGGCCTAATAATACAGTGTTCCGTAATAACATATAGGTACTAATGTACTTATAGTGGAGCATTTTGGGATAGAAGATTGTTGGAGCGCTTGAGATGCAGCATATGGGCCAGATATATTTCGTGATAGAGCACGTTGTGCAGTTTGACCATCTGCGATTAGTAGCGCGTTTGGAAAGTATTATACTTCGTTTAATTTTTTCTGAGTGTAGGTCTGTTTTTTTCCACATCTATCTCAGTGAAGTAAAGTAAAGTAGGATTTTTAACACACAATTACAACATCTACGAACTGTTTGACACATTCGAGACTCTATATAGTTGTTGTAATTGCGTGTTAAAAATCCTACTTTACTTTACTTCACTCAGATAGATGTGGAAAAAAACAGACCTTGTTTCAGAAGTCAGCAGAGCCGAGGTAGACAAAAGTCTCTTACTACATCATTTGGTATAGGTACATGCAAAGCGTATTTGAAAAATCTTTAAATCAAATTTTCATCATCTGTTATTTTCATAAGGCTGCAAAATGCAAAAGAATAAATAAAATAAATTGCAGGTTCATATAGAAGTGTGCGGAGTGGCTCAGTGGTTAGTGTGCTGGACTATACAAATCACATCTTAAGGTTATTTTTCAACTGCGCCACATATCTCGAAAGTCTGACAAGCTTCCGAGAGTATAACTGTCCACAAAAAGCTTCTCAATTCAGCCCATCGGACTCGGCATAAAATAGGTCCTTTCCATTCTTCCAAAAAATAAAAAGTCACACAAACGATTGGTTGTGTGAAGGTGACTAGGGTGCCTATATGGATGTGTTGCGCCAACTTTATAGATATTTATTTAGGTCCATATATGCACCCTAGGACAAGCTTCCCACAACCATTCGTTTGTGTGTTTTTTTTTTTTTTTGTTTTAAATTTTTGGGACGAATTAAGGGAATGAAAATGAAGCACACCGTAAGAAGTAGTGCTGCATTAAAAATGTTTGAGTGTAAATATGACATAAAAACATGAATTCGTCCATTATTCCCATATTCATAAGTATAGTAATTTTTCACAGTTTAAGTTTAGAGAATTGCTTACAAGTCTGCAATAATTGAGCCTTATTTGCTCGGTCGCAGATCACAATTTGAGTCTCATGGAAATACATATTTCTTAAGTCCTGGGAACGGTTTCACTCTTTTCAATAATAATTGTAATAATTTTTCCACCACATATACATACATATATATGTATGTCCTTTATTAGAAATAATTAAATTCTTTATTATAAAAAAAAGTACCATAGTTGCAAAAGTAACCCGTCTCATTATCTGCACCTTTTCCTATACCTGAGAGCAATATCCTTGAGTCAAAGATTTGCCATACTTTCCTAGAGGTCATATACTTTTGTCAATTATTCTGAACTACACAATATTGTCTTCGGTCTCTCCAGAGTCCAGACGCCAGACGAATATCCGTATAATAATTTAACATTAACACCTCACGATTCTATTTTGTGCATATATACCTGAGGGTAATAAAAAAATTAAAAGCTAAAATTGAAACCACCTTTTCCACCTGGCAATTCTTCACTAATTGATTAACAACCTCATTAATAAGACAAAAGAAAAATCAGAAATCCACCTCCATCCAGAACCCATTCACTTGTTCGATTCTGATTTCTGAAAGTACCTTACCTTACCTACCTGTTGTTGTTGTGTTTGTGTCATTATGTATGGTTTAAAATGGACTGTTGTTGGTGAACGAGTATGAGAAGTATGTGTAGCTCTTTTATTTAAAGAAATACTCTTAGCTATAAAAGAGAAAAGAATCGCACAATTCACAAAACTCAAACGAAATCCAATTGTGCATGCTCCCAGTTTCCAAATATGTATAAAGATCGTGCACATCTACTAGATACACCACTCGAACCCTTTGTTTCACTCAAGCCCCTTACACTGACACAGTTTAACTCAATTTGTCGCTGCGCAACATGTAACCAAAGAATGAGTGAGATTTATCGTATATCTATCTATTCCATCTTGCCCGAACAAGTGTAATTTCGAATGTGAATCTATCTAATTTCAAGAAAACCCATCCAAAACTGAAAAAAAAAAAAATAGATACCGCATACACTTATAGCAGCAGATGCGAATGTTGCTTGTGAATTGTGATGTTGCTGGCCAGTCGCCACCATACCATCAGAGTGCTTTGAGTTTGCTTCGGTCTCGTGTTGTATTTTATTATTTCGTTTGGTGATTTTTTTTTTTACTTATTTTCATTCGCATTTGCTATGTAGTGGGGATATACTCTTCAAATACATTCGTTTCAGTAATTTTCTGTTTAGTCCTTAAATAAGAAGCAACAAGTAAGCATCTCTTTTCTCAACACAATTCTGAGTCTCGAAGTGTGAATTTCTTATATCCCATTTATATATACAACGTTCATCTGTTGTTTCGAGTGTATGGCACAGTGTAATGTATTTCATTAAGAATTTGTATCGTGCGGCACTTTTGTGATTTGTGAATGAAAAGCGCGCGATTTTCCTCAATGGAATTTTGTTCAAAATATTTGAGAAAAACCCGAAAAGATAGATAGATACTTATCGTTCAATCCAATTAAGAAATGAAATAGTGTGCTGATAGATCCGTTTTGCTGGACACTTGATGCTACGACGACTACGAGTGTCTTGTCTACCTGCTGGCTATAGATACTGGAATCAGTGTACTTACAGACCCTATACTGATTTTAAAATAGATAGTGTTGCGATAAATCCACTCGTCGTATATCTTTAGATATTTTATCTTTATGTGCTTTGTCGGGACGGGATTATCTTAAGTGTGTTGTGCGTGAAGAAATGCAAAAGTGCTGCTAAAAAATTAAAGATCTCAAGATTGGAGAGTTTCTACTGATGCTCGTCTCACGTCTGTCTGTCTGTCTGAGATGAAAATCGCTTGCAATTGCATTCCTCTACATCCGACAGAGGATAGCTTGTCATACTGTTGCAATATTTGTAAATTGAATTAAATAAACAAATGCAATTTTCCCCGAGTTAATTTAATTGTAAACGATATAGTGTATATGAGAGTGTCGTCTCTCTATAAGCGGTAACTGTAACTGTTCAGTGTGTATTCACTGAACCAACAGACATTTACTAGGACGTTGTATTTAGAGAGATACTTTATGCTGTAGCCACAGCAATATTTTTATATCGAGTAGTGAATGAAGGTGGTGGTGGTTGGATTGTAGTTGCAACGGCGGCGATCATCAGGCTATCATTCAGAGAAAAAAAAAATTGTCTAAAAATATATATTCATTCAGACAGACAGATAGGTAGATAGATAGATAGATAGATATATGTATATCTATATCGAAAAGTATGTATACGCGGATTAAAAACAGAAATACAAACGTCTATGCAACTGTTTGCTGGTTGCATTTTTATTCCCGGTTTGCCTCGATTTTCTGGCTTTTGCCTCTTTTTACATTTTTTTTTAATTTAGTGATAACTTCCGTTTGCAATAAATTTTGATTGAAGACACACAACATGCGCAACATACTGTGTATGTTTTAGTAGTGAGTTTTTAACGTTTGCTTGCGTACACCTCTTTTTGTTATCTTGGAGATTTTTAAACGGTATAGATATATTATTTGTTGTCTTGTATGTATTTGATCTTACCTATTTCCTATAGTAACTATAAATATAGTAAATATAAATGATTAGGTACTCAAATTGCGTAATTTCTATCATCTGTCGGATGGAAATTCCCTCATAAGATACACCTACTATTGTAAGTTAACAGCAAATATGCATTTTTGCATTTCACGCACAAAGTACTTAATATAGTTACTTCCGATTCCGACTTTCCCGACGCGTCTAAAGATACATGTATCTACGGCGCATACAAATGACTGCCAACTGTTTGAACATAAATATATAAATTTATTTCACTAGTGAAGTGCAATTAATTAATATTTTCCAAATATTATTGTTTCTTATAGTGTCAACGATATTTTATATATTTGCAAAATGTATGTAATAAAGTAAAATAAAAAAAAATGCTGATTGTGAATGTGATCGATAAAAATAATAAATGTGAAACAGAAAAAAGTGATATATATAACTAATTCTTTACATAAAAATAAAGAATTCGACAAAAATTGAACATTAATACGATTTGAGAGATACATATACTTAAACTAAATACCTACGACTGTACTGCTGTACTTAATTTAATATTTAAACTAAAAAGAAAAAAAACACACACAAGAAAAAAACAAATATTTATGCTACTTAAACAAACGAATTAAGTTAAAACACCGAATACTGCAAGTTTACTTCGTATTCTATTTTAAACTTTGGATTACTACTTAATTACACATGCAATTTCCTTCAAATGTAAGTAAAGTTTAATTTATTTACCTTAATTTTTTTCGAATACAATTAAATATAATTCAATTATGCTCTGTTAATTCAATTGATGAAAATGGAGCAAACTATCTGGATTACCTATATAAATGTTTAATAATTTTACTCGTTACTTTATTCAGTCTAAGAAATGACCAACCCGTCCTGACTAGACTCACATTGATAGTGAGTGAAATAAAATGGATTGATGTTTCCAACTCGAACATTTTCAGAAAATGTACATTCCACAAACCCCTGTCAATTTTGCTCGTTATTTTATTCAGTCTGTGACACGAGTGTCAAGGTACAAAGTGACGAAGGACAGAAACTGAAACAGTACAACTTGCAATAGCTGTGGTCTATTCTGTCAAACGCAGTCATGAAATTATGTCCACGAAAAACATCTAATAGTCGAATTCACAATTCAACTACATAAAGCGGGCAGCCAGATGACAGATGCAGATAAATTACAATAAAAAAAAAACCATGTCTTCTCTGATTGACATTTCTGTCGCTGGCAGTAAGAGAAATAATCAATATTGACTTGTTTACTTTCTGTCGACAAACAGCAATTTTCTGTAGCTAAATTCTTGGCGCAGGCACATTACATCTTAAGGCTTTTTCCACTGTACTACCTCTCGCGAACGTCTGATAAACATCCGGCGAGACTATAACTGTCCTGAAAAAGATTCTCAATTAAGCCGTTCGGACTCGGCATCAAATTCCCTTCTATTCGTTCCAAAAATAGAAACTCACAAACGAATGGTTGCTGGAAGCTAGGCCTTGGGTGTCGACACGCCTTTTGGGCCAACTAGCTATTTATTTATTTTTAATTTAAATTCAATTGCTGAAAGAAACAATTTTTCAATTCCTAATTATTTTTCTGTTGCAAATGTTTGGGATTCTGTTCCCGTTTATAATCTTTGTCACTTGGTGCCTTAAGCCTTGAATAACATTAGTCTTTCTTATTACCAATAAATAAAATCAGATGCATTGATGTTTCCAACTAAAAAATTCTCACAAAAAAGTATATTTCTGTCCAACCGAATGGTGCACATCACGATCTACCTAACGATCAAGTGTAGGTTTGAAGTATCGAAATTAAATATGAATGAAATTAAAATCAACAGCGAATTGTGACAGATAAAAGAAATCACTGTATAAAAGTATTTTGTGCGCAACGAAAATTCACATCTTAACCTCAAAGCAGAGCAGAACCAAGAACGAAATTGCAAGTTACTCGTTACTTTGTTGATTCTTTATTTTTCTATAATTTCCTACGAGAATAAGCGAATCAACTTTATTTTTACATTCTGAAGGGTAAAGTATTAAATTAGGTACTGCATCAAGAGATTGAGCTTCTTGTATAGTTACTGATCACGATGTTTTTCTTTCGATAAAAATGGTCATAGATACACCGAAATGGTGCTCATTTATGGATGGGTCCTTTTTCGGGTGTGCTGACGCTGAGGTCAATTGGCACTATATGTGAACCGGCAATACGTGACGGAAATTGTTTCGCATGATACTGATGCCATTATATTATTTGTTTCGTGTCTCTTGGAAACAAGGCATACCATAAAAATGGACGATTTTCAAAAATTTGTCTCTGACTCAAAAATTATCCTACCGACTACAAATTCTTTTGTATTTCATCAATTCAATTGTATCAATTTATTTGATTGTTGTTGCAACGCTGACAGTTAGTTTACAGTCAATTATTCTCAGTCCACAGTCAAAGTTACAAATTCAGCTAGGAGGATTCCTTTGAGGTTCGTGATTCCGTCCAGTCCTTGTCGCTTAAGGTTCAGGTTCGGGGCTCTAGTTCAACAAAAATAAAATTCTAAAACACTTACGCTCAACTCAAAACTTTGTTGAAATTTCGACTAGTTAAAGTTGTGTGTCCAGCTTAATTGTTACGAACTTTATTCAAAAATAAAATTTAATGATTTATTATTAGGGGTAAAATTATTCCCTTTCTTTAATCGAACTGACCATAACTAGTCAAGTGCAGATCAGTCCCAAAATCGAACAGAAATTAAAACAAGCCCATATACATAACACATTTAGATACAAGAGTGTTTTATGTGCGAACCAATTCGATCTTGACCAGTTTATTCTTTATTAATAACTGACGGTCGTTTTTCTATATACACGCTTGAAAGTTATAAGCATATGTTTCTGCATTTCATCACTGATATGGTACTTTTTCTAATTGAAATGTTATTAAAACATTCGTATTCATAATAATAAATAAATAAATAAAACAATTAACGCTTGATATTTAAAAAAATATTACCTAGGTACTTAGACACATCTTACATAAATCATGGTTTTAAATTTGTTGTTGCAGTAAAAAATATTTATACACACGTTCTAGGCGCCAATAGTCCAAAAATATAATAAAGCGTGACAAGATTTCAATTAATTTCTCATTAAATCCTGACTTTCTGAAAGCATGAATTTATTTATTTACGTTTTGTTTTTCAACAAATTGGAAGGTATCTATAGTTGCTAATTTAATTTACACCACAAATATTGTGGGTATAGTTTGAAGGTTAAATGGGTCGGGTATAGTAAATTTAAGAAAGACGCACGTGGGTGCGTATTCTATGCGAGAAGCTGGGGTCTTATATGGATCTGTAGCGCCAACTATTTATTTTTAACTCAAGAAATAGCTAAAACTAAAATTACACTACAACTACTATCACTTTGACTTTTAAAAATGTTGAGCAAACAAAGCCAACATGATCTCCGACAGATGATGGCCTGTTGTGCGATTTGGAAAATCCACGACAGCTTCGATTCATAAATGCGCCCATGGACACCCTCAATCTTCGTCTTTTGGCATCTGTATTTTTTTTTTTTTTGCTTCTCATGTCAAATTTCGACGAATTTTTAAAATTGATGTGAAAATTACAAATTCTAATGATGACTGAATATGAATGACAAAAAGAAAAAAACATAAAATTAATCTTATCTATATTGGTGTTGCCCTGTTTTTGCTCTTAGATTTTCTTCGCCATTGTTGCCTTGTATTCGCAGTTATTATATGTAGGCCGAATGAACCATATATAAATGTCGTTTGACACCTTTTAATAAATGACTGCTAATTAGTTATTATAGCATCAAATGTTTGTTTGTTTTTTTTTTTACAATTATTAGACCTTGGCTAAAAATAGACTCAGCCACGTGAACCCCCAGTCCACGTGAATATGATTTTATGAACACATTAACCTATGGCTCATATGGGTGCTTAATATTATAACCTCATTAATTATGCTGTCAAATATTAAAATCATTGTCTATACTATAACTTGAACCATATAAATTAGCTTCCCGGCTAAATGGTATTAAAATTAAAGCGATATCAATATCATGAAAACCTTATACGCTAGAAATTGTCATCTAATTTGGGAGAGAGATGGTAATGAGATCAGAATAGAAATTAGATTAGATTAGATTACAAAATATTATAAACTTTGATCACATTTTGTTTTCTTCAAAAAAAAGGGGGCGTTAGTTGTTGCTATACATAAATAAATTTTAATACCCCAAACTAGATGATGACATCAATGGTTAAATGCACAACAAATAAACAAAAATCACACAGTCAACTTTTCGCACTTTTGATCTGGTAAACTCTTTTTTTTTGTCTCCCTGTTATCCCAAATTAAACATTCACAAGAATGTCCCATTATCTGATTAAATTTACCACGCAAAAACGGAATACGACATAAGACAGTCTTATCGTATTTTTTCTGCATATTTTCGTTTCTGGTCCCTCTAATGGGAAAACAAGTAAGCTTCTTATTAGTACCCCAAAAGATACATAATGTAAATGCCCCATTTCAATCAGTTAACCTGCTGACCAGGGATGTACCTACTTATGACTCATTATCAAAATTCAAGTAAGTAGCTAGACAACGATGAATACATCTTTGAAGTATGTAGCCTTATACTGACAGTGTCCACTTTCAATCTTCAGGTGCTAATTATTGTGCAGCTACACCCTCGACTCGACACTTTATGTACTCAAGTGAGGTATACATCTTAAAAAGAACACAAGCACACTTCTGCCAACACGGTCTTGTTAATGAACTTGAAGCAAACAAAAAAAAATCGAAGATCAACTAAAAAATGTAGACGTCAGTTGCGTGTGTGTGTTGTTGTTGATTTTGTAAAATGTTTACTTTGATATGAGAGTACATCTACTACATGAACGGATCAGGCCACTGAATCAATGTGTCTTACAGAACGGTGCAAGTGGAAGGTATATTTTTAGAATATATAACACAACGGCTGCCTTAATTACTTGCAAATTGCATTTAGCTGTGCGTCGAAATAAATGCAACGTTTTATATTTAAGCATCGGTGGAGAGTGTGTCAGAAAAAAAAAGTTACACAATTTCGCAATGCAAATTTTATGATAGCTAGAATGAGGTATAGGCGGTCATAACCGCTATTGAACGTCTAACAAACTGTTCGCAAATTGAAATTGAATCGAAATCTGTC
Source organism: Cheilosia scutellata (assembly GCA_955612985.1). NCBI lineage: Eukaryota > Metazoa > Arthropoda > Insecta > Diptera > Syrphidae > Cheilosia > Cheilosia scutellata. The sequence continues at coordinate 59,430,074 of OY015314.1, forward strand.
ATAGAATATCGAAAATCGAACTCAGCAATACAACAAATAGTCAAAAACAACAGCGCGCTGTATAGCTTAGAGCCGTAATACTCATACGCATACCGATTACCGATTTAGAGCCGTGTGTCAATTGGGCTAAATAATTATCCTCGGTTAATTTTCTGACACTTATGAAAGTGTTGAAAGAGAAGTTCACCAAACTTCAATCTTAAAACAGAGAGTTATCGAATTTGCCACTATTAATTAATTAAAATGCAGTGTTTTATTTCCTCTTCAACATTCTAGCAAAACTCAAGCAAAAGAACGATAATGTCAGAAAATTATCCGAGGATAATTATTTAGCGCAATTGACACACGGCCTAAGTTCTACTTAAATTCTTATGGGCTACTTTTTGTAAGTCATAAACTGTCACATAATTGAACCTCAAATGTCTTGTCCACTTGAAATGTGGTTTTAATGCCCAAAACACATGTGCAGAAATTCTGAACGCTTCACTCCAAGCAGTACTGCAGATGAAACAGATGTGCAGAATTCATTTTGCATTGGTTGCTGTCAATGCGGGGAAAATACAAGAGTGAAACACAGACGACAAATAATTCCCGTCTCTCTTTTCCTCGTATGCATCAGTAAGTGAATCTAAAAATTGTTGCCAAGTCTATTTAATTTAATTCACTGCGTTGCTATGCAGTGGATTTAGAAATAGAGACTTGTTGTAGTGCTGCGGTGTGTGCAGAATTTACATTTGTATCACCCTATAAGTGTATTCTAATCTTGCTGCACAGTGAATTCAGCACGTGTGTTTTGGGCATAATAAATGAATTCCAATTTGTGATTAACTTCACTTAAAAGATAAACGGAGTTTGTCGTAGATAAACGACTAATTGGTTTTTAAGTCGATGTTTGTAACTTTTTGAAGGCAAACGGTTTGAAATTATAGAGAAAATAATAGAAAAATAACTAAAATTGTTTAAAAAAAAAATTCGAAAAATATCGTATACAACAAACGACAACGTTGAGAAGCCTTTGACAGTAATCAAGAGTATTGATTATTCAAGAGTAGTAAGTAGTAGCATTTGAGTCCGAGCTTAAGAGACGCTTTTAAAATAACCTAAGTAATTGTCAAAACACAACTCGTAAAAGTTGGTACAATATTACAATGACATGACAATACGTGATTTATTCCCCTTAGTACGGTACACAATGTATGTATAAGCAGACCTATTTTATTTTAGGAAAAACAAAAGCGTATTTCTATTTACATTTTGTTATAAGCTACAATCAAACTCTCAGACGTCCTTATCTAAACAACCTGTACCTATATACGAAATCCCAATAATTAATAGAAATTCCATTCAAGCAAATACCATGTGATGGTCTATTAAACATATACTCACCACATTTTATTGAACCATCCGACACAGCACGTACCTAAATCATCGAACTCAATTATTTGTACGTAATGTTTACAAAATTCATTCAATCCAAACAAAAGCACTGCAGCAAGCTAATTTGACAACAATTAAATAAAACAGCCAATTCACTAATTTTATTAGAAAAAGGAACATTTGTTCCTAAACAAATACCAATCTCATGACTGGGGTGTTAGTATTATAAGGATCCCGAGACTCTTGGCATGCGTACCTATTTTAGGTGTGACTACTTGTGTTTTCTTTAAACAATAAGGAACTAACGAATTGCGTCACAGTAAAATAGTTTTGTTTGTATTTATATTTACATTATATCATCGGCTGCGCTTAATAAAAACGTTATTTAAAAATGCTATAACGTAAAGCTTGTTAGTACTTTTTTTCTAATTTCGAACAACGTTGAGAGGCTTTTCAGTTTTTCACTACAAAAAGTAGTCAAAGAGATATGAAAAATCTAGCGAACTATTCTCAGAAATTGAAACAAATTTTAATACAATAGGGTCACATTGTAAATAGGTTTTCTGAATCTGTTTCAATTTAATTCAAAAACTGCTTTTGAATCATTTTAACTTAATCCTTTAAAATTAAAATGTTTTACAAAATATTTGAGCTACTATATTAGTTTTTCTAGAATTGCAGTTTTAAAATATTGATAGAACTATGTTGCCCAACGATAATGCACATAGACGTAGGACGATATGGTTCTAAGTACCTAGTGGAACTTTGTGTCACGTTAAAATGTAATTCTTTTGTTAATAGAACCTTGTGATTTTCTGAAAATGTATATTCTTGAACTAAAAGTTCATTATCTTATCATAAAATGCTATAAAACATAACTAACGGTAATAAAAAGGTATTTTCCATGTTTTCATTTATTTATTTTTTTAAAGAACTTAACGTTTTTTTTACGTCATTTAACCAATAAATAAAAAATGAGACTTTGTCACATTGAAATTCATAAATATTATATTTTTAATTAAATTAAGTTTAAATAAAATAAAAACAGGACCTTTAAATGTATTTCATCAAATGCGAATTGATGAAATGCGAACAAACCACTTTTTATGCATTTATAAACAGAGAATTGCACATTTTATTATTCCAAGAAGAGGATAATTAATTATCCCATCAAAATGTATTAAGAAAACAAGTTTATCAACAGTTTAAATAATGAAATTTCGAAAAACTTTTGGCCGCGAACGAACACACCATTGGCGCGAATTTCAAAGTTTATTCGCAATCCACATCATTTAACTCACGTTCTACAAACTAGCGAATAAAACATTCGTCCGAACTTAACCTCAAACTAAACATTGCGGGTATAAACTTATGGCTGAAATTCGCGAACTGCCGCGACCTAGAAAAGTGTTCATGTGAACAAACTGTCAAAACTTGCGAATATTCGTTCGTTCGTAGGTAGTTGGTCGCTCTCATGTGAATGGTCCTTAAGTGTTGTCTATCACAATTACCATACAATGATTATGCAGTCTTGGACTTGCTAAGATCTTAAACGATTTTAAGCTTCCCCTGCTTGATGTTGTTTTTGTCTCACGTTTCGTTTCCAAGATTTTTCATTTATGACCCGTTTTCACGTTTTTTTGAAGCTGATGCTAAATTAGACTCACCCTATCAGTCGTATAGGCTTTCATTGATTTCATTGCATTGCAAATCACTACGATGTACCTACTCTACTTCATCAACGACTGCCGGTTCCAGAATATAATAATTTTGAATCACGACTGCCGAATCTAGATGAATGATACTGCCTGGGCAGACTGAAATTTCCTTTGGCTCCATTTTCCTATGGCCAACAATTATTATAATAAGCTCATTCATAGATATAAAAACATATTTTATTAAAACAATATTATAATGTTTCATATTACAATTGGTTCTATTTGTGCAATTTCATCTAAGCAACAAGGTTCTATTTTCAAAAAAAGTTTCCACATGGTTCTATCTGCAAAATAGTATGGGCTTTCTAGAGATACATGGTTCTATCAGTCAGTTAGAACCATGTTAACTGAATCTCAAACTGAAAACGTGCAGTTAGGACCTAGTTACAGTGAATATCTCATAAACTGTAAGAGATAGACAAAAAGTAAGAGCACCAATCAAAAGAGCGTAGTCGTTTTAGTGCGATGCGATGTGTAACTCATTTTTGAGGAAAATGTAAGTTAGAACCCTGTTGTCCTAAGGTCGCGAAATGCTACGTTTACTTTAAACTTATTGTAATGATATAGCAGCACGTTTTATTTCGGACTACCTGTCATTCAAATTGTCAATGTGAAAATGGAAGATGATATTCTTGTAAAACCACAAGACAAGTCGCTCTCTCCAATAACTAGATATATTTAATTTGATTAATAAATCAGAGTTTAATCACAAGACATAGTTTTCCAATTGTTTAATAAACACAATAGTAAACAATTTTAAAACTGTCAAAAACAATTATAATTTCCTGAACATATTTTTTTTCGCGCCGCTCCTTTTACTTTTCTTAAACTACCTACTCTCTTTAAAGATGGCTGATCAGGTTTTTTTAAACGTCAAAACCGTCTTTGTTACTTATTGTTGCTGTCAATTTGTACGGCCGCTTAAGCTTGCGAAATTTAATCTCTCTATTTCTTTGGTAATTCGTGCCATTTAAAAAATCTCAAACATTCACTTTAATCAGCGGTATGTATACCAAAAGATTGGGGACCAGACTGCCATATACTATCCGGCTTAGATCAGGGACATTTTTTAAATAAAAAAATCGATTTGCCTTAATTTTGACGCATGTACCTAAACTAACTGTGGCCCAAATTATATTCCCAAACTACAACTACCACAAACGGAAGTCGAAAAATCATAGAATGGTTTACAAAGTGGGTCAAATTTGCTTCCTTACCTGCACGTTCGCTTCGCATACCTACTTTTATTAGGTAAGTATTTATTATTATACTCAATTCTGATTGGCCAAATTGAAAGTAAATTCAAATGTAATTATGTATTTCCTTTCCTGGTTCAAATGGAATGTTAAACGACTTTGATTGCAATTTTCTCAGATTTAATGATAAATTGCGTCAGTTTTACAAGAAACACACATAATTAGGCTATACTAGTCGCATTTTGTTTTGCCTTGAAAGAAACTAGGCATTAACCCATTGGCTGAGTGCTTGTGGCTTATGCAATAATTAAGTTTAAAGACGTAATTTTCAAAAATGTATGGGTAATGGGTGAAAAGCTGTTAACACAATGCTACTCGCACTGTATAATAAACAGACTGGCTGCCGCCAATTTGTATTCGAAAGAATTTATCACTAATTCGCAATTAAATCGCCAAACAGTAGATAATTTCGATTTTAAAATAAGTAAAAGTTATTTATAAGTTTTAAAAGTAAACACCTGCAGTGTTGAGGAATTTCCTTAGAAACGTCAGACGGATAATGGCACAAATTTAGCACACGAACAACACTTTTCTCAGCGGAAAAATGATGAACGGTGTTCTATGGTTAGATACTCACGTATGTCAATTATAGTTTAGTTTATGTTTCACATTTAGGGCCTTTTATAAACTGACAGTAATGACAGAGTTGCCAGTAACGTTATTCATTTGATTGAGATTTAAATGAAAAGTCATTGAATCAAGTGATAGAAAAAATAAAATAAAAAAACAAGCTTCAATTTCTCCATCTAGCTATTTACACACCTTGACAGAAATATTTTAGATCTAATCGAAGATCATACCTTCCCCAGCTAGTAGGTAGGTATAAAACATTGCAAAATAGACACAAGATGCAAAAAGATTGACAGGGCCAATAAGAAGCCAGACAAATCGCAAATCTAACAAGTACGCGATGAAATTGAATCACTTCGCTGGCCATGATATACCTTGACATATATTCTCGACGTTGTCGTTGATGCTATTGCCACTTTGGATATAGACAGACAAAATTACCAAGCGCAGCAATTCGCGCGATGTCATTTCATCAGCAATTTTTCCTCGTTATGAAATATTGTTAAAGTATTATTATTTTTATCGTCGACACTGATTGCATAATTGCAATCAAATTGTATTCCACATTCCGCCAAAGTGAGAGCGAAACTCACACCATTACGGATTTCCGAGTTTGCACGTCATCCGATGTTCACAATCACATCCACTAACAACATGTATAATTGTATAGGCATCATTGACAGAGATGTCAGAGGAGCGGCCTAAACTGAACTGACCATTTTTATATGCGACCATAAAGTTTAAGTTGCGTATTATCGCGGTATAATTGAAAACGATATTATCCTCGTTAAAATTAATGGAAAATTAACCATAAAACACTCACCCTGATTTCGCATAAGATTTCAGGGTACGATTTTCGGTAGAGGGGTAGGTAATGATGAATGCAGACCGGTATAATTGCACTCAAAAACTCAATGCGAAGACCCAGCCAGAGTATCTCTCTTGATGACTTTAATGAGATGAATGAAAGATGGGAATATGCTTATGCGAATGTAGTTGCAGATGCCATGTGGAGAGTTTCTTTACATAAATATATATTATTTCTCGCGGATAATGCTAAGTGGTTTTCGGTCGGGAGAATATATACTTTTTGCTGTCGGAGAGAATATTTATTTGACACTTGCAAATGTCCCTAAAAGGTGAAGGTGATTTTTTTTGGTACCGATAATCTTTTTCGGCGTTTTTTCTTTGCACCATTTTCTTGGTCGTCTTTAGCCCAAATACATAAAATTCGAAATTTATATTATGCACCTAAAAAATTTTAGGACGGATAGAAGGAGAGCGAGAGTAATGAAAAAAAAGAAGGAAATTCCTTTTAATTTGGCACATGTGACGGTACGAAAGTCATTATGCTCTTGAGTGGCCGCGCCAGTTAAAAGGGAAAATATGATAGTGGAGACGGCTGTGGCAGGGCAGTATTATAATTCGACTTTAGCGTGAAGCTTATACTCTCGTATAACAGAAGAGAACGAAGTTATTATTTTTTTGTTTTCTCTGTTTTGGTGGCATTATGTATCACTGGAGTTTTCGTCGAAACTGCTAGCATTAGAAGGAAAAAAGGAATTCAGGCAATTAAGAAAGACATTGCGAAGTTTGCTGACCATCATGGTTGGAATATACAAACAAAAAAGCCAAAACTGACGTACTGACGCAAGGCATTTTTTCGCGGAAATTGAGTCAGCGAGTGTGTTCACTGGAAGATACAGCGTTGTCATCGTGGACTTGAACTTTGAGGCGCCAGATTCTGTTTTATAAAAATAATGCTGTTGGCATATAAATGTGGAGCGATTTAATTGTTAGGATTTCTGATGAAAAGGATTACAAATAAATTGAACCAACTGATTGAATAAATGTAGGTAACCGTTAAAATGTTTTGATTTACGACTGCAACGTTGATTTTAAGTGTTTTAGTTGTGCCATTACATTTTTATTAAAAATTTACAGAATGTTCCAAAAAACTGAATGCTAAATGCATTTCTCAATAAGTACCTATAATAATTGATATAATTCCGATGCTCATGCACATCCCTGACTTGCCTTCGAAATGCGATGCTGCCAAACCAATCCGATTTGTTGCATTGCAGAGCTGTGTAGTAAACTTAACTAGCTGCGCAATATTTGTTAAAATGCCAGAAACTCATTTGAATTTCTTTTACACAAATCTATGAAGTATCAAAGATGTCACATAAATAAATGATTTTAGTCTAGACATTTTAGATGATTGTGGAATTATGCATGTTTTGGTGAATGTCAGTGACACTATAAAATGTGCCTACATTATGTACTAGAATGGAGTTGGCAGCGTCACTCTGTCAAATCAGAGTTAAACATACCCAGCCAATACCTTCCGCAGGAGCACATTGCATATAGTTTCGCGTTTTTCTTATCGTTGTCGTAATCGCGCAATTTAGTCAAAAATTTAACTACTACTACTGTACAACTGTTGGTGCTGTTCAAATGCAAATTCATGGATTAGTAGCTGTTTCTTCTCATGCAAGTGTCACTCAAGTTGACAGCGAAACATGCAACTCTTCCCTTTAGTTACCTGTACCCCGTCTTTAACTTTTGTTCATCCAAATGAACTAGGTAAATTAACAACAATGAACATTTTCGAAAAGCCACATTTTCTTTATCTTTATAGGTATATGTATAAAACTGTATGAATTTGCTTTGTTACCTCAAAGCGTAATAACTACTGGACAGATTTCAATGCAACTTTTTATAAATGCCTTATAATACTGTGAGATGGTTTTAGGCTGTGTTGTTCATAGCCACGTCGTTGGGAACAGTTTTTAGCCAAAATGTATTTTTTTGTCTATTTTCATATACCTACCTATTTATTGAATACAAAGAAAAAGGGTTTTAGAAAAAGACTGAAAGGAAAAGCATGCCATGTGCATATTATGCCAATGCGGGACTGCCGTTAGGTATTACTTCCCGGGGCTGGTTAGCAACTCATGCTAAATCCTCTGCGCCCGCCATTCCGACTCTTCGAAGTCTTTCAAGTTTCAAGTCTTTCTTTAATTCTTCGTGTACGCTTGTTATAAAGGAGCATACCCCCAGCCAGTCATCTTTTGACTTCAACATATGGCTTATTAGAGCTTGGGGGTTTGGTAAGTTCGCTCTTCCCCCTGCAAAGCGCCTACAATGGAACATTGCGTATTCCATATCTTCTTCTTTGTCTGAGCATTCGAGACAAAAATGCGAGCTATCGTGACCAAATCTGTGAAGGTATTTCCGATAGGCGCCGCCGTGCCCCGATAAGAACTGCGTAAGGTATGGTAGTTGCAGTCCTCGTTTTTTCTTTTTGTCCGGACCTCGATGGTATAGGGATCAGTTTGTGGAGCCTTTTGCCGTGCCATCGATGTATCCCTCTCTTCTACTTTGATCTTTCTTCCGGGACTTCTTGCCGGTTAGCTGTTTGCCTAAGGTAGATCCTTTGCATCTCACTGGCAAGAATGTCGATGGAGATCATTCCCGATATAACGCATGCTGCTTCGTGCGAATTTGTATATAAATATAACACTTGTAATGATACATTATGTAACATTTATCTGCCAAATGGACATGACACCAGTTGTAAAATGGAAAAATTTGAACATAGATTGTGGGTGAATTTTCAGCGCAATCTATCCTTCTCTCTTTTACTCACAAATAATGTACCTGTATCGCTGGACATGACGTCCAAGGAAGTGACTATGTTCTAAGAAATGAATCCTCAAAGGAAATTCCAATCCTTAACCCAGTAAAATATGAATCACTATCGACTTCTCAAAAGATCGCCGTAACTAAAAATCCCCGATTTCTGACTTGATTAACGAGAATGTAATGCGACCACCTTCACTTCGGAAACCACAACCAAAATGCAATCATTCTCGCTCTCCTTTTAAAATCAAATAAGGCAAAAGGAAACTCACCACCAACACCAACATCATCTTAAACAACAACAACTATTTGAAATGAAAAGAACACATTAAACCTGAAACACCGTGTAAGAGTGGTTTTTATTCAAATGGGCCAAGAAACGAGTTCATGGGCACACACACGCTAATTGGAGTTCATTCTCATTTCGCTTGGCGGTAGCTCTTTGGTTGGCAAAAAAACATACAAAGCCAACCGCACTATAGGTACCTACGTGCACTTTAAAGGTAATTACATCGAGAAGCGTGATCACAGCAATTCCCGACCTACCGTTCTCACCGCTGCTGATGCAATCTCATTCTTCGATTAAATCAAATCCTTCAGATACAAACATAAAAATGAAAAAAAAAAAAAAAAAACAATCTCGGTAAACTCCCTGAAAAGCTGCTGTGGAATTTCTTACAAGTTAAGCAAAAAACAAATGTAAACCAAAATTAGCTTAACCAAGCCAAATGTATGGAATTTCCTCGGCTTCAGAGGAATGCAGTCCAAAACGCTTTCGGTATTACTATTTCTCAATGCAACTCACAGTCGTCGTCGCCTCACTGGCTGCGCTAGCAACAGCACACCAGCAGCTCCACTATGTCTAAGCGAAACGACGGACAGCCATTTTCAAGCTCACCACTCACCTTGCATGCACAGCACAGCACAACGCTCCAATAGCCTGGCAAAAAGAAGAAAAACTAAAAACCCTGGGTCGGGGAAAAAAATTCCGATAAATTGCCAATTGGGATTGTGTCTGCATTTGAAATGCTGCTAAGGTGCGCGCGCCAATCAATCTGATGTAGCACCTCGAATCCAACACCACCACCACGAACGGTGAACGTCATGCTTCACTACCGATGGCAACGGCAACCACCTATTGGGGGATGCGGGGGCCACCATCGTAATCCAATACATCGGGCCGGGCCTCCGCGCACTGTTGTAGCTACTTCAATAGTAACGCTGCCAGCCACACCAGACTCTCTGTCGTCGTCGTCGTCGTCGTCGTTCTCATGTTCGTTGGTGTTGCTGGTGCTGCTGTTTGCTTGTTGGCTTGCCATCGCATCGCAGTCGTTGTCGTCGTCGTCGCTTTCATGTTGCGATCGTAAATTACATTTTAAACGACATAGAAAATACCACGTTCGCGCAGCCCGTACCCAGCCACGTATCTCTAAATTTAGCATTTTAGACATCTATTGCGTTGCGACGACGACGGCGACGTTTCGTTTAGGTTTATCTGTCTTCTGGTCGCTATATCTGCTGCTGTGTTATCGGCTTCGCTTGAAATTCGTTTAACGTTCAGCTAAAGGTAGAGTAGCCCCCTTAGCTAAGGCCTGACACCACATCGCTCCGGAATGATCGATTCACCTGTGATCTGAATGCCTAAGCGACAAGCCCATTTCGCTTTAGATACACACACATATACAACACATACTGTGTATCTGTATAAATAATTTCGTCGGTATAGTATTCAAAAAGAAAAAAGTGAAGGGACTCCAACTGTCAGAGTGGGCTTCGAATAATGACTTAACAAGACGGTTGAAGTTTTATTTTTAATTGTTTCTTTTTTCTACCCCCCAAGTAAAGGATACAAATTCGTAATTTTATTTCAAATTAATTCAAACGTATTTAATACGTATTTTGCCCGCATATCCTTGAATTTATGTAACTGGCACATGGTGTGCATATGTAGATATAGCGAATTGTAATTGAGATCCCGTCTGTTTCTTTGATGTCGCTCTATCAAATATCAAAAATGTAATGGCTCTCTATTTTCAAAGATAGGTAATCGGAATCCGCAATGGCGGTGAACAACTTTGTAGAATCTCATTGACAGGGTTATCTATAGGTTTTCATTGATTAATTCCACAACACTTTCAATTCCACCCTCAACTATCCAGTTTTGTTGTTGAAATGCGATATGCTAAATAGAAGAGTGCTGCTGTTGCCCTTAGAAGGTTATATCTATCCGGTGTAGTTAATCAGGTTGATTCTGAGAATTACCCGTGGGTGACAAGAAATGGTGGTTTGCAATCTAACATTTATTGGATGACAGTTTTAAAGAGGAGTTTTGTGGATTGGAGAATTTGTCATTCTATCTGTCGAATCCTTGCAAGAACTACTTTTCAATCTTTTACTCACTCAAATTCTATCAAACAAGTTTTGTTCGTATTTGTAAAGTACTTTTGGGAAATCTCTCCTAATAATCCTTCAACTGTTATATGAACAATACGGCCAGCAAATAGCGTCTGCAGATTGCAGATGAAAAACAAAGGATCAAAAAATCTGTACTGCATTTTGATATCTTAGGTAAACCTGTATTAATAGATCTACATATTTGGTAAAGTGAGTTAACAATCAAACGACAGATAGCGATAAAATAATTAGTTGGCGGAATAGGTTTGTATAATACCCTTCGCCTACAAAATGTATTAAATTTTGTTCAAAAAGGGAACAAAATAATTTGTTATCTTTGGCGGTTACAAAAGCAAAAAACCGAGAAGTTAGCATAATCTATGGAAATAAATCCATATGATTTCATAAAGGACTCAACTTTGGTCTAATTTATTGTTGCCAACCGTCAATCGTAACTTGTTGATTCTGAATTCATGCAACATTTTAAGATTTGAGTTTAGTGAACACTTTCAATATGTGTCAGAAAATCAGCCGAAAATAATTATTCAGCGCTTTTAAAACGCGTAATAAACAAATCTTTTTGTAACAAATAGTGCGCGCATTTTGGTCCTAGTTTTGTATTCTTTTTTGGATCTTATTTTGTCCGGGAAAGTCCGGGATTTTCATGCTAGGTAAAGGCCCCGACCCATAGAATCCGTCGCATCCGTTGCGGCCACGTATTCGACTGACAGGTTGATAGAATACACAGCAGCTTATGGAAGGTGACCCATAAGCAACGTACGTGCCGGATGCGACGGATAAAGTAGGTTTACTTTCTACTTTTCTATTCGTCGCATCCGTTGACAGTTAACACAGCGTGAGAGTAAGCACTTTCATTGGTTGAAATATTGAGATAAAGAGAGAAACTGTCAAATGCTGCAGAAAACAACGTATGCTGTCAACGTCTGCGACGGATTCTATGGGACTGTTCGTTCCGTCGAATACGTCAATCCGTCGACACAACGGATGCGACGGATTCTATGGGTCGGGGCCTTAACTACTTTCTTCAAATGATTTCTGTCAACCCTACTAATTGAATAATACGGTTCATAAACAGCCATTGTACCTAGACGTTCGCATTTTGTTATTCCGCGTGGGTTAGGTATGGAGAATCTTGCATCGAAAATTTCTGTAGTGGCAAATATTTTATACGAAGCATTTGGCGTGGGTTTCTCAAATTAACCCGATGTCGATTAAAATGCAAATGTTTAGCAAAGAAATTTTGTTGTGGTTATTTTTCCACGTCTAGTTCGTATACTGTTCGCCTTAAGCTTTTACTTATTTCTTTAAATTATTTATTATTATTTATTGGTTTACAAATTTATTTAATAAATTAAATTCAGATAATTTATTTTAGTAAAGTTAATAGAAAATTTATATTTTTTTTTTATGTTTTCAAAACATAGTGCTTATTTAAGCTCTAATTGCGAATTAGTTTTATCTCCACGAAGTTGAACTTCTTTATTCTGATTAATGTTTAACCATTGTTGTGTGTGTCGTATGGAAGTTGTGTATCCATCTTCATTTCTGTGATGTAAATGTTATTTTTCTTTCATATAAACTGCATTATGACTTATAGTGTAAAGTGACCTTGATATGTCACCAAAAGTGTAAAGACGAATTCATTGACAAGCATCGGTGATTTCACAACGATCTAGTATTCGTGAACGCGTCCATTGCAATATCATTATTCTCGCAGTAAGGTGGGTTTCCACATGTCGGTTGATTGACAAAGTTTGACAGCTCTCGTTTATATCGTTGTACGATACCTCTGTCAGTTCATTTCCACTTATGTCAATTATTGGCAAAAAATCGTTTGTCCGTTCATTGACAATGGAATTTTGACACTAAAAGCTTTTTCCACTTGCACTGCCAATTTGGAATTGTCGTTTCTTTGTCTATTGTGAATTGTGGCGTCGCGTGACATAAATACATAAAACTAATACTCGCTTTTTGTATTTTGTTTGTCGAATCTGAGTTGAAGCTGCAGGCAAAATACGAAGAAAGCCGAACATTTTCAAAATACGAAAAATGCAAAATGGGTATGAAATGAATAGAACTGACTTTGAATTTATTTTGCAAAGGGTTAAACCATAAAAAAAAAACATTCATGAGAAGAGGGTTGGGCCCTGTAAAAAGATTTGCCGACCTTTTATATCAAAATGTATCTATTCATTGACAAACATGATGCCAATTCATTTTCTCTGTCAACTAGAGACAAAGTGTCATTTTGTTTGACAATTCAGCTATTTCCATTCGTCCAGTGGTTTTTTTGACAGTTATTGACAATCGCTGTTAGTCAATTTATTGACAAGCATTTTTTCGCTATTTCCATTTGCCAATTTTCTAATTGGCATGAAAATAACTATACGTCAATTGACAATTTCAAATCGACAAGTGGAAACCCAGCATTATGCGTTTTTTTCTTTTTTTCGTTCAGAGTACAGCACTGAGCTCGAGTATGTACTGAACGGAGCGTGTCACAGCGATCTGACTTATTTATGAAATACATTTCATCACTAGCTGTCATATGACAATAAAAAATGTGAACAGTATTTTTTGTATTTTGTCTACTAATTTATATTTATGGCTACAATTTTTTCGTCTACAAATAAATAGTATTAATTTATAGATATTTGTATATCTGTTCAGTTATCTGTCAAAATATGCCGTGCGCTCTGATCATGCAATTTCAGAGCTCTGATATGTGTCTTAGCCAAAAAAAGAACTACGGAGTTTTTCAACTGGCTCTGCTCTGGAACATAAAAAGAGTCACGCATATAGGTATTGTTCGCTTTTAATCCGATGGCCTACAAATACCTACTCAGAATTGAAAGGATCAGCAAAATGCACTTCTTTTGACAAGATGCCGGGCTCGAAAAACAAATGACATCCGTTTCTCAGATCATACAAGCGGTAATTGCGAAAATATCATTATTTATCGCACGGTTGAGTGCGTATCGATGAAAACTCTACTCACACCGATCATGAGATGTACGTACATATACCCCCAACATTCATTTTCCGGTAAAATGTGAAATGCGAAAAACTACTTCCTTTCGACCCTAACCCCTCGGACCACCCCACTATATATAAATACACATACTCGTACTGTGCATAAATCGACTCGCGGTCTCTCGCGCTATCAGTTCACACATTTAATTTATAGGATCGACTTTGCTTTTATAGCGAATCATTTATCTTGTGAGTGGCGCACGGATCGCGTCCGCTTGATTATGACGATAAACAACCGGATTGTACCGCTTAATAATTTATTAATTTTTTTTTTCCTCTCATCTTTTGCTTCAACTATAGCATCTTCACAGAGGGGAAATTCACAATTAAAAATATTTATGAAAAAAAAAACAATATTACAAAGTACACTCTGTGGGTTTGGTTAGCGTTGAAGAGGGATCTGGAGTGATCTTTGCTCGATTATTTCAGTAAAAAAGCGAAAAAAATAATAAAGAAAAACAAGCGAAGAAAATCATCAAATGAATTAAGCGTCTTCGTCAGTTGGTGTGAATAAAGTGCTTGCGCGTTCTATACTTATAAGTATGTATATGAGATATAACGATGTTGGGTGCTGTGAAAACGTGTTGCACTTGTTTCTAGATGTTCCTAGGGGGCACCCAGGATCCAATTATCACCGCCTATTAATTTCGCTGTGAATATTATTAAAATGCGCGCGGCTCGTGGATTCGATGGCAATATTGTGGTACCAAGCAGTCTAAGGCAGCTTGCGATATTTTTAATTGGTGCACACTCACATTGAAATTATAGTAGAGATTCGAGGGAGAGTCTGCCTGGCTGGTCGATCTATCGTATTCGTATCTCAAAATGTTGCAATTCAGATGCATGTATCTACTCAATTAAGAGACTTAGCACGCAACAAAAATTATTGCCGATAAAATAATAATAAAAGTGCTATACAATAAATTAGATCTGAGCAGTGAGCAGTATCGCAACATTGATGTGACGTTTCTAGAATGTTTTCTATGTCATTATAAATCACATGGGGAATGCTTGTTTAGAGTTTATTGTGATATTGTCAGCGTAAAATTGAGTATCTGTTTAATTATAGTCATGTGACCAATAAACATATTGTATTCGAAGTGACATGTCAAATTTGAAAGACTGAAGTATGTATTAAAATTTGAAATCAATTTGAAACAATGTAATACAATGTCAAGAATTAAATGAGATGTTTTTTTTTGTTCATTTGACTTGTTGCTTAATAGCGGAACAAATAACTGATACTTAAACTCTGCCTAAATAAGGACCGTTTGCTTATAGAGGTTTAAGTTCCAAATAAAATCTTATGTGACAGTTTATGCCTTTCAAAAAGTAGTAGGTCAAATAGAACAGGTGTAATTTCAATGGGCTAAACAGAAATTACCTGAGCTTACAATTTGCGGATAACTGGCCGCATTTAAGAATCTTGTCATCGTAAGTCGACTTGAATTGTCTGAATTAAAATTTACCTGAACGCGAAAACTAACTTAAATTGTCGGTATGTCACTTATTGACAATTGTATTTTTTTTTCCTCATGGGTTCCGAGTCTTTGATTGGTGCTCTACACGTCAGAGCAAACTGATGCTCTCCGATAACCCAATTGTCAAACCTGAGTTCTCCAGACACATGTTGACACAAATAGACGTCAACTTAGTGGTAAGTCGAGAAATTCTTGACTTGATTTGTCGGTGTTGTGGATATATAGACGATAGACGTCAACTGAGAAATCTGTTCACATGACCAGTCTAGCCCAATGAAAATTTAGCAACATGTAGATATAGAGCTGTCAGACTTACTAAACTAGATTCTTGAACGGCCTCACTGTAATGTGAGCTGCTAATGTAAAAAATTAACGTACATAAAATTTGGTTAGGTGAAATGCTTGAAATGGATCAGTAGTCAAATTATGGTCATGCGATATACCTTAATTGCAATGCAATGTGAATTGGCTTAAGCTAGATTATTCCTATGCAATTCTAATAATACACATTATAATTTTTATTAAAATTTCTTTAGGGCCAATAATGACGTATATGTAGGTTATCATTCGTACATTCGTAGAACAATAAAAAATAAGAAACAATTTTCCTCTGTCAGTTACAAGAAAAATGAGCATCTTCACAACAGTGTATTTGCATTGGTGCTAAGTATAAATATACTTACCTACAAAATATTCAACCAAATTTCCACTAATTACGCATTTACTCATAATATGATAATTGCTTACTTTTATTAGTTGTTTTGACAAATAAATTACGTCCCCAGCTACTCGATGAGTCGTAGAGATTTAAAAATAAAATTTATAGTCCATACAAATATTATCCACCTACATGCATTATTGCATTCCATTTTAATGAATGAAGCGTAACATGGCCATAAGGTGATGTCCAGTCATAAATCACTATAAACAAATTAATTGCTCCGAAAATAATTACAAATATTTTTGAACAACAATTGCTTCTCCATTACAGAAGCTATTTTTAAAATGATGAATACTTTACATTTGCTATATTTAAAAATACACGTATCTGGAAAAATGCAAACCACATAATAGTCTCATCGATCAAATGACAGCTGTCAGCTTACATAAACTAAAAAGCTCTCTTTTGATACTTTCATTACCTGTTCATTCTTCTGACATTATTGAATCGTAAATTTGCAATTAGCAATCATTTAAAAAGCAATTAATATCAGCGTGCACACTTTGCAAAAACAATCGCTTTCCTAAATAGCATCACTACCTATCAAATTCCACAATCGAAATGTCAACTGAGTATCATCTACTAAATGGAGAAATTCTTGACTTGAAAATGTCAATTGAAAAAAAATGATAAGATTTTATAGGATTTTTCATGAAAGGGGATAAGTTGTATACCTATCGCTTTCTCAATTCGTTCCTCTCTTAGAAAATTCATAAAATTGACGTCTTTTTAACCTTTCATTTATTACCTATTCAACTATAGCATAGATAACTATTTTTCAACACTTTCGCCATATTCGTAATTGTCAAATTTCTGCTGCCGTTTTGTAAAGCTAATTGTGGCAATATGTAGTTAAAAAATCATTAAAAAATAAATAAATATTTTCTGTAAAATTTCGAATACATTCCAACAGCAGTAAGAAATAAATATTACGAGCGCTGTACACACCCATCACAGTTCAGCCAACTTATTAAGTTCGAAGGCGTTTTCAATATTCAATTGAGTTCTTAAAATCGTTTATTGCCTGAAAATTAGTCGCACTCGTCGGCTGCAATCAATGCGAGTCGGCCGGCACCTCTTTGAGTAATTAAATTTATTATGGAAGTTGCTGTCCATTTCTCTTCAAGAAACAAATCGGAATTTATTACGATGAACGATAAACTGAGCATTTGGTTAAAGTTATGAATGAAAATATAGAAATGCAGCTGCAAGATATTGATGGAACATAATATTTGACAGCCTTGGCGCTAATAAATATAGAATGTAAAGCCACCTCATTACATGCTAATAAAAATAAAATGACTCTACATAATATGATTTTGTATACAATTTAACAAGCCTATTGACAATTGACAGATCATAGTATGTACTTTCTGTTTTGGTTTTATATGGCTATAGATTTAGGCTGACAGCCGTCATATTTTGTTTAGAAAATTCTCAAATGGGAAATTATTTCAATGCACTAGAAAAATCAAATCCAGTCCTAATGAAAGTTCGATTGCACTAGCACTAACATTTTCAATGTTAATGAAATTTCACTTCCATTAACAGTGAAAATGTCAATGCTAATGAAATTTCACTTGCATTAGTTCAGTGCTACTTAAATTTCAATTTCATTACCTAATTAGAAAATTTCTTTCAAATTTGATGTATAGGTACATAATGTATAGTAGATAAATGTAAATAAAAGTGAATTTTAAATTTAGAAAATGTAGGTATACATATAACACTTTAATTGCTCATTATCATGAAATGTAGGTTCGGTCTTGCTTCTTTTCTCGAACCTGGGGGCTGGGATCTGAAGATCCTCTTAGCTTATTGTCAATTCGCTCGATATGTACGATCACGTATTTTAGCTTTCTGGACTGAAATTTTCAATGTGAATGCAAGTTACTTTTCATTAGAATTACAATTTTCAATAGCTACTAGTGCAAGTCAACTTTCATTAGAATTAAAATGTTCAGTGCTAGTGCAAACGAACTTTCATTGTTCGTTGCATTGACATTTTGAATGGTAGTGCAAAATCAATGTTAGTGCTTAAATGCCCAGGTCCATAGTACAATGGACCGAGTTTGGTCTAAGTGCTAAAGGATTTGGAACCCCTCTTAATAAAAAAAAATAACCTTGCAGTGGTGTCAAACTGACCATGACACCATTTGTACAAAAAAAAAACAATATTCCGTCTTTCATACCCAATCAATATTCACATATTAGTTATCAATCAAATGTTGAAAACGCAAATGTATTTTTGGCGTCTGGAATATTTGTTTGCGCATTTTTATTTAGTTTCGCAAATTAATAAACTATTGGGCGTTACACGCGCCTTTTGAAGTTGAACTCAATCCAATATCGCTCATTTCCCAACGAAGACACACAAATATTTAGTCCAATGTCGCCACAGTCTTAAGAAATCGATGACTTCATACTTTCATAGTCAAAGTGACAACACAACAAAAATAATAACTGTTCGTTTACCATTAGATAAGAAAATATCAAGAAAATAACTTTGCAATTCCCCTTTTGATTTGACATCGAGAAGAGACAATGGATATGACATCGCCATCGACAGTAGCACCATTAGCAATCAAAACAATTACGCTTTGATTCATTTGTTAAGTGGGCCCGGCAAAACCACCAACAACAAAGTCCTTCTTCTGCCGCAGTAACAGTATACACTTGAAATCAAATTCCTCTTCAATTTAATTGTGTTTTACTTTTTAAATCAAAAATAAAACACATCCCCTCCTTATTCATTTGACAGTTCAAAATAAACGTTGCCTATACCTACGTATCTCTTTTATTTATGTGTGCTCTTGAAAACCTACCACACTAAACGGAGGCGCATCGCAGAAATCATGCCGACGACATTTATTTTTATAATAATTGAATTCCATTCAATATGCGGTGATGCTGATGATGCTATTGACGATTGCAAATATGCTCGTATACGTCAAAAATCGAACAACGATAACTACTGTCAAGTCAACTCGTTTTTGTCGACTTTATTTTCAGTTTGATGTATAAGTATTTGTTTTTATATTGCAAATTTAAAATTGACGTTAGCTGACGGCATTGTCAGATATGTTCAATGCTGATAACCAAATATACATACATGTATGCACATAACATAACCTCAACTGTGTGGTGTCAGTATTAAAGGCCATCAATTTCGCAATTTGAAACCAATTAGCAGAGATACCAATATCAATACTATTTCGAAGGAAAGGCTACAAGTATAGTTGAGTTCCGAGAATCAAGAATTGGATGATGATATCGGTCCATAAATAAAAAAAAATTTAATCCCAAATGACAGTTATGAAACCATAAGAACCAGCCGCCAAGGAGAGGGTACCTCCATTAATTTTTTTCTTCTTTGCTCCATCGCATTTTATTGCAAACCAATTTTAACTTAAGCTCTACACCTAAGACTAAAGACACGCACGTGTTGAATAAATACTTAAACATGTGAGCTATAATTAAGAGTGACAATAACAGTTCGACAGATGTTACTAACATTTGGTAATTTATGGTTGCGAAGGTAAAGAAATACTTGATAGAAATGCCATTAAGTAATCTTTATTAAAATAGATTGTTGCTCCATCGTAAAGGATGTGGGGTCTGACAGCTGTCACTTTTATTTGAAAATTGCTGTAGTATTAGCGAGGATGATTGTGTTTTGTGAATACAATTTATATGATGTCATCTTCCGAAAATGTTTAAGCAAGACAAAGGTTTAATAGCTGTCAATTTAGATTTTGGAGGTCGGTGGGTAACCTATAGATATGTAGTTATTTTGTTGTATATCTATCTAAAGGTTAGAATGAGAATCGAATAACATTAAACGACAGTTGCACTCAAACTGTCTTCGTCCGTTTTTTGTTCCGGAATCGATCACTGTGTACATAACATGTCAAAAAAAGAATTAACGAAGTCTCCTTTATCACAACCGAATATTGTTAGCTATGCAAAATCACGTCAAAAATCGTGTCAAATTTTGACATTCTGAAGTCAATAATGACGTCAGATTTTGTCCTAAAGTTGTGTGAAGATGAAGACAAACATGTAAAAAATTGACAAGATTTCTTACATGGGTAGAATAGTAGCTCTATATATGTACTCTCAAACTTTGACATAAATGGATGTGTGTCAAAATTCAAATGTACTGCCAAGATATTATGGTCTTTATAATGAATACCAAAATATAGAAATTCCAATCAAACTTCGTATTCTATTGTTAAAACAGATTTTTTTTCGAAAAGACAACATTTCCTACACATGATGTCATCTCCTTATTTTCACCAAATGACCATTTTGTTCGCGTGCTATTTATCTGTCATAGAGAAACTGTTTACAGTGTTCTCAATTAGAAATTGATATAACATGCGCATGCGAATCAATTAATATTCAATGATTGAACGAGCCCACCCAACAATCAACCACCATTCCTGTTAGATTGTCATAATATTATGTGCGTCAATTGTATCGCACTGTCCGACAGTTCAAAATTATTATCCGACAAGGTTTGTAACACCAACTCTACATGCGCTCGTTTTACTTTGTTCGCTTTTATTACCCTGCTACGTGATGGTCTAAGCCCCTTCTGTCGTCCCGCCTACTATGAAAATGATCCAATCGAATAATGGGCGGTATTTGAATTGGTGACAAGCTGTCTGCTGATCAGAGCGCACCAGCCACCAGTACTTTGGCATTCAGGGCAAAAAAAGTGTTTATTTGTATTCAGCTTTGTGCTCTATGAGATAATGTTTGCAAGTGTTGAAGCAAAGTGTCGGATCCCAATGACACCATCCATAGTTGAAATCAGTATTCCAGACATTAATGAAAGAAATTAAATATTAAGTACGATCCGGAATGATTTCTACAAGTATACACTCGTGACAAGGCGTGTCATGTGACATTTCTTTTTTTTCTTAGAGATATTCAATATATTGCCCAGAGCTCAGGGGTCAATAGTATTGATAGGATATTGTGAAATCCCTCAATGTAATCATATGCCTGACAATTGAAATCAAATAAAAGACAGAAGCTGACAAATTGTATAAATGTTGGGAAATCCATTAGAAAATCCCACATTGACAAGTCAACTTGTCAACTCTTGAATCACGCTCTAATAAACAGAATGGCTGCTGGTGCTATCGCGCAGATTGTCTTACATTTTGTCGATTTCACTTAGATATCTGGAATAATAAATTCTGACATTATGTGGGCGTTTTATATTGTCACGTTGATAGATAGAAAAGCATATTTAATTAAATTAGAAAAACTGGCTGCCAGCACGCGCGCTTCTGAACTCGCCCGCCGATGATTAATTATGTTGTTTATTAAAAAAAAAAAAACACCTGTGTCTAGTCTATATAATCTGTCTCAGACTATACGGCATGAATTTTTGTGTATAATGCACTAAAAATGGACACATTCAAACGTCTAGTTAGTTAGTCGACTTAGGACTTAAGATTTGTCTCGACTAGATTATCTCTGAACGTAAAAATTAGATTGGTCTAGCTGGAACTTAACTTTTATTACGTCAGTCATACGATTGAAATGTACACTCTCAGTCGAGAGACATAACTCCATAAACGTCAACTGAAAAATCATCAATTGATCAGTCTAGGGCTAGGCCAATACAAATTCAGACATAGAAAACTAGACATTTGGATGTCCTCAATGTGTCTTGAACAAACTTTTTTTTTCCGAGTTTCCGATAACCCAATAGAAATGTCAAAACTGAGTTCTCCAGACATTATGTGGACACAAATAGACGTCAACTTACGGACATAGACGTCAACTGAGAAAACTGTTCACATGACCAGTCTAGCCCAATGAAAACTCAGCAACATGAAGATATTGAGCTGTCAGACTTACTAAACTAGATTCTTGAACGCCCTCATTCAAACGACCAAGAGATTTTTGTTAAGGTATGTTTGTTTCAACGATTTCAAAAACACAGACTTAAGCGTCAATGATATCTTAATGATCTTAATTATGCTAATGTCAAAAAAATAACGAAAATCGACTCAAGTTCAGTTAAGTAAGATGGACTAGGTTAGATACTACATAATTCAATTACAAAATGCAATACGTAGGTCGCTAGTTCTTCTTTTATAGATCTTTCTCAATAAAACACGTCTAAACGTAGAAGAATTTGCCGCTAGTTTGATCAATTTCCAGTTAAAGAAGATTCACTAAAACTGCTGTAAAAGTGATTTTGAAATTTCGGTTGTATGTGACTTACAATTTTGACAAAAGTCACATCTAGCAGTGAGAACTCGAACTAAACTATGAAAATTTTGAAAATTTATTTGACAGAAGCCTCGGATTGGTTAGCAGGTGTCTAAATAACAACTTACGGCTCCAAAAAACAAGTACCTACTAAAACCATCATCAATATCACGCAATAATTGTAAATCAAAACCAATCTGAAAGCCAACCTTCTACACGAGTAGGTAGGTAGGTACCTACACCTCACAAGGAGAACCCCATCGAGTGTGTAGCGGCAACTTGGCTAGAACAAAAATATCTTTATTAATAGCCTAACGAAGAATAATCCAAGAATCAAGTTTTTCATCTAACCATCCAATCTATTTAAAAAAAAAAAAAAAAAAACAAACATCAGTATCTACCTTCCTTCTCTATATACGCAACAACAACTAGTTTGCCAATTCCTTGTCAATGGATGGATACCGCCAACGGAGCCACAACATTATACAGACATTGCGGCAGACAGTTGAGAAGAACTCGGAGCTCCAAGCCTCCAACTTGGCTATGACTATCACAGCCAACTTGCGGCTGCTCCTGCTTTTGCTGCAGGTGGTGTGTTTGTGTATACACCCGTAGAGTCAGGAAAAAGTTGTTAATGCAACTTCATGGTGGGCAAAATGGTTAATTCTGGGTGGAAATTTAATTGATAAGATCTTGTTGAGGGCTTGTGTGTAAGTGGCAGTAGTAGAGTAGTGGAGGCCGCTTCAGGAAGGCATCGTAATGGTCTTTCTAGATGGGGAGTCGTCGGTTTTTTTTTTTTTTTTGTTTATTGCTTGTGCGCATGTGCACCGGGTGGGCATTAATTGTGCGTGTAAAATATGCTTGCACAGGTCTGATCGGTTTTTTTTTTTCCAGCTCTCATGTTGATAATCGCAATACAGTGTTTTTTTCTCGTATTTTATAATATTCCAATTTCCATTAAACAGGTAGTTGATGTAGACAGAGTATAATGGGCCGATTAAATGCTTTGAATTAAGTACAATTATCGTATATCCACTCGAACACTGCGTTTGCGTTCCCTCACTGGTCGTATATATGTATACACAGTGGTTTAGTCTGTCAATCAAACGGAGCGGAGCGTATGAAATGCATTTTGATCAGCGAAAAGGAAACAACAACAAAATATCCATCTACCTATATCTAGGTACACCTAAACTGGATGCAGTATAGCCGGGTCGTGGATAGACGAAGTGGCTAGAGTTACGCGTAATACCTACCTCTGCTGATAAATGGCAGTTGTATACCTACCTACACACATATACTCGTGTAATGGGAGATACACTTCTTAAAAGTCAGGTTGATTTCGTGGTACATATATTAAGAAATTATGTTGTACGCACAATTAGTTACGTAAGCTGTAATGTT
The DNA here is from genome assembly GCA_955612985.1 of Cheilosia scutellata. Taxonomy (NCBI): domain Eukaryota; kingdom Metazoa; phylum Arthropoda; class Insecta; order Diptera; family Syrphidae; genus Cheilosia; species Cheilosia scutellata. Next base: position 59,453,931 of record OY015314.1, read on the forward strand.
TGTTATGAGTAAAGGGTGGGCCATCTGTTGGTTTCTTTTTGAATCATATTTTGACACTGGCAGCTCTTGACAAGCGTTAAAAAAAATTACAGAAAAACAGTAGATATTTTATATTGTCAAGAATCCACGAGACGATTCAGGCATTTAAGAACGAAATATGTTAAGCTATTCGTGAAGGATGGCAACTGCTAAGGCACCCGAGGTAAGAAGTTGGATGAAATAATATTCCATAATTAATCTGAAAGTTTACACTTTTCAATAAAGCAAGAGTCGTCGGAAAATATTGAGCAGTATTTTTTAAATTAATTAAAAAGAGAAACCATCAGATGAGCTGTTTGGCCGTTTGTGGGCGAAAGCGCGCTATGTTATGTGTATTTAAAAGTTTCTGAATGCCAATAAATTGATAGTGCGACCATGTCTTCGAGGATATTCGCCTTCCATTAAAGAAAAAATCTGAAATTGGTGAAATTAGTTCACTATATCCAGTCCAGACACGACTGTAAGTACATAGCATTTTATAATTCTAAATTGGGCTGTTGGCGTAGTGGCTCAGTTGTTAGTGTGCTCGTGCTGGACTACTATGCGAAGGGTCCCTGGCTAGATCCCCGACAAAATTACATTTTAAGGTTTTTTTTTTCCACAGCACAGACACCTCTCGCGAACGTCTGACAAACATCCGAGATTATAACTGTCCTGAAAAAGCTTCTCAATTCAGCCGTTCGGACTCGGCATAAAATTGTAGGTCCCTTCCATTCGTCTGAAAAATGGAAACCCACACAAACGGATGGTTGGGAGAAGCTGGGCCTAGAGGGCGCCAACTACTTATTTTTATATATTTAATTGGCTTAGAAATTGCACTTATTATGTTTATTTTTATGTTGGTAACATCCATAGGTTGTTCAACACTACTTTCTTGTCAATATAATTCAATGTTGGCATAGAAAATGTTTATTTTTGTTATAGCGCTTTTTCACAATTATTTCAGTTAGTTAAGTCGAATTACTCGTTTCTTATTGTGAGGGCGGTTTACTACACTGGTTTTTACAGGGCTTCCAGCTATCGCAGTCAAACTTCCATAACTCTAACTTCTTTAAGTCGAATTTCTCTATTACTCGAAGTTTTATTGACAACTCTGCGTTTTCAACTTCTCAACTTTTGGCCTCCATAACTCGAAGTTTCTATAACTCGAATTTATTTTCTTTCATTTTGAGAGTTCGACTTATGGAAGTTCCACTACTACTTCTTTCGAATTAATTAAACTTATCTTACTTACTTATTTAACGGACTCCCGAACAGTGAAGAACCTCTTCCTGAGACATTATACACTATGCAGCCTTTCATCTTCTCTGATCCCGGGCACGCTTCTTCCTGACCAAACGCTCTGGAATTCTCAATGGATTGGTCTTTAAAATGGAGGCTCGGTCTTCCTTGTCTTCTCGAACCTGGGAGCTGGGATTCGAAGATCTTCTTAGCTGGATCATTATTGTCCATTCGCTTGATGTGGACCGAGCCAGTGTAGTTGACGTATTTTGGATTTTTTGACCACATCCACATCTTGGCGGTACACACATAGGACCAAAAATCCGCCGAAGTATTTTCCTTTTAAAGGAGCCTAATATAGCTCTATCCATTTTTGCTAATCGTCCAGCACTCGGCTCTATAAAGAAGAACTAGCAGAATAAGGGTTTTGTTGAGCATACATTTCGTCATTGAAGTTAGGAGTTTCAAACCCAATTGTTTGGGTTCTCCTTCGACGGATCTCCACCTGTAAAATTGGAAAAATGTCTGATTTCAGTAAAGCTCTGATAAAAAGTTGTATGTCTTGTCAAACCCGTTTTCGTCTACATCTCTGCGATCTTGTAAAAACGTCTAATTAAAATATACATAAATATTGACGATCTACAAACAAAACTGTGAGTTTAATGAGTTAACACCAACTACCACGTAAAACGCGACCACGTTTGCTCAACAGGTGTGCTTAGAGCTCTCAAACCATATAATTATCCCCATACAGAAAGTATTTATAAATATTCATTTGCGCGCGCAAAAAAAAAGAGTACATAATCCAATCGAAAGTCCGCAGTTCTCGTGACCACGCACGTAAGACCTCAAAGACAATAGTTGGAGTTGCTGGCTTTACGCCTGCAAAGCCATGTGCTGTGCGTGTGTGTGTTTTGAGGCCAGTTTCTTTCTTTAACTTCATGTTGTACACGAAAACCGATCAATAGCACCGAACTATTATATTACGTTTCAGCAGTGATATCGCGGCTCTATGTGATCATCTGTAAGTCGACCACCTTTAACAGCTATAAACGAGGTGGGGTCCTTCTTCTGGCTCCATTCGTGCTGCTGCGGCTGCATAATATCTTTATATCTCATCCGCTTGACCGCAGCAGAGGATACGAATACGAGATATCTAAATGTATACATATGTAGCATTTCCCTTTTGCGACGGCGCGCAGAGATAGCAGATGTCTTGAGGTGCTCTCAGATTCGGTTTCGGTTCAATATCGACTTGCTACCACAGTTGTTGGTGTCGCATTTGGCCAATGAATTGTCCCCGTATATCCCGGTGTACTGGGATGCCCATGCTAAGTGAGTTGTAAGCGTAATAAAAGCGAATGCTACACGACATTCAATATTACGTCGGTCGTGTCGTAGCTTTGCAGCCATAGCAGCGGTTGAAGGAAGACACTGTGCTGGTGCCTGGTGCTCCACCACAGCATTACCGTTCAATCAAGCCAGTTTCTCGCCACGATCCGGTGGCGGCAGCTTCACAATGAAAAGTTGCTACGAGTATACGAAAAAAGTTCAAGCCACAATGTAAGTAGGTATAGGTACCTACCTCTATTTTCATTCAGACTATTGTTCGCTAAAAATAGGTTTTCCTGAGATTTTGTTGGCTTTATTTTTATCATTATTGTAATTTTGTTTTCCCAACTATTTATAACTCTTCGATGCCGGGTGGTTTCAAGCCATTTCGCGGTGAGGTCTGTGGGCTGGACAGGAACCTACATGGCAGCCCACACATGAACCGTAATACTATGGAAATCTGAAATGCGATTTCCTTTCCAACTGATGGCGACCAAGGGGGGATAAATAAGTTGTTTAACTTGGTTGGCAGTGCTGACTGGTGATGGTGGTGGAGACGGTGGTGAACATGATCTCCCATGGGAATCCCGGCTCACTTATTGGCGCAGAGGTTTCTTTCATCTTGTCGGTTGACTCCACCGCCTCCGCCAACAAGTCAACAACTGGAGATGAAGAAACATTATGCGCTCTGCTCTAGGTGCACTCTGCACAGCGGCATACACTCTGATAGGCTATGAGATTGATCTTGAAATGCTATTTTTGTTCCGCGGTGACGATGGAGCGTATGCAGGGCACGTATATTTATATTTTATGAGCGTTTCTTATCGCGGTTAAGTATATCCGAGGAACGAATCGTACTGCCACTGTACCACCACCGGTTGCTCCATGTGTGCGTGCTCTGTTGTGGTGCACTTGAGTTATGACTGCAATAGATATTGGATGGCCTGCATCTTGGCCCACTTCTTTGGTGGCGAGGCGCATCATGTTTTTACCAGAGATATAGGTAGTTCTAAAATTAAATTGATGTTGTTTGGTTTTTTTCATCAGCTACGTGTAGATAGTTTGACTTCATAGCGATAAATCCTTATGATAATGTTTGATGATGCTGCACCTGTACGAGTATGTTACCGTGCGGTAGGTAATGCTTTACTTTGTTGCTGATGATTGAAATGTGGAACGCATTTAAATTTAATGCATTCTATGTGGATTAATGTCATATATTTGGGTTATATTTGTCGGCAACAGAGCAAGCTCTTTTAAAATCGACCATTAGGTTTTGACATATTATTGTTTTCTGTTGATAAGGGAACATTTTCAGGTTATTTTCTCGAAATTGTATCAAAAAAATGGTGTAATCGAATTTATTGTGCAATGCCTTGCATTGGGCGCCATTTTCGTTTCTGCTCAAACGAATTCTAAGAGCTTTGTGTGATCATTAAACTGTTTTACTTTCAATATATATAAAATATAAATATAAATGTTTGTTAAATAATCGATGAGAGCAACAAGAACGTCCAGCTCCATTGCAAACGAACTTACGTTGGGCGCCATTTTCTAAGCATTCAATATTATAGAAGTGACATTTGAAGCACATATCAGAATAATTAATACAATGTGAGTTTTAAACCGATGACTAATGACAATTACTGCATATTAGGATCAATTATCCATAAACAAAATCGTATTTTCCCATCCTATTCATGTTTTATCACCGTGTATTGAGAATGATTCACAGTTATTAACGTACTATCTTTGCCGCTCATGTACGCTTCCTCGGGAAAACACATAGTAATCCCCATGAAGTAATTGGCTTTATTTATTTATTCTGTTCTCAATTTCAATAACCGATTCCAATAAATCGCGACTGAATCAAAATTCAATCAATTTGAGTACAGTTATAATGTTAATTAAAATGTACATCGCAAAATCATATTGATGTCTTTTTCTTTCCACTTACAGATGTGTTCCCGCAACTTAAAGATCTCTGTGGTGCTGATTCTAGTATTGGTCCCCTTTATCGCAACCCTGCCACACAATCACAGTTTGTCCAAGAGGAGCACATTTTTCGACTTAGAATGTAAGGGTCTGTACAACAAATCAATGTTCTTCCGGCTAGATCGTATCTGTGAGGATTGCTATCAATTGTTCCGGGAAACGACAGTGCATCGATTGTGCAAGTGAGTATCTAAATATGGTTTGCATAATTTCATGTGCTCGATTTAATTAATTTTGTACATAGAATTTCAGTGAATAATAGTACGGAAAGAAATTTTCAATTTGTTTTGGTTCTTAAAAAAAACAAAAAAAAAAAAACGATGAAATTCTGTCAAGAGTTTTATATAAATTTTGTAATTAAATTCGAAATTAAAACATTTACAAATTCATCACGTTCAACAAGCAAACGCATAACGGAAATGGACTTGATATACAAATTTTATTATTTATCGATTTGACTAACAATATAGTCACTTTTCAGTATGGAAAAATCGTATTGTTTGAAAATGTTGGAATTTGAATGAGATCACATAACAATACTGCAATTACGGAAGAGAATCCTTGATTATTTTAATTACATCAATTGTTGAAGTGGAATGCAGTTTAAGTTGCATGTATGTATGCGCGCATGATTAAAATTTTTGATGTGAATTGGACTGTTTTACAGTTTGTATTGTAAGTAACAGCAGACAAACTACTAATCGCAAACCACATAGAACATACCGCCGCCGACTGCTCCCACATAACGGACTTTGCCTACAAGCTGCCTGCGGGCCCAGGATGTTTCATGTATAGGTGTTGTGCAAAATCAAAGGAAATCATTGCCGCCATTGATTTTGATATTTCACACGTATCTATTCACAGACAGGGAAATTAATTCCGGGGAGAATAGGGTAGGTGCACGGAAGTTGGCGGTCTAGTTATACTAATAGACAATATAAATATTACAACCAAACAGACCTTATTCAAAAACAACGAACTGAAAACAGATTTTTCGATCTTTTGTTTGTCCTGTTTTCTATTCAACTACTGTGAGTGATAATAAAAATGGTCGCGTTCCATTGTCCACTAGACGTCTCGTCACGACCGTAAAGTGCTGGATCGACGCTAACGTTCAGCGCGAGAGAAATGATAGAAATTTCGTTTTGTCATCGTTTCTTTTCAATCATAAAAATTAAACTAGTTAGACATGAGAAAATTATAATTTAACCTCCTTTTTAGCAATTTTATTTACGAACTCAAACGTCAAACTACACTCTTTATCTCAGTAAAAATGACAGCTCGTTAATTTTCTCACCTTTTTCTCCACCTAATGGACAATCCTGGGCTAGACTCATTCCCTTTTAGTAAAGTTAACTAAAGTCCTAGCAACGACACTTAATAGGGAACTACAACTAAATTCCATGCGAGTAATTCAGCTTAAGCCAATATGCTAGTACATTGAAAATAATATTGTACCTAGGGACGTAGAAAGGGTTAGTGAAACATTAAGAGAAATATTCACATGAGAGCTACCAACTACCTACGAATGAACGAATATTCGCGAATTTTGACAGTCCGTTCACATAAACACTTTTCATGGTCGGGGCAGTTCGCAAATTTCAGAGATCAGTTTCTACCAGCAATTCTAATTTGATGTTAAGTTCGAACGATCTTAATTAATAAAATTGTAGCGGACAAATAAAACTTTAACTTTTTTGCGAGGAATGTTCGGCTCGAAATAAAACGCGTGTGATCCCTTTGGCGGTTCAATCGAAACTGCTCATAAACTTTATTTTCTTGTTTTCTATCGTTCTTCTTTCTTTCTATTTTCTTAATTTTATTTTATTAAAGATGGCCGTCAAGGCGGCAAATTCAAATTTTATACCAATTCATTCAATTCAAATTTTTTTTTATACGAATAATGACAGGTTCTGTTCTGACGAAACAAATGTTTTATTCGCAAGTTTGTGGATTCAATGCGGTTCAATGATGTTGATTGCGAATAAACGTTGACAATTCGCGCCGAGGGTGTTTTCCTTCGCGGCAAAAAGTTTGGAACTCGAAATTTCGTTTTAAAGTTTAAACTTGTTTTCTTAACACATTTTGATTGGATAATTAATTATCCTACTCTTGGAATAATAAAATGTTTAATTTTCTGTTCATAAATTCATCAAAAATGGTTTGTTTTCGTTCATTCGCGCTCAATGGGTCCTTAAAATGGCCAATTCGATGCAATTTGTATCCACTTTTGACACTAGCTCAGATGTTTGTCTGTCAAAGTTTGGCATTTGTGATTTGCGTAACTTTCCGCGATTGATTTCCAAGTCTAAATCGTTGCGGAAAATTATGAGGTCTGCGTAAACTATTCTCCATACAAAATCTGACAGTTGATTTACGGGGTGGTAAATTTCTGCAGTTTATGAGGTTTCTACGCGTTTAAGTGAATACCCTTAATGTAATTCTTCTCAACCAGAACCATGTTCAGATATATTCAAGCAAATGCTTGATTTGTTATCCCAAAATACACGCACTTAATATTTTAGGCATCTCTCTTCGCCTCGGCTATATTTTAGACATAATCGCTTTTCTTTTTACCAGAAAGTGTGGCTGACCAATTAAAAAAAAAAAAAAACATTCAGATTTATGTATATTATTTTTTAATGTCTTTTGAGTTTGACCAAGTTTTGCTTTGAAACCGCATGTGAATTAATTTAACTTTTTGAAAGGGTAACGACCACACATTGCGCAGTAAATTTGAACCTAACTTTGCGATTACAAAAAGAGATCGGAAACACTTGTTTTTGTTGTTTTCTTTACATCAACTTCTTAAATGCGAAATGTTTTTCCTTGGAAATTTTGTAAACACCTACAAAATATAATATTGACTTTTTGCAAAAATTTAAATTCACATGAACAATTGACTCACCGATCACAGTCATCGAATGTACCGGCGGGAGAGGCGCGCGGACTTGTTTCAACGAAACCACATGTACGAGTAGGTATTTTGAGAAATTCTAATTTTGGAAAATTGCACAAAAAAAATACCCCGAAAAAGAAATTGAAATAAAAACAAAAAACACCTTTTCGAAAGCACATACTAACCACATACCTATGAGTACATAGACATAGGTTCATTTCCAATATGCCAAAAATGATTGATTGATATTGAGTCCGGTGGTCTAAATATCGTTTATTTGTTCTTTAAATACATTATATGATTTTGGTGTATACAAAACCTCATATATGTGTAATAGCATTTCGTTGAAAGTTTATTTTCTAAGTCGATAACTGTTTTATTTATTTATTTTCCTTCGTAGAAATGCGTCGTCACCTTTAAAATGTGAGTCAAATTAAAATCCGGAAATTGGCGAACGCCGAACACCTACTTCAAGATAATATTTTACTTGGGTATTTGAAAATGGTTTTAGTTGTTATTTTAGTTGGGCTCAGTGAGCTCAAATTAAATTCTTTTTCCTACAGTTTTGATTTCTCTTGGTAGTATTCGGATTTACTTGTTTTCAAATTTGGAATCTTATGCTAATTAGGTACGTAGCTTCAGAGAAACAACATTTTGCCTGATCTGCAAACACTAGCTACATTTTGACATGGAGTGCATTGTGGATATAAATGTCACAGACAACAGCTGTTCCTTGGAAATAACTTCCATCAAAATGTTTTACTTTCGTTGTGCTTTCTATTTTCCTTATCGGCTATATCGTTTGATCTAAAATTTTTCACTTTCAATGGATTCCCCATCGAGGTGTTCATTGAAAAGACGGAAAAATTTACCTACATTTCCGCAACACAAAAAAACAGTAAAAAAAAAAAGACAACACGAGCTGTCAAAATTTAGCTTGAGAAAATGTGCCGAACCATTAATGGGATCGCTAAATTTTGACAGATACATGCAATACAGTCCGAAATGAAAATTTGATTTTTAGCTGGAACTGCATACTGCGAAAGGTAAAGCTAAGGTTTGACAGATGAAAGCTATAAACTGCGCCCTTACATTTTAATTGTACTGGCCATAGTAGATTCGATGCTAAGAGCTAAGATACATGCTAAGCGAAACTTGGTGCTAAAAGAGAATACACTCTTCTGCTCAGTTTTTTAGCAAGAAATTCAAGCTAAAACGGAGCTGTCAACAGATTTGGGTATATAATCAAATAGGTACTTTTAATGGCATTCAAAAGTTATCAGCTATTTTTGTCGGGATGTTTTCGGATGTCGTCGTAAATCTTTGTAAAGATGATGAAATTCGTCATATTTATTACCTACGTCATTTGTTAATCTCTTGTTTTTTTTTCTAAACAATAAATGGCTGAAAAATAAATTATTTAATGGAAAGTCTTCTTCTTCTGCGAATGCATTTCCATAATTGAAGGATGTTGCTTTCGCTCCGCTTCTCGCGTTCATTCTGTTCGTTGCCTTAGGTAAATTTTGGATAGCATTTTTTATGGGAGCTAACAATTCAGCTGGAATAGCGCACTAAGCTTAAAAAAAGGAAAAACAAAACTTGTGTCACGGTTTATTGTACATTCTCATATACAAATAAAGGTCTATAACTTTAGTCAAGGTTATTAACTAATTATAAGTCTACCAGACATAATAAATGTTTTCCTCCGGACATATATCTACAATATTATAATCATTTAAAACCCCTGTTTAAAAAAAAAAACGGGATGAGCGTATTTCTGGGATTTTACATTTACGCAAGACTCTATACAAAAAAAAGAACAAAGTCAAAGTTAATTGTCAACATTTCAATTAACAAAAAAAGTCTTTGAAGATTTTACGACCTGATGACAACCAACAAGATTTTTGCATTTCCATCGCCACTGGCTGTTTTATACTTAATTTTTTTTTCATTCTTTCGTAAATTACGTCTAAAAGTTAGAATACGTCCTCTCAGATTTATTTCAAACCAAAGCAAATTTGAACACTTAAAAAAATACTATTATTCACACTACTATGTATATGAAAATATTTTATAACATAACTTTAATCCTCGTCAATCTAGGCAAAAATGCTTTACAACGGATTACTTTAAGGCATGTGTGGAAGCGTTACATCTGGGCGAAGAAATTGAAATACTTAAGAAATATGTTAAAATAATAAATGGCGCTGCGCCACTGTCAACGCCATCAAGTCCCTAAGTAGTTTTATTAATATAAAAATACAAAAAGGAATTGATATTATTTTTATTTTTATTTCTCCATTCTCCTTAAGTCTGTTTGGACAAATTATTATTTTTTTTTCTAATTTATTTACAAAATAAAAAGAAATATTTAAATATACGGCAAAAAACCCTACTACATGTCATTCTTCTTATAGAAAACGTATTTTAATGTTATGTAAGTGCAAAGTTTAAAACTTAAAGAGAAACTATATCCCCTTCAAGTGCATTGTGTCTAAAACACACAAAAAAAAAAGTGAAAGCTTAACAAAAAAAAAGAACACAGAACAAAATTTTCAGTGAAAATAAAACTACATTCTTGTTAAATTGTTGTTAGATACATAATTTATATAATACTTTGGGTATATTATATACAAAACGAAACTGTATTTATTTTTATACTTATGTATAGTTTTTAGATTTATATACAATTTTTATTTTATTTTTTATTTTGTAATATTATTTGTATTTTTATATTAATTTAAAGCGAAAACAAAGTGATATAAATACTACTATTACTACTAATTTACTTGAATAGTGTGTAAAGTGTTAAATGTAATGAGAGGGAAACGAAGGGTATAATGGGAATGCGCATCCACACATGCTACTAGCAGCTGCAAATTTACGAAAAAAAAAACAACGACAACAACAAATGAGGATTAAATGGATTTTAATAAAATCAAACGACTTTTAATATCTGCGGTCCGCGAATTAAATAAAAACAAAGATATTAAAGTCCAATGGTGATGAAATGAAACTAAGAAGGCTACGAATTTCAAGGAGATATACAACACATACAACAGCAAGCAACACTCATTTTACTTTTCATTTTGACTTAAGTTCAATTTATTGGTATGTTTATTTCATTTATTTATTTATTTATATTGTTTTCATTATACCTATATTTATTTTCTAACAATCTTCTATTTTGATAAATTTTTTTAATGTTTTCACAAATCTGTAGATCGACAGTTGAAGTTTTAGAAACAAACATACCTAATCCTAATGAGCTTACAATCAAATAACAAAACAAATTAAGATCGATTTACAAAGTCAAGAGGTCTAAATTTCCTATACCAAAGTTAAAAACATGGACGCATTTATTGATTTATTATTCTCTTGTCAGTTTTATATTTTAAAATGGGAACGTTCAAAAAACTAGTCTACTAATGCCGATTTCCATTTGGGCAAGAAAAGCCTTTTTTTCAGATTGAGAAAAATTTGTCTACTCTATAAATCAGCTGTCTGTCAAATTCGATTTCCATTGGGCGAAAAAAACAGAATTTTTCAGATTCAGAACACTTTGGCGAATCTCGATTCGAGAGCAAGATTCACACATACTCTCGCTAATACCAAAACAAGTGACATTTGTAAACACAAATTTCAATTTAAAAATTAGTTATTTTTAAATTGAAATTTGTCAATTAACACACCAATTAAATGTATAAAAAAGTAATCTCATTTCATGATCCATTGTGGCATGAAAAATCCAAGATCTGAGATCAAAACGGTAAAAGCCCAATGAAAATCGACAGTAGTCTGACAGCTTGCTGACGTGATGTGTCCGAGTTTTAACTGGTATAAGTTTGATCACGAACAGTTTTTTTTTTTTTGTTGAATTTCTCGACTGGACTATCTACTCAGTGAACAAATCGAGTGTATGGAATTCTGACTGAGGGCTCAATCAGTTGATATTTGGAAATGACGTTAACTGACAACTTAGTTTTTGCGTTCAGCGAAAAACTAATCCTGACCTGACAGATCTAAATGACTTCTGTAAATCTATGACTATGAGCATTTGTAAATTATAATTAACAAAAATAGATCTACCTTATGCAGTGTTTAGATGTTGTTAAAAATTTCACGAAAACGTAAATAAAACTCCACTGGTTCTCCAACTCAAATATTCGGAAAAGGTGCACAAAAAATGCAAATCTTTCTTGTTCGTTAATACTAGCTACTTCTCTTAAACTTTAAATCGGCATACTTCATTTATTATTATTCGTCCTTATTCAACGAGTGTGTTTTTATGCTCATACATTAATCCCCTGTAAATCCCCGTGATGGTATGTTTTATTGTAAAATTTCAAATGCAGATCTGACACATTGATGAAAACAAATCATGACGATTAATATTCACTAGTCGTTCTGCGGATTCATTTATTTTGACATGAAATTATGACAAGTTGTGAGAGTTTCTTTTATTTTTAAATTTTTTCCACGCAACTATCGCAGTGTAAGACTGAATTGAAGATCGTCGAATAGTTAGACTTCCTTTAAATTTTGTATTTCTTATTTGTATTATGTGAAATTATTATGCTACTAGTAAGATGTTTGAGATAATATTGCCAATTTGATAGATGGTCGCCTACTTTATAAAAGCGTTTCGCTGAAATGTAATCTACGAATTTGACAAGACTACTGGGTCTGAAAAACCTCAAAAGAGTGAGGTTTGCAATGGATACATTTTATTTTACTAAGGGTATTCACTTAATCTGATAAATTTATGCAGCTCGTAAATGTATAAATTTCTGCGGTGCTTTAAGTGAACACCCCTCGGAAATGTCATTGCGTAAATCGACTAACAATCGATCGATAAACAAAGAAATCATACGACTGTCTGTCAAAGTTTGACATTTGTGATTTGCGTAACTTTCCGCGGTTGATTTCCGAGGCTAAATCGTCGCGGAAAATTATGAGGTCTGCGTAAACTATGCTCCATACAAAATCTGACAGTTGATTTACGAACGAGGTGGTAAATTTCTTCAGTTTACGCAGTTTATGAGTCTTTTACGCGTTTAAGTGAATACCCTTACTGTGATCGAATGTGCTCTTGATGTGAAATTAGCTCGTATTTCTAAGGCGCGCTTACAGTAACAGTAACTTCTGCAATTTTTTTTAAATGCTAGCAATGCTCTCTCGACTTGTAGTATTTTATAGCCGAGCAACCCATATACATAATAGCTACTGATATAACTTTTGTCCTCACTGAGTCATATTTAATGCAAATTAAAATGGCACATTTAAGTTTTATAACCTCTTGCGGTTAATTTATTATGTCTTCTAACGTGTTTTCATGATTTGCAAATTAGTAATGAGCGGCAATTAAGCTTTTTTATAGATGCAATTACAATTTTTTATTTGATTGATGATCGACTGGACATCTACACTCATTTAATGTAAATCAACTGACATTTAAATTAATTTTTGATTAGCAGTTTTAATCTTTTCAAGTTCCGCCAAATTCGGAAATGTCTTGTGGACAAAGTTCAAGTAGGTACTAAAGGAGGGTCAATATTGTTTAAAAATTTGATTGTCCTTGGCAAAGAATGTCGGCAGTTTAAAAAATAAATTGGCATTCAACTTTTAAACATTTAACTAGTAGCAAATATAGGTACACATCTTTTTTTTTATTTTTTAAATAATTTTTATTCTCTACTTAATATTTTTGTTATTTTTGACACATAAACCCCGAAAAGCTCGAACTATATTTTTTTACAGTTCGATATTCGAAATCGAAATTTGACACATTTTTCGCTCAAATTTAATCGATAATTTTTGTTTATGCAGATTTTTGAACAGCAAAAGAGAAATTTTGTTTATAATGAAAACATAATGTAATAGAAAAATTTGCTATAATAAATTATTCCTTTTTACAGGCAAGACTGCTTTGGTACTGAATTCTTCGAAGCTTGCATTGAAGCATTGCAATTGCACGAGGAAATGGACAAATTTGTTGACTGGCGTGACCAGCTGGGAAAGAAATAAATTTTCAAATTTGTATAACTTTCGACTCTCCTCGCAAAAGCGATGAAACCTTAAAAAATGACTTCTACAAAATACGATGACAGCAGAAATCTACAAAGACCATTGAAGTATATAAAAAAAAATAAAAAAAAAAAAACTACAAAAAATCCATATATTTATCTATTTATTTATTATTGTTACGTCTATATGCAAACTATATACATAAATAAAACGTAAAAAAAAGAAAGAAAACTAATTAAAAATAAATTCATGTAAACTTACGACATAGTTGTGTACATAATTTAAAGTTAAACAAAGGAAGAAAACTAAAAATGTTGCCCTTAGACAAACTGTGTTTATATTCATGCAAAACTTACTATTTAAACTATTTATTAGTGTTTAAATCTGAAAAAGAAAATCAATAAAATTCTGAACGCATTTCAATTTTCTCATGAATAATTTATCTGCTCAGCAATTTGGAGTTTTCATATTTAAAAAAAAAACGTATTTCTTATCAGTTGAATTGCCTCATTAAATATTCCATGCAAAATATTCCGTATTTTATTGTTTTTGCGAATACATACTGAAAATAGTACATAACCGTGAAACTGATGTAAATATATATTTCTTTATTTTTTTTTTTTTTTCTTATTTATACTTTATATTTGTTTTAAAAATAGTATAGTGCAACTAATTTTCGTAATATCTTTTGTTTGATATATAAGCTTTTACATAAAATGGAAAAGTGACCACAAAATAAAAGGAAACAGAAAAAAAAATATGAAAGAGCAACAAACAGCATAACTATGATTAAATTTCTTTGGATCTAGTCGTAAAATTAATGATGATTGTATATGTATAATTTTGTTTAGTGTTTTGTTTATTTTATACGTTTTTCTTTTATTTTTATTTTTTCTGTTTTGATTTTGATTTAATTTAATTGTAATTACTTTTATGATTTATTTTTAATTTATGAGTTAGTTTTTTTATTGATATTTTTTGTATAGGACAAATTGATTGTTGATGCAACAATTAAAATACTCTAAGAACAACAAAGGATATATGCGTTTGTTTTTATTTAGCTTGAAATCGGGAGTGACACTTGTTCACATATAAATATTGAATTGGATTCATTTTCAAGAAATCTTGCTTTAGTCTACCTACTATGTCTATGACAAGACTGTAAAACGGCGAAGACGATCCAAATTCCGCTGTCTGGCAGAAGGAACCAATCAATCTAGACGATAAAGCATATTCCGTCAAATCCAACAAGGCTGCTATACCAGGGGTGGGATTTTGTAAAATATGAAACGAAAACCGCTTTCGTTTTCACTAAACCTGTACCTATATCATATATGTGGCTATAGACAGAGACTGCGATTGTCGGAACGATATCGTTCGATCGTTTTCATTTTACGGGATCTGGCCCCAGATATTCTGGTGGCCGGATTATTTAAGGCAGCGGGAGACGACTTGATGGAGAGCGGTATATAGTATAGGTACCTATATTATGCTTTATGAATGGCAACTCAGTAATTTTTAGGCGCGGTAAGAACACAACCGACCAAATATTCACACTGCGGCGGTCCTGGAGAAAACCCAAGAAGTCCATAGACGCGATACTTACCATCTGTCTACCGATTTTAAGGCCGCATATTGTTAGCATTAATACAGAAATGAGCTATATGGAGCCATGCCTAGTCTCGGCTTCCCTACCAGGTCATCAGATTGTGCAGAATGATGATGGAGAACATTCGCTGCTCTATACTAAGGTCGGAACTCGGAAGCAATCGCACCGAGACCTTTGATGTCGAGAAAGAATTAGGACAAGGTTATGCGCTGTCATGTAACTTGTTCAACCTGAAGGAATTGTGCAAAACACTCTGGCCAACAGACAATGCACGACGTTTCTAATGTCCGGTCAATTACTGCCATACGCCGATGCTATTGACATTATTCGTAGAAAAGAGGGATCTGTCACTGGTGCCTATATATAAACGGAGTTGGCTAAACTAGTTTTAGTGGTTAACGAAGGCAGTGGCTCAGTGCTTAGTAGTGTGTCGTAGGGATGGCGGTTATTACAAAATCACCGGTTTTCGGTTATACCGGTTTAATTTCTCACCAGTTTAACCTGGCGGTTTAAACTTCCTAAAATAACCGGTTTTAAGATAAACCGGCTTCCGGTTTTTTTACGAAAAAAACATACAAATTTAAAAATTTATTACATTTTTATTGAAAATTATATTATTTATGAAATGAAGACACTAAAATGTAATTACAAAAAGATTTCAATGAATTATATACTACATAAAAATTTAAATTAATAGCTGATCACATAAATAAATACATCAACAGGTTGGCCAATATTTTTCTTCCAACCTATTCATAAATACTCTTTCAATTATATGTTGGTCTGGTCTGTGAGTCGACTCCTCTCATCAGAAACAACATCATTTAATGTGGAGACCAATCGTTCAGAAGCTACAGAACTTCCGACAAGTGACAAATATTTTTGAGCAATAAATGACAAACTCCGCATACATGTTTGGCTCTGCTCCCAAAAAAAAATGGATCGCTCAGTCTGGGTAGCAACGGTTGCTGAAGATAAAGCCGCAGTTCATTCGGAAACGAATCTTCAATTTCGCATGGACTTGTCTTGGCTACCACCTGGTCATGTGTTGACCAAAGAGTGTTCACACTTTTAGTTCTTTCAGCATCCACATATTGAGTTTGTAGTGTAGGTGAAAGCTTTCCTATTTCAACCAAATGCTGTCTTATTTCTTGGCTTAAGTTTGTAACTGCTTTACTGGCAACAAGGGGGTTCATGTACGTTTTTTTTAAAACGAGGATCTGAGAGCGAAGCATTAAGCATACCACAGCAGAGGGTTCTGCACTACTTTTGCGCTTCTGTCTTTAAGGCTGATCAATAGCTTTTGTGATAGAACTTTGGCTGCAACATGTGAAAGAGTGCACCAATTTCATTAATGCGAGAGCAAAAGGAACAAGTACATACATAAATGTAAAATGCTGGAACATTCCATCATGGCTGGAACAGAGTAAGATTTTTTTTTGCTAGGAGAAAATGCGAAAATGCGAAAGTGAATAAGCAAATGTTCCCCGGTTTTTTTTACCCGGTTTTTGAAAAAAACCGGAGGAGAACCGAGCAAAAAAAATACCTGAAGAAGTGCGGTTAACCGAAGCAAAATAACCTTTAACGGCAAAAACCGGCCGGTTTTTCCCATCCCTAGTGTGTCGTTAGTGTGCTGGACTATACTGTGAGAGGGATCCCAAGTTCGATACCCGGAAAACAGAAATTACATCTTAAGGGTTTTCCCACAGCGCCACCTCTCGCGAACGTCTGACAACATCCGAGAATCCCGTCCTGAAAAAGCTTATCAACCCAGCCGTTCGGGCTCGGCATAAAATTGTAGGTCCCTTTCATTTGCACCAAAAACAAAAACTCACACAAACGAATGGTTGTGTGTTACGGCAACTATGTATGTATGTATTTAATTAATTAATGTGTCGCCAGCCTAAGTAGGCAATTGAATGTAAGTTCTCAACAAAGAACAAAGGAAACTCTACATAAGACCCATATCATCCCATCGCAATCCTGCTATACGCCGCAGAAGAATGGACATTAGCCAATATATCCTTGATCGTTTCGAATGAGAAATTCACCCCTATTGTCGTCGTCGTCTGTCGCAAACGACTGGCGACGTTTGTCGTGTCGAGTCGTTTGGAATTTGGTATTGCGTAACTGAAACGACTCGACTCTCTGAACTCTCACATCCCACATACATTCCACAAACTATGACACATTGGATTTGACATAACAGTCGACGAATTTATATTTGGTCTGGTGTTTTGTTTGTGACTTGGTTAATTATTTAATAAAACAAATCAAAAATGAATAGTGTGACATGTTTTTTGAAAGCAGTGACGAAGAAGACAACCAGAAAAAAGTGCTGGTAAAGTTAAGGAAGGAAATTCGAACCAAATCCAATCCATTGGATTTGCCCGTCATAAAGTGGGTGGTAGAAATAATTTAAATTGCATACATTGTGTTAATAACAATTATTTTCAGATTTTAAAAGTATTTTAGACTATCGGAAGTCGAAGGTGGCCCAAGATAATTCAGAGATAAGGCTATGTGGTCTCATTGCCGATTAACATCACTTTGTTAGGCCCTTTGTGAACGATTTTGCCTACGGAATTTTTTTCTCCATTTCTTTCACTAAATGTTGAAATTGAACTGTTTGTGATTTTCATTTTAAAGAATATGTAACTATCTTTTCGTTAGTTAAATATTAAATACACAAACTTTTCTTTAACACTTGATCACGCAGTTGTTAAAACTTAATGCAAACTATATCCGCAGGGATACAAAAAACGATGCCCAGGTACTGCATCCTCCGCTTTCTAGGTTTTTCATCATAAATGATTTTATGGCCTTAATTAGGGTCGTCAGGCTATGTGGTCTCATTGCCGATTAACATCACTTTTGTTAGGCCTTCGTGAATGATTTTGCCAAAGGAATATTTTTCTGCATTTCGTTCACTAAATGTAGAAATTGTCGTTTATTTGCTGTCTCCATTCTGCAAAATAACTATATTTGTCTTTTAGTTAATTAAAAATTAAGTACACATACTTTTTTTAACACATTTATCACACAGTCGTTCGCAAAATAGTCGACGACAGAAATGTATCATTTCCACGACAAACGTCGTCACAAAACGCGTCACGCAATACCAACGATCGTCGTCGAAAAATACAATCCACATTTTTTGACATTTCAGACGCCATTTGTCGATCGTCGTCGCGACAAAAGTCGTTTATTTTCAGTAGCCAATACCAAACAGTCGTGTCGCTTTTTTTTAGAGTCGTAAACGACGACGACAATAGGGGTGATTATTCGAGTGATTTTCGGTCCCGTTTGCGTTAACTGAATTTGGAGAAGATACGAACTCTATGACCTGTAAAGTTACATCGACCTGGTCAGAAAAAATTGCGAATCTAAGATGGCTAGGGCGAATGGACACTGAGGCCTGTAACACACCGCGACAAGTAGTTGTAGGACAAGTGAATTCCGACAACTTGTAAAAAGTTGTATAACACAAAAGGACAAGTCCGTGAACACTTCGATAATTGTCGCGATGGAAGATGACAAGTGGGAAATTATATAATTTCCCTCTTTCTGTAACAGAACACAAGTGTCAAGAAACACTTGTAGAACTGTGGCTCAATGAGGACAAGTGATTTGGATATTGTCAAGAGCTGACAAGTGAATTTTTAATGTATTTCCTTCCATTTTGCACATTTATTTTCTTTTGTTAGGACATCTCAAAAAGCACCAAAAAGGATATCTTTTCCTCTCTTATTTTAGTTAAAATAGATGTTTTTTTGTTTTTCTTCACAAACACTTGTCGAAGAATGCCGACAAGTCAAGGAAATTTAATTCTTTTGACAAGTGCAACGCTTTACGTTCTGTTACAGAATTAATTTTTACTTGTCGGACAAGCATAGTTGGTCAAGTGAATTTATACTTGTCGACTTGTCACGTTGTGTTACAGGCCCCAGACAAAGGCACAATGCAGTAGACAGAACAAGACAGGAAAGTCAGACACGAACTGCGTATTTAACTCAATACCCCTGTCTTCCTTGACGAGCTGTATATCTGCTTTACTGGGCAACAATTTGGACTTTATTAATAACTAGCGGACCCGGCAAACGTCGTTTTGCCTGACCGTACATTTTTTATTTCATTTTTATTTAACCAATGTGCCCAGACTGATTCTGTACTCCGTGTGCTTCGACCGATATTTCCTCGGACGTGTGCTCACGAATTGTATTGTCTAGGCAAATTTTTTCCCATGACTGTCTAAGAATAACGTTTGAAATGTATTTTTTTGTTATGAGAGGTGTCACGCCCTTTTGCCCAGTCCCGCCAGGTTTTGTAAAATGCTTCAATCAGGCAATGTTCAGATATCGCGATTTAAATAACTTTGTTGTAGGGTGTCCTCCCATGGGTGTCGAGAAATAGGATTTAAAATGTATATTTTTTTATACGGTAGGTACAAAGCTCCTTTGTCCAATTTTGATCAAACTTTCACAGAAACACCTTTGGACCAATAACAAATATTTTCTTAAAATTTGATTTGAATCAGTTCGGTATTTTTTGGTTTTGTTCGTATGGGAGGTGCCATGCCCTTTTGTCCAATTTTCTCCAAATGGATGGTTTAGATTCATCCCTGGACCCACTCAAATACACACACAAAATTTCATTAAAATTGGTCCAGCCGTTTAGGAGGAGTTCGATTACAACACACGTACAGAAGAATTAAATAAGATAGCTGTACCCGCCCGGCTTTGCCCGTGCACAGAAATTGTATTGCTTATAGTTCTTAGATAATAATGTTCTTTCGTAAAATGCGAAAATGAGAAAAATCGATTTTCTGAAATTTTCTTTCTGCGTAATCTGAAATACAGCAATACGAACAAAACAAAAAACTAAACATGAAAATCGGCTCAGCGGTTATCGAGTTATAACGTCATCGAGTTTCACCCTATAGAAGATGTTTTTTGTATGGGCGGTGCTACGCCCTTTTGTCCAATTTTGACCAATCTTACAGCAACACTCCTAAGCCAATACCTAAAAGTGTCTGTAAGTTTCAACTCAATCGATTCGGCTGTTTTCGAGATATAAGATTTGTAATGTTTTTTTTGTGTGGGCGGTGCCACGTCCCTTTGGCCAATTTTGACCAATCTTCACAGCAACACTCCTGGGTGCTCCTGGGCCAATGCCTAAGATTGTCTGTAAATTTAAACTCAATCGATTCGGCGGTTTTCGAGATATACGATTTTGAATGTTTTTTTTTGTATGGGAGGTGCCACGCCCCTTTGTCCAATTTTGACCAATATCCACAGGAATACTACTGGGCCAATGCCTAAGATTGTATGTGAATTTGAACTCAATCGATTCAGTGGTTTTCGAGATATAAGATTTTGAATATTTTTTTTGTATGGGAGGTGCCACGCCCCTTTGTCCAATTTTGACCAATCTCCTTCAGTGCACTCCTGGGCTAATACCTAAGATTATCTGTAAATATGGGCGCAATAGAGTCGGTGGTTTTCAAGTTATACGTATCCGAACACATTTTAGAACTCATTTTTATATACCGGATAGTTTGTACAATCGTTAAGGGATACTGGACTTAGCCTCTGGGTACTGGGATAAACGTTTAGCGTTTGTTTGAAGTTTCCATATTGTGTTACTTACTCACAAATTTGATCGGTATTGTAAACTGTGGTATAGGCGAAAAAAGGCACATCATTGTTGTTACTTGCGATTCCTTCAGTAGAATAGCGGTATTTATACGAAAACAAATAATTTAAATTCAAAGGGCAAAAGCTTTAATGGGTTTTGCCATTTTATTTTCTACTAATTCCCATCAGCGCCATCTATATTTCAGTCTTTATATAGAGTCCAATCTGACATTTCCTTAAACGTCATCAAATTTGTTTTGAATTTGCTTTGTTTTTCTATCACAATCACACTGCCGATGAAAGAAGATTGATACCCTCGGTGTTATCTATTATCAATAAAAAAAAACAGACTTAAGACATGTTTTTCACGTCTACGCGTTTGAGAGCAAACTACCTAGCAACACCAACAATACAAATGTAAGATATCACTTTCAGTAAAGGTGAGAGTTCGTTTCTTTACCAACTGGTTTACCTACTGCAAGTACCTCACCAGCTAATTCACATTTCAGATGCTGCTGAAAATACGCCACGGTCTTCTCGAAATAACTAACCAACCGAACAATAAAATATCAGCGATCATTATCAACGATGAAATTATTCTAACGTCTGCTAGTATTCTTGAACCATACATCCAACCGCTGAACAACGGCGAACAATGCATATCCTCCAACTTTCTGGATAAACTTCAAAGCGATCAACTGGTCAATGCACAAGATGACAACACTGACGAAGCAAAATTACTTAATTCGTTGAATTATCAAATCACCTTTGATCGGCGCAGTCTGGTTAATCGAGCGCAAATCTTAACACGCTATCGCGCCAAGATACTTTATGTTTTTAGTTGCGCCGAGGTGTCTCGATATATTCGACAAATCTTCGCCACAGGCGCTGATGTCAATGGTGGTGAATGTTTCCTGTCTAGTTTTGTAGTGTTATCTTTCCGCCAAACCAATGAAAAGGAAACTTTTGAGCGGTTCATCACGCATATAAAAAATTATTTGCGCTTCCTGTATCCCATACAGAAGATGGATGACGTGCTGACCATATGCACACCGTTTGGATTGGAGAGCTTCTACAAAACGATTAACATTGGAAAGATATCGAATTTAGTTAGTTCCCATGGAAGTTTGTTTGTATTGTCCAATTCCCTGCCGATGGGGTGCGAAGGTGCTGCTGTTTTTAATGATAAACTGTAAGTAGATTTGGGTAACCACAGCTTGATTGATTAGAAGAATTTATTATTATTTGGCTTGCAGTCGCCTTATAGGGATGATCATTTGCACGACTTTTCAGAGGCAGAACGAAAATGTAAACTTAACACTGGCAGCTAGCTTTTCATATTTGTTAACAGACTTTTTGAAAAAAGTGGGGATTGACGTGTCGTCTATACCTATGCAAAGGAGGATTTCCAATTTCGCATGTAAGTTCGATTGCTAAGCTCTGTTATTATTCATTATTATGTAAAATTGTATTTTACCTCCCCAGGGGAACGTAGTATGGTCGTCCTGATGGTGAATGGTAGTCAGGGCACTGGGACATTGGTGAAAATCCGTAATAAAGCTTTCATACTTACATGCACACATGTAATTTACGATGTAACTTTGTTTCGCCCTTAATTTTGTTTCCTTGCGTGATTTTATTATCTCCTGTAGGGTGACACTACAATAACCTGTCGCAATGTAGATGGCAGCTTTGACGCGGATGTGGTTTGGAAAAATCCGAATTTCAATCAACCATTTGATATTGCATTGTTAAAACCGCGGGCCAGTATTCCCGATAAATATTTTGTCAAACTCTCCACAGCCAAGCCCCACACCGGTCAGATGATCTATAATGCTGGATTTCCGTTTTTCGTCAATTTCCACCTGAAGCACGACTTCAATCCTTCGATATTCCAGGGACGAATTATTAAATGCTCTCCAGGAGCAATAATGACTGATGGCTGTGTTCAAGCTGGACAGAGTGGTGGACCGATGTTCGATGAAAATGGCTCTGTCCTAGGGATATGTGTATCTAATATGAAAATGGACAATGTGATCTATCCGTATTGTAATACAGCAGTGCCTATAAGTGATATCAGACAAACTTTGGAACAGTTTGCGAAAACTGACGGTATGTTTGTTGGTTGGCTATATTTATTTGTTAAAATCACGTTTTGTTTCAGATTTGACGGTGTTAAATAATTTGGTGGCGAAAGAAGCCATGCAAAGAGTGTGGAACATGGAAACACCAGTAATTCAAAGCAAACTTTGAATAAGAATGTGATACATATATTTTTTTAATGAACAAAGAAACAAGGTGTGGGTTAAGGTTTTATCAATAAAATATTATACTATTTGGAAAAATGTGTGTCTTACGTTCGGAAACTACCAAACAATGTTGATGAAGGAGATAGATGGGGTGTCATTTCATTACATACACAGAGAGGCTAGCATGACTATTTTAAAACTGGCGACCTACTCTCTATTTCGTTCCGAAAGGCAATCCTATTCGAAGTAGTTTTTCGTTCCGCTTTTGAATTCGTACTCTGTAATACTTTCGATTTTCCGTACATCAATGCCTTTGTCATTTGGAGTTTCATTCCACTTTCGAAATAGAGAATACCAAATATTCGGTTTCGGAAAATTGTACTTTCGGAACGAAATACAGAGTGGGGCCCCTGCTCCACAAAAATAAAAACTGAAGTAAACTCACCTTAGTCATGTTCAAAGAACGGCATGTTTCTGCATCATTGGAGCGCTTAAGACTACTTCAACAGCCGCTATGGGTTCCACATGTTTTCCGCTTTATTTCTCCTCCTTTCTTTCATTCGCATTTCAAGGCCCCAAGGGTCATTTTATTGTCCGTCTAAGGTCCGCATAACGTAGCTATAGCTTTATCCCTCCTTTTTTTGTTTGACTTAACATAGCATGGTATAAAATGTTTGTTGAGCAGGTGGCATTCGGTAAATGGGCAAGAACTACCCCGTCCGACGAGCTTTAGAAGAGCAAAAATATAACGTATCCCAAAAGGGTAGGGGTATCGTGAATGAATTCCGACGGAAATATTTCCTTTGTCAGCAATGTAAATCAAATTTCTGAATGGGAAACATTCCGTGGGAAATATTATTAGCGATAGGGGTTTACACCCTCCACTAGTCTCAATTCATTATTGCGGATAAAAAATAAACTAAATTCTTGTGACGGGAAAAAGCTGTCAAACTTTTGGGAAAATAAATGGAAAATTGGAAGAAACTGGAAAGCACAGTTCGCATTTGAGAATAAGCAAAAGCGAAGATGGTCGGAATCGAAGTATATCGCTTTCAATACGATCCGCCGCGCATTTGGGAATAACCCCCCAGGACTGAAGCAGAGTGATGTAGTGTCTTACAGGGGATGCGTCTGCTTTTATACAGACGGGTCGAAAACGGAAACAGGAGTGGGGGCGTTTTCTCCCAAAATTTAAATTGCACTATCTCATTCGTTACTAATCACTGTAATGCCCAAAACACACGTGCAGAATTCACTGTGCAGCAGAATTAGAATACACATGTTCTTATGTGGTGAAACAAATGTAAATTCTGCAGGCACCGCAGCACTGCAACATGTCTCTATTTCTAAATCCACTGCATAGCAACGCAGTGAATTAAATTAAGTAGACTTGGCAGCATCGAATTTTTAAATTCAGCTACTGATGAATACGAGGAAAAGAGAGACGGGAATTATTTGTCGTCTTTGTCTCACTCACATATTTTTCCCCTCATTGACAGCAACCGCTGCAAATTGAATTCTGCACATGTGTTTCATCTGCAGTACTGCATGCAGTGAAGCATTCAGAATTTCTGCACATGTGTTTTGGGCATAACGTGTTCCAGGTGGAAATCATAACGATTAAGGAGGCCCTGTAATATCCGCAGGGTGTATCAACATTTTTACCCATAGTCAAGCCGCGATTAAATCCCTGGACTCGGACTCCGTCATCTTCAAGTCCATAACTGCCTTTAATTGCGCGTTACATCTTAATGCCCAAAACACACGTGCAGAATTCACTGCGCAGCAGGATTAGAATACACATGTTCTTATGTGGTGAAACATATGTAAATTCTGCAGCCACCGCAGCCCTGCAGCATGTCTATATTTCTAAATCCACTGCATAGCAACGCAGTGAATTAAATTAAATAGACTTGACAGCATCGGATTTTTAAATTCAGCTACTGATGCATACGAAGAAAAGAGAGACGGGAATTATTTGTCGTCTGTGTTTCACTCACGTATTTTTCCCCGCATTGACCCCTTTTACACGCAGAATTTTTTCACTCATGACTCTTCTTAATTCTCTTTTGGGCACTTATGGTGCATTTATACGTTCAGTGTTTTCACTTTAGTGCCTTGATTGTCAAATTGTCTTTGTTTCCTTTTTTTCTCATTCGTCGCTCGCGGCGCAGACCGCATACAGTTCGAAAATAGAGCAAATGCAGACGTCTATCGCGACTGAGTACGGTTTGAGAATAAAGCAACGCTGAAAATAACGAAAGAGAGCGAAAGAGAATACAAGAATCGGATGGGAATTCGCGGCCCATCAGTGTTCGGCTATCCCCTGCACTTTTCATCCCCTTTACCTACACATTCTCGACACTAAAGTGAAAACACTCTGCGTGTAAAAGGGGTCATTGACAGCAACCGCTGCAAATTGATTTCTGCACATGTGTTTCATCTGCAGTACTGCATGCAGTGAATCATTCAGAATTTCTGCACATGTGTTTTGGGCATAACGATTTGGCCTAAAATGCATCTTTTTGGGTGCCGGACCATAAATTGGAAATTCCAGGAAATTGGAAGACCGAAACGATTTCTGTAGGAGCCGCATAGATAAGGAGGAGGATGATGCACATACCCAGACCTCTCATTTCGAAGAAAACTCATCTTGGAGAATACTTCTTCGATAATCTTGGTGCGAACTTGCTAATATACTTGTAAGCATTAGCCAACGCTTTAGTTTTAGCTCCAGCTGCTTTAAAGGGTAGTTTTAAAATCATTATAGATCCTGTTGAATCACAATGGGTCTGCCACCCCAACCTAACCTAACCTACTGTTCCATCGACACAAGTTATTTATATGTTGTGTTGAATAAGTGGAGCGAAATCGATTGAAACTTCTACTGATATCTGGTCTAATCGCATCGTAAAATGCACGAAATGCTCTATACTGTTGGGCACAAAACATCGACCGATTTTACAACTATTTTCAGAAATATTTTGTTGGGCGCCAGATATCACAATTTCGGAGCCGGTGAAGATATAAATATTTACCTCTAAATAGGGAATCTCGTGAAGCCCAGCTCTTTTTCAGGTGGGCTATATTTTTTGTTCAATCGTTTTGAGAAACCAATAGCCGATTTCAGATGTTATTGGTGAAACATTCTTTTCAAAAACAGGTACTGTTAAAATATTACGACTTGCGTTTAAAGAGAAGAAAACTCAATAGACCGACAAAAAGATAATGACGGTTGCTAAATTCTTTGTTTTATTTAATAAGTGGTAGCCTTGGTTTAGTGCTCCATTTGGTGCAAGTGATAGGCGCTTGGTCAATTGGCTACGCAAGAATGTGCAAGTACACTTTGACTGTGTCAAAAATGTGCGTTTTATTTTCATCGTTAAAAATGTAAAACAGCTTTACTTTATTATCTTTCTTGTATTGTCAGAAATAAGTCGAATATTCACCTCGATTACCGTTATCGTTTCCGACTCAAAAATACACGACTCTTCCAAATCGCTATTACGCTTGTCGTTTTTACACGACAAAGGTTGGATGAAAATGTCAAATGCCTTTTTTGTACTAGTTTTGTAGTCGTCACACGACTTTACTTTAATTACCTAAGAAAAAGCGACACCACTAATGACCAAAAAACGACCTTTTTTGTCGTTTGCAATTTCGCAATTAGGCTGTGTCTTCGCGTTTGTTTTCGGTTTTTTTTTTAAACAGATTTTATTTCTTTTGTATAGAAGAACGCACACAAATATGCAGGTGTTAGTTTTTGGTGGAAAATTTGCTGTTTATTTTCATTTTCAAAACATTTAGATTGATTGCGTATGTCCAGTGGATAATTGAAAACATAAAAAAAATATGGAAAGAAAATGTAAAACAACAAATAAAAAGCAATCAGAAGTTCTTACTTCATTAATGGAGAAGAATACTCATTTGGCGAAAGGATTCAGCAAGGGGTTAAATAAGATCGATTTTGATAGTTCTTGGAATTGTATTGCTACAACGATAAATAGCTATTGCCCTCCTCCCTCAAGGGTTGGCAAAAGGTACTAATTTTGATAGTGAATTGTGTATTTTAGTTTGTTATGTTTAGGTTTGGGCAGATTTGACATATAAAGTGAAAGGTTCTGTATGTAAAAACTAGTGCACTACAAAAAGGAGTCTCGCTCGAGCAACCGGAGGAGGCATCTTTAAACAGGCGATACTTTCGCCACAAGATGAAGCTATTGCAAATTTGCTCTCGTTCGAAAAAATCTTAAACGCAAAAGGTGTGTCCATAGCGGCTTCAAATAGATACTTCAATAGTTCAGGCACAATCGCGTGATTGTAATACGAACTATCCGTCGACATCGCAGGCAGTTTCCACGCTAATCCCATCACAATGGGATAATTTCCCTGAAACGTCAGCCATATATCTCCTTACAAACTCGCCAACACCATCCACTTCTTTGTCCCATCAGTCTGGACATATTCCTGCACAAAATGAATGATCTCTTATTTTTGATCGTGTTAAAATTAATTCCTTTTTTTTGCCCTTCCACTGCTTTCTTCTTCGTCACGATCTGAACTGTAAAACATTTCAATGCTATTCATCTTATAAATCTTTTGAAAACTAAAATCTTTCGAGAAGTAAAAACTTTATTGCACAATAATTTATTTTCGGGACAAAAAAACAGACTATTTGACAATTCCATACAAGTGCTACCAATCATTCGAAAAGATTTTACTACATTCTAGTCGTCTACAAATCTGCTACAAATTCGGCGGATCGTCTGTGTTAGGTAATGAGGATTGAAAACCGATACGACTCAAGAAACGACAAAAGTCGTTTTCGACAAACGACAACGGTAATCGAGGTGATTATCTGCTAGGTTCCACATTTCTCTGTCATTCCAAATGAAATCGGAAATTAAGTTTTCCGAATCGCTCGAAATGCAGAACACTGAAAACGAATTCACTCGATTTGCAATTTCGATTTCATTCGATTTCTGGAATCTAGCTGTATACCTAGCATACCAAACGAAACGAAAATTGGCAATAATTATCGAAAACCGCTTTTTTAATTTCTTGGCAATCAAAACGGTTATAGGAAAATTATTTAGTGATAGGTAAAGATTCGTTTTAATGCACTTTATTTTAAACTTTTGTACTGGTACCTTCCTTGAAATTGATCAAAATGGCTTCTTTCTATTTTCAATAACAAATTTTCCGCATTTCTGACTGCTCCTAATTTTAAATTTAATTGCGAATTTCCATACAGTCAAAGCGTGCTAGAAATTACTGATTACAATTCCTTCGCATTGAATGCTCACAATGCACAATTTTATCTCGTAATGTATACCAATGCACATTATTGTTGACCTATTGTCGTCTAGCAACAGATTCCATTTCAATTTGGTTTATTGAAATGGAAAACAATCAGTCAAAATAATGGCAAAACGTAAACTCTTCGTAAGGCTGCACTTCATTATTCGGCTCACGTTTCCACCATTTGACTGAATCTAAATTTAACCGTCATGTCATTCTTCTATACGGATACAAAAATTCTTGATCAAACGTTTGAAATTCCATTCACGCGGTTCAAACACAAGAGTATATGCCATTCTCTTAAGTTTCACTTTATTTTGGTTTTTATATAATTGAATTATGTATAAGTAATATTGTATAACACTAAACAAGCACACACACCTTGTATACTACCCTAGAGATTATCACATTAAAAATGCAAAAATGCAATCAATTTAAGCCAAATGAACAAAGATTACGTTACGGATCACCAGTCACAGACAATTGCATAGGAAATCGCTTGCACAGTGTCCACTCGAGTGACCCATAGACTTGCACTGCAGCATGCAGTTCAAGTGATTCCCAAGCTCATCGCAGAACACGAAGATCGGGCGATTCCTTTGGTACTTGGAGTTGTTCTCTTCGAATTGATTGCGACCGCCTGTGAATGTATGGAAATGGGTGTTAGTACATAGTTGAAAATTCAAAATGTTCATCAATCCGAACCTAGTACAGAATAACCTTCAGTTAAGTGCATTACTGTGCCAATTACTAGAACCAGGCTTATGAATATTTTTAGACTCATTATTGCGACGGAATACGGAACTGATAATTTAGATACTATCGCTTGAAAAACTGTCTGTCGACGACTGAGATCGGGAGAACACTGTATGATGAACTTGGATTTGTTACAAATTAAACGATCGGTTTTCGTTTCGTTGTCGATTAGATGACACTGCCCACACTACTCTGTCTGACTGTGATGCGAATTTGATACGACAACGCGACGTGCCGGGTACATGACAAGTTCACGTAATGCACCTCCCATAGGTTGATCTTGATCTTGTTGTGATCACAGCGGTTGTAATCAGCTGTAATCAGTAGAGTAAACTCAATGAACTGTCCAATGGAAGATTTTCGGAAAATGTGTGTTAATTAATCACCTCGTCTTGTTTTTTGAAATTTAAATGTTGTCGCTGTCATTAGCACCGTATGTATATTCAAAACCCGGTTAAGTACTTTTGGTTGACGTTTTCAGAGATAAAAATATCAATTGCTTGAACGGCCAACCATACAATTTGAGTATGTTTGATGCTTATTTGAAGGCCAAAGTATTGGTCGTATGGCTTTTGCGGAGATTTGACCTACAAATTGTTTGGCTAATTATTTGTTCTGTAGTTTTTCATCATATAACCCAGACTACATGAGAAAAACAGGTTTTCTTATTGAGTTTAGAGTCAAGTAATTTGGAACGACTTATGTGTATAGTCCCAGTTGTCTCACCCATATTTCAAATTGCGGTGCGCCGATGTGACAAATATCTATAAAAGGGAACGTATGCGGAGGAGCATCTTCAGTCCGACTGATGAATCCAACAGCACTCCAGATCTTTGCCGTAAAATACTACTGCGATTAAAAATCTAACTTGGCACAAACTTTATTTTGCAAGCAACAACAGTGGCTGAGCGTTTTTCGTTAGCCACGAACGAGCTAAAAACACGTCTTCGGTATACAACGAATGCGCTTACATTGGGCGCCATTTTTGTGGCGATGCTAATTATACTAAATGGGACAGTATTCGGTTATAAAAAAAATTCAGCTTAATTAATATGGTTTACTGACGGGATATCTCCAGCAAATCAGACAGACAAAGTTGATCATATCACAGATACACTACACACATACAAACATTCATACCATCGGCAGTTATGTTTTTTTATAACTGAAGAAACGAATCACGAATCACGTATCCCTTATCAAATATAAAATTCGAGGATTCTAAAATCTAAATGGCAACTCAGCCAATCACGGTAAAAATCTCCAATGCAGTTTAAAAGCTTTCAACATTCCAATTCCAATTCCAATTATTCCAATGAAATACCAATCAATATTAGGTAAATTTAAAGAGTCTTAGTTTTTTCCATTATATAAAATGTTGAATTCCATCGGGTGTTATTGTCGATAGTATGTAGTCACCTGCTCCTATAGAAAGTAGGATTTTTAATGGTTTCAGAAATACTCCTCGAGTTGGTGTTGAATAGTTTAAATCATCATAAATGCAGTTATTTGTATTGTCCTACGACCGCTAAAACTCATGGTAATTGCTGATTAATTTCCTCCAACTGATCCTCATTGCTTGAATTTTCCGATTAACCAGCATCCACATTCATCGCCGGCACATGCATTTGAATCTCCTCTTCACCTCGATGCTTTTAACACGTTGGCCGCGTTCCATTAACAGCTAGACTGGCTGCATGCCAAACTCCATATAAAATAAACTGACTTTTCAGCATTTGTGCCATATTAAATGTCCGCCGTGGCTTATCATGGTGTCACTTTTCCGAGTGGTCTTATTTTTAACGAATCTGCCGCATAGAGCCGGTTAAAATTGGGCCATGGCATTGGTTATGTTAAGGGCATCGGTCGACTGTGGCTTATTGGCATATACCTGCGACTTCCAATATATCAAATCAAATTGGTGGCCAATTCACGTCGCGAGAGATAACCATAACCTCAAATCTTTCATGCAGAATGCTCATCGTGGCGTCTGCTGTGTTGCACGTAGCCATGTCCCGCTGGTACCACATGTCGTTCACCTCCATATCGTTCAATTTGGTCCACAATAATTCGGTTAGCATCGTTCTGCAATGCTCGCCGTTGATGGTGATGATGATGATGCCTCGTCGCTAAAGATGAAATTTGGGTCCTTTTCAAAACGCTCCGAAGCCCAGTCAGCGAACAAACGGCGTTTTCTACGGTCATTAACTATATAATCTCATCGGTCAATTGGATCTTGTACGGGTATAGGCCCAAGTCCCGACGCAAAGTTCGTCAAGTTGAAGTCTGCGAAAGGCCCACTTTTTATGAACGGCGAGGAATTGACTGCCTCCGGTTCTCCTGTACACTTTTACGGACCTCGGCAATGTGCTCCTCAGACGTACGGGTGTTGGCTGATTTATTATTTACCGAACCGGTTGTTTCGAATTTGGCCACAAAACGTTTGAAATTCGTCTTTGAAGGGCCACAGCGTCAGCCGTAAATGGTCGCAACTGACGAACACTTTGATAATAAAGATTTATTATTTGGACTTTAGACTCAATCGTCGCACTTGCCATGGTGATTTGGCATCAAATAAATAAAAAAAAAAAAATAGTTGACTGGCGCAACAAGCGTGTAGACAGACACCCTAGGCTTAACTTCTCACAACCATTCGTCTGTGTGAGATTTTATTTTTGGCACGAATGAATTGAAGGGACCTACAATTTTATGCTGAGTCCGAACGACTGAATTGAGAAGCTTTTTCAGGACAGTTATACTCTCGGATGTTTGTTAGGCGTTCGCCAGAGGTGGAGCAGTGGAAGATACCTTAAGATGTAATTTTGTGTGTTTTCCGGGTATCAAACCTGGGATCCTACGCACAGTAGTCCAGCACACTAACCACTGCGAAATGGTGACTGAATAATAAACACCAGATTAGACAGACGCCATCAAAACGAGATCGCCGCCACAGGCTGCCAACATCGACCCGCCGCAATTGAAAACCCCTTCCATAAACTCTGATTTTCATTTTAATATTTTTTCACATTGCCGTCCGATGGAAGGGATGTACAATTTTATGCCGAGTCTGAACAGTTTGCGCAGTGGAAAAAACCGTAGGTATAATTTATGTTTTGAAACCGTCACAGAGAAATATCAGTTTCTCTCATCCAAATGCGCAGTTAAGATTTAAATTCGATTTCACCAGCCAGCGCTGCAATTCGTATCCATCATGATCTCAAATAAAGCACCTTTAGACTCCATATCAGTGAGTAATCTTTTTTGTTTATTGTTTAAAATGATATTTATCTTTCACAGTAGATATAATCGATAAATTACTCAATTCATATGTTTTATTATATATTTTTCTATAATCTATTTCAACCTGATAATAATTACAACTGAACATTAAATTAAACTAATAATTACGAGCAAAATACAGCGTTTAATCGTTGAAACAAGATTAACCCAAAGAAAACAGTTTAAAATGTTGAAATAAAACAACAAAAGAAAAATATGTACCGAAAATAAATACAGCAGACATTAATAATTTTACGTATGTACACACTAATTAGAATATAGTATATTCCTAAATAACAAACAATAATAATTAACACCAAAAACAATCTTTAATCGCTTGCCAATTCCGAATAGAAATAAATATACTGCACGAAAGCGCAGTCAAATATATTGAACCAAATGAAAGCCGAAAACTTTGTTCACATAATTTACGAATAATAAATTTATTTGTTTTTTTTTGTATAAATATAACTTACAAATACATTTTAAATTATAACAGTGTTTAATGTTTGAATCGTTTCTTTTGTATGCAACTTACATTTTGTTGTTTATTTTTTTGTCTATTTTCAAGTCAGTGCTTCATCTACAAAAGCACAATGTTGGATGTAGTAGAATCGCTTGGTTAGTATTTACGCTGGGCTTGGATTGGATTTATAAATGTAAACTTGTTAGCATATGAAGGAAACAAGGAAAGGCATAGAGAAAATTTAGATATATATGCATGTATACCCACTGATTTTTGCATTTTAATTTTTTTTTTGTTTGGATTTGGTTTTTTTAAAACGTCCTTTTACTACATCACTTGAATATTTTGTTTCGCTTAACTATGTGTATATTTCGCTTCGTAAATACGTAATTCTGTTTATCTGCGTTTATTTGTTATCTATTTTTTTTTTGTTGCTTTATAATTATTTTTACTTGATATTACACTAGTTATTTAGTTTTAGCTTAGATAGTACTACTTCACCTGAGTCCGTATGTGTTGCAAAAATTCATAATAGGATAAACTAGATTCGCTTCGATCATCTACTAATTTTTCAATAAATGTTGGTTTCGCTGTGCTGGTATCCCTGCAAGTGAAGCAAAAATGTATTATACTGTTAAATTTATATTTTATGTGCGTATTTAAACAAGGACAAAACGTCACTATTGATAGCAACAATTTCGACGTAGTTAAGAAGTTCATCTACCTCGGAGTAAACATGAACTCCACGAATGTCACCTTAACGGAGATTCGGCGAAGAATTACCCAAGGAAACCGCTGCTACTTCGGTTTGGCAAAACAATTGAGCGCAAAACTCCTAACTCGAACTAACGGCGAAATATATGCTCTACAAATCCCTTATCCTGTCAGCTCTGCTTCATGGCGCAGAGTTCTGCACGATAAACAAGATGGGAGAGCTGATACTGGGCTCCTTCGAAAGAAAAATACTTCAGCGGGTTTTTGGTCCTGTGTGCGAAGAGGGCGAATGGAGGAGAAGATACAACCGCGAACTCTATGAGCTGTGGATGTAGACCAAAAATCCGTCGACTGCATTGGCTCGTCCACATCGAGCGAATGGACAATAATGTTGCAGCTAAGAGGATCTTCTCCCCAGGTTCGAGAAGACAAGAAAGACCAAACCTTCGTTTCAAAGACCGTTCCATAGCGGATGCCAAAGCGCCTGTTCTGGACAACTAGAAGCAGCGCGCAGTGTCTAAGGCAGGGACACTTCACGGGTCGGGAGCCCGTTAAGTATGTAAGTGAGTATTTAAAAAGAATTAAGCCGATTTTTCGCAGACTAAGGACTTAGGATCTTTGGAAACCATGTAGAGCCATGACATTTTGACAGCTTTTTATACAAATAGAAAGAAATTGAAGGGGCAATCGTTCCGATTTTTTCGCAAGTTGGAAATCCAACTTCTGCAGCGTATGCTAAGCTTTCCTCAGCCCAACCCATTAAATTTCTAAGATAGTCGGACAGCTCAAAAACTCTCTGTTTGAAACATTGCCTATGGGTCTGGGCACTTTTGAATTATTTACTGAAAAGCTGAGGAATTTGTTTGACAAGTCTGACTTTGGTAATTGTGTGTCTAGAATCGACTATGGGAATTGCAAGCAAGCGGTGCTGCGTCTGTGGCTGCGTCTTTACAACTGCAGCAGTGTTTATTATGTGGGATGCCTAATCTGACTGAATGACCCTCTGTGGGCCAGTGGCCGGTGTGGTTCGCTGTTATTCCGACGATATCTTTTCGTGTTTTGCTTAGAAGGTGGGTTTTTTTCGGAACTGTAATTCGGCCCCATCTTTTTGGATATGATAAAATTCGTCAGCCTCCTCCATCTGAAATTTGCCTACGATAGGAATTCTGAGGAAATTTTCGTTTTGACTGCTTGATGGCAGCTTGTCTGTCAATGAATATGTTTATCTTTTGACTCGGAACTATGTTTGTGTGTAGTTTGACTTGTCGGCAGGCCTCGCGAATATCAAGTATTTACGCCGGAAACACACTGGTCATATCTGGTAGCATAAATGATTTTGAACCGTTAGATTGTCAAATTCGAGTCCCTGTTCACCCGTCCGCCTTGCCAATCTAATCTTGAAGGGAATTCTACTTCAATTGTTTTAGAAGCAGCATTTTGGAAGTAATGTAATTCGTTGTGGGTGGTACTAGTTCTCTTAATAGAGAAATAAAAATGTTGCTACGGACGTGGCAGACTAGTACATCGACCCTCTGAGTCTGGGTCTAAAGGTAAAAGATGCAAAAAGACTGTGAGGGCGTCTGATGACATTCACCGTAGAGCGCCTGTGGTGCCTATGCATGGACTTTGATGAGTTTGGTTATTTTATAAAATTTTCTTAGAACCGGCCACCAAAACTATAAATTAGTTAGGATTGGTCGCACTACGCCTGTGTACATCCAAATGGTCAATTTGGGTTATCTTTTGTCAAATGTTCTTTTGCTGGCATAGAAAGCTATGCATGCTCCCATATTGAACTTGGGATCCAAAATCAGTCCTTTATAGCTGGCACTGGACAATGAGGAGAGTGGTTGTCCATTTAGACGAAAAAGTGTAAAATCGGGTATTTTGGTCTTGATGGTGGAAAGTGTCAGTTCGGTGCCCAGGTGTGCTAACCTTCATCAGAGCATTTTTTTATAATTTCACTAATTACAGAAAGAAACTCTCTTGACACCAGTAGGTACCACCATGTTATCCGCATATTCGAACACATTAAATCTTTCTCTATCTAAACTTTTCTAAGATGGTTTTTTATCTCTAGTTCCGTAAAGGACCCTAGATTTGCCTCAGTATGTACATTGTTGAAAGTCCCTTCTATTGCTACAATGGGTGTATTCTTTACAGTGTATTGAATTTTTGATTGTTCGCACTGCTTCGTGAAGCGCCGTCTCTGTCGATCTTCTTTTCAGGTATGCGTGCTGTGATTTGGAGAGTGATATTTCTATTGCACTACGCAGATGGCTCTCAGGCTCATTGGTCTGAAATCTTTCTCCCTTGACCGCGTCTACCCATATTTTCTCACTCGTCACCATCAGAAAGGAATGTGGTTGTTGAGCTCCTATAAATCGTTGTGAGGCATAGAAATGTCATGCTTTGACATTTCTGTAGCATAATAGGTATTTCTCAAAACAGAGTGGTCTTTGAATAGAATTTTACTAAGCCTTGCAGAGTCCTTTATAGTTTCGATGGACGGGCAACGGTTTGACGGTTTTTGGGCCATTCTGATAGAATTCTGGTGTATTTTAAGACACTCTCGGTAGGGTTGCCAATATTTGCACCTGTGACAGATATTAAAAGTCTTTCTAGAGAGTTCGTTTTTTCGCCACGGGGGAAAGACTATCGAAAGTCTTTACTTTTGTGTCGAATTCTGTGATCGAGGTAATCATTGGAATTGGAAAGTTATGGAGTTTAGTTTTAATAGCTTCGCCAATCTTTTGCCAGTGAATTTAGTACACTATTAAGATCACAGTTAAAAATACAAAAGTACTTACCTTATAATCTGTATTAAGGGGGGATACGGTTTCTCGTCATTCAATTTCAACATAAACCGTTTCAGTGCTGCACTCTCTGGACTATTTATTGCTGGCAGACCGTAACAATAGTCCGGCAACTCTGATGTTCCTTTAATACCTGAAATAAGAAAGACTCACTATTTTTTCCGCTCACTCAAATGAATATGTTTGTTTGCTTACCAAGAACACTTTCGAGAATATTTGTTGGCACATTGAGGCCAACATACAGTATTACCAGTGTTCCACAATCCAGCAAGAACATTGACCTCGAATCGAGACTGCAAATGAAAGGAAAAAGTTTTCTTTTTTGTTCAAACCAACTTGCTTGCAGTTAATCATGCAACTCACTATTCAGCAGATAATTGTAATCGTGGCAGATCGGGCACATTGTCATCATCATCATCGGTATCGTTAGAATTTTGCAGATTATAAAACAGTCCGTCAATGTGATAGAACTCGGGATAAATATACTTCATCAGTTGATCCAAGGGCAATGTTTTGCACTCGTCCATTGCGAAGACACGATCATCAAGACGGGTGCTGGTGCCAACACGAAATGCGGGCTGAAAACAAAAGTCAAATCAAATCTCTGTTGCGGGAGTGTGCGTGCGTTTAACTTACATGTTTCAATAATGCTAAAATGTACAGGGGCAGAAGTGCCAAATTACGTGGCGCAATCAATCCACCCTGGCCGGAGGGTAGGTTTTGTGCCAACTTGAATGCACTCAATATATCGACAGTTGCGTTGATGAAGGCCTCCCTGGCATCGGCGACGTTCGATGAAATTGACCGATCCACAGCCATTTTTGATAGGAGTCCTATTATCGCCTCCTGGTCTGCCGAATGCATAACCTCAGACAGACTAGCGGTAACTGGAAGGCAAAGTGTGTGCACCCGAATGCGACGTTCACCCTCACTGTTCGTGTAGAGTAGGGCCGCTTGGAAGCATATGGTTTTCACATCCGTTAGCGATTCCTCATAAGAGATCTGTAATGGAAAACAATTTAGTCTTATTGCCTGGGAGTGGTTCGCTCGAGTGGACTCACTTGCATGCCATAGCCGGCATCGGGATTCACATTTGGCAACGATAGTAGATCCGTCGATCGTACAAAGAAGTTTCCATGGAATGTATGAACTTGAAGACCACGCGTACATCGTATTCTCATCACAGCTTCGAACCCGATCTTCCTGACTAGATACCGCCTAAAGCACTGTTTGAAAGAGTCCACATGCTGTGGCTTGGTCTTCTGGTAGAGAGGGAAGTGATGCACCGCTCCACCACTGTGTTTACTAATGCCAGCTAAAAGGAAACTGTAAATAAATCGCTTGCCTTTGTAGAGAATTGCACGCCAAAACTTACACATCGTAGCCAAATCACTATATTGCTGGTTGAGTAGAAATAGATCCACCGCTATCTGGTAGCCAGAGCATTCGAGAGCAAATCGCTTGTAAAAGTCTGTGGCCGGATTTAAGTGAGCAACATCCTTCGCTGATCGATTATTGGGATCTTCGCGGGCCTCCAGAGCACCGGGTCCTTTGTTCGGAAGGCACGTTTGGAATACGGTTATTCTCCCACCAGACGCTTGCTACAAAACACCCATTACACCCTTTTCCTTACAATCGTGGGCTTAGACTTACCATAAGTTTATAGGCAACTTGTAGAGCTGCTCCCAGAGCAGAGCCAGGATCATGCGTTTCAGCAAATCGTTCTGGCAATTGTTTTAGCAAATCCTTAATCAGTTCTTTGCATTCCTTTAGATTCACCAACAGATTATCCGGTCGTGGGAGGAATGGATCTACAAAAAAAGTAAAAATCTCATAAAGTGGGTGTGTTCTCCAAAAACACCCATCAAACTCACCATCGATATCTATCAGAGTCATCTCATGTGGTTGATTGTAACCCTCAGCCATGCTGTAGAAGTGCACCTCACTGTTGTATGCAATGAAACCGACCTGTGCTCGAGCATCACCGGGCATGTCGGTCAAGTGTTTTGATAAAACACTGCACGCATTCTCTAGGTATCCACTCTGCTGAGCAATTATTGAGACATCGAACAGGAACAGGTAAATCGCTGGCTGTGGTGGCCGCAACTGTTTCGACAAGATATTTCGTATATAGAGTGTGCGCTATTTGATTCGGAAACGTCTGCACTTACCATATATTCGGATGGTGCGATGAATTCAATAGTACTTGAGCGAACTTCAGGCCTTCGTGTAACATCGCCATATGTTTTCGTTGCCGGATCGAATTGGAAATCTTCTGGCACTGTAAGAAGAATACATACCCGAAATGAAAAAAAGCAAATCGAATGTGTACTTCTAGAAAATCACAAATTCAAGCAGATTTCTTAAACTGCCATCTACTTTAACGCTGCGATAATGAATTGAAATGTAGGCTGTTAACAGACAGATTATATTTCATGTAGCCGAATCATATCTCAAACGACTACCTTACTGTGACAAGAGGCCAGGAACCTCGAGGACATCATCACAGCCATCAGAAACGGAAAATCTTTAACGATTAACCTCGACCCGAGATGGTTGGAGGTATATGCTAGTCCTACTCTTGTACTATTGTAGGTTGTAGTTCTGCTGCTCAAAGCAGTTGTGTAGTGTGTCGTTTGGTTTGAGGTGGGCCTTTAATGGAGCACGGAAATGTGTAATGTAATCTTGTTGCAAATACAAGTACCGTGAGCTTATTTGACAAACGGAATGGTGTTCGCATAGTTGTAAACTCAGTCAACACTTTGGATTCAATTCATATTTTGTATCAAAATCCCTACAAACAAATCAAAGCAGTACAAAAAATGTGTTAGACTTACGTTCGTTAACCCTATAGCAAAGGTTACACTTCCACATCTTGCTATCTACAAAGTAGACAAACGGATTGATATATGTACGGCATAGGCGACATCTCACAATATTTGGACACTGAATGACTGGTAGACTCTGCAAGAAAAACAAAAATGATTACTGTACGTTAGGTCGGTCAATTAATCGCACTTACATTAACATCGCGGAACGGATGGATGAGTATACCCAACGGCAGTCTAGACTTTTGCAACAATGAATTGCTCTCCGGTATTTTGGTTACTGTACATCGCATTATACTGAAAAAAAAAAAAAAAACAATTCCAATTAAGAGCCTTTTTGAGGACTCACTAATCGTTCTCTTACTTGGGATGACAGTTGATGGACTCATGAAACTGGTTGTGCAGCACGATTCTCGGTATTGGCAACGTTGCTGGCGACAACACGTGACGATCTTGCATAAGATCCACTGTATCCTGACCCCAGAGACGACTGAAACCCTGTTGCGTGACACTCAATGGATTTGGAAAGTGCGTCTGTTGTTGCTGTTGTGCCTGCTGCTGTTGTTGTAGTTGTGGCTGTTGGTACTGCGTATTCGGTTGACCATTCACCGTTGGGGGGTTTTGAGGAGCCGGATAACTCTGCTGTTGAGGCTGAATCTTCTGCTGCTGTGGGTACATCGGCCGGCGGCCTGTCATTGGCATAGACTGTTGCTGGTTATCGATAATTTGCTGTGGTGGCATTTGACCCGCTGCGTTGTTGTTATTGTTCAACTGATTCTGATTCTGGTTCTGACTGAATGCATTTGGGAAATTTGCAGATGCAGCAGTAGACGTTGGAGGATAGTTGGCATTCGGTGTAGCGGCAAACTGTGCTGACGAAGGCGTTGGATAGGGTGCTGGCTGATTCTGCTGTGGCATTGTAGTACGAATCAACGGTGACGTCGAAGTTCCATATACATTCGGTTGGGGTCGATTAGATTGCCCCAGATTGGGTGGAGTCTGTTGGTAACCGGTGGCGG
This sequence comes from Cheilosia scutellata, assembly GCA_955612985.1. Taxonomy (NCBI): domain Eukaryota; kingdom Metazoa; phylum Arthropoda; class Insecta; order Diptera; family Syrphidae; genus Cheilosia; species Cheilosia scutellata. The sequence goes on from OY015314.1 coordinate 59,494,117, forward strand.
TATTTGCGTTCAGTGTAGGTGCATTGTAATTGCCCTGAAAATTAGGGGGATAGTTTGAAGTATTACTGGCCGCATTTGTCGGGACAGGTGGCGCCATCATTGGACCGTTGGGCTTGGCCAGTGCTAAATTTTGCATACTATTGCTGAGATTATTAGCTGGCGGTGGCGGATATTTCTGCTGCTGTTGTGGATAATGATTGGGGGAACTATTCAAAGCTGGCGATGCGGTTCGAGATGAGTTGACACTACTGCTACCACCAGCACCACTACCACCGTTGGTTAAAGGCATTCCACCGGGAGGTCTCATATGGGGCGGAAGGTTTCCTTGCATTCCGTGTACCTGTGGTCCGTTGCCGTATGCCGTCGACGTTGGTGGCGGTGCTGCCTGTGATGATGGAGCTGTTGATGTTGGTGGCATGTATTGCGACGTTGGCGGCATGAATTGATTTAGATTTGGCATTGCTTTTGAGGCTGGAGGGAAGTTTGCCGTCTGTCCATAAGGTTTTATGGGTTGCTGTTGCTGCTGTTGCTGTTGCTGTGTTATAGGAGGTTGCATCATTTGCTGTGTCACACCATTGACCATCATGTTGCCAGTGGACAATTGCGGTGGCGGTGGAGGGTAGTTTGGATTCGAAAATGACGACATTTTTGTGTATTCGATTAATCCAATTACTTGTTACATGCGTACCGTTAAAATCTAAAAGAAACCAAACAGATAAGATTGCTGATAAGTGAAATGACATTGAAACGTAGCTGGGATTAGTCAATTTTGATGGTCGAGTGTACGTTTGAAGGGCGGAACATGATAAAACCAGAACGTGCTCACACTCTCGGTTACCTGACTGACAATAAGCGATAAGCGCCCTATCAGCGAATCAGAACTAGTTAACATTAGGTGACAAGAAAACTAAAACGATTTGTATGTGCGAAATATTACAAGCTGTATATGGAATGAAAGAGAGCTTAACTTTTGACCTTTAACCAGTCATATGCCCGGTTCGCAAATAGAAGTGCATCAATCGCATTAGGTAGCTGTTGCCATACACCAGAAGCACGTCAAAATTCTGTTTACTATTTGATCAGTGACGCTTAAACATGTACTCTTTGTAGTAAGGCGTAAGTGTTCATTTGCAATGTGTGTGTATGGGTCTCTTAGCACGTGCTGAAACTATGTTTGATATAAATGTCTGCTGTGTACTATTACACATTTCGGATGTGAAATTATAGCGTAAATACACTTTTAATGAAAAATTAGCACGAATTATAATAGTTACGTGTGAATACAAGTATTGTCTTGATTTGCAACATGATAAACATATGACACCTATAAATTAATAAAGACTGGAGATCATGGCATAACACCACTTGCAATTTGTTGATATGAGGCACAGGTTGTTGGATTTTATAGGGCCAGTTAAAGTATATCAACTAGATATCTGAACATAGCAAAGTGCTTTTAAAACTGTAGACTTTGCTTTCTCGAAACCAGTATACGGTAAAATTTTCTTAGTTGCTTAATTCAGAATGAAATACGCTGATCAAGGCGAAAAATAGTCACACGTTACATAAGGACTGGAGTGGAAAAAGTATGGAATTGACGGTACCCCGGAGAGATATTCGATTTTTCTGTACAAACTGTTCAAGCTATATTCTGCGTAAGCCAATACCTTTAATTGTGGGCGTTAGACTTCGGCAGGGATGCGTTTTGCCTCCACTCGTTTTTATAGCTTATATGGATTAAATGTTGCAGCACAGCCTTAGCAACCGTTTTCAATTGGGTGAAGGATAAGTAGAAGTTTAAGTAACTCTGGGTTTTATTCATTAGCAATAGAAACAGCAATGCTGAGCTTTCATTCGTTGTATTACTGGTGGTGAATCACAGCGATCGTTTCAGAAACACAAGAATTTGTGGTTTATCACTAGAAACGCATATCACCAACTCGGATTCCAAGACGTACTTTCAAATATATGCGGGATAGGCCAGATATATGGATCAAGTTTGACATCTCTCCCCTACACGCAGTTTGATTCACTCACCCATAGAGGCAGAAGGTTGCCCCACCACAACGAACTTATGCAAACTAGTACTAAGAATGTAGGGGCACACCGCAGCATAGCAGTTGGAAATCAATGTGGAACTTATCCATATTATATCTAAATAAGGAAACGCATTACAAAGAATCTGTTTTTCTTTGGCGTCACAATGCAGTCAGTTCTGATTGGAATAAAGAAAGGTGAATATATTTCGCCTAATCTAATCTTTTATTGGCCTTCAAAAATGTTGTGATAGCATTCATTGAAATTCGAATTTAGCGTCGGTGATACATTTCATTTTATCACAAACTTTGGTTACGTTGAGATACCTGATCAGAGTAGTTGTAGACAAAATGTATAAACAAAAAACAGATTCTGGCGAAAATAATTGTATGTAGTCCAAGGAGAAAACAATGTTTGTCCATTCAGAATATGCCGGCATTTGTTTTGTGCATTGGCTAAAGGAGAATCCAATAATATTTAACTGAAAACACACAATTCAATTGAATGTGTGGTACTGCATTTAAGCACAAATATAACTTAACTCCTGCGAACTAATTTTGTTGGCTAGAAACTCCTGTAGATGTTATCTCCGATTGATTCTTGTTGTACACGATTTAAGTGTTAGTATAAAAAACGAGAAAATGCGATCAGTAACCCTCACAAAGAGTCAATCAAGATATTGCTTCTAATTGATCATGCTAAAGCGTATTGTTCACTCATAATAAATTGAAAGGAAGTCAATTTTTCAATACAAATTATTCACGTATTGATTGATGCGGCACAATTTATTTTGATTGAAACCTAGTTCTCATGTAAGTGAGTCATGACCATGAAGCTGAATAGACAGAGATAACAGTCCACGTGCGAAAATAGCTTGATAAGAAATTTAACAGTGAGAGAACATTTAACAAAATTAATCAAAAATTCCAGCATATAGTTTTAAAGATAAATAAATTTGCAAGAAAATGCGAACGAAGAAGAAAACGAAAAAGTAATAAATTTGTGGACAATCCCAACGAATTTATGACGAAACCAACTGAATCATTACAGAAAGCGAGAGGAAACTAATCGAGCACATTCAAGTGCTCAGCTGCGATATGCTAACATCAAATATTCATATCAAGTAACCTTGTAAACAAACTAACTTTCGAGGTCACTATCGCACAATGGCTCTTCAAAATAATTCGAACACGCGAATGCGAATCTATTTTCAGTCTAGAGAGGCTGAACGGGGCGGCGCTCTCTCTCTAAAAATACTCTAAAGAGACGGAAATTTCATAATATAATTCCAATCGGCCAGCAAGGTAAAGATCGATTTTTATGTACTTAATTCACGTCACTTCAATGTTATTGGAATCAGGTAGTCAACACAGTATCGCCGCATAATCTAAAAATTAAAACAACAAAGGGGTGAATTGCCACCTCCTCAAATGGACAACAGTCGGCGATGTATTCACAAATTGAGGTCAAATGTGCAGTGTAAATTGGAGAACAAATGAATGTAAAATACAAGAGTAGATACCTTATCAGAGCTATTGTCAGCTACGCATGCACTTTGGAATGTGAAAGGAATGCCCTGAACCGTTTGTTTCATTCATAGTTTGTCGATCTCCTTTCCAAAAACTGATTGACGGTGAATATATTTTGATAATGACTCCATTATTGGGAGTACATACAAGTAAATAATTAATAAAGCATGTTTGTGGCTTGTGACACTGACCCAATAAATTTGACTGTGAAAGGGGAACACTAGGGCTAGATTAGTTATCATTCCTCGAACATGTACTTAGGTCGAGTGTTAAATTATTCAGAACTGGCAATACGATATAGATCCAAGACAACAACTGACAAAAGTTCGTCTATTGCCATTGTTTCTATTAAAGGCACAAAGTGGCTCATCTCGCACAGCCCATGTCTGGAGTGGCTCTGACGTTTTGTTGTGCGTTTGACATTTCGCTTAATTGAAAATAACCCTCGCTCCATTGTAAAGAGAAACTACCTAATTTCTTTGATCAAATTTCATTCATTTAAACCGCTCACCCTTCTTAATTCATCACACTGCTGCTGCTGTACTGATTGATTAACAAAATTATTTCTTGACCTTTGCTTGTCGATTCTTAATCCTGACGAATAGTTTATTCCACTTGGATTTTTGCACAAAGTACTATACGAGTTGGTGCGGGGAACTGCTTTTTTTATACGGTGACAGAGCAAAAATTGATTTTCTTTATTGAAAAAAACACAATTTTAATGTAATTTTTGGACAATTACGAAGGCTTAAATTATTGCACTGGTATTGTTAATTCTGTACCGTTTAACGAATAATAATTTCGATTAGTTTAAATTGTTAGCATTTCAGATTTTTTGCACGCACAGTAGACCACGGTAGTAACAGAGTTTTGGGAGAAAACTTCAAGTAATTTTTTGGATGGCAAAAACTGAGCACATTTTGACGTGGCCGAGGTTGTGTTGTAGCGACATCTATTGGGTTTTTAGTGATAAATGGGTTCAATTGGTGATGCCAAGTCTTGATATTATTTTTGTGACGTGTTTTAAAAATCGTTTGTAAATTGAAATAGGTACTTAACCTAAATGTAATTTAACTTTCTTCTGAAAGGTGTATTTTGTTTGGTAATAAAATTAATAAAATATTTTTAAACGAAAGAAAAAGCTGTGAATACTTTTTATTTGCATTTATGTTTTTTTTAATTTGCTGCTCAAGTAGATATTTGTATGTTCTAACATAAAGTTTGCGTACAAGATTTTATTCCAAAGAATACCCAAATGTATGGTTTGTGCAGTAAATTCGCTTTTGATTACCTACCACTCCACACTTTATCGTTATGGAGAGTGGCGCAATTTTGGTGAAACCAGGTATGTGATGAAAAGAAGCATGTTTTTGCAAATTAGATGATCTGTAATCATACAAATCAGTTGACGGTTTAGACGTGGATTATTCGTTCCTGCAGCTCAGTAGGGACAAATTTGTTTAATAACGTTTTTATTATTGAGGTGTATGTGGGATTAACGTTCTTATTTAGGTCGATGTGGGATTCGTCGCTCCAGGATGCTATTCACTGTAAGTAAATTCCCCAAATTTTTTTAGAAAAGTTATTTGCGTAAATAAAGACATTTTCCATTCCAACTCTTACACCGATAGTTTTTTTTTTTTCATTTTATGAACGATAGTTTTTGGGAGGCCCAAAGCGGACGCCATTTTAACTGAAACTGAAACTTTTGGAATTTCGTGCAAGCTGTAATGTTTTCGGTGGCCCTTTATGTTTTTATTTTCTTATAACGCCTCTACGATGTTGTTTAGTTAAACATCGCGCAAGCATTTACGCATGCCTTATGTTTTATGTAGCTTTTCTAAAAAGTTTATTTATAAACATGTGGCATGTGTTTTTTCAGCTACCCGTAAATTATGCCGCCTTAAATCAACGTTCGCTTTATTTTCCATGCGACACCCTGTGGAAAATGCAAGATTTATGGTTTTATACGACTAATCAGATTTTTCGGAACTTCATAGGGCATAGAATTAATATGACTTCTAATGACTTTCATACGATTTTATCGTCATTGCGCGGTACTAAGGACTGTACGAGAAAAACGTCGGAAACTTTTGCGCGGTCTGACAATACAGAAGTATGACATCGCAGTACCGTTAAATTTTGGTCATATGTTTTCATATAGGTACTCATTATAAATAAATAAACAAGTTATAAATTGTTTGACTTTAAGGCTGTGTGTTAACTGATATAAATACCTATTAACTTCGGATAATTTTCTATCGTGGTGGAAAACGAATCTTCAGCTGTCAACAATTTATCCTGCTCCGGGAGCAATATAATAAATTATCCTATAGGCTAATTTTTTACATTTTCTTTTGCTAGAATATTCAAGAGGAAATGAAACACTGGATTACAATAAATTAATACCGTAACATTCGATAAATCTCTATTTTTTAAGATTGGGGTCTGGGCTCTTCATAAGTGTCAAAAAATTAGCCGAAGATAATTATTTAGCGCGGCCTAATAAAGTAAAGAAATAGTACCTAGTTAAAAAAATATTAAGCATAATCCGTTTCTTTCAGCATTAAAAATTGTCAAGCCTAGTTTCTCTTTCTAGATTTTTTCTCGAACAGTCCTTAGTAGTCATATTTTTAGTGACCTGGGGGCTATATTCCCAAATGCACCGCGGATCGTATTGAAAGCGATACCTCAATTTCGACCGTCTTCGCTTTTGGTAATTCTTAAATGCGAATGAGGCCGAAAATGATATTTCCAGTGCTTTCCAGTTTTTTCCATTCTCACTTCCAATTTTCCATTTATTTGACATCTTTTTCCGACACATTCGCCAGCAATCCGTCACCTAAACAGATATCGCTTTTGAATGCATATTACAAATAAAACAAAGTAGAAGAATATGTGGTTTTATGTCTATATTATTCAAATAAATTTTCATTTAAATATACTTTTTAAATATTGTTTTTGTTTTTCTTTAAAATTAATTTTTTTTATGTATATTTCTTAAGTATAACTTTCACTTTACTTAAGAATAAATATAAATATTATTTTTTTTTACTTTTTTTTTTGTCAATTAATGTCCTCAATATTTAATTTAAAAATAATTATATATATTTTTTATCCTTTCTTTCAAATTTAATTTGAAGGTCAATGTTTTCTGCTACATTTTTAAAACAGATTTTTTTTGCTTTCATGCATTTTATAATTGTATTTTCTGTATTCATTATTGCAGATTGGTTTGACTGGAATTTAATTTAAATTTGTTTTTGTTACTGATTGTTTGCGTTTATTTCTTTCTTTGTTCGGTAAGTAAAATGTCGGAAAATGTTGTTTTTTTTATTTTATTTCATAATATGATTGTTGGATGAACTACTTTTCTAAAACAAATCTATAATACTTTGCTTGTTCTGTACGTAATGTATACTATTTTTTTTTTAACTTAATATTTAAGATTTCTACGCAAATTTATAAATATAAAGTATATGTAAATAAATGCATACATTTAAAAATATTAATTTTCTTTGTATTACTATTTCACAAATCGAATTGTGACAATTTTCCGATTTTGTTATAGGTATCTAAAAAAAACTCGTTGCGTGTTTTTTTTCCAAGAAAGTGTGCTTTCACAAATGTATGTATGTTTATTGAACTCAAATTAAAATTAAAATGTATATCATGTTCACAACACTGACGTTCTTTTTATATATATGTATGTATACAAAAATTGTTCAAAACTTTTCTTTTCTCTCTCTCTCTCTCTTAATTTATTTGCTTTTCATTTACCATTATTATAAATCACTTTTATTAGAAACAAAACTAAGAATATTTAACACTTTAAAAGAATATCCTCCACAATACGAGACATTTTATTGACAATTATTATGTATTTTTATACAAAATTTAATGATGTCTACAAATAATGTAAGTTTACTTTTGATAAAACTAATGGTAACATGCATACCCATTATAACATTGGTAGCCAATGAGTTTATAGGTAAAGGAGGGTAAGAGAAATGTAATGTTAAGTTAACTTAATCAATAAATAGAGTTATAAAAAAAAATTAAAACTAAATATTGTGCGTATTTAATTTATAATTGTATTCCATCATGTGTAAATAAATCTACTGTGTCTCAAAAACTGTTTCGTAACTTTGCATACGTTTTTCAAAGAACAATATGTAATCCGTTCGAGACAATACATTACGGTGTACATAGTTTTGTATAAAGACTACAAAAAATCTCTAAGTTCTTAAAGATGACCCAGTTGGTTCACCACTTTAAAAATTGTTTAAATGTTTATTAAAATGGCTATGGGTTGGGTTTTGGGTTTGACGCGTTATAGCAAGAAAATAAATTGCATGGAAGGTGGAAAGGCGAAAAAGTTGTTCAAAAATAGCTGTACTAATGGTCATTTACGGATATAAGGGAGAATTTTATTCGGAAGGTTTCAACATAGGTCGCTGCTGGCTTGCAGGTTTTTTTTTTGATGGCATACTAAAGGCCCTACGTTGGGCGCCATTATCTATTTGCCAACATTACAGAACCGTCAAATTCGGAAAGAAAACGGTCGAATGGTTTGATGTCGAAAAAGGTTTAAGAATAGGTGATGCGCACCATGTAACCCCTTTAACATCATTCTTGAAGGAATTGTACGAAACTCACTAGCCAATGACTTGGGCAAAGTGTCACAATAGACAGATATAATTTCGAATTAGTCAATGACTTTGACTACCTAGGCTTTACAATTGACATTAGCGAAGAGATCAAGCGTAGAATCGCTATTACCAAATACGATTTCTTCGGGCAGCAACCCCTGTCGAAACGTCGGGAAATCAAATGAAATAATCAAGTTTCATTCAAATATTTATGCCGACGGAAAAATCTCCCAAACATTCAGGGTATTCACTTAAACGCGTAAAAGCCTCATAAACTGCGCTACCTGCAGAAATTGATCACCTCGTAAATGAACTGTCAGATTTTGTATGGAGAATAGTTTACGCAGACCTCATAATTTTCCGCGACGATTTGGGCTCGGAAATCAATCAACCGCGGAAAGTTACGCAAATCACAAATGTCAAACTTTGAGACACAGTCATATGAATTGTTTGTGTGATTCCAGATACAGTCGATTTACGCGATTTACGCAATGACAATTTCCTAGGGGTGTTCACTTAAAGCACCGCAGAAATTTATACATTTACGAGCTGCATAAATTTATTTGATTAAGTGAATACCCTTATTATCACAAGCATCAAATTGGTCAAGGACTTTAACAACGGAAACGTAAACGAACTTCAGTAGCTGTCAAACTCAAACGAAATCTCAAGCAACTCTGAATGAAAATCGAGACAAGTGCTGTCGATTCCAAAAAGATTGTTCTTTTTTGTGACAATCAAACAAAAAAATTGTTCTTTTCCACTGAGTGGGAGTAAAAACGATTCTCTCTAGTTGGGATTGACCCTGACAATTTCTGCTGGGAAATTTTTTTCGAATTTCAGTGTTCTTTTCTGCCCAATCGAATAAAAACAAAAAATTGAATACAGTATTAAATTTACACCCATCCCCCGATAAAGTTTTTGTTTTTTGGTGGCCGTGTGTAGTTCGTTTACGAAGTTAACTAAATATGACAAGAGGAGTGGTGACTTTAGCCACTGCTAGTGACTCCAGCTGAGTAGGTTCGAGCTCCGGGAGGTAAGAACAACACTCTGCCACGAACCACCAATCACCTTCACGACCAAGAGACATGAATAATAAGTTGCTTCACCACTACACCAAAACAAAACCCTGTTACATATTATAACTTATCAAAATTGGTTAGCAAAGATCTACATACGAAATTGTTGGCATAAGGCAACTTGTTTTAACAACAGATAGTTGGGTAGGACACGTACGAAATATTTGTTTATACGTTGTAAATAAAATCCACTTCAAGGTATAAATTTTATTTGCGATAAAGTTTTAAACAAAATCATCACTATCCAAAATCCTCACAGAGATTTCTAAAACATGCCGATTATTATGTACTCCATCTCCAGATGCCAAAACATCAACGGCTTCAAGATGCTCATCCATTTCAGGTGCATTTCGCACATCTACCTCAGAAGCAGCATGTGCTATATGAAACAAATTCGAATATCTGACTAGTTCTTGGTAATTGTAGGCGCTAGCTGAATAATTTTGCAAGTAATTCTCATCGTTCAATTCAGTATCAGACCTATCCGCATTATCTTCCGTTTCGGCTGTATTTTGGTATACTCCATATTCACCAATTGAAGATGTCTCATCTGAATTCCTTAAGTTCTCATTCACGTAGAGGGTGTTCGTAGGCATTTCTTGAGACTCCCGACTTTCTTGAAAGCTGTTTATGGAAGATGTCTCATCTGAATTACTCAAGTTCTCGTTCACGTAGAGGGTGTTGGTAGGCATTTCTTCAGACTCCCGTCTTTCTTGAAGGCTGTTTATGGAAGTGGGAGCAGATAGACCGTTCAAACGCGGGGAACTTGCATTGCGACGAATGAGAAAAGTTTTCGGTCTTCGTTGGCTAACTGTCATTCCATTACGTGAAAGGTGCTTCTCGTTATAATTCGTACGTATGTTTCTTTTTCGTAAATTGTAGGGATGCATGGAATGTTTTTTTGCACGTTTTCTTACGTCTATACTGGCTGATTTTCGCTGAACATTACGCGGCATTTTTTTTATTAAAAATATATCAAATATGATTATGCCAAATAAAATTGTAAATACAATGAATACTGAATTTGATTGAAGACTGAAAAAATACATTTATTTCACACGCCTACAAGTGCACAGTGGAAGTGTATTGTTCAAATTAGACAGTAGTCGGTTAACGAAGAAAAGTCACAACTCTAGGTTAGGTAAGGTAAAAACTGGGTATGAGAGAGAAAGGTCTCATATGGGACTAGGCACCATTACGGCCGTAAGTTACGTAATCGTATTTCTGCATAAAGAGAAAAAGCGAGCTTGAATTGAAGTATGTATTCGAAAAACTAGAATACCAATTTTATTCACATTGCAACTAAAATCTGCATGAAAACTATCCAATCTAGTTACAAAAGAAGATAGCTAATAAAACCGACCACAGTTGATACAGCTTTTTAATATTTTTTGTCACACTGTACGAGCTCCATCATAATGAAATGCTTGATTTTTTCCCCATTAGCATGCAGCACACGTAGATCACTCGTGGTGAGTTTCAAACATTTTCCCCTTATCCAAAAGGATGACTTTCAAGCAGAAAGAAAGGAGCAAGTAGATAACAACACAAGTTCTGCCGGGAGGTTTGCATTCAGCGCCATTCTTTGATTTAAAAAAGTCTATCAGAAATCATAATAACATATTTGAAGTCAAAGGATTGAGAAACAGAATAAGAAAGAAAACGTCGTTAATAAACACCTTGCAACATCCGAAAAAAAAGAAGGAATCTGCAAAGACATTCAAAATATTGGCAATATGAGGAAAAAAGTAAACTTTTCTATAGTTTTGTTTCAGTTCGATTGTTTTGCGGTCAGTCTCAATTCAACTTCTTCGCCCGTTGTACGACCAGTATCTGGCATTCTTCTAGTTAATGGACCCACTACTGTACTGCCCTGATCCATACCGATCAAAACGATATACTTACATATCGTTCCCTTTCTGCGTTAAGCACGTATCTACAAAACATTCATTCTTCAGAAATTAAAAAAAAGAATAGCTTCTCTTAATCGAACACAATACACATGTCAAAAATCATGTCAATTTTTGACAGGCTGACATCATATTGACCTCCAGGTTAGTCAAACTGTCAAATTATAAATAATAGAAAGATTTTACTGATACATGCGTTTAATTATTCCTGAAGAATAGATGTTTTGTAGATACGTGCTTAACGCAGAAAGGGGACGATATGGTATTTAACTATCAACGTACGCACTACAGATTCTTACAAAGGACAACTATCATCAAGATTATTATGAAAAAAAAAACTTTGTAATACTGACGAGTAGAACAGCAACTAATATCGCAATAACTGAAAACATTTCGCAACGCAAATCGTTTCTATCTGACCGTTAGCACATGCTAGCCTTACCACCAGGCACTCTTGCTATACTTATATAACAATTTCGAATTCGCCCCCATCCCACACCCAACCTAGCTCTTATAGTGTACAATACTCGGTTAGTATTGGGATTGATTTCAACAACTCATTGATGTTGTTTTCATCTAAATGACTGACCAGCTTGTCGGACGTCTTCAAGAGTCTGGTGAAGTTCTGCAGATTCTCGACAATCTCTTTTGTCATTGTGTCCGATGATTTACGTATTAATTCGGCCAACTTCTTACCGAGATCGTATTTGATTAGCATATCTGGCAGTTGAACTTCACTGTCTGATGGCTTCTTACTTAAGTACACCACAGAGAGGATGCATAAGGCAATAAGGGCTTCGTTCTGCATTACCAAATGCTGGGAGGTTAACATACTAACCATCGATTCGACCGTCCCATCGATTTCTACGAACGCCTTTAGGCTGGTGTCATCGAAGTTGGGCGAACCAGCGCCGGTGGGTGAAGTGGTAGCCGTTGTCGGATGTGGTTGGGGACTGTCTTTGTATAATACGTTGGCAATTTTCATAAGGTAGGCGTGTTTAACCAGCCATGCCATGAGTCGTAAAGATTCTCCCGTAACGCCGGCATAGTCTGATGACTTGCTCCAGTGTACTAGTTGTTCGATGAGGGTCTTGTTCTTTAGCAGTTCCATCGCTAGGGATTCTACGAGGAAACACTTAATAGGAATGTGAGGGGATAAGAAGTGTTTTTTACAAACCTTGTCCATCGACAGTCATTCGGAGTGTGCCGAGTAGCTTGAAAACAACTGGAGGCTGGTGGATTTCCAACATCGGCAGTATAGTCTGTACAAGGCCAGCTTGGATGACTGCTTTTTTGTTTGGCTTTGGTATTACTAAGTTTCTCAGTGCACTGAGTAGAGCGTGCTGCAGTCGAACGTCATTATTTACGCCGTTATTTTTCGAGAGAACATCTGAAAGACACTCAATATCAGTGGTCAATTAATGGAAGAAAAAGTCATATACCTACCAAGCAACTTGTTCATAATCTTATTCTCCACCATATAGATACAATGGCTGTCTGTGCGCGCAAAGTTTCCAAGTGCTAATACGCCAGTCGTCAACAAGTCTATATCCACAGAGTCTAACCAATCCTCCATGTTCTTCAACAGCGGCGTTGAGTACAAATAGTGCATCGAGTCATCTATAAAAATAAAAACAAAACTAAACACCAAAGAAACGAATTAATGAAATCCTACACCCTACCTCCAGTTAAGATAAGCACAATTAATTCGCATGCCAACTTCATCAACGCCCTAGCTTCACTGGTGCTCGCCAAATTTTTATATTTTTCCAAGAGATTGTAGATCGTCTCACAGAGTCCATCTTTCGCCAGCAACAGCTTCACATCATCGTTCTCCGCCTGATAATGCAAAAGTTCAAGGCACATTTCCGCTAAGTCCGGATTTGTTGAGGCCGCGAGTATTCGCGCCATCTGTGTATTTAGCTGCGAGCTAAAATTCAGATCGGCAACGTTTTCAGTAAGAATACTCAAGATTGGCAGCGTATTTAGCAAAAGATCCTCATGCTGTTCCACATTCTCAATGCTTGTGTCGATGATGCCTTGAATTTTGTCCATGATTTTCAGTTCCATGGCGCGTTTGGCAACTCGCTCGCCGCCGAGCAAGTAATTCGATATAAGACCACCACGGACTTTGATGAAGAGCAACTCATTTTCCTTGTCAGTGTCGGTGGTCAGGGCGAGCAGGTGTATGAGATGCTCATCACCACCTGTATTCAGAATTATATCACGTGCCTCATCGTTGAGAAAACAAATATTGCCCAAAGCACGACATATTTGTATGGGCAGTTCCAGATTCGAGGTGCTGCTGACACTTCGCAGGCAGTCCACAAACATGTCGATGACATTCTTGTTTGTGAATTTCTTTCGTTGTATTTCGGATTTGGTAATTTCTGCTATACATTTGGCGGCTTCCTTTTGGATGACTTGATTCTCGGATTTGATGAGATTTAGAAAGGAATCGGCCAGTTCGAATTTATCGAAGCTCTTTGGGTCTGTTGTTGCGGAGATTTCGGTCAGTAGCGAGGCAGTTTTGTCCACATCGGTTGTGCTGTCTATGGAGGTGGCTTTAAGTTTTTCTATGAGATCATCAATTTCTTCTGAAATAGACAAAAGTGGCGAATAGGGTTTAGCTTGTACATTTTTAACGAAGCATGTATAATATAATTCGAAAGGAGTATTCTATCTATACTGACTGCTACGCTTCTTATAACCTGATCCATTATAGGCAGGGATGGCCCAGCAAGAGTACAGCAACTCTAAAGGCTTAAATGACTCGTCTTCCAATATTCTGAAAATTAACTTAAATTCATATTTTAAGAAAGCACTGCTCTAACTTGACGTTGAAAATTGGCCAAGAGTACCTACTTTGTTCGTCCGTTTCAGGTTGGCTGACTTCAATTTGATTAACACAAAATGACAATTATGTAAACACACGCCCAAAAATGTTGTTCAACAATATAATAATTACCTTTTACCGTATATGCATGAGCAACTTTGACCCTTGATAGATACTATGTACAGTACATACCTAATTAAATAGACATAAAACCGAATTCACTTGGATTTACAGTTTTAATGACCTTCCCATTGAAAAGTCGCTGACAAGAGTCGAATTATATACAAATTATCTATTCCCAATGTTCTATTCCCGTGTCTACAACCCAACAGACTTTGAGTAATATTTACACAGTATTTCTTCGTTTAAATTAAAAGGTCTACTACACACCACCATAGAGTATACATCCATGTACAAACAACTAAACAACAGAAATCATGGAACACCTTCGGCACTCGAGAAGAAGAAGAAGCTAAGCGGGGTGTAGCGTATCTGTCTGTATGCATACACGCCTAGAAGTCCCAAGTAGACTGTTGTACAAATAAACAAAACAAAAACAGAGAATACATCCTCTTGACTCTGAAACTCATTCAATGCTGAAGGGTGCTTACCCTTGGATTGGGTTTGAGAGCGCGTGGTGCGGATTCCATTGCAATAAATAGGACATACTTATTGCGAGCGTGAATGGTTTTTATACATACATTTTTTGCGTTTCAATTTTTTTTCCTTTCGCAATTCATTGAACGCGCTGCATTAATATGGAAACATTTTCCTTTGGAAAAGAATTGTATATCTATCAGTCCTTAGTTTATGTTTCGGACATATTTGGTAGAGGGGGATGACATTTTCTGGAACATTTGTCACGTTTCATTTTATTCAAGGCAGTAGCTTTACTTTAATGAAGGGCACCTAGAACACAAATTAGAGATAGGATGTGGAAGGAAGTTAGTTGTTTAGAAAAATGTAAAACATTCTACCCAATATTGACAAGGGTTCATCATGTCAGATTCATGTAAATTCATTTAAATACATTATCAATATCACGCATGCAATTCCATGGATGAGTTGAGAGAAAGAGATTCGTTTTACTGCAGTTAATGCTAAGGGAGGCGTAAGAATGAGATCGCAAACCATCACCTTAAAATTACACATGTTACGATTGGTGTCATTCATCGTCTGTCATGCGTCGGTCACGACTAGAATGTCCAACCAAATGACTGATTTGATTTACTGTGAAAACGTCTCACACGCGACAGTGCATGATTTTCTACAGTATCGTATAATGTAGGTCGCGATTGACAGCGATTTAGCTAATGCGGTTGGGGTTGACAAAGTCTTCATCGAAGAAATTTGTAACGTTCATTTGTCATTCAGCTTGAGACACAATTTCACGCGCATGAACGCATGATTGACACTGCAATGCAATAAACAAACTATTGTGGGTTCACTACTTCCGGAAACCAGTTTATTTTATAGGAAATCAAAATTCGGTCATCAATCAACATACAGAACTTTGTTATAATTAGTATAACACAAACCAGAGCGCCGTAAAAAAATTAAATACGTACATATCACGCATTTTGGCATAGTATTAGGTATTGGGTATTGCTCATACATCATACATACTATTTGTATTGCTAGTAAAATGTCAGTTCCATACAAACTCTGCCCAAAAAATGACCCCAACATAACTAGCGCTCGTGGTTGCAATCGAAGAAAAAGTGAAACAAAATGTTAACTAATAATAGGCAAATTCTGATTGCAAAAACGGCTGATTACACGATTAGGAAATGACTCATGCAGCTTGTTGGTTGAAACCACAATGTTGGTCACATCCATATCTTGTAATTTAGGCCCTAAAAACTGGGTTATCATGTCACGATAACGAGCACCATAAATTGTTACTGCCTGGCCAGCCGCATTTTCGCAGAAGAATGGTCCGATAATGCCTCCAAGCCAAAATCCGCACAAACGCGTTGTGGATGCATTTGTTTCTGCCAGCTTTAATGTTGGAACAAACGCGAAGTTGGTAACTACCAGACCAATGGTCAATGGTATTGCTGCCCCTAGCATCAGTAGACATTTAGTACAGCATTAAAGTCTAGTCAAACTAACGCAATAAAAATGTGAAAGCGGGAGTATATATATGAAACGGTGGGTATATATATGGATATACCGCCTTCGCAATGTATTTATTTCCTGCTCCCGCTTTCGCGTTGGTTTGAGAAGGCCTTTATTCCTAGAAGGCCTAGATTCCTCTAAAGTTTGTGATTTGCGTAACTTCTCGCGGTTAATTTCAGAGCCCAACGTGGTTTTCCACGTATCATCTTCGTCATATTATTCTTTTTCCTCGTCATCTGTGGATTTCGATTCTTTGTCGATATGATTATCCATATGAAGTTTGTATGCTTCCACCGACAACCGAAAACAATTTGCACAGCCGACGAACTGTCAAATAACACAGTAATTCATTTACAAAAGCAGATCAATCTACTTTCATGTTCCATTTGCCACGAAAAATCTGAGATCTGAAATAGAAATCTGATGTGGCCAATGGAAAATTACCTCGCCTCTACTATAGATTCTGAAAATAATAAGAGGTTTTGAGGCAGTCAAATCTTATCTAAGTTTACACCTCCTGGTTGCGGCTTAGTCTTCGGGTAAGGGCGGAGAGGGACCGTAACAGTCTATCCCCTGACTTTTGGCTCTGACAGACCATCTAAGGAGTGAGACTGGTCCGTGGCAGAAGTGGATGATTGAACCAGTCCGCATTGCTGCTTGACCAAAAGTCAATGGATTGATTGTCTGTTGGGAAAAGGATGGGTGTAACCATAGCAGTCTGCCTCCCAATTATTTCCTTTGGACAATCAGTCCATAGGCCAGAGACTGGTGCTGGGCAGAATAGCTTGATTGGAGCATTCCATCCTACTGATTGGTACCGAAAGGCGTGGTCGCGGTTTGTGTCCGGTGAAAAGGCGAGGGGTGATCGAAACAGTCTAAACCCTCGTCTATTGTCTCTGAAGGGGTCTTTGAATTATCGATATAAGGTTGATTGATGTAGTCAGCTCCTCCAGCTTTAGTCTTCGGGAAAAGCTAAGGGGTGACCGAAACAGTCTAACCCCCGCCTGTAGCTTCTGACGGTTCGCTTGCAAGAAGTGTGGCTCGTACAGAACGGAAACGAATTTGCTCCACTTGTTTAACGTCGATAAGGGTGACAATTTGCCTTTGGGAAAAAGGTGGAGGGTAACCGAATGAACCTACTTTCTTTGTGCAAAACTAAAGATTGAAGCCCCTAAAATAAAATGCTTCTAAGTTTGTTTGTAGATTTTTTTATTCACTGATAACTACTGTTCTAGGTGTACGTCCTGTTTAACTTTAGTTATTTTCTTATAAAAAAAAAAGCCCACCCACCACATCGGGGCGAAACGCATTTGGAGTTTAGGCCACTTAAATGTTTTTTATAATATTTAATGCTTACTCCACAAACTTTATTCATTTCTTGAATTATTAATTCTTGACTTGAAACATTTTTGGTATTAGTTATTTTCTTCAAATCAACATAGCAAAATAATACACGAATCTTTCTGAACAATGTGAAAAAAAGTGAAAAAAATGTCAAAGAAATAAGTCATACAAATAATATCTTTTGTTTCTTCACTAAATCGTCTTTTTCCTAGGTCTATCAACATTTATTCTTCGCTGCTTTATTTTATCGCATCGCTTTTTTTTTTTGGCGGTACTAGAAATTGAGTTCCACCTACGTTGCGAGTCAAGGGTCAGTTTCAATATATCAGTTACCCACTCACCCAACCATACAAACGCTTTTTCTAAATTAGCTGCTCCATATGTGAATCATCACTTAAGTAATATTATAATTCGCATAGATACCTATTCATTTGTGTTGAGCAATACATTTGAAGAAGCACAAAAATAAAAATCAACCATCCCCATATTAGGTTAGCATAATATTTATTGACTTAGATTTTTGAATTTTATCTCTAGTAATATTTTGGACAATAAAATTTTGTTTGACATACATTTCGGTGTCACAGAGATTAACAACTAGGTATATATGAGTGCAATCAAATTATACAGTGACGCGGTATAACGCTTCTAGTATAGCGAGTAACGAGTGATTCCGATTTTATAGAGATTATCACAGGATGGCATCTTGAGGCCTTGTGCCTGTGCCAGCTGTGCTCGGCTGCCAAAACTTCTAGCCCGAGCCATCATAGATTCGCCTGCGAGAGGAAGAGAGAACGAGAGACCGAGTTGCGCGCCACATATAGAGAGAGAGAGAGAGAGAAAGGGAGAAAAAAAGAACACAGAGAGAGAGTGTGAGTGTAAGAATTTGTGTCATTGGATACATCAATAAAAATCAAATTAGAAATTATCGTGGTCACAATAACACAACACTTACGATAGCTCCTCTCACGGTAACAGTTCTGTTTCATTGTGTATATGAAATCTTCTTCCACGGAATTCTCTAGGCGGCCAAGCGAGCCTTGGTAGTCACTTTGGAAATTCTCTCGCACGAAATACGGAACCGACAGGTGCTGGGTTTCCCGTCTCACTGGGTATTTTCTGGAAAATTTGCAATTGGAAGTCATTTCAGAAGTGTGTTCTACAATGTGTGAGTAGTAGGTGGGGTTTGTATTTTTTTTTAACCTACACTGATTGAGACAGGCTATAGACCGGATCCGAAGTGAAGAACGACGATAACATCGAAATAAGTATGAGTACAAGGATAAGACCGAATGCAAGACTCGGTTGAGGACTAGACTCGCGATGGGCGTGGCCACCATTGCCTGCAGCGGCACCACGTCGTCTGTTCGCCGGGAAGCTCCCAAAGAACATATTGAATAGCTCTTCGGCAGAAATATCGCCTTCACGCTCAAATGCGCTGTCGAATGGACGATAATGGTTCTGATGATGATTATGCTGGTGGAAGTTAGTATGTCCGTTAAAGCTATGAATTGAAGCTTCCGATCCTAGCATATCGTACTCTTTTCGTTTTCGGGGCTCGGTTAAAATCGCTACGGCATTGCCGACAGTTTTGAAGGCCTCCACGGCGCCTGGTGCGCGATTCTTATCTGGGTGCAACTGTAGAGCGAGCTTTTTGTATGCTTTCTTAATGATCGTGTCCGTGGCATCTCGGGTGACGCCCAGCACTTCGTAGAAATTCGTACATTTCTTAACTTTGTTAACCAGTTCCAGCTGATCGACAGTATAATCAGCTACTGGAGGTTCGTTGTTGGCATCGCCAGAGCTCTCACAACGTTTTCGCTGGTGAGTTGTGGAGGTGTTTTCTTGATTTGGCTTTTCACCACCACCTTGGGATGACTGAAAATTGGCAATATTTTGTATGAGCTCCTCGGCCTTTTGCGACGGATATAGATTCTGCGCTTTACGCAGAAACTTCATGGCTTTCTCATAGTTACCGCCGGTGATTTCATTCAATGCGATTTCTATGCAACGGTTCGATTCGTCTCGGTTTCCATCCAATCCAGCAGCTTTTTTTAATTCAAATAAAATTGTTTGATTTAAAAATTATTATGACTCAAACTGATGGGAAAAAAATTAATGTGCTAACACGGTGTGTGTGCTAACTATATAGTTAAGTGAGAAGGGTGGAGTGGATCATAATGAATAACGCACATACTATTAATATCTTGTTAGGGGGGAAATGAATCACAATAATCACATGTGGTTATGACTCGAAGTACGTTGAGGAATAGCATAAGTAGCATTTTCGGTATAATTACTTGATGCGTGATTTTATATTTATTAAACAGCCCAACTGAAATCATATAAATGTGGCACGCAATCTTTTATGGGCATATTTTTGAGATCAAATTTATTTTTCTACGAATAGAGGTTCAACCAACAGGACTTAAGCTAGCGTCAAAAATGTCAAAAACCCATATATTTGACGACGTCGTTTGTTATAATTGTTGAAACGATGATCGTATGCAATGAGAGCATACCTAAGATTCTAAGCATGAATGGGAGCAAAACACAATTGCAAAGAATTCGACATCACATCACCCATCTTCACCAATGGACTGTAGAGTGGAAGCGGGCGTATTTTTAACAAAAATAAAGATATCCAAATCTTTCGACTCCCCAAAGTTGGCTAAAATTTTCTATGTAGAATTTTGGGCAATCAGGAAGGGTTCTAAACTGCTGCTGATCAAAGCGATAGCCATCATCGTCGACAGCCGGGCTGGGATTAGGCTCTAGATTCGACCACCTATACGCCCAAGCTTGTTGTGGAATGCAGGGAGACACTGGCCCGGGCAAGTCATCGGTTTAAAATTACTCTTGACTGGATTCCCGAATCCCGACAATAGGAACATAGAAGAAATGAGAGAGCGGATGCCCGACCTGACTGCGCTCTTTTCGTATCATCTGCGGTAGAAGTTTTTTTCCCCGAATGGAATGGAATGGAAAACGTGAAGAGAGAAATGCATTTTATTTTGAAGCCGAAAGTAGGTTGAAGAATCTCACTAATTACATACAATCAATTCCTAAACTTAGTCACAATCACTCATGAAGTTATGGCCGCCATATAGATACACATGACACGAAAATATGTACATCGAATTACCTCACCAGAATTGAAGTTCACAAAAACTCCCGTAGCGGTCATTGAACCGATGATGTACCTACATAATTATTTGAAATATAGTGCAAAGCTTAAAACAATAAATAAAATGTCATTGAAATCTTTAATAGATACAAACTGTCTGCTTTATTTGAATGAAAGGACATGAGGCCCATAATTACAAAATTTGCTTTATTCTTAAATATTACTCTAAAGAAATGTGAGCTGAACTACCAATTTGTATTCGGACATAATTAACAAAAATGTTATCAAATGCAACTTCCCCAAAGCAAAACGCAAAAACCTATTTAAAAACATCTGCTATGCACGGCACAGGTGAATGCCATTGCCATACCATTCTGCATTGGTTTTGCTGTAAGGAGAACCCCTCCCCATAAACACATTTTCATAATAATAATACCGCACATCAACGACGATGGCAAAAGAGACCAACTTTCCTCCCCCAATTCCAGTGCATCATTTCCAGCATTAGAAACAGAAACAGCAGTCAGCACATATACTTAAAAAGAACAGCCAACAGCAGAACAAGAAGGAAGGAAATCTCCAAAGCGTCGCAACAACAACAAAAATAGCAGCAGCAATCAACTCCCCCGATTGCGCTGCTGCTAGCTGCTTCTCTGCTGATGGCAAAGTGAGGTTAGGACAATGTTATTTATGGCCCCAACAAAGGTCGTTAATATTGATTTTTCAACCAAAAACGCACTGTCCTGTTTTTCACTGCAGTTTTCGACAAAAAATGATTGATGGATTGCATTAAGCAATTCGGAGTTCGAAAAATGCGTCAAGTTTCTTCAGTTTATATCTTTAATTCATGTAATGAGTGTTGGTTGGAATTTTATGGATGACCAGCTACGCTATATTTTGTTCTTGTAGGAAATGTAGCATCAGTAAAGATTATTTTGTTTATTTCATAGCGCTGATGATTTTTAGGGAAACTCATAAATAACTACTTACTCGCCATGGTTCGATGTTTATTTTAAAATGTTTGTGTAGTTAGTAATTCGTTTTGTTTATGCACTTGGAATGGAATGAACAAAATTTTCCCTTTGATGTACGTTTTTTTTTATTATTCTGAACACGAAAAATGGAAAAAAATCGGGTTAAAGAGAGAACACTTGAGACACGACAAACTACACGGGAGAAGACCACTTAAATGTTTACAAAAATTGAATAAGAGAATGGAAAATGACTTGTTTCGAAGTTATTTATATGTTTTAAACGATTTTCATTAAGATACGTATAGCAAATCAATGTTTGATTTACATTTAGATTCATTTAATTGAAAAAGAAAATTTTTTTTCGCAGAACGACGTCGATTTGACAGAACTCGTCAGCGGCCGCGGCGAATATGAGGAATAAAAAGCAATTCAAAAAAACAAGAGAGAGCACGAACGAGGGAGCTAGTAAAAGTGGATGTAAATATTTGTGGAATGTAAGTAGGATGGTGTTAATGTTTTCATTTGCAGATGGCGCTATTGAAGGAAGCCGTTTTAAATTGAATTGAAAATTTGGTTTAAACTAAAATTGACATTTCAGATTGTGCTGTCAGATTTTTCGTAACATAAAACTTAAAATGGGATCACTTTTTTTGCATAGTCAGTTGTTTTTATATTATAATAGATAGGCATATTTTTTTGGGAATCTATAGCTAGCTCACTTTTATTTTTAAGCCCAGTATCCTGCTCGCGTTAAATTTTATATTCCATACAAAAATGTCTACAGAGATAAAATTTAGCGAGGCAGTTTAGCAAAGCAGTATTGTGTTCCGCACGCTACATTCTTATTTTCATATAGATGGGACACACTAATTGTCAGTCGAGCATAACAATATAAGGCGTATTTTTTTGGGAAGTGAGTAGAACAAAACCAAAAGTGAGTATAACAATTTTGCATGTAAAACCAAAAGTGAGTATAACATAACCAAAAGTGAGTATAACAGTTTTGCATGTAAAAGTAAAAGTGAGCTAGCTATAGATTCTCAAAAAAATACGCCTATTGTGTGTTATACGTACTACGCACAATTTTGTTATACTCGGCCAAGAAAATGTCTCCACTAATTTAGCTCACGAAAGAATTGTCTGGTACATTAAATCGGCGATAAATTTTGACATTTCCGAAACAAAACAAATTTTGAATTGACTATTTCGTGGAATACTTGATAATCGATGTAAATAAGTAGGAAAAAAAGAGCGAACAAACGATTAGATGAAATGCTAACAAACCACTTCTTCTGATCCATTTATGAACAGATAATTGCACATTTTACTTGTCCAAGAGTACGGTAATTAATTATCGTATCAAAATGTATTAAGAAAACAAGTTTAAAAAGAGTTTGAATAATAAAAATTCGAATTCCAAACTTTTTGCCGCGAACGAAAACACCCTTGGCTCGAATTTTCAAAGTTTATTCGCGATCCATAACATTAAGACGCGTTCTACAAACGAGCGAATAAAACATTCGTTCGAACTTAACCTCACATTAGAAATTTTCATTAAAAACTGGCAGGTGAAATTCGCGAGGACTTTCAAAACTTACGAATATTCGTTCGTTCGTAGGTAGTTGGTCGGAATAGTCCTTTATAAATGAATTTTTTTCCACTGCGATACTTCTCCCGAATATCTGACAAACACTGCTGTCCGCCTGTATTTATTTTATTGAATACACACATACAGAAAACACGACGTGTTCAAATTGAAAACTAGCCGCAGGCTGCATATATTTTATTTATTTCCAAAGAAACCGACGAATGCAAGTCTTTTTCATAAAACAATAACAAGGCTTTTGACGGCTTACTTTGTAAAATAATTTTAGCTATATTCACGTCGAATATGGAACATAAAGCTTCAATCGTATCTATTATCTTTTGTTTATTGTTTTTCCATGGAGAAGGGACTGTGTGAAGCTGCTTTTGGTCTTTGAACGTACCCGTGTTGAATACGTTCCACAAATGTGACTGAATACACCCAAATGCCATTAGTTGATGACACTTCGAAGTTCGAACTGAAATGTTTCACAAAACTAGCTCGAACAACTTCGTTTGCTCTGCCAAATTGTTGGTGAGCTAAAGCATACATTTTTTTGTTTTCCCGTAAAAATTGTTTATTTTAGAAAAATTGCCAAAATTTCGGAAAAAACCTCCCATAAAATGCCACCGGCTGCGGCAGTCAACCAAGCCGGCAAGGCAGAACGAGATGAACGATTAAGGGAGGCTTTGAAAACGTTCATCTTGAAGGAGCGTCAGCGTAAAAAAGAAGGTAAATTAGCTTCGGTATGCATTTTTAAATAAAAGAAACAGTTAATTTTCTAATTATTTCATAGAACATGAAGCCGAAGTCGAAGAAGAAAGGTTGCGAAAGGAACGTGAGGCTCGTGAACGCCAGGACGTGATGACGCTCGGTGAGACTAGGGAACAAATACAAAAGTTGGACCAAAAACTCGCCGAGCTACGTAACCAAAAACAACAGTTGTTCCTACAGCTAAAGAAGGTTCTTAACGAAGACGAGAATCGTAAGAAACAACAGCAACAGAAAGACAGGTAGGACATTTTTACTGATTTGCGATCAAAAGTGTGTAATCGTGTTCTTGTCTAGTGAACTGTTTGCAGCTATGCAAGCACAAAGCGTACCCCAACCACAAGTATTTCTACCGCAACGACTCCAGCATCAGCATCAACAGATTCTACAGAAAGTTGTAAGTATTTTAGGTTTGCAACAACTTACATTTCTGAACGGATACATATTTTAGCCCGTTGGTGTGAGTAACCAAGGAATAAAGCGCAACCGTAGTCCGTCGCCACCACAGCATCAAGCGTACTACAAGAGCGCCGCTTACCCACAGCCAAGTGAGCCTACCTCAATGAATTACCATTCCAGCTATGCTTTCTCTTTCAATTCTTCTCTTCCAGAGCATGATGATGGGCGTCGTGGGGCAGAAATGGCCGCGAGAGTTCTTTGGAATAGTAAGTTAACAATCTACCTCTGGTTTTGGATTCTTCTTAGTAAATTATTACAGAACCCCCGACGCAGTACCAAAATCCGCCTGGAACGCTCTTTTATCAGACGGCCAGCAATGCTCCGAGTCATGCGCAACAAGATAACCGTGGGCCAGCTATTATATATCCTTCGTACAACCCCAATCTTAATTTACCGCTAAGACCAAGCTATCACATGGAAATGCAACAGCAACCGCCGCCTGGGCAAGGCCATCCGTCTAAGGGCGAACAATCGCAGAAACTCTCTCAAGTCTACCAAATCAATCTAGACCAGCCACCAATTTCTCAGGCATCGGGCTCGGTGAACGGTGTTCCTCAACACAAACCCCAGGTTACAATGGAGAAGATCTCGGATCGAGGCTATCATGTTGAGTTGAAGGTTGACCAATCGGGACATGGCCCACCGCCGCCGACACATCTACCCGAAGGCGTAGTCTACATTTCTGGAATGCCCATGCATGGCATGCCAGGAGTCATGCAGATGGCTGGCAATCCTTCACAGGTAAGATGGAATTTTATCCTTGTTACGGGTGTGAGCTAATATTGACTTTTTAGAGCGCCAAGCCCGGAGGGAGCATCACACAGGGGTACTCACAAAGTAGAAACAACTCAGGACATCAACAGCAACAGCAAATGCCTGGGCAACAGCAGCAGGCACAACAGCTGCATTATGCCCGTCGGATGTTCTAGCATCAGAGAGGGAGTCGCTAGACACGTTTTATAAAAAAAAAAAAAACAAATAAATGTCAATGTGTATTCTTTTTATAAATTTTAGTTTTTCGTTTTTAAAAACTGTTTTTGTTGAGTTTTGTGATCAAAACTACAGGGCGAATGCGCAATCTTGCTACATAATGCGGGAATTACTCTAGCAACGGGTAATAATGCTTCAGACACTGCATCTAAGATTCCAGACGACGAGGAAGACTATAGTTGGAGGCAACGTACTCGGGATGATTTGCAGCTAGGTTCCAGAAATCGAGTGAAATCGAAATTGCAAATCGAGTTAATTCGTTTTCAGTGTTCCGCATTTCGAGCGATTCGGAAACTCCGAAATATTTACGAAATCACAATTTCACTTTGTCTCAATTCCGAAAATTTTGAAATCGAGATCGAATACAGTGAAATGTAGAACACCAAAATTCATTTCCGATTTCATTTCGAGTGAAAGTGAAATGTGGAACCTAGCAGTTGGTTTGCCTTTCTATTAAAGAGCTCCATCCGAACAGCGGAGGTAGTGAAGGTGGCTCTTCATTGACTGGCTTATGGGTTATCTTTCTACATGATGCTGCTGTTGGAAATGCTACTTTAATGCATCAATTATTCTTATTATTCCCCGCGTGATTTGACATTCCTCAAGGAGCCTACGTTCTGGACACAAAACCAACAATACAAGACATTCTTATAAACAAATCCGAATTTTGTTTCGATCGCCAGATGGGAGACTGCATTGCATAATTAACTGCGATTCCCTCGCTTCTCCCCTTTTCGATATACACACAGATCACCATACCGCAGGCTATTTCTCATAAGTTGTTGGTAACCTTCATTGGTTTTAAAATGTGGGACAGCTGTTTGTTAGAATTTGTGGTTGGTGAATGTACCTATAGAGTTTCTTACCAAGGCACTCCTTGTAGTACCAATGGCTATTCCAGGTGGGTTAAGATGTCCAACCAGCCTCGAAAAAACAAAAGAAAAAAACAAGCAACAAATAGGAAAACCCCGATGTAGCACGATACAACATCATCTCAAATCAATGAGTCGTCGCATTTTAATTATTCTTTCCGAAAACGGATAGAGGTACCTACCTCGAATGTAATTTGAGCCTCCGACGGAGTATGCGTTGCGAATAATTCTCTGCCAGATTTTGCAGAGTAGGTAGGGATGGTTACAAAAGTTTTCTTAATACATAATAACAAATTCCGTTCATTACGTTCTATCTTTGTTTATGTGTACTCTGGCGTATACGCAATATTTTAATGTTTGCTTCAAGATCTCGTCTTTTGGAATTATACTATCTAAGGAAATAGTCTGTATCGGCTATAAGTTAAGACAATAGCCACACGTATTCCGTACCAGGACAAGTAAAAAAAAGGACCTCCATTTGCACTGACATAAGGTATTCTTCAAACTATAAATAACACAAAAACACTAGAAACCTCAATCAAATTTCACTTTCTTTGAAAAGGGTTTAATGTCCCAAACTCACTTATTTACTTTCACTTAATTCCTGTCAGTGAAGAGTTCCCAATAAGATCAGGACAAACACAAAAAAAAAAAACTTAAATTAACCGTCTCTATCTGCACTCCTCACCATTAAGATGTCTTAAACGATAGAAATGCAAACAAAACAGAGTGAAACCGTAAAACTCTTTAACTCCCTCTCACCTGAGCTCATTACAAAGTCAATAGGAATATTAATGAAACAGCGAGTGGCACCAAGATCCTGCATCAACAATGACAAATGACTTAAAACATTTGAAAACGAAACAAATTGAAAATTCAAAATGATTAATGACATACAGAGGGAAGGACACATCACCTATACTATCATCCGCATAAGCCACCGAGCGGGCGTTGAGAGGAACAACTTCCGTTCATCGTCTCCGGCGAACAGTGTTGTTCCCCATATCCTCCGAAAAGAAGTCATCTTCTTGTGGATGTTCATGGAAAGCAATATTTGCAATGCTTCAGCTTTGTGATTTTGTTTACATACTTCAAGTTTGACGATTTAAGCCATCGAAAGGAGGGTGAAAAATGCAAAAACAGAAGAAAGAAAAATGACACATCTATTCGAAAATAACCAAGAAAAGTGGCGGGAGGATATAAAGGTGGATGAGCTGAGTGGCAAACATTAAGAGAGAAAAAAAAAAATACACAAACAAAACTTCCCGCATCCTTCGTTCTGCTTGTGTGAAGATATTCATTGAAAAGCAGCCGGAACCACCTTGAAGCTTGAACTTGAATCACTGGTGGTGAAATGAGTTGATGTGGGATAACTTCATAAGAATTCTGAAAATGCATTTCGTCGCACAAGGACACGCAACAACTTTTTGCAAATTTTTTTTTCTTTGCTGTGGAGTACTAAATAAATAAAGACATTTTGAAAAGCTTTTCCCGGAAGCAAAGTTAAAGTAAGTTATATTAAGAGTATTCAAGTTTGGGAGTATTATTTATATATCGGTAACATTTACTTTTAGAAGGAGTCTAAACAGAAGTGGTTAGAAAGTTGTTTTGGGATATTCACAGCACTCCTTTTTGGAACTAGGCAGCATGGCAAAAATGTGTAAACTCTCAAACATGGGAACATTATATTAAATAGCTAAGGTGTTACCTACCGCATGAATTTTTCTCCGGCATACCGGAACAAATCGTGAGATGAATTTTGAGAGGTATTATAATATAAAAAACGAACAATCGATAACCATCGCCATCAAGAATATTTGCCAATCGTCTGAATCTGGATATAGCATAAGATCAATAAAATAAAACGACAGTTTGTTGATCTTCGAAGTGTCAAGCATTACAATGATTATCAATTACCTTACAATGCAAAATTGTCCATTCACACGGTTGTAAGATTTTGTTCCAAAGTCTGACAATTTCACTGTCAGATGGATGTCCCACGGTGCCATGAAATAAAGTCCAAACCGTAATTTTGGACTTTATATCATTTTTGAAATTGCAATAAAGTCCAAATCGAAGTGGAAATAAAATCCAAACAAAATGAAAAAAGGGTGCAGTTCCGAACTTTACATACAAAAAACCTCGCACCCACTGCAGCATGCCCCCTTGTACATATCCCACTGTTTATATACATAACATCCAGCCCATATAAGTTATGAAAACGCTTATTTTTCGAAGACCGGTTTCATTATTTTAATCATAGGCGAGATTAGGATAATTTTGCCGCCGAAAATTGATCACGGATTTATTTAGAGGGGTTAAATGCTAGCAGTTTTTACTATCGGGGGTTTTATCTATAAATATCGCTAAGAAACTTCGTTGCTCCTATAGACAGTGTCAATACTCATTTCGTGCTTCCAATAACAAAAAAGTCGAAACTCTCCTTCGCTCTTAGGTTTCTCTTGTCCACCAAAAACTCGACTAAGGGCCGATTTTTCAATAGTCAGATAGCCAGTCAGATAGGGGTTAACTGTCAGATAAGTCATATTAGTCGAATAGCAGCTATTCGAAGAATATAACATCTAACTGTCTCATAAAGTTATCTGCCCGTTTCTGAGGCGGATAAAATATAACTCTCTAGTTAAAGTAGGAGAACTGTCAAATTTTAAAATTGTAAAGTTTTCCAAAGTTTTGTTTTAGGAAATATGTACCTATCTACATATTGTACAAATGGATCTATTCGATTGTATCGACGATTTTATTATTGAGGAAGAAGAAAAATATAAAAAATGGCAACCTTACATAAAGACCATTCAATAGATCTGAGTAAAATACAAATGCTCCTTATATATGAAGCATTGTACATAATCTCGAGCAATTGGTTAAATAAATCACGAAAAAAAGGAAAAGCCAATAGTCAGCTACTCAGCTACCTGTATCCAGTATCCATCCATCATCTACTCAACTCACAGCGAACTACGCAATTAAACGTCTTAATTAAACATTCTTTTCAGGACCTAATCTCGTTTGCAATGAAATTGTTCATAAGATATGTCAAGGTTATGTTGCGAAGGTATAGTCTCAGACATTTATATCATACCTCGCAGTGCGTTTTCGAAATTGAAATGGAAAGCAAAAAGAAAAAAAAAAGATTCCAAAGCCCGGGTAATTTTCTGAAAGTTTACCCTTCTCTTTCTCAATTATTTGTTAAGCTTGTTCCACAAACTTAAAAACTTACCTGCAGTTTCCTTATACCTTCGTCTTTGCTTACTTTTGTAAACATTTCATTAGTTCTAACGAGAAGACTTGATTTTCAGCGCACATGTACACATGTACATACGTAAACGTACGTTTTTCTCCTTTTATTCGCCTGTTTAAATAAATAAAACTTTTCAAGTATTTTTTATTTTATTTTAAAGCTTTATCTCGCTAAGAAGGTATTTGCTGACAACAAAAAGGAATAATATAACACATTTTCAAGGCAATCTGTGTAAATTGTGGAACACAGTAATTACTTATCTAGACGGTAATGGAATGAATTCGACTCCAATGAAATGCGGCCTGGATATTGTTGGTGAATAAAAAAAAACAAACAAAAAAAAAGTTTTTCTACGGGCAGAATTTAAACCTACATAATTATATTGCAGCAATATTATGTGTGTATTGAACTGAAGTTCCTTACAACTTAAAACAACAATTGATGGATTATTGGTGTACCTACTTACAAATATGTATTTTTTAGACTGTTGCAACGGTGGCAAATTATCTTTATAATATGAGAGAGAGAGTACACCTACCCCAAGAATTTATCAGCGCTCCCGGACCCGATACACTGATGACCTACTGCGCCAAGTCTCGCGAACGTCTGACAAACATCCGAGAGTATAACTGCCTGGCTACATAAGCCTCTCAATTTAGCCGTTCGGACCTGGCTGTGCTCAAAATACAAACTCACACAAATTATCCACTGTGATTGTCATAATATTTAAGCTGAAAATCATTATTGGTAACGTCTACCCTAAACATTCAATACTCCCAGTATTTCGCAGCGATTCTAAGGGGCAGATTATTTTGGTGGAAAGCATTATAGGCTCAAGAATATCGTCGAACAAAAGCGATACTAAAATATATTCCTTGAAGATTAAAAAACAAAAAGCAAAGCTAATTTTATTTGTCCTTATTCTTATTTTTTTTTACATTATTTAAACACTTCATTAGCGTCCGTGTCCGAATGTGTTAGGCCTAAACCAACATTATTCTCCAACTAGCCAACTTTTTGTATAATTAATTTGAAAATGTCAATGAGCAAGTTCGGAAGTATAGTTGAATTGTCAATTGAAAAGTTATTCACTTGATCAATCAAGGCCAATCAAAAAGGAGACTGACTTTTTAACACCTTGAAAACCTCACAAAATCAAGTTCACGGTAAAGTATTGATGAGGTTTACCAGAATTCCAAACGTGTACATTTCATTGGAAATGTAAATTTGCTTTTTCCGTTTGTTAGTTCTTTAGAATTTTTAATAAGCCTTCTAATCAGCTATGCATCAATGTTCTCTGTGGAGTGAATGGCAATTCAACTGAAAATTAAGACCAAAATATTTGCATTCAGACGGAACCCTTTTAGCTAAATTTTAGCGTTGGGCGAAATAGAAGGCAAACAAACGTTCCTCCAATTGCCTTTTAATCTAATTACGACAAAAGAGGGTAAACATTTTCGATTTCGAATGTGCTACTGTCAAAAAAAAGTATTCACGTTATTGCTGGATGATGTTAGTGGAGGCAGTAGCTAGGTAGTGTGTTTCCGCTCCACAGATATGACGAGATGGCCGCACTTGGTTCGTTTCGAGTCGAGAGATGGAAATCTATTATATATCTTTGGGTAGGCATCGGCACGGCATTGTAATAGATTGCGTTCAGAAATTGTAGCGCACGTAATTAATTTCCATTCCGCGTTAACTTCCGCCAATCGAGAAATATTTTGGTGCTAAAGCTTGATGAAGCTTTAATGAAACATTTTACGTAGAAGTGGTCCAAAATGAAATTCAATGCCTTGGTAAATGGTGGTAGTACATTATGTACTAAGTTTTGATTCATTTTTAATAAGTGTGTTGTGTACTTCAATAAATCTTTGATACTGTTGCCCATCCGCCATCTATAATTGGTGTCTTCTTCCAGAAAATTTCATTAGGAATAATGATGATAGAGGAACTTGTTGTTTGGAATAGAATTTGAGCCGTTCACCTCTGTGCAGTAGCAGTGAAAGGAGAACATATCTCCAATTTTTTTTTTTAAATTTGACATTATTTGATATTTGACTTTTTAAACATACCCGATCAAAAGAACTTCTTATTTTGAAAAATCTTTACCCACCCACGTTTCCTTGTTCCCAGGAATTGTTTTGTCTAAAATTGTAAATATATGACCTCATACAACTTCTCTGGTATAAAAGGCGAGGATTAATGTAAATTAATGTAAAAAAAATGCCCTTAGCTTGCGCATTATCATTTGTAAATCTGTCATGGTGTTGAACCTCGAAACATTCAGCGCCAGAAACAAAACAAAACTATATGGAGTTGCCGGGTATTTAAAAGTAACGGAAAAGCTGATGAATTGACCAAAAAAGGTTCGGTTACTCCATTTATAGGACCAGAACTACAGAACCGTTCTGCTTCTGCGTAATTCTGAGCACACAACATCTCATATTGGGGCAACTTTTCAGGTCATCAATTATACCAAGAAAATGTTAAAACTGCCCAGTTCTATGCAGAAACTCTTCTTCAGGAAAATAAAATATATCCAGAAGAACTAAAGAAATCTTCTGATAAATGCATTATTAGAAAGTGGACAAGAGACTCTACCAGTCTAAAGAAACGTGACGCTGAAACTACCTGACAGATCATCACTCTGAAACATAAACGACATTAAAGGCTAGTTTCAAAGTTTCCAGATAAAGTTTCGGATAGTTATCCGACACATAACGCTATTCAACAGAAAAAGGTTGCTAACATTTTTTTCTGTTTCATCGTCAAAGTCACTGATGAAAATTTACCAGCCACTAATAACTTGACCAAATGGCAATGCTGTTTTTTATCGTTTCAAAACACATGTCATTTGTTTTGTCTCTGACCAGTTGTACACGATAAAA
Source organism: Cheilosia scutellata (assembly GCA_955612985.1). Classification (NCBI taxonomy): domain Eukaryota; kingdom Metazoa; phylum Arthropoda; class Insecta; order Diptera; family Syrphidae; genus Cheilosia; species Cheilosia scutellata. The sequence goes on from OY015314.1 coordinate 59,526,550, forward strand.
TTTTTTGTCGTACGACACTTTTTAATTCTCTTTTGGGCACTTATGGTGCATTTATACGTTCATTGTTTTCACTTTCGTGCCTTGATTTTCAAATTGTCTTAGTTTCTGTTATTTCTCATTCGTCGTTAGCTGCATTTTCGCATCACACAATTTGAAAATAAAGCAAATGCAGACGTCCAGCGCGAACATAATGTGACCGAATACGGTATACAGAAAATTACGAAAAGGGAATACAAGAATCGGATGGAAATTTGCGGCCCATTCGTGTTTGTCTATCCCCTGCACTTTTCATCCTCTTTACCATCACATTTACGAGTCGTACGAAAAAAATCGTAGCGGTTTCTTTATTTTGTGTTTATTAAAAGCTTAACCAGACGCAAAAAAATGTTAAAGTGGGTTGTGTCAGTGTTGTTCCTCTACATGTCGACTTTAATTGTCGACTTTTCAACGTAGACAATATCGTCAACAATGTCGAAAATGTCAAAAATATGTCGACAATGTCATCAATACCTTTCAGATCTGTCAATCTGTCATTCATCTGTAAACTTCAATCGAGAAAGTACACTTTTAAGAATTAATTAAGAATTTCTTTTCTTAAAAATTAAAATCCTGTGTATCATAAATATAAAACTTTAATAGCCGGTTTTACAGTGCAAGTTTAAACTCCGTTTAACTAGATTTCAAGTTTAAACCGACGTTTAACATGAAAAGGTGTATTACAGTGCTAGTTTAAACTTAATCGAGAGTTTAAACCGAGTTTAACTTAACCAGACATGGATGGGGGTTTAAACTGAGTTTATTTTCCGGAATTTCATAGTGCGATCTCCCTCCCGGTTTATATGACAGAGCAACATTGCATCGTTGTTGTATTTAAGCAACCAATTACTTCGCAAGTGCAAGCCCTTATCCTTGATTGTACTCCGTTTCTAGAAATGTTGTATACTGTCTAATACAATAGAGCGGTGTAGCAAAACCGATTCCAGCCGGTACTCGTTAACTTTCAAGTGTAATCAAAAATTACAACACAACCACTTCCATTTCACAAGTGCAACGACTTATGTCACTTTATTAACAGGCTTCGGAAACCATCGCAAACAATATTGGCTTAGCTATAAATATACTAAATATACTAAATGCATAGTGCGCCGTGTCAGCAAGCTTAGCTACGTATTGGCCATTCCGTTCACTTTATGTTGCATTTTGCCAGCTTGCTGATAAGTTTCTCTCCAGCCGAAGTTTAACTAAACGTTCGTTCGAATTTCACTGTAATACACTCACGGTTTAAGTACTTCGTTTAAACTTGCCTGCGAGTTTAACTAAACCTGAGTTTAAACTTGCACTGTAAAACCGGCTATAAATATGTCTGGTCGACCAAAAAACAAGGCTTTTGAGGAGCTAGGTTTTGTTTTGGTGAAAACAAACAACAAATACTCAGCACATTGCAAAGTTTGCAGGAAAAATCTTCAAAATACTGCTGAAACCCGTCTTCGCAGACACAGGTAGATAAGTGTATTTTAATTTCCATTGATTTACCAACAAATTAATGACCAACACAAACTACATATTCTTTTAGATGGCTGTTTCTGTTACAATGGTGAAGGTGACAATCAGAACGCAATGGTTATCAATACTCTTGTGAGTATTTTCTGGTATAATACATTTTAGTTTGAATTAATTCCAAATTTGTACCTAAAGGAAGAAGACCCATTGAGAAGTAATTCAATTCAAGAATTATCAACAGCTCCAAGAACGCTTTCGGTTGGGTTCTTATATCTTATATTGGCAATTCTTCTAAAATAATGAAGTTTGATATTAAGCTTATTAAAAATTAATATAAAGTTGTTCTGTTTTGTTTATTTTAAATCATAATATAGATGGAGGTGAACATGTTTAGAGCTGAACATTTTTTTTTTTGTTAAACATCATAAACTTACTTTGTTTTGTTTTTAAATAAATATATACGATATTGAATTAAAAGTTTAATACAAAACTTGCTTCTGTTTTATAGCCGGTCTTACAGTGCGAGTTTAAACTCAGGTTTAGTTAATCTCACAAACAAGTTTAAACCAAGTACTTAATCCTTGAGTGTATTACAGTGGAATTTGAACGAACGTTTAGTTAAACTTCCGTTGAACTTTTCTCGTCTGTTTTGTACGCCACTGTAAACGTAAAACTCATGTGTATTTGAAATTTTCATCAGTTTTGTTTATTGTGTCAGTTTGGCAATTTAAAAAAGTGACATAGTCAGGTAAGAAAACATAAAGTCGTTCATCATGTTACGTGTTCTATCCGTTACTATTTAGTTGCCAGATGTGTAACACTGCGTCGACCCTGACGACAGCCCAGATAACCTGCCGCCAAGCACCAGCAAAGAACAACCAGTGGTGAGTTGCAACGCCAGTTTTTAACCTATATAAAGAAAGTAATGTAAACAATTTTCAGCCTGAACCGGTCGGTGGAGAAGAAGAATACCCTCAAGGAAATGGTCGAAGGTCAAATATAGGCAAACTAGATCGCTACAAGTCGGGCAAACTGAAACTAGTCCGCAGTTCAATGTCACCATGGGTATGGAGACTGGATTTCTATATGACCTCATATGTCATATCATGTCGATAAGCACAAATCGGGAATAGTGAAGTTGTAACATGATCAACCTAGGACCAATTCAAGCCAAACTGATATAAGCCGTTTTTTATTATCAGCGTGATCTGATCCGGATCAGATCATGAAAATAAAACAAACTGGATCATTGATTGAGTTGTGGCAACAAACATATTATAAAATCCAATACCAATTATGACAAATTTCGTATTGCCACCAGCCATCTTGCCAGCCACACGGTACAATGTGACGTCACAATGCGATGATTTCTCCATTGCACTTGCTCATATTTGAGTTTGACATTTCGCTTGTTGTGTCGGGGTGTTACCATATGGATACAAATCTACATTTAGCATTGAATATTTTTTTGGGGAAACTATGTTCAAATGTTAAGATCAAATATGCATTATAATTAACCGTATTGTACTGCTAATATTTCCATTTATATTTCTGTGCTATATAGCGAAACAAAACATCTCGAAAGTCGGAGTAGTAACTTATTCGAATTTGAAAAAATGCTAATTAATTTTTTGTGTTGTTAATTGTGGTTCACATTTTGGTCTGGCAACATTACTGTGTGGCTATAATTTACGGGGACACCAACCTTTAGTGAATGAAATAAACAACGCCACGAAACAACAACGAGAAATAGTTGAATTAATTTTCAGATCATATTTCGTGATCTCGATGAAAAGCAGGATCACATGTTGTTGTTGTAAGTGCATGTAAATCGATGATCTATATGGATCATAGCTGATAATAAAAAACGGCTATATTAATAGAATATTTGTTAAACTGTTGATTTAAGCTAGATTTTTATTTTATTGTACATAATATATGAATAATAAAGTGACATAAGTCGTTGCACTTGTGAAATATAAATGGCGCATTTTGTGTTGTAATTTTTGATTACACCTGAAAGTACTCGGTTTTGCTACACCGCTCTATTGTATTAGAAACAGTGGAGTACAATCAAAAATAAGGGCTTTCACTTGCGAACTAATTGGTTGCATAAAAGCAACAATAAAGCAATTTCGTTTTGTCATAAACCGGGAGGGAGATCGTACTACGAAATTCCGGAAAATAAACTCAGTTTAAACCCCCATGCATGGCCGGTTAAGTTAAACTCGGTTTAAACTCTCGATTAAGTTTAAACTAGTACTGTAATACACCTTTTCGTGTTAAACGTCGGTTTAAACTTGATATGTAGTTAAACGGAGTTTAAACTCGCACTGTAAAACCGGCTTTAATGATTTATTAGGAAACTTTACAGGAAAAATTAATAAAAAACTTGTTCTAATAATTATCTACATTGTCTACGTTGTTAACATGGACATGTCGACAATTGAGAATTGTTTACGTTGAGTTGTCTACACGTAGACAATCGTGTAGTCTACATTTTTAGCCTACATGGCACAACTTGCTTGTGACCGCAATCTACGCACGTCAAAGAAAAAATGCTCAAAATTTATATTTTTTTTCTAGTAATTTTTAACAATTTTGCTTATCTCTCAGATAAAGGCTTTAACAGCCACTTGAATCGGCTTATAGGCTATCCGAGACTTTATCTGTCAGATATCACTATCCGAGATTTTTGAAACCAAAAATTGAAGTTTATTTGGCATATGCGTTTCTGATAGGCTATCCTTATCAGCTATTCTTAAAACTGGCCTTAAAAATCGTTTGGAGTCAACTTTAACGAGCGACTTTAATGCAATCCGCACCTGAATGCTGTTCTCAGGAATGCTGCATTCGCGTTTCACCGAGCCAACCATTGAGGAAGAAAAACGGACTCAGAAAAAAAAGAACAAACTGCTGCTGTACAAGGCTGGTAGTAACTTACGGTTTTCCTATTTGGTACACCATTTCTAAAACATGCATGAAGAAACTGGTCATTTTCATAGGAAATTCCTAAGGATCTGCACAAGACTCCACTACGATCCAATCTGGAAGAAAAACTTAAGAAGTTTAGGACTCTACGAAAAAGCCAACATAATACCACACTTTTCCAGAGAATACTCGGAAATACATCTCGACATCCAAACCCTCTAGTCCAAAGGATTGCGGACAACCAATATATCATATCAGAACATCATTGCAACTATACCGTTCTAAGAATTAACGAGCCTTCAAAGCAATAACTGACTGTGAATCATACTTCAAGGCGAATCTTAGGTTCAAAGACAATCGTCGAAATGATTTGTGTTTGCCCGTGGCCTGGCGAATTATAAGTCTTGGTGAAAATCGAGCAAAAAGTGCATCTACATTAGATGTGGCGGTCGTCTACACTCTACTGATGAGTCCACCCACCACATCACGGGGCGAAACGCATTTTTTAGTAGAGGCCACTAAAATTCACAATTTCTGATGACTATCATACACTCCACCAATATTTTCATTTCAAAAATTTGTATGAAAAAATTTCAAAAATTTGTTGTATAAACTATTTTTATTCAAATAAAACTTTTTCTTAAATACTGAGTAAACGTTAAACAACAAGATAGGTAGACCTATTTCAGGTTGTTTAACGTTTACTCAGTATGTATTTACAAAGCTCTAAGACAGCTGATCCTTTCGGTAAGTCTTTAATGCACCTGCTCCTATAATTTCTAATCTCAAATAAAAATTAAATATTTATTAAAACGGCCACAATTCCACAGACACAAAAGCCTTTTCATAGATTGAGATTTTGTATTTTTGCTGTAGATATTTGAATATCCCAATTTTGCTAGTAGGACCTTTTCCAAATCAAAGTAACTTCCTAATAAGTCAGCTTAAGATTCTTTTAGAAATTTGTAGAACACATATCCATATACATAAATTGATTGAAGATGTCATGCGTTTTTGTACCTTTCAATAGGTAGATACTTGTGCAGGTGGTTCTGTATAAAACAAATAAACTCGTATACAATTTTTTCTCATCCCTTTAGTTTTTAGACTTTTAATCCCTCGAATTTTTATTTCTAAAATATCTACTGAAATGAAAGACATAGGTAACCAAACAATTTATTGGGCTACATTTTTATTTCCTTAAAAACTCCACCGTCATAAACGATTCATTCTAACTACTCACGTCACACTTTCACCCCCGAAAAAAAAAAAAAAAAATAAATAACTAGTGATTGCACTGGATGACTTCAAAAATCATGAGTCTATAAATTTGCAACATCGGCACCAACTTCAATGTGGACTCTTGGTTAACAAAATGCAAATTTACCGATTGCAGTCTGGTCTGACATCGAAACTCCCCCTAACCACTGGTCCTGTCCGAAGGGAGTGAAAACCGACTGGCGGACGGGACGACGCGTCAGTTGAGGGTGTTGTCCTATTTGGTCCGATAAATGGGAGCAAAATGTACGTCCATCCTATAGTTGAAATTGAGATAATTGGATGTTGCCGGAGGTGGTCAGGAGGTCGGTTGTTCTCGTTATATGTCATGAAATCGTGGCCACCAGCAGTAGCGTTCGGTCGTTGGTCCGAACGACACACAATGTATATCTATATAGTTTCCTGGCCGGAGGGTGTTATTGTTTCAGTATATTTATTGGAATAACATTAGAATGCAATAAATAAGGATGCTCATTGCTCGTTGTTCCTGGGTCGTATGCGAAAGCGAGCAGAATGTCCCTTTGGTGTCTTGATTGTCGCGCGCTTTTGATTTGTTGATCCTATAGTATTGTCGCCATTCGGCTATTATGTTGCTTTGTTTGTCGATACCATACAACTACCGGTATCTATATAAATTTATTTATTGGTTTCAGTTTATTGTTGACTTGATTAGGTGCGAGGATGATTATTCCCTTTTATTGAGTATCTGTGGGAGTTGCAATGGAACTGAAATGAGCTTCACACCGCATTGAAACCGTTTGCAGTTATGTTGATTCCAATGGATTGATTTTGAAACTGCATCTGGATTTATTGAGTTTGATGCATTTTGCATAATTTTATGAGTATGTAGTGTTTTAGCCGCGTCAATTTTGTTATGGATTAATAAATTATATGAAGCTTACTGTAACTGGTGGTGGCGTCATGGAACCATATAAAAGCAACTGGAATGTAGAGGATTAAGTAAAATAGTCACCACAAGTCGATACCTTTCCAAATTTGATTAGATACAGTTGAGAATCTGTATATATACAAAGCCGTATGCTCTCTCTCTATATATATTTTTTTTAAAAGCCAGTTGATCTTGAAATATGTAGGTATTATCATGGTCCATCTTTGAGAATCATTAGATTGATGTGGATAACTTTAATCACTTAGACGCCTCTGAAGATAATCCCAAATAATAAACTCTCCAACAAACGCCCACTTGAGTTTGCTTTATTCCCCAAATATCTGTAAAGATTTTCTTTTGAATATCAAAGATAGAATAACCTCACAAATGAAACCTGTAGACTTACCAATTCATTCAATTTAAATCTGTTGAGTATTGAATCTTAATCCAAAATGTCCTCTCTTCTACATAAAATGACATACAATACTGACAGACCAACTGGACCATAAGTCAGACGCAGACTATACCTACATATACTAAAGTTAATAAAAGCTTTTAGCTATTTGTTCAGAGAGGACGATGAGCAATAGGTTTTCCGACATCAGACAGTTCTATAGAAATCATATGCATGCACTTTGAGTCTATATGCCTACAGTTTTACTCCCATGCACCCACGTGCCAACCAAAAAAAAAACCCATTCCTCGCATACATTCAAACAAAGGGGCGGAGGGATGATGTTGTGAATTCGGGCATTAATTTCACAAAAAGCAAAATGGGTTGTCAAACGGCACAACAACACTATACCGTCACTCTAAATTGGGATACAAAATTATTCTTTCGTGTGGATATGCGTTGCGTACCCGTAGCTGGATGGTTGTACTCTTACCCATACGTATATAGGTACCTATGTGTAGGCTTTGTGAGTTGTTCAAATGAAAAATCACTAGAGATTTTGTATGAGAGTCGGCAAAATGTTGAAAACATGAATAATTTGCGAACAGCCGTTGTACAGTGAAGAGTGCAAGTGTATGGGATATCAGACTACTGCTGACATTGCTGTTTTGCAAATGGAAGCGGAAATGGGCAATTTCAAATCCATTTCGAATTTCATTCAGAGCAGACAAAAAATAAAAAATTGCACGGGCAGCATGATTTTAAGTTAAATTTTCACAGATTTTCGTTGCCCTCAGTAACAACAAGGAGTCAACTTTGAGTCGTCACTTAAAAAAAAAATGCTTTTAAAAATTTGCCACATCTTTAAGAAGTTTTAGCATTTGTAGAGATTTGCTATTAAAGGTTAAATTTAAGTTGTACGTGGCTTTTAAGCGGTCCAACAGGGCCAGTGGCAAATCTCGATTGTGCCATCAGTTTCAATTGGAATCGCAAAATACAACTGATAGTCAAATTTCAAAACATCCCTACTTCATAATATCCACCTTACATAGAGACACTCTGCTCTGGATTTATTTAGATTTTTTCATTGGTTTCGATACCTAATAGTGTTAACCATAGCACCTATATATGCGGTGGCACAAGAGTGGTCACCGTATGCTCTTTCAGAATTGCTGACCATTCGGGCCCGATTTATGGCATTTTCCATTACTCTTGCCAGAATTTCCGGCGATAGGTCCTCGCATTCCTAACGGCTATTATCTTTGTGGGTCTCAAGAGTCTCAAGTCAAGCTTGTTGACATAGACTCGTGACTTCAGAAAAACCCCAGAAAAAGAAGTCAGAAACGGTGCAATCAGGCGATCTAGCCGACCCAGTGCAAAACACCCAAAACGACGGATTAGGCGACCCGGAAATGCAGACCTCAGATTTTTGGTTGTGGTTCGTGTATCTGTATAGTATGCACCGTTGCTATATCCTGTTGGAAACACATATTCTCCACGACTTCTACGGTAGTCGTTTAGCCAGTGGGGCAAATTTTCGAGAAATTAAGGCCCGATGAACTCTCCAGTGTGAACAGCACCACCATGCAGAAACTTTGAGCGGGTGTAATGGGTGGGCCTTGTCGCTCAAGATGATTTTCAACGAAAAGTTGTCCAGATTGAGGATGGCTTGAGCGTAGGTTAGACGCGATTGTCGGTCAACTATAGCTCACAGCTGATGCACTGTCTGCACTTTGTGAGGCAACATGTTAGTCTATTACCAAAAAATCTCTGTAAAGACCGCCGATCGATACCCAATTGCGTGGCACGTAGTCTGGTCGATAGCTTGGGGTCCTCTGCGATAGCTTCCGCCACATCAGGTGCGATATTCTCAGCAGAATAGCTTCGGGGTCGGCAAGACCTACCATCACCTCGTGTTGTCCCATAGTCTTCTAGGCGAGCTGCTAAACGTCGAAGTATTGGCCCAGTTAGAGTCGGACGACCAACAAATCTGCGCCGAAAATCACCCTGCGCCAACATCGCCGACGAATTATTCCGTAATAGAATCGAAACAACTATTCCGAATTCTTTAGGAGTATAGCGGTTCATGTCTTGTTGACGTGGGTATATATTTTGTCTCTGTTTACTTCAAAAATGTCAAAGTAGAGTTGGCATTTACCGCCATTTGCAAAAATGATAGCATCTTCCGATGACTTTTGCACTCCCTTGTATTTTTAATCCCAGGATATTCATATTTTTTTGCCAGCTTGTCCGGAACATTGACACATGTATCGCTGTCTCACTTTTGTTTATAAGGTCCATCTTCCTTAAATGATATTAGAAATTACCATGTCCTGTAGATTACGCTGTCAGCTGTTCTACTATTTCTCTATCAATTGGAGAGAATGGTTCTGGTCTGAGTAACTTTACAGTTGACTTGACACCTGTTTTGCAAGGGAGACCGCCTTTTCGTTGCCGGCGATTCCTATGGGTTTCTCGTACCGAAATCTTAGTGTTACTTCGTTTTTAGAGGAATATTAGTCAAAATAAATTTCTCTTTGAACCCACTCAAGCTATCAAATTAAATTGGACTCTCCGCCCACAAGTTAACATTTCTACGGTAAGTACACCACACAAGCCAAAGTGACGTTATTAACTGCCGGGCTCCAGTGTTGTCTCGTGTGACTGTCAATTTATCAATCACCACAAACCATATAAGTGGTGGGTACGCAGTACATTAAACAAAGTACTTAGTTCAACATGTCACCATTACAATGTGCCTAAGTTTATACCAAAGCCAAAGCCAAAGTCAGAGCAGAGCCTCCGACCACATTAATGTGTCTACCCTCCGTACGCACGCGAGGACAAAACATGTGCGAGTGACAGTACCGCACCGCCAACCGCCCATCCGCGTGAAGCACATCTGCAACCGCTCAAGTGAATGTTCAAAAACTATTTTAAAGAGCTCAAACCACAAGACTAAAAGTTTGTTATCCAAGCACAATCATAAAGCCTTCTTTCCGCCCACAATTCCCCATGTCCCTTAGGTATGTATAGTACTCGCATGTATAGGCACAGTCACATCTGGAAGACAATTTTAAAACTTTTCTGTCAACGAAATAACAGTACACAGCTATACGGTTGCCGTCCTAACTACTGTTCGCTTACAACATTACCATTTTCAGAGGACTTCTCCCTCGGAAAATGAATGATGGCAGCGAAAACTTAGTTTATTGTTTCACAGAAACACCAACCTGGAAAAACAAAATATATAGTAAAAGGGTGCGAATAAGCTCTGAAAGGGGAATAGAAACCAGAAATATAGTCTTTCAGAGTTTTAACCTTTTATTCGTTCTTTCTCGCAGTAGAATAAAAAAAAAATTAAGAACTTTGGATGCTTCCTTTCTATCTCATTCTTCTTGGTTATATAATTTGATTACAAAAGGATAGAAGTTGCATTTCACGGAATTTGTAACGGTACTGGCAATTTTTATTTTTTTTTCGCATTTTTGCATTTGTTTGTCAAAAGTTTCGCTCATTGATTCAATGTAAGATGACAGTTACCCTTTTATTAGGGATCCTTATTTCATTACTTACCTTTGGTTGGTTCACTGTGGAATGCAAATTGCAGCAGAAGCTTGTTAAGACCGTAAGCGAGTTTGCTGCAAGGACAAAGTTTTCAAAACACAAGGGAAACAGTAAAACAATAGAAGTCAGATAACCTACTATGGGGTTTTGGAAATATTTAATATTAAATGACTGACGGAAAGGAGTTTGCTATTGTTAAGAACTGTGTTAAGAAAAGAATGATTCTCGTTTTTAAGAGTAGTGGCCAATAGTGTATTTTTATCAAATTTCAAGGCTAGGATAGGGTAGGTTGAATAGGGTGTGAGTTCATCACAGAAGACTGGGCGTGGGCACCGTATTGGACCAATCGCCATCCCTCGGACCTGGAACCTTTATGTATGATCAAAACCTAAACCAATTCGCCCAACCACTTAATTTCCCTAGAGAACATAAAAAAGTTTTAAAATTTGTTTGAGAAGCCAACATCCAAATTGTCGAAGAAGTACCTTCCAAGGTGTTTCTTTCTATTCCGAGCGTACTTTCTAATAATACGCTCTGCCCACTGCCCAGAGCGTATCCCTATCGCCATTCGTAACTTTGATCTCCTGAGCTTTAATAATTCTACAGATTTTTTCCGATCTAACTTAGGCCACAGAGCCTTTGAGACCCTGTGACCTACATTATCAGACCATCTTTGGTCTATCCTATTTCAAGTTTTCTCGAAAATAATTATCTTGGCGACAGCTATTGGTGGGCGCAGTAGCGCAGTGATTAGTGTGCTGGACTACTATGCTGGGGATCCAAGGTTCGATCCTCGGAAAAACACAAATTACATCTTAAGGTTTTTTCTACTGCGCCACCTCGCGAACGTCTGACAAACATCCGAGAGTATGACTGTCCTGAAAAAGCTTCTCAATTCAGCCGTTCGGACTCGGCATCAAATTGTAGGTCCGTTCCATTCGTCCCAAACATAGAAACTCACACAAACGTATGGTTGCGAGAAGCTAGGCATAGGGTGTCTACTCGCCTGTTGCCCCACCTATTTATTTTTTTTTTTCGCTATTGGTGGTCTTATGCCCTCAATAGTTGAGGTCTCAACCCCCACTTTTTTACCGCTGTCCCCTTACAGATCAAGGGCGCATTATGAGCCTTACGGAATATTTTCTCAACATTAAGTTTCGAGTTCAATTTTTTATCTAGAACCATACCGTACCATATGTTGCGCTATCCGAAAGAGAAAGCTCCACTCCACCAATCTTGGGTAGTTTGAGGGGTGGTATTTAGTATTTTGTGCTAAAAAGAACTAGTTCCGTCTTTTATCGGTTGAAACGAACTCCACACCCTTCAGCCTATTGTCTCAGCTTATTAAGGGCCGATTCCATAAAAAAATTCAAGACTAAAACTTCCGTAAATGTCAAGATATAGTGTAATTTTAAGATTTGGATTTTCAGCGTGGTATTTAGTATTTTGTGCTAAAAAGTCGAAACAATATTTATTTCTCTAGCCGGTATATAAGACACATAATTTTTCGTGAAATTCATGTACCTACTGTGTTGCCTAAGTTTCTACAGCCACTATTAAGAAAACGCTTAAGCTTTCTTGTTTCCACTTGTGCGGCTTAAAAATTCTATAAATTTATTTCATTAATTCAAAAGCATAATTTTAAATACGAAAATTAATTACCTTAGTTTATATTACTCAAAAAATTAAGTTTAATGTGCTCGGTGTGGTGCTTGCAGCGATGACTTAAAAAAGAAAAAGGTTATGTTAAATGTTGCACATGAGGTGCGCACACAAATGCATTTACATAGTGTATATTTGTTTAAAGTTTAAACCAAATGATGGTTGGGTAGTTTGCAGGTAGATGGCGCATGGCGCTAAAATACTGGATATTTATTGGAAATCAACGAAGTGTAACAATAGTATAGTGTCTGGGAAGAATGTTCTCTTTAAGTTTTTTTTTCGGATTTAACTAGAAAAACATGTCTGGCATTGACAAACTAAAAGTGAAAAACACTAGTTAATTGGAATATTAATAATAACCAAATGTGTATATACAAATCATAAAATTTATTGACATTCATTAATCAAAATTTCATCTCAATAAATTTGATATAACCCCTTGTCGTTGAAAATAATAACGAATACATTTTAATTTGTAAAATATTCCGCATGTGCGGAGCGGATACACAAGCCAATCGGATACAATAATTTCATCATAATTACACAGAGCTAGAGCTAGGATTCGAATTATTAATTCTGTCGGTTTTGAATTTTAAGTAATTGCATTTTATGCGGCTACACATGTGGTTGCGAGTAATGTAATAAATTTAACTAATAAAAGTGCATTTCAGAATTAAAATGGTTTATGGTTTATATTATGTTAGGTTAAGAAATTAATTTCATCTGTTTTACAAATTTATTATACTAATGAATAATGGGCCTCCGCACACGAGATGAATTCTACCGGCATAAAACCGATTTTGTAGGCGAGGGGACTGAGGTGAGTGGAATGAAACGGCAGAAAATTTTCTGCCCAGTTTGAGCGGTTGAACAAGTCAGAAAACGAATACATATACAATTTTCAAAATATTTCGTCTGAAAAAATTAAAAATTCTTAAAGTCAAATATCAATTTTGAAAAAAAAAAAAACTATCACATTGAAAGGAGGTTCATGTATACAGTTTGTTCTGCCGGCAGAAATCTTCCCGTGTGCGCTCGAAGTATAGTATAAATCCGTTTTTATGCCGGCAGAATTAGTCTCGTGTGCGGAGGCCCAATGATATAACTTATAGGTTTGCTTTAATTGCCACTTATTTGTATTTTTTTTTTAATTTAACTAGGTATATTTTGACAGAAATGATAATTTTTTGGTGACTGACGATATACAAATGTTGGCGTCAGTGAGACAAAAAACCGACAGATATGTACAAGGATGAACGATCCAGGCTCTAATATGGGATGAGATTATTAAGATTTATGAATATATCTGAACGCTCGCTGTTCCATAAAGGTCGGAAACAATCTCACCGAGACCTTTGATGTCAAAAAAGGATTTAGACAAGGTGATGCGCTCTGTCATGCGACGTTTTCAACATCATACTTAAGAAAATTGTGCGGAAATCACAAGCCAACACCAGTTTTACAATTTTCCAATGCAACTACATACTTGCATACGCTGACGACATTACTGGCAGCGAGCTGTCACTGATGCGCTTGCAAGTACCTACTATAAGCACAGAAGAGGCAAAAATGGCGTTTAGCGGTGAATGAGGGCAAAACAAAATACATGCTGTCAACAAGAAGGGACACACAACATCGATGAATAGGACAGAACGTCAAACGCTATAAACCCTGACAATGACACCACAGCAGAAATTAAACGAAGAGCTACACTTGCCAAGTGCCAACCGCTGTTTCTTTGGCCTAAGAAGGCAACTGACTAGAAAGGTTTAAGGTATTGTCAAGAAACACTAAGGAGACTTTACATAAGATGCTCAACATCCAAGTTCTTCTCTATGGCGCGAAAGCATGGACGCTTGTATAGGCGGATGAAGATCTCTTTGGTCAAATTTCGAACGCAAATTTCTTCGAGTGATCCCGTTTGCGTTGACAGGATCTGGAGGAGGAGATTTAACAACGAACTCTACGAGCTGTAGGTAGAGTAAGCGTGTTGGTTGAGGCCCAAGTCCACCCCGGTCTGTAGCGCCACCTAAGTAAGTAAATAAGAATATATATCTGAAAATAATGACAATCTGACTCTAGTTACTATTGGAAACATTACCTTCTCGAATTCCCGAAATACATTTTTTTGTAAATACGTTTACCTTTATCACTTGTAATAAAAATATTAAAATAAAGATTATGTATTAGGTATTCGTCAATATTATTTATGTCTAGTTTCCAGCTGTGTATGGCTATTTTGACAGTTCAGCCTGTAAAGTCATCTGAGCCATCTGTTGGTTTCTTTTTGAATCATATGTTATTTTGACACTGACAGCTCTTATGGCTTAACTAAATTGGAAGAAACTCAGTATCAGTATTATATTTTCGATTTATATTTGAATAACATTGTAAACTTATTAATTCAAAGTTACCTTCAAAGTGGATGGTGTTTTGCCGAAACAATGCGAATTTCAATACTAAGTTAAAATAGATAGAATCATTCCATGTTTGGCAAGTTCATCAGCCTTAAAATTTCTTGAAATATCCAATATCCTGTTACCCCACAACAGGTATCGCCGACATTGATGTTATGTCACTTTAAGTAACTTCACAAAAATATCCAAGTTTGTGATGAAAACCTGAGATTCATTTCATTCACTTGTTACACAAATACGAATTTAATTTAAATATGTAGAAGGATGCAATTTCCATCTATGCATCTATAAGGTACGAACACACATAATAATCCAAGTGCTGTACAACTACTACAATATGATTGATTGGTAATTCGATTAAGAAATCATTGAACAGATGAAAATCGGAACTAGCAGAAGACAATCACAGTCCCAATACTTCATTTTGATGGACAATATTGAATGCAGACTGTTGCTTTATACTTGCAACGTGCCATGAAATTGTTACATTCTAACCCCCTGAGGTTAATTTTGAACATCACATCAAGAGCAATATGCCTGTCAAATTATTGTGCACAACCATTGAACGTAATCATTTACAAGTAAATCTGACACATCACTACTAGTGAAATGATTCTACGAGGGGCTACCAGTGTGGTCCCCACCGTTTGAAAGAACAACTTGTAATAAAGAATATAAGCTCATGAAACCTGTTCGAAGATTCAAAGAAATATGTAGAACTGCTTAACGCTCATTTCAGTGCCAGAATTTTGACAGAAAGGAATATTTCTGTCAAAATTCGAGCGTACATTTGAGTAACTGGGAATATTTCATTCTGCGGTCGATCTGGAACAAATCGTTGCATCGATCCGGATCGATTTGAAATGATATTTCTGACATTGCTGTTAGAAGCATTTTTGAAAAAAAAAAAAAATATTTTTACTTTCTTGATAGTTTTCAATTGTTTTTTTATGCCTTTGTGACGAAATAGCGAAATATTAGATACATAGATATTAGATATTTGGGGCTTATCCTGGATAGGAAGCTGAGTTGGAAACTTAGCATCCAAGAAAGAGTCAAGAAGGCTACAGTAGCACTCTTCTCTTGTAAAAAAGTTATTGGGAATAAATGGGGTCTACAACCTCGAGTAACCCACTGGCTCTATATCTCAGTTATAAGACCGATACTCACCTATGGGATAATTGTCTGGTGGACAGCCTTGGAGAAGGCCATAAACCGCGACCATCTAAGCAAAGTCCAGCGGACAGCTTGCATGTGTATAAGCGGCGCACTACGCACAACTCCCTCTGTTTCATCTATTACCCCTTTATATGTTTAGCAAGCAAATGACAGCGAGTGCAGCCATTCGCCTTAAAACCATCTCACAGAGGTCAAGGAAAGACTTTGGTCACGCTTCTATTGAGATCTAAACCAAAAAACAGAAAACACTGACTACACCACCCCATCTCTAAATTTTGACAAGAAATTTCTCGTCACTATCCCCTCCAAAGCAACCAGGGATGAGGATACTTTCCCGGAAGATGAATCAGTTCACTTCTATACTGACGGCTCAAAAACCAAAGACGGAGCTGGTGGGGGTGTTTTCTCCGAAAGTCTTAATCTTAAGCTCTCCTTCCGTCTACCAAATTACTGTAGCATGTTCCAGGAGGAAATTATGGCGATTAAAGAAGTCTTATCTTGGCTCAAGAAAAACCTCATATCCGCTAAGGATATCTGCATATTTTCGGACAGCCAAACAGCTACCAAATCCTTGGATTCGATCTCTATAACTTCTCTAGTAGCCCTTGACTGCCGATTGTCTCGTACGGAGATGGCTGAACAGTTCAACATTCACCTAATTTGGGTGCCGGGGCATAGAGACATTCCAGGGAATTGTAAGGCCGATGAACTCGAACTAGAATAGGAACAACTCAACCCATTCTGACGGATAAAGGCACCCTAGGGATACCAATCGCTACTTGCAAACAACTTGTCTAGCGACAAAACAAATTTTACCTAAGCTGGATTTGAAACGCTCTAAGAAATTGATCTCTCTCAACAGATTGCATATCGGCACTACAATAGGTGTCATTACTGGACACTGCCTGATAGGTAAACATGCCGCAAGGCTGGGCCTTTTCGCAAACGACTTTTGCTGAAGCTGCATGGATGAGGAAGAGGAGGAAACTATCCCTTACCTTCTTTGTTCCTGCCCAGCTGTCTCTCGCAGAAGGAAGCTTCACTTAGGAGTCTTCCATTACAACGACTTGGGCGACCTGACAAGCACAGACATCAGAAGCCTTTTACGCTTTATTAACAACTCATAATGGTTCAACTAGTGGGGAGATCTTAGATCCATCTTCGTGGCATCACAATGGACCTATACTGGTCTAAGTGTGTTGGCGTTTTTAGCTGACAGCCACTTTGAACCAACCAACCAACCAGATACATAGAATTTGTCTACTTAAAAAAAAAAAAACTAAGTTCGGTTTTGGAAATATGGAGTTTTTGGCGGCCATTAAAATGATGGAATATGGAAATGAAATTAGCTAAGCGACTAATGCTTTGAAAATTGTAGTAGAGCTGTCGCATCTAAGTTCCAAATGATTCTTACAATGGTTCAGTTTTTGTCAACTTTGGAAGCATACATTAGCGGAAGTGGAGTACACCCCAAATTGGCTACGTATAGCGATGATCTCGGTTTCATATCGTTCGCAATGAAATAATGCACGTGGATAAAATATGGGCAGTTTGGGATGATTTCTTTTCCCCGTTCAAGGAGACGTTTTCTATAAAAGCCGTCAAAAATTAAGTCTGGTTGAAGTTTGCTTCACCATACCTCCGCTTAATTCATCCATCCATCATTGGTATGAGCTTGAGCCTCTGCGTGCATCTATGGCCGATCATTGACACAATATACCGCCGCCTTATGATGAGGGATCATAATCACAGAGAACGATTATATTGACAAAATAATTGGTTTCATTTTTACTTAGATAGTCTGGTATATTCCAATCCGATAGAGATGTAGCTCATAATTAAAATCCGCTGCCGATTAACCTCAAGTTGTATCGAGCACCATCAAAAATCAGAGCAAATTGTAACGAAAAACCCTACGAATTGCCTACTTCGAAAATGTGGAAAATCTGAAAGTATTTTTCAATAAAATCAGCCGCCAGCATATATATCTGCAGCCAAAAACATGCAAAATATCTCATTCAAATGAAACAGATACCCGGAATCCAAAAGTGAATATACGAACAAAGAGGTGTGTGTATACATCTCAATTTGAAATGGCCGTAAGCATCACATCGGTCTCTGCCATAATTTATTATTAGCTCTAGGTAGCAATAATAATTGCGTACTAATATTCGATATCCTTCCGCTTCCATCCAAAGAGACACGTATAAATCATAAAACTCAAATTACCATACAGCAGGGCGATCCCTTTTCCTAGCAAAGGAAATACAAATTCATTTAAAAAGGGATAACAAGACAATCCCGTCCCGTCCGTATTGCAAAAAAATGTAATTGACGTTTATTTCTTTTTATATCCTTCTCCATCTTTTCCTTAATGCGGATTGTGAATTTGCCGCCGCAAAATCCCCAAAGGAAACGACGTGTATGTGGCAAAAGATTTCGTCCTCTTTCTCTATACATCTCCAGATGTCTCCTATCTCCTCGACATTATTGTCAGGGATCAGTGTATGAGAATGACCACAAAAAGGATATGAAAACGAGATATCGGTAATCAGGTCAATTTCCTAATATCCAACGATATTTGCTCTTTAACTCGCGCGCCATTGTTCCAAGGAGCTGGAGCACACAAGCAATCGAATGCGAATCCTGCCGAGCCGACCAGTCGGGGCGGTAAAATGAAAATCTCTCTCTCTCGCCTGCAATAATGAAACTTTTTCCACTACTGAGGTAGAAAGGATAGGTACTTTTGTGTCTTGTGCATTGTGTGCGGCAGCTTTTCTTTTGGAATTGGAATTAAAAGTTTATCTTTTGCCATTGTGGTGTATCTAGTGGCAATTACCTTCGACAGGATAGCAAGTTTTCGCTCAGCAATATTGATTTGTGGTGTAGTGGACTGCGTGTATTTGTTGTACATGAACTTTGCGGTGTATAGAAATAATAGCTATATTAACCGTGAAATGTTAATGTGTCTTCACCATCATTTCGACGACTTGTTGGAATCTTTTCAAGTTTGTTTATCAAAGAGGAAGGACTCATCTAACTACATCCAGGAGAAACATAAGACCACACTTCAGGGTGGAAAAGATACTGGAAATTCAGTGCCTTCTGAAAAGGTTCAAGTAAAAGATAGTATACGCCACAGGAAAAGGATGACAATTGAAATAAACAGGTAATCGGATGGTTGCTTAGCGGGAGTGAGCTAGATTGCATTTTTAACTTTCATAGAAAGTTCTTAAACTATTTTCGAATCCTCAAAGTTTAAAACGACGAAGGAGTCTGCGAAGATAACAAAACTTTAACCAAAAAGGAAGAAAAATACTTGTTCCGAACTATATCCGAAGATTTGCCTGCCTCCGGTGAGGAAGGCATAAACAAAAGTTTTGGAATATCTTAAACAACTTGCAGTGGTGCCGAACTCGTCTTTTATCCAACTCGGCGATATTTTTATTTTTTTTTTTTTAAATATGGGTCGAAGAATATTTTTATTTGTGGCGAGATATTTGAATGCTCTCTTTGTTCGAGATTTTTATTCAACTTTTTAGACAGTTGTGTGGGTGCATATTTTGTTTGCGTTTAAATGTTTTTCCTCTCTGAAAAGATTTATTGAATTTTGCAAAAAAAAAGTTTTTCTAAATATGAACTTCAAAATTGTGGTTTTCATTAGCAATGGCGATCAGGAGGAGTTTCTGGAAGGTATTCACCAGAGACAGTAATTTATATGTATTGCACCTATTTGGCTAAAAACAACAGTCTCTACATTATGCTGAAATTTGCAAATAGAAAATCGTATGTCGATTTTAACCAGTTCCACCACCTAGTATAGAAGAAGTTGGCCTAGCTATAAAAAAAGCTTAAGAACAACAAGGCTGCAGGCTCTGATGGTTTACCAGCGGAGCTCTTTAAATACGGTGGTGGTGTTTTGGTATAGGGAAGCACTGGAAGCAATTTCAAACATGCACCGGATTTCGGCAATGAGACGCGCTATCATGCGACTCCTTCAATCTCGTACTGGAGCAGATAGTGCACAGGACAGATGTCAACACGGAAGGCACTATCTTTAACAGGTCTAACCAGCTGCTGGGCTATGCGGACGATATTCACATCATAGGTTACTCCCACCGTGCCGTGATAGAAGCTTTCATGGCGATTGAAGAACAGGCGAAATCCGTTGGCCTTGAAAGTAAATGAGGACAAGACTAAGTACATGCTGTCAACAAACAAACAAGCATCTGTCCATCGCCTAGGAAAAAATGTCACTATTGATAGCAACAACTTACTTCGGAGTAAACATGAACTCCACGAATGACACCCTAGTGCCAAAATCCTAAATCGAAGGACGATATTGTGTGCTCTACAAAATACTTATGCCAGTTCTGCTTTATGGCGCCGAGTGGTGGACGATAATCCAAAAGGGATAAAGCTATACTGTGTTCCTTATTCGAAAGAAAAATGCTTCGGCGGATTTTTGGTCCTGTGTACGAGGAGGGCGAATGGAGGAGAATAAGGTACAACCGCGAACTCTCTGAGCTGTAACAAGATGTGGATATAGTCCAAAGAGCCAAAACTAAACCGTCTTCGAATCCCATCCCTCAGGTTCGAGAAGACATGAAAGACCGAACCTCCGTTTCAATAAGACAAAGCCATCTCGGATGCCAAAGCGGATCGTAGGGGATGGAAGGCTGCAGTGTCTCAGCTAGAGGCTCTTCAATTGTCGGGAGCCCGATAAGTAAGTATAAGTATTTAACTTCGTCGGAGTACTCTATGACTATGATGGTATCATTTATTGAAATTTGATCTAAGTTTAAGTTTCTTCTTTTTGTGAAAGGAACAATAACAGCCTTACTAGGATTTATGGATCTCAGTGTCCATAACAATGATGACCAAGCCATCGGCGTAACCAATTATATCGAAGCCTAAATTGCTGAACTTATAAAGCAGTTCCTCAATGACCAACGACCACAAGAGAGGTGAGAGTATGTACTCCTCCTTGTGGGCAGCCCTTTATGACTGATACTGATGCTTCCATGATCCCGAAGTTTCTTATATTTGGTCCTGACCCATCTTACTTAGGTATCTCAGGACTTTGAGTGAACGGACAGAGGAAAGCTGCAGGATATTCTGTACTTAGCCGCTTATGAACTACACACAAACCGACTTCGATCTGATGAAATTCACTTTTCTGCTTTAACCTTAAATCTTTAACATATAAAGTGAATCAGTTCAGTAGTGGCCCGCCATTTCCAAAAGCTGGGGCCTTATTCCCAAATGCGCGGTGGATCGCTTTTCATGGCGAATTGGTATTTTTGTATTTCCAAAAAGCGATTCGATCCATTCAAAAGCGATAGCTATTTAGGTGACGGATTGCTGGCGGATTTATTGTGGATAAAAAATAAACTAAATTCTTGTGACGAATGGATCGAATCGCTTTTGGAAATACAAAAATACCAATCCGCCATGAAAAGCGATCCGCCGCGCATTTGGGAATAAGCCCCCTGCAATAAAAAGATTTTCTGCTCAAAGTTTTCATCGTTGTCCTTGTCTAAACGTTCAATTAAAATGCGAAGTTTAGCTTAAGAGTCTAATCTTGTGGTCGTCTATCTCTTTCTGCTTCGGATATGTAGAATATTCTACAAAAAAAACAACAACATTATTCTCCATATTTTCGGCTGAAAGTCTTACCAAATCAACCCTCAGGTCTTGGTCTTGCTGTACAAACTCATGGGATTGTGTCTTTTCCATTACTTTTTGTGAGATTATAGAAAGCCCATACGAGTAGGTACTCTCCTTCCTGTTACATTCCATTACATCCTATCTAATCATAAATCCCGGCAGCGGTGCTTAAGCCCGCAAGCATCCATCCAAAGTGGCCACAAACTATACCAAAAATACTCCACACCAAGTTGAGTTGTTTCTGCTGGTAACTGCAGTTCAGACGAACTCTGATGCAAGGTAAAACCACTCCACCAAAGCGCAGACTTGTTGATTTATATCACTGGTTATGCAAAAGTTTCCATCAAATCGATTTCCTTGGTGAGTTGAACATCAATTGGCCTTTTTCCCATCACTTTTCCACTTATGGCGCACGCAAACATCCTCTTCTCAATTTCCCGGAACTTTCAATTTAGTTTGAGAAAAATGAAGCTCATCCTTCCAGACTAAGACAAAAATCTATTAATAACTTTAACAGATAAAATATCGGATCCATTTTTTTTCTCCCATGTTCCCATTCTCAATTTAAACGAAGTTCCACACACACACACACATTTATTCGCATACACATTTCTCCAGGGGGCACAGCACAACACACTACACACAGTTGCCATTTTGTCCTTCCATTCGAGCAAACACATTAAAATAAATTGGCTGCAGACACTCCATATACGCGTATACGGTATACATATGTTGAATGAACTTCGCCCTTGTCTGGATTATGAGGATACTATGTCGCACAAAAGTTTGTTTTGGGTCACCCTAAATTTAAATGATGATAGCTAGATTAGATAAAGAAAAGAAGCACGACGATGATGACGACGTTGCTGAGTAAGGCTTTCTGTCTGTCCCCAAGGAGGGATATCATCGCACAAGGATCCACTTTCCACTTTCTACTTTCCGCATATCTCTGCCAAAATGCTAAACAAACCCGAAAAATGTATGCACATGAGCTTAAAGTGAATGACACTCGAATAAAGGACTCCGAAGGGCTTATCTGCCAAAAAAAAACATCCAAATACCTACAGACCTACAGACAGCGTAAGGGCTTAAAGATATTTCTTACTATATGTAGGGAGGTGTCATGCATATGCTTCCAACACACATATGAATATTTCGTTTGGTGTACTGTACACATTAAATTTCAATGGATGTCCTACTCTTTGACTCTGTTCGTATAGTTGGTGAAGATGGAAATTTGGTGTCTCATGTTATTCTAATTCAACATGGAGCCTTTATTTACAAATTAAACATTTATCGGCCACCACGGGGGACCTACAAGTTCATTTTATATGGCTCTGTGGGGACAGTGTTTAATAGTAATTTCAGAATGAAGTAAATTTGAATTCGTAATCTTGGGCGTGTTGACCTTGCAATGCAAATGTGTGTGTTTTAACAAGTGCTATAAATCGAACGGTATAATGCCGCAGGCGGAGTAGGGTACTACTCCTGGAAGTATTAAGAAAATATATCCGAAATTTAATGTTAACACGGCAATTACCGGAGCGGTTTTCCTGCCCTAAGCTATTTTTGAAATGAAACTGTTTTTTGATGAGGATAGCTTCTCGTGCCACCGATAATAGGCTTCTTCAAATTATATTACGTGCTGAAATCTTAAACTGTTTCGATGAGTAAAGAAGACAGTGGATCTAATGTCCTTTATTACCCTCTAGTCTTCTATTATTTTGATGGTACCTATAGTGAGAGTGTCATGGTTGTAACCGAATTTGCTTGGCACGTACAGAGGAATTTATAAATACTTACCTGTTTATATACTACAGCTTAAGGTTATATGAATAAAACCGCAGACGAAATTGCTCAATAATTTGGTTGGGATTTAAAATATGCAAGGCAATAAAAGTTTGCCCAGATTTTCTATATTTTTCGCACTTAAAGTGAGTGGACAGGGACACACAGGCCTTCCCGTGAAAGTTGTGTGAGACAAGTTGATTTTATATGAGTAGAAAAGACTACTTTTCTGAACTAACTAACTAATCTACCTGGCTTGATTGAAACAACTTTCATGGGAAGGAATGTGTGTCCATGCATAAAGAAGCAATTACACTTTAAGATCGACGAAGAATTTTTAATCCTTCATATTATTTAGAAAGTGCACTCAAATATTGTTTGCACCAACAATTGTACGTATTTTTACAGATGTATTGTCAAACTGTCCTGAGAAGGGTCTCAATTCAGCCTAGGGTGCCTATGAACCTATTGCGGAAAGAATTTGTTTTTTTACTATTGTCATCTCTTTTTATTCGTATTATGCCAGTTGATGTTTTGTTCTCGCTTATTCTGGACGGTTTGTTTCCTTACTGCATAAGTGGTATGGTCCACTCTAGGAGGCATTGGCTTGGTAGCCTTAGAATTCCGTCGTATATAATATTCCATAGGGGAGGGCCTAGAACAGATCCTTTTAAAACGTATACTGACATACCTTTTAGTGGGGTTGCTGAGCTCAGATTTTTTTTGTGTTTAAGATTTAGGGAAATTAATTACAGAAATCTGTACTTTCAACCCAATTCGATTCTTTATTCCAATTCTTATAAACTAGAAGCATGAACTATGGGCGCAGTAGCGCAGTGGTTAGTGTGCTGGCTGGACTACTGTGCGAGGGATCCCAGGTTCGATCCCCGGAAAAACACAAATTACATCTTAAGGTTTTTTCTACTGCGCCACCTCTCGCGAACGTCTGACAAACATCCGAGAGAGTATGACTGTCCTGAAAAAGCTTCTCAATTCAGCCGTTCGGACTCGGCATAAAATTGTAGGTCCCTTCCATTCGTTCCAAAAATAGAAACTCACACAAAACGAATGGTTGCGAGAAGCTAGGCCTTGGGTGTCTACCGCCTGTTGCGCCGCGTATTTTTTCTTTTTTTAGAAGTATGAAGAAGAGGCCGTTAATTGCCATTAAAATTGTAGGTCCCTTCCATTCGTTCCAAAAATAGAAACTCACACAAAACGAATGGTTGCGAGAAGCTAGGCCTTGGGTGTCTACCGTCTGTTGCGCCGCGTATTTTTTTTTTTTTAGAAGTATGAAGAAGAGGCCGTTAATTGCCATCCCAGAACAAGTTTCTTCATTGTAAAGCCCATCAGGAAAGAGTGTCCAGTCCGCGGAATTAAAAGCTTTTATGATGTTCAGGGTGACAAGTGACAACGGCGCAGTACTCCTGTCACGCAGTGTGTCATGATTGACACGATTTGAATATCACGACAAAACGACTGATTCCAATGACTTTGTGATCGCCTTGTCAATGCTGTTGGGACTGAATGATCGACTTTTTTGACAGAATATGTCACAAATTGAACACCCGATTTTCTACAGTAGCGCCATTCAGAACTGTGTTGTTTTAAATAATAAATTCCTTTTTTTTTCTCGGGGCGGTGGAGATCTATAAAGACACCTCATAACGATTGAGTTAAAATTCACCATAGAAACATCAGCATTCAGCAAAATATGCATACGATGATTTAAAGAGACATAAAATCATACTATTCTTATATTATAATATTATAACTGGTAATGAAAGTCTAGATGTGGGTAAAACACATGGCTAAAGGTATCTGTGACCAACTTTCATGAAAATATGCGAAACGTCACGAAGTTTATCGTTAAACCTGGCACTGTGAAAACCAAATTTGTGTTAATCCTGAGTTTATCCTTGGAATCGACATTTAAGCTCGCAGTGTGAAATCGGGTAATAGACATACCATCTTTGGTAATCGGCAAGTCGACTTTAGTTCGAAAACACAGAATGAAAACAATAACTATGTCCTGTCCACCATAGACCTGAAAATCGAATGCGATCTTACCTATTGAAGTTGATGTAATCACTTGAAAAATATAAAATCTTTTGCTGAATTTGTATACCTTTCAAAAAGGAGATGACTTTCTCTTCACCCGGCAGTAGAACGACTTTTGCTTAATGTTTGAAACCCTAAAATAATATTTCGAAGACGTCAAAAATCCACCGAAGATATATATTTTTTTTTGGTTTTTTCCAATATTTTGAAAATCTGTGAATGCCAAAATTCACGTAATTTATAACACTATCTTTTTGTTTGTAAAAATACGAAATATATTTTGTCGCCGATAACTCGGGTCCCAAGCAAAATTTTCAAAATCCCAAAAATTTGAAATTGGCAAGTAAACCTACCAATTTTTTTTTTAACATTTTACCTTCTTAAACTAAAAACTTGGCGTATATTTAGATCTCATTACGTGTCTGACTAGTTACGCACCTAATTTTTGTTGTTCTAAGAGAACTTGACTGTATGTTTTACATTTATGTTTTTCGTGTGAAAACTACTTTCTTCAAATGATTTCTGGCAACCCTATATGGTAGGTACTTAAATTGACAGTGTTAAACCGCTTGCGAGTTTCAGAGAGTAGTTTTGACAAAGCATTACTCCACCATGGAATATATTTTCATACGGATTTCCGTTGGTTTCCATTTTAAAATTCGTTTGCTTTAAAGAATATTTATCTAATGGTTATTAAATTCCATCAAACTATTTCCCCTTTATTTCACAGTAGCTGGTTGGGTTCAAACGCAATTTATTACCACAATGTTTCTAAAATAATAACCAGCAACAAAAGCAAAGTATGTAACAACATCTATTCGCCAAAAACCCATTTGTCATAATAAAAGCAAATTTCCCCTTCCTGATCGAACCGTCAATAAACGAAAATGTTGATTAAAATGAATGACCAGACCATCTCGATGGCAACAAATGAAAATTCAAACAATTTTTCAACGCAAATGTACGATTTTGATTTATCATCCCCACCCAAAACTGACACTTGTTACATCGAACCCTTATAATATATAGTAGTTGAATCTCCCACCCTTCCTACATTGTTGCAAAAAAAAAAAAAAGAAAAAGTTTCCTGTTTCCTGTTTCCTTTTACGATTGCTCATTACAATTACCACCGTGCACCGGTGGATCTGATGTTATAGCAATGGTGATAAATCCTTCATAAAAAAAAGTACAACGAAAACAACTCGTCTTCGTCCTGTCGGGCGAACCATGATGGTGGCCGCGCTAAAGTATCATCAAAAGTGCATAAATTCACTTAAATAAATCACCAAGTGACGCGACGGTCGGATGTCCTTGCATTAATATTAACGACTGCTGAGTAAAAATTCTCATTTTGTCGGTTGACATTTTATTAAAAGAATGAAAAATGAACGACTGGCCAGGCCATATCCAGGAAATGAATTCAATCTTTTTCATCTGCTATCTGGAGTTGTATAGTGTTCGTGTGGTGTGTCATTTTGTAGAAGAGATTGCGAGAGCCTCAATCGTTGAGGTCTTTTGCGAGCTGTCACTTCTATCTGCAATAGAAAGTGGGGTGGTCGTGGTACTGGTTAACTTTGGATAGTGGCTTTGGGATTTTTTCCCTTGTTTCTTATGGTATCCGATTTAATTGGTAAGTTACTGTGTTGAAGATGGAGTAAGACAACAAGTGAACAAGAATGTCCACTTAATTGTTGCTGAATAAAACAGAAACATCGAGAGTGTTGGGATTGTTTTGAGTTTTTGACTTGGCTGCATTTTTTTTTTTATTTTGATGACTGTCATTTTGTCAGATTGAGTTATTATTGGGGGATGGTGGAAAAACGGTCCACGAAGTCGGTAGTGATTATTTCAACACGACTGAAAGTAACGACAATTTGGTAAAAAAGGTGACAAGTGTCAAGTTGGACAGATATTTAAAGAATAATTTAGGATTCGGGGGAGATGAAGATGTTGATTTTGAATCAAAAATAATAAGACCACGAAAAATTATATAGTGAAATCACTTAAATAGTGACAGATCCAAGTGGTGTCACAGTGGGTGATCTATGTGTGCCTGCGTTTCATAGACAACCAACTTAATACCTACGTAATTGTGCCAATTTTTGACTGTTGAATAGTACAGCCATACATACGTCTCTACCAAAAATTGGCAGTAAATAATCGGAAACCTCGCATTGGGCGCCACTTTTATTGTAGTTCCATCTGTCGCTAGCGAAAACTTTGTGTGATGTATCAAGTCGTAAACAATTACACATGTCAATATTTTTGAAGTCTTTTATCATATCCCTTAAAATGAGGCTACCAAATTCGCAGACGAAGCAAGTTAAACTGGATTTTGTAAATGTCTCCGG
Organism: Cheilosia scutellata; assembly: GCA_955612985.1. Lineage (NCBI taxonomy): Eukaryota > Metazoa > Arthropoda > Insecta > Diptera > Syrphidae > Cheilosia > Cheilosia scutellata. Next base: position 59,554,234 of record OY015314.1, read on the forward strand.
CAGTATGTTGGGATAATACTGGTACCTTTATCAGTAGGTATCTCATTTCTTTCTATCCTTCATATAATCCTAGTCTTCTACGAGCACATAAATAAAAATACAAATAGGATTTAATACTTTTGATAGATATCTAATTATTTTTTGTAAAACGATATTTGCAATAAAGTAAAAATGGTTCAGTGTAAAAGAAATAAGTCGACGTTTAATTTTATCCTGTTTAAGGATGGCCATTAAGCACATCATTCCCATCGTAAAGCTCTTTCCAATGTTGACCGGTATATGTGCTGGATAAAATGACCGTCAGGCGGGTATCACATAGTGACCCACAGTTTCATCATGCAGAAGATATTGGATTTCGAAAGTACTCTGTATATCAACGTCTACACTGTACAAGAGCTGGTGCAAATCGAAAGGACTTTGTTTGATAAATGGCAGGAAGTAAGAAGGTGGATCAGTGCAGAGGAAAGTTCTATCAACTCTAAAGTCGTTATTGGACTTACATATACGAGTAGTTTAACAAAATGTCGAATTATACCCCCCACACAATCGACCTTAACTGCCATAAAATTGTAATTCTTGAATTACATAAAGTTTGTGCTACTGATTAAACATAAGGACCTTCTATATCGATATCGATGCAGTGCCTATATATGAAATAAGTTTACAACGTACACACACTATGCAGCCATAAAGAGGGTTTTATTCTTTCCCCAAAAAAACAAAAAAAAAAAAAAAACATCATGGTTGCTCCAAAAATTATTACCTACCATATTTGAAAATGTTCACCCTAAAAAGGACATTGGTATTATACGCTTTCACAAGGAGCAGCGATTTCCTCCTGAGAGACGGTGTAATTTATGTTACTACCGATTCACTACTTAACTATGTTAGGGTTGTCTAAGGACACACTAATCGGGATATTTATGACTGCAACACGTTGTTTATGTTCCGATTTAGCAGTGGGACGCGATTTATTACGTCATATTTGTCAAGTTATGTTATAAAATAAATTTCCGCTCAACATATGACGCAGGATATGAGAAACATTCGTTGGTTTTTTTTTTATTGAAGAATTTGGGTTGTTTGAGCAAGCAGGAAGCTCGCAAAACAAATGGCAGGCATTTGGATGTTGCTTTAACAATTTGGTTAATTGAACTATATTGTGGGTTTTATTGCCGACACAGGAGGTGACAAGGAAAGTGTTTTCTAAAGCATTTTTTTTATTGTTATTTGGTAGTTATTTGGTATGTAATTAGTGATTTGAGTGGCTCAAAGTGACTTGAATGATTCAACCTTGCACCTTATTTCAGGACGATCAGTAGAGGCTAACCAATTAACACTCCACATTTTAGTACATTTTTACCGAGATATATGCAAAGGGTATAGATTATTCCATTGAGCCCATTGACATATTCAACGACGCGGTATTATTTCATTACAACCAACAGCCTTGACTCCGACCTAGAGAAGGTGACATTGCCGATACAACAACATCGGCCGTGAAAATCAAAAACAAACTTTTTTTATGGCGCTTTGGTTGTTAATTCATTGAACAAGGAGCTTCTCGACTCTCTGACCCTGGGGTCCCAGGCGACCCCCGAAGTTGCCCCATACTAAATTAGGCACTGATTGAAACAGTAAAAACAGATATTTTTGGGTTAAATGCGGTTAGGAAATATAGCGGCCGACGGAGATGCCAAAGTTACAGAGATGAGGATAATAGGTAAAGTCAATCCAACATCTTCTGCGCTACTGCACTGCTCTACAAAACGACGCATACATACCGCACCACAGAGTTACAAGGATTTCAACTATGGAACCAGCTACATTCGGAGCACCAACTGGTTCCCCAGCCGACTAGTAACTTGATGTGTTGTGGTCTGTTCCATATTTTTGAGTTTATTAACAGGAGATTAACAATGGACCATTTAGATCTGCGAGTGAACGTGATCTTCTATAGCACTCACCCTTTCTTAACCCAACCTAACTTAAGCCAACGCAAATACAAACAGCACCCTCATTTTTTTTCACTGTCCTTAAAAAGCAGATGCGGGATAATATACCTATCCCTTCTATTCGCCCCAAGAATAATACTATTTATCAATTTGTCCTTTTCTTTGTGTATGTAATTACAACACGGTTTGTAATATTAGTAGTGTGCCAAAAAGTGGGTTTTTTGACAGCTGGTGTGGCGTTTGACAGTGTTAAAATGAAAGTCTGTCCAAATGCTGCCACAGAAAATCTCTTATAATACAATTAAACTGGTACAATCTTCATTTTCAAAGATGATGCCCCCAATGTTGCTTCCGCAACTCAACAACTATCAACCTTTTCCAAAGCAAATCGATTAATTTCCAATGAAATAACCTCCTGTAACTTTTTCAGGAACTTCAATCACTCCACCGAAATCTGCTAGCGAAGCGATGTACAGCTATTGTCAAGCAGTGTCTGTCACTTATCGTCGCGACGACGAAGTTTTGATGGCAAGTAGTTACGTACTCTTTTATAGCAATTTTCTATGACAGTTTCGCATAAATGTGGCTGAATTTCTTTAATACACCTCCCAAGGCGTTGGTGGTCATGGGCTTGTTTGCATAGACCTTTGACTTCAAAAACCCTGACCAACCGCATTTTCGAATAGTCCGATAATGCCCAAAATCCGCACCAAACAGTCTAGCGATGTGGATGCATTTGTTTCTCAACAATTACTCGTGGGTTTTATGAACCCCAAATGCGACAATTTTTTGAAGATTAACCAAGCCATCAAGATGAAAATGAGCTTCATCACTGAAGATAATTTTGTTCCATCAAACCTTCATTATTTCGTCGCTCCAAAATTGGTTTGACGTAAACGCCATTTTGACATTTTTAAGTTAGGTATGCAGTAATAGGTTTTTGAGGATGCTCTTTCCATTTCTGAAAACAGTTTTGTCCTATCTCATCTGGCTACAAAGATATTGTGTATCGACTTTGGCGTAAACGACACAATTTGGAGCCTTGTAAGAATTGGTTTGCCTTATAAACCAATTTTCGGCGTTTACGTCAAATTTTAGGAGCAAAATCTGTAGATTTTTCTCTAAGAATTGGTTTGCCGTACGAACATTGCTATTATGTACTATTAACATTGTATCTATAAATTAAATCGTTTCATTCACTTTGGACAATGAAAATCATCAGCTTATTCAACATTAGCTGACATTTCTTTCCTGACTTAAACTTAAATCTCAACTTACGTCACTAAAATATTCTATTGGTGAGAATTGGTTTGACGTATAAGCTACTATTTTTGCCGTACGTGTATGAAGGACGGTAAGTCAGATGGCGTTTACGTCATTTCCATTCTGAACCAATCTCTAAATATTTCTAAAACTTTCTATCACTCCATGGCAAAACAACTACACAAATAAGTTGCCAATTTCCATATAAATTTCATAAGAAAAAATGAAGGAATCCTATCGGGCAGAATTTTAATAAATCGCTTTCAAACTTTAAATTCGAATTGCCAAAAAAGCTGTTTTGGCGTTTACGTCATACCAATTCTAGGGCGATGATTTGTCAAATATTGCTCAGCAATGAAAATGCGTTGTTTTTTCGTAAAGCGCTCCATTTTTACTAACCCCAAACTGTCAGCTGTCACATTGTTATCATTTTTTCCGTTGGCATCACTGTACTATTAAATGGCGCAAAATTTAAAATTTGCGTCAATTATGGGACACCCTTTATTTTCTAAGATTCAATTTGCCTTAAGCAAAAGCATAGTCTTAAGAGCTATGGGTCCAGTTGAGTACCCTACACTGGGCAATCGAAAATGTATGAATGAAATGAATAATAATAATCCCTCCCTCTAACTCGAATTTTTCCAAAATCCCTCTAACTCGAACTAATGCCCAAAACACACGTGCAGAAATCACTGTGCAGCAAGATTAGAGTACACATGTTCTTATGTGGTGATACAAATGTAAATTCTGCACCCCACGCAGCACCTGCAACATGTCTCTATTTCTAAATCCACTGCATAGCAACGCAGTGAATTAAATTAAATAGACTTGGCAGCATCGAATTTTTCAATTCAGCTACTGATGCATACGAGGAAAAGGGAGACGGGAATTATTTGTCGTCTGTGTTGCACTCTCGTATTTTTCCCCGCATTGACAGCAACCGATGCAAGTTAAATTCTGCACATCTGTTTCATCTGCAGTACTGCTTGCAGTGAAATATTCAGAATTTCTGCACATGTGTTTTGGACATCAGTCTAATCTCCAGTGAAAATTAAAGGGAATCAACTATAAATCAAAAGCTAGGTTTTAAGCCTGACTAACAAAATTTGATATTGAATATGAAACAAATTTTTTAGTCATTCATTCATATTTATTTTCCAAAACAAAAATCATCCAACCAAAATTGCACCAAAAATAGTTAAATAACAGCAAAACAAACCACGTCTCAATCTCTCAAGTTACCCAGTTCGTGCGATATGGTATTTTAATAAATAATTCATATTTCACTCTAAATTTATAAATTTTTAAATTTATGTATTTCTAGCTGTCCTCTTACCTAAGAAATAATTTTCACCCTCGTGAAGTTTAGTTACCTATCCATTTTAGATATTTTTAAAGATTAAAATATTTTTTTAATTCAAAATATATGTAATTTCATTGGAATTACTTTTCCTCCTTTCGCTGGGGTCATTTAAGTTGCCCCTATGAACAATAAGAAAAGCTTTATTAATTAAATGCGTACCTACCTAACCATAAAATTTAAAGTGAATTTTTCAAAAAGTTCTTAATGACATTTATTTTTATTTTTATTTTATTTTTAGCTTGACGGACACCACCGCATATACACTATTGCCTGGACCAACTAGAATCCCTAAATATCCGCTCAAGTGCATATAAATTGTGCACACAAAATACCCGTTCGCAATTTTCGCATTTAAACAGTGTACACAGATTACAAGTAAATTGTAGTATGAGTAAGTAGTACAGTATTACCTACACTCCAAGCTGAAGTGATGATGGGTCTGGGTCTGGGCTATACTCGTACCCGAACAATGTACATTTGAAAGGATGTAAATCTGCTAGTGGCATTTCTGTGCACTACTTACTCCTTGCCATAGTTTGATGGAAAATTATGAAAAGTGAAATGGAAAATGGTAGAAAAAAAAAAACACGTGAAAAATCCAACAAAATTTGAATATAATTGCAAAAAGCTGAACTGACTGACGTTTATTTTCGTTATTTTACTGTGTATAGTGGAAACAAATCTCAACGGTAATGTTAAAAGCAAACTTTTGATTAGAGGGTAGAAGGACATTTGAATAAAATTATTCGGTCTTTGATAAATAAAAGTAAATGAAGGGAGAACGAGTTGTGTTGAGGATGCATTTATAGGGGGCAGGTATAACGAAGACGGAGTTCTGATGTTTTATATACATATGGTAGGTTAACTAACTGTGAGTATGGTTATTTGTCGGGTGAAGTCTTGGTAAATGTATGTCATTTCAAAGTTAATTTTATTTGCTTGTAAAGGATATCTTTCAGAATGATGTACATAGTTTGTATTTACTTAACTTTGTAGAACCTCAGTGATTAGTGAACTGGACTACTGGGTTCTCTGGGTTCAACCACCGGGGCACGAGAAATTCAACGCATTCTTAAAGAGGTGGATTTTTAAAGGGCTCAACAACCACCGCTTACACCGCTATTGAAGATGTAGTACTCCCAAAGCCATAGCCTTGTAAAGCTCAAAGGCTTTTGATCGGGTCTTTCATATAACCTCAGTTAGCAAATTATCTTCTAATGGATCAATATAAGTTATAGTATAGACTTTTCCAGAACAAGTAAACTTTGGAACTCTCTTCCTGGGGACAGATTTTCAAAGGATTATAATTTACAAAAAATGTTACAGGATGTACATAAAAAGTTCATGTAAATCACACTTAATCAAATACACGGCGATTTTTATAGAATTTCTAAATCAGAACTCTTTTTTTGAAGGTAGATTATTTTACATACACATCATGCACATATCGGAAGACACGAAGGATAAGAAATTCTGTTCTCCAATATGCATTGAACCAGTCGAATGTGATGCCCTAGTTGGTGCATATCAATTCATATTAAATATGCATTTCGTATATGAATTGAATATGAGTACGAGAAGACCACATACCCACTGGCATACCTTGTGGTATATTCAAGGCGATGCGATTGATTTTTGATTCTCGGCCCACCCCAGGCTCCTCTTATATTGACACACTTTTCTTGCCGTTTACATATTTCCAGTTCAATATGAATTCGAGAGTAATTACTTATATATTTTGGTCTTGAATAATGTATAGGATGTCTTCTATGCATTCGTTTAATAATTCTATAAAAGGAAACAAAAATAATACAAAAAACAGTTCCAGACAAAAACAATCATTGTAGTGTGGGTATGGTACAATTTCGAGGAGATTTCGTCCAGAGTACTTAAGTTTTGGCATTGCATCCCCCTATAATAAAAATATGTCCTTTGTATGTAATCCTTTGTCAGCTGAAATTTGAAACGGATATATGTATATATTTTCGAAAATATTTCAAAACTTACAGTTTTTACATTGCAAAACATTTTTGAAGAAGGGCTGCTAATATCCAATATCTAGTCAAATAGACATTTTGCTTAAGTAACCAAAAGTTTTTTCATACTGCCAAGAATGACTCTTTTTGGAACCAGATTCAGGGAAAATTTGTAAATTCTCAATGAGGAGGGGCAGACATCGGGGCATTTGTAAAAAATATCAAAGTTTTCGCTGAGAATATTGTTTAAAAAAATACATTTAACTAATATTTTGATTGCCAATGTGTAGGTACACGTACAATTGAGTTGAAAATTCGAGAAAATTTTATTTTAACGAAAGAAAAAAAATAAAAGAAAATCCTAACTGTGTCAAATATTCAGCCATTATTTATAGTGGATTACATCACGTCAGGGGTTATGGATTAAGATGGGCTTATTGTAAGCCACTTTTAAGCACTATTCACTGTTCGTGTAAGTACTCCAGAACTTCAGAGCTATCAAAATGGAAACGAATCGGTGACGTTAATAGCGAACAGATTTGGTTGTTCTATGAAGCTTGTTTTTGGGGAAATACGGGTTTCTAAGAAAACCGGAAGATTTGAGAACCGCAAAAGAAAGGAAATTGGACGCAAAACTATACTCGAAAGAAAGATTTGCCGGACAAGTAGAGCCAATTTATTTTTAATTTCCATACAAATTAGGGAGATTGTTGCACCTAAACCCCACCAAAAACTCACGGCTGGGGCTGTTAGGCGCTGTGTCGTAGAACAAATTCCTCGTGGACGCATACTCCACAAAAAAAACACATTGTCTCAACAAAAACCTATAAGGAAGAGCCGGAATTTCGAAAGACTCAACTTACAAAAACCATTGCAATTTTGGAAAAAAGTTCTTTGGAGTGCCAAATTCAAGTTTAATTTATTTGGATCCGATAGAAAAGTGTATGTATGTGCATTGCTCCTTCGTCCAATTTTGACCAATCTTTAGGTTGGCTTCTGGAATAATACCTAAGATTATCTGTAAATTTGAGCTCAATCGAGCTGGTGGTTTTCAAGTTATAAGTAGCCGAACACAAATCACAATCCGAGCTTCTACAACTATTACTTTTGTCGTTTTCCATTGGTTTCACTCAAGGATTCACTCATTATGAAATCCAATGGAACAGGAAAACTGCTCCTGGGCGACTACACTCACTTGGTGAGTGGTGAAATTTGACGTTTCACTCACAAATTACTGTATGGCTGCTGCCAGCTGGCTTGTATAAAATACATAAAATGCACTTGTGTAAGTGCTCCTCGAGTGGATTCTGACTTGAAATCGAGAAGCGAAATTCTCTCCTCAGAATCAACAGAAGAGTATTTTTTGCGCCAATGGAACGGTTTCAGAAGTGATTTTCTTGATTCCGGATGCTCCCGGACGCTTCTTTTTGCCCAATGGAAAACGACATTTGTGTGAGTTTTTAGTTTTTTTGACGAATGAAAGGGTCCTACAATTTCTATGCCGAGTCTGAATTGAGAAGCTTTTTCAAGACAGTTATACTCTCGGGTGTGGTATCATGACGTAATCTTGAATGACAAAAATCTCGAAAAGTTTTTTTTTTTTTTAATCTCGAATGCAAAAATTTCGAATGTACAACAATTTTCTTTTTCGAGATATCGTGGTAAAGACCTCGGATGTTTGTCAGAGTCAGACGTCCGTGAAAGTTGGCGCAGTGGAATATACCTTAAGAGGTAATTTATGTTTTTCCCGGGAATGAACCTGTGACCCCTCGCACAGTAGTCCGGCAAACGTACCACTGAGCAACTGCGCCCAAAAGTATATAGGAGTAATAAAAGAGTCGGTGAGAGTGCGATAACTTTGGGGCAGCAAAATAACGAATTTTTGTTAAAGGACTTAATGATATCACTTCTTACTATGGGAAAGAAGGGGATCTATGCCCCTTTTAGATGGGAGGGGCTGTTATTGACGCTTGCTGGGTTTTGGCTATAATGTGCGAATTTCTCTTAAGTATTTTAAATTCCATTCATATGTCAATTAGCTATTGTTTTTTGCCACACTGTATTCTTGAAAACAATGACAATCTAAAAATATACTTAAATGAAAAGTATAATGACAAAATTATTTGATTAAGCCGGCTCTAATACTCAGGCAAAAAGCAACTTTTAGCGTAATATTCAGTTTTTCTTGAATCTGAGAACGGCAGCACTCCTGTCACAATTCAATGGTTATTCAATGGTGTGAATGCATCGATGAGTTTTCGAAAACTTTTTGTGGAAAACTCAGTTTTCAGTGCTGTGGGAATAGGGTATAAGGGTTTTGTCCACTGAGCACCTCTCGTGAACGTCGGAAAAACATTCGAGACGAGAGCATATCTGACATGGTACAGCCTCTCGAAATCAGCATAAAATTGTAGGTCCCTTCCATCCGTTAAAAACAAAAACAGGAGCTCACACAAAGGAATGGTTGTGATAACTAGGCCTAGGACCTGTTGAGCCAATTTATTTAATCATTATTTTTGTTATACATAGTTGGTAATTTTGACTAAAACTTAGGTAATAACAACATTCATAAGTTAACTCAATGTAGGCGTAAAACCTTCTAATTTTGATGAATGAGCTCTCATTTGCACCTTAAGTTAAAAATACCAACTGGGCTCCTAAGGGAGCGCATCAATAATACTCCTACACTCCTACAGTATGTCCATAATTACCCCTTGTCTATTTGGAAGCATATGGGCATGGCATGGTACAGAATATAGGAATCAGAGACACTCAATTTAATGTCCTTTTTAAATTACACCATTTGACAGTTTTTGACTTTGTCAAAGTGGAAATATTCCCATAGTTGCAAACTCCTAAGAGAAAATCATTGAAAGAAACGCAATCTCTAAACAATATGCAACTAAAGTCCTACTTTGGCTTTTGCAGTTCTCCAGTCTTACTGCTTCGAATATTATAGAAAACCACGTCACCAGCTGGCTTTTCCTTTACCGTAATCCATTCAAAACACCTCGAGGACCAAACAAAACTTTCTAAAGTTTAACGAGTCATTGTTTTGCTATCACTGCAACCACATAATGAAAACATTTGCACTTTGGCTCGAAGGAAAATTATACCTTCACCCCTGACTCTGTGCGTCTGCATAATTCTTCAGGACACAGGTTGCTATACGAACCTCTCGTAATCCGATGGTAAATGCCGTACTCGGTGCCATCATATGTTAGCACCTCTAGAACCGGATGTAAGACAAAAGTTCTCCGGTGTCACATAGTTGGAAACAAACAGATTGTTTCCGAGAGCGGGCCCCATGTAGTCGTATAGTGGTTGGTAGTCCTAGTCATCCTCATATCATAGGCCAAGTGTTGAATTGAAGAAAATAAATTCCTATAGTTCCGGAATGGGTACGACTCATGAATACCTAAGAACGGGAGTGACAGATTATGAGAGATTGGAAAAAGCAGGAGGGTCGGTCGGTGGGTATAGTGTTCGGTTCCTTTAAAAGCGAATAACAATGATGGCACCAGGGCTTGTATACACGGGTTTAGGGAGAATTATATGCTCTCGGGCTCCTCTTCAGAGCGACAAAAACATTTTTGAAAAGTGTGATTTATGAGAATTTTTTTTTCATCTGGGAAAGGGTTCGTTAGGACGACGACGACGGCGACACAGTGACGCTTCCATTGTGTAGTAAAAGTGGAACATCTGCAATTTTGGGGGGTGGGGTACATGTACAAATAGACAAATAGAACACTACAAAGGAAGCCATCGCAAATAACTGAAGAGCTTGGGATTACGCTGAAATATTAATGTTAAAGGAGGACTGTGCTGAGCTCTCTTTGTGTCACGACAAAGGTGAGAGTGCGGGAAAAGGAATGATTTTGGGGATTTTCGCTTATTACTTGGTTGGCAAAATTGCAGGGGATTTGAATTTCCACAAAGTTGATAAGTATGAAATATGAATCTTTTTCCAAGAATGCCTATACATGTATACGGATACGAGATGCAACATTCTTGTATATGGGTTATAAGAACTAGGAACTAGAAGCATGAACGTTAGCGAAGGCAGATGAACATCTTCATCGTCGTTTCGAACGCAGAATTCTTTGAATGATTTGCGGTCCCGTTTGCGTTGGAGGGCTTTGAAAGAGGAGATTTAACAGCGACTCTACAAGCTGTACAGCGACCTCGATCTGGACAGAAAATAACGTATTAGTCGACTAAGCTATGTAGAACGAATGAACACCAACACTACCCGAAGAGTCTTCGGCATTTCCAAAAGCGATTCGATCCATTCAAAAGTGATAGCTATTTAGGTGACGGATTGCTGGCGGATTTATTGCGGATAAAAAATAAACTAAATTCTTGTGACGGGAAAAAGCTGTCAAACTTTTTGGAAAAAAATTGGAAGTCTAATTGGAAAAAACTGGAAAGCACAGTTCGCATTTGAGAATAAGTAAAAGCGAAGATGGTCGCAATCAAAGTATCGCTTTCAATACAATTACACCAAACAATTTTTCCCAAAATGTTTCCTCAGGAAATCCTATTTTCTCACCAACCTAGGAAAAAATAACCTAAGAATCCTAACAGGTTTAATTACTGGTCATGGCCTTATGAAATAACATCTTCACCGAATTGGAGTCTCTCCGGACCCCACATGTAGACAATGTCTGGAGAGCGACGAAACCACTCTTCATATTCTCACGGAATGACCGGCTTTCTTTCACCTTAGAAAGAACGCCATTGGCGAAGAAATAGTTACCTCAGCAAATCTTGCTGAATTACGCCCAGAGAAGATACTTGTCTTCCTGTCTGCCTCCGCAGTAAATAAATGGCTCTAGGACCCTACCAGGGAAGGCACAATAGGTCCCTATAAAGAGGCCGCAGTACCAGGGCCGGTGAAGGCTCTCACGCGACTTATAATCTAATCTAAGCCCAAGCTTGGAATCTGGAATGGAAACACTAAATCTGGTAATCCTGATTCCTCCAAGAATAGGTCCTCTAATCGGACTCCTTTCGCTTTACTGTCAACATGTGAGTGGAAAGAAACTACTGAGAAGCGTAAAAAAGGGTTTAGTTGTGATACGGTTCGCCATTTGAAGAGCTTCGAAGTTCTGCTGCTCGCATTCGCTTTCTCTACTGTTCTTGGTTAAGCGCATCGGCACAAATCGCATAAAAAGCTTTCCACGACTTCGTCTTCAGTTTGCCATTAGTCTCCTAAATAAGGCATTGATTTACCTCCTAGTCAGCAGTGCTATCTCCATCTTTTCTGTTACTATAAGCAAAGTCCATGCTCTTCCTTTTAGAATCCAGACTAAATGAAGCACTCTTCTCGGAAAGTACAATCTCTTATCGTTTTCTAAAACCACGCCATTTGGTAGAGAAGTGACCTTATTTCAGACCTGATGCCAAATGGCTTGAGCAGTATCTCAAAGAGATTTAAATCATATCAAACATGCATATAAGGGTCTGTAAGTCAATGGGTACCTGTGTCTCTTTCTCCCTTATACATATTGTATTTACAGTGGTAAAAGTTGAGTATAAATCCGGGGAAGAATTTGCCGATCACTTTCAAAACTTCTGGTAGTAGGTCCGTATGGGTCTTCTTATTTTTCATAGAGGTTGTAGCGAATTTTACCTCCTATCTTTTAGTAGAGCTCACCTTTTGGCTCGGAGGTGGGATTCTGCTCTATAGCTGAGTGACTTAAGAAATAATTACGAGACTCTATGAATAAGCCGTTTACCATCCGGTCCTATAGCTGGATTGCGCAGAAACGTTAGCAAAGGCAAATGAAGAAATCCATTGATCGTTTTGAATCCAAAACTCTTTCAGTGATTTTCGTGCTCATTTGCATTGAGGTACCCTTTGAACTGTAGAAGAGCATATAGGTCTTGTCAAAGACGTGTAAATTTGTCCTTTCAGATGCCAAAGACATGTAGACGTTTCGCCGCGAAGAGTAATCGATTCCAATCTGCGGCAAAATGCAGTAGATGCACTCGACATAGGCGCACAAGTAGAATCGGACCACAACCAACGTGGAGGGTGAATTTGGAGGCGCCTATCTTTCTTCGAAGGAAAAACAAAGGTAGACAATGAACCACCCCTCTGCCAACTATGTCACACTAGGTTTTAGATCAATCAAACATTCAATCTCAACTACAAAGTCTAATCCTTTGATAAAATCTGAAAGTACCCAACCTGACCTCAATCAGTTTTGAGTGTAACTTGGTGTCGTTTGAGGTAACTCGACTGCGTTGCAGCATCACCATCAATCATCATGTCCTATTGTTTACAGTACCGATCAATGTGCTCGCATGTAATGCATACTCTTGAAGATCATAAGCTGCTCTGCTCTATTGCAGACACCGATTTCAAAGCCTTGCAAGGTTCCATTAATACCACTTGAAACTTAAAATACTCCCACTTGTCTTTTTTTTGCTCAAAGGTACATACGATACAAAATGGTTTAAGCATTGAGCTCTTCCCCGCTCCTTTCAGTATTTTTTTAGATCCCCAATGGGACCGAGAAATGCGCTGTGTGTTCGATTGGAAATATTCAATGAGTGTTCAAAGGCAGTGTTCTAAATCCTTTTGTTTTTACGGATCCCTCTATATGGATGTATCAAAAGTGGTATCCTCAAAGGAAAATGGAGCGGAACAAACGACTACTTAAAGTGTGTACAAAGGTAGACGTTATGTGTCTCGATATTGAATTGTTATTCCTTTTACTTTATTCGTGTTTTTTATTTTTTGTTTAAAAATTTCAATTCGCCCCAAAGTGGAGATTTCTGTCTGTTATTCTGCCTAAGCGTAAACCAACAAAGGAATCACAATCAATTCAAATTTATGTAAATGCATACAAATTATTGATTTCTATTATCTGCCTGTACGCTAAAAAAGGATTCATATCGGTGAAATATAAGCTGTTGCCAACCAACCCAACAGGTCAGGTAAGTACCTACTTTGCCATAAATGAAATTGTACGTCATCATTACGGTGCTGGAGTGAGCTTCTTAAAACTGTCTATAAACTTTGGATAGAAAACTATCCCTACATCAGCTGGAATAGTGCTAAGCCTTTCTAATAGGAAGGTGTGCATATCCTGTACCGCAATGTAACAAATAACCTTTGTTTGAATTCATTTTGTAAAGTCGATTAACTTGTAGGGTTGCTTTTCCTCCTCCATCATGGTGCGAGGGCAGAAATGTAAAGCTCGTCTAGAGGTCCCTTTTGTGATGCCCAAATTTACATCTGTATAAACATTTTTCCTCCAAAAGTTATCCGCATTGATATTTTTTTTAATAATTTTCTTTCAATGATTCTCCATAACCATTGAGTTGAGTTATTTTCGTTTGCATCACCAATTCAATTACGAAATAGGTAGAGGCAGAAGATGATGGCCAGGCGAACAATACGTTCACAACTCGCTGAATATTGAATCGAATTTCTTAATCTTATTGAAAATGAAAAAAAAAAGAAAACTCGAAAATGTATCTCACATTATATAAAGTGCCGGTGCCGCCTGTTGTGTCAGTGTCCGTTTCGATATGATTCGATTGTATGGGAACTGGAAAGTCTTAAATCAAACAGAATAATGCCTCAAAAAATGACAATTTATTTTGATTATCCTTCGATTATGAGACGCTTAAGTTATTTTCAAGTTTTATTTATATTCCTTTCTCCGTTTCTCGTCCATGTCACTCTGGTCAGATCTGAAACCGTACGGAGACGAGCCGAGGACATCGTTTTCGGTTCGTTGGAGACGAGAAAAAAAAAGTTCTCGAATTTCGACAGAAGAAAGTATAGAAAAATAAACAAAATTTGAAGAGAAATAAAATAGGAAAACAAAAATGTAAGAAGAAAAAGAATTCATCCTTGAAAATCCATGAACCATGATGCGTTAAGGGAAAAGAAAGAAACAATTTTTTTCTTCTCTTAGTTTTATTATGTCTTTGGATGGCATTCTTTCGGTTCTTTTTGTTTTTGTTTTGTTTTTTTTTTTTGTTTGTTGATGTGTCCATCACTTACTTCGGCATAATTGAATTTGAATTCGCAAATTAGGCAAAGGTAAGCAATTGGAACTCAAGGAATTTTCGTCGTTTGAAGTAGGACCAAATTATCCCAATAACGAGCAAATTAAGTTTAAGGATTTTCAACCAAAACAACTGGAACTGTTGGCATTGACATGTTATTCACTTCGCATTTTTTTGCAAATTATTTTTGAATGCTTCAATGAATTTAGGGTCAAATAAAGGGTTGAAAGTTGTCATTTCCAACAAAGGCATAGCTTTGTTTTACTGAACAGAAGCACCCGTGTAGGAATTCATTTGTGCCAGAAATAGTTGAAGTTACAGTCCTTATAGATGCTTCTTATTATATTAGAAAATTTTAGATTTTCGTTTTATTTGGTAATTTCAGGTAATTTGTCTATTTGGATTCGGAGAAAAACATAAACACGTGCCTGCTTTCACAGACCAAAAACATGTCAACATTTCACATACCTGCCAAATTCGTCCGTCTACGCAGGTTAATGATGGAGAAATCTCGCGGCTTTGTAAAATTCGAAAAGAACACCGCCGCCGAGCCCCTTGATGTCGAAAAATGCTTAGGTAAGTAAGACTCGGAACTTTGAAAAATAGTACCTCTGATGTTTGTGAGCAATTTTTCAAGGTTTCGTTCAACTACTTGCATGTTCTGATGATACTGAGAACTCAATGAGCTATCAGGATCATCTCCACGTTTGCACGTATATTGAAACATAAACGGCGAAGAATGCTTAATAAAGAAAAGAAGTACATATATGCTGTACATATACGACAAAGGACTCTCAACATCGGCAAGTTGGGTAAAATTAAACTGTTTTTCTACCTACACACTTACCTCTCAAAATGTCATCGGTGCAGAAATCTAGAAGAATTACCTTGGCCAACCATTATTTCTTCTAAGAAGGAATCTAAGTAAAGTCCTCTCTCAAAGAACCAAGGATATATTGTACAACAAGACCGTAATCATCTACGTTATGCTGGTTCTAGGCACGCTTTCAGATAAAGATTCTTTCTTCAGGTGATTTCCGGCCCATGTTTGAATCGATTGAGCAAGGAAATTCAACGACGAACTTTATTGGTTACACAGCGACGTTGTCTTGATCAAAAAGAGCCCAAAATACAGGGTGGGGCAGAATAACGAGCGATTTTAAAAAGTATGTAAAAAAGAAGAAAATAATTTCTTTTTAAATAAATTTATTATTTAGTTAAGAAGCCTAAAATAGCAATAATGATTTTATTTTTTGAAAATAATTCCGGAAAGATGACGTCCGCCCGTTCTTCCAATCGATAGCAATTCTTACACGCTCGATGTTCTCTGGAGTGCGCATTGATTTTAGTCTTCCAGGTTCCAGGGTTCTTTCTTGTTGTTGAGAAAGTCTCCTCGAAGTTCCTAACCCACTTTTTAATGGCACAGGCAGACGGCACCGGTCAATTGCGATTGATGTTAAAATGGCTGCGAAGAGCACGACGAGTTCGTACGTATCAATTACCATTTGTATATAAAACGTCTTCACAGCGCACGCGCGCAGCTGAGGGTCCACTGCTCTATTATTACGAAATAATAATACAGGGATGTGCGTGCAGTGGTTAGTGTGATGGACTACTGTGCGAGGGATCCCAGGTTCGATCACCAAATTACATCTTAAGGTTTTTCTACTGCGCCACCTTTTGCAAACGTCTGACAAACATCCGAGAGTATGACTGTCCTGAAAAAGCTTCTCAATTCAGCCGTTCGGACTCGGCATAAAATTGTAGGTCCCTTCCATTCGTCCCAAAAATAGAAACTCACACAAAACGAATGGTTGCGAGAAGCTAGGCTTAGGGTGTCTACCGCCTGTTGCGCCACCTATTTTTTTTTTTGTAGGAAAAGGAAACATGGCTGATAGCTGCCTATACCACTTCCCATCGATACGGCGTGGTTGGTGGGTTTTTTAAAAATCGCTCGTTATTCTACCCCAATCTGTACAGCAAGAGAGATGGCTAGGTTAATTGGAGCTTACAACAGCTGGACAGCAACGCAGTGTTTGAGCCCATCAGTGTGGCACAACTAACCTGAACTCCCCACCTCAGTTGGCGCGCACAATTGGACAGCTATCTCAACCAACTTTGTGTGTGTAACTGGAGGCAGCTAGCTATGGATCAAGATGGCTTGGTGCTTAAGGTTGTGCTCCATCCCAGACTATAAGCGCCATATAAACTAAAGTAAGAGCGCCGACTGCCTGGTCGATGCCGAAAGGTGGTCGTTAACAAAATGCTTCTATGGGGTTATAACCTTCTTGCGAAAATGGGTTACAAAACGAAAACATCTCTAGACGGAGCATTTCTTACACTAAAGTGACTGCGAACTTCACAGTGGACATACTCGTACAGAAAAGGGAAATCCATCCATATCCATACTACTATATAAAATGCAACGGCTGTAGGGTTCATTTCTCGTCTCCATACCTCGAGAACCTTTTTTTTCTGATTTATAGATGTGTGACCAACTTAGGCCGTAGGGTGGGTGAGAATTTCTCAGGAGTAAAGTGGTCGCGGGGAGTAAGGGGGGGTCTCAGGAACCGTTAGCGCTGTGAACTTGAAAGTTTGTATATTGATAAATAAGTCAAAATTATTATATGCCTCATTCATCGTTTTTAAGGTTCCGTTTCCATATGGAGGAACCTTATTGCTTTCGCTACGATGTCTGTCAAAACTTAAACTTAAACTTAAAACTGTTAAACTTATTCAAAATTCGTCCTATAATGGTTGAAAAAAAAGAGGGTGAAATATAATAAATTGAAAATCGGTTTTTTTTGACGAACAAAAGAGCTACGACCCACTAAAAAAAAAAAACATTTATATGTAGTTAAAATAAATTTTAATTTTATTTAAAAGAAAAGAAACTGGCGGGCATGGCTAGTATCTAATAAAATATAAATTTTTTAAATAATATTTATGGCCCACCCTGTACAATTTGCAGCTAAAAATGCGTCAAATTCGGACACTAAAGCGGCCATAGAAAATGTTTCATGTGCAAATGAAAAATGTCAAACTCTGCAAATTGCTGCAAATACTCGCTCACTCGATGTTCGCAATTCGCGTTCATATGAATGCACGCACGTCATTACAATGGATGCTGGCCCATTTGCTTTGTAACTGTACACTCTACTATTTGTATAGGCTTTTATGTTACAGTTTTGTTAGCAACATGCGTTCTACTCTGATTTCGCAGTCTCCATAAATTCTTTGAATATTAATTTCACAACCAAAACACTCCATAGGGGAATAATTAAAAAAAAAATGTTTTATGCATGAAATTTACCACCAACTGAACTGTGAATGCTCCTTGACTTATCCGCTGTGCACCTAACACATTCTATATTTCTGTGGTTTCTATACTCATTGTAAGGATGCTACAAAGTGGTTGGGTTCAGTTCAGTTGGTGTTATTAGAGCAATGATTTTCCAGACATAATAAACCTCAAAGCTCATTGCAAACATTATGCAAAACTGTGGTGTGGAATTATTTCAAAGTGTATGTGTTAAGACATCTCTAAGCCATTTTGTGTGTACCATAAGAGAGAATAAATTCCACGAGGCAATTACTTTCATGAGTTTGACATGTGACTTTGGAAATGCACGAGAAAATGTCCTCGGAGAGCTTGGAAACATATAATTCCCATTAATTGATAAATTGATCCCTAAAATACGAATATTGACTGGAGAGACTTTCAATGAGTAGAAATCCTCTTCTCCTCGTCCATACATATCTTTAGAGTGTTCCTGGCGGGTTTTTGGTAGGACAATAATTGAATATGCATGTAAACGTTTTCCGGCAACTTCCCTCATTGAGAGTTATAAAAGCAGCCCCGCATCGGTGTCCTTAATTAAAAATCAATTGATTTCGGCTTGGCTTGTGTGTGCATTCGGTAAAGTGTCAAAATTGACGTCCAATCAATTTATTATGCAAATTTCCATTAACTCTATCTCAAACAAAAGGCCCAGAACTGGTGGCAGAGGGAGGGCGAGTTAAAAAAAGCTAACTTTTCGGTGTGAAAGTAAATCAGTCAAACATCAAGACGGGTTGGATTTAATTTAATAAATAATTGATATTCAGTGTTGATTGTTGTAGGAATTCATTAAAATTAAGTCAAATTCCCTGCAGTGTCTGCTGAAATTGACGATTTATTTATCGACTTGAGCAGTAGTTTTAATTTGAGATGTCTGTCGTTGAATTGCTGCATTCGTGTTCGTCAATTTTTGGATTTAAAAAAACAAATATTCAAAATTTGGCTTAGTCTTAATTAAAATAAAAAAAGGAAATAAATAGTTGGCGCAACAGGTTCTTATAGGCTTCTAACAACCTTTTGTTTGTGTGAAATTTGATGCCGTGTCCGATCGGCTAAATTAAGAAGCGTTTTCAGAACAGTTATATGTAGTTATGTATGTACTCTTGTATGTTTGTCAGGCGTTCGCGAGAGGTGGTGTAGTGAAAAAGAGCTTCAAGATGTAATTTTGTTTTTTTTGGGGATCGCGAACCTGGGACCCCCCGCACAGAAGTCCAGCACTCTAACCACAGAGCCACTGCGCCTACCGGCCCATAGGATAGGATTAATTAGCTGCCGATAAAGAGCTGTTATGTTGGTTTGTGTTTAGTTTTAAATGTTGGCACCGATTGCGCTCAAATTTTCCGAGAATCTTTGATATTTGCTTGAGATGGTTTGGTCAAAATTGGACAAAGGGGTGTGGCACCACCCATACAAAAAAAAAATTGAAAACACTGAGCATTATAATAAAAACTGTTTATTGATTTTTTTATTTTTACAGAAAACATTTTAATAAAAGTTGTTGCCCTTATAATTGTAGATGTAAGCTTTGTGTTCTTTGAATCGAATGTTGTGCAACTTGCTAATACGTTCTGTCCTCTGTCCCATCTCCCATTGTTGTCGAGCTGCAGCTCTGAAAACCATGAGAGATACAGTGAGCGTCAAAAGTGAGTAAACACCGATGTTCTTTTGAGTTTTCTTTAGGGTCTGGAAACTCGTCTAAAAACCAACAATATGTAAACATTTTGATAACGAAATGACAACAATTAAGCATATTTCATGTCGACAGCAAAAAATACTTTATAAATATCGAAAAAAAAAAATGTTTCCAAACTCCAAAGACAAATGAAAACCGCATTGGTGTTCACTCAATTTTGACGCTCACTGGTGTATTATATATAAATTTCGAGAGATATTCGAATCAGACCACCATTGTCGGGTTTCTTTTCGTCTCCCTACCACTATAAACCTTACCCAGTCAGACTCTCTGGACTTCTCCAGAGTTCCTCCCTGAGTTCGATTCCTAGTGTTACTGTTAACGCTAGCATCTGTTTATGTGAGATCTGTTTCATCCAATGGGTCTCGACACAATGTTTTCCCAAGATCCGTATTCCTCTGCCAGCCAAAGCTGGACATTGATACAATATGTATATGTGCCGCTTTCTCAAATTCCTCCAGGCATAGCTTATAAGTATCATCCTCTCTAAGGGCCATCTTCCTCAAATGATACCCGAAATTACCATGACTTGTAGTTAACGCCACCACCCATTTCAATGTTCCTCGACTTATGCTTAGAACCCTTCTCTGAGTGGAGCAGCCATTGTATTGTCATTTTAGCTTGTCTACGTTGTTCCGCGGTTGATCACCTTCTCAGGTGTTCTGCCGTAATCGATTTGTGAATCAGCTGTTCTACCATTCCTCTACCAATTGAAGAGAATGTTTCTGGACGCAGCAACTTTTCAGTTGACCCCTGTTTTGCAAGGGAGTCCGCCTTTTCGTTGCCGTCGATCCGTATGATACCTCGTACCCAAGTCAGTGTTAACTGATTTTTAGATGAACACTTATTGAGCTTAAATACACATTCCAGTGCCAGTGATGTTATGATGGTTGTCTGCTCCATGCATCTAATCACCGCCTGGTTGTCCAGTGCTATTAGGATATTTCTTCCTTCCGCCTGACTCTGAAGCAAGTAATCCATCGCATGCAGCAAAGCAATCATCTCAGTCTGGTATACTGAAGTGTGTTTCTCGAACCTAATGTGACGGCCTAGTTCTAGATCTTCTAAAAAGATTCCAGCCCCCTTCCATCTGTGAAAATCACGTTTTCACCATTTCTCTTTTCTGGAAGTAAACCATTCTCAATACGACTTTTGATTCCTTTCCATATTACGCACCTTTGTTATACCATCCATAGGCATGTTCAGTTCCCTAATCTCATTATTGACAAGCTCCAAGATCCTCCCTATTGTGCTATTTCGCATCTCGATGCAGACGAAGTGCTATTTTCTTAATAAATAAGTCTAGCGGTAAAATCCTTATGGTCACTTGGTGTTATGCGTATTGCACCATGAGAGAGGTGAAACAAGTTTAAATAAATTTGTTTGGCTTTTTGTCCTATTTCTCATGGAGAACAATAAGAGGTTATAATCTTATCCCTTCCTTCTGTTCCAGTGAAAACCGAAATAATGACTCACAGAAAAAGAGTATGGATTGTCGCACTCGCCACGTAACGTAGAAGGAAGGAGAAGACGGCATTTGAATATGACTGAGGAACAGCGGGTATCCGTACGAGAGTTGAACATATGCTTTGTTTCGTTCCTCATTTCTCATTCATGCAGCCACAATGTGCCACAGCGAAGCGTGGCAGGATACTGCTAGTAATATATATTTTAAAGATATGATTTATGGTCCAGTTTGCTTATATTATTTATTAAATTAATCAACTAAGATAAAGCGCCCATTATACCATTAAGTTCCATAAAAATCCAGTAACGCACAAGATGTTCCATCAGTTTAGATCGATAGCTTCCATGCTTTGACTACCGCAGACATTCGAATATACATATCTCCAAAACGAACATAAAATAAGAAATGCTAAACCAAACACTTAGTTTCGAATCCCATTAACGAAAATTTGCTTCTATTTCTCAAGTCAAAGGCAAAGCGCCGCATAAAGAGAAGTTTCCTTAAGGAAACCTTTTCCAATCACACGCTTTGTCAGCAACAGAGTCGCAGTAGGTTCCCACTTCATCAATGTGCATCTAGCAAATCGAATGGCGGATGTTATACAAAATCAACTTCTAGTATTGTAGCTATCTGCATTTCAACCCTTAAGTAATTTTCCCAACACGTCTCTAAGGATTAACTTTGATAAAAGGGGAAACTTTGTAAACTTCAATCCGCAAATCAAATCAACTGAGTTTTCCTTTTTTTTTCGTCCTAATTGTTGGCAGAGGTTGTCGAGCACAAAAAAAAAATAAATATATGGCCTGGCATATAAGACCGGAGAAAAACAGGAAAACCTTTATGAATAAAAAGTACTGTATCTATACTCCACCTAGTGGCTGTAAATCCAAACTATTTATGGTCTCGAATTCCAATCACGAATTTACGCTTGTCTTGCATTTTCAGTAAGTTTTCGTTTGTTTTTCCTTCACTTTTCCATTATCGCACTTCGTTGGCCTTACGAACGTGTTTCTTGCGCCCCAGACCGACAAACGGGGAGAAATGTATTCTCGCATGTTGCCTCTGCCGCCTGCTAACTTTTACGAAGGATCACAGAGTAAACAGCCAGGAAAACTACAACTCCGACATGTGTGTGCCTTAATTTACTGGGAGGGAGGGAGGCCGTGGACTTGATTTTTAGAAAAATAATACGAATGAGGTGGAAAATGTAGTGAGAAGCAAAACGTATACAAATACGAGTAGGTAGGGAAAAAGTTTGTTTTAAAGCCGAAGAAAGACTAGTTGAATATTGAGACAAGAGGATCTGTTGGGGTGATTAACGTTTCATGAGGTTCCAATAGAAGTCGTTTTGTATGCATGAGGAAACCACTTATTTGGAGTTTTATGGAAGGGAATAGCAGAAAAAAAATCATTAAGAGGGATGAAGTGCGCCAAAAAGAAGCTGTTTATTTTTGCAGCACGTACCACAAGGCACAGTTTTTGAACCTCTCTTATAGAACATAATATATGAAGGATTCTTGCGACTAACGCTAACACAAGAAGTTAAGGTGATCTTACTATAGCCAAACACATCCACGAGAGTCCGCCACGGTCCACGGATGAAGCAGTCGAAAAAATCAAAGGCTGGAAACGGCCGGCCTAGAATTAGTTTACCAGAAGATCGAGGCTGTCTTGATAAGCAGCCTATAGACTGTGACAAACAAAAATCCGAGTTGAGGTCTAAGGAATCATTAATGTACCCGTGGGTGATGCTCAACAATAGGTGCGCTCGTGAAGTATGACAGCAGGAAAGCGTCATAGATACAAGCACCTCTTCCGTATGCTGCCATATCGATTACCATGCCAGGCCAGAAGTATTCTGCTATCTAAAGTGGTCGATTCAATACTTCTATACGCTACGCAGTAAGAGCCGCAAAAAAAAAAACAGAAAGAAACGTTTTAGGTACGTATTAGCGGGAATGAAGGAAGGATCTGCCTTAGGCAAACAGCCAATTAACCGAGGTCATCGATTCCAGAAAGATTAAAGAGGAAAAAATGAAAACCTCTATAGCACTGAGGCAAGCCAGACGGGATAACCCGGCTAAAGGCAAATGGACATCGAGGTATGGGCAAAGAGAACACGCGGCGTCTATAGAGCTACCAAATTACACAGTTCCTATCGGGGTCACGAAAGTACTAATTTTTCTTCTTCTAAAGTAAGATTTAGCGAATCTTATAAGTTTTAATAGTTTCATTACCAGCAATAGTGTTCCCAATCACAACTATTATTTAATATCATAGCGCAGTACTAACAATCATTTTTCGTGTCCAGGTTAACTTTTACGAGGTCACTATGGCGAACATTTCCATATAAAAGTATATTAAAAATGATTATTGGTAAGGCCCATAGCTTTTTAAGTTAAATTAATTTTTGTAGACTTTTTGCTCGTTTTATATCTACGTCAAAGCCCTCAGTATTTATTTATTTAACACGGGTTTTATTTTTATTTATTTTTTGCAAACACTAGCAACGAGGTTATAGCTGCAGTATTTATAGCAGCGTAGGACATTAAAATGATTTTAAACACGTCATGTGTCCCAAACGATATTTAATTGTGCACTTTACATATGACTGGCAACACTGTCAATTTCGATGAAGCCATTGTAAAATATATTTTTGGAGACTTGTACAGTTGTACACGCAACCACATTTAATGTTGTACCATTTTAGTTGATTTTGACTGACACTTTTGTGGACTCTACTAGCTTCATCTATTTCACTTATATTGTGAAATATCCATTTCAGAAAAATTTTCCAATCTAGCGCAAAATTACCTGCTAGATTTAAAAAAAAAAACAACGATCTGCCAAAACAAATCTATCAAAAGTCAAAAATTTGTACAAAATAATCAAACTCAAATGTTACTTCGCCGCTAGCGCTAGAGATCTAAGCTTTAGCATTCCTTCATCAGTCTCTAGAATTATATGGAGAAATCAAAAATGGTTGTCGCACTCTCTCTCCGATTCGCAGTCCTATCTATTATAAAAACAGTGACGCAACAATTTGAATTTGAAGCTAAAAAATCTAATTTTCATTTCAGACTATACTGCATGTATCTGTCAAAATTTAGCGCCCCCATTAATGGTTTGGCACATTTTCTTAATCTAAATTATGACAGATGGTCTATTTATTTCTGTTGTGTTTTTGTGTTGCGGAAAAGTAGATGAGTGGGATTTTTTCAAAGAATATTTCGACAAGGAATACATACCTTGAAAGTGAACAAATTTAAATCACAGGAAAGTCCTAAAATACTTTTTAGCGTCGATGAATTTTTGAACACTTTATCGACAAACTACAACGCATTTTATGTCAAAATTTAGTTACCCCCAGTTTCACAGCGGGAGTTTAAACTATACTTTTAGTTTAAACTTTAGTTCAACAATTAATTCGGTTTCACAGGTTCGTTTAAACCTTGAACAGAGTTCATTCTATAATTTAAGTTGTAGTCTAACTATAGTAGCCGCTTTTTATTATCGCTATCCATATGGATCATTCGCTGATAATAAAACGATCCAGATCATGAAAAAAATATTACTTTGCAGGATTAGCACCCCTGATTAATTTTCGACATACCTACGAAGTAAATAGTAAACATAACTTCAGTTGAAATTGATGTACGTTGAATAGGAATGGAGGAATGCGATTGTTTCATCCCTTGTCCAGACTCTTGTTTGTCTTGAAAATATTTTTAATACCTAAAATGACATTTTACATTTAATATTTATTTGTATTTATATCCATTGTTGCTGTTTTATTTTGATGTTTGATGACATCTAGTGCACAGCTGTTTCTCCGTATTTACTTTTTAATGGCGCTGCCATTCGTGGGTTTTATCTTATTTTATTCAACTTTTCTAAATTCCGAACAACATTAAACTGTACTTATTTTCTCTTTTTTTTTGCTACTGAATTCCTAGAAACTATAGACTTAAGTATAGATGGCATATTTAGTTTTGGACAATTTTCGTTTAAACACATTAAATTCGTAGTTGCA
This sequence comes from Cheilosia scutellata, assembly GCA_955612985.1. Classification (NCBI taxonomy): domain Eukaryota; kingdom Metazoa; phylum Arthropoda; class Insecta; order Diptera; family Syrphidae; genus Cheilosia; species Cheilosia scutellata. The sequence goes on from OY015314.1 coordinate 59,579,356, forward strand.
AATTTCTATTCTGCCATTTTACAATGCGGCAACTCCGTAGTTGATAGCACAGAACAGAAGTGGAAACATTCAGAAGTAAAAATTACTTAACTCTTTGGGTTTGGGATTGGATATCTGATCATGAAAATTGAACCCGATACAACACAGGATCTCGTAGATTTGTTGTAGTGCGGGTAAATCGATGATCCATATGGATCATTAGCGATAATAAAACGCGGCTAGTATTTAAGTATTCTGCCGTTTAAACCTCAGATAGGCCGATTGTCAAAAACACAAATATTTGATGTTGTTCTGCGTGTTCTTTGAAATAAAAGACATGGAACGATTTTAGAAAAGTCATATAAAAGCTAAGTAATGAACAATACTATCAAAATCTATTCATTAAATTTAGTTGTTCAGTTCAACTTCAGATTAGATTGTGAAACCGGACGAGTTGAACTTCAAATTTAAACTAACTTCCAGTGTGAAACTGGGGGTTAGAATTTTAACTAATGTTCGGATAGAAATTAGAGAGCAGCTAAAATTTAGTTTTGCTGCGTACTTAGCTTTAAAATAATTGTATAACTGTTGATAACATTTATATAGCAAACGAATCTATCTATATGTATAAAAATGAGTTCTAAAATGTGTTCGGATACGTATAACTTGAAAACCACCGACTCTATTGCGGCCATATTTACAGATAATTTTAGGTATTAGCCCAGGAGTGCACTGAAGGAGATTGGTCAAAATTGAACAAAGGGGCGTGGCACCTCCCATACAAAAAAAAACATTCAAAATCTTATATCTCGAAAACTGCCGAATAGATTGAACTCAAATTTACAGATAATCTTAGCTATTGGCCCAGGAGTGCTCCTCTGGAGATTTGTCAAAATTGGACAAAGGGCGTGGCACCGCCCATACAAAAAAAACATTTAAAATCTTATATCTCGAAAACGACCGAATCAATTGAGTTGAAACTTACAGACAATCCTTGGTATTGGCCCAGGAGTGCTCCTCTGAAGATTTGTCAAAATTGGACAAAGGGCGTGGCACCGCCCATACAAAAAAAAAACATTCAAAATAATATATCTCGAAAACCACCGAATCAATTCAGTTCGAATTTGCAGACAATCAAAGGTATTGGCACAGGAGTGGTCATTGGCCAAAATTGGACAAAGGGACATGGCGCGACCGAATTGTACACTTTCTTCTGCGGGTTTGTTCGTAATTGCTACCCGAAGGTTTAGGAAAAAAAAACCTAAAAGTAATCGACTTGTTTTGTTTCTCAATTTGATTTCCAAATTTCAATTGTATTTTTTCGTGCGTTAACTTTCTTTACTGGCTATTTCGAAGGTAAATTATTGATAGTGAAAAATTTATGTGCGTGAAATGATCATTTACAGTCCGATATTTGTTACGATGCCAAGAAGAGACAATGGTAACAGTAGCCGGCGTTCTCAGAATGGCCGCTGAACCAGTGAAGCTATCCGCCTTCATTTGCTATTAAAAAAATAATAATTGAACAAAAAATATCAAACTAGATCTTGAAATATTCAAAATAACTATTTTAGGCAGAACAACGTTTGCCGGGTCAGCTATATCTATATACATATAATAAAATTGTTGAAAAAAAATTCAAAATCTTAAATCTTCAAAACCGCCGAATCGAATGAGTTGAACCTTGCAGACAATCCTAGCTATTGGCCCAGGAGTGTTGCTGTAAGATTGGTCAAAATTGAACAAAAGGGCGTGGCACCGCCCATACAAAAAACATCTTCTATGGGGTGAAACTCGATGACGTTATAACTAGATAACCGCTGGCCGATTTTCATGATTCTTTTTTTGTTTTGTTCGTATTGCTGTATTTCAGGTTTACTCAGAAAGAAAATTCCAGAAAATCGATTTATTATAATTTTTCGCATTTGACGAAAGAACAATATTATCTCCAATTTCTGTGCACGGGCAAAAGCCGGCCGGGTACAACTAGTTAACAGTAAAAAGTAAAAGTGTTATCATCGGCTTGGCCGATGCTTTGATACCCTCCACTGCATAAAAGTCATGCAGAATGTTTGCCATGCCATATTGCTTTGGTATAGGAGGTACCAGAACTACTTGACCGACATAGACAATTTTCAATACCAACCTGACGAAGGTAAAAAGAAGTCCTCTCACAAAATTTCATTCGCCTAGATCGATTCGTTTGAACGCTATCGTGATTTCAACAGACAGAGAGACACATGGGTCTAATAGTGGTTTTGTATGGGAGGTACCAGAACTACATGACCGACATAGCCCATTTTCAATGCCAACCTGACGACGGTAAAAAGAAGTCCTCTCACAAAATTGCATTCACCTAGGTTGATTCCTTTGGACGCTATCGTGTTTTCAACAGACAGACAGACGGACAGACAGACAGACAGACAGACAGACAGACAGACGGACATGGCTAAATCGATTCAGAATGTGATCCTGATTCAGAATATATATACTTTATAGGGTCTCCGGTGAATCCTTCTTGGCGTTACAAATGTAATGACAAAGTGAATATACCTTCCTGTGGAGGGTATAAAAAAAATATTCAGAAGCTTATGATTATGACTTTTTATACTCGCAACCATTACCTTGCAAGTTTTATTTCTGAAAATATTGGAAGCAGGCTACAATTCATTCTATATTCCCAGTTATAGCTATCAGTACATGCATCCGAAAAAAATTGTTGTGCTTTTTTGGAGCACTTAAGCTTAATCGTTGAACTCAGTCTTGGTCTTAAAATGTTACTTTTGAATTAAAAAGTTAGTTCGTTAAAAATAATTAAGCAAATGATCTAAAAATTTTCTAGAAAACGAATTTATTAATTTTTCCGTATGTGAAACTTTTTCTGTTCAACTTCTCAGTCAATTCCACAACATTTTTCACTGAATTCCTATGATATGCTATGATTAAAAGTTTCAGTGTCCTTGGCCTGTAACGTGTTTTTACGGATGCATTTTACGAATAGCTATATATAACCGACGAATCATTAAATTGAGAACCTTTATTATGACAGTTATTGGTAGAACAGTCATTCATAAGTTTTGTTGCCTAAAATACGGTTGTAAACTTTAATGCAAATTCAATCTTTTGATTTTAAGTCTACTAGCTAGCCTGACAGTGGTGCTTTTACCTTTTTTTGTTAAGCTAATTCCTAAAAATATGAAAATGATATTAATTCATTATCCATAGCAGCATTCAAACGAATTTTCGTAAACCAAAAAAATCCTAATTAACACTGAAAATTCTTTTTACTAAAGAGGAAAACGAATGTTGCCGGTCTACAGTCACAGGATCCAATTCGTTCATTAAAAAAGTTTTCCCCTTTTTTGTTAAGAATTTTTACATGAAACACACAGATAGAATAGTGAACTGGATCTGCAATTGTAAGCGAACTTTAGTGATGAAATAAAATAAAAAGACCATTCACAGACATTTTTGAATTAAATCGATTTAAAGTTAAACAAGTCCTTTTATACGTAACATATTTTGGACATTTGTGCTAATGGACTAGACACATCTAGAACAGGTAGGCATTATATACAGAACAGAGTTTATTTTATTACTGGAAACGTGAGAGGCTATTTTAGTTTAATATTTCCATGCACTCGCCACTTTTTTGATATAAGGACTTAATAGGATTTGGGAATGTGTATAAATAGTGAGCCTGAATTTTGATGAAAAGCTGCATGCATAGCATAGACCTGCATTGGTGTAATGTAATTAAATTGAATAAAAAATGCAAGTTCGTCTCTGACTAATAGTATGAGTGGTTAAGCGTATAACATTGCTTTAAAATAGTAATTCCCGCGTGGATCCTTCGATCTTAATTAAAAGTTCCTGTAGCGCATTGCCAAGGCTTGTTTTGCTTTAGTGTACTTCGTGTAGAGGGGTAGGTATGTTCTGTTGTCGAAAGCTATGTGCCAATCTTCTATCTTCTATATATATAAAAATGAATTGCTGTTCGTTAGTCTCACCAAAACTCGAGAACGGCTGGACCGATTTGGCTAATTTTGGTCTTGAATTATTTGTGGAAGTCCAGGGAAGGTTTAAAAGGTGAGAAATTGGACAAAGGTATCTTAGGTATCAGCCCAAGAGTATTCCTGTGAAGATTGGTTAAAATTGGCCAAGGGGCGTGGCACCTCCCATACAAAAAAAACATTCATAATCGTATATCTCGAAAACCGCCGAATCGATTAAGTTTAAATTTACAGACAATCTTAGGTATTGGCCCAGGAGTGTTGCTGTGAAGATTGGTCAACATTGGACAAAGGGGCGTGGCACTGCCCATACAAACAAAAAACATTCAAAATCTTTATCTCGAAAACCACTGAATCGATTGAGTTCAAATTTACATACAATCTTAAGTATCGGCCCAGGAGTATTTCAGTGAAGATTGATCAAAATTGGACAAAGGGGCGTGGCACCGCCTAAACAAAAAATATCTTGAAAACCACCGAATCGATTGAGCTGAAACTTACAGACAATTTTAGGTATTGGCTTAGGAATGTTGCTGTAAGATTGGTCAAAATTGGACAAAAAGGGCGTGGCACCGCCCATACAAAAAACATCTTCTATTGGGTGAAACTCGATGACGTTATAACTCGACAACCGCTGAGCCGATTCTCATGATTTTTTTTTGTTTTGTTCGTATTGCTGTATTTCAGGTTTACACAGAAAGAAAATTCCAGAAAATCGATTTTTCTCATTTTTCGCATTTAAGAAAGAACATTATTATCTAAGAAGATAGAAGAAGAAGAAAGAAGAAGATGTTTCTGTGAAAGTTTGATCAAAATTGGACAAAGGAGCGTGGTACCTACCGTATAAAAAAATATACATTTTAAATCCTATTTCTGGACACCCATGGGAGTAAAGTGGGTGTGATTGGAAAACGGGCCATGGCAGCACCCTTACAAGAAAGTTATTTAAATCACGATATCTGAACATTGCCTGATTGAAGCATTTTACAAAACCTGGCGGGACTGGACAGAAGGGCGTGACACCTATCATAACAAACAACTTTTTTTACAACAATTTTCAAATGCCAGCACTCTGTACCGTGCTCCATTCCCGTTGAGTGCGCTCATCTAAAAAAGAGGAATTTCCTTTAAAAATATCGATTTTACTGCGTAACAATCCCCCTTCGCTATTCATTGAGCCTTGAAAATAACATTATTGCATCAACGTCAACATTGATTTTTATTTTCCTTTTTATCCGTTCAACAGCATCGGTCAGACGATTTTGTTACGTAATCCCCAGCGGATATTTTGATACCAATTTCAATTCCAAATCAAATAAATCTGTGTCATCGTTCATTTGAAGGAGCGCTATTCACTATGCTTTCAACTGGATGGCAATCAAAATAAATTGCCGTCCAAATATAGCACGACAGCAACCGATGGGTTTATCTATACCCTCCCCCCCCGAACAGGTTGCATTTGAAGTAAGACTCCCCATTGTGCGCACCATTAGTGAAACAACCCACAAGTAAGCGAAATGATCGTCTTTGACATAATTCATCATTCACCCGTCGAGGACATTACCAATGTTGTACAACAAGAAACCTACGGCGGCGCCTGCTTCCAGGCTTCATATTGGATTGATTAAACGTATTAACTTGGGCCACTTAACACACGTTCATGGCATTACATCAAGACGACGAGTGGGCTGAATTACTAAAACCATAAACAGTGCCAAGTTTTCAAGACTTCTTCATCCCTTGCGCTATGTGAAATGAAAACGAATAAACTTTATGCTTCCCCTAGCTTTCTGGAATTCCTGGGCACTGATTCCATGGGTGGAGATTAGCTCTGACATAAGGTTGTGTACCAGCGGTAACCTCATTTGCCTCTCAACCGCAAAGTCATACTCGTACAGTGCCGATTTGCTCGTCGCCATTCATCCATTCAGGCAGTAGTCGGTTTGAAGTTGTGGTTTTGGATAATACCCTATCATCGTAGTACAGGGCGAATGACAGGCAGGATACAAATTGACGTTTGGGGCTTAATGGATTTTAAGCTAAGGAGGTGAAAATGACTTGCAAATTTCGGTATACGTCAGAGGTTTTAATGGGTAAAGCTGATATAGAAGCAAATGTAGAAATGTGTACCTTCTGTTATAATTATTTTGGAAAAATTGCACACAATAAGAGTCGAAGTTTGTAAGGAATATTTGATACGTAACTGCTGAATCATATTTCCCTTCGTTCGATCCGGAAATTATTACTAGTCATCGGATAGAGGAGTACCTTGTAAATATGTATAGTGAAATGAGTTCAGTTGTATTCAATGGTTGGTTTATTTCAGTTGAGTTGACCTCCACTTTAAGCTTTAGTCTTTTTAAAGAAGATAGTTCTTAGAAATCCTGAAATAATGTAGGTACATAGATGTGTTTTTTTTTGTATGTTGTGCTACCAAGTTCCTGGTCAATTAGGGCTACCATGCATATGGGACAATGTGTCACATCAGAAAATTTTGCGGAAGCTGATTTGGTCACATAGATATATTCAATTTGACAAAGCACTTTCTATCCTACGAGATTTGTTGTTTCGACAACGGACTAAGTTCTCGACACGCGAAGAGTCCATGTGCCTAACAAATAAGCATTAACCATCCACCATCTTTCACTATTGTCGGTGCCAATAGTTAATTATTTAAGGTCCCTCAATTCCGACCGGAGGTGGTCAAGCCTTGCCGGATACGAGGTATCAAAAGCACTTTGGCCTCAATTCGATAGTAAAAGAACTAGGTAAATTCTTAAACTAGACGGGGAACAACTCAGAACACTGGTCGGTATATTGGCAGGGCGCTTTCTTCCTAAACAACATGCCAAGAAGTTCAGACTAGCAGACTCTCACACTCGAAGGTTCTGTAATGACCTGCGAGTCGAGGAAGATATAGCATATATACTGTGTGAATGCGAAGCAATAAACCGCAGTAGAAGGAAATATTCGAGCAGGCACTTCTTCTGACATTTTGAGGGAATAGACCATATCTACCATACCAACTACAATGGGCTATATGTACTTGATTTTTGCAGGGAAATTGGGTGTTTTTCAATGGCAAGTGTGTGTGTGTTTTTCCATTGTAGTTTAATGCAATTGGTTTCCTGTTGGGATCGGGATGGCTCCTGATGGTTCAAAGTACCGTATGAAAACTTTCTCTCATACACCTGTTTAATCTAACCTAACCTAAGGTCCCTCAATTTGAATCATGTCAGATATACACGCCATCATATCTGTAGCACTGTGTTTTAATTAATTCTTCAATCGTTGTCCATTTCGTCTATGTGAGGAAGTTGTATTGCGTATTTCTTCTCTTTGGCAATGGGAAAAGTTAAAATAGTAAGAATTTCAACACTCAATGATTTTGAAGGGAATTTCCAAAGTCTCTTTCCTTCTTCGGTTTTTTGTTATGGAGAAGCTTCGGCCTAAGACAAATCCACCGATATGTTAAGCATCATCTTTAGACTAGGAGGGGAACTCTTACCCCTTAATTATGCAACATTTATGCAACCGGAAAAATCCTGAGGATGGGCACCACTTTCTAGCATTATGCCTCATTCTTATACAGAATTCCTTTCGAATATCTTTGGAATACTTACGTATCTACGCTCATGTTGCATGAAGCGATAAGCAAACTCAACGGCGACAGTAGTTGCAACTTATTACAAAGTTTTCTTTATTTCTTATGTCTATGTATAGAGTACACAAACCGAATTTAAATTCGATCGGATGAAAAATACAAATGTTCCCATTCAAATTTAGACCCCCCATTTCGAAATGTCCTTCCTTTCGAAATATCCTTCCTTAATCCATGTATACATTATAAAGGGAACGTTTGTGCAGAATTTTAGCTTTCTAGGGCAAAGAGTTTGGACTGGGAGTTGATGAGTCGGTCAGCGAACGAATAAATTTCCATTATTATATATGAGAAGAAATATATAGTAGAATGGACTATGCTTGAATCTCCACTCGCGTGTAAGAATAAAATCAAGTAACCTATACTAATCCGGTGTGTGAGTGTCACCATTTGAAATGCAGAAATAATTTTTAAAATTGGCCGAGTATTTTCAGAAATAGCCATTGCCACCTATAGCCCTCTTCCGCCCCATCTTAAGTATGTAACCCATAGAGTTGTCATTACAATACTGAAGTAACAAATAGATACTACTTCGGTGGCCTAGTAGTTCCAGAGATAGCCCCTACCCCTTTTACACCTCCCCCTCCTCTGCATAAGTAATTTATATCTACTGATCCGGAGGATGTCGCCTTTACAACTTTGAACGAACTTTTAAAACCAGAAGAGTAGTTCCACAGATATGTCCTACCCTTCTCTTTACGCCACCATCCCCACTCTCCCTCTTTAAGCAGTATCTACTGATCGGAAGGATGTCGCCCTGAGAACGCCGAAATAATTTTTAAAATCGCCCGAATACCCTCAGACCTACCCCAACACACCACTGTCTACCCTTAACTCCCTCCCCCTTTCTTCGTACCGTGTACCGATCCGAAGGTTGCTCATCAAACCTAAATGGGCAATCAATCTATAAATCAGAGAAAAAACGTATGAAAGTCGAATAAATAGTTCCAGAGACCCCCTACCCCACTGACTCCTTTATCACTCTCCAACAAATCTATAAATCGGAAAAAATATCAATAAAATCGGATAAATGGTTATCAAGCTACATATGCTATGGATCAACAGACTGTCGTTGGATTTTATATAGTAGTATGGCTGTCAAAGTAACCGAAATGTCTATAATAAATATCATACTTTGTATTGGTAAAAGAAAAGTGTTACGTCAAATTTAATTGAATTTATTATTGGACTTTCATCCGAACATAACCTCGCTTATGAAATAGTTTTTATAAATAAGTGAAAACCCGAGTTTTATTAAAAAATAGTTATCCGTTCTTTTTATACAACGCATAACAGTGACTTTGTTAAATTTAATTTACACTTAAAATAGATCTTCTGGCTACCATCTCTATATAGCTTCCAAGCTTCTCACAACCATTCGCCTTTGTGACTTTTTTATTTCTGGGTGCGGAATTGAATTTAAAAACAATTGCCCATCTCTTAAAAAATACCATTTTACATTATCCTATTAAGCCATACATTTATCCAATTTGCAGGCTCATCCTTATTTTTGTGTGTGCTTGCGAATTCCAATACTCAGTAATATCCCAATAAGCCAATTTGTTGACACCAAAAGCCAGCGAAACGTCAATTAAATGAGCTTTCCAACTTTTTTTGCGGTTGACTTCAAGTAAAATTATATAGTTTCCCCATTTCTTGTTCTCATTAACTGTAGCTTAACTTTGTCTGTTCTCAGCGCTCATTAACTTTGTGCGGGTAACCAACAGGAGAGCACATATTATATAACCAAATCACCTCTTCTAGCACCCCACCCTCAATCCACCTTGTGTCAAATATTTACTGTAGCAGCGACCTGGTGTGCGCTAAACAATATTATGCTTACATCATTGCCTAAACAAACTCAGAAACAGTGTTCATTAATTTCACAACCACTTAACTATACTATCCTTAGTAGTGTGCCTGCCATCAGGATAACAACGTCCTCGTCCATTCTACACACAAAATTCATTTCAGCTAAACTCTAACTCACACTAAGAACTTTATTCATTCGATCAGCAAAACACAAGGAAACATAAAACAATTCCAGGAATGTCAAATCACTTTAGCTATGAGCAGGATATATCTTTTTCCGTTTTCACTCCAAGTAACTAAAACAATCAGCTTAAGACATTATCAGTGCGATACTCCCAGTAGTGTATATCCGTAGTCGAACTAAAACTCATTCGACTCTGTTGAATCGGTTTTCGTAAATCTACTCAGGAGGGTGGTTCAGCGGCTATGGGGTAGAGTGGAAGGTAGGTCGAAACAATGTTTATGCGAAAATTACGAATTGTTAGGCCAGGGATTATCAGCTACTGACGATGATGATTGCCATAGAATTACTCTCTTAAGTCTCCTGCAGTATTGATTGGCTTTAAGTCGACACGTAGGAATTTCTATAAATAAATTTCGCCCTGTGCCAAATTGGCAATACAAATAGTTGCTATGAATTTTCGAGAAGGAATTTGAAGAATTTCTAAAATTCGTTACCGTCGACGATATACCTATGCATATTTGACTACCCAAGTTGTAGAAAGACGGGGGGAAGTTAGAGATTGCGGCCTACCCAACCGACACTAATGAAGTCAATTTCCAAAAGGGGGGGTTAATGAGAGTTATGAATTATTTACGACAAACATTGCAGAGATGCGAATAATTTGCGGTGACAGCCTTAAGATTAATAAACAAGGAATGTTGATTAAGGGCCATGGCTTTAATCTTGTTTAGCAGAGATTGACAGTTTTGCAAAATATAAGCTCAGCGGGAGATGACAAATTGTGTAGGTACGGTAGACGTAGAGCGAAAAAAGCACGAGGAGTTGGATTGTATGGGTCGTCAACCAAATGGAGTGGAACCACCAGAGATATACAGAAAACACGTGTCCATAGAAAGTTTTCCTTAACTTCAATAGTGAATTCTGATTCAAATTATTTAAGGCAAAGCCAAGTATACTTAAGTTCTTCGGTAGATACCCTGAAGACAGCAAGGAAAAAACTTTTTCAGTTTTTCTAAAATGTACTTAATGTACAAAAAAAAATTTGTAACTTTTCGTTAAAAAAAAACAAATATGCAATGAACAAAACAAAAGAGATTAATACCCCAGAGGGTAGGGCAGTTAGATACACTGGTAGATCTTTCCACTTTGGAGGTCGGTCCCATAGATTCTGGGAGGTTCTATTTTGTTGCTTACTAACGATCCTTTTGGGAGAAGTAAAATGGTAGAGAGAACACCTCCATCTAAAAAAATGAAGAACTTAATGAAATATTGCAGGTTAAATATTTAAATGCATGTAAAAGAAATAAATAATCAAGCAAGAGTTGCAAAATGTTGAAATAATAAATCTGCTACTAAAAAGTGAATATGTAATGACATTAAATTAAATACTGAACAAGAGAAAAGTACAATGATATTTTCTTGTGAGAATAAGCAAACCAGACCAATGAAGGTGGTTGTGAAAAAAACAGTACTATTCAGGCTCGCCGGAAGGCCTAAAATAGAGAACAGCTATAAGTATTGAAAGTTGAAAACCAGAGGAAAGCTACAAAATATTGGCAACAGACAAGGGCACCTTGCCTTTGCAACAAAACCACATTGAACAATGTAAATAATTCACCTTAATTCTGAGATTCCAATCGAATTGAAAGTCATTCGATTTCAGCCATCTGACATTCCATCTTTCGATTTCGGTGAAGATTCATTCGTATTTTGTTTATTTCTTCCCACATTCTCAGTTTCGCATAAATCGAAAGATATGTTGCTTACTTTTATCACAAAATGTCTCGTAGTACTCAATTTCATGGTTTCCTCTTTCAACAATACATAAATGCCATCTTTACTCAAATTAAAACCAACAACAATTGAGAATCTGACAGCTAAATATTTATACAGCTGATTTCGAAAATAGAATTCATCCAATGAAATCATTCGATAATGAACTTCTTTCCCTCGAAACTTAGAGTGCGAGCAGTTTCTTCGAAGGAAAGTTTTTAATTCGAGGAATATTCGATTCGATTAAATCTCAGAATAAGCGTGAATACGCTCAGAAGATCTATAAAAAAATGTAATGTAATGAGTCTTGAAAAACTTACCTAATTGGCTCTGAAAGGCAACAAAGAAAATGAAAACAGACTAATAGCTCAAATTCCCCCCAGTAAAACCCAAAGAGCGTAGCTGGGCAAGAACCAGCCATGTAAAAGCAAACACTTTGGTAGTGTATCTTGAAAACGTCTTCAAACCTTATATAGATAGAGCAATCGAAGTAGGGTGCAAAAAGAAGATTTTCAGCCAGTAACAGCTAAAAAAGGCCCAAGATTTTAATTTAATTACTTAATTACTTAATTAAGATTTCAATTTAATTTAATTGCATTCTAGATTTTAGTCGTTCTAGTTAACGTCATGATCCCTTTAATTACAAGTGAATTTTAAAACAATTTCTTCGACAGTGTTTAAAAAAAGAACTAGCGCAGATTGTAAATGCTCCATTGGCATTTAAGTTATGACTTGTGTCAAGCATGCGTGGAAGGTCGCGGAGGTATTAATGTTACCAAAACCAGGAAAAATGCCTAACAAAGTAACCTCATATCGCCCAATATCGATAGTACCAATGTTGTCCAAGCTATTTAAAAAAATATTGATAAAATGTCTGCAAAAAATTATTGACGAAATATCGCAAGTCTCAAATCACCAGTTTGGATTCAGAAATAAGCACTCTGCAATTAATCAGGAGCAGAGTTAAAATCGAAAAAGCTTAAGAAGAGAAATGTGCTCTATAATATTTCGTGACATAGCACAAGCTTTCGATAAAGTCTGACACAGAGAACTGATTCAACTACCGAAGCAGTATTCGACAGTTGTTCTGGAATCATATATTCTTCAGAATTAAACAGGAGACAGAGTATTCAACATTAAGGAAAATTAAAACTGGTGTACCACAAGGGAGTATAATAGGTCCAGTGCTATATACCATCTATCTCTAAAGTTTTCTTTTTAGCTGACCCAGTTGTTGCGACTTCTCCAATAAACCGGGAATTTCCTTGTTTGGATCTGCACTTGGCATGCTTGCATACGCGAGGCTAGGAACGTCGGATGGGAGTGGATCTTGATCCGCAAAGAACCCCGACACAACAAAAGAAAAATAAATATCTCATGCCAAGATTTTAAGTACTATGGAACGCGGACGGACACTACTATCTACAACGCCAGAATATAATTCGTGGGCAACCAGGTGATATGTTGCCAGAGTACATTTGACCCACCCCTTTGCACTGGAGGTGCACCATGACAGCTTCGGTACTCATGATCGGAAACTGCCCCTATTTCGAACGATTTCCCTTCACTTCACTTTTCGTCGATACCTTTAAATTCCCCACACATTACCCCAAGAAATTTCTAACTCACTGATACATTTTCATATGCTTACTCACGTTTATTGCCAGAATAATTCCTTATTTACTAAATTCATTTGTTTTAATTTTTAGTTATATTTTAGACATTCATAAAAGCAAATTCAATAAATATTAATAGGCAAAAAATGAAAAAAACTAGTATTGTTTGGCAATAATAAATAATGTAGTAGGTAGGAAATTCAAACTACCCCTTTAAAGAAAAAAATTAATAAAAAAAAACTCACCCTCATCCGCCTGGAGATTGTGCACAATTTCCCACGCTGTTGGTATATCCTTGTTGGTATCCGTTTCACCTTAATATAATTTAACTTTATGTAATATTTACTAGCCAAACTCACTATTACACTAATTTTAAGTTTTAAGTAGGTAGCAAATTTTTAATTTTAATTTTAAGTAGATAATTGAAATTTAAGGACTTTTAGATTTAAGTAGGCAACTGTAGGTAGCAAGCAAATTATGAGTTTTAACTTTTTTTTTTTTTTTCATTCGTTAGTCTATTTTTTTTTTTTTGGTTTTTTTTTTGTAACCTTTCTTTCACTTGCAGAACATAAGATTTTTTTTTTTTCTATTATGTTGTAGCGGACCAATATTCGTAGGTATTACCTCCGAAACCGTATAACTACCGGTGTCTCTGATCGCAGAAAAAAAAAATTGTTTTCGCGAGCCGCGCTGCCTCCGACACTGACCGCACTACCCAACTCACCTATGACCGCCGATTACCATATGTGTCGCGCTCTCCGATCGATGGATGACTGCGCCAAATGATAACTCGTGATAAAGATTGGGTCTATGTGTGGGAGTATGGGTGCGGTGGGAAGTCTCCAAAGGGTGTCGAGGAGCGTTTCCGATGCCCTTCGTTTGATACTCGGTGCAGTGGTAGCGGGTTTTATGTAATTTCGGAATGTGTTGCAGTGATCTTTTTTTTATCCTCTCTTTATTGCCGCCCTTGTCATATATTACCGCGATTGGGACAGGGGGGCGGATGGAATAAAAAAGGCACGTGTCCCCTCGATTGGGATTATGAAACGGGAAGCCTATTTAATTTAAGCATTGTTAAAATGGAGTTAGATTTCATTAAAAAAAAAAACAATGATTACCTGGTTTTTTGGAAAAAAAGGTACATAAGAAAATGGTGTCTCGATAGCGAGGTACTTTGGCCGATATTTTCCCGGGGACTTTGGTGATAATTTTGAGCTAATGGTTTTTTTCTTTTTTTTAAAAAAAAACTCAAATAAGGAAGGGTTTTGCCTACTAAAAAAAATTATTCTTTTAGTATAATTGAATTATGTCCTTGAAGACATATAATACGGACTTACAATATACGGTGCGAATAAATGAACGACAGCGAAATGTGCTTCGTGTAATGTTCACCCAGGAAAAGACCAATGTAACCAGAGAGGAAAATCAGGAAGTATTAAATCGATCTCTGCACCCACTCCCATACACTCACAGAAGAAATACTGGTTCCGTTTAGCAAAATGCCTGAACGCTTTCGAAATTAGCCATTCCGAATTCCGGATGGTTACAGGGTGTTAGGAATTTTATGCAATTTTAGTTATTTATTTATTTATTTATTTTTTTTTTTTTTTTTTTAACATTCGTAACAAACCTTCTTTGTTTTAAAAAATATTCAATTTTTGGTAAAAACAAAAAGGAAAACGAACTGAAACACAATTGTTAGACTGACTACCTAGAATTCATTACTTGTACTATTGTCGAATGTCTTTGGCATGGTATGTTCCCATAAGTTTGCCCTTTAGATCCTCTAGTTCATATAAGCATTTGCCTATCCTTTTCCTTACTCGACATTTAATGAATTTTGGTAGAAATTTAGAAGTTTTTGCCTGAGTAAATGAACTTTGTTCAAAATTCCGACGAAATACTTCCTGCCCTACTACAAACTGTATGTTCTTCGCTCGCATATTGTAAGTCTTTTCAGCCTTAATGTGTGCACCGTGCAGGTTTTGCTTTAAACGCTCTCGAATAATCTGCAATCGATCGGAGGATGGAATAGTGCGAACACCAGGGTCATTGAGAGAGTTTAGCCTTTTGAGTAATGAATACTCTTCTCCGTTCATAACCATATGTTGTCCAAATAACGCAAAATAGGGCGAGCAGTTGGTAGCAGAATGATAATCGCTCCTCAGTGTTGCACCTATTAGTGAAACGTATTTATCCCAATCTTCATGACTGTCTTTCACAAATACCCTAATCTTAGAAATAATCTCTCTGTTGACGCGTTCTGAGCAATTTGCTTGAGGGGAATAGAGACCAGTTTTAACATGCCTAACATTATATGCTTTCATCAATTTGGCGAACTCAACCGAAATAAATTGTCTCCCATTATCACTATGGATGTATTCAGGAGTTCCAAACTGATGAAAAACATCTTCTTCTAGGTACCTACAGATCGATTTCGAACAGGCTTTTCGTAGCGGTTTCAAGAAAACATATTTTGTGAAATGATCAATACAAATGAAAATAGTTGTATGGCCGAGCTTAGTGCGAGGGTAAGGCCCTAAAAGATCAATATAGAATCTTTGCATCGGTCTGTCAGTGATGATCTGCTGTCCCATTTTCGGTCGAAGTATGGTATTTACTGGCTTTATACCTTTGCAAACCTCACACGCACTGACAAAAGTTTTAATTTGCTTCACCATCCCTGGCCAATAATACTTCTGACGCACACGGTACAGTGTTTTACTAACGCCGCCATGGCAACCTTTTTCAGAGTTGTGCACATTTTCAATGGCTTGATTGGTTAACTCCTCGGGCAACCATAGTCTCCATAAGCTCTCTTCCTCTTCTGGTGATCCTGCTCGAAAATGCACGCGTTTATAAATGTACCCATCAGAAATACACACATCCGGAAGACTACTTTGATTTGATGTTATTTCCTGCCTAAGCTCTTCATAGCCTTTGGATGAAAAATATGGAGATTGCAAATCAATTTCTGTATGTTTCTCTAATGGCACTAGCTCACACATATCCATTCGGGAAAGTGCATCGGGTACTGTATTGAGACTTCCCTTCCGATGCTCAACAGTAAAATCGAAAGACTGGAGTTTCAAGCACCACCTTGCTAATCGGCCACTCAAGTCTTTTTGTGTCATCAGCCACTTAAGACTTGAGTGGTCGGTGACTATCTTAAAGGGGAGTCCGTCGATATAAGGTCGAAATTTATACACTGAGACAATGGCTGCTAGACACTCCTGTTCCGAGACAGTATAATTTTTCTGAGCGTTATTTAATTTTTGAGAAACATATGCAATCGGACGTTCGCGTCCCTCATCATCCACTTGATATAGCACTCCCCCCACTCCCGAACTTGACGCGTCGCACTGAACAACAAAAGGTCTTGAAAAATCTGGCTGAGCCAGAACAGGTGCTGTCGTCAGGGCGTCTTTCAATTTTTGAAAAGAGGCAGTTGCTTCCGGAGTTAAAATGAATGCTTTTGACTTTCGGAGACAATCTGTTAGGGGAGCTGCAAGATCCGCGAAATTTGGGATAAATTGTCGGTACCAGCCTGTCATGCCGATAAACCTACGAATCTGCCGAACACTTTTTGGAAGTGGAAATTCGGTTATCGCTTCCAGCTTAGCAGGATCGGTTTTCAGACAACCTTGGCCGACAATGTACCCCAAATACTTTATCTCGCGTTGGCAGAATTTACTTTTCTCCACATTTATGGTCAGTTTGGCTTCATACAGACATTTCGCAATTTCGGTCAATAGTATCATATGCTCTTCAAACGTCGCCGAACACACCAGTAGATCGTCCAAGTAGACAAAGACGTTCTCACGAAATCGAGACGGAATGACTCGATCCATGAGACGACTCATTCTTTGTGGCGCATTGCATAGCCCGAAAGGCATAACTGTAAATTCATACAGTGGCCTTCCAGGTACTGCAAACGCCGTCTTTTCTCTGGACTTCACTTCTAGCGGAATTTGCCAGTACGCATCTTTCAAATCAATTCCGCTGATGAAGTGCGTGTCCTTGAGCCTACTTAGTAATCCACCAATGTGAGGCAACGGATAAGCGTCTTTTTTCGTGACACTATTAACCTTACGAAAGTCTATACAAAGCCTCACCTTCCCAGGCTTTCGGACCAAAACAATCGGAGAGCTCCACGGGCTATTACTTTCGACAATAACTCCAAGAGATAGCATTCTATCAAGCTCAGCATATGCTTCTGTTTGCCGTGGTGGCGAAAGTGGAAAATGCTTTGTTTTAATTGGAACAGCCTCACCAGTGTCAATGAGGTGCTCCTCCATGTTTGTTTTTCCCAAACCTATTTTAGAAGACGACGGAAAAAGTTCAACAGTCTTATCCAAAGTGTACTTTTGAATCGGAGATAATTCATGAATATTACAGTTCGTTGAAATAGTTTCAAGTGCCGAAATCTCAGGTACTATTTTCGGAACAATATTGAAACTGTTCCAGAAATTAATGCCTAAATATACGCGCTGTTGTAGTGTAGGGACTACGTAAAAATCAATTGTTTTTGTGCAGTTGTTAAAATGCACGGGAATTTGGCAAAATCCATGAATAGCTTGCTTTGATCCATCAGCGGTACTTATGCTCGCATTCAGGGGCTTAATCGAAATGAAATTCCGTTTCAAAAAGTCTAGGCAATCTTTTCCCAGTACGCTAACTGACGCACCTGAGTCAAGTAAAGCGTAAACTTTCTCACTTCCAAGCGTAATATTTAAAAATGGCCTCATGTCACCGCAGTCATCAATGGAGGCTGACTCTAAAATTTTTCTATGAGACTTCCGACTTGCGTACCGATTCCTGCACTTTAATATTTGTTTGGATACTTTATTCTTGTCTGAAATACCAAAAATTCGGTTCCTTGTGTTTTGATAACGTTCAACTCTTTCGTGAAAAGATAGCTGCGAATAGTTGTTAGTTTGTACAGCAACGTCTACACTTGGAATTGATCGTTTTATTAGCGTTACATTTCTATTTGATGGTACTACTTCATTCTGAGTGGACAAGCTTGGATAAATTGTATTTGTATCTTCAGACGGTCTATGACTATCTGAAGATATTTGATAGGGTTCTATTGACTCGGGGGTTGGGTGATTGAACGAGAGTCCCCCACTGCCATCTCGCTCACATTCCTGTTTAACGAATGATTTTTCGGACACTTAGGTGTTGTCACATTTTGTTCGCCACAGCGATAACAGAAAAGTCTCCTTGATTCCGCTTGACATTCATAAAAAGAGTGACCAATTTGGTCACAGTTCCAACAAGTAAACTTAGAAGTATCAATTGGATGTCTTGCTTGATCAAATTTGGTTGAATAAGCGGCAACTTCTGGACTTTCGTTAGATTGCTCCGCCTCATAGAAAACGGTTCCTCCTATTTCATTGACCCCTCTTCTATAGCTTGAATATCGCTGAGACATTTGATGATTGAGAAATATCTCAGCTTGCCTCGCAACATCGCGTAAATGATCTAAACTGTTGACCTGATATGGAAATAAGAGAGGACCCAAGTTCTCCTTCGAATTTTTCTTAATCAACTCTATCATCTTCAACTCACTTAAGGGTTCTCTAAGACGAGCATTCATTCGTAGCAGATCTGTATAATAATCATCAAAATCTTCTTTGTGATTTTGACGACGTGAAAGCATTCTCAAAATCTTTTCATGATCATTTTCAAGCTTGCTAAACTCCTTGATTAAGGCGTTTTTCAGATTTTCATACGATGCACTAGGGTTTTGCTTCAAGAAAAACCAAAACCATGATTGAGCTTTGCCTTTAAGTAAGACATGAAAATTCGCTAAAACATGATCCCACCCACATTGAGCACGCTCCTTAAGGGTTTTAACCTTAAATAGGAAGTCATGCACATTATCTGAGCCATCGTAACAGATTTGCCATTTATCTACTTTGCAGAGTGAACTGTTTGATGCACCAGTGGACTGTGAAAAGTTGTTAACTTGTTGTTGCTGTTGTTGCGGTGCTTGTAAAAACTGATTGTGTGTCGAAAACGAGGCGTTATTTAAGAAATCTTCGAATTCCACCCTAGCGTTTGATGGACCGGGTATATTAGCACGCTCTTCATGTTGCCTCATATTTGGTGGATTTGCGTCTAATAAATCAAGTCTTCCAACTAATGTGTTTCTAATACCTCTCATTTCATTTATAAATACTTGCTGATTGGCTTCCATAATACGTTGAAATGCTAGTGATAATGATTCAATATCTCCTCTATATACCGGAGCAGAAGTCATAGTTTCCGTATTGTTGCCATTGGCATTGTTACTACTAGTACTTGGCATACTATTTTCGTCTGATTGTAAAGCTACAGCTGAAGGAACATTTTGGTCTTCGTTAGCACTCGGCTGACGGTTGGAATTATTCTCATTGGCAGGTAATGAGTTATCATTACTGGTGCCAGGAACGTTGCGATTAACGACGGGTACAACCGGAGTACGATTAACGATTGGTCTAGACTCAATTTGCCCCGAAATTGGGGTACGATTACGAGAACTAACAGAATGTCTATTTGAGTTCGAGGAAAAATTACCCCTGCCTCTATACCGAGTATTTGGCCTTCTGTTCCCTTCCATATCTAATTAAATGTAACTCTAATATGTATAATAAAAAAAATAGTTTGTAAATTCAAGCAAATTTGCTAATCCTCAAATTATCACCATATTTATATGGTAAAATTATATAAAAGTTTTCAATTTAAGAAAAAAAAAAAAAAAATCATAAGGTTTTGGGGTTTGTGTGGTTGTTAAAGGTATCGTTCAGGTTTTGCTATGTTTTTAATCATTTTTGATTGTATGTGAAAGAAGTGAAAATCGTATTGTTGGTATATGATCATTAACAGACGGACTAAAATCACGAACTATATCAATATTGTATTCGATGATGAAGAAGAATAAATAGTAGCAACGATTACCAGAATACTATGTATTAGTAATCGGACTATACTATTATGGTAAAAAAAAAATAAAGTAACCTACAGGACTCATATGCAACTACTGCCTCCTTCACTGGAAATCAAGTAGGACTCTATGAGTAAAAAAAAAAACACAGTTCAGCTCGAAATGAAATTGTAACAGTCGCTACGCGGATCAAACATTAAAATTTAAATACCGGGACTTACTGCGCAAAAGCATCAAACTAAAACTGCAAGGCTATAATAAGCCTGCATAAAAGAGTTCCTTATGAAGGGACCTCTTGAATGCCTACAAGTTGGGCGCCATTTCTTTGTTGCGACTTCTCCAATAAACCGGGAATTTCCTTGTTTGGATCTGCACTTGGCATGCTTGCATACGCGAGGCTAGGAACGTCGGATGGGAGTGGATCTTGATCCGCAAAGAACCCCGACACAACAAAAGAAAAATAAATATCTCATGCCAAGATTTTAAGTACTATGGAACGCGGACGGACACTACTATCTACAACGCCAGAATATAATTCGTGGGCAACCAGGTGATATGTTGCCAGAGTACATTTGACCCACCCCTTTGCACTGGAGGTGCACCATGACAGCTTCGGTACTCATGATCGGAAACTGCCCCTATTTCGAACGATTTCCCTTCACTTCACTTTTCGTCGATACCTTTAAATTCCCCACACATTACCCCAAGAAATTTCTAACTCACTGATACATTTTCATATGCTTACTCACGTTTATTGCCAGAATAATTCCTTATTTACTAAATTCATTTGTTTTAATTTTTAGTTATATTTTAGACATTCATAAAAGCAAATTCAATAAATATTAATAGGCAAAAAATGAAAAAAACTAGTATTGTTTGGCAATAATAAATAATGTAGTAGGTAGGAAATTCAAACTACCCCTTTAAAGAAAAAAATTAATAAAAAAAAACTCACCCTCATCCGCCTGGAGATTGTGCACAATTTCCCACGCTGTTGGTATATCCTTGTTGGTATCCGTTTCACCTTAATATAATTTAACTTTATGTAATATTTACTAGCCAAACTCACTATTACACTAATTTTAAGTTTTAAGTAGGTAGCAAATTTTTAATTTTAATTTTAAGTAGATAATTGAAATTTAAGGACTTTTAGATTTAAGTAGGCAACTGTAGGTAGCAAGCAAATTATGAGTTTTAACTTTTTTTTTTTTTTTTCATTCGTTAGTCTATTTTTTTTTTTTTGGTTTTTTTTTTGTAACCTTTCTTTCACTTGCAGAACATAAGATTTTTTTTTTTTCTATTATGTTGTAGCGGACCAATATTCGTAGGTATTACCTCCGAAACCGTATAACTACCGGTGTCTCTGATCGCAGAAAAAAAAAATTGTTTTCGCGAGCCGCGCTGCCTCCGACACTGACCGCACTACCCAACTCACCTATGACCGCCGATTACCATATGTGTCGCGCTCTCCGATCGATGGATGACTGCGCCAAATGATAACTCGTGATAAAGATTGGGTCTATGTGTGGGAGTATGGGTGCGGTGGGAAGTCTCCAAAGGGTGTCGAGGAGCGTTTCCGATGCCCTTCGTTTGATACTCGGTGCAGTGGTAGCGGGTTTTATGTAATTTCGGAATGTGTTGCAGTGATCTTTTTTTTATCCTCTCTTTATTGCCGCCCTTGTCATATATTACCGCGATTGGGACAGGGGGGCGGATGGAATAAAAAAGGCACGTGTCCCCTCGATTGGGATTATGAAACGGGAAGCCTATTTAATTTAAGCATTGTTAAAATGGAGTTAGATTTCATTAAAAAAAAAAACAATGATTACCTGGTTTTTTGGAAAAAAAGGTACATAAGAAAATGGTGTCTCGATAGCGAGGTACTTTGGCCGATATTTTCCCGGGGACTTTGGTGATAATTTTGAGCTAATGGTTTTTTTCTTTTTTTTAAAAAAAAACTCAAATAAGGAAGGGTTTTGCCTACTAAAAAAAATTATTCTTTTAGTATAATTGAATTATGTCCTTGAAGACATATAATACGGACTTACAATATACGGTGCGAATAAATGAACGACAGCGAAATGTGCTTCGTGTAATGTTCACCCAGGAAAAGACCAATGTAACCAGAGAGGAAAATCAGGAAGTATTAAATCGATCTCTGCACCCACTCCCATACACTCACAGAAGAAATACTGGTTCCGTTTAGCAAAATGCCTGAACGCTTTCGAAATTAGCCATTCCGAATTCCGGATGGTTACAGGGTGTTAGGAATTTTATGCAATTTTAGTTATTTATTTATTTATTTATTTTTTTTTTTTTTTTTTAACATTCGTAACACAGTTTTGTTGGAGCGCTCGTCAAACATGGTCACCAGCAAAGAGAAAATATGCCATATTTTACAGTTTTTCGTCGATAAAGGCGAAAACGCAAGCCATGTGGGTAAAAATGTTAATGGTGTTTATGGTCCTGATAATGTAACAGTTATAGGTTTAGGTGTCGTGGATTCAGTTCCGATAATTTCGATGTGAAAACCACACTCTGGAAGGCTAATTGTCGTAAATGTCAATAAAATCATGGAAATCTTCGAGTCTGACCATCATGTAAGCACTGTTTCGATTGCATACGAGCTAAATTCATAAAAAACCGATGGGGACAATTTGAATAAGGGTGTATACAAAAAGAAGCGCAATAAAGCCTTAAAATTTATGCAAAAATAATGAATTTCATTTTGTTACAGCTAATATTTTCAAACCAAAAAAATATAGAAGTCCGACAAACGGCGGATTTTTCTTTATTTTTTCAAATAAGTCTCATAAATAAAAAAAAAGAAATTACAACTCATTGACTCATCAACATCCAGCCCAAACCCTTTGCTCTGCAAAGCTGATTCCTTTTATACAAGGAATAAGGAATGATAATTTGAAAATCAACCCTTAAAGGAGTAAAAGGGGGATCAACGTTTTTATGGGCAAATTTTTATTTTTCATCCGATTGACTTCTAATTCGGTTGTGTACTCTATATAAGAAATAAAGGAAATATATTTATCCAATTTTGTAAATTTTGTTTTGGGGTAAGAGATATTGGCGATGACCCCTTTTTGGGGGACCTCTTCATAACGCACGAACCGTACGTGTCGTATCAATTTGAAAGTTTGTAATGCGTCCCAACCACTGTCGCCGTTGATTATATTATGCTTCATCCAATATCAAAGATATTCAAACGGAATTCTGCAAGAATGAGGCATACTGCTAGAAAGTACGGTGCACATCCTCTCGATCTCGCCGGTTACATAAATGTTGCGCAGTATAGAAAAATCTTGGCGGTGTGGAATGTAATTAAGGATTTGCTAGGTCAGAAATTTGTTTTCTCCCGTAGATAGTGGCTGACTCAGCTATATTATGATCTGTGTTGAGATGCCAGCACTTGACTTACAAATTGTCCACATAATCTTCTCCAATAGGGTGTTAAACATATTTTTCAGATATATTAACTAGGTAATCCTTAGGTACTTTCTTAGGTATGTTTACTACGCAATATATAAATATTAAAGAGGAAACTAACTGACTGTAAAGAATTTCTGTGTACCAAATCCTGATCCTGGGGGCTATGCGAGCAAAGCCACAGGCAATCCTAGTCAGTCCCCCAGGGATTTTTAAGTCCCTCACTATTGTAAAAGCATATGTACATATCGTATTACACCTGCAATGTCTGTCGATTGATGCTCTTTTCCAGATTCTTAAAATACGGTCTGAACTAACTCCAAACCTAAAGAAATGTTGTGAAAATTACAATTTTTTTTAATTAATCGTGAGTAGCTTCCAATCATTCTGATGGTAAATAAGGCGAAAGTGTCGATGTTTGATATATTTTTAAATTCAATAGACTGCCGAGGGATCGTTATAAGCAGCCCATTATACCATTTTCAATACACCCTCAACATTACGACACCGAATTTAAATTGTCCATCAACGAGAGCTATTCAGATTGGAAAGTCAGAAAAAAATAGTACGTATACGCCACCGTATTACAAAGTATTCTCATTTTTTTAGCGATATCCTACTTGACATACGTTTGTACAAATCTACGCCAGATATCCCATTTAATTGAAAGCGGTATTCGCTGTTTAAAACTTGGCCAACATTAAAACCCTCTTTTATAAGTTTCTCCATCTTCTCACACATTCAACTGCAGCGGCAGCCATCTTACAAACTATACAAGACATGCCATCACCACAACTCAAGCATCAATAATTTGCTCTCACTAATCTCATCCAACGGCAGCAAACTTTTTTTCATAAGAGATTTCTTATAACTAAGATTTTTAACTAACAACTAAAAAAAAGAAAAGAAAAAATTAAATCCACCCATTGTTGCCAGACTTCATAATGCTGTGTATCCGAGAATTTATGCAACTTTTAAGTTACGGAAAACTTGTGCCAAAGGAGCGCACTTATTTACCCTCTGAATTACTACAACTTCCACGTATGTGGCAAGCAGCTGGTGGTATACGAGTATGTTCTCTACTCCAGCGCATCCACATAAGCCAGCTACCACCTTATAGTTAAGTAATTAGAAATTTGTAAGCCTTGACGACTACAACGACCAATTTGGTGAAAAGTTAAGCATTCCACGTAGCTACATGCCGCAGATTGTTTAAGATCCAGACGAAGCGAAGAAAATGAACAAATTTACCGTAACAAAAGAAAA
The DNA here is from genome assembly GCA_955612985.1 of Cheilosia scutellata. NCBI lineage: Eukaryota > Metazoa > Arthropoda > Insecta > Diptera > Syrphidae > Cheilosia > Cheilosia scutellata. The sequence continues at coordinate 59,604,032 of OY015314.1, forward strand.
TCACAGCGAGGACGACTCTCTCTCTCCTTCTCTGAAGTAAGGTGAAAAATAATGAAAACTTTGTGTCGTTTATTTAGCTTCGTTCGTCCTAAATCCTTGCAGCATCGCATCGCTTGGTATTCTTTCGTCTTTTTTCTATTTAAGTTAGTGGGTATAGCTACAAGTTAAATATACGCAACATAATTGCTAACTAACAGTAAATATAATCAGGACCGAGCGTAAAGTTAAATAAGAAAAATGAATTCCTTTTATTTGTTCCTTTGTTTAATTTCTCCCACAGGGTAAAAGTCAAGTTTAAGGAGGGCTCCGATGGTAATCAATTTAATTGGGTCAAAGACTATATTGCCCGAGGGTGGGGGGAGGGGAGCAGGAATAATATAAGGGATTATTGCAAATGGTAGTCTGCCTTGGATCTCCCACAGGCAATTATGGGGGAATTTATTTAAGAGCGCTTTGGATAGTTTGTTGCCATTGAGATTCACAAGTGCTAAACAAAAGCGATTTGATTTAATTGAGAGTTAATTAGTGGTAGGCACTAGGGCACCGTTGGCAAAGTGAACTGAAATCGTGAAGTGGTTAACTTCTGTTAGGTGGTGGGATTACTGCACTTACTTTCAGCAGATTTTTTTTTTTAATTACTTTCCCAGGAATAGCGATTTAATTATGTTCAAACATGACTGAGGGTATTGATTGGTTCTGCACTTGAAGTGATGTTAATTGAAACCGTTGGCAAAAATATGTATATGCTAGGGGAGAGAGTTTCTTTGCTTCAAAAGGATTCAACAGTGGTATACGTGTTTTGAAGAAAATTTGGCTGGAGCGGATATTCTTAAATGAGAGATAAGTCGTTCAAGGATGCCGCCGGCGGCATCATTTAAATGATTGACATAATATCTGAAAAATGTAAGGCAAATGCGCAGGGGTAAATTTTATTCAACAGTTATTCCGAGTGAGAAAATTTCATTTAAAACAATTCCTCTGGCAAATTTACACGAAGAGGAATCTCCTATAAAAACGAGACCGACGAGTGAGATAACATTTCTTTAGAACTTTGGATAAAAATATACATTTGAGTGGGTGCAAGACTATACTCATTCAGCTCAACCAAATGATGCCAAACTAAGGGGAAATTGGGAAAGCTTCCTCAAGCATTTTTACTCACCCCGACCTTGCCAATTAATTAAGCTGGATTTAAAAAAAATGAATTTGCTAACTAGATAAATGGAAGTAATCCAATGTTCAGCGATACAGAGGAGTTGGAGACGTGAGCGGTCGAAAGAGTATTCAGTAGAGTTCCTAGCGGTCTCTTTGACCTAAAATTTGTTATCTTATCTTAAGATAGAAAAAAAAACATATACAACAACTCAAGGTAGACAATCGAATTAACTTCACGCAACTTTCTCGTTGGTAATTATTTTGTTGGGATAAATTGAATCCATGACCCATGTTCTCTAGGCATCTGTGAAATGAGATAGTTAATCAACATGGCTTTACGTTTCCCTCGATATGCCACAATTTGACCGGCATACTTACAACTTCTTAAATACCTACATGAGCATTTCGGCAATGATTCAAAATTGAGAAATTCGTTCAGCTGGCCATTCACATTGAGACGATCGTACGGACTATAAATAGATACCCTAAGCACACTTACTCTAATTTGCCAATCGCCTGATCGCCAATCTGCATTCGAAGGACACTTTAATGATACGATGGAGCCATTAAACTCCGTCTTTATCCGAGGCTACCATTTCTGAACGGATTTTAACCAATCTGGGATATTTTTTTTTAGCGATTTGATTGCCAACTAAGTGATTTCCAATATCATGTAAATCCTGTTCTTTATTGCCAACTTCCATTTGGTAATCCTCTGATGAGTGCTGAAAAATCATTATTTTTAAAATTTTTAAGTGTTGACTTTCAGGTCCTAGCTTTCGCAGTACCGCTTTAGTTTATGAGCCGCTGCAACGTATAACGTTTGTGCGGTCATAATTAAGACCGAACATCATAAAAAAAGAGCGAATAAAATGAGGCTGAGAACGCAGCCTTGAGGTACATCGAGAGGGGTTATTCCGAAATGAGCCGCGGATCGCTTTTCATGGCGGATTTGTATTTTTGTATTTCCAAAAGCGATTCGCTCCATTCAAGCGACAGGTGACGGATTGCTGGCGGATTTTTGCGTATAAAAAATAAACAAATTTCTTATAACGCGAAAGAACTGTCAAACTTTTGGAAAAATAAATTGGAAGTCAGAATAGAATAACTGGAAAGCGCTTGAAATATCAGTTCGCTTTTGAAAATAAGCAAAATCGTCGGTCGTAATTGAGAATCGTTTGCAATACAATCCACTAAGCATTTGGGAGTAACTGTAACCACACAGTATCTGTTTCAGAAAGGTTAGGCATCTAATTTCTGTTTTAAATATAAGCTGAGGTATCTATTACAAATCAGTTTATTATACATTTTAAGGAACTTTTTTGAAACTTTAACTTTAACTAAGTGAATTTCTGTTGACAGTGTCGACAACGAAGGTCTTCAGATCGGCAAACGCATAGAGCTTTTTTCCTTATTAAAAATAAGTTGGGCCCAAGGCTAAGATTTAGTCAACCAAATACCTAGTGAATCCAACGCGGAGAACGAAAGGCACTGAGCCTATTGTTACTTTCTAGTTTCCACCCAGCTTATTATGCAATCGTGTAGGATCTGACAACCAACTATTTTCAAGCGTTTGGTTTTTAAAATTGAAAAAAAAAAACAACGAAAATTTGCAAAATTAAGAGACATTTTTACTAGTGTCGATAAATCAATTCTTACCATTTACTTGTTGAATATTATTTCGTGTAAATGTTGACCACGACTACGACCCAAGTGGTTCATCCGGATTGTCCAATTTTGGCATACATTTTCCAACATATCGACTTGTATCTGACCAATAACACGAGTTATAATGTCTTCCATGGCGGCAATAGTTGCTTATACGTATAGACGAGAGACTTCACAAAATATCCACACAAATTAGTCCAGCGGCGTCAAGTCGCACGATCTAGGCGGCCAATTGACAGGTCCAAAACGTGAGATGAATTGCTCACCAAATTCGCCTCGCAATATGTCCATGGACTCGCGTGCTGTGTAGCATGTCGCACGCGCACCGTACTGTTGAAACCACATGTCGACCAAATCCAGCTCTTCCATTTTGGGTAAAAATAAAAGTCCGAAATCAGCGAACGATAGCGAGCGTCACATTGTCATCATCATCTTTGAAGAAATACGGTCCAATGATGCCAACGGTCCATAAACCACACCAAACGGTAGATTCTTGTGGATGCATTGGCAGTTATGCAATGCTTCTAGTTGCTCAGCAGACCATATACGGAAATTTTGATAATTAACGATTACGATAACCATAAAATGGACGAATTGCTCTAAACACATTTTTTACTGAGCACGATTTTTGGTAATAAGATTCAATAATTTGCAAATGTTGTTCGGACGTAAGTCTATCCATCGTGATAAGGCAATTCTAACTGAACATTTTTTATTTTGACACGTGTTACGAATCACGCGTGAACTGTCAAAATAATCAGGCTGAAAAACTAAACAGCAAAAAAATCAATTTAATTAAAGACCTTCATACAAATTTCTCAAAGGAACTCCAGAAAATATTCAGTATAGCTACTCTATTTTTCTACAATATGTCCAGTCCAGAAGCCTCGCTATATTCTTCACATTTCGTACAGCGGTATCCAGTTGGAACTAATGTCGTTTGCGGTTGGTCGTCCAGAACCGTCTGGAAAAACTCTCCGCGATTCTGAATTCAAATCCAGAAGCAAATTTCTCTTCTTTTCAGGAGAAGAACTGTCAGTTGAGTGCCAATCGAACGGATTGCTTCCAGATGGTTCTGGACGACCAATCGAAAACGAGATAAAAGTCTGTTGAAGTTTGAAGTTAGTGATTCTACGCCGATCGCTGATCGCTGTATGGGTACGGCTTTAATTGATCGAATATTATGCGCTTGCATTTATGGGAATGACCAATGACGTATGTCAAACAATGAATGAATGTCATTAATGGAATACACAAGGTTAATGCCGCATCTTTCGGAAGGTTGAAGATGGTCTCTATGAGAATGGGCGGACAGTATCAATCACAATCTGGTTGCAACATATAACTGCTAATAATGATTGATCCGTCCCTAGCCGGGCGTACAGTGTCAGTTTCTAGAACATAAAGTGCTTCTGTGACAAGTTGTGTAAACTGATGTGACTGTGTAACAACGCAAATGAAAACGCAATTGTCGCAGCCCAATAATTAGTCCATTAACTGTATGTCGACATTTCCGAGCTCATTACAAAACCAATGGCAGGTGTAAAATGTGTCCGTTTGAGGACGACAGGAAATCCGTCACTAAATCAAAGTGCTTTTCTAAAGCATCACCCTGCAAATAGTCAATACAAGTATCTTCTATCACGGTGATGTGTCTATTCGCTTTTCTATATCAACGTCCATCGCAATCACTATGTGTATACCTACGTAAACTGATAGACACACACAGCCAAATTCAAACCCTTTCGTGGATTATACGCCAATCACTGTCATTCATTTCTCCATCACAGCATCAAAGCCAGGTTACCGATACGATTCCAGGGACTGCGTATACAAAAATATTTTCAGTAACAAATAGGTTTCATTACCTACCGTCGTCGCGTCGCTGTGGCTACCAAATGACAGCATTGTTGGCATTCTTTCTAATTAGAGTGAGTCTCCTCGAAATGCACGAGAAAAGGTATTTCGTAACTCGAGCTTACCTTACTGTTCTTCATTAGAATGACATAAATGAACTCACATTTCGTCCTTTCTTTTTATCAATTGAATAATTTCCGTAATTAAAAGCAGAAGTCAAAGGCAAAGAAAAAGTACACACGTTTCGAAATTTGTTTTTTTTTTGTAATTTCATTTCATTTTATTATATAATTTAATAAATTTTTATTTTAACCTAATTTTTGTTTTATATTGTTTTCTCGACTCTTACAAAGTATTCACATACATTTATATTATATAATATACTATTAAAAACAAATTGCCACTCTTTTTCCTTAAAGAAAAAGAAAAGCAAATATATTACTTAAATATTCTTTATACATAGTGAAATTGTTTATACAAATATGTTTTTGTTTTTTTTTTTTTAAACAGTTATATAGATATGGGGTATTCTTTTGTACAATTACTGATGTGTATTGACCAATTTCCATACATGTTCTCTTTGGCATATCTTACTATAAAAAATGTTTCAATAATATATATATATATATTTTTTTTTTTTTAATTTATAGCATTCTTTTATATAATTTCCATTTTTTTTACTTCAACCTTTTCGATTTCAAGTGACAAGTTATTTATTTTTGTATGTTTGTTTTGCATATTCAAGCGACATAGTTTGGGGATTAGAGTTTAGTTGTAGCATTCAATTTATATATAATGTATGTATATATTTAATTAATCTATTTATTTGTCTGGAGATCTTACAAACTGTCTTATAAGCTAATTAATACCCATAACAATCATATGTATTGACTTAAATTAAAATAATAAAACACCTACATTGCTATGACTATGAAATTGTTTCTTTTTTTAAAATAATGAGTACCCTGCGAAATATATAATTTTAAATTAAAAGGATAACTGGGGATGCAGAAAATATTAGTTTGGGTAAGCGATGTAGTCTTAAATGGGCTAATAATGGTTGCGAGAAGATGGAAATTTGAATTGTTTTATTTCAGTCACAGCCATAAATAATGTTGTGTGAATTGATCGACTTTTCTTTAAACAAATATACGACCAAATTGAAACTTGCGAATTGGCGCCCAACGGTGGACTAGTGAGAAAATTATGAATATTCTCATGATTTCAAAAACAAAGAGCGGCGAAACTTGAACTTGAACTGAATAAAAATTGTGTACATTTTTGTAGTCTAAGTGTATTAAATTGCGATAATTTTTTCTTTGTCGACGAATGTAATGGATAGCTTTTTTAGGAACGGTCAGTGGAAGCTGTGCTATTCCTAGAAGAGCGTTTTATCTTCAAGGCAACCCACTTGATTTCAACTACAGCACGGTATTTACCTAACAATTAGGGACTAAAAGAAAGTGTTTCGGAACTAACGCTTAAGAAGTGTGGTTTTATTAGTTTTGAAATTTCCATTTAGGGGAATAACGGCGGCGCCCAACGATGGACAACAAATTGCCAAATTCAAAAGCAAAAGGTTAGAAAAATCATAGTGAAATAATTGCTTCTAGGTAAAATTACGCAGACAATGTTTTTTTTTCTACAGCTGATATAACATTACGCCGGAAAGAGCATTCTAGGAGCAATGGTGTGAATTAATCGAGTCAAATTCTGGAAGGACCAAAATATAACACGTTATTAATGCAGAATTCGCCGAAAAAAATAAAAACCCTGACAAACGAATGTTGTTTTAATAGGGAACTGTGTCTCTATATCCTTTTTGGATGTAATTGTTGATGATAAACTTACGCACAAAACAGACCATCAATACGATACAGCTGCGTATTATTCAATTGATGCTTGTTTAGAATAACATACATGGGTTTCTGTAAGCTGGCTTTAGGCAACAATTTAGTGCACAAATAAATCTACTGCATGTATCCTTTTGCGAACGAATTTTATGACTAACCATCGCCAAACAAAAATTAAATGAAAAAGGAATAAATATGTTTATAATCTGATGGAAAATTCAATTTTGCAAAGTCGGGATAACTGGCGCCCAATGCTAGATCGGTAGGGAAAATTGTGTTCCTTCATTTTGCCTTTATCGGATCAGTTGTCAAAGCACTGTTAAATTTTCATAGGTAAAAAGCTATCGGAAATAGTGTTACAGCGACATTCATTCTGACAAATCTTCGAAGCTAGAGATATATCACTTCTGTAGGGAAATTTATGGAGAAATGACTTCCAGAATTGAAATGTTCAATTTATTCCTTAAAAGTGTTTGTTGATGTTGTTTAAAATTATTTAATTTTGAAAACTTTATCCTAATACGTTCATTTTAAAAGTTTCCACATACCTTGAGGAAGTCTAGCTTTATATAAGTTCTTTCAAAACTTGACATTTTTGTGTGCTTTTGCAATGATACAAAATATTTACGCCCAGAGCATGTAAACATGTTACCTTGTAAGTATATGAAGTAGGTATTGACTAAAACCCCTAAATGGCGCACAACGTGAGACCCAAAATCTTATAACTACTTTGTCAGACGAAAATAGAAAAGACAGGTAACAGAATAATATAGCTCAGCTTCAAACTTGTAAAACTTTGTTTTTTCTTTTGACAAATTTATTTAAAAATGGACGGATGACAAACAATAACTTCGCTCTAAAAGTGCTACATAGTATATAGATTTTAAGTTTCACTCATCAAGCGAAAGCATTAGAAAGCCCTCGATGCCCAGATAAAAATTTAATTTTATTACACAACCTTTTCAGACTATCAGTCATGCAAGCTCTTAACTGGCGCCCACTTAAACGTCAAAAAATAAAAATAAACATTTCTGCATCCACCAGTAAAATAAACTGTAATAACATCATTCAAGTCTACCAACATTCAACCGCAAAAACCACCCATTCACTCGTCAATCATTCAATAAATTCTAAACAGGATAATATTAGTAGGTATCGTTATACGTTTTGTGTACAATATTTTGATTAATAAAAATAAAATTATAATTATATAAATAAATTTTAAATAAATTACTAACGGTACTTAAAACATTCTATTCTATAACTTAACCATTTATGCATATAGGAAAATTCAATTCATTTCATGATCATTTGACAAAAGTCTATTTACAAGGAATATTATGTTTGTGTGTTTATGTGGTATTGAGTGTATGTGCTGTATGTTCGTTTGTGTGTGTTTGTGTTGTGTGCGTGTTTTTATACTAAAAAACTATAATAACTACACTGCACTTCAAACTACAGATGCGATGGTTGTGGTGGTTCTTACTTTAGTAAGTTCAGCATTATCAACTACTGCTGGCTGGGGTGTTTTCAATGAAACCCCCTTACCACTAACTATTGTCAACGAATTATCACCGCCATTGGTGCGACTCGTCGATGCTGTCACCAATTTGTCAGTACTTTTATGATGAACTTCACTCGGTCGGACGGTATCAACGGTGCAACTCTGACGTTTCGTAATTAACATTTGACTTGATTTAACGGCAATCCATTCATTGCGGGAAGCGTCAAACCATGTCAAACCCAAATTATATCTTCCATTCAAATTGGCATGCTGACAATGCGAGAACCACCACCCACCCTCATAGTTAGCAGCACAGTGTGTATTCGAAATGTCACGATCTACATCGATTGCCGAGAATTGCATTTCATTCTGATAGTCGAGCGCATCCGAGGCGTTACCACTGTAACCGCTGATGTGTAGCCGGTAGCCATCATCTCGTGACGAGATGTAGAAATTCTTATACTCTGCATACCACGTGTTATCATAGATATCTTGCATAACGATTTTCAATTCGGTACAGTTGTCAGCGGTCAAATGGTGTAGCATTTCGTTTCCAATCCAATATTCGGCGGCTGGTGCACCAAAGCCACTGGCGTACGCCTCCCAGGAACGATTGAAGTCGACACTGCCATCAAAGCGCCGCTGTATTGTTGTCCAACCATCACCGTTGCAATGGGCCATAGTGGGCTTGTGTTGGCCAGCAGGCGCAATCAAATACAGACCCGGCGAGCCAGCGGCCTCCACCTGACTGCAGTCGTTAGGCAATTTGTTGATTATCGATTCGTATTGCAATTCAACGGATTCCAATTTCTCGACCAGATTCTGTGCGGCCATTTCAATATTCTCAACTGAGTGCTTTCGTTTGACGTCTGCTGCTGCTGCTGCTGGTTTTTTGCTGACTTTATTGACACTGTCGTCGTTTTCGGTCTCCTCGTTGTCGGCCATCATGTGACTAGCATCGGCCTTGTTCATTTTCTGTAGATTCAAAGCGAGCATTGCCTTTCTTTTAGCCTCCATTTCCATCTGCCAAAAGAGAGAACAAAAAAATTGTTTTCATTCATTAGAATTCAATTCAGTCGATTTATTTTCGTAAAAAAAAAAAAACACACAAAATGGAATACAAAAATAATGGCAAACAAAATTCTATTCCTAGTGGAGGTGCCCGCATGCTTGCACTCCTCCTTGATTTGTCAGGGGACTACAGACGCGGGACCCTACCCTGGGACATTTCAATAATTTATTATTTGTGCAGGCGGGGCAAAGGAGCACAGCAACAAAAGTTCCGCTTAATTGTTAACAAAAAGGAGGTAAACAAAGTATTTTTTTTTTCGCTGTCTCATCGATGAATTTTTAATATGATGATGGAGCGGGTCTCCAAGCGTTTTTTTTTTTTTTTGTTTCAAAAAAATGTGTAGATACTATATTGCAGAGAAGATAGCGTACTATACTTCATGAAAAACGTGACCGGCGAGTTTTTGGCCCGTTGACATGTTTCTCGCATCACAAGAGTTCGAGGAAGGACTACACAAATTTCGTTCGTCTAAATCGATTTTTTAACCCCTTCGCCTAGGGAGAGAGTACTGACAAAGGCGAGCATTTTGCACCGATTGGGTAATATTGAATAAAATTTGGATACAAAAGCCTCGGGACTTGATTGGAATTTGTTTGAGGGATTTGATTAGACTGTGAGAATGGGTTAGTTGGCGGATACATGTCCTTCGTTTGGATTTCCAATTCGACCCTTGCAATAAAAATACAAAAAAAAAAAAGATATTATTATGGTGGACGATGAGTAAACGAATTTCCACGGAGTTTCTATTTTGTATTTCGCGATTGGCAATATATGCGTTTAAATTAATATCGAAACTAGGAATATATTTTATGGCGACCTCTCGTTGGGCGCCATTTTAGTCAGAACCATTAGTATATTTTTCTGGGAGTGGATTTTAAAAGTTTTCGACGATTTATTAGAATGCAAACAGCAAATGGAAAAATTATCATTTCATTGGGCGATATTTTCAAAATAAAACTCAAACTTACTGGAAATATTTGTTTATTTTGCCTACCTATAGCCTACGGGGCTTGTGTCAGATACTTCGCTGAAGTTTTTTTAGAGGCAATTTAATAAATTATCTTCCTTACACCTACAGTTAACAAATATTCAATTGAATTGATTGAATATAATATATGCACAGACATTATGTCAAGTGATATTTTTATAGAACTTAACAAAAGAAAATCAAAAAGGAAAGGTGCCTGTGCTGCCACTTCGCTGATCCACGGAGACATATTTCAAGAGAGAATTGTTCAAATATTTGGGATCTATGATAAAAGGCGATGGCAGTTCTACATGGCAGAAGTTGACATTGTCATGTCCAAGGCAGGGGTGTGATTCTGTAAAAAACGAAACGAAAACCGCTTTCGTTTTCACTAAACCTGTCTCTATCATACCTGTGGCAATAGACAGAGACTGCTATTGTCGAAACGAAAACGTTCGATCGTTTTCGTCTTACATAATCTGGCCCCAGATATCCAACGAACCCCGATAAATTTTCTTTGAAATCCAATAAGGCGTTACTTCACGGAGTCTTCTCTGAATAGCTGACAATCGATGGGTCCGTTCGCAGAAATTAAAGACAGACTTTCCTCTAGGCATAATTTGCATGCACGGTCTAAAGCTAACTTTAGGCGAAATATACAAAATACTGCCCATATTTATAATAGTGATTGACAGCGAGCAAAAATGGAACTATACGCATACATAAACCTAACTGTATGTAAGTGGGGCTATCGTTGGGCGCCAATTATTAGTAACACCACAAAATGCTTGACTACGAGTTGAAAATATGAACTGCATCGGTAGGTACTACTCGAAGTTTGTGGCAATGTTTGTTTCAATTGTTCTCTGGAACTCGAAATTTCATAATCTTATTGTAACATACTGTCCCATGCCTGCTCTATTCTGTGTATACCGAAAAATAACCAATTTATTTTCTATTTATTATTTATTTGAAGTTTTGACACTACTGTTGCCAGAATACTACACTTATTGACATTCACTTTTGCGCGATAGTAGTTCGGTGTAGCGTTGTAAATACTGAAAGGGCACCAAAGTTAAAACTGATCAACGACATCATAACGCATGCATTCTTCCAGAGTCTCACCCTACGGTCGCGAGTTAAATCTGAGATAGGCTTTTCGACTTGCTATCATTGATAGCTTTCAAAAACGGGATAGAAAATACACTAAAGTAGGAAGCGAGAATTAACACTTTAATTCGAATAAATAAATAAATAGTTGGTGCAACAGGTACATACAGACACCCTGAAGTCTGTTTCTAACAACCTTTCGTTTGTGAGAGTTTTTATGACGAGTCTGAGCGTCTGAATTCAGAAGCTTTTCTTCAGTTATACCCTCGAGTTTGTCAGATAGGAAGTAGGGCAGTAGAAAGTCCTTATGTTGTGATTTTCGCTTTTCCGGGGAGACCCCTCGCACTTACGCTTTATTTAAAAATTGGGTTTTAACCGGGCGCCAGTTAGTTGATAAATTCTATGAATTGAAAGAAAATGTATGGCAAAACCCCAGTCTTAAAAAATATTCAAGATTGAATGAAAATTTCGACCGGACTTACATTATATGCTTCGTATCCCCAATTTAGTTTGGAAAATCTTTGGACAGGGGCACTCAACTCTTTCGGAGTTAGGACTTACGTTGGCCGTCAATATCGAAAGCTCAGTATCTACCTACACATTTTCGACTTCTAAAAATAACGAAATACTCGCCTTCTATGCTAAATACTCTCCGACTAAACGTAAATGACAAAAGAATGCTTTCAGTCGTTAGCAGCACGAGTTGCATCTTCTAGTAAACCATTACTACTCAAACACAGATTCATATGAAAAACAAAGGTACCTAAGAGCGGATTATGACATTTTCCACTCATGGCCGCAGACAATACTCTATCTCTCAACGCACCGCACCAAGTGTTTACTGTTTTGCAATCTGAAAAGCAGCATTCCATCCAGCTTTCAGGAATTAAATACTCAAAACGAAAAAGAATTCTGAATGCAACCATTGATTCGAAAATAATCCTTCCTCTCTGCGTACCAGTTATGATTACTTTCTGTTGAAAATCTATGCTTGGTTTGGTTATGTGTAAGCAAGCACACATCGCTGTATAGACATCAAGGACGTCAGTTCCTTTCTCCCATTTTTATTTTTCGTTTGTATCTGACGAAATAATAGTCTTAAAAAGAAGAAGTAAACTTTTGCATCGTTTCTTTTTTTAAATGAATTGTCTACCAAAAGCGAGCCCACATAAAAAAATACATATAAAACAGAAACTTGCTCAACCACTGTGCAACTGCACTTAACATTCCGGAAGCATGTGGAGGACACATAAAAACGAGAAAACTTGTCCGAATACGTTATACATTTTTCTTTTTGCCTTGAAAATCTCAACGCCAACCACAATCATGCAGTCATGCATCAAGATTTCTTCTAATCCTTTGCCGTTCTGAATTTATCCTCTCTGTGCTTTGTGTACGGAAGAGACGACATTTTTCGTATTCATAGGGGTCTATCACTATACCAGACCACCGCCACCGCGCACCAACAAAACCAAAGGAATAACCAAACAAAGCCTAAAGCTCGGATGTGGGTGAACATTAGTTTTTGATTCGAATAAAAAAATTCATTCAATGTCAATGTCTGTGTGAAATTCACTTACCTTCTCGATTCGTCGATGGACAATTGATTTCTGAACCTCGTTTACGTTCTGCAGACGTTCCACGTCTTTCCGCAAGGTGTCAACCTGAATTTGCATATCCTTGATGGTGTCACGTTCCTCTTGCAATGCACTAACACTAACGGCCATCGCCTGAACACTGCGTGCCACATTTTGGCCCTCCTCACGAACCAAATTCTGTTCCGAGTTCATTTGCGCTGTGGTGAATTCCAATTTGGAGATTTCGCGTCGTACATCCGGCATGGTTTTGTCCATTTTATTGTGAATGCCTTCGACATCTTCCAAAAGTTCCAGCATCGAGCTGTGCAATTTATCGAGACTGGCAATCTGGCGACTGAGATTGAAATTGGCGCCAGCGATACGATGCTGTTCGATTTCTAAATTACGTACACGTTCGCCGATCCGATGGTATTGCAATTCGTTTAGTTGGCGTTTTACATCGCGTTGTGCCAGCTCTAAGTCGTGCAATTGCTGACGATGAATACGATGATGGCGACGTTTGTGATCTGCTTCCGAGTCCAAATTCAGTTGGATGCTGTTTGTTGTCTAAAAGGAGAAAAAAAAAATTCAAAGAAAACAATAAGTTTAATTGGAATTGAAATTGTGCTTCGACAAGTGGAATTACTGTACTTAATTGAATGGGAAGTGTGGAGAATTAGAGTGTGCGAGTGCGATTTGAAGTGGCGTTTAATGAGTGGAGGAAAGACAAATCACTTGAATTGGGATTTTCCGGAAAGTACATTTGTTACATCGGCTGAATACCCCATGGGTATGGGTAGAATGTAGATTAATTGCTTGTGGGAGGTGGGTCCTGCGTTGGGCGCCATTTCATTTCGAAAACGCATGCAAGTTAAAGTAGAAAGTGCCAGTAAATTGTATAACCCTGTGGGGAGGTAGACACAAACTTAAACCGATGCCCATCTGAGCAATGTTTTGGATGACCAGCAATTTGAAAGCCATTTCACTGATTTCTACGATAGAATAAATTGGCATAAGTAATTGACGTTTAATCAAAATTGAATAGAAATTGCTCATCAAAATAACCCACAGAAGACTCAGCGTTGGGCGCCAAAAGTTGAGAGTGCTAAAGTGAACAAACACTAAAAAAAGAAAACTGCAATTCTAGCATCAACATTTTTAGCGGACTTTTTATTGAGATTCTTTAGTTCTAAGAATTTAAAGTACTCAATAGCGAAAACCCATTCAAAATGAGCGCGACTAAAAAAATAAATATCGAAACCAAAATTGAACAATTTTGTGTCATTTTTAGTTCACTCACAGTTTATGTGTCAATTTTTTTGTAATTTTAATTTTATTTTATTGTGAGTTTTCGATGAAGTAAAGAAGTCCTGACCCTTCCTGATCTTTAAATACCACCGCAAAATACATTAAACTCAATTTTCACTCAGTGCCTAGACCAAGCTACACTTTGTTCTTTTAGTTGTAAGACTTCAAACTTCAGACATGCTTTTAACAATTAACTTTTAACAATTTTTATAAAAGACTATCTACATAAAAAAGTTGTGGAAATTCTCAGAAGAATTTCGGACAGATACAGAACCATGTAGAGTGGATCCATGACATGAGTGACCAACTGGGTCACTGTTGGGCGCCATTTATAATTACACCTCAATGCCGTAGCTTCCCAAAAGCCATACTATGTATTAAAATTTAAACTGAACTATTTGTTAGAAGTTTTATGCTTTTTACATGTGGGAACCAACTTTGGACAGACAACATTTTTAAATAAAATTCTAAAAAACATTCTATGAAAGACATTGAGATTTATAAAAATTTGAAATTGTCTGCTATTTATGGCTGACGGTTTCGAACTAAAATATCGCAGTTCTATATGTTATAACTGGAACACTCTAGTTCAAAATATGGTTTTTTGGTTCGTTTCTATATGAACAGGTTCATCTCACATTGGGCGCCATTTTTGTAAACACATTCTCTAGGAAAGAAAATGGGCTAGTACTTTGGCAAATTTGTGTACAATAAAAAATGTAATTTCATTTTGGAATGCTTGAGTAAACAAATGTACAATGAATCGACTGTGAATAGATTAGATGCACTGTTGGAGGCCATTTATAGTTATGGACTTTAAATTACAATATCGTAGCTATAGTAAATAAAAACATACTCTAAGTCTGTTACTTATTTATCAAATCTCATAAAAATTATATCTACTTGGACGACATGTTCTTAAAAACATAAACCCATTTTTTGTTGGATTTTTTTTAAATGTTCTTCCACTTGGGCGCCAGTTATGGCTTCGAACTAAAATGTCACACTTTTCATCATTCCGAAGGGACACATTTTCTAAACAACGAAGTGCCACACACTAAATTGAATTAAGTGCCAACAACTTTAATAGTTTCAGTTTTCACTCACTAGTTCCAAACTTAAATGTCAGAGCTATACGTATACCTCAACACATACTCTAATTAGTATGCTTCACGTAAGCCACTCTACACCGACTTCAAAATATACAAAACCTCATTAAAAAAGAAAATGAAAACCACATTACTGCAACCATTTTGAACACATTCTCGTTGCACTTAGAACTATCACCGGTTTAATGCACTTCAGATTAAGATGATATAATGCACCGGCACTCCATACGAGTATACGAGCAAGTCGGAGGGTGGCCGGCGTTTTCATTTCGCATACAACAACACATCACCACGAAACATCTATTTCATAGGTAGGGATATTTTGCAAAAATCATTCTTTATGCGAAAATGCCTCCCCGCAAGTGCAGTGTGTATGCACCGCTATATATATTTAAACTCTTCAAAACTCAACTGCACTCTCTCTACACACAATGGCTGCCAGTCTGCGAACTTAAGTCCGCATTTTGCTGCTTGGATGTACTCCTGTTGGAGTAGCTGTAGCAAATCTCTTCATTCGCCCTTCCTTACTGCTTTTATTGAAATTAATTTCGTTTCTATGTACATATTCCTTAACTTTTTTGTTCAGTTCATTTTCCCCCCATTCTATTGCAAGGATTAAATGCATAATCAGATAGAACACCCCAGATGGCTATGCACATAAAATCAGATATATCAGCAGGTCCTTCTCTGAAGGCAAGACCTCAATTCAATAGAAATCATTTTTTTTACTGGATGATTACAGCTGAATACTGATTCGAAAGGAGTTAAATTTCCTCAATGTGTGTTCCTTTAAATTTAAAAACCAGCCCGAAATGCAGTCGCGAAGCTACATGGCATGGATGTGGAATCTGTCAGAGATACCTTGTGTGTGTTTGTGTTAAAACCAGAATGTGTAGATACTTTTTGATATTTTTTTTTCCTGCCAAACGATAGCGTACGAAATCTAACATATGTGCGCGCTTACACAATGCAGCAGAAGCATCTCATGAACACAGATTTAATTAATTAACTCGACAAAGTTATCTCGAGCGCAAGGGTAAACTCTTTTTGGCTGTTAACGCAAGTTCTTTGGAAAATCTTTCATAACAACGTGAGGGAACCTAATTATAAGAGTGTTTACTTTGAAGTTTTCGAAAAGTGGCTCGATAAATCACGGAGGAACCTTGACGAAAACTACGATAGCTGGCATGAAAAATTGCAGGCTTAATTGAAATCATCTTGGTGATTATTTATGAGGGAAACTGAAATTAGCGATACGTTCCAGGCAATTATAATAATTTTCTTAAATTGTTTCAGTTCGGTCTACCGTTGATCCGTCAATCGGATACGTTCCAGGCAATTATAATAATTTTCTTTAACTGTTTTAGTTCGGTCCACCGTTGGGCGCCAATCGGAAACGATTACAATTTTTATGTATTTTTTGTAATTCAATTGATAAAGTTGTTCTTTTACATTTGAATGGGCTTCAGTTTAAGGCTCAGAATTCTGCTAAATGCTCCCTAAATTTATAATAGAGGATATATGGAACACTCAAACGTATGTTTTTGGCAAAAACTTCTTGTAACATCAGATAATGTCAGCTATACGCTATACCAGACCTTCAGTACCCTATTTTTAGTCCATTCTACAACAACTATGTATCTATACATAAGTCAATGCCCAGTTATCATAGCACCATTAAATTACTTCAACCAGAGGTCAAAATATTTCAAAAACTCTCCTCCTCCCAGCATTCTTCTGACTATTCTGAATCAGAAATTTTGCATTCCTAAGCATTCCAACGCGTATAGTAGCTACAATGAATGCATCCTTGCGGGGGGTATCTCAAAAGACAATTGTTCCTTTTAAATTATGCGAAAACTTTTCCCATGAACAAACAAAAAAAGTAAACAAAAAATTCTTCTCAATTGAAAAAATAATTATAAAACGGTCCATGCAAAAATGCAAACTTTTTCAATATGAAAAAAAACCAAGTCTGGCCAAAGGTTTTGTGTGACAATAAAAATTTTCCCAGATAATAGAATCCTCGCAGCTTAAACAGATGAGACATAACTGACATCATGAACGCGCGACTATCTCACCAAAGAAGCGAAACTGCAAAAGTGCAGCACAAAAAAAAATGAAAAAAAAAAAAACAAATTCCACGCTCAAGTAAAAACAGCACAAAATTGTAATTTGATAAAGTCAAATGCGAGGACGAAACTCAGCAAAGAAATTGCTGTAAGAAAGTTGATATCAAGAAGCAAAAAAAAAAAAAAAAAATGGGGAAAAATAACATGAAAGGATACTGTAAAAGTAGCTACAAAATACCGAAGGAATAACTTTGAATTTAGCCTCTTGGCGATATCAATATTCATACCCTTATAGTCCTTACCCGTTGTAGTAGGTATATTATGAGTTTTAAAAGTTTTGAAACTTAATACATCGTAAGAACTCAAAGGTCGGGTCAGAAAAGAGCTTAGTACCTATAAAACAACAAGGAGTATATCATAATGAATTTTTTTTTCATTAGTCGATGATGATGACTTTCTCGTTCGCCTTCGCCTTTCTTCAAACGTACGTCCAACCGACAAGGATTTATTGAAAGAAAAGAATGCAACCTCCCTTTCTCTCTATATTGGGCGGTGAAGGTGAAGGGGAAGCTTTTTTTTCCTTGCCACTTGACAGTGATTTAATTAATTGCTCAATGAGTTTTAAGAAAAGGCCATGTGGTCTTATCACATATCTATATCTCTTTCTCCACGACGCCGCCGACGCCAATGTGCTGACAGAAGAGAACAAAAAATTAAAAACATAAGGACCACATTCGAGGTGAAAAAAGGGTTAACTCAGGAGCAAACAACAAAAAAAAAAGAGAGCGAATAGCGTTAATTAAATATTCGAACAATTTCTAAAAACCCCTTGGCTCCAGAGCGTTTGCAAGTGACAGCGGCGGATTCAATTTCATTAAATATACTTTACCAACACGAAACAGCAGAAAAGGTTCTGTTTTTCCATAGCTACCTAAACCTAGCGTTATGCACGTGGGAGACGCCTACGAAACTGTATGATTGTCTGTTACTTTTTGTGGGTAAAATATTCTTAGAATTTACCATTTAGAAAAACTTTCGGAGATTTAAATTAATTTGAAATGAAATTGTTTTGCATTCCCTTAGCCCCTTGGCGTTTATCTGGCGCACCTGTTAAAATAACACCCAAATGTATACATTTTATTTTACCTAGTTTGCAGGCTATGTTTGTGTGTCCTTTTCTGGGAAATTTTAGATCGCCAATGAACAAACTTTGAATGATTTACTTTGGACCAGTTGATATTTAACTTGACAGTACTACAGCAAGTACACAAACCATTAATGTGGGCAACTTTAGGTACACTGTGAAGTGTTGGCAAAGGAACACTCTGATCACATTATGACTTCAATAACTTTTGCAGTTGTCATAGGACCGTTTTCTTATACAAAAGTCTTTTTAGCTTTTTAATAGTTCTTTTAAACAAAGTAAAATTCAATACTGTAACTTAAATTAATTTAAGTGTTTCAATAAGTTAATTTAATTTTTTTTTTTAGTTTATTCTAAAAATTAAAACAACAGTTTTTCGATAAGATTTTTTTTCTCTTAGGTATTTATATCGTTGTAACTGAATCTTTGTCAAGTTTTTTCTACATCATGATTTAATGCCTCATTTGGGTCTGGGGTCGAAGAATATGGACTCGATGTTTATGGATTTGTAATTTTTGACTTTAAATATTTATTTGACAATCTTGGATATTATTTAGAAAACAACGTCTTGATTTTCTGCAGCCACTTTTTACTATCTTCTGTAACGGCAATAAGAGGGAAGACGAACTGGCGAGAAATGGGCCTGTAATCATGATCATGATCGAGCACTACAGTCGATCAAGCCACCACTCTGTAACTTTAAAGAAAGAGTGGAGAATAAGATTCGCATGAAAACCAACAACAGGTGGAAAGGACTAACTACCTGTGAAGTATCACGGAAGCTTTGGCCAAAATGAACCAACAAAATTCAGGTCATCGCTGTCTAAGTCGGTAGGGGCTTTACTTCCTAAGAAATCACACAATGAAACTAAATCTCAAAGATGACGGTAGGTAAGGCTGAGGTCCTTAGTAGTGATCAGACACTGCTAAAGGACGAAGAAGTTTGTACGCGTATTTAATGCAATCAATATTGAAAAACATTTATATATTCATAATTTAAAAAAAGGAGCGGTTAATAAATATTTTTAGTGTTCAGGCAAACTCTTACGAAGTGACAATAGCGAAAAACTGAAAACTGTATATAAAGATGCGCCACTAGGATAAGACCAAAGTTTCGTTAAGAATATTTAAAAAAGCGTTGAAAAGAACTACTTTTATTTAGTTAAAAAAAAACGGGTTCCGGAAAGACTTTGACAGCGACAGAAAGAGGAAAAATAGATGCTTTCGAGGAGTTAGGACTAATAAGGCTAAATAGAAGTAAGACTGTTGTAAACAGTTATCTTGCGGATCCACAACACTATGGGATAAATAAAAAACGACGCACGTTACGTTCGTCTTTCAACCTCCCCCTCTACACTCCGTCGATACAAACTGGACCAAAAATCACTCGAAGAATCTTTCTCTCATATTGTGCAACGACCAAGACCTTTCGATAAGGTCCGTGCTTCTGCACCATACAGTAGGACCAGGATGATTAAGGTATTGTATATATATTTCTTTGGTTATGCGAGAGATGGCTTTACTTCTTGGGTGCATTCTTAGCCCGAAGAAACAGCGATTGGCAAGAGTGATTTTTCGTTTCTACTTCGATTTCGTTTAGCCAGGCAATTGTATAGAGCCTAGATAGGTAGACAAAGTCTTTAACTACTTCTAAGTTATACCTACTCATATATCTGTCTACTGTGCCGTTTTGTCCGAGTCACCGATGTTGAGAGTCCTTCCTCGATGACAGCATATACTTGGTTTTGTCCTCATTAACAGCCAGACAATGTCAATATCATCTGCATTTTGCCAGTAGTTGAACGCGGACTTTTGAAAAATTGAACCTCTGATGATGGCTTGCTTGCGAGTTTAAGCGGTTTCTACTGTATTTAACTGATACGATACAGTGTTCAATCTTAAAATACAAACTAAAAGTCTTCTCTCACGACCTTCTAAAATCAGTCTGTTGAATATTTTTTTGACAGTACCTACCTACAATATTTTTTCTCAAATAAAAGTCATACGAAAATTGTGTACCTGTACCAACCTTTGTTACTCTACCTATCAAAAACCTTAATGCCAAGACCAATAAAAAAAATATTTTTTATTAGATTTTTTGTAAAAGAGTTTCCTACCCTTTGATATTTTCACTTTGTTCCACTTCCTCTATCTATATATATATATATACATATAATAAAACTGTAGGCATTTTCTTTGTCAGCTAAAAACTCGAAAACTACTAGACAGATTTCGATGAAACTTTTTTTTAAATATTCCTTAAGACTGTGAGACTGCTATAGGCTATGTCGTTTATAGCCACGTCCTTAGGAACAGTGAAAATATATACATGCATACACAACACAATGGATGTTTGCTACAAATGGATGTTTATAGTTTTATCTAAGACCTAAGCTATACAATTCCTGTGCACGGGCAAAACTGGGCGGGTACAGCTAGTTGTAGATATTCGTGAGTTGTCAACATGTTTTTATGGTTCCTTGCAATAAAGACAATTATTATTTAAAAGAGTTAGAGACCACTTTCTCTGTGACCTGATTAGACCAAAAATCAATATTCAAGAGACCTTTTTTCTGTAGTACGTAAAATTGAATAATTTGTACAACGAATTTATTTACTATACAGTTAAAAATACTCGTTAATCTTTAAACAATCAGCAGTTCATTTCATTCAATTGAACAATAGATAATGACATGCAAATTGGTCAATAAAGCTAATTTAGATTTTCCCTTTAATACACCTTCCTAACCATCCTGCATGCAAATGAAATGCATCCCTTTAGTTTGTTTAGCTGTTTACCACCTAATGGAATATGATGTTCACACGTTAAATAGATACTTATTTGCATTAACTTTTAATTGGTATTAGCTTCCATAATTCCCGCAATAATGTTCCCAATTGAAATTCAATCTGTCGTCGGACCCATCCCAACCCAATCAGTAAATATATGCAGCCGAGTTTATACCCACGACTCACAAGTATCTGTTAAATCTGCGAATTTGTGAATGTGGGTCCTACCTAATTATGTGAGTATATATGCTACCAAAGAAATCTCGCAAAACTGAATTAAAAAGCAAAAAAAAAATTCCAAATTCAAATACCTGTTCGTCCTCCCTTCACAAGAATAACAAAAACATAAAGAAAAAAAAACTCCACAACAATTTGTGAATTTTTGTACAAAGCGGTTCCTTCGGTTGGTTTTTTGTTGTCTCTTAAGGCTGCTACTACTACCTTCTCCCCGCTACGTGTGCAAAGGCAACAATTGGGAACTTTCTCAGCCATCTGCCATCATCTGGTTGATTTTATTAAACAACATATATAGCCGAAGAGTACCTACCTAAACCTATATCTATATAATGTGTGTGCCGAGTTCCATCTGCGAGGAACAGACATGGAACCAAATGTATCTTTGAATACACGACGCTTTTACTTTTCTTTGGTGGTGGACACCTGAGGGTATGTTTGTTTCGATTTTTGTTTTTGTGTTTTCATCTTTCTGGTACACGTATTGAACAGGCCGTTTTGCCATCAGAGATGAGCGAGATCCTCCTACTGAAACTCTGTTAATATCCAGATTCCAGATTCGCACAGCTAACATCTGCTCAATGCAAGCAATGATGTTTTTGTTTTCGTTCAGATATTGTCGAAATCGGAATGTCGCATCATAAAAAAAAAAATAATATTTTTCAAGTATTTATTGACGACAGTTAAGTTTATCCTGCTGCGGTTATATCCGGTTGTGTATGGATATGGACCACAAAGAGAATGCGAATAACGTTGGAAATGGAATAATCATTCTCATCCGTTTGCTCTGCTTATTTTTTTAAGGAAATTCAATTTGTAAGCAATCATACGATAAAGTAAGTAGCTCAATATAACAACAAGGAAGAGGACAGGAATATTTAAATAGGTAAACAACAAAACTTTTCATGGAAACGAAAAGTTCCGACGAGGAAAGTATTATCAGCTGATTACTCAATTAAATGTAATTTGACAGATTAATAGGATTTGATGAATAAGGAAGTTTGCTTCTGAAGACTTTCTAAAAATACTTGTACAGATGATCAGTAGAAAATATGAAGTTCTTAAAAAAAATAAATGAAGCTGAGTGAACCCCCACATAATGCCCCACACTACTATATAAATAGGAATCCTTTCTGTTGGAGGTAAGCTCTGGAGCCGCTGAACCGATTCTAAAAATGCTGTCACTTATAGAAAGCTACGAGATGGAATAATGCGATAGGCATCACATGGCATCTCCAACCCAAAAAACCAAAAAATCAAAACCGTATACCTAATATCTCGAAAACCACTGAACCGATTGAGCTCAAATTTTCGTACAACCTTTCGTACAAGCCCGAAAGATTTGTAAATATTGGTCAAAATTAGACAAAAGGGCTTGTCACCTCCAATACAAATAAACATTCAAAATCTTATATGTATCTCGAAAACCACCGAACCGATTGATCTCAAATTTCCAGGCAATCTTAGGCATTTTAAAAACATCGCAAACGCTTTTGCTAACCCTTCGAAAAGTAGCCAGTCGAAGCTGAAATTTACACAATAATTTGTTATAAAGTTATAAAGTGAAAAGTGCACGTAAAGTTTTCGAAATCTCAAAATTACACTATATTTTGACATTTATGGCAGCTTTAACTTTAAAATTTTGAAAGGATTTGAAAAAATGTGGGCGTGATCGGACAAAGGAGCTTGGCATTCCTCATATAAAAAAGAAAAACCCTGAAACATCATGAGAACCATTGTCCTGATAGACAAGAACATATTTCAGCTATACAATTCTTGGGCATGGACAAAGCGGGGCGGATGCAACCAGCATTACATAAATTCTTGAACATTTGAATATTTTTCCACAGCCACGACATCTTTTGTATTAAGTTCGAAAATCTAAACAAAAGTCTAAGGATGAGCGCAGTGTTGTTAGGTCTCTCTCTTCATTTTTCCCACGAAGCGTGGTAATTTTTCCCTTTAACATGAGCTCTTTTTATTTCTGCTGATAATTGTTGTGAATTTTTGAATTAGTTTTTGATGAAATTTCACAAAAATTTGGTTTTACAATTTTTTTATGTCAGATTCCTGAAATTCCCACGATTGTGGTGCTTTTTCCCTTTATCCCACGGAAGGCTTTTCGGACATCGAAATTCCCACAAAAAGGGATAAATCCCACGATATAACAACACTGGGATGAGGGTATAGAATTCAGCAAGTCGGGCGATTCGCATTTAGTTCGTTTCGAGTTTGAGTTCGTTTCTCTAGAAGAAGATTTCGTTCACCGGCGAATCTACAAAAATCCTGATTGGATATTTAAGTTTCGTGTGGTTATATTTTAATATTTGTCGTTGCGTCGAATCCTGGCGGAAGAATCGCTTGCGATTCGCCAAACCACACGCAGACGAACTAAAGGCGAACATTTAGAGGGAAACTTGAGCGAATGCATACAGTAAGATTTTAGTTTAAACTTTCTAAAAACTGATATGCAAATTTACGGAAGCGGAGGATCTAATGATAAGCGAATGTGAATGTCTTACAGGACTTTAGCGTTTAATGGGGAACTTCAAAATACTAAAAAATAGATTTTCCCAGAACTAGGCAGAAAACAACTATCATCATCAATCGTACCGAACATCAAAAGAGCAAACCTTAGTTGGACAAGTGGCACGAAAGATTCGGCCTCGGATTCGGCCAAAATTAGATCTTAAACGTTCTAAGAATTTGATCTTTCTTGACAGAAGGCACATCAGCGCTACAAAAGTTGTCTTCAAGGGACACTGACAATCATGCAATAAGGCTTGGCGTATTCTCAAACGATTTTTGTAACAGTTGTTTGGACGACGGGGAGAGAGAGACCATTCTTAATTTTCTCTATACTTGTCCAGCTCTCTCCCGAAAAGAGAAACCCCATTCGGGGGCCTTCTCATACCTACAATGACCTAACGATCTAACAAACCTATACATTCGAAGTCTTCTACCCTTCATTAGAAGCTCAAACTGGTTCAACAAATATAGGACGAACGTTTTTCTAGATTCATGTCTTATGTGGTATCACAAGGGACCATTATAAGGGTCTAAGTGTGTCGGTCTTTTATCGACAGCTACTTCAATCTAACCTAACCTAAGATGGTGCAAATTTTCAGAACTCAGAATTAAACAAAATTTTGTTTACATTTCTAACGGCCTACAACAAAGTTCCACATGGAACTAACTACAGTGGGATTTAGTTCTAAAGTTTGGACGATACGAGCAGTATGTTTGGGTGGTCATACTGTCCCCCT
Organism: Cheilosia scutellata; assembly: GCA_955612985.1. Classification (NCBI taxonomy): domain Eukaryota; kingdom Metazoa; phylum Arthropoda; class Insecta; order Diptera; family Syrphidae; genus Cheilosia; species Cheilosia scutellata. The sequence goes on from OY015314.1 coordinate 59,628,718, forward strand.
ACAACCCCGCTTGAGGGCACTGCTGCAGTTGGAATAGGTGCGAGATTGGATATTATTCAAAATGTCTTTAAATCCATGCGAAACTTTGAATATCCAATTTTCATATTGGGACTTAGTTCACCCCAGAGTTGAATATTAATTTCTGAAAATCGTGGAAGTTAGTTCATATGAATTCTAAGTCCCAAATCTTGTGGGAGATAGTTCTATGTGGAACTTAGTTCGTCGGGCATAACATTTAGCCTGAACTTTCAGTTGAATTTCATATAGATTTTGTTTAGAGTACGGCTACTCATTTCAAAGTGCGATGGAATATTCAGAAGATCAAGCCCAAAAATGAAACCAGATTCAGAGGAGTTTTGTTGGTGGCCTTTGATCAAAAATAGGCAACTTCCGATAAGAATTATTTAACGAATCACAACAAATACAGCTCCCCATATAATATAACCTTGCAACACCTGCTGGGGTATCCAAATCCATTGTTTGACTGACATTTCAAATCTGAATAATTTATATACGTATGCCTAGGTATTAAAATACCCCAAATGAAAACAATACCTCAGCACGTATCGACAATTCCAACGTGTAAAATGTATATCCAGGAATAGACACATTTATACAAACTTTCTACGTGCGAGTTCATATTGTGTTTACACATTCACATGCTATGCAGCAAATTGAACCTTTGGCAAGCCTAACAAATAAGTAATTAGTTTTCACAAGCTCATATAACCACAAAATATCGCCCAAAAACTTATTATTGAATTCGATTCTCTATCTAAACTCACCAGAATCAGACGAAGGGAAATATTTCATTATTAATGTTGATTCGACATCTATACGGGATATGTGTATTGCATGGGCAATTATTGTGGTTATTTATGAGAACCGCCCGGCAGAAGGATATAGCGGTAATCAAAATATCGGACATCGCTGTCAGTTGGCTATAGGGTGAGGTACAGCACTGCGGTGTATACGAAAGCTGGTGCCACGGAATAAATGATTACATTATGCCGGAACGTATGAATATCCTTTTGCGAGTTCAGACCTTCAGTACAGTTGTAATAATATATGCCAACCACATCATCGCCACGTGTTGGCGTCGAGTTTATAAATGAAATGCCAAAATAACATCTGCTTGGCCAAAATCAAAATCATAAATAACTTGGATAGATTTTTTTTCCTTAAATGATCCCTCCTTCATATATCCTTGTTGCGGATAGCACGCAAGTGTACTCGTACGCCCAACCAACAGCGTACATGATGATATATTAATTTCGGTGCTTTTACACGTGAACTTAAAATGCTTCCCATGACCCATTGTCCAGGACACCACACTTAGACGTGGTGAATATTGGAGAAGGGTATAATATCGTAGCGAGCGCTGAAGGAACAGTTTCAAATTTAATTGTTTAATAAAATTGAGACCGAGCCAAGCTTTTCATTTTGTAGCCCCACCACAAACACCTGGCGCCGCTTTTATAAGGATGCTACTTTCGGCAGCCACGATAATTTTGGCAGAGTACAACACAAATAGGATGCAGCTGATGGTGCAAGCTGGGGCTAACTTTATTGGCGTGATGGAGGTGGTGGCATTCGGGCTCATAAAACACACAAGTGCACAAGTGAGGAGGAGTACTTTATGATAATAGGACAATTTGTGCGCCGCGCACACCTATACCATATCAGCTACCATATCAGCTATACTATGTTTCAACGACCTGCGATGGCCGATGAAAATTCCCTTCTCAGGACGAAAGGTATTTCTGGCGAAAAGGCTCTTTATTCGAGTATAGGTAAAAATATCTGTGGGTAGAGTATACCCGACCCGCACCCTCAAAATGCTCTGCCACGGTCGTGTTAATTATGATCAGGAAGAAGAGCAGGCGACAGCATCCTACCGCACATCGAAGTGCCAAACCGCATGGCCAAATGCCAAAGCACAAGTTGAATGTACACATACATATATACAAAAACCAAAAAAAAAAAGTACCAGACACCGCATAACCGATAGGACGTGTAATATAAGGAGAGTGTTTTCCGGAAGAAAACTAGGTGGGTGGTGTTGTTCTTATTGTTTATTATACCTTTGGCAATATTTCGGGCGGGAGGCAAACATGAACAAACCACTGAACTGACTGCTTACAATAAATAAAAATAGAACCACCAGCACTCAACAGCAACACAGAATGAGAAAAAAAAAATAAGAAATGAAAAGGAAAAAACCCCTAGACAGGGAAGGAAGAATATCATTATCATTCATGAGACATAGCTTGAGCATTGTTGCACACAGCCTGGTCTGAAGGTACTTGCGGTTGCGGTGGCTATGCTATCGCATAACTCTCCTAGGGGGATCGGAGCAAATTAATTTCCATACATAGGTACCTATATAATGTTTGGGTTTCTTTTTCTTTTTTCTGCAGGATATATACGTTAAAAAAACCATTGAAATATTAATAACGCAACTATGCGCAGATTGTTTATCATAATGGCGTGCCATGGAGGCGAGCCGCGCTACGCCTATAGAGAGGTGAACGAAATGGACTCTCAAATCATAAAGATAATTATAATTAGTTTCGTTCAGATATGAAGTATTCTACAGGGAACAGGGAAGATGCTTTTGTGAAATAAGTAAAATGTTTTTTTTTTTTTTTTGCGAAGGAAATTATTACCGGGTTACCGGTGAAATAAATTGTTTGCTGTGTTTAGCATATTTTCATGGCAGGGTTGTCAGTTGCTGAATCGGAAATTGCCTGTTTTTTGTTTGGAAATCATTAACCAGATGCATTTGCTAAGGACATACAAGATCGTTTTCGTACCACAAAACTACTTGGTCACACAAGGCGGTACCAATTCGTAAATTGTTGGTCCTTCGAACCGGATAAAAGTTACCACAAAACTACTTAGACATTCAAGCCGGTAAAAATTCGATTATTTTTGGTGCTTCCAACCGGATAAAAGTTATATAGCTGCACCCTGTACCACAAAACTAGGTCACACAAGCCGGTACCAATTCGTAAATTGTTGGTCCTTCGAACCGGATAAAAGTTAGCACAAAACTACTTGGTAACACAAGCCGCTAAAAATTCGTATATTTTTGGTCCTTCGCACCGGATGAAAGGCATATAGCTTCACTCTGTACCACAAAACTACCAGGTCACACAAGCAGGTATCAATTCATAAATTGTTGGTCCTTCGAACCGGATAAAAGTTACCACAAAACTACTTGGTCACACAAGCCGGTAAAAATTCGTATATTTTTGGTCCTTCGAACCGGATAAAAGTTATAGGAAGTAGAGAAATCGAATGTTTGACCCATTGACATAATTATATATGGACTACTAGTGAAATGTCAGTTTATACAAATTTTCGCCCAGAAAATGACGCCAACAACAACAAACTAACGCTCGTGGTTCGAAGCGAAAATTAAATGAAGCAAAATGACAACCATCTTGGATTTCTCCATAGAATGCTAGAGACACCTATTGGGTGTGAACTAATTTCCCAAGTAAAACGGTTAAAATTCATATTTTCGCGTCATTGTTTACAAAAGATGTCACTTCAAAAAAGAACGAGTTTCCAATTTATTCCGCTCCAAACCACGAGAGCTAGGGGTTATGTTGGAACCAACGCCAAGTAGTCTACTAGCAGTCCATAATATGTCAATGGTTGCACGGACGAATTGGGATTAAGGCAAAGTCTTAAGTCCTCAAATGTGCTCTGAGATTTTCTACATCTACTCATCAATATTTTCGTATCGCTACCGAACCGAGTGTGGATTCCTATAGAAAAATACTGGAAGAGTCCGATCAAAGAAATTTGAGCTGATTATATGGTAGCCATACCTTTTGCAGAAATTCGTATATCACAATATGGACCAGGACCAAGATCAGCTCATTTCAGATAGCTAAACAAAAAAATTGTCCCCTTCGTTTTACTGATGAATGATGCTTCGCGCCAATTTGTAACCTGTCATATGTTTAGTTCAGTCTTATGTGAAAAAGAAGGTCCCCTCTAGAAACAGGACTTTTTTTTATTTGATGAGAAAACTACTCTCATTCAGTATAGAAATAAACCACACAAATACCGTCAAATATGCCGTGAAATTAATACACCCGTTGCTTCTTGTTCCTGTCGTGCAAGCAGCTATCTATCAAAATGTGGCCGGAATTTAGTGAGGCATTTTATGACCTAATTCCAGTTGAGCTTTCATTTTCCTTTTGTTTTCTTCCGTTTCTGGGCTTTCTGCCTGTGTGGTTCTGTATGTAGGTAGTATGTCCTTTTTGTTATTGTGCGTTTATTGCTTTTGTGTGCCTCTGCCACGTCTGTTATGTTAGCTCTTTGTGTGTTCATTTGAGTGAGATACTTACAATAAAAGTTAGATTGTGGAATATAAATTAATACTGTCGCATGTGTCGACAGGAATGACAAATGAATACAACTGACTGCCGCCAGTCTAACCACCACAACTGAATAAATATGTATGGTATTTACACAATACCATATCAGGTCGATGCTGACCATACTGTGGAAAATGATATATTATATGCTGACCAACAACAATACCCATAGTCCCATCATATAGAAAGCAAGCACGATTATTTGCGTAGCATTACATGGTTATGTCGTGTAACCAAAAAGTCAGTCAGCCCAAAATAGGTGTGTTTGGGTACGTTCTCGTTCAATGGCAATCAGGCAATGAAGTCATTTCGCTTTGTTAATTGTTCCTTGGAGGCAACAAGGGGGAGGTATGTATTTTGACAGGGCATACACCACCCCATCTATCTCTCAGACTGATAAAGTGGTGCGTGTGTACCGATTGTCATTTCGGGACTAATTATACTTGTGGATTATTCACTCATTCATCAGATGTATCTATCTATATGCATAGATCCAAAAGGATGCAGAGTTCCACCTACGGTACTGTAATAAAACAATGCAATTATATTGTTTGCATGAGCAGAGCAGGCAGACGACTGCAGCGCATGTGGTGGGTGGTTGGGTGAATGGGTGGATAGGATATGTAAGGATGGATATGCATCAATGTGTAACCACACAAAGTCATCAACATGATAATGTATGCTTTGGATACAGGCGATATGTGAAAGGACACTTTTGTCCGGAGATTGAGTTTTATTTATGTAAACAAATCAGTGAAAAGGCTATCCCCACAACTGTGCTCTTCTATTGTGTGTGCATACACACACCAGAGACAATGCACAATATAAAGTGCAATGAGCGAAAGTGTGCTGACTGCATATATAGAGCCATACAGGCACTGCACTGGCATGGCACTTGCAACTTGCACTCTGTTAACTGTAGCGGTAGGATTGATATGCGACACTCGACACCCTTGGAGCTTTAATTAATATTGACGGGACTTTTATGGAAGCATCAGGGCATGTGAGCATGTAATTTGATGGTAAAATGCACATCGTTTAGTGCATAGTGAAAGCAAGAATGTGTGAAATTGTTAAATTGTGGTTGAACCGGGTCTTCTAAAATGTGATGTTCTACACTCGTATATGTGAGCAAAGGCTAAGAGGAGTAGATTTAAATAAGTTGTAGGTAGGTCCATTAAAAGGCATTACATCAATGTGTGTTGTTTTGTTTTTGGACCGTTTAGGAAATGTCTACATTAAAACAATTTGATTTTTAATAAAGTGATTTAGTGTTTATCTTTTGTTTATTTTGAGGACCATAGGGATAATGGATTTGTAATTTTTCTTTCGAGTAATTGTCCTAGGCAAGAGTATCTCAAAGACCACAAGGAAAAATGTTGTTTAATACTTGGTGAGTTAGTATTTTAAGAACGCAGACTTTATTCGAAAAAAAAAAAACATTTCAATGACTTGCCGGAAAGTATGCAACGATTTTAGGTTTTCAATGATTATATCGATTAAATACATTTGAAGCTCTATAGAACTCCTGTGAGGGTAATCAGAAGAAGAAAGCCCTTGTCTGTTGCCAGAATCGAAGCAGACGCAGCACATCAACAGACAGAAAAGCGAATAACGATTTTTTTTGTCAAAATTGAAAGTGGAAATACACCTTGAACCTTGATCGGAAGGTCTTTAGTCAGATATACTTTTTAGGATTTTTTAGACTTCTTTCGAGACTCTAAAGAAAGCTTAAAAAATAATCTAACGCTTACTATAGGTATATTATAGAAATACTTAACAACAAAATTAATGTAATTTTTTGTTACCTACTTATTGAAAAAAAAAAAAGAAGTTATTGACTCTTCTACTTTTTTTGAAGCAAAGTTTTTAATAACACTGGCAATATCGATTGTCTTAATCCATTCTTGCCACGTTAGCCAGACTAATTAATCTAAGCATGGCCATAGTTGATTCTTAATAGTTTTTGAGTTTCAATTTAGAAAACTTCTCTCACAAACATTAGGAATATTCGAAGTATTGTCGAAATTTTAACCAGGTTTACTTCCATCTTAAACTGCACAATAAACTTTAGTATTTGTCGTGGGCTTGAATTACTAATTATTAATTCATTCTTATAGCCTGTGCGGAAGCTACAAAAGCCATGAGCCGCAAGCGTTCGAACTCAAATTGTACTATGAATCATGATGCGGAGCCCAAAATTGTAATAATTTTTGCGTCCAGTTGTTTGGCAGGCGTAAGAAAGTCAAATTTTCTCCCCAAATTCTTTGGGCTAAATCCATTTGATTCACTTCCCGGTTTCCAAAATATAGAGATGAAGAAGTCCTCTTAACTGTGACTAAGCACTAAGGCTTAATTTTTCACAATAATCGGGTATTTTCGAGGAAGCTCTGAAATAAAGACTTTAAAAACAAACACAACTAAACTTGCAATGCGTCCTTAAAGGCATACCTTATGAATGTTTGCTCAAAAACTCTAAGACTTAAAAATTCCTTGTTTGTGCTTTTGTAAACTGAAATGTGCGTACCTATACATAACACACATTCCTGTAAATCCAAAGTCATTCCATTTCACATCAAAGTTGTTAAGGATATTAGCTTGTAAATGTTAGGTAACTAAACAAGTAACATTGTATACGACTAGAAACATACAATTCCCGGAACCAACCCAAAACGTTTCCATGGCGAATTTTCTAAAAAAAAAATTCTACATGGCTGCACATTTTCCAATTTAAACGCATATTGGTACACGTTTTCCTAGAAATCACATTCACCAAAAAATATTTCCTCCAGAGTAAACCTATGTTACTTACATCACCCGAAATTCCACGTGACTGCATCATTGGCTTACTTCCAACATATTTCGTCGAAAGGCGTACAAAAACTTTTTCAACTCCTTGCCAAATCAGCAAAAGAACACGTCTCAATACTTCAATTCTATCACTATAATCAAATTTTGATCCTTATGTAAAAAAGGAAAAAAATAATAATAATAATAAAAATACCTAAACGAGAGTAGGAGTCCTTATCATGTGCTCGTGTCGCTAAATCACTATATTGTCGACAGATACAGCATCCTTCTAGTCTGCTTGAAAAAAGCATAAAATATTAACACAGAAATTGTAAAAAAATCATTCAACATCAATTGAGCAGAAGCTGACAGTAAAACGAGGGGCAAAATAAAAAATATAAAACTTCCCAGACCTGAGCTTTTCTCCACCCTCCTCTTCCCATTGAAACGTGATCTTCACATAAAACAGAAATACCTGTCGCTAAAAAATTCCTTTCCCACATTTGCACAGCAAAAAAAAACCCAAAAACACCCATAGGTATAGGTAACTAAGGACGAAAGGTGGGATAAAGCGGATGAAAATATAAATTTGCATTAAATTCAGCTTGGTGCTTTTCGTTGGCGCGAAAATACCAATAACAAACAAAATACCATATGTCGAGCGTGATCTAAACAAGTAAATTGCCCATACGCACATATAGGTATGTGTATTGTCATAAGGATACAAATCTTGCTTACCCCGACAAACATTTTTTATAGTCTGTACTTTTGTGGAAGTTTTCTTCGTTTTTTTGTAAGGAAATTCCAGTCATGTGCGAAGAAAATCATGTTTTCATTATCCATTACACACATACTCAGGTCCACACCCCCATTTGACAGTATGTGATGTTTTTTTTTTTCATAAGGACCTGTTAGTATAGTCTTCGACTGGCTGAGAATGTGCGATGACGAGAAAAGAGGTCGTTTCGGGTGTATGTGAGTGGGTGGAAGGGAAATTCACCAGACATCCATTATTAAATTTCCGAAATCCCACCCGTCGCGTCTTCGTCGTCGGTCGCCATTCCCCGCAGGAGCAACAGGAAAATAATGGAAAAATGTTCGTTTAAGACTAGAGAAAGGCATGAAGGCAGAAAGTCCTTCTATCTAACTACAGAATTATATTTATGCTTTTGCCTTTGTGCTTCGGCTTCCATATCCGTATACGAGTAATATCGATGACAATGCAGTTTCAAGTTATCCGATTTTTATATCGATAGCGATATAATTTCGAAGCGATCATCCTTGAAGAAAGCTTCACAAAAATGGATAATAAAATAATTTTGTCTTTTCTTTTCCTTATAGATACTTCAAGTACACTTGACGTTTAAGATTAAGTGGGAGTATAGGGGGAGTATGAATGTATGAGAAAATGAACGATAATTGACGATAGGAATTCAGTGGAGGCAGATGAAGTATTTATTAAATCAGAAAGTTCGCGCAAAATTTTTGACGTTGAAGAAAGTTGCAAAGTTGCAAATTTTTAAAAGAAGTTATGTAACATAGACGAAATAAGTGTTTTAACAAAAAAAATTAAGGGTGTTGGTATTCGGCCGTCGTTCGGGAGACGACTACGTAACGAAATGTCAAAGTTTATATCGCTTCGCTCGCGGCAAGGACTTTAAGTAATAATTTTCGGACATTATGCTGTGCGTTTAGGACCCAACTTTTATCTTTATAAACAGTTTTTAATGAAAATGTAATTACGTTACGGTGATTACGTAGCTGTGTCCCGAACATCGGTAAACGTCAATTAAATCATTCAAAAATAAAACAACAATACTTTGCCATGGATTTACACAATGTGCCCCTATTTGCACCTTTGCCATCATGAAGAGCAGCCATAATCATACCCAACATCCACCAACATTATCCTTTGACCTCCAATGTGGTTAATCAATTGTGATGTTTTCTGAAGCGAAAAGGGGATAATTCAATTAGATAGATACACTTTCATCTCCCCAACATTCCATGAACAAAGAACAATTCATGACCGCAAAACTTCAACAGTTTCTTTGAAGGCATTGCAGTTGCTGTAGGATTCATTATATGAAAAAGTGGTCAATAGATGTTGTTTAAGTTTGATAATTACTGTATATAGAGCGAAAAGGGATTTTGGAGCATTTTATATAAAATTTGGCTTTACTCGATTATTGTACTAGATTTTATTTTGGTACAATTCCACACCGTTTGCAATAAATCTGAACATTTTAATGAAAAGTTAACCCCCAAAAAATTATGGAAATCTGTCAAATCAACGTAAGCGTAACGCAATGTTGATATTACGTCTGTCAAAATCAGTTTGTTTCGTTGAATTGGCAAATGGATCTCGGTGAGAGAAGCACTTAGGCAGATAATCGTTAGCCCATCGTGCATACCAAAAATCAAAATCAGTATTGACAGTCAAACTATTGAATATCTGTCAAACGTAAGCGTAACGTAATGTTGAAGTTTTTATTGGCAATTTAAGAATGGAACTTTCAATTTTTGTTTTCATTTCATTCGAAAATGTTTAGAGTTAGATATGTAAGCTGAAACGTGGTACCTATACGTAACGTAACAGCTGTAATATTGTTTTTTTCTCGGCGAATTTCCAGAGCTTTAATTTTGAATGGTAATCAAATTGAACTTAGATAAATCTGCATATGAGATCTCTACCAAGATTTAACGAAATGAAACACTGCACGAATCTACGTTAAAATGTTCCAGGAGCAGGCTGTAACGTTTGCTCATTACGGACCAAATCGTTTCATCCATGAACGAGCAATATGTGTTGGAATTTGCTTGCGTCATAATGTAAAATGGATCATTCACGGACGCGACTATTCGACAACTTAAATTGAATCCCCAAATGTGGGGAACAAAGTTTCTGTAAAAAATTAGTAGATTTGTTGTTGAGTTACTTCGGTTGGAATAATACCTATTTTGAACTATGTACTTCAATAAATTTATCATCAGGTTCAGACTGATTTACATTTCAACTCTGACAGTCAATTTTGATGTACCTATGTAATATTGAAAATTGGTTGTCAAGTTCGAACCATACTAAAATAAAGACCAGACTAGGTAAATTTTTCTTACGTTTTAGACTACGATAATGAAATGTCAAAAGGTATACAACAGCCTATTGTAGCAGAAGGAATGGTAGGTATACATTATATATTTGTAAAGCACGTAACACAACGATTGTGTTAAGTTAAGTACTTAAAATACCAATAAGATTTAATTCTTATTGAAAAAATGAGAATAAAAATCCCTTTCCTTGTCCTATTGACGCCACTGTGCAAATCCAGGAGAAGAACAACAAAAAGACAAGCTCTTCCCAGTGAAAAGATAATATGGATAACAGGCTATACTAGCATCGTTCCGCTTATCATTGTATAAGAATTGACTCGTAAAAATATATTGATATTGATATAGTCGTCTCGTCATACATGTGAATGAAAATGAATAGATATATACCACATTCATAGAGTGGGTATCTATTAATTTTTGTATTTTTTTTTGCCTCCAAAACCCATCACATAAGCAAGTCAAGTCTTTATCGATAAACGACAAAGGGACAACAAAAAAAAAGCGCAAGTAATCCCTTTGATGTTTACTTCATCGATTTCTAAACATATCACACGCCCCACAACTTACCTCTTCGTTTTGGTTTTGATTTCTCATCAGCAATATCCTTCGAAGGTCTTCCTCACGCTGTATTGAGTCCTCACGTAATTCCTTGACATATACCTCTGTCGTTTGTTGGCGCTCCTTAAGTGCTTCCAATTCCAACTTGAACTGATGGAAATCACTTTTGATTGTCGCCAAATCTTCGAAATTTTGCGTACGTTGGTTGACGTCCTTTGATGCTTTGCTAGCAATTTCCTGCAATTCGCTCAGCTCCTTGCGTATCTCGGCTATTGACTGTGATAGCCATTCGACGGTGAGTTTCTCCTTGTTGCCACTAATGTGGCCCTCGCGTAGACTTTTAATTTCATGTCTGGAGGACGAAGAGACGCAGAGGCGGCGGCGGCAAGACGAATGTTGATAATGTGAGAAGAATTATCCAGAATTCGAGGAGTGTGTATAGTCATCATTTTTATTCCAACATAGAAAAGGAAGAGAGAGAGAGGGAAAGAAATTTATTAGTTTTTTTATGTTTGTTTCTTTTTTTTTTTTTCAATAAATTTACGACTCATTAAATATACATTTGATTCTAATTTAATTGTCCCGCAAGTAGATAGCAGCCCAAGGGGTTTGCTTTTGCTAGTGTAGTCTCTGGAAAATCGATGCCAATTTCCACACAGTAGGTATACGAGTATAGTGGGCGTAAAATAGAAAGGATACCGGGGGAGAAAGAGGTAGCATCGCGTTTAATTGTTGTATAATTCTATTGTTGTTGGCATTTAGTATATATGGATCTGAAAAGGACTTGCTATTCGCTTAATTACTTTCCGATAATAGAATTATAAAATAAAACATTTAATTGTTGTGTAATGTGAGTAATTGTTTTTGATTGCTATTGTATCTATAGTAGAACGTATAGTGCAGCTAACTGTGCTGCAGGATAAACTGTATAATTGCTTTTAGATGTTCTCTTTTTTGGCCAACTAATTACATTCGTAAAACGCAGGCCGGATTGATTTTCATTGTATTTTTATTGGAAATGATAAACTGAAGTTCCTAATATTGTTCAGCAGACCCGTGCTTTTATGGATGCAATTGGAAAATTTATTTTTCGTTAACCCTTTGGGCAAAAGCAATTGTCGAGATTGAAGTGCAACTAAGTGTTTTATGTATTTTACTGATTATGAGAAATGATTTTGGCATTTAATGGGAGTGGCTGTTGGAACATATTTTGCCCAATGGCGTCAATGTTAACATAAATTGTAACACAATGCATTTCAGTTGAAAGTTCACATGACACACTTAAAATGGATATTTCGGCAAATATTTAAATTATTTACTATTGACAGAAAAACACTATTTTTAATGTGCGGTTTTAAAAATAGTGTTCTTCTGTCAATCATTTACTCAAATGAAATATCTACTACATTATAATTTTAATTACTATATGGAGAACCTGTGTAAAGTTTAAGCTGTCAGAAATAAATTATAATCCATATTATATCTGACAGCTGTCTAACTTCGTACTAATGCTGAGTTTTCATTTCATTAACATGACGTGTCCGGAGAACTGCGTTCTGACATTTCTATTAGGTCATCGGAGAGTATGGGAGAGCGTAGTTTGGCATTTCGATTGCTCAGTTGACGACTGACGTGCTCTGTTGAGAGCACCAAATAAATACATACATGGCAAAAAAATACATGCCGAAAATCAGCTGCGGAAATCCACCTTTCCATGTTTCAAAAATTTCGTTTTTGAAATAACGCCGTAATCGCTACGACAAAAATGTGTAGCCCTTTAATGTAATGATAATGATGACACTTTTCTTTGTGAACATTTTCTGTTGGTAGGCTGTAGCTGTGGGGATATTATATCCCAAAATTCGATAATTCTAAATAAAATTGACCGACAATATCTATTAATTTATTATCGACGACAGTGAGAACACATTTTAGCGAATCAGCAAGTAAAATGACAGCTACACTATTCTAAATAATTAGTTAATTCCATGGACGATTAAATAAAAAAAAAATGTAGATGACTTTTTTCTAACTAAAATCGATCACCCTAATATCGAGACCATAATCGAATCCAATGTTTTTTTCTCAAATATAACATAATCACTCGAATGAATTTTTGTCCATATTTAAGTGTTTATTATTTGAAACTTTGGTTAAATCGGATCGCAGCGCCACCTACCGGGTGGAATTGTGAATCTAAACCATCCTTACACCCATTCAAACACACACAAAATTTCATTAAAATCGGTCCAGCCGTTTAGGAGGAGTTCGGTTACAAACACGTATCTACAGAAGAATTAATTTATTATATATACATATAAAGAAAGAAATTGAAATTGAAACTTCAAAATCACCTGTTAAGCTGTCAGAAATAAATAATAAATGGCTACAATTGTTTCGTCTACAAATAAATAGTATTTTAAAAAAAAAAAATTAGAAACGTGTCGGCAAAAATCGAAAAAAACGTTTGAAATTTAATAGAAATCGTCTGAAAATAAATAGAAATCATCAGAAATCGTTTGAAAAATTAAAAATCCGTCTATAAATTTGAGTAAAAGGGAATATTCAAAAATAATGCTGACGACTTATTCAGATTTTTAGACGAAATTTCAAATTTTTCAGACGAATATTTAAAAAAAACTGACAAAAACTAGCAAATGAATGAACAAATTAGAAGATATGGAAATAATTTCTTTTCAGACGAAAATGTTTTAACCAATAATAAATTATTATTTGATGCCTTCACGTACTTAGATTTAGTTATGAATTCAATATTTTTTAAAGCCATACTAAGGATCAAATTACACGTAAACAAGGTATCAAGATTAGGTCTTTAAAAGGACCGAACGTCTAACATTAAAGGATACGAAAAAATACACTCATCAGAGCAGTAAGTAGTAAGTACAAAAAAAAAACGTTTAACGTTTCTAAGGCAAGGCGCGCACCGTAGTGGTGTGGCAAGGCGGTGTCAGTGGCGTGGTGGCCAATTGGCAGATGGGGTCCTTAAAGCCATCTTTATTATACTTATTTATTTATTTTACTTATTTTTTCTGCTACTAACCCAAAAACAAAATGTAGATGATATTCTTACAGTCGTATATTTTTTAGACAAGTCCTAAAAAGTAAAAAAATATCTATTTCATTAACATGTTTGTAAGATAGGGAAAACAGAACCTCAGGTCTGACTAATCACCGTCATAATTGAATTTAAATTCGCGAACAAGAGTGCTTCACAAGCAAACACCTAACCTAAGTAAAACAGCCTTAATTTGTTTATTCGAAACCAATTCAGTGATTAAACATTCACGACATGATCATAAAGTCAAAAGTCATCCATGCATCAGGGCACTAGGGACATCCAAAGGTCGCTATCTTATTTCTAAGGAAATTCAAATAAATGTTAACAAGTAGATACACCTAAACTACACACCCTTCGGCTTTGGTTATCTTCACAGTAACCCAACTCCCCTTGTAGATATACATTTTTGTTTTCTCATTTCCATAGCCATATTGGCCTCAAAGGAAACAGCAGAAATACCGCGTATCTTCCTCACGGGCATACGATACAAACTTAAAAAAAAAAACTTCAAATAAATGAGAATATCAAATAATATTATTTTGTGCAAAAAATGTCTGCTCTTTTACCATATACTTTCGACCGTTAGATGGAAGAATAAAAAAAATACCATCCTTCATCTAACGTTTTACCTGAAATAAAAATTAAATGCAAAAAATATTCCTTTCTTTCAAACAATCTGCTCACTAAATTGTATTTCCATATCAAAAGCACAAGCAACAATTTAATTAACAATCCTCTGTGTGTACGGTGTACCTTCTCTGTTATTCTGTTTGAGAGGGAATACATAGTTGCCATCGTTATCATCATCATCAGCAACCAGCGAAACATTATTGTCTATGCACCGCACCGCACAGCATCTGCTCCTGTTTTTGTTCCTCTCTGGTCTATGTTTACAGCAAATATCCAACAAATACCTACGCCAGGGCTAGTAATGAGGGAGTACAATATTAAAACAACTTTAAAGCCACCCAACCCCTACTAAGCGGGTTGCAAAAATTTCGGTTTGTTTTACGAATTGAACACCATCACTATTCACTATGGGGGGAGGAATTGAAAGGAAAAATAAAGCGAAGAAAATTCACTTTTTCTATTTATCATCCAACAACCCTTCGGGAGAATCTTCTTCTACACCCTCATACAAGTGCAGTGCAGATGATTTCTGATTTCTGTTTCAACAGAAACCCGTATCTAGCTTGCACTTCGTATCCCAACCAGAAGCGGGGATCAAAACAAAAAAAAAAAAAAAAACAAACTAAACTACATAAAATGATAAAATTCCCCAAAAACACAATTCTCGTTCTCTCCAACAGTGCAGCGTATATCCTTAAGAGACCTTTGTGGTGCATGTTAGCCTCTAACTTTATGGGGGCGCATCCTCCTCTTGTGTGTGTGGCGATACATGAAACCGTCCCACCATTGCTTTTAATCACAATTTTCTTTTGCTTTTTTCGGATTTGCAAAATATTTGATGAACAGGAAACAAACGATAGAAAAACAGAGCAAGAGATACACTGGTGGCATGTTGGATTTTTGTTTTTTTGTTTTCGGTTATGTAGGTATACCCGGGTTTATCCGTTTGGATATGTTGTCAGTTTTTTTTACAGTCGCCTCTGGTCTCCACAAAATGCCCTCAAATGGGATTCCTGTATCCTGTCCTGTATGGTACTGTTATAAATTGCAGTGCTCAGGGGTTAGCCTCAATATTGTATGGCATTGTACGTGCATTGACAAGGAATGGCTTACAAGGGTAGAAAATGTCTTCCTCACTATGAAACCGTCTATACATTTTTAATAACATTTGGATGGTGAAATTATTGATAGAATTGAATAGGTATCCAGAGTTTTCCTTTTTTTACATTATTTCTTATTGAATTAATTATCAGCACATTCATGCCCGCCTAACGAGAGTCAAGACAACCATCGTATCGTTGACCTCAATTTAGATATCGATTAAGAAAACGAACAACGATATAGGGGTTGGTTAAATTTTACAGTTCTTTCTCCAGTTTTAAATGGCTTATAGTTGTACAACTTGGGTATGGTGTATGGATTTTCTGTGGTCCAGTTTAAAAAACAAAAAAAAAATGAAAAAAAAAAAACTTTCGAGGACATGACATTCGATACCGACACGTGGAACCTCACCTTTTTGATTTATAGACGGAATAGGTATGTATCTTCTATGTATATAAACATAGAATATTGTTAAGAGAAAAAATTGTTTCGCAATTTTACATCTTGGTAGGTACACATTTATTTAGAAAATATTATTTAATATTCTTATATTTAAATCTCGTATCCAAATATCCGTGTGAATGTGAAAGGTTCAAGCTTGTGTTGCTTGGAATAATATCAGTACAAAAGTTTCGCATGAAAAAAACATGAGAAGAATTAATTAGAAACGGATACTGAGAATATAGCTACAGGGTTTCCGTAGCCACATACTTTTTTTTTTAATTTTGTATAAATGTTGCGACCTTTTGTTAGGTCAACTCCTCGTGTTAGAGATTATGTGGCTTAAAGGCATGCCCTTTAGTTCAGTGGACCAGTGGATTATTTTGTATATAATTTAGAAATCGGAACAGGTTCTGTTGCGTGACTTCCTTCTGTCATAATGATCAACCATGGGAGAAGGGCAATACGCATTATTTATAATTCACTTTCTTCTATGAAGTTCAAGGTCCTCAGACAATATTCTTGCAGGAATCAGTATGATATTTGATAAGATGTCAACTTTGTGACTTTAATAAATATAAGCAGTACAATCCAGGAGAAAAATACTCTGAACATTTTGTAGGCAACAGGGAGAACTCTAATTTCTCTAACAAGTGTATTAAAATAAATAAATAGTTGATACGCCAAGACTCTATTGAACTCTGGGCTTAACTTCTCAAAACGGAAGGAAACGGCCTAAAATTGTAGTCCGAAAATGAGGATGCGTAAAGCCTAAAACGTAGAATAATACCAAATTTGTGTGCTAATCAAATAATTGAAAAGCATAACGCTGAATCTAGCTTAATTCACTTCATTGTTATGCTGAAAAGTTGCATATTTAATAGCGTTTCGATTTTCGTTACGCCCCTACTTTCGAATATAAAAACTTATTCTATTGAGGACATAGGAATTGTTATACATATATAGTATGGTAGTATGGAGCATGTATAACACTAAATTTACTTCGCTGTTGGATGGATTCTTGAAATAGGTGCATTCAATCACGTTTCACATTTCGTTATGCTATACTACTAGACTATACTGCGGCGTAAGATGTTTTAGAGTTCACAGAAGATTGAATAATCATATTCCGCTATTGGATTGATATTTAATCGATCTTGTTTCAGTTTTTGTTAAGCTCATATTACTCAATGTGCCAACTTAACCTAACTTACTATTGCGGTATAATATATTTTAGAGCCTTTGAAGATTGAATACTGCTAAACACATTCCGCTGTGTTGGATTTGACATTTAAGGAGTGAAGCCTTCGATGGCGTTTCACTTTTCGTTTCATGAGGCGCAATCAATCATGTTTCACTTTTCGTTACGCTCATATTAGCTAATGCGCTAACATACTCTACCCACTATTGAAGATTGAATATCGCTACACACATTCCGCTCTGTTGGATTGACATTTAAGGGGTAAGGCCTTCGATGGCGTTTCACTTTTCGTTCCCTACTCACTACTGCGCCATAGGATGGCTGAAAAATGTAGATCTAGTATCTATCTATTTTTTGGTATTCACTGTTTTTGTTTCCTTCTTTAATTCTGACAGATCGAAAAACGTCACAGAACACTGTTTAAGAAAATAGTTCTTACTAAAACGTATACAAATTTAATTCTTTCTTACTCTACACTTCAACATTAAACGTATACCTATATAAAGCGATCAAAAGTTGTAAAGTGACTTAAGTAAATTTTTCACTATTGCCATTATTAAAATAAAATGGCTGACTGTAAAGTGCATACCTTAACACGAATTTCAAATGACGTAAGCGAATCATTTAAAAGATTTAAAGAAATAGGAGATTTCGACAAAAATTGAGTTGAATTCCTATTACACCTTTCATCCTGCCGAACTCTATAAATCTCTGAATTTAATACTTTAATTTGACTGATACTGACTATACAATGAAAATCCAAAAATATTTCTAATTACCATGTAGTCAATATTGATCGTGTTACATCACAAGTAGTTATAAAACAAAATATAAAAAAACCCCACCCAAAAGGATAACAAATTACAAATCCGCTCCCCAAGGAGCATTTTGTTAACAATTCAAAATTAATTGTCCATTTTGAGGGAATTACTCTCCAGTGATCAATCACATGAAACAGTATAAGCCCTCGTACATCAATCATTCAATAATACAAATTTCGCATTTAACTTTTGTTCCCACAATGTTGAATCCTTTCCTGATACGATACGGTTTTGTAACGATATACAACGAAAAAAAAAATGTTCAATTTGAATTAAGGGCGGAATATAAATGGATTTCTACTGAATTATAAATTTGCCTTTGGTAGATAAACCTGTGTTTACCTACTCTCATATTTGACTGTTTTTATGTGCCTTTGAATTTGAATTTATTGGAATTGGAAGGTATATAAATTTCATATCAGAAAACGCAGGTTATATTTTTGAATATCTATCATGAACATAATTAATCCATACCAGATTTTTTTTTTCAACATAGCAACGTTTCACCTCAGTTTCACCTCTTGCCTCTGCTAAGATGTCAGAATGATATTGCAAATTTTTTGTTGGCCCATGAGCCCATGGAGCTCATGGGCGTCGACTATTTTTTGTTTTGTTATGAAAAAATTGACAAATAGCTGTTTGTTTTTGGTCGTTACACTGCTATAAGCTTGACAGCAAAGGGGTCTAGTTCCAAAAATTCGTTCCGCACATGATAAGTTTTACGATATTAAACAGACGGAGAGGCTAGTCGACATCATTGAAACAACTTTACCCAACGTATCACTCAGTTCTTAAAAAAAAAGTAAAGGCCCCATCGCACAACCTAGTGGTACTCCACTTCCAGCCATATTTTCAAACTTCAAAGTCATTTATGCAAATCAATATGGCAATTCAAGTGTCCTTTAAAAAAAATATTAATTTTATATCTACAGCAATAGCAATGCCCGCTCGGAAACTCTCCAAAAAGTGGTCATTACTATGGCGCTGCGGCCGGCGGTGCCATAATAAAACGCGAAGGATATTAATTCCTTTGGTATATTACCATCACCAATATACGTTGGACATTAAACATCAAGTGCATTTTTAAGTCATTAATAATCCATTACTCATCCTTTCGATATACCATGAGGACGATATTTACGAGGCAAGTGTATTTCATTTTTTTTTTTTTTTTTGCTAAAAAAAAGGACTTTCATATTCGATGTCGCTGAGATGTATATGTATCCATAGCACCACACGAGTACCCTACTCCATGTAGTATTAAATAAATATGTATGTACTATGCTACCTCATTTTATATTCATCACTTAAAGCTTGTGATATTAAAATTTACTAGCAAAAAATAAATAAAAATCCTGTCCATGCCAGGGATACGGATATGGGACGAAAAAAAAGGAAAAAAAAAACTAAAATAGAAGGAAGAAAAAAAAAGAACACACGAAGAAACATAACTCAAAAGCCCGGGATAGGTATATAAATTCATGAGACAGAGCCATGAGGGCTGCAACTTGGGTTGGGGCTAAACGAAAAAAAAAAATACAAATTCAACAAAGAGATTGAAATATCCTTGAGAATTATCCGAAATCCCTATTGTTATTGTTATTAGTGCGAACGACTATGATGATGATTGTTATATTGTATGCGATATAATATGCGCCTCGTTTCCTTTATTATTGGTATTTTTTTGTTCACTTGCCGTATAGTCCTTGGAAAAGTTTCATGGAAAGAGCAAAAGTTTTGATAGGACACTCGAGAAAAGAATGAATGTCCTTTCAGCGATTTTTCATCTTTAATTGACTTACTGACTCTTCACAATGGGAAACGATTTTGGCTTCCTTCTAAATGGGGTGTCATGAAAGGCAAGTGAAAATAAAACACCCCCTTCTATCCAAAACCCCTAACAAACAAACGGTATATACGAGTAAAAACAAAAAAGTTTTTATTGTACTATGGGGGGTAGACGGTGAAAAAAAAGGGCAAAAAATAACTTTTTATAGCCAAATTCAGGCAAATTCACATGGCCCCCTTTTCTGCAGAGAAAAAAAAAATAATTCTGTGTAAGACTGTGTGAGGTTTGTATAAGTAGTGACAGCGTGCTGTGAGTGAGACTGATGTAAATGCAGACGTAATGTGTTTATTCGCATCGTATAATTAAGAGACACAGCAACAATATTTTTTTTTTTACATAATGGCTATAACGTGTTCCTCGGCTGTAGTTGGAAATGGATACTACATAAATATACGCAGAGGTTGTTAACGTACATATATTTTTTCTGCTTCCTTCTTACCGATAGTCCTTATGAAGCTTCGCTGGGTTATGGGTTCTTTTTTTTATTGATATTTAAATGATCAAAGGAAACACAGTAAACAAAAAAATATACCATAGGGTTGAAGAAAATGGTTGCAAGGTTCAACAATAAGCATTAAATTTAACGAGGAGAGCGTATGATGTTCAGCGATGTTAATGAAACATCATCAACAGAAGTGCGTGTGTGTTTTAGCCCACTTAGTCTATGTGGTGGTTTGTGCAGTATTAAATGCGTTTTATCGGATAATGCAAATTATATTGACTTGGTTGTGCAATGTGCTTTGCTTTGAGCGATTGTGGACGTAACCATGAATATTTAATTTAGTTGGTGGTACCTGATGAAAGGTTGGCGCATAATATTATTGAAAACGACAAGTGGTATTAGCTGTCAAGGTTTATTGGGTTATGACGAGGTTTGCCAATTGGAAATATGTCAATGACACTGATGGTTTCATGAGATGTCAGTTAGGTCTTTATCACTCTAGTGAGCTTCTGTCATTGAGGTTTGATTTAAAATACATAATTATATTATATGGTTAGGTTAGGTTAGAGTGGCAGGCCGCAATAAGTGCAGCCTCACGTAGGTCAGAGGAGGCCCATTGTGATACCACAGGATCATTACATTATATATACGACTGTACTTGGTGGGCGCAGTAGCGCAGTGGTTAGTGTGCTGGACTACTGTGCGAGGGATCCCAGGTTCGATCCCCGGAGAACACACAAATTACATCTTAAGGTTTTTTCTACTGCGCCTCCTCTCGCGAACGTCTGACAAACATCCGAGAGTAAAATTGTAGGTCCCTTCCATTCGTCCCAAAAATGAAACTCACACAAACCAATGGTTGCGAGAAGCTAGACCTAGGGTGTCTCCCGCCTGTTGCGCCATTTATTTATTTATTATGTATTTGGTCCTGGTCATTAACAATTTGGCAACATTTTTTTTGTCGTCTTATTTTCAAATTAACAAAATCTAACGTCTGAAAAATACTGGAGAGAGTATAATTTTCTAGAACCGGTCGGACTCAACATAAAATTGTAGGACTCTTTCATTCGTCCCAAAAATAAAAGTTCACTCAAACGAAAGGTTGTGAGAAGCTAGGCATAGGGTTCGTCACCTTACTACCGAAGTTCTTTGGCTATAATTTTTTTGTGAATAAAAAACATTGGTTATGCTTGTCCTAAATTGTTTTTTCATTAAGTCGATAAAATGATATCGGCTAAGTGGCCGCCGTCCGAATTGATGACCATTTGGGCCCGATTTATGTCATTTTCCATCACTCTTGCCAGAAATTCCAGCGATAATAGGTCTACAAATTCATGACGGATATTATCTTTTGAGGGCTGCAAAAGTCTGAAGCTTGTTGATATGAACTCGTGATTTCAAAAAAACCCTACAAAAATAAGTTTGCAACGGTTATATCAGGCGATCTTGCCGGCCAGTGCAAATCACCGAAACGAGAGATTAGGCGACCCGGAAATGGAGCCCTTCGAATTTCGTTTGTGGCTCATGACAGTCAACAGCTAACAGCTGATGCAAGGTCTGCACTTTGTAAGGTTACAGTTTTTCATCAAATTTTCAGTAAAGACCGCTGATTGATATCCAGTTGCGCGGCACGACGAGTCGTCTGGTCGATACAACTGGGTCCTCTGCGATATCTTCAGCAACAGCTGCGATATTCTCAGCAGAACGGGTACTCCGGGACCGGTCAGACCTGGCAGCATCTCGTGTAAACGTCGACGTAGTGTTTGCCCAATTGGTGTTGGGCGACCGGGAAATCTGCGGCGAAATTCAAAAAAATTTAAGCAATTATACGTTCTTTAGCAGTATAGCGACTCATGTCTTTTTAACGTGTATTTTGTATCTGGTTGTACTTCACAAATGTCAAAATAGAATTGGTATTATTTGCCGCCATTTGCAAAAATTATAACATCTTCCGATAGGGTTGCCATCTTGTATACTGCGCGAACTATTTATCACTCAACTAGTCATCTGACAATTTGATTCTATTTTGACAGTTCCCTGCTTTTTTAATATGATTTTCACTACATACACTGTATATTGACGTCTTATACGTATACCGTATTTATTGATACAATTCTGTGAGGAAAAATATAACCAGCATAGTCCCCAAATTTATGCGGGTTGGGGTTAAGGCCCCATGTAGTAAATCGTGTCCCGCATATGCATTGCTTATGAGCCACCTTTCACAACCTGGCATGTATTACATTCACCTGTCAGTTCAAATTGTCGACGAAAAGGATGCGATGGATTTTTTGGGCTGAGCTCTAAACTCTTTGGTCCAACGACGGCAAGTAGGTACTAAAAATAGTAGAGTAAACTATACTAGACACGACACTATGCCAGAAAGCTTATTTAAGTTTTGATTGCCCTTACGTCCATGTTGGATCTCGGCTGGACGGTTCAGCGGAAGCAGTAAAGTTGGTTGAATTCGCTCTCCACCCATGGTGCAAATTCCCAAATGACAAATAATTTGGTGAAAATGTTTTGTAGGAAAATATGAGCCAAACCATTAAACCAATAAATTGATAGCCTAAACCCATTTTATTTGCCTTAAATCACTACAGTAGTAATGACAACCAAATGCTACTTTCCCAGCAAACGAAATCAGACTGTCATCCCTTAATGTGATTAACAAATAACTAACAAAACATTCAATAACAGAAAAGAAACGACAAACGAACAAGTATGTAAAGTGACAGTTGTGAATGACAATGCAAATGTAACGCAACAAATTGTCATCCTTAAATTGTCCTTTCCGAAAAAAATATTGACTAATGAAATGAGTAGTCCTAGCTAAAGTACTCAGATCTGTCACAATGACATAAAATTTGCCAAAGGAACGCACCAAGTCGACAACCGAAAACCACAAAAAAAAAATAATACACTATGTATACCTGTACTAGAAGTGACAGTAGTGAATGACAGTCAAAAAAACAATTTTCCGCAAATTTGGCCTATCCATGTCCAAGACAAATGACAGAAATCCACAAGAGGGACGCAGCCTAAAATTGCTTAGCAGAAAAGACTGACAAATGGAATAAGTCGTGACAGACGAATGGCATTTTACAGCGAACTTGTTGCGGCTGTCAAACATCTGACACTAAATTACCAACATCAAGTATTAGATTAGAAAGATGGTTGCATAAGAGACTGAATCAATTACAGTTTCCAATCAAATAGATTGTGACTATAGTAACTTGATCGAGGTACATTGACATGTCAGACAAAGAGCCAAAATGGGAGGACCTCGACCTATTGACATAACGTACTTATAGAAAATAAGCTGTTGGTGGGAAAAGTGTCAGTTTATTGACTGCAAGACTGTCAAACATAGGCACGTATCAAAAATACAATAGTCGACTTACACAGTGTGGTTAAAATGATAGGTAAGTACGCCAGAGACTCACCGTAAAGCTCCAGTTATTTTCAACCACCGCAGTTATTGCACAATCAGATTATTATGTGCATTTCAATCAAATTGAAACTTCTCTCTCGCTCTATCTATCTCTGTCTGACATTAATCCGTAACAAATACCTACCTTACGTATTCGCTTCTCGCATTGTTTGAGGCTAAAAACAATTTCGATATAGAACTCTTGTTTATTTTAATTGAGCGAATGCCAACCCGAGGAGGAGGATAACAACTGTCAGGATTTAGCGTTGCCATGCCATGCGAGGAGAAGAGGAGTGTACCTATATTTTTTTCAATTTCATTTGTTATTGCACACGCATACCTACACCCACAGATAAATATTGTTTTTTTTTTTTATTGTTGGCATCGTCAATTACTTGGAATTTTGAGCTTTAAATCTTTTTGAGGAGAGATACCGACATTCCTCTTGAATGAAAGAAAATATAAAATGTTGTAGGTACCGAGGACTCGTACTTGCTCCATCAACGTTGACGACCCTCGTAAAAAATTGCTACTGCAAAAAAAAAGGAAGTTTTCAACGACAAACCCGAGACTGAACAAATATTATACGGAACCAAGTATCATTCACAAGTTAGAATGACTGCGCGAGGGGGGGGGGGGGGGGGGGGGTAAAAATTCTTTCCGAGAAAACAAGCGGCATTGATGAAAATTTCATGTCACTCTCTCACTGTCGCACAAAAAAAAAAGGACACTAAAGAGGATATGTAACAAAATATGATTCCACTTCCACCCGATGAGCTACTAAAAAGCCAGCGACACCAGCGCGAGAGAACGAGAGAATGATTAAGTAAATTACGTGTCAACTGTGATGTATGACATAATTAGGGTCCTTGCATTTAGGATTTGGCTTAATGACAAATGTTTGTACGGAAAAACTTTTTGGAAGGACAGATAGACAAATGTTGCTTAATAAATTGTCCGACATGTATTATTTCACTATGCGGTGGCACTGTTACATATATCGTACCGTTGAGATGGTTTAAAAATGTGTAATATGTGTATAACGTAAAAATAGGATTAATGGAGTTATGACAGTTCGCTAGCGGAGTAAATAAATGTGGAGTTTTATTATTATTTTGGAGGACGACAAAAAGGATATATCGAAATTGTGACGAGTAAAAATAGCCACACATAAATCGCATGGGTTTTTTTTTTTAGAATGCCGACTAGTCTCATATGTGTAAGGGTATAGGTAGGTATGTGTGGGATGAAAGGACTGCTAATGCGCCATCCACGTGCCATAACGTTTTGTTTGCGTACGTGTGGGGCTATAGTAGATTTACGTTTGAACTGTAGTTTCAGGTGAATAGAGTTGATGAGGTGCGATGGTTTTCAATTTATTTCCCAACGCCATGTGGTGTTAAGTACATACATCTAGTCCTTTTCCTTTACGATCTCTGGGGTCAGAAGCAAGTTGGTCTCTTATTTGGGGAAACAGTTAAGAAATGTGTATTTTTATGCGAAGGCTTTCAATTTCAATTTCAGCAAAAGAAACAACTTTACAAATCGACTGATTTTAATGGGATTTCCGACAACATTATGAGGCTAGCAAAGTGTGAACCACAAAGTAAAGAATTTTTGGCACATGGCGATACATTCTGTGAAATGAAGTGCATAAGAACTTAATGCAACTTTTGAAACAGGGAATAGGTACAATATCTGTCTGTTTTATAAGCGATCCGCCGATAGAAATCGACAACCAAATGTACTGGAGACACTGGCAGTAGAGATGGTCACAACGTTAATTAAGTCCAACGGACGATTTCAGAAAATGGTGTCCCACAGGGTGGTATTCTGCCCTCACATCTTTTTTGTTTTTGTTTATTAGGATAGGCTAGGTTAGGTTAGAGCGGCACAGTTTGCATTATATGCAATTTTCACGCAGAAGCCATCAGTTAGGCTCATTGTGATTACGCTTTTACAGTACATGGTAGGACATGCAACTAACAAAACCATTCGGATCTTTCAATGAATCTTCTTAAATATGGTAGAGGTATCGTTGCTAGATGTTCCGAGCAGTCAAAGAACCATGCTCCCATGCAAGAGAGGCGGAGTTCTTGGAGGGCTGGCCAGTAAAACAGGAGATGTTCCACAGATTCTATTTCCTCTTCATCCCTGCAACTTCTGCAGAAGTCAGATACCCAGTCTTTTGGTTAAGTTTCCAATGGTGCAGTAATTTGGTTATTACCCCGACGAGCACTTGGATATGGTTTCTATCAAAATATGTTAGGATCTTTGATCTTCTAGGGTCAATTGCGGGCTGCGAGTTATGATACAGCCGGAAATATTGTTCCATCGTTCTTTAGCTAAGTTTAATGTGTCATTATCAAGTAGTACTTGTCTGTCAGCTAAGTAGTAGTATGTCCATTTCAGAGCCACATTTGGGCACGTTATCTTCTGTGCATGATCATGACGGCTTATTGCCGAGAGGCACTGACTTAGGGATTTTAAATTGACCAGATTTGAGTTACGTGGCCTGATTTACTGTCCACACAGAAGATAATTTCCACCATTGCTGGTAGTTCCCTCGATATGACAGTTTAAGGCCCGCTTTCTTAACCGCGTAGATCTCTGCCTGGAAGACGGTGCACTGATTTGCCAGTATGAATAAATAAATGAATAATAAATTTGTTTCTAAAATTACGATCACGCATTCTCTCTACATGATCACTGATCAGTATAAGAAGGGGTGTAGTATTCCCTAGCCTATAAATATGCAACGCCATTTTTTTGTTATTTTACGCGTAGCCTATTAATATGCAATGCATTAATATTGTTTTATTTCATTCTATAGATATTATATAAAATAAAAATGCAGTGTTTTGCTATTATTTTTATTACTTGTGAAAAAAAATCACGCGGAAAATCATCTACAGAAATTCACTTTTCTTTTGATCTATATCTATCTATATGTCATAAAAAACTGTGTAATGGGGACGAAAAAAAAGTGTAGCCTATTAATATAATGATAATGATGAATTTATTTGGATTTTATCATAGAGTCTCTAGAATTCAACGTGAATACCTCGCCAAATTATGAACCTTCTGTCAGGAAGACGTATGTATTCTTGTCACTGCCAAACAGACATAAAGCATATAAATGTACATATCTACAAACTTTGTAAATCGTTGCTCCACATCCCTGTCAGCATCAATCGAGCTGCATAATCCGCTTTTGCGTGGGTAAAAGGTCAAGACAGCCTTTTTTCTAAATAATATATTATGCATCATCAGCATCACATAATTATTGTCAATTTGGTCAGCCATATATCCATGTAGTGTAGGTATATATGTGCCTTATCATCCCATCCAAATATGAGGTGACTATATAATTAATTATAATTCATAGAAGAAACTAATGTGACTTTGTAATTAAATAATCCGATTACTTAGATGGTTTCCCTTTAATTCACCAAGATTAGACCATGACAAAGTGACTGGTAATCAATTTCTTTTTATCATTCCAATCTTATTACTGTGTTAGCTAAAGCTGAAACGACGTCTGTTTTTAATATAACATCACATCATGTGCAGAACCCGAACAAAAGAGTGAATTCTAGCAGGATTCGGATACCAAAAGATTTCGCCAGAATCTGCGAACATTTCTGAAATATGAATTCAACACAGACAAAAGGCAGACTCATTGCCATCATTTGTCAGAGATAATACCAAAATGGTAGAAGAAATTTCGGGAAATTGTGCATAAATGAAGCTTTCAAAGGACTTGCGTTACTCGTGTGGGTTTGAGTGACTGCCCTGCCCATGCTCTTAGTTACTTTTGGGGAAAACCCTCTTGATAGCAATTTCGTGGAACTGTGCATCTGTATAATTTGTTACAAATTTGTTCGGTCCACAGAAATTGGATTGACATGTTTCCAGACGACCTTGTATGACAAATTAATAACTAAATTCATAGGTATATATCTCTGTGTTATTTCATCACGCAAACCACAATTTTTCATGGTTATAGGTTAGGTCGCAGTAGCGCAGTGGTTAGTGTGCTGGACTACTGTGCGAGGGATCCCAGGTTCGATCCCCGAAAAACACACAAATTACATCTTAAGGTTTTTTCTACTGCGCCACCTCTCGCGAACGTCTGACAAACATCCGAGAGTATGACTGTCCTGAAAAAGCTTCTCAATTCAGCCGTTCGGACTCGGCATAAAATTGTAGGTCCCTTCCATTCGTTCCAAAAAAAAATAGAAACTAACACAAAACCAATGGTTGCGAGAAGCTAGGCCTTTGGTGTCTACCGCCTGTTGCGCTGCCTATTTATTTACTTTTTTATAGGTTAGGTCTCCTGCCCTGTCTCTCAGTATCTATACACAAATTAGGTGGCAGATTCCCCCTCAAACTCTACTCGGGGTTAAATGGTCATTTTATTGTATATAATATGCTACATAATTCGAATGTACCCAATAATGTAAAGTTAAGTCTCTATTGACACTTGACAGTTTGGGTCAGCTGTCATGTTGTTGCAATATACTGAAGCAGAATTCTTTGCCAAAATTCAAATACATTTCTAGAACTGTGTCACATATTTTATTTTTCGAATAAAGACCGTCAAATGTACATAGCTGCAGAAATATGAAGAAAAATAAATAAATAAAATGTTATGTAGATGCAAGAGCAGCTAGATGCTAGACTGGCATAAACTTGGTAATGGAAAGAGAAGATCATGGGGCACGCTACAAACCTACAGCTGCAGAATATTAAGCTATCACTAAAGCTTCATCTGTATACCGGAATTAGGTTTATTGAAAAGTGCTGTCGCTTTGGGTGATGCGACTCAACCGACGACTTCTCAAGAGTCGGCAAATCAACGAGAAATTTTCAAAAATTAGGTCTTAGGTTTGGATTTTCATTAGGTATAGGTTTTAAACTTGTAAATGTATACCTACAAGTCGGCATTTTCAAAGGTTCCACATCAACTCCTTAAAATTTAGCCAGTTTCGACTCGATTTTAAAAAGGACGGTCGACATCGGTGAATATGCCGACTGAAATCCTTAAAATTTAGCGAGTTTAGATTCGATTTTAAAAAGGACGGTCGGCATCGGTGAATATGCCGATTGAAATTCTTAAAATTTAGCAAGTTTCGATTCGATTTTAGAAAGAATTTTCTAATTTGAGGTTAAATTCGAAGGAGTATGTAATTCGCTAATATGTATGTGGAACTCGGCTAATTGATGTGGATTGCGAACTTTGACAATTCGCGGCAAGGGTGTTTTCGTTCGCGGCAAAAAGTTTGGAAAACGAAATTTCGTTATTTAAACATTTTTTCTTAGTACAGTTGATGGCTGAAATTCTCGAACTGCCGCGAGAGTTGGTCGCTGGCATGTGAATGGTCCTTTAGGTATTGGCCCAAGGGTGTTCCTGTATGGCGCATCCCATATACAAACAAAAACAATCAAAATCCTATATCCCGAAGACCACCGAATCGATTTAGCTCAAATTTTCAGGCTATCTTAGATATTGGCTCGGGATATTTCCTGTGAATATTGGTCAACATTGGACAAAGGGGCGTCCAATACAAAAAACATCTTCTATGGGGTGAAATTCGATGACGTTAGATATAACTCGATAACCGCTGGGCTGATTTTCATGATTTATATACAGTCGGCAAGTTCCTGAAAAAAGTCGGCATTTCAATGAAAGTCACCCTCCCAAAGCTCGAACCCTCGCTACGCCCCTGTACAGTGTACACATGTCATGAATCGAGTAAATTTTTGATATTCTTATGTCAATATGATGTTAGATTCTGTCCTAAAATTGTGTGTAGATAAAATCCTGACGTCTGCATGTCAAAAATTGACACGATTGCAATAGAAAGACTGACCAAGCAACCACTGCAACATCTTCAAACTACAGTTACAGCTATATGTCAAGGAGCAAATGGGTCTTACCAATAATCACTTTTATTTAATCTTCAAGTTAAATATTTTGACGGTCACAGTGGATAATTTTAAATGGAAATTTTCGCCACTGAAAATGATTATTGGTACCTACTGCGGAATGAGTCTAGTCGATAATGTGGTCTATTATTGACGCGAGCAGGACCATGTAGGTACCTAACATCAAAGTCGTTGGCCCCTATTGTGATTGTCGATCAGCGATCGTCACGACAATTGTCGATTACGTCGATTGATTTTTGCTATTGGCATTCCGCGGTAGTAATAATCATTTTTTAGTGTCCAGGCTAACTTTTACGAAGTCACAATGGCAAACAATTCCATATAAAATTATCCATTGTGAACTTCAAAATATTTAAATTGAAGATTAAAAATGATTATTGGTAAGGCCCATTGCGTAACTCAATTGATGGGGGAATAGATTATTGTGAATAAAAATATGAATATTGTGAATATGTACGTTATACTTTGGCGGCTGTTTATTGACATCTGGCTATCGTTTTCTCAATTTATTTGTGTTGAAAGTAATTTTAAAAAATGAGTTCGACTGAATTGTGGTTTAGCGATTTGGAAGCGGAAATGGTAATTCTAGAACTAGCTAGAAAAGGAAAACAATTTCGACAGTTGTCGCTCAACGATCAATTATCGACACTAACAATAGGGACCGTTGTATAATTCAAGTGAATTTGTGAAAGTGTACAACATTTCTGTAACACAGAGTTACAAGTCCAATTCTGATCTTATATCCAATTACAGACAATTTCAAGAGGCACTTGTAGGACTTGCAAACTTGTAGTTTTATATTATGTGCCACTACGGACCCATTGTATTGCATCGTATTGCATATCTAATATTAAATCCATAAAAATGCTCCCAACGTAAATATGTAGCTTAATGCAGTAAAAAATAAAACTACAAAAATGTGTTTCACCCCCAAACGACGCGACACCAAGAAAATATTCAAAATTCCAGAATCCATTCCATACATCCCAGGAGCCAGAATAAAGAAGAATATATATAGAGAGAAAATTCTAAGAAAATTGTGTATCCCAGCTTGAGCAAATAGAAACCATTAATTGTCTCGATATAATTGCCGCAGCAGCATTCCATAAATCATTGAAAATCCCTCCGCCAATTCGCTCAATTGCGGCCATAACAATTACCATAAATTATCTATGTGTATAACCAACTCATTGTGATTGTCTAATTTCAATACAATACCGGATACAACCCCCGAAAAACCAGCTAACACGCAACGCCGCGCCGTATACAATGTACTTGCAAACGCAATTAAAAAACAATATTATCCATCACCCCACACACCATCACGATATGTGACAATAAGTTCACCACCCACCTCAGTTGATCCAGTTCCGTGCGTATACTCATATCCATATTATCGGCATTGTTCGTAATCCTTAGGGATTTTCGCAGATTATTCTCTAATAATTCATAATCCTCACGGCGGCGTATCATCAGCGCGCTCAACTGTTTCGTTAACAAACGCACCTGATCGTTCAACGGCAGAAGGATATCATCCGCATTGTTGTTTGTGTTTGTGTTTTCCTTTTGTTCACTATTGTTTGCAATTAGAACAACATCACTGTTACTATTATCACCACTATCATCGTCATACGATGGCAATTTAGCGATTCTACCACCATTCATCATCATTGGCGATGATGAGGAATCATCTTCACCATTGTCCTGATCCTGGCCAGTACCAACAAGCTGTTGGCCATTGTTAAGATTACTTTTACTGCTACTATCACGTAGCATACTATTAGCTTCGTAATTATTATTTTTTCTTCCGTTAATAACACTTGAATTGGACGAGCCCATGAGGAGGGTGATAAACAGCACCAGTCCTAAAAGGACATTTTTATGATAGTAGTTCGACCACGACGCCGTCATATTGTACGAGCAATATTGTGGGGTAAATTAAAACAATATAAAAACGGAACAAACCGAATGTAAACGGAATCAAAATTTAATTCGCGTAAAGGTATTATTATGTCACACACGCATCCAGCATAGAATCACAAGCACATTTATACACACTACGATTGAACTTGATTAGTAATAGCAACTAGTGTATCCATTCGGTTGTAGTAGACTCGTCTAAGCATGACTGGGTCGAAAGGGCTTATTGTAATTTTTTTTTAATATAATTGGGAATAGAACCGGCGACGAAAACCGCTACTATCGCTTCGAACTTGCAATGCGAGCTACAAGCACTGACAGACAATAGAGAACTAAAGCCGGTGCAAAGGTGCAGGATCCTTTTATACCGTCATCATCGTGTTGTGGTAAGGTACGAGAAACGAGAGTGGCTGTTGTTACGGTTTTACGGAGCAACGAAAAGACGGAGCACGGACACGGAGGCGGGTGTTTAACATTGAGCGATGATGGCAAACCAAAGAGTTTTGGTAGTAGAAGAGAACGTGAAACAGAGTACTAAAAAATGAATATAGTGAATTGGAGAGAGAGTGTTGCCGTTTGAACGCTGCAAAAAGTACTCTTACCAACAGGCGGCAGGTGTAAAATCATGAACTGTCACAGTGTGGTGCATAATGCTGCTAGAATTTTAGTACACTTGGATTGGTACAGTAAATTTCTAAAAATCATATTAGAAAAAATAATTCTATTCAATTTTGGGAGGACTTATAACCTCAATATTTTTGAAGACGCAGATGGCGCAGCAGGTTCATATTATAGGACACAATGCCTAACTGCCCACAGATGTTGCGTTAAATAATTGAGTGATTCCGGTCGTAATATGGCGTATTTGTTTGGCCCCAAAATGTTTTAAATGTATGTCAGTTAAATCAACGAAAGAAAGTTCGCTACGAACTTAACTTTTTGTCGAAGGAGAAAGAATTGGGAACTGCTCAAAAGAAGAAATTCGACCTTGGACGCCCAGACACACCTCATATGTATATGTATAACTTAAGTCTATACATAGAGAATCATAGTTTCAAACTCGAAGTGCAATCACCTTCCGCAGACGCTAAGACTTAGTAATGAAAGTATCTCTATTTTATCGATATGGTAGCCCAAATCCATCGTAGATTACAAGCAGTCAATAAGAAAGTGCCAATATACACTCCGCGCCACTTGAATAGCACACCCCCTAAGGTCGGTTTTCTATCGGCCACTGGTCCCAAACCGAGCCAGCACGGATAAGCAAGCAACCATTGCCGCCTTGGAAGACAACATAACTCGTATTATTGGTGAGATACCAGTCGATATGTTGGAAAAAGTATGCCAAAATTGGAAAATCCGTATGAACCACTTGAGGTGTTGTTGCGGTCAACATTTACATGAAATAATATTCAAAAAGTAAATGGCAAGAATTTATCGACCCTAATAAAAATTGCACTCAATTTTGCAAATTTTCGCTGTTGTTTCTTTTTTTCAATTTTAAAAACCAAACGCTTTAAAACAACCCTTTAGTAGGTACATGTAAAATCACCCAGCTCAAGGAGATTTGAAAATTCTTGCGATCGAAGCAACATTCGGAGGTTTTCTAAAAAAAAGACCGTACCATAGGTATAGGATCTTCTAATCAGTTAAACAAATCTAGCCAGCACACCATTTCCAGGAACTGCTAAATAAGCATCGCTCAGAGGTAATAAATAAATAAATAAATAGGTGGCGCAACAGGCGGTAGACACCCTAGACCTAGCTTCTCGCAACCATTCGTTTGTGTGAGTTTTTTATTTTTGGGACGAATGGAAGGGACCCCCAATTTTATGCCGAGTCCGACTGTCGGATGTTTGTCAGACGTTCGCGAGAGGTGGCGCAGTAGAAAAAACCTTAAGATGTAATTTGTGTTTTTTCGCACACTAGTCCAGCATACTAACCGCTGCGCTACTGCGCTCAGATGTATGCTAATTAATTGGACAAAAACTGCCTCTCGCTAGTGTACACCTCGTATAGCTCGTCGTTGAATCTCCTTCTCCATGGCCCGTCAACACATATGGAATATAACATTTTGCGAAGAATCGTCTTTTGCGTAGCCTCACAGAAAAGACTCTAACGGTGTCAAATCGCGTGATCTTAGTCGCCAAAACGTGAAATTACGCGACCAGGAAACTTCTCACGGAATAAAGCCATAATTTAACGTGTTATATAGCTTATTGCCCCGTCTTGTCGGAACCACATATCGTCCAAGTCATGATCTTCAATCGCCGTCCAGAAAAAATCGGTTATCATTCGACCATATCGCTCCAAATTGACTGTAACCGTCTGCCCATTGGCATCTTCGACTTAGACATCAGTAACGCTTCCACTGTCTTCAAATTTCCTCACAATTTTACCGATTGCTTGCGTAGTCGGTCGATTATGACGACCATAATCATTGCGTAATACGCGAAAAGTGGCTACGTTTGAATCACCACTTTTGTAGTAAGTTTTAATAATTTTAACGCGTTGTTAGATTCTTAAGCGATACATTATCGTAAATGGCAAACATTAAACTAATATTTTGACACTTCAAATGACTGGTGTCAAATGCCACCGCTACCAACTTGAAACTACGAAATGAATGACGCATCATGCCGAATAATTCGTATTGTCATTTCACATAAGCCCGTAAACCAAGAAAAGAAACATTTTACGCTGGAATAGTGATTTGAAACGCCCCATACCAAGGTCGCTTACATTGTCCACAATATGGACGAAGACAGTTTTTCGGAAAATGTGATTTGCAGCCCAAGACGTCATGCTCAATGAGCACATATTTTTTTTAAATGCAACCCATCGGAAATCGAAACAGTACTTCCACTGCAGTACTGCGGCAACACTTACCAGTAGGTACTACTCAGAGATGATAATTTACTTCATATGTAGTAGATCTACTTCATTTTTTAATTATTGTTCATCTGCTACGTAGCAACTTATTTCTACTTCGTTTATTTATGGTTCAAAATATCATTCAATTTGACTCTAAATACATCAACAACGACGAAAAAATTAACGAAATGTAAATATCACGAAAAAAAATGTGTCATGTAATGCACTATAGAATATCATTGGCCGCGTTCCATTGACCGCTTGATGACTAGTGACATGCCAAACTCCATATAAAAAAAACTGACATTTCACCACTTGCGCTAGAGCTCTAGCACATTTTGTAAAATATCCTTTTCTGGGAAATTCTTCAATCTAGCGCAAAATGAACTGCTAGATTGAAAAAAATAACGAACTGTCAAAATAAAAGTGAAAGTGCAGAAGTCAAATATTTATCCAATTTGGTGTAAAATGGGATTTCCAACTTCTATGTAATTAATATACATTGTATTTATTTATTTAAATTATAGTGTAATAATAAATATGCGGCATGAGGGCACAAAATACATTTTTGACTCTCATGAAGATAAAATAATACGAACTCAAATTGGTTCCAGCGTTCCTTCATCGGGGATATTATGTGCTAGACGACTAGCGGTCAATGGAACGTGGCCATTTATGTGCTTTTGTCACACTACACATCCTTCTATAATTTTGAGCATTTCGCCAAATGTCTGCTTCGTTTTTTGTAAATCTACTTCGTTTTTTCTGGCAATTGGCTACTTTTTTGGGTTCAGCATTATCATCCCTGGTACTACTTTTCACTTTGCAGAAATAAAAATCTACAAGCTGTGCTGACTGCTGTGCCTGTGCTATTCATTGTGCTGGTACGGTAGGTAGTAAATACGAAAACAAAAACCAAGAGTAAAACGAAAATTCGAGTTTCTTCACAGTGCGCAGCAGCTGTCCAATTGTACACTCTTCATCACAGTATGTGCCAGTGCCAGTGCCATAGCATAGCCAGTGCCATGCGGGATGAGTCCAAAGAGCAAACGAGAGAGTGCTAATGTTGAACCTGCTCCATGGTCTACTCCAGCCAGCACCAACGAAGGCTCTGTACTGTGTACTAAATTCAGCCAACACTTCCTTTATTTGTTTTTGGTTAGTTGTTGCTGTTGCTCCGTATTGTGTTCAAGAGTAAACGAGAACAGCTGGCGGCATGACGCTGAATACAAATCCTTATGCCACTCTACCAACCCTCCCAGCTATAGTCAAGCCAAGCCATACGTTCTCTAATAGCATGCACACGCCAGCCAGCCAACCGACCATCCATTGTCCAATCTCCACCCGGTCCCACACAATAACAAGTGCGACCGATCGATTAGCGTCAAGGTGGTGTAGATGAATCGGGAGGACACGAAATGAAATCAGGTAGACGAGAAAAGTTTTGCACCTGCCGCATGGTACATCACGTCGTATATATGGTATCGATATCGATATGATACCACCACAAGGCGCTCCGGGTAACCACTTTATGTGTATGCTTAAGAGGTCATCAAGACCAAGAGATACGAGTATTCCGACCAACCCAACAAGGGTCTTGCATGTCGGTTCGGTGTTGTTTTCGTAACGAAATGTTCTGTTAATTGCGCCGCGGCACCATGTGGATCGATTTCATAAAATTTATAACGTCGCCTCTGTCCCCTCGGCAGCGGCTCCACAGGACACTTAAGGGGGGAAAATCTTTTCGCAAACGATTTTTGTTTTCTGGTTGTTGTTTGAATTTTTTTTTTTCATTGTTTCACGTGCGGGTGGTATTTCTCAGGCTCAGTTTGCCGCTCTTCTTTGATACTATTTATACCCACAATGGGAACTGTTGAACCTATTGAATCATTTAGAAGGACACTCTTTAGGCTGTTTCAAATGGAGACGAAGAAAAGTGGTAGTTGACGAGAATTTATTTTCGTTACGTGCAATTCTCAATTGTGGAAAATGGAAACGGTATCGTTGAGCTCGAGGACATCCATCTGTAAGGAATAGCTTTGTAAAGTTATTCTCGAAGACAAAGGATGGTCGGAAATTTAATATGAAGGCAGGGTTTCCAAACTCGTGGTAAAGAGGTGTCATTTCATTAAGTAGGTACCTATGGTAAACTTAAGTACATTGAAACAACTTTATTCTTTTCCATCTTAGAATATACACAAGGACCAAGTACGCGTGCCAGAGCGTAGAAAAATGTGCCTTTTGTGGTAAGCTCTTAGCTTTGCTCTTAGCACAGATGACATTTAGCCAATAGGTACATGGAATTGTTATTATTTGGATAATATTTCGACTTGGCTAGAACGACCGACTCTGGCGGAAGAGTCTTTAGTTGATCAACAGCAGCTCTCGTATCTCCCAAGCAAGTTACTCAGCTAGGAATAACTGGCTCATTTCTTCCAGCCAGCGGGTCCTGGCCTGGCAGTTTATCTTGGGAGTTCTACTTGGCGTTAACTACCGAACTGCGAAAAGCAACCAAGTCTTGGAATTTATTTTTAACATCGACGCTCGAATCTTACGGAGGATTCTTTGGACTATAAAGAAGACATCGTCTTTATTATGTTTGCCAGTGCAAACGTTGCGTCCATTTTACGGCAAACGCGGTGGCCCTCAAGGTCGACTCTCCAATGTTTCCAATTCGAGTCAACCGGTAAACAATCAGTCAACACCCATACGTCAAAGGAACGCCAGATCGGCCGAAAACATGGCCGCTATGTGTGAAAGTTTACATAGGAGAACCCGAGGCAGTAAATTCCTCGCAAGATCCAACTGACCCAGGAGCTCAAAGTTAATGACCATAGACAACGTTGTTTATTCGCTGGCTGGGCTTCGAGGCGTTTGGAAGAGGATCAACATGTTGGCCGAAAAGTCATCTTACGCGACGAGGCGCCGAGACACAAACCCAAGATTCATCTGGACGTGGCAATGTATCCACACAAAGCTACTTTTTGGTGCGGATTGAACGATGTGGAGTTATACGACATGTGGTTCCAGTAGGACGGGTCTATGTGTCACACAGCAAACGCCACGATGGACAATCTGCATGAATGACTTGAGGGTATTCTAGGGTTATCTCTCGCAGAGGGGACGTGAATTGGACCACTCGGATCCGTGCTACGTGAGAGCGGCAAGTACTTAAACGATGTTATATTCTATACACCACTCATCAGCTATTCATCGACTTCAAAGCCGCATATGAAAGTATACATCGTCATCAGGAGCTCTATATGGCGATGGCGAATTCGGAATCCCAGCAAAACTGTTTTCAACAGGTCCGTTCAGCTGCTGAGGTATGCGGACGATATTCACATAATCATCGGGCGTTTCCAGCGTGCGGTGATAGAACCGTTCACGGCGATTGAAGAACATGCGAAATCCGTTGGCTTTGAAGTAAATGATGACAAGACTAAGTACATGCCACAAGCATCTGACCACGCACCGCCTAGAACAAAACGTCACTATTGATAACAACAATTTCGAGGTAGTTAAAAATTCATCTACCTCCTAGTGGAGATCCAGTGAAGATTTACCCTAGAAGACCGCTTCGGTTTGGCAAAACAATAGGGTTCAAAACTCTTAACTCGAAAGAGAAAATTTATGCTCCACAAAACTCTTATCCTGTCGATTGCTGGACGATAAGCAGGAAGGGAGAGCTGATACTGGGCTTCTTCAAAAGAAAAATACTTTGACGGATGTTTGGCCATGTGCGCTAGGAAGGCGAAGGGAGGAGAAGATACAACCGCGAACTCTATGAGCTATACCAAGATGTGGATGTAGTCCCTAAAGCCAAAACACGTCGACTATAGGTACATTGGCTTGGCCACATCGAGCGAATGGACAATAATACTCCAGCTAACAGGATCTACGAGCCCCAGCCACCACGTTCGAGAAGATTAGGAAGATCAAACCTCCGTTTCAAAGATCAATCCATCGCGGATGCCAGACAACAGGAGGCAGCTTACCCGGCTGCATTGTCTCAAATAGAAACCCTTCAATGGTCGGAAACCCGAAAAGTAGTTAAGTATATTCCATACATACCTACGACTCGTCCTTCTAAAAAACTCTTCTTAACAATCCGTTTAAAGGGTAAACTCGGTCACATAAACCTAATAGGCATTGTGCCAATACCAAGTGAATCAACTTTGACACCAAAGATTGCTTCCACGAGATCCTAAGCCAAAAGTGTACAAACTAAAAAAAAATAAAAGAGTAAGTACATATTTCGAAACCTCAAACCAGGATCCACTTCCACACAGAAAGTTATCAAAACTTGTTTCACTTCCATAAATATTTATAATCAATTTCAAAGCTCGGTTTCTGCAATGCTATCTCATTATCCTGATGGAATGAGGACATACACTCTGTTTACAGCTGCGTGAAAATTATTTCACTCTTGGCTTGGTCCCATCGTGCTGCAAATAAGGAATCAAAATCCAAATTGTCCTTCTCTTAGACAATAATTACAAAATTACGAAACTTCTTTGATATCCTTGTTAACTTTTAACAATAAACAAGGAAATAACGCGCTGCTGGCATTCTTCAACGAAAGAGAAACCCACCACAACAAGGACTTTCGAATAAACCAGCAAACACTTGTGTATAATCGTTTCAAGTGAATTTAAGCACCAAAGACGTAATTAAGGTCACAAAATGGCGTTTGACTTGTACAGCAGTTGCCTAGTTTTCATTAAAAAAGTTATACAAAGATGTATAGTGTATATGCCACGCCCTTAGTAATCGAAGACTGTCACAAATTTCACAGCACTCGATACAGCCGTCCGAACATCTATCAGAAGTGATGTTGATGTTGCATCCTTTGTGTGGCTGAACTTGGTCCTAGTACCAGACCACTCACCCAACCAAATACGCTGATAAATTGACAATAGGTATTCGACCAGGAAGCGTGTATACTGTGAGAAAAGTTGGTCCTTGGTCCTACCTCAATACGGCAGCACACACAAGCCCTAGAAACTTTGTGCACACCCAAATATACACATATACAGATACACGTATGCCCTCGTCAGGACTAAACGTATCTCTGTATTCTATACGGAAGTTGAGTTCACGTCAACAAGTAACCACTTGAACGGAGAATACGATGGAAAATCCACCCCACTATACCATGTAACACCAGCCAAGCACCAAAAGGTGGCGGCTATAAAACTTCTCTCCAGGACCTGCTATGCCACTCCATACAAATGGAAACTTGTAGTTGATAGGTACACCACAACGACCGACGGTACTACAAATTAATATACGACTCTGACTCGAATGGAAAATCTATAATCGCTTAAAAGGAAAACTTTAGCAACGGCCACAAAAACTTGGATTAGTTTTGTCCTGTTCCCTCCCGTCCCGGTCCATTCCATGTAGTTATCATGGCGACTACTGGTTGAGGAGGAGGCAGACGACGAGGTCTGGTCTGGTTGAACTTTTACTGGCGCTAACCTGCTTCCCTAGGCCGGAAGCTAGTTGCTAGGGTTATATAGATGAAGAGCAATCGTTTTCCTTTCGGATCGAGGAGGGTGTGCTTTTGCCTGTGTATAAAAATTGGTTAGACTGGTTTTTGGTTTTTGTGGATGGATACTTGTTTGCTTCGTCGTTGTCGTGTCTCCCAATCGAGAGATGAGAATGAGAATGGAATGTGGAGAGGCAGAGGCCGGTGCCGATGCAGGAATAAACGAGTTTAAGGGAAGGAAAAATTGGAAAATCCAAATTGGCCAGGACTGTAAAACATTTTTATAGCACCAACTGAACGGACGGCACAGATGGAGTGACAGAACGGCGCTGTAGTCGGTTTTTTTTTGCCCCACAATCCTTAGTCCGAGGCAAGCAAAAGTTTCTCAACTTTAGCTCGGTTTTCCGGTTGAATATTAATGAAAGAACTTCGCTTTAAAAGTTCACGGCTCTGGGTATAAATGGTGCGCGGTTGCCTCGTCCTCGTTTGGCGGTATAAGGACGGCTAAACATGGACGACTGTTGAATGAGAAAAAGCGAAACATTTTTATATAATTGGTTTAATAAATCATCGGGATTGTTTTACTGTCTATGTCAATCGTTGGGTGGGGAGGTGATTTAGTATGATTTCGGAACAATCAGGTCGTTTATTGTTGCCCGAACAAAGCTTTTCAGAGATTAATGTGGAGCCGTGTTGTGGCGGTCGGTGGTGGTAACTGACGCTCATAGAGGTGTTAATTAGTAATTAGTATTCTAAACGGGTTTTGCTGAAGGTTCTATAAATGGAAATAAGTACTTCCGATTGTTTTCACACTCAGGCAATGGCAATGGGAATAGGAATGGGCTTGGGTGATGATGGCCGACACCGACACAGATAATGCGGGACACGTGGGAGTTAATGTGTGCTGCTTAGATGGATTAGTCGAAGGGCATCTATTTAGAAGTTGATTTGCTTTAAGTTTGATTGATTTAAGAGTGGGGTCCTGGAAATGTGAATGAGATCATTGGTGGTGCATATATTAGATCCTTTTCTTAACTCTAAAGCTTCAGAGAGGTTGCTTCTTAATGTGAATCATACGTCTCAGTACCTCGAACTTCAAGTCGTAGTTTTGTATATTTTTGTTGTCAACCCTACGAAATACTGTTCAACCAATGGAATGTGGTTTCATTTTTCATCATAACAGCGTTGGAGCTTTTCAAAATGCAGTTTTGAAACATAGAAAAACAAATCGGACCAAATGCGGGCCGCGTAAAGAACAATGCCGACGTATACACTGAACTGTTGGTTCAAAGATGTTCGGTACAGGCACAGGCATCTTTGAAAAAATGGTCTAAAAGCAAGGCTTATACCAGAATCAATGATGATTACTGAAGATATTTTTCAAGCAGACTCAGCTGGTAGTAGATAAAAACATTAGCGTAGATATACTCTGATAAGCAAGGGGCTGTGAAGAAATGAAGAAATACTTGGACGACCTAAAGCAAGGCTCGCACCAACGTGGTGTGGCAGTGCCGTGGTGCCCAAGTGGAAGGTGGCATCGCTAAAGCCTATATGTAAACAAATGTAGACGCGCGCATCAAAGTGGAGTGGCGGCGATAGAATTTTTCTGGTGGCGTGGTGACAGTCTGCTGCCACTTGTTTCGAAAGAATTTAATTTTCGAGTGGCAACCGGATGTTGACGACGTGGATTTGTAGAGGCATACCTCTTGTAGAAGCATATCATATTGTAGAGGCTGGTGACAACGTGGATTTTGACATGAAAACTGCGTATTTTTGTTCACACGAAAACTAAAATCATGCAAGATGCACAAGAATTCAACATAGGACAACATAATATTAAGAACTGATATATCAGTGGCACAATATCTACGTTGTTTGCCAATTCATTGCGCGTTACATCACTTTCACACGACGACTTCTCCGCCATTCCATCGTCACACCACTCCTGCCACCTGTCACCTGGTCACCACGCCACTGCGACACCACTTCGGTGCGCGCCTTGTCTAAGGCTAGGTTTAGGCTCGTATACGTATTCCGGGAAACGAGAAAGCGAATGAACTTTCTAAAGACTCATTTAATATGCATGCATCTCTTGCCCCAACATGGTAAGCACAATAATAAAAAATCAAAAGTTTACCCCTAATCTGGGTTTCACATGACCACCACCACGAAAGCCCTGGTTAGATGTATCACCGATGCCAGAAATATAGAAGAACTACCTCTGTTGACCATTATAATGACGACAACGAAATTTAATGTCAGGGGAAGCGATTCACTTAAACTTTAAAACTTCCGTCCAGCCCACTGAAAACGCAGAATATAACAGTGGTCAGACCTAAGGCAGAAAAAAGGCTTCTGGACTTGAAGGCTTACCCGAAGATATTTTCAAACCAATTGCAGATAACTTGCTAGAGCTCATGATCCAACTTTCTTTTAAGAATTAGTCAGGGGAATGGAATCGTTTGCCCGATACCCAAGAAAGAAGTATGTATTTGATTCCAACTGTACCAATTGCAGAGGAAACTGATTAGGGAAGCGAGGTGTAACAACGATCCTTGCTAGTTGGGATTGACCCTGAAAATTTCTGTTGGGAAATTTTGTCGAATTTCAGTCTATGAATTATTGTTTGAGAGAATAACATTAACAACAACTCGTAGAGACAGTCATTTTGGTAGGAATGATAGCTATTTCGAACTACACCGCACTAATTAATTCATCATCAGACTCCTTTTAAGTGATTGTTTAAATAGTTTGAATTCTGACAGTCAATTCTCTGTAAAGGGTCCGCCAAATAACTTTTTTTTTTTGAAAATGCTATAAAAAAAAACTACTGAATATTTTCTCAAATTTCTTTTTTTATTTGAAAGTACAATCCTCCCGGTTAATAATGGAAAATAATTTCATTCAAATGGCTGCCTCGGCTGGCCATGCAGTAGCCTACACGATCGGTCCAATTTTTAAGCACATTATCGATTATGTGCAGCTGTATTTCACCAATGGCTTCACGAATATTGTCCTTTAAAGCGTCAATTGTCTCTGGCATGTCGGCGTAACACTTATCTTTTACGGCACCCCACAAATAATAGTCCAACGGTGTCAAATCGCAGCTCCGCGGTGGCCTAACGACATCAGCTCTGCGGCTGATAATGCGATCTTCAAAAACAGGGCGCAAAACATCGAGTGTAGCTTCGGCTCTGTGGCACGTAGCGCCGTCCTGTTGAAACCAAATGTTGCCAATATCCTCCTCTTCAATTTTTGTGAACAAAAATTCGTTCAACATGGCCCGATAACGATCGTAACGGCCACTCCTTGCTCATTTTCGAAGAAAAATGGCCCAATTATGCCTCTGGACCAAAATCCGCACCAAACAGTGACTCCTTTTGGGTACATCGGCTTTTCAATGTATGCCACAGCAGCAATTTTCTCGGGTGTATGCACTGTTTTTGGCTTTTCACGCTTTGGTTTATCGATGAGGATGCCAGTTTCTTTCACTTTTTTCACAACATAACGAACATACGGAGCTGACGGTGCTTCTCTTCTTCCAAAATCCGTACGCAATTTTCGCACACATTCTGCAACATTACCATGATTTTCAAAGTAATGTCACAATATTTCCCAGCGTTGTTCAAACGTATACACAACCATATTCGTTCAGCGGAAGGATAAAACTAATTATCTGTCAAATCAGACATGAGCTAAGTGTTACCA
Organism: Cheilosia scutellata; assembly: GCA_955612985.1. Lineage (NCBI taxonomy): Eukaryota > Metazoa > Arthropoda > Insecta > Diptera > Syrphidae > Cheilosia > Cheilosia scutellata. The sequence goes on from OY015314.1 coordinate 59,672,519, forward strand.
TTCGCGAAATAAGCACTAGTTGAAAAAAAAAAACGTTAGATGGCGGACCCTTTATATAATCCACTTGAGAAGACATTTCTGCTTTCCCTGTCAGGAAATGAAACTTGCATTTCGCTTTGCCAATTGACCAAGTTGACTATTTTATCTGCCATATTATAGGACCGCCTAAGATCCTTCGTAGATCTTTGACCTATATCAGTCCGCAGTTCACTGTCGATCTAATTTTCGACAATACTTTGATTATAAAGCCGCCTGTTACAGCACCTTTAGAGAACATCTAGTACGAAATTAGTTTTGAGTTATTCTGGTAGCCGCGAGGGTTCGAGATACAAACTGCTTTTATTCTGCACCTACTCATAGCAAGTTCTATTAAATTCATGCCATCAGGCAGGCGTCCTCTAGGTAGATGAAATGCTTACTTCAAGTCCATAATCTCTCGTCAACCTGTATATGGGGAGGCCGAGGGTTGAGAGTTATGGAGGATCAGCTTGAGCGACATACACCCGCGACCCACTAATGGATAAGCGGGGCATTAAAAATTAAGGAATGAATAAATCTCAATATACATATGACTGAAAATTCTAACTCCCAACTCCCAGCAAAAAGTCCAACTCCTTTTCCTTATGAAAAACATTTAATATTGTCGGAAGCAAACGAAAGCATCTGCGGCATCAATCGTGGCGCCAGAACATCTGTCACGGTGGCTATGCAAGTTGATATTGAAGAAATCGCTTCTCCGTCAACGTCACAATACATGGACATAAATTCTTTTCTTTTCCTACTTCCTTACTTTCGCGATTCCAATGACAATAAAACGATATCCTGCAGAAAATATTCAAGTCATCCGTCTGTACGACACAGCCCCACCCGCTTTGTTATAGTCCCCAAGTTAGAGTCTGAACATTCGAATTTTCATTTTGCACCAAACCATAAATTCACGCGAAACTCGTCTCAAATCAAACGAATTATAATCAGTTATTTCCATGCCAACAACTTTTCCCGTTGCTAGCATGTCCCACAAATCCACACGTCAATTACAAGCGCTATCAATCACTTGTCTATCAAGCGTGTACTGTACACCCCAATTCCTGTTCCGATTCCCAGGCCTTGAACTTCCTTAAAAGTAAATTTTTCCCTACTCTACAAGATTATAAAAGTCGTATAAGCTTATTCAAATCGGCACTTATAGACTCTAGCTGTAATAGGAAAAGAAATAAATTCCCCGCAGCCACAACAAGAAGTAAGCAATATCCCTGATGTGGTGACGCACGTCAAAGAACATCAAACAACATCGCCCTGTACTCGCGCGTAGAGAATTTTTAGCATTCACCTCAGGACTTCATATTTCACACGCACCAAAAGTGCCATCACTCATAGAACCGATTCTCCATGCCTCAAGTGTCTCCCAGGGCTGCCTAAAAATATCTTGTGATTTTGTCACACAGCACAGACTGAACGGTTTCGTTCCAGCTTTCACTTGTTCGTCCTTTTTTTTTGGTTCATAATTGATTGCGCCATGGATTTCTCTGGGCACACACAATATACAAAAATTCGACGAATACTCGTACACTGCTGCTCACATAGATTCCTGTTTACTTACAACAAAAAGGAGCATTCTATGAAAAAGCAATTCATCTCGGGGTGTTTGTCGGTTGGTGCAAAGGAGTTTCTCCCCCTGGGGGCACGCACAGAAGTTTGTCATTTTTCGATTCATGTATTTTTTTTTTATTTTGATCCTGTCGTTCCTTCTGCTTTCACTTTCCCATCTTCGTATAGTCCTGGTTGTCGTTGTTGTGTGCTTCGGAATTTCAAATTTGGATGTTGAACAATAATTCGACTTCAACTGGAGTTGCTGCTATAACATCCTTGTTGTTTTTTTATTAGACGCTTTGCGCTTGGAGCTGGTGTGCTTGTTATCCTTGATTCTCGATTTCTTGTCAGAACCCCACTCTGATGGGTGACTGGGTGACTGGGTACTGGCGACTAGTGGATGTTGTAATTTTTCTTCGACGTGTTTTTACCCATGTCAGTGGGAAATCCCCAAGGACCTAGAGTTGGGCAGAAGTGAGAGGGTGGTGGCATTACAAAGTCGAAGTGAAAACGAAACAATGGCACGGAAGCATAAAAAGGTGCTCAGATTGATGCCAAGACTGGGGAGTGATAGGGTCAGAGTGAATGGGCCGGGCGTACGGTATTGTAAGTGAAATTGCTATGTGCAAAAGTGTAACTGTTGTGTCAATCAATCGATTGGACTACGTCTACGAGGATTCGCTTTGCTTTGTTCGTTATATGTACACAAGGAAACGTTTAATTCAATCATGCACATTGCCCGAAACGATTTCGATTTACAACAATTGGGGCTGCTGAGCCAGATAGTCGAAGTGCGGGAGGCAATAATGTAGAGAATGGTAATTTGGTATCCTGACTAAGGAATAGGTCGATCCGACAATGGATTGAGATTTAGGTGGTGCAGTTAATTTTCAAATATGTACATAAAGTTAGCAGCTACACTACAGTTAGATACATTTTTTTACTTATAGTGAGCAGGAAGCATTTACCTACACTCTTCATATAGCCTGATGAGGAAGATATGGATGCGTACCTAACCTAAGGACGAAAATAAGACCAAAATCCGTCATCCCTAGACGAGTGCGTAATGGAAATTAAAATAAATGCGCTGTGGGAAGTGACTCTTTGTCCCCAGCAGAAGTCCTCGAAAGAAGAAACCCACGCACGCGAGTTGACATCTTCCAAATATAGAATTTTAATAAATTGCCGTAATTAATGTCTTTGATCGACCAACTTAAAAGTGAAACGAGACCACTGGGCTTGGGTGCTAGTCAAAATGTCATTACCTTCATTCAACAAATGTATTTTATTTGTAAAATGTAAGCCGGTTTGCAATTTTTATTGATGAAGCCTTGAAGAAGAAAGGCCAATGAGGACTGGACTGGGGCCCAGTCAATTTATTTTAAGGAAATTTAAAAAATTACGTGGAAGGTATTTAGTGATTGTCCCCAAAAAAATTGTCATTCCCGTGACAAAATGTAAATATTAAAAAAAATCATATTAATAACGGGACATATTGATTGTTTTTGGAACATTTCGCAATAAGCCCATATATATATCAGAAGTGATTTTTCTTTCATGTGGTTAAGCCGTTTCATGTTTTCGTTATCCAAAGTTGTCATTACCGTGGTTAGTGTTTTTGAATGTAATAATGTAATAATTAAATCAAATATTTTTTCCAATGCATGCCTTTTTTATGTACTTAATTAATTGTATGCGTTTTTAGGAAAATATTCAGTAAAGTTCGGTTTTATTTTAGAGAAATACCTTTCGATGTCATTTTCATGTCGTCATTTCCATGGTTCCCGTGGCATACACGGTAATGACAATTTGGGCACGGAAATTACATACTCAATCATATTGCAAAAAATATTCAAATATTTTCACTTTTTATTTCAAATTGATATAAAAGGTCATCTGTGCTTACCATGGCGCCTCGCAAAAGTGTAATTAAAAAAACCGAAAATGTCTCGTTGTTACCAAGACAGGATTTTGTCATTTCCATGTTAGTTCTGTCATTCCCGTGAAAAAAATTATTTAAAATTAACAAAATTTGGTGGCCCATTGGCTTAAAATATTTAAAAATGTTTCTTAAATACAGAGTAACCAAAAAAATATTAAATTTGATTATTTTAGTAAATGTCCATTTAGAGGTCCAAAATATTAATGTTTTGAAATATTGACCCATATACTAGTGACTTCACATACCCCCAAAGAAAGTAATCTAAAGGTGTGATAACACAGGATCGTGGAGGCCAGTTCGCGAAGTTATGCACCCAGGAAATGTTTCCCGCAATAAATTGATGGTATAATGGTCACGCAGTTTCAATTCTTACACAAGCTTTTAAGCCAAGATCTTTCTTTCTTTCCACAAAGTGGATGGGGATTGCTTAGCTCCAATTGATATATGCTATGCTATCGACTCATTCGGATTCTCCTCAACACTGCGCTCCACAACGGCAATAACTTATTCTGTCCGCACTGTTTGTCGTCTTTGGGGATCCACTCTATAGTGAACCTGGTACGAAAACGATTCATCGAGTTCCGAATAACTTGCTCAGGCGGACGATTATGTCGACCGTAAAATGGACGTAGACCACTAAGTTTAGTGAACCGAACTATGCGGTTTTCAAAATAAGTTTGCACAATTTGCACTCGTTGTTCGGGCGTTAATCTATTCATCGTAATGGCAAAACATACTAACCACAAATCAACTTTCAACAACTGTCAAATTGACAATCTGTAAAAACAGTGCTGCCAGTTTAAAAACCAAACCTCTTAAAGAAACACTATTCACATTTTATGAAACTGCTAAACACGTATTCAACTACCCTAATTTTGACCAGTGGTCTATTTCACCAACTTACAAATTTGTATTTACAATTATTTATTGACAATTTTGTTAGAAAAAGAGACAAATTCTGTTTCACCACAATTATTTTTAAAGGAAATTTGTAATTTTTCTACAGATTTTGTGAAAAAATACTTGTAAATACAAATTTGTAAGTTGGTGAAATAGGCCACAGGTATATAGCATTGACCGAAATCAGTCAAGTTTTTCAGCGCATCCAGTCCGCAAATGAATCGAACGAACCCATTTTTTTCTCTTCAGAAAATTGTTTCCCTACGGAAAAGAAAAATTGGTTTGTTGGATTCATTTATGGCCTAGAGGTGCTGAAAAACTTGACTGATTTCGGTCAATATTAGTGACCCGGTCAAAGTTAGGGTAGTTGACGTAACCCGACACAGCAAGCTAAAATGCCAATGTGCTCTTAAAAGTGGCGCGCTCAAAAACCATCTAAAGTGCAATTCTGATTTCTGAGGTTTAAAAACCTTACCAAAGACTTTCATGAAAGCGCATAAAGGTAGTATACCCATCTAATTCGAGCAAAATCTTTTATCCACAGTTTTCTCGCACCCTAGGCCACTTTGACATGAGAGAGCCATTGCACTCCCTCTTCGCCTAGGGCCTTGAGCATACTTCTGACTGGATTTCATCCAAACAACTTTTACAGATTTCATCGCCAGTCTAGGAATATTTTTCGCTCCGCTCGAAATTTTGGATTTCTCATAACCATTACCTTGTTTGAGATTGACCAACTCAAAGAATTGCTCGCTCGATTGGCTTTTCATGTGAAAGAAGTACACCCATTTTAGATTTGACTCGTTCAATTACATTCGTTTTTTTCCTCTAATACTGCGGATGGTTTGAAGATCTACAATCAGGGACTAACCTTTCGCCGGACTTCTTATAAAGATTATAGTTGAAACAGTCGTCATTCTTCTTCTGCAAAGAATTGAATAGTTGGAACTTGCTCAAAACCTCTCATATACCTGCCGTACAAATAGTTCTCTATAACTCTAAATACATACGCATCACATCTTATTTCTTCAAACATCCTTTTCGCGATCAGTTGATAGTTCAGCCCCTCTAAACACATGAATATCACAATCCAATCTTTAAATAGGTACACGTAGTTTCTGGACCCAAATCTATTAGAGACTGCTGAAGACTCCGACACGGTGCCATAAATATATTTTAGGTATTTTTGTTTGTAAAGACATCTTCACTCTATCTCCAGAATATATACCTGCACCAGAGCCACAGTTGATATTTTTTTAACGCCCAAGCTTTAAGATGGCCACTCTCTCCTATTGGTGTCCACTCCGATACTGCGCCCGTAAGCTACGGACTTGTCGTCAGCATCCACCTTGAACAGACATTAAAGGTTCTGGATCTGAACATATTTCCCTGCAAAGATCTGTCAAATATTGCCAATAGGTAAGGTACCATAGGGATACAGTTTCTGTGAGGTAATCAGACAATAGGATCTAGTTCTATAAAAAGAAATGATTAACCCAGGACGGTATTCAAAAATACTGCACCCTCATGTGAATCCTTCTTATTTTTTGAGAGAAATGAAATCAGGCAACTCATTGTTGTGATGTAGTCCTTAAGTTCTTGCTATATACCATCTGCCTATGTTTACTCTAATCTATGTAACGCATTCCATTCTTCTGACACCTTGCAACACAATCCACTGCGCATCCTTCTTCAGTGCACCAACAAAAATACTCCATTAACAAGGTGATGTGAGCTGTGCTCTCGATCGAATACCGTATTCTCTATAATTCCCTGCACCATCAGCACCACTCTTAGGGCCATTTTATTCACTTCAAGTTGAACACAACTTGGGGATTTTTATTCTCAACTTGAGAAATTGCTTTTATTCACTCGAAGTTGACTCATTCAACTTTGGATATTCCGAAGTTGAGAAAACCAAGAGTTGATTAACTTTGGATTCGCTCAACTCCCCGAAAAAGTAGAAGTTATGAAGCAAACTTGGGGTTTTATGTCAAACTTCAGATTTTTTTTTATTTTTTATTTCTGTGTTTGGCAGTTCAGTTCTGAAGTGACGAAAATAATTAAAAATTCATTTTTAAAATTGAAATAATGTAGCGTGCAAACTTTTTTTGGGAGAATTGGCCATCGTCTTCGAGCAGGGAAGATGATGAGGAGGTAGACTAGATACTAATTTGGGACGTGAAGGGCGCCAATACAAGATGCTACCACGTGTTGGACTGGAAAAATGGGATGACCGTGATTTCATCTATCGTTTTCGTATCTCAAAGCGGACGACAATTATGATACTCCAACTAATAAGGAGCAATTACTATCATCTTCGTCATCTTCTTCTTCTTCATCTTTATCTATGGATTTCGATTCTTCGTCGATATGTATGTAATTATCCATAAGTTCATATGATTTCATCGACAAACGAAAACAATTTGCCCAGCTGATGTACTGTCTAATAACGCACTAATAATAACTTATACATTTACAAAAGCACGAAAAATCTGAGATCTGAAATTCAAATCTGATCTGCCCAATGGAAAATAACGTTTAAAAACAATTGAAATTACGCGCGAAATGCAAATCTAAGGTTGAACTGACATATTGTGTGTCATCTGTCACAAATATCCCAGGGATATTTTACAAACTGCAGGTAGGCCAACTTTAGGGTTTCAACTTCGGAGTTGCAAATTAATGTAGTGAATAAAAGCAATTTTCAACTTGCCGTTCAACTCTCGATTTAAGATCAACTTCGAAGTTGGCTAACTTTGGAGTTTTCGGCAAGTTGAACAATAGTGAATAAAACGGCCCTTAGTCTATTCTATCGAAATGGAACACACACAAAAGCAAACACGAGTGCATCTGATGGCATTTTCGTTTTATTATCAGTTTCGCTTCGACTTCAATCCTGCTGCTGCTGCTACTTAGTCTGATGAAAGAAACGTGTAAAATCCTCAAAGGACCCATCAAGATGGAAGACATTCTCGCAACGAAGGAATTTTACCTCGAATCCTCGCCATCATACACCGTAAGGTGTCTTGTTGCAACGTTATCCCTTTTCTAATGAATTCCAATCCAAGATCAAAATCCCCGGGCAAGCAGATTGCGCTTCTCTTCTTGCATCTGTCGCAGGTGCATTAAGTATCCTTCTTGCCTCCATAATAGAAAATATCTGTTTCAATATTCAGGATTCCTTTTATCACTTTGATGTGTGTCGTAGACTAAGTCGTCCTTTTTTTCCATCTTTGTCTTGCTTACACGGTGTTACTTCTAGTCCTTTCATCGTTGCTGCTCGTGGTAAAGGTGTGCTGAACTCCTCATCAGCAAAATCGGCATGAAGAAAGGATAATTTTTCAAATATTCAAATATACGCCATTACGACGACGACCGACGATGCGATAGTGCAAACGACACGATGATGGAGGTGTCAGAAACTGTTGGTTTAGTGGTTAGTGTTTGTCGGCACAAAAGGACACAGGGCCAATGAATCGCGTCGCTCGCTTGTCTTGCTGGTGGAATGGAGGTGTTCCTGTTCCTGCATACAGTGCCCAGCTGGTTTCTTCGACCATTTTTGTTGTTTCCTTGCACGTTGCATTTGTTTTGTTAAAAGGAACGAAGGGTAGCATAGCAAATCGCAGTCATCTGGCGGATGCACACGGGCAGATGATAAATTCTGCTACAAAGAGTCCTTGATTTATTGTGCAGAAGTCCTTTGTGCAGTAACAACTAACAACTCTGGATGTGAATGGTAAATGCAATCGCATTGCTTGCAGGGAATACAATTTCTCTTTATATTGGTATACATATATAAAATTATTATTGCAGGAGTTTACGAGGGAACACACAAATATAAAGAAGTGAAGATGTTCCACTACCTGACTATGGTTTAGTCATCTCTGGGGCAAATGGTGCAGTGTATACAGTAGATATAGGGACCTGCAGAGGTTTATTTTGTTCTATGCTTTGGGAATTGGTCTACATTGTAACGTACTTTCATTTGTCGGGTCCTTCAAATCACGGTCGAGGAATAAACTATTGGAATTTGGTATTTATAGCCCCTGTGGTTATATAGATAGGGCTTGTGATCATCATTTTGAATACACATGTCGAGTCACAAGCAGAACCGGAAGTGTAAGGGTCGGGTCAACAATAAAACGAGAGCAAAACTGAACATTTATTTATCGCCTTCCAGCAAACTTGATCTGATGATGGATCTCTATTGTCTATAGTAAAATGCTGCAGCCTAGAAATTATAGATAAAAATGTCTATTTCGAATTATGGCCAGGAGCAGGAGTGTTCTTCTTGAGTGCTGTCAGAGTTCGTGTTTTCTGCACTTTTGAATTTCAATAACCCCATAGAAAGAAGTCAAAAATCTAGGGAGGTCAATTCGGTTGATCGTGCGGGCCAGTGTAAATCGCCAAAACGCGATATCAGACGACTCAGAAATTCAGAAACGCCTATGGGTTGTCCCTGCAGTAAATGCGCCGTTGCTCTGACCTGCTGAAACCACATGTCATTTTTCATTCATTCATTTTCAAATGGTCCGCTTGTCCATTAAGTGGGTCGCGGGTGTAGGTTGCTCAAGTGGACCCTCCATAGCTCTCGATCCTCCGCCATCGACTCCAAATCATCAAGGGCAATCCCCATACAGATAGAGGAGCGATTATGGACTTGATCTAACCATCTCATCCTAGGTCTACCTAGAGGACGCCTGCCTGATGGTACGGATTCCATAGCACGTCGTGGAATCCTGGTCGGGGACATGCGTTTAACATGACCAAACCACCGAAGCATGGACCGCTCCGTACGGAGAAGTAGCTGCTCGACATTGAGTTCCTCACGTCGTTCAATCAAAATTCATCCAATTGAGTAATGAAAAACTCTCTGATCCACATCCAAGGTGCCCGCTTGGCCCGCACCGTTCTAAAAAAATATACCAGTGACTTTTCTAACGTAAACAGCAAACCATACTTTGAGTTTATGTATTAATAGCTCTTGATTTGTGGCCGATTTTCAGGTTCCAGAACCGTACCTATCCATTATGGAAATGGGCCTCGTCATTTATAATTATTTTTGCAGCAAAATCATCTTGAGATTTAGGAAGGGCTGAGCATAGGTTGGACCCGATTCTTATGGTTAACACCCATCAGATGATGGATTGTTTTCTTTTGGCAAGGAAGCATCTTCAAGGCTTACCCGTGGAATGGCCAATTACATATGGCACTTCGTCTAGTCGATGTAGACGGATCCTTTACGACATCTTCAGCCACGGTAGCGATAATCTTGGCTGAACAAGAGGCACAAGGCCTTCTAGCGGTTGCTCGCTTCCGCCTTACCTTTTCGTAAAAAAATGTTACATTTTATACACTTTACTGATAGCTATATAATTAGTTCCTAAGTAAACTATTATTTTGAACGTACACATTTCTACATTCAATTTCGAATTGACAAATGTCACAGAATGTTAAAAATGTTCTTTCGAGTATACTCCAAGCCAACGCCCAAGTGACGTATGCGGAATGGATCGGGAAATGAGAGCGAAAACCAACAGACGGATTTAGACTGAAGCTTAAGTACGCTGATCGAGCGAAACTAAATTTAAGCTGCTCTCCAATTTTTCTCTCCGAACATTTGCTAAAATCCTAGCTAAATTTTGACATAGAGTGCGTGGTGGATATACATAAAGTGTCATAGAAATTAATCGACGAGAAAAAGTGTTGTATTTTTGTTACGCTTTCTTTTTTCCTTGGGTGCTGTTCAAGACCGACACGCGCGCGCACGGCTAAACCAAAATTAGAACACTGTTTACTATATTACTTCTGTATCATCAACTCAATCAGTGAATGTTTTGTTTGTCAATTCTAATTTAAAAATTAAGCGAAAAATGTATAAGAAAATTTATTGTGAAAATATAAATATATTATACAGTCCACCAGCTGTCGAAACAGGTGCTATTCTTTGATTTAAAATTCATTTTCACTTCAAATGACAGCAGAAAAACAAAACCAACAGATCTGTCAAAATTTAGCTTGAGAAATTGTGCCGAACCATTAATGGGCGCAATACAATTTGACAGATATATGAAGTAAAGTCTGAAATGAAAAATTGTTTATTTAGCTGAAGCAGCGTACCGCTCGGATAAATGGATTTGCTTAAATTTAGCTTAGCTAAATTTTGCAGAGAATTTTGTATGGGAGCTAAAATTTAGCTCGAGCAGAGTACTAAGATGTTGTCGGGGACCAGCGACAAGAGGGTTACATTTGTGCCTAAGGAAACATCTCAGGAGCAAGTTTCTGGAGCATCATCTTTTCCGTTTTTAACTTGGTAATCATTTCACTAGCGTTTTTCTGAAAAAAAAAGCCATTGTATGGAAGATGGGCTAGATCCGTGGCTATTTTATTTCCATGGAAAGAGAGTCTGAATCAAACTCTGGTAGGATAGACTGGGTAGGATAGGCTTAAGTACCAATACTATTATTCAGCTTCAGGGTCTCCTGTGAGTACGTTTCTTCTTATATGCTGTTTGATCTTCAAAAGTCAGTTGTTAATATATATACATTCGTAACGAGCAAAGTGTAATGAAATTTTGTGAGTCTTAAGGTACACGGCGTGTAGCAAGCCATATACGTACGTAGCAATGACGTCATTTTTACGTCAGCGTATGTTCTGAATGGCTACATGCCGTGTACAAGCTCTCTTTGTGCACTCTCTGTTGAGCTACACACGTATGTGGCTTGCTACATGCCGTGTACCAACGCCTTTCCATGCAAAATGACATATGTTGCTATATCGACGGTATCAGTGGCACTAGACAGTCAGTAATGGCTTAAAAAAAATATGGATATTCCCTCAAAATTCCATCTTAAATCAATGATTCCAATTTCCAATTTTCCATCCCCTTTCTTAAATACAAAAACCAAACAATGTATTGATCACGTATCCATCGGCGGTGGTGGTGTCGTGCTGATTTGTTCGATACACTACTCGTGGTCTATAAATGTATGTTCGAGGATGGATATAAAAAATGCATGAGGCATGGTCGAGCGTCAAGGTAGCATTAGTATAGGTATTATTCAATGAAAACCTCCTATGCGAAACATGACTTGGGGGTAGAAAGCAGGAGGTATGGTGGACCAAAACGTGTCTACTATCGGAAAAGTGTAGGTATATGCTGGACTTTCAAAGCGATTAACCCAAGGACATTTCACTCTTTCCGTGTCAGTGATATAATTCAATCGATACAACACACCATACCTACACATTGGAGGAGCAAAAATATCATTCCAATCAGCACAGCTTGGGCAGATGTATTCCTATTCCACTATAGATACAGGTACAAGTATTTTATGGGTATAAAGTCGGTTTCATATATGGTGACACGCAAATCCTTCTGGATGTGGGACGTGGACTCCTAATGATGATCAAAATAAAATCCGATATGACACGTGCTCAATGCATTGTAGGGATTTGCAGATAAAAAAAGATTAACAAATTCAATAACTTGGTTGTGTATATGTGTGTGCTATACGCTGTTTTTGTTAAAGTTGGAAATCACGGGATTCGTTATAGTTATTGGTAATTTAAATATTAAATGGCAATTATTGTAGGTATGTAAATATTGACAGTATCGACTGTTTATGTAAGTTGAAGGCTAGATAAGTCTAACAGTCATAAGTGTGACTAAGGAGGACTTCATTGGCGTCATTGGGTTATTGCCTTTTTAGAATTCTACCGGAATACTGAACAAAATAGACAACACAAAGGTGAAAAATTTCCATATAAAATTAACTATTGTGACCGTCAAAATATTTAAGTTGAAGGTTAAAAATGGTTATTGGTAAGGCCCAATCTCTATACCATGCCACTAGAAACCAAACCAAATTTAGTATTGAAGTTAGATGTGCGCTTAAAGCCTTCGATAAGAAGGAATTGTAAGAACTTGTCTGTTAAAAGGTGAAAGAGGGGTGCAATGTTTCAAATTTGTTACTTTACTTCATTCAACTTGCAATTTTATTCAAAAATCTAAATTAATACAAAAAAACCTTGACACTGTTTTTAGGCAATACTTCCTCAAGTATTTTCAGCTTTCGTTTATCTTTCTGCTCCATCCAGGAGTTGAGCTTCAATATATTCAAAACAGATTTTGTTTGATCACATGCGATAAAATGGAAAAACGATTGTTTCGGAATCTGTGAGGGGTGGTCGCACATCGAAAGTATTATAGATACAAACATCACACAGTATAATGTGGCCATGTTACTGTACAGTACAGCCTGGATATATGTACAAACGTTAAATACACAGTGTATTATTCTGCTTTCTAAATAAAATGGTCAAAGATTATATCAATTCAATTTGTAAGTAAAGTGCTGGCATCTGATTAAAATATAGAAGACTGATCAACTATCTACGGGATCTTATAGATCCAATAGATCTTCCTATATTGTCCAACATATGCCACCAGAAAGCTCGTGAGGATGTGTACCACATTCTAGCAGTATGACACCATTCTTACAGAATTCCGCTTGAAAATCTTTGGAATACGTACGATGGAGTTCGATGAAGCGATAAGCGCATATTCAACGACGACAGAGGTTGGGGCACTTTACAAAGTTTCAAATTGATATTCCGAACGGTTCGTGAGTTAAGAAAAGGGCCGTCTTAAAAGATGACATCGCCAATAACTCGGATCCCAAGCAAAATTTCCAAAATCAATTAATTAGCTTTATATCTTATAATAATAGAGTACACAAATCGAGTTTGTAGTCAATCGGATGAAAAATAAAAATGTATCCATACAAACTTTGAGCCCCCCTTTTACCCCTTTAAAGGGTTGAATTTCCAAAATCGGATAAATTAGTTTTCTTTATTTCTCATTCAATCGTTGAACAACCCCCTCCCCCCTACTCCCCTTTGAAGGTTGTATTTCGAAATATCCTTCCTTACTCCCTGTATACATCAGAGGTTCCATCCAAAATGTCAGCTTTCTAAAGCAAAGCGTTTGGGCTGGGCGTTAATAATCAGTGAGTCGTAATTTCCATTTTTATATATGAGATAATACGAGCTATTTAAAAAATAGTCCAACATTTTATGATCCTCTGAAGATTTGGAGATGAGCTATACAAAGCTGTGTCTAGTTTTGTGCAGAATGACGATGGAAAACGCAAGCTGCTCCATAAAGGTCAGAAATAATCTCACCGAGACCTTTGATGTCAAAAAAGAATTAAGACAAGGTGATGAGCTGTCATGATTGTGACTTCTTCAATATCATACTTGAGATAATTGTTCGAAACTCCCAAGCCAACACCAGGGGCACAATTTTCCAAAAGTCTGTGCAACTATTGCATACGCTGACGACATTGACATAATTGGCAGAACGCAGCGAGCTGTCACTGGTGCGTTTGCGAGTATTAGCACAGAAGCGGCAAAAATGGTTTAGTGGTGAATGAGGGCAAAAAAAAATGCATGCTGTAGAACGAATGGACACCAACGCGCCGGCCCGAAGAGACTGCGATTTCAACCCGGAGGGACACAGTGGAGGAAGACCTCGGCATAGGTGGCGCGCGCAAGTGGAAGGGACCTCAATCAACTTGGAGTGCGCAACTGGAGAAGGTTAGCCAAAGATCGGGCTAACTGGAGAGGCGTGTTGGTTGAAGCCCAGGTCCACCCCGGACTGCAACGCCAGTAAGATGAATAACGTATTTAAGCATTTTCCAAAAATGTTTCCATGAGGTGCGACGTGCGAGGTGGCCAGGTGTTATCTGGCGGATAACAAAAAAGGAAAAAAACGTTAACAAACCCGCTGCTAAATGCGAATTGAAATATATATATACATATATATATAAAATAGATCCCCCTTACCGACAGATAGTCTTGGTTGGTCACACAATCTTCAGCTTACTACTTAAAATGGACCCAAAAAATCGTTGCTGGCGACTATGGTAACAAGTATCGAAGTCAAACGAAAATGGAATTCTATTGGTCAGGTATGCCGTATGCCAAAGATCACCTCAAGGATTTGAGAATTTGAAGATTCCAGAAGATAGACGAAAAATATATATTGAGTTGAACTTCAATTCCATTTCTCTCAGTTCTAGCATACATTTTAGGCGCAAGTTCTAACTGCAAATAATGTACTGCGGCTTCATTCAAAATCCAGCTCGCATTTCAAACGCGAAAGTCGGACCTTTTACCCTTACAAAAACAACAATTTCGTTCTTTGTCCACCGCGCATTTACAATATTATCGTACCTAACCACACTTTGCATCTCGATTGTTCGTAGCTGTTGATTACTTGCTTGGGTATGGCCGAGCCGACAGTGATATTGAGCAGGTGTTTGTTTTCCATTAAAAGTGTATCCTTAAAAACAACAAGCGGCTTATGAATATGAAACGCTGGTCGACCAACGTAGTTACTGTATATCTATGTATATGTATTTGGTTTGCGTGTATCGTAGTAATGTTGCCTTTGGAAGTGTTCTTTCGTACATCTATCTGACTTGATGGTGCCTACGCCTACATGGCAACAGCAGGATTGTTTTTCTTTTTTTTTTTTTTGTTTCCCCTTCTGGTTACTTGTGTTCTGTAAGCTTTAACATTTTAAAAAGATAATGAAAAAGGGATAATTCGAAATTAGATGCTCGGGGAACAGATGCAGAAGGGGATGGGCAGAGAGACTGAGAGACATGAAGGTTATGTCCTTTTAAGGTTGCGTGAAAGATCTCTTAACATTTTTTTTTTTTTTTTTTTTTGTTCGTTCTTTTTGTCCATGATACAATTTCCATGAAAGACGATGACGGCTGGCATCAGGTGTTTCAAGTGCGGGTGGCAATTATGTTAAATCGAAAAATGAGGAATCCTTAAAAGAGCTAAAGGTGGTTTGGTTGGTGTAGAAGCTGTTACTTTGTTTTCTTGTTTATTATTTTTTCTAAAAAAAAAAAAAATTATATGAATGTTGTGATAAATGTTTTTTTCTTTGTTTTGTGAAAGGTAGAATGATAAGCGCGTGCTGGTATATTCTATAAAAGGCTTAAGGTTAAGACTTATTTTTTTAAATAATTATAGGTAATTAATATTTTTTCTCGGAAGTCTTTTCGTAATCAGTAATTCAGTGGAGGAAGGAAGTCATTAAGCATATGCATGCAGCATGCTGGAATTAAAATCGATTTTAAGGCCGCCTATGGAAGCATTTATAGGGACAGAGCTTCATAGGTATACAGAGCAATGTCAAGCTTTGGCATCCCTATCAAACTTGTCCAAAAGCTCGGCTATGAACTCAAACAATTTCACCAGCGCTAAGATTAAACGTAGAATAACTCGTGCCAATCGATGTCTCTTTGGTCTAAGCTCTAAGAAATCAACTGAGTAGTAAAGCCCCCTCTCTAACAACTCAAATGATCCTTTACAAGACGCTTATAGTCCCAGTCCTTCTCTATGACGCAAAGGCATGGACTCTATCAAAAGTGGATGAGGGGTAACCTTGATTGTTTCGTGAAGGAAATTCTTCGAGTAATTTTCGGTCCCGTATGCATAGAACATCAATAGAGGAGGAGATACAACGACGAACTGTACGGGCTGTACAGCGACAGAATGATGGTCCAAGGACTATGGTCACGATGTTGTGAATGCTCCCGCTCGGAAAATCATTGAATCCACAGCCGAGGGACGGCGCAGTAGAGGAAGACCGCAACTCAGGTGGCGCACGCAAGTCGAAGGGGACCTTATCCAACTTGGCGTGCAAAACTAAGTAGCAGGCAGCTAACTAAAAACCGTGATGGCTGGGGACGCTTGTTGCTTGATGTCCAGCACCGGCCTGTTGCGCCACTATAGGTACGTTAGTAAGTATGTATCACCAATCGGTAGCGCCATCTTTTGATATCCTCGCCCATATAGTGACGGACCGAGATCCAAAATGGGCCTCGTCGATGAAAATGATTTTTTTTTTGCTGAAATCGCGGCTTCCAACTGAACCCAGTCAGCAAACACACGGCGTTGTCTATATGGTCGTTTTCTTCTAGCTCATGGGTCAGTTGGATTTTGTACGGATGTAGGTCCAAGTCCCAAAGCAAAATTCGTCAAATTGATGTACGAGAGGCTTTCGCGGAATTGATTACCTCGGATTCTCTTTCCCCTAAAAGTGAAGGGTATAACAAATTGCGAAATTAACGACAGATAAGACAACATGGCCACCATGAATTGGAATCGTACCAACGCAACTTTCACAGTTCACCAGAACCGCCCCAATAAGACAAGCTACCACCAGCTCATTCAATTTTCTCAATTCATCTTCTGCATCTGTGCCACTTCCACTTTCACAGTCTTCTGTTTGCCTTTGATTCGGAAATATTAAATGGCACTCACTTGCTACTTATACTATAGACCAATTAGTTTACAAGTACCAAAGTTCAGAATCAACCAGGCATTGCGTAGCCTATCAAGTCCATCCATGAGGACCACTACACTAAAACGCTCGGAAAGTTGAATGTCTGCCCTAAAAGTGCAATCAATTAAAAAAAAACAACAACATTCCATTAAAATGCATAACAACTTGAAACCCCCTGGGGGTACGAAAGCCTTTCAAATAAAATGATTACAAGCTAAAGCTCTCCCTCTCAGTTCTCGCAAATAGGTACATCCGTAATACATCCAAACCAAGATAGAAATGCTAATCTGGCTGTGAAAATGCAAAAAAAAAACAAGTAAAAGTGTTATCATCGGCCTGGCCGATGCTTTGCTACCCTCCACTGCATAAAAGTCATGCAAAATGTTCGCCATGCCATATTGGTTTGGTATAGGAGGTACCAGAACTACTTGACCGACATAGACAATTTTCAATACCAACCTGACGACGGTAAAAAGAAGTCCTCTTACAAAATTTCATTTGCCTATATCGATTCGTTTGGACGCTATCGTGTTTTCAACAGACGGACAGACGGACAGACAGACGGACATGGCTAAATCGATTCAGAATGTGATCCTGATTCAGAATATATATACTTTATGGGGTCTCCGGTGACTCCTTCTTGGCGTTACAAATGTAATGGCAAAGTGAATACACCTTCCTGGTGGAGGGTATAAAAAAAAAACATTTCTCACAAAAACGTGTCAAGGGAGAACTAAATGGACTCCGACTTCCGGCATTAAAATACCCATAAAAAGCAATAACATAAAATTCATATTAACTGTCCTCTATATTGTTTGGGGACTCATTGTCATCGTCAACGCGCACTGTGTATCGTTTTTTCATATTTCCGGTAGACTGTCTCATCGGGTGCGCACATGTACAGTACACACCTGCACCTGGGTCTCTATTTGTTAGCCACCCGCCTCCTGGTTTGGAGGCCAACAAAGTACCTACAAATCCGCATTAATTTGCCAACGGATGTCCAACTGTAGAAAAGTTAATTAAAACATTTTCCCGATTTTATTTGTCCTTTTGTCGCCTTTTGTCGCTTTTGTTTGTGTTTCGGGGGATGGCACACTTTGTTGAACATCACAACATCCTTGGGTGGACTAAGTGGATGATCCTATGTCCAGTCCATGTGAGAATGTTCCGCTTTTATTTTTTACGTGTCAACAGGTTCAATAGCCGCAACGCAACTAACTAACACAAATTGCTGCTGGAAAAGAAGGACGAAACTTTAACTGTGTTGATGTGCACTGCCAAGGGGGGTGGGTGGTGTTCAAATGCTTGCACACACGTTTACCTGTCATAAAGATATAGCATAGCAACTTTGTGTGCTTATCAAACAGGTGAGATACGACTGTAAGAATGCGATGAAGAAGGACTATACAAAAAGACGAATTGAAGTGGGGTGCGGGGTGGCAATAAAGGCCAAAGGATAATGACCATTCAAAGTTTATTTTGTAATACATTTTATGACTCTCTTATTGTCGACCATTAATCAGGAATATACCCTGCGCTGGAACGAATAACAAACAAAACAGTTTGCACGCACACCAACCCCACATCTCATCTTGTCAGGACGCAACTTATGTTTTTTTTTGTATACTCCATGCAGCTGAGGAGGTAAGCGTTGGAATTGAAGTCAACTGTTCTAGATGGCTAAGGCTAACCACCATCGTTTCGCGAAACACCTTGGTTTCTTTCGTTGTCGTCGTCGTCGTCGGTCGGAACGTGTCCTTTGGCCGTAATGGAATGGGACGGAAAGAGCCAGTCCTGGCGCGCACTCACTCTGTCACAAGTATTTAGAAGTGAAATAAATTTTTATCCTCGAAATTGGTAACATAAACTTTGGCCATAAAAAACACGTAGGGAATAACAAATGAAGTTGCCCACTGGCGCGAGACGCACAACAGGAAGCAAGAAGGATACATCTTATATTTCATGATTGTAGAGCTTTAACGTTTCTTTTTTTTTCTTCCATTTCGGTTGGCTTTTATCCTCTTTTGTTCTTTTTTGCCCCTCGAGCGAGAAATGAACACTCAATTTGATTATTGTTGTGAATGCTTGTTTTGCCTCAGCTTATCTGCTTATGTTTTTGAAGGAACGACATTTGCGAACCGTAGTAGCTAAATCTAGGATTTGGCAAATATTTTCAATGCGGAAAACCTGGGAAGTTGTGGAGTGAGGTTGGTTGATGGAAATGGAAGTGGGAAGAAGAGATTTATAAAGAAAGTGGCTTATTTGTTTTTGGAAAACATTATTGTGCTGTTCCGTTGATGGTATCAGACTATAGATGGACTTTAAAAGGGAGAAGGAGCATTTACACAATGAGTACATATTCGGGTTTCTATATTTTTGAAAAACCTGGTACCTGTTGATATGTTTTTAGAATAGTTTTGATCGGGAAAGTCTATAAGAAATAGTCTCCAGTGAAAAAGGACTTACAAATTAGCGACTTCAGGGAGCAGTTGAACTGAATGGCGACGAGCATTGGCATCCTTTTTGCCCAGCTGTTGTAAGTTTTCATACATATCAATTGTGTTTATTTTACCTCCCAGTGGTAACCACCGGGTACTTGCTGACTTGCTGAACTTATAAGCGCGAGTTGACCAGAAAGAAAATAGCAACACTATAATACTCTGTCGGAAAGACTGACTGAACGCGTCTCAGAAGTCTTACATGAGCTCCTCAGAAAGAGGACGTATGGTGGATGAATTCATTAGACTGAATCAACGGTGTCGTACTCGTCAACAGTCAAGATGACAGTTACCTTACTTGAGCTACTTCGACATATTTGGAGCTGAGATTAGTGAGGATTTTTCTTGAAACAGATATGGTGGCGGGTGAACCCTTTATAGACCAACGGCAGCTCTAACATCCCCGAAGTAGGTTACTGACACCGGTGGAATCCGGCCTCTTAAAACTCAACTAGTTACGAAACAACAACAAGCCTCGGATACGGATGATTTTACTGTTGACGAATCTGGCAAACAAAGAAAGGACAACGAATTTCTGATCTGCACGTGGAATGTTAGGTCTTAGCAGACCGCGTGCAGCCGAACAAGTAGCGGATTCCCTGAATTGCTATAAAGCAGACCTAACCGCCATCCAAGAAGTGCGATAGGATGGACCGGGCAAAAAGAGGATGAAGAATCATATATTATGGCATCATTAACAGCGCATATATAGATGTGAATTCGTCGTTGGCGGCAGACTTAGGCAAGAAGTCTTAAGTTTCAAGTATGTGAACGATCGCCTCACGATCCGCATCAAGGCTAAATTCGTCAACATTAGCCTAGTATGCGCAAATGACCCCACGGAGGAGAAAGACGACGGCACCAAAGAAAGGTTCTACAAGCTCTTAGACAAGACGTACGAGCAATGCCCTAACTATGACATTAAAATTGTCCTAGGAGATTTTAATGCAAAGATAGGAAGAGAGGGCATCTTTGGTAGTACTGTCGGAAGGTACAGCCTACACGACACCACCTCAGATAACGGATTTAGGCTGATCGACTTCGCTGCGGAGCGAAATGGTGTCATAGCAAGTACGCGGTTCCCTCATCGCGATATTCATAAAGGCACATGGAGATCTGCCGATCAATCAACTGTCAAACAGATTGATCACATTGCGATCGAAGCATACTCCTCCAGTATTATGGATGTCCGAACGTTCCGAGGGGCCAACGTTGACTCGGACCACTATATCTTGTTGTAGCCAAGGTACGCCTTCGGATATCCCAAACACCGCCAAGACAAGTAAATACTGTGAGGAAGTTTGACATCGGACGGCTAAAATCGCAAGAGATCACCAGATGCTTCTCCGATCGAGTCTCTCTCAATCTCTCAAGAGGTTCTATGCAACCAGCATAAAGCACAGAAAAACATTAATATGTTTCGGATATTCCTCTTTAGCACCATATAAGCACCATAAATTAGCATATCGTTTCGCATAAACTTCCCCTGAACGTTCGCATTTTGTTCTCTTGCGCGGGTACTAGCGAATCTCCGGCGATTCTTCGGTCAATATTCGCCGCAACATCAACCATCAGCCGGCGAAGGAATACTACTTTCGGCGAACTCAAAGCGAATGAAATGCAAATCGCCTGGCTTGCATAGAGCAATAGCAAGTAACATCTTTAGGAAGCTTGAAAAATATTGCCTTCTTCAAGTCATCAAGAAGGCTCTCGGCTTCCTAAGCATCTTTACTAATAGTAAGAAGTAGAAGGTGCGCCGTTGCTTACCCAAACAAATTGTCTAATCCTTTTTACCTCCAATTCGACATACATACTTAAATTCTTTGCAAATTTCACAAGCTAGATATATATAGCACACATAGCTGGAATATGAATTTTAAATAATTTCAAAACTATTCCCCATGGCAAATTTGGTAGTGACTTGTATTACCCATATGATCACAATAAATTCAATTCCGGTCCATACATATTTCAACAAAACAATAAAACCGACAAAATATTGTCCCGTTCTACTGCCGAAAATACGGAACACATCGTCCCTCATGAATTCATAGTATCTGCACAGCAATTTGCATTGCTGCAACATAAATAATCGGGGGCTCGGTTGCACAAATTCATAACATTTGGTAATTAATGCATCCCTGGAAAATTTGAATTTGAAATTATCCTGCATTCATACCGCAAAATGACCACCTGAACTCGAGACATAGGCAAAGCATAGACAACAGAGAGGATACACATTTAGCCACGACCCTAACTATATGGTGTACCTTCCGTTAAGTTAAGTGCAGGCAACTCTATACGGAATTGCTCGATTGAAACCGCTCCTCTTGGTAGCACATCTTACATTCGTGTCCGTCTCTGAATTATTGATCAACAAATGTGTCTCAAGCCTAATTACCGGAGCACCCTTTTCCTGATAATATGGGGAAAGGAAGGCGACTCCAACTCGGTGTCTCTTGTACTCTATTTCATATCCTGGATCGCTTTGCATCTCATAATGCATTCTGTTTTGTATGTGTACATTTGCGTGCGTGTCCCTGTCCCTATGTATGTACGGATGCTTGGAAATAGCCGTTGGACACATCTGAATGCACCGGTGATTCACATGGGTGATCTTAAAGGAAACAGGGACAAATAATATATTTTGCACAAGTCAAGGGGTGCGTTGTATTGTGCCTTTTCTTATAAAAGAGGTCGTTCTTGAATGAGGTGCTGTACGAAGATTGCAGATATGAATAACGAACAAAAATTATGATATATACGCCCCGCAGGGTAAAAGAAAAGGGATGCTTTCTTGGAATATGTAATTTTGTGCGAATAGAACAAAGGGTTGTGTTGAAAAGGCGCATAGTTCTAAGAACATATAAAGAGTCGTTTGTAGCTAAAAGTTCAATGACCTTCTCTGATGTATATATTCCCTTCTCATCTTATGTATGAATTTTAAATAGAAGGCTGGTGAGCTTGACCAAATAGGTGATATGTTCCTGACAAAGAGGGTTACACAAGGCCGACCATAAATCTTTTAAGCGTTTAGTGTTTCTGTTTCTGTTTCTGTTTCTGTTTCTGTTTCTGTTTCTGTTTCTGTTTCTGTTTCTGTTTCTGTTTCTGTTTCTGTTTCTGTTTCTGTTTCTGTTTCTGCTTCTGCTTCTGCTTCTGTTATTTGTCACTTGGTGCCTTAAGTCACTGAGAAGGAACGTTGAAGTAAAATACCTTGATTATTTCAGCTCTACTTTATGGGGCTGAAGCTAGGGTCTATCTAAAGCGGATGAAGATATTCTCGTCGTTTCGAATGGAAGATTTTTCGTAACATTTTCCGTTCCGTTTGCGTTGACGGGCTTTAGAGGAAAAGATTCAACAACGAACTATAGGAGCTGTACAGCGACATGGACGTAGTACAACAAACTGAGCATCAGTCGTCTAAAATAGCTATAGGACATGTGGAGCGAATGGAAATTAGCGTTCCGGGCCGTAGAGTTTTTAACTCCAATCTAGAGGAGTTGAGAAAGACTTCGTCTTGGGGTGACTTTAAAGTTACTTTTAGGCGAATTCACTATTTCTTTGAATAGGTAAACAAAATTCAAAGAATCATCTCGACCCATGTGGAAATATACGATGAACATTTTTTTTTAGAAAACTGCTTATATGTATAGGTTTAAAACTCATATATAAAAATAAATAGAAGTAATATCTAAGTTGGAAAATACGAATACTAACTATCTCTCAGGTTTGAAATGACAATGAAGACCGAGCCTCTCCATGACATCGCATTTGGTCTAGAGATCCAGATAACCGGAAAAGTCTGCTGCCAAAGAGGATGAAGAGCGGCTATATATTTCATAAAATAAAAAATGTTGTTTTAATTGAAATGTCAAACATCTGAAGTATAGGATTCAAGCTTTTAAATATAATGGAGGATTACTAAGTATAAAAATGTCAGCAAATCACCATTTGATTTATTAAACGAACTAATTAATATAAATTAATTCAACAGTTATCATTTCGTTGCAAAATACCTAATATTTTATTTAAAAATATTTTTCCAATAGATACCGGAACCTACATAAATAACGCACAGTACCTACTTCGTTTTGGCATTAGCTCAGTATAAAATGAATCAAAGCCGGATTTAAATTAAATGCGAAAAGCAGAAATATCTATAATAACCAAAGCTCAAATGTATTTTGAATAAGATAAATTGCATTTGCATGATAGTCATTATTTTAACTGTATCCCCAATTAATCCAAAATATTGATTTCACTATCAATAACTTAAATGGCTATACATGCATAAAATTCACCTCCCTGCCATTGAGGTCAAATATTAGTCGGGGCATTAAGCTAGTGACATTATATGCTTTAAAATACTGTTAGCATTGTTTTTTTTTATGAGCGAACTTTAAACCACGACATCATTTTACTTAGGATTATACTTGAATGATCAAATAAGAGATTTCGCTGATAAATTAATTTCATTCATGTGCATAACGTCATATCCGTGAACGGTTACAAAAGTATAGATGGCCGCGTTTATTATTGTACACAACCTTGCTAACGAAACATGAAACGACGAAGTTGTTATTTAAAAATTAAGGCCGTGCATCGGATAATTTTTTGACACTTACGAAAGTTCGCCAACAAGATTCTAACAAGAATCAAGCAGACGAAAATGTCAAACAAATTTGGATAGGATAATTTATTACATATCTTGCTCCCGCAGCAGGATAATTTTTTGACAGCTGAAAATTCGTTTTCCACCACGATAGTGTCAGAAAATTACCCGAGGATAATCATTTAGCCCAATTGACACACGGCCAAAATTCCATAAAGCCGGTTTATCAAATGCGCGGAATAGTTATATACGGATAATTTTCTGACATTTTAGTGAGTGTTGAAAATAAAAGTTCACCAAAAGTCATGTTTAAAACAGAGATTTCGTTTATTGTACTCATTTAATAATTTATTTTCTTTAACATCCCAGCGGAGAAAACGTCAACGAATAAGCCAGCAGAATAATTTATTAGCCAGCTCCCGAAGTAGGAACGAATTGAATGAATAGTTGTAATGTAACTTGATGTGTGGACAAATCCACATACAAACTTCCTGTGTCCTCGTCAGGGCTCAATCTCAAACGCATAAACACAATTGTTTATGGCAAAGATCTAGAAATGACTGCTGCAGAAAACGTATTGGCGTTCTTACGGGACACTTTGCTTTTTCTAAGCATCTTAGTGTGCTAGGCTTAAGTGATACCACGCTCAGCGACGCTTGTGGAGAGGGCGACGATACTTCGGATTCGGATCATTTCCTTTGTTATTGTCCTGCCTTTTTTCGGATCAGGTGGCAGATTTTTGGCGCTGATGTGGTGAGTGCTGATACTGTAAGCTCCTCATCGCTGAAGTCCATTCTCGGCTTTCTCCGAAAGTCCAAGAAATTCCAGTAAAATGGGTAATACTGGATTTGCTTCCTGGTAATACGTTGGACCAGTTGCGTCTGAGTGCTCCTGTGATGCGTTTCCTGTTTAAGTTTATCTAGGCAGATAAGCTCCTGATGGGTTTGCAAAAGGTTGCATAAGTGCAACATTTCAAATGTTTTGCAGAACTGAAGCGTATACAATATTTGACACTAGCCCACTGCCACAGAGTCCTATTAAGGTTGATCCTTTACTTTTATACACACCTCATAAATGTAGGTACCCAATTCTAGCATCAGCTGAACACAAACAAAACTCATTATACACCTCATTATCATACACTCACATGTCGAAATAAACTGAAGTGAATGTCCTTCATTATGCTCCTGGTTAGTTACGGTTACGGCCAAAAGGCGTAATCTTCATCCCACATACATATATCCAATCATCTGTAAGCTGTAACGCAATAACTATTATGTGAAAAGCCTCCCTTCTGTATAGCATGTACCAATAAATATCTGACATATGGCGTTGATATTAGATTGGGCACACTTTTGGCCAACTGACACCACTTGGCCTGCATGATGTAAGAGCCCATGAGAAGCCATACAAGTCCTTCTATGAGATATTTAATACTCACTTGGACTGAACGTTAATATTCACAAATTGACCACCGGCCACGTCATTAGGGATCTAATTTACACTCCACTTTGGATATTACCCAACTGATTATCCTACTTAGACGTTCAGTTATTATGACCATAAGGATGGGGGTATAATGTCAGATCATATTTTTTTGTTTTGTTTTGTTGCTGGCTGGCTCTACCAAGCTGTGGTATTTACACACATGAAACCAGTTCTGGCAAACGGGGAGCCGCACAATTTTCCAAATCATCGAACTGGAAACGTACGCTCGTTGTGCGGGTAAGTTTATGTGGTTGATTATGTCCTCGCTGTTGGAATGGAAGGATAACAGACGCAACAAAAAAAAAAAAAGGTCAAGCCCGAGGAGCACGACTTTTAACACCATATTGATATTGGTTATTGGGACATTAACATCGGTCGGGTATTTATAAATAAAAACAAGGATATCTGCTTTCTGGTTATACTCGATGACGTTTTTGTTGTTGCGGTCGAGTACACCCACACGTAATACATATGCGGGTACGATGTTCAAGCATTGGCATGTGTAGTGTGTAGTCGTGTTTGGCAGGACAGGTGCGAAAGCTAGCATTTTGTATTTTTGGAATGAGTAAATATTGGGTTTTAATTTGAATGAGGGTAAAAATGCTAATGCGGTTGATGATTGAGCAATTAAAGGCTCATTTGTGGAAATAAAGTGTTGGTCACTTCAGTGGCTCCGAACTGATGTCTTTCCTTTAGGGGCCAGATGGAATGCATACGTATCTTTAGCTATGCGCAAAATTTTCTAATCAAATCGGTTGGGCCCTCCTCAAAGTCAACGCAGCACCGGAGCATGTGTTTGCCAATTGCATCGCACAATATGTTGGAAATCCAAAGATCTTGGTAGGTACATAGAACTATAACACCTACGTATAATAATAATTATCCTATTCACAACACACTAATATGAACTGAACTACAACCAATTGTACTGTAGGCGTTATCAGATTCCAAAGACAATACACCTTTGAACCGCACCCTTAGGCTCCTACTCGTCTTATTCTCAAATTAATTTTCCAAATATAGGATTGATTAATCTAATCCATTGCATGGTAACTCCAGATTATTGAAATTCCTCTTAGAGTTACCCCTATCCCTATATGTATGTAGATATGCATAAGCTGCATGTAAAATCGAATTGTCGATAATCAGTTATGAGGAATTATCCTTTAATACGAGTACCTACCTACCTATACATAAGATCCTTGGGAGCATTCTCGATAATTGACAGCACTTTGTATTGTTATTCACGTAGTTGGGGTAAGCCCATTGATTTTGATTGTATATTGTTCAAAGGTCATCATAATTTGCGATAAGGACCTTTACAATCAATTGAATTATTGATGAGAACGAGACAAGTTGTACAAAGTCTGTGGCGTTTTGTTAACAATGACAACGGAATATGGATTCAAAAATGGAGGCATTTGCCTCAGATTTTATACTTTGCAATAGAAGTTTCTTTGAGAATTCCTATTAGCTTATGCCTGGGTGGGTAGGTAGGTAGATAGGTAGCGTAGATGTGGCACTAATTTCCGTTTTGTTACCACAACTCATTTGACCTGGTTGTGTAAGTTTATCGAAGTGGAGAGTTTAGATCCAGCCTGTGGAATTCAATAAGGTTATCTGTTCATTAATACTATGAGACTTCCTCGAGGGATGCTAAGAAGGGTTTTCCCAGAGATCGCTGTCTCGGTTTTTTTCGGTGTGTATTATGTGGGATGCGGATGCCTAATCTGACTGCATGGTCCCCTATACGCCAGTGGCCTGTGGTTGTGGTGATTCTGGCCATATCTTTTCATGTTTCACTCAGAAGGTGGGTTGTTTTTTCCTCGCTATAATTTGGCCACATCCTTCTGGGATATGATACAGTTTGTTAGCCACCTCCATGTGAGATTGGCTTTCGCTAGCGATTCTGAGGAAATGTTTGCTTTGACTAGGTACTCCTATATGTGGAGCGATTCCGCAAGTGAACAGTAGAGGCAGGCACGTAGCCAGGGGGGGGGGGGGCTTGAGGGGCTGAAGCCCCCCCCGAAACGCTAAGCAAAAAATTAAAAACTAAAACTTTCTAATATAAATTCAAATCTTCCGCAACCATTCAAATTCAAATATAACTTTAAAAAATGCCATTAAAAAACAGGCACCAGAGAGCCGAAAAACTCGACTTCTAAGCCTTTGTGAAACGCAAGATTCATTGAAAGATATGACAGTATTATTTCCTTTGTAGAGCTCTTCAAATGCATCTCAATAAGTCTTGAAGAAATAACCACCAGAACGGGGGCGATGTCTTCGAAAGCATCAACACTTTTGGCAGCGATCCAAAAAAGTGATTTCCTAGTAAGCCTCATTGTATGCGAAAAACTATTCAATTTAACGCTACCCTTATCAGTTTTCCTACAGACCAAATCCTTAGATTTCGTTTCTGCTATCGACCACACAGAGGGGCTTTTCAATCCGAATCCCAACTTGCCGAGGACTTATTTGAAGTTGAATTAAGAGCCCCAAGAACTTCATTGAAACAAACAACGCGTTCCAATCCAGAAACCTCTTCTACTGCAGCCTAGTTTAGAGTGTCTAAACTGATTCCTTGCATAGGAAACATCGTTAAAACAAAATCTTACGGACAGATTCATGGTCAACGAAGACGTTCTACCATCATGTCATGTCAAAACAAAAATCAAGACGTCTTCTGCTTTGAAAAAAATAATTTTAGTATGTTTGTTTAAGTACATACGATTTAAAAAGTAATAAGAATCAGTGAATTGGAATATACAGGGTATCCCAGTTAAGCAGTATAATCCTTTAAGGGAAGATTCCTGGGGCCAGATCGCGTAAAATAAAAACGCGACAATAGACAGAGACTGCTAGTATGGAAACGACGTCGTTCGATCGTTTTCATTTTACGTGATCCGGGCCCTGAAGTTCCGCCGAACAAAAAATTGTATGGCAGGGGGGGTCTATTTTCACCATATTTCCCGTTTTATTTTTTTTTATGGAATTTTTATCCTTGAGAATTTTTCTAAAAATGATGCTAAGCAACTTGAATTTGTAGTAAAAGCCGTTTTTTTGTCAG
This sequence comes from Cheilosia scutellata, assembly GCA_955612985.1. Classification (NCBI taxonomy): domain Eukaryota; kingdom Metazoa; phylum Arthropoda; class Insecta; order Diptera; family Syrphidae; genus Cheilosia; species Cheilosia scutellata. The sequence goes on from OY015314.1 coordinate 59,700,992, forward strand.
ACAAAAATGGTCAAAAAGAGACTCGATATTTCTCTAAAATCAACTTTTTCTTTCACAGCACCCCAGAAGAAAAAATCCATGGGTGTTAGGTAAGGAGATCTGGGTGGCCAAGGATTGGGCGAAATTGACCAGTTCACCGTTCATTAAAAGTGACGCTGCTACTGTCACAAGGTGCTCCATCTTGTTGAACGAACATCGCTCTTCTCTGAAAAAGAAGAACATCTTCAAGGAGCTTCGGCAATAGTTCTCTAGAAATTCAAGGGAATTAACTGTTTGTGGAAGAATGTGTGGGCTACTAAAGTGTTTTCAAACATTTTCGCTGAACCTCTTTTGAAATAAGCACACATTTTGAAGAAGTTGTTCAAAATAATTAAATTCTTATCTTTGAAAGGATGTTGTGTGTATTAAATGGGGATTGGGATTTGACCAATGGTGCAAATTGTGGAGGTTTGTAGCTTTATAACTTTGTTTGTGAATTGCGCTTCTTCAGTCCACAGAATGTTCTTGAGGATGTGTCCGTACCGGTGGCTAAATGGGAAGGGTGTAACCTATTACTCTGCAGAGTTCTGGGAAGTTCCAATTGCACAGCTTGTCCTCGGACCTGACTAAAGGATTAACTTCCGTAGCATGCAAAATCCCACCCCCAAATTTCTACCGCCGCTGCGTCTGAACGTCGTTTTTTTTATTTCGAGGAGCTCACCCGGTATCAACAAGGCGCTGATACGCATCAGTACCCGGCTACATGGTGTACTACGATTTGGGTATCGGCGTTGGACTCCTATCTTGCCAACAAAGCGTTTCCATGGCAGAACCCGTTTACAAACACTATGTCCGCGTAATCACGTTTTTCAACTTATCAATGCTAAGCTTTTTTTTAATATTCGACAATTGACTGTTAACCGCTCATAATTACGTTAGTTTATTATTCTGACTTAATTTTGTTTGACCATTTTTTTGATAAAAAACGGCTTTTACAACAACTTCTGTTGATTGTACGTAAAAAAGTTGCTTAACATAATTTTTAAAAAATTTCTCAAGGATAAACATTTCATAAAAAAAAAAAAAAAATTTATTAACCCCCAGTTTCACACTGAAAGTTTAAACTAAAGTTCAACTGAACCTGAACGTGAGTTTAAATTTGAAGTTCAACTCGTCCGGTTTCACAATATAATCTAAACTTTAGTTCAATTGAACTCAGTTCAACTAAATTTAATGAATGAATTTGATAGTATTGTACAGTACTTAGCTTTTATACGACTTTTCTAAAATCGTTCCTTGTCTTTGCTTTCAAAGAATACGAAAAATAACGTGAAATATTTGTGTTTTTGACAATCGGCTGATCTGAGGTTTAAACGGCAGATTACTGTAGTTTAACTTAAACTATAGAATGAACTCTGTTCAAGGTTTAAACGAAATTCTGAAACAGAATTAATTGTTGAACTAAAGTTTAAACTAAAAGTGTAGTTTAAACTCCTACTGTGAAACTGGGGGTAAGTAAACATTTTGAGAAAAAAGCATTTTAAGTAAAAAAATGTAACAACAAATTTTTAAAATGTTGAGTTTAAGGAGCCATAAATCTTTTGCAGCTGCACATATGTACCTTATGACTTGTATGCGCTTCTAAATTGTCTTTTCAAAATGCACAAAACAATTTTTGGATCTCTAATAGTTTAGAAGTTATAGCGTTTTAAGTGGTAACACCTACAAATTAGAGGTCACATGCTTTGAAGGGCATAACGGGAAATATGGTGAAAATAGACCCCCCTTGGCATACAATTTTTTGTTCTACGGAACTTCACGAATCTTCCCTTAAAGAATTATTCTGCTTAACTGGGGCACCCTGTATATAGTTTTTTTGTTTAAAGAATTCCTCGTAAGATTTGGAAGCAAGCCCCCCCCGAAACAAAATCCTGGCTACGGCCCTGAGTAGAGGATTGAACCTTGCCTGGCCAGTTCGTCAGCCTGTTCGTTTCCATAAACGTTGCTATGACCTGGAACCCAGATCAGGGTAATCCTCAACTGATCAAGCGAGGCCAGCTACTCTCGAAATTCTAATACTAATTTTAATGTTATATTGACTGAGGCGATAGCCTTGATGGCAGCTTGACTGTCAACGAATATGTCTATCTTTTGCCTCGGAACTATGTTCGTATGTGTTTTTTGATTACGTGGCAGGTCTCACGGATAGCAAGTATCTCCAGAAGCCTAAAGGATTTTGAGATGCTCAGAGGACTAAGAAAATACACTCGCACCTACTCCACAGTCCATTTTTGAACTGAGTGGGTAAATGAGTGGGTAAGTAAACTGTAAAGCTAAATACACTGCTCTAGCTAAATTTAAGCTCCCACACAAAATTCACTTCAAAATGTAGCTAAGAGGTACGCAGCTCCGGCTAAAAAGTCAAATTTTTATTTCAGTCTGTACTGCATCATATCTGTCAAAATTTAGCGCGAATTAAATATGTATACCTACTTGTGTGGGTATACTTTCGAATTAAAAAAACAATATTTTTTATAGGATTTCTATGATTTTTGATAAATTTTATTTAATTAATTTTATTGTCCGACTAATACATTACGATTAATAACGTTAATAATCACCGAACTGTGGTCTCAGTATAGATGTAATTCCTGGACTGTCGACTCCGTGTTCGTTTCTTATATTTATACCCTACTTAGTAATCTATGTATGTATTTGGTTCAAACACAATCTTTCCTTTATTCTTTTCGTATCTACTGTTGTGTTTGGTTCAAATATAATATTTCCTCTATTCTTAATCTATTTTTTCTTATCTCCTGCTGTGTGACCCATTCAACATTGAGATAAGTCTTAATAATATTTAAACTATGTGGTTAAGGGTCTTTAACTCGCGCCCAGTAATGGTTCCGTACAATTTCAATACTCGCAACAACACATTTAAAGAATCTACATTATATTGTACCTACTAGATTTTCTTACGGCGTATTTTGCAAAAAAAGGCTTAAAACCGCCAAAAAAAGAACCGCAAACTCCTGTTGAAAACGCAATAGAACTGGGATATACGTTGCTACTAATAAATTTATTAACTTAAACACTCATAGCTTCCTTAAAACCACTTGAACTTGTTGACATAAAATGATTTTATAAGTATCTATTTATACTCGTAGTCTAAAAATACCCAGCCCAAGAAAAAAAAACTAACAGAAGGTAGGTATCTAACCTACTAAATCCTAGAACTCAGTTTCCGTACAGTTAATTTACTGCTTTTCTTGGAAACAATATTTTTATGATGGCGCGGGTACATACGTATATTCTTTTGACAGATGTTCGATAAAGGATGGAGCCTACGTAAACCTGTGGCCAACGGACAACAAAAAAAACTGCGCCTAATTAAAACCACTCGCGTATATTGAACCAACACCTGGTTCCTGGTCCTGGTCCGCGATACTGAACTCATTTTGTGCCATTCTTTTCAGACCGCCAGCGCCAGCGGTTTTAATTGGTAATTATACTCGTCCACGTCCTGATCGACTGGCGTGCATTGTATTATTTTGCGAAAAATTAAAGGGCACGCACCTTGAAAGTGGTTTGGGCTATGTAGGCGTTGGATCTGGCTCCGGCTCTGGCTTATAAAATGCGATAAAGGTTTACCAAAGGTGCAATCATCCGAGTAAGTATTTCGTGTTATTTTTTTGTTCTCATTTAAAAATATGTGGACACCCGATACCATCATATGAGATATTAATTTTTGTTAAAACACGACGAACCATTTAAATTAGGGCTTTTAATATTTAATGACTATTGGAATGGATAATTAATTGCATGGGGTTAATGGAACATAATGCTGCACTGCTTTGAATGGTGAAGTGCACAAGGGTAATGACATGAGCAGAGAGCATGAGCTATGGAAAACGCTAATAGGGTGTAGTGTATGGGGTGAATAATGGAAGAAATATTGGCGAGACTGATGCGGAATATTGCGATTTGTGAAGTTGAATGTGTATCTATTTGACCATGTATGCCTTAAAATAAATTACAGTGACTCTACTAGGTACAGTGCGGTTCATTTGTTTAGACGCACAAGAGTTACGTTTTATTTCTTAGTGTTTTTTTTCATATTAAGTGGAACAAAGAGAAAAAAACTTATTTGGCAGAAAGTTACATTCATACCTACATTATAAAACAAACATAATTTCAAACTTGATGATGGACCCATAACGATCTTACTCATTTTTTCCTATACCATGAAAAAACGTATGCATATTTTTGGTTCACTTGAATAGACGCACCGGTTAAATTGTTTAGTTAAGAACAAGCGGTGCTCGGGCAAAGAGCAATGAAAAGTTAATTTGAAAGTAAGACAACTATTATTTTATATTAATTTTATTAAACTAAGAAAAGTTTTGAATTTGCAGAAAATGCAAAAGTTAAAGCTTACCTCTCGGAAAGCTTTTCAAATTGTGAAATGGCTCATAAAATCGCTCGAATTGAACGCTTGATAGAAACTTTGTAAAAAATATGGTATCTTATGGAAACGGCTACAAAAAAAGGATCGTTTTAACACCACAAAACAAGCGGAAAGTTCAAAGACTAGTGCCTTATAGGGCGCAATTTACAAACAAAATTATGGAATTTGCTGTGTTTTTTTTGTATATTCCCGAAGGATAACGTGCCTCTATCTACACAATTCACGCCTAGTTAAAGAATGAATTGCCAGTGAAAATATTAAAATATTGCACTGACCGCCACATTCGTCTGACTTTAATATTATTGAAAATGTTACCCCGTGAAATTGATTGAGGTAACAATCAGTATCAACACAATCAAGAGCTGATTACGGCGATTAAAGCTTCTTGGGGGAATATATCCTTGAATTACCTTAAAAGTTCATAAGGCTCTTTGAAGAATATAATTTTTGAGATTATATCCAATGGTACTGCCTCACACATTATTAAAATAACAGAAAATTCATTAAAATAAATAAAAAAAATCAAAACACCGCAAAACAAATTTGGTGTTTTGTTGTTTTTCGACTTTTTTACAGCTGCGTCTATTCAAGTGAACCAAAAAAATGCATACGTTTTTGTATGGTATAGGAAAAAATGTGTAAAACTACCCTTATGGGTCCATCGTCAAGTTTGAAATTAGGTCTTTTTTTATCTTTGTTCCACGTAATACTAAAAACAAAACCCAAGAAATAAAACGTAAACTCTTGTGCGTCTAAACAAGTGAACCGCACTGTACCTAGTAGAGTCACTGTAAACCAAAAGAGCAAGGGTTTCTGTTTAACTTTGAACCCATACGTCAATGAAATTCTTTAAATGTGAGTAGGTACATTTTTTGTTTCCTGAATCTATTTACATCATTGTTCATCCTTCAAAAGGACACAACCCAACCGCAATAAACAAATGCAAAACTCTAAAAAAAAAAAGGATGACCATTTTAATCCTGATCTTTTGCACACGATGTTTAAACTCAAAAGCCATTTCAAGCCCACATTTCATCATTTCCATCAAAGTAGGTATACATGAGAAAATATTAAATTAAACTGCGCAGATAGAGAAACATGAAAAAATATCCATCTATAGAATCTAAATATAGCAGCTAGGACTAGGACTAGGAGTAGGAGTACAACCATTCTTTAGCAAAATATATAATCCATACAACTCATAGGTATCAGCGAGTGTGTGTGTGTGTATCGTTTCCTCTTGAAAAGTTATAAAAACACATCAAGTCTACGTTCAAAAACGCAACCAACCATATGGCCAGTGTTTAACGCTCAACCGCATTTACGGAATATCTGTATCTCTTCTATACAATACCGAACAGAGATAGATGGATTTTTTGTTCGAATCAACTGAAACTGAAGAATGAATTTAAATCGCATATTTTTGCGGTTAAATCTACGTCAGTATGTTAGTGTTGGCTGTGTGCTGCCTCTTTGTTTTGATTTCCATTTGTTGGAAACCGCATTGTGTAACGAATGTTTTGGTTAGTAAATTGAATGTTTAAACGCTGGATTCCAGCCGCGCAGGATATGCTATACAGCGGAAGAAACTCACCCACTGTAAGTATGTATTTCTATATAAATCTGCATGTATGCATAGATTGACGCATTTCCTTGAAATACGAATGCCCAAAAGGCCGGTATAATATTCGTAGTTGCCTGCCATTCATTCGGATAAACGCGACAGGTGTGGGGGAGGGGGGGGAATTTCCGTCCCCGATCGCGAATTAAACAGGAAACTGCCTCCATGCAGGGATGATTATTTCATGATGTGGAACTGTCCGGTGTCATGATGACTTTGTTGATAGCAACATCACCCGCAGTCGATTGTAATGATATTGTGGAAATGCAATAACTATCCGCAAATAAAAAAAAATCCATGTATGATGTATCTGCCCACAGGAAATGCGTTCTGAAAAGTAAGCGGTGCGATAACAATGTGATCCACAAATGATATTATAGCCATACTGTCGTATCTGGAGGAAATAAATGATGTGTACGAAGTGACAGATGTTATTTTAATTTAATTATAATTTACATATGGAACACAAAGAAGATTGAGCAGTAGGTACGAGTACGAATATATGTAAAGTACATAAGCACGAAGTGGTTTTGCTTCTTTGAACCGGAAACGCAATGGAGCCAGCCACTACCACACAATAATGTAAATGTGCATTAAATTGTAAATTGCTGGCAGACGAATGGCTTATATTATGAACTGTCAAATTGCATGCATACGCAAAGAGCTGCAGTTTTGTTTGCAAATGCAAACTTAATTAGGGTGCTGCTGGCGCAGTTGATAGTCGTAATGTGAAAAGTAATTAAAGGTTTGAAGCTGAACACGCATGATGTTAAGCCGCATATAAATTTGGGGGATTCGCTGTCAGCTCATCAGTATATTATTGTGAGTGTGACCCCAGGATCCAGTGACTATATTTGCCAGTGATGAGAGTCGAAAAAGAGGAACTCTTATTGTGTTTTTACTTTTTGCCATTAGCAAAATGTATCTTGAATCCATGAAATTCAAGGTACCTACCTTTAAAATATTAGGTTGTTCCATTTATAAAACATGGTTCCCTAGCCCCAAGGGACCGCGATAGGTCCACTAAGGTGTCTAGAATTTTGCGACGGTTTCCCTTACAACTCTGTTTCAGTATTTTATTTAATCATTTAATAATACCTATTGCAAGGCAAGGTAGCCCGACGGAACTCAAGCTGTAGTAAAAAACTGTGCATCAGTACTTTCACCTATATCTGCTGTGTTATCAAAATGTCGTACTCCTAGAACACTTTTCCGTCTCGCTGAACGACCGTTTGTAATAAACCCATACAAACCCAAAAATTAAAGGAAATCTTCGTCACAATTTCGAAGACTTCGTGTTATGCCAATTGTCCTCGAAAGCGTCATTTGAAGGTTACATGCAAGCTTGCATATAAGCACTGGCGAGTGTCCAGTAAACGCCATACAGGCTTCATGCAAGCTACAAATATAAGTCATTTCATTTAAATCTGCCGAAACTCCTTTTAAAAAAATGTAACGTCCATGCGTCTTGCAATTAGAGAAGTAACGGATAGTAATTTAGCCGGATACCGGATACGGGATGCTGGATATTCGGTATGTAATAAGGCCGGATAGTCGGATATTCAGCAGCCAGATATGTAGCCGAAGAAATCACAAACCACATAGAATAGACCGTCGACTCCTAAGCAGCTTGCGTTATATCGGGAATGATCCCCATCGACATTCTTGCCAGCGAGATGCAAAGGATCTACCTTAGGCAAACAGCAGCAAGAGGTCCCTAATAGAAGTGTCAAAGTCGAAGAGGGGGAAACATCGATGGCACTATGCCAGGCCAGGTGGGATAACATGACAAAAGGCAGATGGAAACACAAACTGATCCCCACCATCGAGATCTGGACAAAAAGAACAAACGGGGACTGTAACTACCACCTTACGCAGTTTTTATCAGGGCACGGCCGGCGGCTATCGGAAATACCTTCACAGATTTGGTCACGATAGCTCGCCGTTCTGTCCCGAATGCCCAGACGAAATGGCGGACCCAGAGGATTTAGCTTGTGTTGCTAACCAGCCCCGCGAAGTAATACCTAACGGTAGTCCCGCTGCAGGCCCAGAACTTTTCATGTATTGGTGCTGTACAAAATCAAACGAGCGCCTTAACGCACGCATACTTGAATAATGATATTCTTTTCATACAGGATCATAAAGTAGATTATATTTAAGCTTACGGCTTACTTGTCGAGCAAAATTCAATAGAATAGATTTTTTATATCTGAGTTATTGATAGTCGTCCCATATTGTTTCTGACGTTTAAATAACTACGCTACTACCTCATCAATATTCATTTTTCAAAATAATTTGGATATTTTAAAATGTAATTGTTTCCACCAAGGCTCGTTTGATGCTAATCCATGATTGACTATATCACACAAACGCGTGCATAGACTGGCCTCCTATGAATGCCCGCAAAAGCCTACTACAGACAGACCGTGCAAATACATAACCACAAATTGTAGCGCACAAAGCTTTGAAACACTATTTTAAATTCTGCATAGATGAAATTTAACTAGAAAAAAATTCGAATGTCTGTCAGTGGCTTTGTCAAAAAAGGTATGTCCTGCTGCAGCATTTAATTTAATTATTTTTATGCTGCACTGTATCATTGGACAGAGAGACTGCGGTCAGTGACAGAGAGTATGGGTCTCCGACTTGGCTGTTGGCTCTGGCTTTGGGTCATCATCATCATCATCACAAATAGGCAGATTTTAATCGTGCTTATGCTAAACCACAGCAGCGTGAAAAAAGTTCTGCCTCAGTTATGAATAATCGGACGGCAGGTGGTGTTTTTGGCCAACCAACGATGACGACGACAACGACGATAATAACAACATCACCATCAGGCAGAGAGAAGTAGGACGATGAGGACAAGTTTTTAGGTCTTAATATTCGTTTTTTTTTTTTTTTTTTTTTGTTGGTTTACCCCTCCTTTCATTCTTTGCATGTTAAAAATATGTGTGCTTATGCGGACGGTGTATAAACATTGAAATCAGCCAAGTGAAAGATTTGATTACCTATAGCAGGCCCAGCCCAGCAACCTGATTGTTATTTCACCGGTCGTCGGTGTCAACTGGAAATACCAAAAAGGCCAAGCCAGGCGTGGACGAACTCTACTATACCTACACGAAAGTGCATTGCTATGGTAATCTGCATCTCTTCCTGATGGTAGATTGTACATATTTGTGGACTACGGCCGGCGATGGAGAAGAGGAGGACCGTCCCCAAAACTCAGACCAAAACGGTGACACGCTGTGCAGAGTGGAATATCCACAGAAGATGCGGTTTTAGGCACCACTTTTACCAAACTTACTTGGTATACGCTTCGGTAGGAGCACGCAGAACAATGCGGTGAAAAGGATAAGTTAACACATGTCGCGTGGCTGCTTATCTTGTGGAACGAATTTCATTCACTTTCCTCCTCCCCGATGGCACCTACCAACCAACGCAATGCTGAGGCTGACGCTGAGTTCCTTTCCACTTGTGTTTTCGTTCGTTTATTGTTGTTGTTGTTGATATTTTCCTCAGAAGTCCCGATGGTTTCGCTCGGTTTGCGTTGGGGCTTGACTTTTAGAAGCCCTTTGTTGTGCGGTAGTTGCTTTTGTCTGTTTTGCAATTTGCAGTTTCTCGACTTAATTCGAAGCAGGGATGTATACCTCGTGTATATATAGTTTGTTGGTTTTGTAGATATTCTGTGAAATTAGCACGCACAATGGATGAAGTGGAAGCTGAGGAGGACCTAAAGAAGAATATCATCATCTGGTGTGTTTGCTTCGTGGATTTCTGTAAATGAACGACATTTGTATGTCAGGGCCGTATTCGATGTTGCCTTGTCCTTACAACTATGAGGGTTTTCTTGTACCTATAGTTATTATTTTGAATGTGTTACACCATCATTATGACAGTTGTTTTCGACAGACAAGTCACAGTCTGGATAAATTAATTGCGTGCAATGTGTATTCGAGTTTCCTTTTGTATACCTAATAGTTAAGGAGAGAGGACAGAGTATGGACCTTGTTTCTAATTGTAACATAACGAGTCGAAGAATTCTATATGTTTTGAAGTATGACTTTAGATTGGACTAACTTCGCGGTGATTTGCAATGTAAACTTATGGGCAAACTTTTAATAAATCCCAGAGCCAACTCTGAAAATTTGCAGAAATGTTCCTGGATCAAACAATAATTATACATCTGACGGTTTTATAGAAAATGTGTGGAAAGGGACCCAATTTTCGTGAATACGAGTTAATGTAGGTAAATGGATTTGCCTTCATGTGACAATGAGGTACACAAAGTTAAGTCTTTAAAACTAAAAACAAAGAATTCATTCAAGTAGGGTAGGCCATCTAGTATGGTTTCTTTTTAAATCATAGGTTATTTTGACACTGACAGCTGTTTCCCGCACGAAATCTTGACAGAAAGTCAGTACCATACCTCCGCGCAACGAAATGAGTCGCTTTACGCTTGAACAACGTTGGGAAATATTGAAAACTTATTTTCAAAGTGAGTGATGCGTTTTTTGAAAAGAAATTTAGGCCGAAATGAAGCACCCCCGCGCCTGCTGTACGCAAGTTTGTGCAAAAAGTGCGTGAGACTGGTATGCTAGTGGACAACACTCGGTCCCCGTCGTCGTACGTGCATGCATCCACAGAGAGTGACAGTTTGGTGCGGATTGTTGAGTGGTGGCATCAATGGACTATTTTTCTTCGAAAATGAGGCTGATGGTAACAGCGTTTCGGTCACCGGTGGGGGTTACAGAGCCATGTTAACCGACCTTTTTTTTAACTAAAATTGAAGACATGGATTTGAACTACCACTGTTTCATTCAGGATGGCACGCCATGCCACAATCGATCTTTTGAGCACCAAATTCTGAAATCGTGTTATCAGCCGTCTTGGCGATGTCAATTGGCCGCCTCGGAGCTGCGATTTGATCCCTTCGGACATATTTTTTTGTGGGGAACCGTGAAGGACCGATGTTATGCCAAGCAATCCGTGAGCTACAGCCCGAAACCAAGGTCATGGAAAATTGGAGTGACAGAATGCGCTACTGCGAAGCCAGCGGAGGCAGCCACTTGAACGACGTTGTGTTCCATAATTGATGGGAATGTTTGCTCTTAGTAATAAAGCCATAATACATGGAAAAAATGTAAATTTTGTTTATTTTATTGCATTTTTAAAAAGAAACTTGTATTTGGCCCACCCTTTACATAGTATTGACGATTGACGAATTATTGGCCGCATTCAAGAATCTAGTTATCCTAATCCAACTTGAATCGTATGGGCTCCGAATGGACCTAAACGCGAAAACTAACTTGTCGCCATGGGTATGTCGAAGTCACTTTTTAACAGTTCTGATTTTTTTTTTTCGTTTGTATAGACGTCAGAATTTATTTTAAGAAAAAGAATTTGTTTAAAATGATTGGATTCTATTAGAAAAATTTGTGGTCAAACTGAGTTCTTCAGAAACATGATATGTTAGGTTTAGGTCCGTACCTTTACTTTTAAATCTTAAGAGCCAACCCATAGAATCCGTCGCGTCCGGCAACGTATTAGACTGACAGCTTGATAGAATACACAGAAGCTTATGGAAGGTGAAAGGTGACCTATAAGCAACCCACGGCCGAATGCGACGGATAAAGTAGGTTTACTTTCTACTTTTCTGTCCGTCGCATCCGTTGACAGTTGGCACAGCGTAAGAGGAAACACTGTCATTGGTGGAAATACTGCAGATAACAGTTAAATCAAAATAAATTTGTGGATATATTCGAATTTTATAAATTGCAAATTGTTTTCAAAATTCCAAGTTCGGACTGCGGCAACGGATTCTATGGGTCTGTTCGTTTCGTCGAATACGCCAATCTGTCGACGCACAGGACGCGACGGATTCTATGGGTTTGGCTTGAGCTCTTTACGAAAAAATCGTAAAAGAGAGTGGCTTCGAGTGAGCAATACCCCTCCACTGAGAATCTTATTTGTTTTTGCTCAACTAATTTCCTTGAGTAAGAAAAGAATTGAAAAAACGGTCAGTCGCCTGAAAATTGACAAAAAATGTGTTGAAAAACAAATTGGTTTAAAAATGCTATCAGAAGGCGGAATAATAATGTAGCTTTTTTTCTTCTCTTGGATTCACAGTCACATGCAATTTATGGAAAAACAAAATGTATCTTTCACTTTATCATAGATTACTTCAAAAGCGTTCCCTAAAGTTTTCGTAAGTTTTTCTCTTTGAGAGAGACTTCATCCTCACCACTGCCAATTTGACAGTCTTTTCCATTTTTACTACAAAAGTAAAGGAACAGACCTGTTGACATACATAAATAGATTAAACAAATTAAACTAAAAATGTGTTGTGGACAGTGGTGTATGCAAGTGGGTACACTACAAGATGCCAACTTAGTAGGAAGTCTAGGAAGTACCTAGGAATCTGTTCACGTGACCAGTTCAGCTCAATGAAAACTCGGCAACATGAAGATAAAGAGCTGTCAGACTTACCAAACTAGAATCTTGAACATGCTTAATATATTATGAAGATAAATTGTATGTGAATTTTAAATTTATTGTTACCTAGTTTTGTTTAAAAGCTTTGTATGTCAAATTTGTTGACATCTATCAAAATTTGAACAGAATAATACATAAATATTACCACCTAGATTTCATTTAAGCACTTAGATATTTCTAGAAAACATTCGACTTTTGAAAGGTGCCTGATCGATATTGACACCAATTTTTAACCATTCAAGTAACTAGGTATATCTTCGATTATGATTCAAAAATTTTATTTAGGTAATGTTGATTTTGTGCAAATTTCTTTTCCGGGTTTTCCATGATTTCTACCAATTTTTGTTGCTTAGGTATAACTTTACCCTAAATAAACATTGCGTAGGACCATCATTGATTGCCTATATAGCACCGGACAGGATATTTTTTTTTTTATTTAAATGGTCTATGGGCAAAATGCTTATATAGTACGTGCTACTTGGTGATCCTGTAGGTATACTTGTGGGATTGTACGGGAGTAGTATTGGTTTGTCTTGGGTTAGCAACATTTTTTTTTTTTTTTTATTTTATGTTTTCGTTTCAGCTGAACTTGAAAATACAATAAGGGTGATTGACATGTATTCTGTACGTACTGACTAATTAACATGCCTACAAATTTACAAGACTTGTATCCAGTGGAGGGTATCAAGTATCAACACTTTTACTTGTTTTTATTAAAATTGGATCTTCTTTCTTGTTGTTTTTTCCTTGGGGACGTTCAATTAATTCGATAATTCCCACGAATGCCTTTGTTATGATGGGTGTGAATTCGACATACTTACCTATATCAAAACAATTAAATTCATCTCATATCCCTTAGCAGCACATAGTCAACCCGTTTTTATTTTTATTGTGCCATACATGAGTGTCCGTCAAATGTTTTTAATTGTAAATTAAATTTTACATTTAATCCCACGGTAGCCCTTCGAGTACGTTTCAGCTTTTTTTTTACTGAAAACACGCATCTGCATCCATTCATATTCCATTTGTATCTCATGAATGCAATCTTCAGTTAATACGAACAATACCACAACGCATTAAGTGCTTTCGGTGTTTTAACATAATTATTCGATAATTCCATTTTAATGTTAAAAAATAATTATTGCGGTCGCAGCAGTAGGCACACTCAGTGTTGTGGTCAATCCCAATACCAGCCAGTAGATAGGGGTAACCTTACGAATTGCAAAGAGTCGCACACGATTCCAATTTGTATTTTAAATGAATGCGATTAAAGTTTCAATGCATCCGAATGCATACAGTCTATGAATTTGAATAATGGAACCAGATACATATGTGCGCATCGCACATTCGGTCCCGCGTCTGATTAAAATTATACAAAAAAAAAGAGCAAAATCCTCCCAACAGTATTTTACTTAATTCAACATACGTTCATTAAACCGGAGGAGGACATCGCGCATGGACGCAGGAAATAATGATGCCCTGAGGCCGGAAAGGTGCACTGCTGTTCCTGTAAAAATGTGCCATGCCAATATGTCCGAAACACCGTCACATCAGATTGACTTCAGGCGGTCAATTTCTTTCCTTTTTTTCGGAAACCTGAACAATCAGATCTAGCGTAATGAATTGGCACACGCATGGGTACTTTGTTTTCGATTTGCAACTTTCCGTGCCTCGAGTCAAAGAGGAGAGATCCTACCTGACGACATCGACATGGGGACCATGGACATTCTCATTTCATGAACAAACAAAGAATATCCGCCACATGCCGTCAGCACATCGCCGCCGTCCGTCGTCGACACGATGAGGCAGATCGAGTAGGTATATAAATCCTGAGGACCTTAGTAATCAAACAAAGAAATAAAAGCCGCAGAGACGAAAGAAATTTAAACAAGAAAAGGACCAAATCGAAATCCTTGTGGTTATTAGCAAGGTGGCACTCAAGCAGCCATGCATCTGCCTGGCAAGATGTTTATGTGTAGATTCCGGTGAACAGCGTCGTCATCGTCATCATCTTGTTAGTTTGGATGGATAGAAAGTCCTCCGCATCCACGTCCACCACGCTATCATTACACGTGTGGCTGGACATGAAATCTTTTGTGTGCGCGAGGGATGTGATGAAATTACGCAGGTTGTGGCTATATAGAAGATTATAATTTTCGACCTAAAAGACACCTGGTGGTTGGCTGCCGAACAAGTAGTTTAGGCCGCAGGAGGCGTCTGTGTCTATATTTCCAATTAATTTCGGGACGAATGCGTTTGAAATGACGTGGAATGAGGCAGCGACAATTACGAGTTCTAAGTAGGAGGAACAAGGAACCAATAGCAGCCTGCGTGATATGATATTAATCTGAATATATTGATGGACTTTGAACAATGTTTTTTTTTTTTCTTATTTTTTTCCTTTGCTCATATTTTGGGCCCGAATAGAATTTGGCTGCAATTTTCGATGATTTTTTTGTTCACTTCTGGAGATAATGCTATCGATGATTTTTCGGCAGTTTGGTAGGTAGGTATGTGACACTATTCTGCTGAAACTCTGCAGATCATGATGTTTCGGAATTATATAGAGGTGACAATTCGATGTTATCAACTTTTGAACCGACTGAGCTAAAATGTTCTTCTTTTTTGAAGCAATTGTACGGCGGAACTTACAAGAGAGGTACAGAGGTACAATTTTTCAAAAGTCCGTTCAATTACTTAAACGTGCTGATGATATACCTATTGACATTATCTAGACAGAGAACTTAGCGAGCTGTCAGTGTCGAAGATGGGTGAAGCTGAATCTGGACAAAACGTAGTACATGATGCCATCGAAAAAGGACCTACTCGGAAAAAACGTCACATTGGACCTACTTCGAATTCGTTACGATGTAATGTGGAGGAGTAGATTCAATGACAAACTTTACGGGCTATATAGCGAAAGGTTTAAAATACACCGATTAAGATGGCTAGGGCACGTGGAGCGTAAGTGTATGGAGAACAACGGGTCTTTGAGTCCACAAAGTGGGACAATGAAGAAGAGGAAGACCCCACATCAGGTGGCGCACACTTTTTGGTTGAGGCCTTGTTACACCCCTGGCTGTGAGAGTTATCTAAAGTATGTAAGAGCTCAAATTTTCAGGCAATCGTCCATATTGGCGAGAGAACGTTCATGTGAGGTTTAGTCAAAACCACACAAAGGGGCGTGGCACCTTCTATCCTAAACAAAAAATTGCAAACGCTATATATTTCTCGGCACTCATGGGAGTAAAGGTTGTAAAATTTGGAAGATTGATGTGCGAACTCAATGTCGAGCAGCTACTTATCCGGATAGAGCGGTCCATGCTTCGGTGGTTTGGTCATGTTAAACGCCGTACCATCAGGCAGGGGTCCTCTAGATAGACCAATATGTTTAGATCAAGTCAATAATCTCTCCTCTATCCGTATGGGGTATGGGGAATGCCCTTTATGATTTAGAGTCGATGGCAGAGCATCGAGAGCTATGGAGGGTCCACTTGAGCAACCTACACCCGCGACTCAAGGAATAAGCGGACCAACGAAAATGAATGAATGAATGTGCATTGTCCAAACAAAGTTCTTCGCGAAATATGGGCCAGACTGGAAAACGGGACGTGGCACATCCTATAAACCAACTTATTGAAAATATCTACTACATCTTGATATTTGGTTTGGCTCTGAAATTTTATATAACAAAATGGGAGCGGGATTGTACATTGTACAAAGAATGACAACTTTCCCAAAAAAAAAATTGGAGCTAAAGTTGTAAAATTTGGAACATCTAGCGCTGAATAAAGATATTGTTTCTTCAGACATATTATCAGCTGACTTTAGAAACCCCTCTTTTAAAACACGTGTTTAGTTGAATAAGACCAAAAATGCTACAAATAGCGCCCAAGAAAAGGTAGGTACATCACATATCGCCACGAAGAGAGACCTAAAAGAATTCCTGAAACACTAAAATAAAAACCTAAAAAGCATTCCGACCCTAAAAAAATAACATCAAAAAGTGGCTTAAAAATCCGTCCTTCAAACACTGCTAAAAGCGACCCATAGAGCACAGAATGCCTAGAAAAATTACCCCAAAAAAGAGGCTCTAAGAGTCGTCCGAAAATGCCAGCAAAAGCATTCCATATAACAGCGCAAAAAATTACTCAGATATAGACAACCGAAAAGTGTCAACAAAAAACGTTGAAAAAGCGCCCTCTAAGGCTCTCCAAAAAGGAACAAATAATACCACTTAGCAGAAAAAGGAACAAACAAACTAAGGTAACGCATTCCACAAATCATATGCGTGGCTTTTGTTTTGAATAATAGACGAATCTCTGATATATGCAGGCTGGAATATTTGGATATCGACTAATTCCTGGCTATGCCCTTTTGTGCAATCGATTTTAAAACATCAGAATGCAGCTATAGCTAGAGGTATGGCACTCCATTATGTCGATGCTGTACTCCGGCGACGGGAAAACCTAATACCCACCAAAGGCAAATCAACAGAGGTATTTTTTAAATGGACTGAGGAAATCCAGATATTTCGTTCCGTTTTTAGAAATTTTTATCATAGTCCACTAGTATGTCCTGTACTCTCAGGCAACGCGGAGACCTATATAATACACAGAAGGTAAATTATAGACTAGGTATTTCTTTCATATATTGGGGAGCGTTTTTGGCAATACGCATATGGTATATTCATTCCAATAATGGACTGTTTTTCGAGTTGGTTATAGTGAGTGGTATTTATGGAAGAAATGGCTTTAATTTTTTTTAATGAATAAAAAAAGTTGGTTCTGCTTTTGGATGATGTTTGTTTGATGTTTTAAATTGTGTTCATTAAGTCGAGAAATCATATCGGCTAAGTGGCCAACATTAATGACCATTCGGATTCGAATTTTGTCAGAACTTCCGGATATTCTCTTTAATTGTTCAAGAGTCTGAGACTTAAACTCGTGACTTCAAAAATGGGCCTCTCGTCGCTCATGATGATTTTCGATAAAAAGTTGTCTCTCTCATGGTCGAGATTCAGTACGTTACACGCTCCTGGCGGTCAATAGCTGATGCACTGACTGCACTTTGTATAATGCCCAAAACACATGTGCAGAAATTTTGAACGCTTCACTGCAAGCAGTACTGCAGATGAAACAGATGTGCAGAATTTAACTTGCATCGGTTGCTGTCAATGCGGGGAAAAATACGAGAGTGCAACACAGACGACAAATAATTCCTGTCTCTCTTTTCCTCGTATGCATCAGTAGCTGAATTTAAAAAATCGATGCTGCCAAGTCTATTTAATTTAATTCACTGCGTTGCTATGCAGTGGATTTTGAAATAGAGACATGTTGCAGTGCTGCGGTGGGTGCAGAATTTACATTTGTATCAGCACATAAGAACATGTTGTGTATTCTAATCTTGCTGCACAGTGTATTCTGAACGTGTGTTTTGGGCATAAGGGAACATCTTAAAGTCGTTCACCAAAATTCTCTGTAAAGACCGCCGATTGATGCCCAATTGCGTGGAACGTCGTTTGGTCGATACTTCGGGGTTCTCATCCACAGCTGCGATATTCTCAGCAGAATGACTGCTCCGGGGCAGGCATCTCGTGTTGTCCCATACTCTTCTAGGCGAGCGGCTAAACTTAGTAGTGTTTGCCCAGTTGGTGTCGGAAGACCGGGAAATCTGCTCCGAAATTCACGCTGCCCCAAAACCACCGACGAATTACTCCGCAAAAAGACGAAACAATTATTCCGCGTTGCAGTGGGTATAGCGATTCCTGACTTGTTGATGTGTATTTTGGATCTGTTTACTTTACAAAATGACAAAGCACAATTGACATTTGCCGCCATTTGCAAAAATTAAGCATCTTCCAATAGGGTGATGAT
The DNA here is from genome assembly GCA_955612985.1 of Cheilosia scutellata. NCBI lineage: Eukaryota > Metazoa > Arthropoda > Insecta > Diptera > Syrphidae > Cheilosia > Cheilosia scutellata. The sequence goes on from OY015314.1 coordinate 59,719,428, forward strand.
TTTGTGTCACATTGTACTACATTTAGTGATGATATAGTCCTTAAGAATGTAGGATCTTTAGGTAGTTAAAATATGAAAATACTGAAAAATGACTCCACACCCTTAAAACGATAAACATCCCCAAAATCATTCGTTACAATAAGCTACTCTGCATATTCGTTAAATTATGGCTCGGATCGGATAAATTAAATCAGTTAAATCATATCCAAACAATCATATGCTGCAATACAATATTTATTTTGCACAGCCTTCCTTCAAGAACAATATTCAATTATTATATACGACGACCCAAGCATTGCATAATATACAGATTGACATATTTGATTGCGAAAATAGGACACGGCACACACAACACTTCAATTTGCAAAGTTCCCATTCCTACTATACATCCGTCCACCATCGACCACAATGGACGTTGTTGGCCATAACCCTTGTCATCGAAACGCGAAAGAGCGTAAATAAAAATGCCCGCTGTTGCTGTATTTACAAACGACAGAATGACTGAAAGTTTCTCCCTCGACCACCCCATTTGTCCGGCACTTGTTTTGGCTCCAGGAGCAGGAACCACCAGGAATGGTTTCGTTACTTTTATTACACTCCTATATATATATTTATAATGGTTCTGGAATTTCATTCCTTCGTAGTTCGGATTCGCTACCTTTTGTAGATATTTATTTTAGCCAATGAAACCTGTCCCACTTTACCTTAAACAAAAACAAACGCTCCTACACACACACACACACACGTGGTTGTACTTTACCTACGTGCGGATATTCCTCAGGGTAGAGTGTTTGGAATCTGCGGTAATAGTCACTTGCTTTTAGGTCAGTCCGGTCCCGACCGGATATGGCAATCGGTATGTGCGGAAATGTGCATAAATTGTGTAAATTTACGAGCCATCATCATTACGGGCCGTTTCTGTTCCGCAAATTAAACAATGTCTTCTATTTTCCCCAGTGACATATTAATATTTATACATAGCTGTGTATATCTATATATGTATGTCTGGCTGGGATATTATATTATGTTGGTATGTATACATGAGAGTAGCGTTTATAACCGCACTGATTGTGTGTATCCTTTTTGAGTTAAATCAATTCGTCTTTTGGTCCCGAAAATTCAATGAAACCCTCCTTAGCGCTTAGTTGAGCAATGTTTGGGTGATTTTGTCTTGGTAAATAAGAAGGGAAGTTTTCCCTTCTCCTGGGGGAGACCTATAGGTATTAGGTAAATACGTACGTATGTTGGTTGGTATACCATCAGGAACATATTTTAATGAATATTGCCATTTTGAAATCCTCTTAGCGAATTCTAATGATTCGAAAGGAAATAATTGACTTTGCAAGACGAGTAGGTATCTTATGGAAGCTTTTGTTGAACATTTTAACGAATCGTTTTCAATAAAAGGCACTTCCATTCTTCCCTAAAATGTTCCACCCCCATGCCCAACGTCCTCGTTCTATTTTGCTAATTTGCTATTGTGTTTATATTCTAGCCTATAGGGTGCTTTAAATTTAATAGTTATTTTCTAACGTAGATAGAAATTCAGTCACCTGAAAATATATGTACCTAACTGTCAGTTAAGAATTTTAGGATGCCAAATAGAATGTGTTAGACCTGAAATTCTGTGTCTACGATTTTAAAATCCGATAAAGTGTCACACCTGCAGAGATTCGTCGACTTTTTATAATAAGAATTGGCAGTGCTTCGTAAATTTTGTTTGCCACGCCCATTTTTTAGGTACGTATTCTTTGAATAATATTTGAAATTTCGATAAAACTGTATCTAGCAAATTAGTATTATGTATGTATTTACTTATTTTTAGTAATACATTGTAAGGACTATGTAGGTACTCCTAGTCATAAAGTTATAGGGTATCATACGCCCTCTATCAATGGGTGTACTAAATCACTGTATCTTCCTGTTTCCGTTGATTGTAGCTACTTTTAATATTATTATAATTGAATGCTTTTAATACAGTTTGCTTTTGTTGGCGGTGTATAATGGAGAGTTTGTATTTTCGTTTTCGTTCAAAGGTTGTTGAAGCTTAATGCCATTAGTTGGTATTAATTTTAAGCGAATATATTTTTAAATATATGTTTATTTCTTAGGCTTGGTACCTGTTAAGTAAAACATATGGGTCCGGTTGTTAAGGCATTCGGTCTTGATAACAAATACATTAGTATTTGAAGCTTATTTTGATACTGTAATTGCTTTTTCCATTAAAAATGAAGAATCTTACTAACGATGAAGTCTATATATAAATTAAGAAATCGTTTGAATTCTTAAAATAAACTAACATTACAATTACAAGCCTCAAAAATATTTCGAATATGTGTTATAAACGTTACTCTTATATACATAGGTATATCGATTTGGAGAAATTCGAACCCCAAAAGGGGGAAAACAGGGTTCAACATTTTTGTAGGTAAGGAACAGTTTTTATTGTAATGCCCTGTGAAACACAACATTTTTAGTTTTACAGAAATCGTATTGCCAAGATAATATTCTTGTCTCTCAGGACAATGTATATCAATGTTAAAAATTTTACAATCTTTGGCTCCAATGACTGTCGAAGAATAGCGACACTCCTTTACCTAATTTTGACCAATCTTCAAAGGAATACTCCTGGGCCAATGCCTAAGATTGTCTGTAAATTTTAACCCAATCGATATATAAGATATACGATTTTGAATGTATTTGTTTGTATGGGAGGCGCCACGTCCCTATAACTCATGAATAAATACACATACAAATACCGTATACGCATAAAAACCATGGTGTTGACGTCACGTTTCATGGGAAATTTCCAGAATCAAAATCGGTCCACGCATTATAGAGAACATCAATTACAAGCACAATACAACCTATTTTTATATATATAGAAGAAGAAGATAGAAGATAATAAATTGTTTGGGGTCTTATGACTGATACCGTTTGAAGTGAAAACTACTGAACAGATTTCGATGAAATTTTTTTTTAAATGTTTCTTAAGACTCCGAAAAGGCTTTAGACTATGTCGTTTATTGTCACGCCTACTTTTTGGGAGCGTTTTTGACCATAATGCATTTTTTTCTGACATCATACTTGCTCTTAACTTGCCATTACTCAAATAATTATTAATCAATTCAAATAAAAGAAGAGAACCAGAACTTCCTTAAATATTTTAGGCCATCAATCATATTCGAAATATTTCAACAGCTTAGATTGATTCAGCCAACTCATTCCTTAATTTTGCGAGTGGCCAGCTTATCTATTAAGCGTGTGTAGGTTGCTCAAGTGGACCCTTTATAGCTCTCGATTCTCCGCCATAGACTCTAAATATTCAAGGGTAATTCTCATACGGGTAGAGGAGAGCTTATGGACTTGATTCAACCATCTCATCCTGGGTCTACCTAGAGGACGCCTGCCTGATTGTACGGATTCTATATAGCACGTTTTGGGATCCTGTTTGGGGACATGCTTTTAACATGACCAAACCACCTAAGTATGGACCGCTCCGTCCGAAGAAGTAGCTGCTCGACATTGAGTTCCTTATTATACAATCCCTGTGGGTCACGCAAACAAAACAAAAGGAGGTATCTAATTTCGGCAGCTTGTATCCGCGATTTTATTTTTTCGATCATTACCCAAACCTCATGACCATAGGTAAGATTTGGAACAAACACCGAATTAAAGACTGACAACTTAGCTTTGACACCAAGTTCAGTCCTCCTAATAACAGAATGACCGAGCTATCTTAAAATTGACCAAGCCTGACCAATTCTACAGGAAAACACAGCATTGCTCCTTCCATCACTCGTGAATAAGACGCCGATATATTCAAACTTCTCCACCTGTTTTAATGGGCTCCACTAACATGCAGAACAGGCGTCCGGGGACGACTTCAGATTTGTTTACCGCGGTTACCTTCATCTAAGCTTTAACACAAACGGCTACATCGAGTGCGCCATTTCTCCGTACATAAATAACTGTCTTGGACCCTTCTTCATCTTCAGGAAGAACCCCCACATTTCGCTTCGCCGTCAATTGACTAAACGCCTATCACTTTGCTACTGTTTACAGAGTTATGTCGATCTTTCGAACTGCCATCTTCTTTCTTCGCTCTTTTAACGCAATATCAGAGGCGAAGCGAGGGAGGGGGTGTGGGGTGGTTTAAATTAAATTAAATTAAATAGTTGGCGCAACAGGCGTATACACAATACACCCTATGCCTAGCTTCTCACAACCATTCGTTTTGTGTGAGTTTTTATTTTTGGGACGAATGGAAGGAAGGGACCTACAATTTTATGCCGAATCCAAACGGTTGAATTGAGAAGCTTTTTCAGGACAGTCATACTCTTGGATGTTTGTCAGACGTTCGCGAGAGGTAGCTCAGTAGAAAAAACCTTAAGATCTAATTTGTGTTTTCCGGGTTTCGAACCTGAGACCGCTCGCACAGTAGTGCAGCACACTAACCACTGCGCTACTGCGCCTACTGTGGGGGATTTTGCCCCATGCTTTTCAAGAGTGGGCAAATGGAAGCTACATTTATTAACTTGAGCAAAAACGAGCAATTTTCAAAAATTAGCTCGGAACAAAATGTTAAAAAATAAGAAGGTAGTTTGGATTTTCATTCACCTTTCGGAAATGCCAATTTATATCTATTTTCTTATCTTTATGTACGTTCTATGAGTTTCGATTTTAAAAATGACGGTCGGCATCAGTGAATTTGCCGACTGAACGCCTTAAAATTTAGCGAGTTTCGATTCAATTTTAAAAAGGACGGCCGGCATTGCCAGGCAATCAAAAGAAAAAACATTCAAAATCGTATATCTCAATGACCACCGACTCGAATGAGCTCAGGTGGTCTTAGGTATTGGCCCAGGAGTGTTCCTGTTAAGATTGGACAAAGGAGCGTGGCGCCTCCCATACAAAAAACATCTTCTATGGGATGAAAATCGATGACGTTGTAACACGATAAGCATTGTGCCGATTTTCATGATTTCTATACAAGATTTCGGCAAGTTCCTAAAATAAGTCGGCATTTCAATGAAAGACACCCCCACCACGACTCGAATGAGGCAGGCAGAAAAGCGATAAGTAACAACTTTTTAAATTTAGGAGCGGTCCTGGATAATTTCTGTTGGGAAAATTTATTTCGACTGACTTTCAGTTTGAAGGAATAATATTACATTACAAGCAGGAGCTTCTTAAAAAAGAACAGTTTATTATTTCAGATTGATTTATTGATATATTTTTTTTTTTCTCTTTTCATATTAAAGAATTTCCATTAGACTTTCTTATTAATAGCAGACCAAATCCAAAGGAACTTCCATTAATTGTAGTAGGTATTACGACAAAGGGCTACATTGCTGTCGGATGTTCTAATAGACTGAAAAAAAAAATTATTCTCTGTCTTTAGTAAACGTAGGTCAAAACAAGTTTGAAACGGTCGAATTTTTTAAATCAATGGGGAAATGTTATTGTTGGCATGTTGTATTTAAAATAATTTTAATTGTAATAATTATGCTGTTTTAGTTATGTCCCTAGCGATTCAGCCAGGGCCGAAATAACGTTGTACATTATCCCATTTCGAAAGACAAAAAGCCTATCGTAATGAACTACAAAATTGCCTCTCAAAAACAACCGAAAATCAAAGAATTCATTGCAAAGGGTCGACTAAAACTGCTATCAGTGGTATATAGGAGCTCTTGCTGTATAGGTATTCACATGCAATCGTTAAACATATTCTGCCTGAAGCTGCTTTATTATAGTCGTGCACTTAGCTATCCGCTACGCATATTGCCATAGTGATGTCTGCTGCCACAATGTGTTTCCTGTTCGCGAAAAACACTTTCATGAGAACAACGTGCCTCTCAAACCACGTGTTTTATTACATGATGTTGTCAGGATATTCCCATCCAACTAAGCGGGCGATATATGTAACATTTAATCACCTGACGACAATACGATTTGCTTGTATACCACTATTTTTTGGGTCTTCCTATTGTCTAAAAGCAATTTGTTATCGGATGCATTTTGACAGTTCCTGGCTACTCCGAGAAATGAATAAACACTTTAACTGTCCTTCAAGGAAGTCTTTAAATGTTGTCGGTTTTCGATACCTTTAGTTGCATGATCGGAACACAACATAGCAACATAATCAAGCACAGGAACAGGATACCCAGCAAGCATAATGATCTACCTCCCTTTCCCAAATTCAAGATTTTCCCTGTATCTAGAAACAAAGAACCCCATCCCCCATCCTCATTTACGAATAAAAAGCGACCATCCATCTAACAATCCATTCGCTATTCCGTTTGCCGTAATAGCAAATCAATAAAACCCGTTGCCAAATTCAATGAAATTAAATTTCAATATCCAATCGGTTAAATCAATCGTAAATCCTTGAAATCTATTTTATTTGACTTACTTGATTTTTTTTTTTTTTTTGCTGCACTTCTCGACAAAGGGATGCAAATAAAATCTTAAGTGGATTAGCAAAATGGGGATGCTGGTTGGTACTGTATACGGTATACGGTATACCAATAGGTACGAGTAGGTACTGCACAGAGTACGTTAACAATTAAATCAAATTGGATTTAGTGGCATTCACACTGTTCCTGGCCACTTGTATACCTCTTCAGCGCCAACACCTTTCAGTGCATGTGCTATTTATAGATATAGATACGCAAATCCTGGCACTTGAGATTGAATCGTTTTTTTTTTCTATCTTCTCCATTTTCATCTGTTAAATGCATCTACAAGTGCACTCAAATGCACAAAGTATATATAAATATACTCGTACAAAGTGGCAATGAAGTTTTTTGGGCCATTATATCATTTATTGCATTTGCCATCCAGCATCTAATGGATGTAGGTACATTCTGAGGGTGGTGAGATGCATGGAAGCGGAAATACATACCATGGATGGAGAGCTGCTATTTCCAAAATGTTGCTGCAATGCTACAGAATGAAAGGAGAACGGTGTACAAAATAATGTATTTCCCAAGAGAATTTATATCCATTTTCTTGAAAATAAATTCTAGCTCTAGAACTAGGTGGTGGAAAGAGATTTCTCATGTATTGGGGAATTCTTTATACTTGTACACAGGATATCGGTGTTTTTAATTGATTTATAAAAATCTTTTTTTTTTTTCTTGGCATCCACATTCTTATTGGCATGTGTCGGGGGTTGCGAACTAATGGAAAAGTTATTTCTGTCTGAGATAATTGCCGAGAGATTAGTGACTTTTAGAGAGAATTACTGCAATGCAATTACTTTTGTTTATAATTAACTTTGTGAAATTAAAACTGAATTGCAGTATGGAGTTGGTGCAAATGGTTAGACATTGCCAAGCCAATAGTTACAGAGAGTGTAGAGAAGCTTACAAGCGCGTCTCAGATGAGTTTGGATTAAAGTGATCAGACCAGCCGAAAGTATGTGTGACAATTCCAAATTAGGGAAAACTGTAAGAATCAGAACACAAAAGTATAGTATCGCTTTGCGTGAGAGTCCATAGTTAGCTAAAGACGAAAACATGATAGGATCACAGGGAAGTGTAATCCAGTTTAAGGCAATGTGCGATTAGACGGTAGGTGAATGGACATTTGTAATTAATTACATGTTTACCTAATCCAATCCAAAACACAAAAAATATAAAATATAGGGTCCGCCAAATAACTTTTTTTTTTTTGAAAATGCTATAAAAAAAACTACTGAATATTTTCTCAAATTTCTTTTTTTATTTGAAAGTACAATTCTTCCGGTTAATAATGGAAAATAATTTCATTCAAATGGCTGCCTCGGCTGGCCATGCAGTAGCCTACACGATCGGTCCAATTTTTAAGCACATTATCGATTGTGTGCAGCTGTATTTCACCAATGGCTTCACGAATATTGTCCTTTAAAGCGTCAATTGTCTCTGTCATGTCGGCGTTACACTTGTCTTTTACGGCACCCTACAAATAATAGTCCAACGGTGTCAAATCGCAGCTCCGCGGTGGCCAAACGACATCAGCTCTGCGGCTGATAATGCGATCTTCAAAAACATGGCGCAAAACATCGAGTGTAGCTTCGGCTGTGTGGCACGTAGCGCCGGCCGTCCTGTTGAAACCAAATGTTGCCAATATCCTCCTCTTCAATTTTTGTGAACAAAAATTCGTTCAACATGGCCCGATAAGGATCGCCATTGACTGTAACGGCCACTCCTTGCTCATTTTCGAAGAAAAATGGCCCAATTATGCCTCTGGACTAAAATCCGCACCAAACAGTGACTCGTTTTGGGTATACACACTGTTTTTGGCTTTTCACGCTTTGGTTTATCGATGAGGATGCCAGTTTCTTTCACTTTTTTCACAAGATAACGAACATACGGAGCTGACGCTGCTTCTCTTCTTCCAAAATCCGTACGCAATTTTCGCACACATTCTGCAACATTACCATGATTTTCAAAGTAATGTCGCAATATTTCCCAGCGTTGTTCAAGCGTATACACAACCATATTCGTTCAGCGGAAGGATAAAACTAATTATCTGTCAAATCAGACATGAGCTAAGTGTTACCATTCGCGAAATAAGCACTAGTTGAAAAAAAAAAACGTTAGATGGCGGACCCTTTATTAGCTTCGGCTGGAAGAACTCATTTGCCAGAAAATCAGACATATATAGGGTGGGCCAAATACAAGTTTCTTTTTAAAAATGCAATAAAATGAACAAAATTAAATTTGTTCCATGTATTATGGCTTTATTAGTAAGAGCAAACATTCCCATTAATTATGGAACACAACGTCGTTCAAGTGGCTGCCTCCGCTGTCCTTGTTGATGGTTTCGGGCTGTAGCTCACGGATTGCTTGGATGATATTGGACTTAAGTGCTTGAATCGTTTACGGATTGTTGGCATAACATCGGTCCATCATGGTTCCCCACAAAAAAAGTCCAAAGCTCCGAGGCGGCCAATTGACATCGCCAAGACGGCGATGAACACCATTGGGAATTTGGCGCGCAAAAGATCGATTGTGACATGGGGTGTGCCATGACGCGCCATGCTGCATGAAACCAGAGGTCGTCCAAATCCATATCTTCAATTTCAGTAAAAAAAGAAGTCGGTTAATATGGTTCTGTAACGCCCACAGTTGAACGACACGTTGTTCCCAGCCTCATTTTCGAAGAAAAATGGTCCAATGATACCACCACTTCACGATCCGCACCAAACTGTCACATCGACCTGGACCATAAGTGTTGTCCACTAGCATACCAGTCTCATGACCTTTTTGCACAAACTTGCGTACAGCAGGCGCGGTGGGTGCTTCATTTCGGCCAAAACTTCTTTTCAAAAAATGCACTGTTTGGGCTACGCGCAGCACTCACTTTGGAAATAAGTATGATTAAAAAAAAAAACACTAGATGGCCCACCATTACTCGTAATTACCGGTTCACTTTCGGACACAAACTTTGTTGCTCTTTGCCACTCCTTTGCGATATGCCGTATCCCAACAATAGGAAAGAGCACTTAAATATATTTGGTATAGGTATGTTTTCCACAATGCAATACTTCATCTTCATCCCATATGCAGCTCTTGCAGAAGGCTTGGTCTTTGGATTAAGGCGGATTATAATAGGTTGGAACAGTGTCCGTCCAATGGGCAGTATACATTTTGTCTCCCATGTTATGATGCTGTGTAGCTTGATCTCTGCTCTCTGTTTGCTAACGTTTTCCGGCTGTTTGGGCAAAGGCGCTTCAATCGGCTTTAGAAGTTTTTTTTTGCGCTGGGAGGTGGTAATCTTCGAAAGACGAAAGCGAGCCCGTACCCGGTTACATATTGGCGATTTATACGCACTAACACTTTTTCCCTTATACCCATTTTTCCTACGGTACCGGTACCGCCTTCTTGGCATTTCATCGGAGGGGCTTTATCCGACTTAGCTGCCATCTGGGTTCGTGGTAGTCCTGTTGGACTCTTTTCTCTCACGCTCCATTATTCTTAATTTGCTCATGATTTGCACGTACTTTACATCACTGCAAGAAGCTTGAGTTCTTGGCTTTAAAGCATTTCACCGACTTTATTTTCGGGAGTGTAACGCCTAGTTTGTCCCTCAGTACCCCTCTCATTTTGAAACTGTAAGCATTGGAAATGTTCGGCGATTTCAGTTCAGTCAACACATTGATGTGGACAGTAAAGGGCTATCGTCATGCTTGGATGTAATGCAGGTATGAGCGAAAACATCCATGGCCAGTCAGAAACTGATGTTAGATGGAACCCTATTTCACCATGTTTCTCTCTATCCATGGCTTAATTTGTGGTATAAGGTATAAGCACATGCGTCCATCTACCTTCATCGAATGTATTCCAGAGTTATTGCCACTCTCCTACACAACTTCATTCTGCTGGAGTTTCGCATGTTTGAGCAGCTTGTTATTCTTCTTAACTGTTTTAGCTCGCATTGCCGCCATTGCTCTTCCGGCAGGATGTCTATTGGTAGCATTTTTGCTATAAAATAGACTGCATCGCTGGAAGTGGTGCGGTATGTGCAGTACACTCTTAAAGTATCTACTTATTACACTGAAGCAATATTTTTCCTATTTGTCCCTGTCTTCATGGCGCTCGCCTAGATTAATAGAGGATGGACGCTACTACTTTGACTAAAAGCAGACTCGACTGTGTCTGGGGCCTCCGGCATGATTCGTGAGAGAGCAGCGCTGGTTTTCCCTGCTTTGTGACTTATGCACTTAAGGTGTTCTTTAAAGGATAGCCTCGTATCTAGCATGACTCCGCGGTATTTTATGTGGGGCATTATTGTGTGGCCACCCAGTTTTATTTTGATCGTTTCCGCCTTTTTTCTATGGCTTATAAGAACTGCTTCCGTTTTGTGTTCCGCATGACGTTATGAGTAAGGCCAGCCGGACTTAACCAGTTCCGTACGGTCCTTATTGTGGACTTGCTTAACTGTTCCACCTCTTCAAGTAGTTTTCCAGTCACGACGATTGCAATATTGTCGACGAAACCGATAATCTTGGTACCCTCCGGAATTGGGAGACGGCTTGGCTTTAGACGTGATCGATGAGTTTTGCATAAGGAAAGTCCCATCTATCAATTCGCTTGTTGCTTCCTCCACGGCTAATTCTAAAGGGTAATACAATCCTGGACAAAAACGACACGCAGAATTTCTCGGAGTCGAAAACACCAAAATCACTGCACGCGATCTCTCTCAAGACTCCTCATCTCGTATGCATCGGTTGTTTGGTAGAATCGGCAGTCGCGGGTAGTAAGGACACTACTACGTACTACCTATAAACTAAGGAAACTCTACATAAGAAATAAATATTTCCCATTTTATTCCACGGATCTCAAGAAATAATATCAACGCTTCGGCCCTTAAAATCGTTGATTGTATTTGCCGCAATATTTCCGCTAAAATGCTTCGCACAAGTTGAAAACGTCCTCAAAAAAATTGCAGTGCCCAAATGATGACTAATGACCGAGTTAACTGGAATGTCTTATTGGTCGAGGCTTTGCTTTCTCTACCTACCTTCACCTTGATATAGTCGACTTTCCTCTGTGCGAATGAATTTCCACGAACGGCTCAGCAACGAATTCGCCGAAGAAGTTGCAAAACAAGCTTCAAAGGAGGTTTGCGAAGGCCCACGCTGAGCTTACCATTTGCATAGTGAATTGCCCATATGAACTCAGAAAATGGCGATGGCGTGCGACTCCACCGGATGTTGAAAAGAAACCAAATATGCACAGATGTCTGATTGCCTTTTGTCCCCTAGTAAAAAGGACTGTACAACATGACTGAATGGTATAGGTATACATAACATAACCATTTGTCAATTGCACTGTCCGTTCCATCGCACTTCCTGAATGGTATAGTTATGCGATACATAACGGTAAAATGCTGCTACTTATGCTATGATTTGAACATAACACGTACAGCAGACAGACAAAGAGGCTAACTACAATGCATTATTGAACATACAACATGTGTCTACCCTTGTTAACCACCCTCCTATTCAATGTTTTAGCCATTTGAATGCCGGCCGGTCGTTTAGCATCCATACATTGTCCCTCAAACGCTTAGCTATATACACACAGCAATTAGGCTTATTCATAAAACGATTTTAGTTGCTAATAAAAAAATAAAACACCCCAACCCCCTTCATCCGGCTCCCGTTCAAACAACCACGACTGCATTTTATGAACCCAAAACATAAATATTTTAGAATAATAATTGCCCTGTGGCGCCGTAACACTTTTTTTATTTCTATTTTTTATCCTTTCAAAATCTATGCGCAAAACGTTGAAAGTATATTCATCGCTAAAATGCGCTTAGCATATTTTTTCTTAAAAAAAAAATGTATGCTATATTGATACCCTCTCAACCCGAATTATGGTTATTTCTGATTTATATGCAAAATATGTAAAAATACACTAAAAACCGAAGTTGAGTGGGTATAAAATATAAAAATAAAAAAATCAATATAGATAGGACGAAAAGGACAAATCATATTGCGTCCCTGTGGGCTTCTTCGTTCGCGTATCCGCTATAATAAAGTTGTCACGTTTTACGGCTCCGGGAAGACTGATATCGTTTATGGCCTATTTCCTGATTTGATTACCGCCTGATAAGTACTTTGCCGGAATCATCAACATGCTCATTATTCATTTGGTTCTCGTTTCTTTCGCCTTCTGGCTGACTTGGCCCCAAAGGCATGTGGAACGGATACCAACGCCAGCCATGATTCAGCCTCGACACCTGTGGATTTGGATTGGTGTGGTCTGTGGAGGGTGCACTCTTGGTATATGGTTTAAATTGAAGAGAGGTCATCCGATTACGGCACATACTTGGTGGAGTGTGTCTGCCTACTTGAGTTAATTTAGTTTTTATGGGTGCGGCCAGTTTATCTCTTTTACGGACATGGTGCGTGTTATTGTGAGAGGCTTCTTTTACTTTCACTGGTCTGATGGACTTCTTTTCGGTCGGTTTTGTTTTATGAGGATCAGCAATTTTTAAGCATATTATGTGGTGGCGTGCTAGGCACACAAATTTTAGGAGATTATTTATGCCATTTTATTTTTTTTTTGTTACTGTATTACCCAGAGTGACTTGATTGAAGCAAATATATATAGGTTAGCGTTAGAGTTTGATAAATTAACGGTATTAAAGACGGTTATGAGGATGGGACTGTCAACTATATTGAGTCGTTAAATTAATTATATTTTAGTCGCTGGAGTGGTCTTGATTTTATCAATTTTAGGTTTCAATTTGAAGTCTGAAATTCCCAAGATTGGTTGCCAATAAAACGTATGTAGACGATAGCGGATCTGTGATTCAGAGGAGGATCGAGATCGATAAAACGGGTGGTCCAAATACAAGTTTTTTTTTTTTTTTTTGTAATATAATAAGATTAACAAAAATCTTTTACTTTCGCTATGCTATGGCCTCCGGCATTAGTGACCTCCATTTTAAAGAACACACCATCGCAGATACCATAGAAATTTGTCCATACAACTGGAAGCAACTTAGTACCCATCAACGATGAAGTCTATAGTGTCTCAGTCAGTGACCCTTTACAGGGTGCCGTGTGTTTTTTCTATTTTAATACCATCAATTATAGAACTATGTATGTCTCTTAAAATGTTTGAAACTCAATGATGGAAATTAAGGAAAAGGGATAGCGGAGGGTTACAGATTTGAGTTGAAAGGAAAAACATTGAGGTGCTTATGAGCGTTTTTCTTGAATCTTTGAGAACTCTGGAAATATTGAGGAAAGCAAATTATTTCATATTTGCGGCTAAAAAATGGACTGCTGTATAGAACTGTGCGCCTGAAAGCTGGTTTTAGGTCACAGTACAAAAGTCGGTGGATGGATTGTCTGTTGAAAAAGGGTGGGGGTAAACGTATAGCAGTCTGCCTCCCGTTTATTTCCTCTTGAGTCTTGACGATCAGTCCACAATTCCACATGACAGATATTGGTGCTGAACAGAAAAGCTTGATTGAAGCACTCCGTCTTACACTCTTGGTAAACTCATTTATCAATACTTCACTGCAAATCGTAAACGAATTCCGCAACCAATTCCTATCGGAGCATATTGGAAGAAAATTCGTATGAAAATGTCATCAGTAAAAACGCACTTGATCGCACTGAAACGCGAAACGCCAGTGTGCACTGTGCGTTACATATTTGTCAGAACGAAATTGTCGATTGCGTCGATTGATTTTAACTATTCTCACGCAAAAAAAACTTTTTCACTTCCAAGAGAAAGCATCGACCAGACATTTGTAATCGACTACAAGCGACTGTCAAATCGACAAATATCAATAATCAAACTACTTTCAATCATCATAAACATATTTATGAATTGAATAACGTCGCAATTGACAATCACAGTTGTCGATCGATCGACAGTTGTCGCTCAACGATCAACTATCGACACTCACAATAGGGGCCTAAGAAAGAAATATTAAAGAGAAAATGGTAACAGCTATGAAAAAAGTTCCAAATAAAACTGCATAGCACAGGCTAAACCAAAATTGTTGCCCTAGAAATTTAAATTTGTTGATCGGGTTGAACTGACTTTAGTCGAACTAATAGCTCTGGAGGGATAGAAGCTATAAATAAATTAACACTCAAGATATACATTTGATGCACTTTTCATACAATTTCCTCTTTATTATGCAGCAGCTTAGACTTAATAAACAAATAAAATATTACGTAAGCAAGCGACGCGTGCTCTCGCTATCTTACATAATTTTAATACCGCATTCAATTGGGCAGAATCCTCGCGAGAAATCAAAACCAATTTCATACGCCCCCACGCCATCCCACCTATTTCATGAAGTTCCCCATTGTTACCATGCGGTAGTACGTCTGATACTCTGACTCATAATCCGAGTACGTTTGATTGTTCAGGCACTTCGTTGGCGGAATGTAATTCTTCAATGGATTCATCAGTAAGAAGTCGTAATACTTCATCGCCTTCCTTAGCAACCTGTTCGTGTTGATGTCAGCCACGTCGATTTTATCCAACAACTCAACTAACTGCTCTCGTTGTTGCTTTCCCTTGGTCTGCAAACTCGCAGCGTTCACTGAAAATACACCCAAAATTGAAAAATCTGACTATTCACGGCTCTTCATGCTACCAGCCATCAGCCACTCACCACCACTGATGGGAATCGAATTAATTTTCAACTCCGATGAAACATCGCTAATCGAATCAGACCACGCCACTCGGTTCGTGACCTCCTGCAAGCAGCCATATGGGGTAAGCAGTATCCCCGGTGCCAACTGAATTGTGGATGATAGCTCATGCGATTCGGTTATGAGTGGATTTGCCGTCAGGTAGAAGGCGCTGGGAGAAGACAATTGAAATCACAATAGATTTTCACACTTGGAGTGAACGAGAAAGCAGTCATACCATTCCTTAGTCACGCAACTGAACTTTTCGAACGGAGTCTCCATGAAGGTGCAAATTTCCGTAAGGATTGGTGGTAGGATGTAACGAGATTGTGTTCCACCTGGCATGATAGTCACATCGCCAGACCGCAGTGTGCTGCTGCTATTCAACGTGGAATCGAAATCCAATTTCGTGCTGCTGAAGACGTTGCCGCCACTTATGTCGAAAGTGCTATTGCTGTCCCCACTTGCGGTGGTGGAGTTGGCGCTGATTTTCATCATCGATGGCATGAAGTTCGTTTGTTCGAGCTGCATGTCGCCGAGGAGATGGTGCAGCATATTCTTCGAAAAGAGAATTTTCTCCTTCATCTGATGCAGCTGCATGACCTCGTATTGAATGCGATTGATCGAAGCATCGATTTCGGAGTACACCATTTTGATTGAATTGAGGAGAATCTCGTGGTCCTCCAGCTGTTTGGTGCCAACTTCGATTTGGGCTTTACACAGATCGATTTGGGCCAAGATGTAGTCGTTTTGGCCTTTGTTGAAGCTTTTTGTGTTGTACTGGACGATGTAGTTGGAAATTATGTCATCCACATCCTCGCCAGTGTCGACATTGAAGAGACTTACTTTGCACTGAACAGCCTCCACGAATTGAGTGTAAGCAGCCGAAAAGCGTTGATTTAGCGAGTGGCTTTCTTGGCGGGCAGATATGTAGTTTGCCGCTATTCCGATAAGAGAGGCTTTCGACTTCAAAAGTTTAAGGTCGAATGCGCTGAGGTTCTCTTTTAGAGGAACCCGCGGATTAGTGTTTAACGTCATAATGTCTTGCAGTTGTTCCTCTTTCACTTTCAGAATTGCGTTGAAGATTAAAAAATTGGGAATATTTGCAAAAAGCTTGCGCATTTTCTTCCACATGTCTTCCTTGGCTTCTTGGACTATGTGAGCTGAAAATAATCGAGACAAGATAATGTACACCGCCGCCGTCATTGTACACTAATAGCCTTATCAACCGTAATGAAACCACGACATCAGTCTACTAAGGACTCACACCATAGACAACCCAGAATATATTAAACCCACAAAATAAATCATTGCCGTCATGTACTTACGATTTGAGTTGTTCAAGACCAGCGTGTAGAACGAGTCAAGCTCCTTAAATGCCTCCTGCACTGCGCCTGCTGCAACACTTTCGTTAGCATTTGATGAAGTTAACTTAACTGGCATCGTCGCGATTATGCGTTCCCTGTTAGACTTTTCTTTTTCAACATCCCTCCTCAATGCATCTCGCTTCACATCAAGCATGTTCACCTTGGCGCGAAGACACTCCTTTTTCTGCTTTAGACTTATGGTTTGCATATCTAGAAGAAGCCAATTTAGAATACCATTCATTTTTCCCTAAATCCAAATTTATCCACTTTTCGTTTTTATTGAGCTTGCTAGTGAATTGTACTGCGAAGTATATTCGGTAACCTTTGCTTCCAAATCAGCTTTACATTGGGCGAGATCCTTGATTTTCAAATAGCGCTGCATCTCTTTTGGCAGGAAACTTCGACTGCAAGCCTAAAGTGCAAAATGACTACTATAAACTGGGAACATTAATATAGTTTAACTGAACTTACTGGAACAACTTGATCCTTGAGCTTGTCCATTTTTCTAATAAGAATGTTTTCACGAATTTCTCGAACTTCTTGACGTGGTTTTACACGCTCCAACATATTGCAGAATAAATCTCGCTGGCGTGATTTGAAAATGCTGAATTTTTGGAAGAAATATCATAAATTTTATGAATAATTTGGAAAAACAAATGAATAGTTACGATTTGAGAGCTTCTCTATTTGGCATGTCCTTTTGGGGGAAACCCAGCTTTGTTGCCCATATTTCAAATGCAAGGATATCATCGCTAAGAGTCATTTGACAATTTTACAAAGTATTCGTTATGAATAAGTGGGCAGAAATATTAGAAATTTGCAAAATTCTATAAAGAAGTACACAAACACAAAACGCAAATCAAACGAAAACTCAAATTTTAACAGTTCGACAATGACATTTAATAAATTGTAGTAGATTTTAGCAGCAGTTGAGCCGTAAGCCTGTCGAAAGGTGTATAAATGGAATAGAATAGGTACACCCATTGCCCATGTGCATGGACACACGTTCATGGGCATGACTTTCATTCCTAAAAACGACTTGGCTAAACACAAACACCAGGCGTCATTGGAATGAATTAAAATTTGGCTGGTAAAGAAGTAGTAAAATCTTAAACACAAACAAATTCTATGGTAGGCCGAAGCAGATGACCGTTTTTAACATCATCACTCTCTCAGTGCAAATATCAAATAAAGATTTGTATCCAAATCGCAATGGGTACGGATAAGGAACTTTATACCTTCATTATCCATAAAGTCCATCTTCATTTTTCTAAAACGCTGTAACTAGTATCTTGTGCAAGAACCACAATATGCCCGTTCACATGTGTTTATCAGCTAGGTTCCAGAAATCGAGTGAAATCGAAATTGCAAATCGAGTGAATTCGTTTTCAGTGTTCTGCATTTCGAGCGAATCGGAAACTCCGAAATTTTTTCGAAATCACAATTTCACTTTGTCTGAATTCCGAAAATTTTGAAATCGAAATCGAATAGAGTGAAATTTAGAACACAAAAATTCATTTCCGATTTCATTTCGAGTGAAAGTGAAATGTGGAACCTAGCAGTATATTAATGAAAAAAAAAAAAATAAAAAATCGTTTGTCTTGCTTTACCTGACTGTTCTTTTCGCGCAGTGTTTGTACAATCTTATCGCTTTATTTTTTTGTATATAAAACAATTTATTTATAACAAACAAATTTTATTTAAAAAACATTACGTTTACACTTTTGTGTTAGTTAGTAGGGAGTTTTTGCATGCGACCTTTTCGATTTTATTTTTAAATTTTTGGCTCCGCTCTTAGCAGCGGATTGGTCGACTGTTGATGGTGACCAGAGTGTTACAATTCCACTTTCTCCTGCGGTGACCAATAAGTTTGACTAAAAGTAAATTAACATTTTATTTGTTGTAAACTGCCTTCAGCGCATTTGCTTAGCCTTTCAATGGGTTACTTACTTGAGGTTCGTATATACTTTCCCTGATGATTTGCTTATTGCCATCAAAATCGCCGTGAGGTACGAGTTTTTTGTTTTGCAATTGAATAGATCGCACAACCTCTCTGAAAGCCAGACAAATATTAATTCGTTTTTATAATCGCACCGAGCTATGGTACTCACCCTTTATTATAATTGGAAGCTGCCAACAGGAACATTCCTCCGTCCGACAAGTTGTGACATGAAACCAGATTACAATTGGTAGTCGACATTCTTTTTATTGCTTCTGTTATGTGAACTCGTTCAAACTTTGCCACCAAATCACGTTCCACGCATTCATATGAGTTGAAGTCATTCGTGTGTGTTATGCATGAGATGATGTCCTTTTCGTAAACGTCTTTATGCCTATAATTGCTTAAACTGCTCAAAACCGACATAGCGACAATTTATGATCCTACCAATTCAATTTGTGAACACTGCTATTAGTGTTAAATGTCGACGTTAAGGCATCATCTTCTGAACTCGCAGATATATCAAAAACGTTTATCAAACCGTCAGTCGATCCTGTACACATTAAGTCCGGATTTGTTGGATGAAACTTTACATCAGTCACATCGTCCTGATGACTCTCCCAGTAACTACCCATTACAGTGTTTTGTCGAACATCGAAGAACATTAGATATACGTTCTGCATGATTTTCTCTGTGCCAATGCAGATAACGCGTTCATTTGCGTTGACATCAAATGAAGTGATGGGTTTCTTGGTGCAATCAGCTCGATCTGACAAAAAAAAAAGAGTTAGATAATATCATTGAGTTTATATACATAGAGGAATCAAAAATGTTTCAATTTTACCTCACAAGATGTCGCCTGCATGTCCAATTGCGAAAAAACACTCAAAGTGAACAAAACGCTCAAGTAGAAAAAGGGAATATAGGAAAGGGAGAATTTTAAATGTACCTACACAATTCTTTTTGTCTTTTTATCCTTTTTATTTAATATGAAGAAGTGTGACAACTGACAAGAAGTAGCCTCACATCAAATACACAATATTATGCAATTTTACATTTGTATTGAAAAAGAATCATAAGTTCTTTAATATACCTACTTTGGTATATGCAATGATATTTCTTTTGGGGTCGTTGTAATAATTTTGTTTTGATTTGGTGTGGTGTGGTTAAGGAAATATACATTGATTAGATTAGATTAAAAAAATCGCGAGAGCCTTTATCGGCCCTGGCACTGCGGCCTCTCTAGAGGAGCCTATTGTGCCTTCCCTGGTGGGGTCCTAGAGCCATCTATTGAGTCCGGAGACAGTCAGGAAGATAAGAATCTTCTCTGGCGGTAGGTCAGTAAGTTTTGCTGTAGTGACGATTTCTTCCCCAATGACTTTCTTTCGGAGACAGAAGAGAGCCGGACATTCCATGAGAATGTGAAGAGAGGATTCATCACTCTCAAGGCACAGTCTACATTTGGGGTCCGGTAAGAATCCAATTCCTGAAGGTGTTTTTTCATAAGACCATGTCCAGTAATAATTCCTGTTAGGATTCTTAGGTTGTTTTTGTCCAGATTAGTAAAAATATAGGCATAGGATTTTCTGGGGGAGAGTTTTGGTAAAACTGTTTGGTGCAGTTCTGCCCAGGTGTACTAAGCCAATGTATTCCCTGAAGCATCCCTTAAGTACTGACACCACAGAAAGGCTCAGGTCCGACAAGTTGCGTCGACTTTAGCCAGTGAGTCAGCTGTTTCGTTTCCAGTTTTCCTTTCATATGTTTGTCTTATCACATTTATAGATTTTTTTAAAAGTTCTTTACAAATATCGTCCATACGATAGCCATTGCAGGAACAAGATCCAGGAAGGGGGAGGGGATAGGAATTTGGTAGCAAACATTTTTTTGTGCCTTTTACAGAAATGTTTGATGCTGGAAAATGTACCATTGTGCAGTGAAACATTTCCAGAATGCTCCAAAACAAATTTGGCACTAGGGCAATCCAAAAAAAGATTTAGAGCACCCTGGCGTATATATATTAAAACAGTTCCAGTAAGAACAGCGGATGGAACTCATTTTTAAATTAATCAAATTCCCCAATTTTTATTCCTATTCCTATACCTATTAAAAAGAAAAAAAACTGCATGCACATACGTCTTAACGCTCCAAGGCCAATTTGCGTACTGAAAACTGAATGAGTGAATGACCAAAGCAAACATCAAAATAGAAATACAGGAAAAAATTCCACTCCATGAAAGAAAAGATATCCACTTGCACATCCATATGCAAAACCAGTTCCAGATCCAACGTATACCTATTCATCCCCCATCATCACCGCGTACTAAAAAAAATGAATCGGTTGGCGAGATCGCGAGGATTTGAGTCTGGTTATAAAACATAAACGAAAAAAAAATGCAACCTACTCAATCGACAGATGACTGTATCTGTCCCACAGTGCACAGTCCTTCTTTGTTCTTCTTCTTCTGTCTTGAGTTGTATTTTTGCTTTCATAATTCTTCACTCAAGTCCGTAAAAAAAGAAGTTTAAACGATTGCAACGCTTCACGCGAGGTAAATTTGAAACTTACTTTTCAAAATGATGATTCCTCTATGTATAAATACTCAATGATAATATCGACACCTATTTAATCTCTTGAATTTTTACCTTCAAACTTCTGCTGCACCATACCCGTTCGCAAATCATACAAACCGACATCACCATTAGTGCTTCCAACAAGCAAAATGTTCCCAGTCTCATCGAGAAATCGAACTCCACATATAGCGCCATCACTTGGCAATGCAAGAGGGTCGTTGTATGGGCACAATAGCCCGCGATTACTGTTCATGTCGAAAATCTGTACACTGTTGTTCGAGAGCCCAGCAGCAATCCTTTGGAACGATCTATTGCGACGAGTTGCCAGAATGTAGTTAGAAACAAGTTAATACGTATCAAGCTTTATAGAACTTACTTATTACCACATAACTTTAGGATGTAGACTTTCTTCAGTGATACAGCACATTCGTCGGCAATTTTGTATTTCATTGGAAAGGCATTTTCAATCTCAATCTTGCTACAAGTGTCCTCGTCAACAATAGGATCTTCTTCGCCGGAACTGGATTCGGGTTCTGAAATAAAGTTTGTAAATAATACAGTAGTAGGTATTAAACTTGTGGCTTTTTACCAACGAATATCTCTTTCTTTGGCATCTTTATTATTTAAAAAAAAGTTATACAATTAGAAAAATAGAAAACAATATTTAAAAATAAACAAGTCTCTGCAGAAGAATTTCTGACCACTGACACTGAAAGTGACACTTTAAAATATTCATTCGCACGTGCAGAAAATCGTCCTAGAATGAAATTAATGTATTGTAGTAGATGTGGGCGCAGTAGCGCAGTGTTTAGTGTGCTGGACTACTGTCCGAGGGATCCCAGGTTCGATCCCCGGATCCCTATAAGCGTATTTTTTTTGGAAGTGAGTATAACAAACCAAAAGTGAGTATACCAGTTTTGCATGTAAAAGTAAAAGTGAGCTAGCTATAGATTCCCAAAAAAATACGCCTTAGTTCCAAGTTGCTTATTGGTAGATAAGAACAATATTCGTTCATTTGGTTACTTTGGGAACTCGGGACGTTTTTGTTACTAATGAGGCTATGAATACACGAATACGATGTTCGGCGTTAAATATTTAAAGTGAAAACTCACACAGGTAGGTACATACTTAAATAAAATTAAGTTAGAAATAAAAAAATAGCCCAGGTATCCCTAGACATATTTTTTTGGGAATCTATAGCTAGCTCACTTTTACTTTTACATGCAAAACTGTTATACTCACTTTTGGTGATGTTATAATCACTTTTAGTTTTACATGCAAAATTGTTATACTCACTTTTGGTTTTGTTATACTCACTTCCCAAAATACGCCTCCTATAAGCAGTCTTAAATCTACTACATTTAACGACTGCTGTCCACTGAACTCACCCACCTGTTATGACATTTATTTCTAGTCAAATCAACTTGAATATTTTCAACGTCAGCCCCTTTGTTGCTTGTACGAATTGCTAATAAGCCTTTCGTAATTTCCTTGTTTATTTAAAAATTCTATCAAATTATAGATACAATTTCTCAATTATAATCATGGCTGTAGAAAGTTTTAACATCGAAAAAGTTTTAGAATTATTCCAGGCGAGCCTCAAAGACGAAGATGACATTCTTTTAGATGAATACCTTCTAGGATTCGAGGAAATCAATAGGTATTTGATTTGTTTTCCGCCCAAAACCTTAATTAAGTTAATTTTCTACTTGACAGATTTTTCCATCTCATGGGAACAGTATTTGGTTTCGTCAGCAGTGATGTCCGCTCAAAAATAGATATCCTTGCTGACTTTCGTAAAAATGAAAATAGTCACCAGTTCATTTCATTCAAAACAATGATAGAATACGAACAATCGTCGGGGCTGCTAAACAACACTGGCTACGTGTCGGGTAGTCGGACTCTCCTACGTTTGCATAGAGGCTTAGGTAAGACTTGCACCTGCTCTTTATCTTTATTTATCTGCGACATTTATTCAACAAGTTTTCATTATCAGTACCAATTTGTATTTCTATTTGTTATCGGTAAACAGAATTTGTACACGAGTTCCTGCTCAAACTGGGGGAACTAGGCGAATGTGATAAGAGCGCAAGTTGCTGTAAGCACGCTTACAATGATACTTTGGCCAAACATCATCCTTGGTTGATACGAAAAGGAGCACTCGTTGCTATGTATGCCATGCCAACTAAGGGTGAACTGCTAAAGCGTGTGGGACTGAGCGCCACTCGTGCTACCGAAATACTGCCCGAGATGCTAAAGGCCACTAAAGTTGTGCACAATCGAACGGAGAACCTTTACACTGTGTTCGATCTGCATTCACTGCCGTAGATGCCTCATACATAGCGATACCACCAACAATTGTTAAACATTATATTCAAAGTAGTACATACATTCCGCTGAGATGTTTCAGTTGCAATTTAATTTACATAATAGAACTCAGGCTATGTGGCTATTACGCAAAGTATTTATCTCTGTGTGATAGAGATGCTATGCTACTAAATCTCTTCCTGTAGATATAACTGTTCGTGTTTATATTCATTGTTTCTCTTGCTTTATTTCTCGCTTTATTTGGCTGTTCTTGTCGCGTAGTATTTTTACAATCGTGTCGCTTTATTTTGTTGTATATTTAAGTATATCAGTTGTAAATTAGAGAAAACAATTTGTTTATAATAAAACAATTTTATTTATGCAAGCATTGCATACGTGTACACTTTTGTATCATGTTAGTAGGGGGTTATTGCATGTGACCTTTTCGATTTCACTTTTAGATGGTTGAGTCCGCTCTTTGGGGCGGGCTGGTCGGCTGTTAATGGTGACCAGAGTGTTATGATGCCACTTTCTCCTGCGGTGACCAATAAGTTTGACTAAAAGTAAATTTATTTCATTTGTCGACAACTGTCTTTAGCATTTGCTTACATGAGAACATTTCTCTTACCTGTGGTTCGTATATGCTTTCCCTGATGATTTGCTTATTGCCATCAAATTCGCCGTGAGGTACGAGATTTTTGTTTTTCAATTGCATAGATCGCACAACCTCTCTGAAAGCCAGACAAACATATATTCGTGTTTATAGTCGCACCGAGCTACGGTACTCACCCTTTATTATAATTGGAAGCCGCCAACAGGAACATTCCTCCGTCCGCCAAGTTGTGACAGGAAATCAGATTACAATCGCTAGCCGACTTTCTTTTCATTGCTTCTGTTATGTGAACTCGTTCAAATTTGGCCACCAAATCACTTTCCTCGCATTCATATGAGTTAAAGTCATTCGAGTCTGTTATGCATGAGATGATGTCCTTTTCGTAAACGTCTTTATGCCTAGAATTGTTTAAACTGATAGCAACAGTCATAGGGACAACTTATGATCCTACCAATTCAATTTGTGAACACTGTTTTCAGTATTAAATGTCGACGTTAAGGCATCGTCTTCTGAATTGGCAGATATATCAAAAACGTTTATGAGACCGTCAATAGATCCTGTACACATTAAGTTCGGATTTGTTGGATGAAACTTTATATCAGACACATCGTCCTGATGACACTCCCAATAACTACCCATTATTGTGTTTTGTCGAACATCGAAGAACATTAGATATACGGTCTCCTTGATTTTCTCTGTGCCAATGCAGATATAGCGGTCATTTGCGTTGACATCAAATGAAGTGATGGGTTTTTTGGTGCAATCAGCTCGATCTGACAAAAAAAAAAGAGTTAGATAATATCGACACCTATTCAATCTCTTGAATTTTTACCTTCAAACTTCTGTTGCACCATACCCGTTCGCAAATCATACAAACCGACATCACCATTAGTGCTACCAACAAGCAAAATGTTCCCCGTATCATCCAGAAATCGAACTCCACATATAGCGCCGTCACTTGCCAAGGCAAGAGCGTCTTTATATGGACGCAATACTGTTTGTTGTTGATTACTGCTCATGTCGAAAATCTGTACACAGTTGTTCGAGAGTCCAGCAGCAATCCTATTGAACGATCTATGGCGACGAATAATTGATATAAGAAGTTAGAAAGAATTGTCTCGTTTTCTAGAACTTACTTATTACCACATAATCTTAGGATGTAGACTTTCTTCAGTGACACAGCACACTCGTCGGCAATTTTGTATTTCACTGGAAAGGCGTTTTCAATCTCAAACTTGCTGCAAGTGTCCCCGTCAACAATAGGATCTTCTTCGTCGGAACTCGATTCGGGTTCTGAAATAAAGTTCGTTAATAATACAGTAGTACATATTATAACTGTGGCTTTTCACCAACGAATATCTCTTCCTTTGGCATATTTATTATTAAAAAAAAGTTATAAAATGAGTAAAAGTAGAAAACAATTGTTATAAACAAGTTTGTCTGCACGTGAAATTCTGCCAACTGACAGTGCAGAAAATCGTCCTAGAGTGAAATGAATGTATATTGTAGTAGATGTCAGGTTAGTTCGTTTTCATTTGCAAATTGTTGCATGTCGCATTATATAGTACATTATTTGCACTTTTAGGTACTTAGGTATAATGATAAATCGTGAGATCAATAATTAATGTTCCCACCAAAGTGATTAAGCAAAAGTGATTTATAGATAACGAAACGTTTTAAACGACTAAAAAACGAAGTGAAATATAAGAAGTGAAATATATAACGCCAACGGGAATATGGGCGAATTTACCTTCAAGAATGTAGTACTAAAAGACCATTCAGAGAGCGAACGAACGAATTGATGAAATGCGAACAAACTTTTTATGCATTTATTAACAGAAAATTCCACAGAGTATTCCAAGAGTAGGATATTTTTAATTATCCCATCAAAACTAGCTAATAAAACATTCGTTCGAACTTAACCTCAAAGTAGACATTATACGGGTAGAAACTGAATGGGGATGGCTGAAATTCGTGAACTGCAGCGACCTAGAAAAGTGTTCATGTGAACGGACTGTCAAAACTTACGAATATTCGTTCGTTCGTAGGTAGTTGGTCGCTCCCATGTGAATGTTCCTTAAAAAGATAAATTTCATCCAGAAGTTCTGTGAAGCTCCAATGCAGATGAAGCTACACAATTTTTTTTAATGGTAAACAAAAGACAGCTGTTTGACAGTGAAACTACTTTTCTCAAAAACATGTCGATATGGAGACGTTTTCGGCGGATTTCACAATAGCAGTCGAAAGTAAAAGGGAATCGAAAAGGTGAAGTGGACCTCAATTCCGAAGGATTCCACGCTAGGGGTGGAAATTTGTAGGTCAGCTGTATGTCGTTGATTAACAAACATACACAATTAACAAGACATCAAAAAGATCCAACCTCTGATAAACCGCTTTTGCTTTTGTGAATGAATTAAAACCAAATTTGAACTTGCCCCAACTTTGGAGTTTTGGGCAAGTTGAACAATAGTGAATAAAACCGGCCCAAGCTGTTTATAAAATGTTAACTGCTGCTGATGAAATAACTGTCGATTACAGTCGATGATTTAAGCCCCTATTATGTAAGACAACTACAACTAAAGTTGAGTTGTCACTTGGTTTTATTTAATTCAAAATTCGGTATTATCCGTATTGTAATACACAACCTTGTCTGTCAAAACACATCAAAGATGGTGGGGGTTGTCTATAAGTTGTTAATTAGTTTGGGTTGTGTGAAAGTTGAGTTGAATTGAAGCCAACTCAACTCAACTAAGTTGAGTTGTCTTACATAATAGGGGCATTAAACACTTCGCATTAGTAGGTATGTATAGAACTTGTAAATCATTTTATTTTCATAATAGTACATACAATTTTTACATATTTCACTATACCTCTTTGAAGATAGCAATTAAAAATGCGTAACTAACTGTGCTAAGGCTAACTAGGATTTTGGGCCAATGAACCTACATATACAGCGAATATTTAAATTTCTACCATGCAACATTCTAACACTTAGATTTCTAAAAATAAATTAGGTTTATGTTAAAGATTGCTTTATGATATCCATAGGTTTTAAGCTTTCGACAAACCCTCCCACCGATCGGGTACGGTATAAAAATATCGATCCATTGCGTCTGTGAAACGCTGCTTGTAGCGTTCTGGTGAAATTACGGTGGGCAGCTTGCCCATTCCACCACCTAGTATTCCCGTCTGCTTGACGAACGATTCCACACGCTTGTCAAAGGTAAATGTGCGTATGTAATCTAGAAGACAAAATAATTTATGGCGAGTGAAATTATTTCGCGTGAGAGTAGGTAGTTACCGATAATTCCCAACACCAACATACTGTCCTTGTTGTTCAAACCGACCAGGAGCGAATAGTCCATCACTTGGTTCTTCTCTAAAAATGACGAATCGCGGTTGATGGCATCCTTAAGAACTGATTTGCTGTGTGACAACACATAGAGCGGCTTTGACCAAGACACTATAAGCAAATAATAGAGGAATAATTTAAGTGAAGATGAAGAAGAAAGTAAAATTCTTAGAGATTCCGCCAACCAACTCACTTTGAACCAAATTCTCATCCAACAGAACAATCTCACCACTCTGGTTCGTCGGATCGACGAGTCGATTCCTCTCCGAGCCCTTCAAATCGAATTTGTTCTTGATGTCACAATCGTAAAACAGATTTTCCATAACCAGCATTCCCTTCTCTTGGAACGAACTGAAAGAAAGCACAAGGATAATCAAATTTCGTTCCCACTCCCACGAATTCATGACAACTTACTCCTTCTTCTTGATGCTGACCTTGAAGACGCCGAAAATCTTCGCCAACAAAGTCGGATGATTGTGCTGTTGGCACTTGACGACGTAATCGAAATAGTTCGGCGCAAAGTTCTCAAAGATGGCAATGTCGGTCTTGGTCATTTCCTTCAAAACGAACCGATCGTCTAGAGTTTTGCTGAATTTGGAACCGCTTTTGCCACCTCTAGCCTCCCATTGCATGCTTCGACAAAGCGATCGCGCCAAGAATATCCGAGTGTCTTCGATCTCCGACTGCAGTTGGGCATTCTCGTCTTTGGGCTGTTCGGTCGTCTGAACCGAGGGGTCACTTGCTTTGCGGACGATCTCCAATTCCGAGTTCGATCCCTTTTGCGTGACTTTGAGTTCTTCACGCTTTTTGGCGTGTTCAAGATCCTTGAACAGACTTCGGCCCATTTTGGGAACTTTCAGTGCGTTGGCGCGCATCAAATCGAACTCTTTGGCGAAGTAGATCCGACAACTGAACTGCGTAGAGCTGTCCTGGAATGCGATGTCTATGTGAGAGTTTGATTTCGTTGGCTTCTTCTCGTCTTCGAAGGGTTTTGGTGGTGGCGGCTCCTTGTCATCTGATTCTAGGGAACTGAAGTGGGAAGTGAGCTAGAAACACGATGGAATTAAGAGATAACTCACCCTTCATTCGACTTTCGCTTTGGGTTGGGGCTATTTGACGGGGCACTGTTAGTGATAACACTGCTCACGGAATTCGTGTCCATTAAACGAATGTAGTCATTCGAAGTCAGCGCGTACGCGATAATAGAGCTCAGATCCTGATCTTGAACTAGTATGGGGAATGCTCCCAGTTGCAAGGTCAAATGCTCAACCGGCTTAAACGGAGACTGCAGTAGGTATGCCGTTCCAGTGGACGGCAGCAAATGACTCAACATCTTCTTGATGCTCTTCTTGTCGTTCGCGTGCTCCTGCGTCTTGCTTTTTTCTACCTGCGGCAGGCTCTGCTCGTCCGAACTACCCTCAGTGCGAATGGCTTCCTCTTGGGACTCGCCTTTTTGTTCACCAGTTGGCGACTCCAAATCGGACCTCAAATCCTCGGTGCATATCTGTCCGGAATCGATCTGCTGACCGGAGTCGTGTTTGTGCAGGGACTTCAACTGTACGGCCATCTCATGTAGCCTTGGACTCCAGGCGTCGATACTCTCGGCCAAGGCACGCTTCGCCATCAGCATGCCGTCATTAATATCATAGGAGTTTGCTTCCTTTTCCGTCAGAAGTGTCTGAACGATCTCCACTTGCTTTCGGAAATTAAACTGATCGATCTGGAGAGCAGTCTTCAGACTGGCTATACTGGTTGAGTCATCATCTGTCGCAAGGTCGGCGATTCTCTCGTGAATCTTGGAGTAAACTTCGTGACCCGTCATTGAAAACCGCTTGATATCTTCCAGGACTTGAAAACTTTCAAAGGGCTTCGGCTTCTTCAGATGGACGACCAGTGGCGGCAAGTTAATCTCCCACACTTCAATGGGGGAGTACATAAACTTCGCTCCTATACCGTGGTAGCTGAAGTAGTGGATATAGTCGCGGTGCAGCGAGTGACCACATTCGGCTTGATCTTTATCAGTGCTGTTCTCGTCGTTGAAGGGACGCCTCTTGTAGGCGTGACCGTAAAAGCGAAGTTCCAGGTACTTGGCAAACGACAAACATTTAGTTGTTTCTGATATCGGAACGCTGGGTGTCATCTCGTTGCAAATGGAACACCACGAGGTGAAGTAGATGCGATTCGGGTCATTTTTGCTTGTGTCCTCGTTAAGAAACACCTGAACGCAACCCATGGAATGGACATATCTAAAACGAAAAGTACCCACTCAAGCCATGACGGAGAAATGCTTGCAATACCTACCTCCTTACGTGATCCATCATGGGCAGATTGCACAGCGGACAAATGTAGGACACCCTGAAGCAATAACGCATCAGGAATTGTCCCAACATAATGTCCTGCTGGCCGTAGAACTTCATGTCCAATAGCGTCGGTTGGGTGCAAAATGACGACGCTTTTGGGTTGAAGTAGAAGCTGCAGAATAGCACTGGAAGACGTTGGTGATTCTCCAAGTCCAAGGCATCCTTGTACACCTGGTCCTCGTTGATCTTCCGCGGCTTTTGATATGATTCACGGCGCTTCAGCTTCATCACTAGAAACAGATAATTTGTCAGGGCGAGTGGGATACTGGATAACACTTGGACTTACTCTTCGCCTTCTTGGGATACCGTCCTCCGAATGATCGAAACTCTGCCAACAAAGTCTGCAACTCACGATTGTCGCTAGGAGCAGTGATTTTCGTCGTCAAAAACGCATGCGGCGGATTTAGCTGCACCGAGTCTTCGGTGATTTCATGCGACTCAGATTCTGTCGACGGTGGTTTCTCATTTGACGCTGTCGACCATTGCTTTGAAAAGTAAAGCTCTTTTGGAAAATGGGGACGCAAGGTGCACTTCCTTCCTGGTTCGGTCTCCAAATAGGGCAGAGGGAATGTTAGGAACGGGGAGACAGAGAGAATCGTTGAGCTCAATGCTGTGCGGAAGCGGTTGTCATAGGGCGTCTCAACCGCCAGCTCGACGATCGATGATTCGGGCGAGAGTTTGTTCGGCAGTTCAGCCGAACGTAGGGGATCTGTAAAATCACTGACATCCTCGATCATGACGAGTTTTTCTTCAGATTTACGCTCGATGAGCTTTTTTGCAAGTTGTACAGGCTTGTCAGTACTATCTGGGGTTTCAGTAGCCTTTTGGTCGAGATTTTGACGCAACAATGCATCGGATTCAACGTCGTCTGATGGGCTTTGTTCTTTGGAGTCGAAGATCGAAGGCTTCGGAGAGAGTGGACGTGCAAATTCGTCGAGTAGGAAGGACATTTCCAGTCGCCAGTTGTATCTAGAGCGGTAATTATACATTTGAAACCAGACTGGTCAGAGATATACCAACTTACCTCGCATAGACAAGAAAAGACGCCACCTTCTTGACCTTGGCCAGCTCTGCATTAGTACCGCCACGCAGTAGACACGTGTATCCCCTCGGACTGGAGAGTTTTTCAAAGTACATCAGTGTTTTTGTTGATCCTAGCAAGACATTCATTCAAACTAAAAACATTCCTACAGCCAATGCCACCAACTTACCATATCCATCGTCAAAACTCTTGATGTAGAACGCATCGCACATGCCGAGCTTCGGCTTTCTGATGTTCGACTCAATCGAGGACACAATGTCACACTGCAGCGCCTTTGACAGTCGCTCCATGACGGATATTTTCACATCCAACACCAGAGTAATCCCCTGCGATCGAAGCATGTCCTGAGCTATGCCCGCGACATTCTTATGCACAAGTACAACGTTTGGTTTGAAGCTCATAATCCTTGCAGTCACATTGCGAAGGTACTCCTTCTCTTGCAGCATTACCGTGGAAATGCTCACGAATTTACCCTCCACACGCTCGTAGACAATTGGACATTGCAAGAGCAGAATTCTTGGTCGATCCACCCTTGTAGCCATGTCCTTGTGAGCGACATTTTTCGAGAAAACCACTCCGCCGACTATGGTGCACTCATGACGCTTGCCGCCAGGAACCTTCTTAAAGTTTACGTAGTTCCGTATGTCCATCAACTCGTTGGTGCAGTACTCAGGCTTGAAGTGATTCGCCGCCCCACAACACAGCGGAGTGAGGACCTTGGACCACCGTTGGTCGAGATTGGAATTTCGCAGCATTTGCGTGAGCAACTGGTCTTCATGATCGCAGTAGGACTCCAACAGCTTCGATGTTGTTGTTGTGGATCGTATTGAGTTCTCCAGTTCCACGTCTTTCACTGACTGAAAGCTCAGACTTACATCGAGCGATTTCGGCGGCTGCAGCTCGTTGTCGTACTGTGGACTCGGCTCATTTTGCACACCGGTACTTGTCTCACTTTCCACGTCAAGCTCGGCTATGCCCGACGACATCACATCCGGTCGTTTTGGAGCGAACTTGTAGTGTAAAGTTTCATCAAAGTCCGTTTGATCTGAGTCTGGGACGATGGGCAGGAGGAACCCTGCAGCCAGCATTGCGCTGAGAATAGCAATCGCTTGCACTTTGTTGGAAGACTTTTGATTGGTGTTCAGAAAGTCGATGAGATCGGTGCCGCAATTCTGTGTCGGCAGAAGGCGGATCATCTCCTCGTAGAGCGTGATTAGGGAGTTCGACTGCTGGAGAATATTTTTGCGATCGGCGCTGGAAAGATTGCTGCTTTGGTTCGATACGAAACGCTCCTCCTGGTAGCCAACGGAGGCCTTCCGAGTTAGATTGATGCGAGGTTGTAGGCTTTCACTCGATTCTGCGCTTTGCGAGAGCTTACTCGAGAGATCCTCTTGCAAAGCTTGCAGGTCCGACTTGAGGTCGACTGCGATATTGGGGGACTTTAAGTAGCTCAAGACAATTTTCGAACAATAGTTGCACACCTTCAAATCGCCTGCAAACCAATGTAATAAGCAAATGCAAAGACGATACCAATTTTACACTCACCAGAGCACATGATGATGGTGCCAGGGACCACTTGATTGCAGCACTTGGAGCAGAATATCTGCCCGCAGAGACGACAATGATGCTTCCTCCGGAATGCAGAAAACTTCTGTGTACAATCGTAGCACTCCTTGGCCTTGGCGTCGGGCATCCAGAAGCGCTGCAGATCGGTGTCTTTGTAGTTTCGTAGATTCTATAAGGAAACATAAGTATAAGCAGCGCACAATCAACACAATCGACTAGACTTACGCTATTCTTTGCGGCGACAATGTTGCTAATTCGCTTCAAGACGTTCACCATGGTTCTACCCTCAATTGCTTCGGCTGGTGCGTCATCCAACTTCTCTCCAGATTCGCTGATTTCTTCGGTAGTTGTCGATTCCGAACCATCTTGATTTGACTGCGAATTGCCAGCTTTGTTGGCCGAGCTGAGGCTTGAGGACGAACTATTACGCGAAATACTTCCCACGTCGGTATAGAAAGTACTGTGCGATGATGATTTTGGGACATTAGGTGGTGCTACAACGCTACCAGTGGGAGCGTCGTTCACAGTGTTGTAACTAGCGTTGTAGGCATTTTGAATTTTATTCACAAATTTGCTGAGAAACGTTTCGGGTTCCTCTTCGAAATCGCGAGCGAATTCTGTCAGTTTGTGCGGTGAGTGGAGATGTTGATTCATTATTCAGATGTATAAAGTTGTGTGTATGATATTTGATTTGTTTGTAATTAGACTCCGGTTAGGTTGAGTTGATCGCTGAAACCAGATTCGGGGGCGAGGGTGCCGAGCGCTAGATCAGTCCATCTTTGTTCCTGCAAAAAAGAGTTTTATAGTTTTATTTAAACAAGACTTTCGGCTGTAAGCCGTACAAACCTGTTCACTTAAAGTCAAATGAGAATCAGTACCATCAGCTTCTGGGTCGGGCAACTTATCGGCTGGGACGAGAATCTGATCGAATGGTAGAGTTTCCTCGCGCCACTTATTGTCTACAATGTCCAACAAGTAACCCTCAATTGGAGCCTAAATGGAGGAAGGATAGGTCTTCAATATATTGAAAATCAATTGTTAAATATATGTGAGTGTAATTGCGGGACAGGGATAGGGTCTTCCAAATTTTGTTTGCATTTATTAATTGGCATAAAAAACAGCGATTGTAAAGTGTTCTTCGTTTGATCCGATCCGAATTCTTATTCTTATTCAAATAAGCGATTAATTGCCTTAGTAAATATAGACTAGTCTATGTCAGAATAGTGCGTGGTTATCAGCAATATGTACATGGTAATCCCAGAAACTTT
This sequence comes from Cheilosia scutellata, assembly GCA_955612985.1. Classification (NCBI taxonomy): domain Eukaryota; kingdom Metazoa; phylum Arthropoda; class Insecta; order Diptera; family Syrphidae; genus Cheilosia; species Cheilosia scutellata. Next base: position 59,752,976 of record OY015314.1, read on the forward strand.
TCCAATATGTAGGTAAGATATGGAAAATCGTTCAGTCAATGTTATACACATTGCTGAGGGTAAAAATTTAGACCAGTACAAACTAGAATTTCATAAATATTATATTCCACGCTTGACTACAATTAAATACAATGTAAATTTGCATTTTCGTCCACAATTATCTTGTTTTCAGCGAGATAATCTCGATAGCGTTAGAACGTACTACCATTTAGTTTACGTAATATAATTCTAACATTCAGTTGTTTTTATTACACATTTCCATGTTAAATGGTCACCAGCCCTTTGTAGCATTCAATAACAAAACATCCGAGAGAACAAGTCTTACAAGATAATCGTTTCCGTTTGCAACCCACTGTGTTAATTATCACACAACTTGGCGCTGTTAAAAAATGGTTTTTAACTGACATATTCATTATCTGTATATATTTGGAAACCCCTTCAATGGTGACTAACGCCTTTAGCGCACACAACACAGATTATATAAATTTCGAGCCGAATCCCATTACAATTGGAACGACGATGTCATGTTTATAGATAAAACAAGCAACACCCAAAATCTATAGTCAGACTATTTAGAAATTGATTGATGAGTACGCATGGATATAATGGAAATTTAACTCGCAATAACCTAGAACTTCTTTTGTTTGTTAACAAGATAAATTTGCGGCACAACAAAAGGCATATTAGCCCCAGAAATGTTTACATTTTGACCTGCTATTGGTACTGATAACAAATTACTTGCGTAGTAAGAGTTATGTTTTATTTACTGTGTACTTGAGATGTTTATTTTTCGCAAGAGATACTCTTTGGTTGGTATAAGAAAAATTAGAAACTTTTTGTTTCTACTTAAGCATGCAATCACTATCACACTACTGCATACCTGACTGTCCATCACTTCAAAAATTGTGTTTTTCACTCAATACAAAACGTAGAGCATGTAACTTAAGAAATTAATTAACACAATTTATATTTATTTTGTTTATTATAAACACTTGGGAATATGCAAAAAAATACACACAATTCGCCCGATTTCATTCGATTACCTCACCTTTCTTTTATCAAATGTCAATGGATTCGAAACGTCAAATGTCAGCTGATTTTGAAGCGATATGGTTTTCGAATTTCGAAGTTTAGTGGATGCATTCAGCGAAAGTTTTCAGTTTGTATTTTCTATCATATCAAAATAGGCGTTTTTCTTTTTTAGTTCAGAGCGAGCGTGAACTGTCAAAAAAAAAGTTCGTGTTTCTTTTTTAGCTCAGAGGCATCAGAGCTCAGATTTGGTGTTTCTTTTATCGCTCAGAGAATGTTCAGAGCACGTTCAGAGCGTGCTCTACGAGCTCAGAATAAATTGACTGAGCACACTGAGTAAAAAGGTGATTACGCACTTTACAGTCACATTTGACAGAAAAAAAAAACAGGATAAGCAAAATAGTTGAAGTGGTGGACGAGAGTTGTTGTTCTGGCACAGAAGGTAAACCAAATGTAATAAATAAGAATTAATAAACAACCATATGACAGCTATGTGCTCAAGTGTGTTTCACAAAGAAATCAGAACACTCCGAGCACGCTCTGAGCACGCCCGGTTCAGAGCGCGGTCATAATGCTCGAGCTCTGTTCAGAGCTGAGCTCTGAACTAAAAAAGAAAAACGCCTAATAAAGCAGTTGTATGGAATAGGTATACGCGACATCCAAAATTAAATTGTTATAAATTTTAGTTTTTTCGCGAATTTTGCAATATTAAAATAAATTAAATACGGTGGAATTTTCTCTGTGAAATCGAGACGACAACTAAAATTTTGGAATACCTAAATCACAAGTGAAATAAAAAATCATCCAATTCAAAATGCAATGAAAAGTTTATTTTAAATTAATGAAAAGGTTCACTGTTTAACAATTACAATCAAACTGCTTCTTTCTTTCTTTGTCCGGAGCCGTTGTCTTCGGTTTTCTCTCCCCAAACCGGTTATTTTATACCATCTACGCCTTTATAGTTTATTTTAGCACTAAAATTTGACAATCATCCGAGAGTATAACTGTCCTGGAAAAGCTTCTCAATCTAGCCGTTCGAGCTCGCCATCAAATTGTAGTTTCATTCTATTCGTCCCAAAAAATAAAAACTGAAACAAACGAATGGTTGTGAGAAGCTAGGCCTAGGATACCTAGGTATATGGACCCGTAGCGACAACTGCATATTTAAAAGATATCTAAAATCGGAATAAATTTTTTAAATTAGCAAATATAATATTACGAATATACAAAAATTGGACTAAAATAAAAGAATTAACATTATGGCCGCCTTGAAGTGTCAGATAACAGATACCTACTTTAAATATTTTCGTCTCACAATGCGGTCATGCGACAAATCTCTCTCTTAAGTATGCAGCAATGAACCTTTTCTTGGCAGATCTAAAACTATCTCCAGATGCTCCGCTTTGATCCCAAAGTACACAAATGATGCTGCATACGCCTTGTAGGTATGTTGGCCTCGACGTTTTTACATTAGATGAAATGGTCCGCAAAAGCCCAAGCCGGATTTCAGGATAAAGGTGGATTGCACTCAATCTTCTGACAGGTTTCTTATAATTTACGCTAGCAGCTTGGGACAGCACCTAAAGACTTATGAGCCTGCGTTGTGGAAACACAACGCTGATAGTTTCCCTGTAACATAAGTCAGGGCACCAACTCGGAGGGGTTTTGAAGAGTTAACGTCTCGAAAAGGGTTAATATTTTTGACGCAACTCCTTGAGCTGCCCCTTTTGAATTACTGAATTTGCTCTTTAATCGTATTTTGTTGTTGGATATGCCACAAGATTCCTTAGATTCAGTAGATTTTCCGATTCCGACTTTCATCGGAAGGCCTGTCTGCCCGTGTACTTCGTATTTTCGAAACTCATGTCGATTTCCACTTTTTGTCTGTCTGTCGTTTTCCATTGTGCGAAAAAAAAACCCTTTTTTTAAGATTCAGATCAATTTTGCGAATCTCGATTCGAAAGCGAGATTTACACATAACATACCTTTACCTATAGGTACCAAAACAAGTGAGATTTGTAAACACAAATTGCAATTAAAAAAATAGCTGACTGTCAAATAACACAATCGGAAATCGACATCAGTTAGCAACAAAGATGGCGCGCATGCGTTGTTGACGTTGTTGAAAGCAATAATCTGGATGCCCATATATCTACTTACTGTCAGTGATCTAACGAAGGGTCCCACTTAATGACTAACGTTTTGGATAATATCCGAATCATTACTTCTTCTTAAAGGAACTTCCTTTTGACTTTCAGTATGTAATTATTTTCAGCAGAACTTCCCCCAATAAATGTAAATATTAGTTCAAAGGAATCCCCTCCACTGATCAACTAATCCACGTAAATGTAATCTTTTAAAACGTTTGACATCAGTGGATGCTTTGATCCGTTACCGTTACGCCCGACCAACATTTGCAAATTATTGAATTGTATTACCAAAAATCGTGCTCAGTAAAAAATGTGTTTAGAACACTTTGTCCATTTCATGGTGGTCGTAGTCGTAATCGTCATATTAAGCAGGCTACGTTAATAATCAAAACTGTTGTATATGGTCTGCTGAGCAACCATAAGCATTGCAAGAACTGCCAATACATCCACAAAAATGTTTATGGTTTATGGGCCGGTGGCATTATTAGGCCGTATTTCTTCAAATATGATGATGGCAACAACGTTACCATCGCTATCGTTCGATGTTTTCGGACTTTTATTTGCCCAAAATGGAAGAGCTGGGTTTGGTCGACATGTGGTTTCAACAGGACGGCGCGACATGCCACACAGCACGCAATCCATGGACGCGAATTTGGTGAGCAATTCATCTCACGTTTTGGACCTGTGAATTGGGCGCCTAGATCGAGCGATTTGAAGGGCCGCTGAATTTTTTTTGTGGGGATATGTGAATGTGAAGTCTCTCGTCTAAAGGTAGAAGTCAGAAACTATTGCCGCCTTGGAAGACAAGATAACTCGTGTTATTGGTCGGATACCAGTCGATATGTTGGAAAAAGTATGACAAAATTAGACAATCCGGATGGACCACTTGAAGCGTAGTGGCGGTCAACATTAACACGAAATATATCGACCTAATAAAAATTTCACTCAATTTTGCAAAGTTTTGGTTGTTGTTTTTTTTTTTCAATTTTAAAAACCAAAAGCTTAAAAAATTACCCTTTATTATTATTTTATTAAAGAAAACAATATTTAACAAATTATCTTCAAATTAATCTAAAGCACTATAGCTACGACTATACGGGAACCTTCGACAAAGCTTGTGCAATACCATTTAATTTGTTTAATATTACCGTCAATTCTAATGACATCTCCATATAAGCTTCCAGCTGTAACAGGCCGGAAATTTGTATACAATTTACTAAGCTTGAGTGTGGAATCTCATCCCAATTGTACTTCAACAATTTGTATTTTCCCTTTCCATGACAATCGTTCTTTGGAAAATAAGTCCTTGCTCATATCGCATATATGTAGCTAGTAATATGATGCGCCTCCTGCTGTGTGTACAGAGAAGGTACTAGGAACTAGGGTATCCGCATAAATTGCTTGTAAACGAATAAATTGAAATGCAAGTTTCTGACAGGACACCTTTGAATGGCACCGTCACACAGAGTTCCAATCTGTGCAATTGTACTCCTATTGCATCTGATGAGTGACGAACGCAGCGGGAGGTTAAATAGTTGTGCAAATCCTTTGCTATGACATCAATTTCAAATAACCGTGATTTTACTGTTTAGTACATTTGAGATCTTTTTTGCATGCGCGATAATGAGGTTGTATGTGAATGACATTAGCTTGAGAATATTTTTTCTGGAATTTGATGTAATGGGAAGGTGGTATAATGATTTCATATAAATAGATACGTACTTATTATATTATATACCTTATTGTATGCAGTATTGATCCTTTTGCAGGGCGCAAACAAGTACCAATCTTAACAATGAGGTCTCAAAAGAATGTTAGTTTTTTATAAAAGAAGTGAACTGATTTTTAATAGAGCATCGCTATTTTTAAATAATGGACATTTTTTCTTTTAAAAATTTGGGAAAAGATAAAAAGAATGATAACGATTCCGTAAGAGCGATGAAGATATTGGTAAACAACTTTGATTGAAAAACCGCGCGAACAATTTCAAAAACTGATAATAGACTCGAATTGTGGTGACGCTTACGACTTTTGTTGCATTCAACTCTATCACAACGTTTGATTTTGCGTCAAACACAGATGCACATTCTGTTCAGCCCTTTACGTGAACGTGACCGGCAAAATATTCATAGTGCCTCTGCATTGGTAGCATCGACAGCTAGTACTTATAAAGTAGAAACAATTCGAAATAAGTCCAGAGTCTAAAACCACTGCCGACTACCAAACCGTCAAAGGGGATTGAGATGATTGCGTAAAATTTCTTCTGCTTCCTCACGGCATTGGACTTAGTGCGGATGATCTTTTTGACGTTCAGACGATGTGATTGTGTGAAGGTACAGAGTGGCGGACATAAAGACGGCCCCCGTAACTGTAACGAAGAGCTTAAATGGTTCGAGACCGAACGTATTCTTCAACAATGAACACACCTTTCGCACTTTTGAATGCGGCACTTTAACTTCTGAAATTAAATGCGCATTTATCAAAAAGATGATGCGCGGGTATCTGTAGGCAAACGTTTACAGCTTTCTCGTGATAATTAAATTCACATTTCAAGTGCTCCACTATTCTAATAGCGTTTTGGTCTTCATTTCATAAACTCCCGTAGCTTTTCCGATACAACCGGCAATATCCCGCTCGAGTTCACCATAGTTCGAGCCAATACTCCCAAGATATTGAACTCGTCCTATAGTGGCTGAGCTAGTTCCGTGGATATTTTTTTCAGCCTCACAGTTTGTGTAGGTGCAGATCCATAGTCCCGTGATTTTATTCGTAACCATAGTCGAGATGGAAGAATCAATCGAATCACTTTGTCGACAAAACAGCAAGAAGAACACCGCTTATTAGTGGTGGCGAAAGAATTTAGCCTTGTCGGAGTCGGACTACAGTTTTAATTTAAAAGTCACTAGACCGTCTTTGTCTATGCGGTAACTTGTTGCGTTGGCAGATTTTATGTAGATGATTTTAGATTTGTCGAGAAGATAAGCCTCTCTTGTGCAAGGCAAGCCAAAAGGAACTCTATATTTGGAACTATCGAGAGTACATATTTTTAAAATCGATGAACAGCGGGCAGCACATAAGGAGATGTTCGATATTCGACTCTCTCTGCAAGTGTCGATAACGATAAGCTGATGCAGAAAAAAACCTGTTTGTTTGACATCCAGAGGCGTAGCTATAGGGTTCGAGCCGTGGAGGGTGACTTTCATTGAAATGGCGACTTATTTTAGGAACTTGCAGACTGTATAGGAATCATGAAATGCGGCCGAGCGGTTATCGAGTTATAACGTCATCGAGTTTCACGTGCCACGCACCTTTGTCCAATTTTTACCAATTTTCACAGGAACACATCTGGGCCAATATCTATGCCGACCGTCCTTTTTAAAATCGAATCGAAACTCGGTAAATTTTAAGGATTTCAGTCGGCAAATTCACCGATGACGACCGTCCTTTTTGAAATCAAAACTCGGAGAAGGTATTTGCCGGCTCTTGAAAAGCCCCCCCTCGTTTCACCCCTGTTGACATCGCATAAAACTTTTGTTTCTTTAAGGAAGCTTGCCGATAATTTCTTCTTACATTCCTCAGGAGAGTTCTCTCACAAGTGGATGTAGAGAGAGGTCCAATCGATCTTGACACTTGACAGTGCTCGTGCTCGTGGAAGCTCCGCAGGAATACCATCAAATCTTATTGTATTGTTGTTTTTCAGTGCTTCGATCGAGGTAATGATCTGATCCTTTCTGGATGTTATGTTTCCAATTTCTTCATCTGCAACTTTGGGCAGCTGGAGAATACTATGAAAATGCTCTCCGGGTATTATCTGGACCTATGAGCTCTTTAGTGGTTATGCTGTAGCAACTACCCTTCATTAGCTAGCGTTTGTCGCTTGGCGTTGGCACGCTACAATGTGTCTACTTCTCTTAATTTTACGCTAACCACACGATACAATGGAACGCGTTAACTTGAATTGGACAAAGGTCGGGTCAAACGAAAAATAGTTTGCGAAGAGTCACGTAAATTAAGGAAGAGTTGAAGAGCTTACGTAATAGCACCACTAGACCCACAGAGGACTTAAGTAAGTGATCGATAGACTCTGTTCGTATCTGTACAAGTTTTGAAGGAAACAAAAAGGACACAAATATGCCAAAAAAAGGGCGGCGGATTAAGCCAAATGTAAACACAGTTTATGTATTTGAACGGAGACTGCCAAACTGTAACTGTCAGCTATCCTCTCATGATGTGAATGGTCAAAGCTACTCAAAGCAATTTGTCAGAATATGCCAAATCCTAAAAATCATTGAAGAAGCTGTTACGTGAGAACCGCGTTTGGAAGTTAAAAAAGTCCATATAGGACCCGAGTGGCCTAGCTTGCCGGTTGTCGCTACCATTTGGGTTCTTGAGTCGTATTTTTGACAATTATTATTTTAGTCCATATCTGAATACGATGTAAGATGTTCGTCGGACGTTTGTACTTTAGGTGCATTATTTTAGGGGTTGAATCAAGATAGAACTCCTCACTCACTAGTCCAACGCAATAAACATTGTGCCTACTTGTAAGAAACTTAAATAAATCCACCCTGATCCTTATTGCTCCCCAAACGCCTTTAATTTATAAACGTTTCATGATTTGCGATACATCCAGCATTTTAGCCGTTGGAAATAGGTTTTGGTTAAGAGGTTAGTTAAATGAAACTAGAAATTAAATCGGAAAATGTTTAAGTAGCTCATAGCGCTTTCGAATTTTTTTAAACTTCAAATCAAATCGGCAAAGTTTGTTAAAATCTTTCTCACACAATAGCACACTTAATTTAATGTCAAATTTGTTAAACAAATTTTATGTTTTATACATCCATCGATGTGCTTCAAATTGATGACACTCCATTGATTCAATTGACTAGATGTAGCATAGCCGCTGGTCACTTAACGTCAGCTATGCCGACATCTTGCCAATTCACCAATAGACAAACAGCAAACACACTCGCACCAGTAGCTATCCGACATCGTTTGAATAAATTCCATCTAAACTCTCTGGGGAAATATTATCCAAACCGAAATCAAAATTAAACACAATACCGCACTTGTTAGACAAAAACGAAGACAATTGCGCGCGCGCGTTACCATCTTCACTGCTGCTGATTAGATACTGACTTCATGACAATCGATAAATGTAAGCTCCACACCTTGTGCTATCCACGCAAATCCATCACTTGGCCAAAGTTGGACAATTGTGGTTCCCGATATGTTTCTTGCTACCAAAAATGATCAACGCTCTTCCGACGTACGGTCTGCGGTCGTATGGAGAAGTTAAAGTGAACAAAATATAAATACCAGCAAGGAACTCCAGGAGACAATCCGTATACCATCTACCACTACAACTAATACGAATTATGTCTCGACTCGACCATTATGGATGTTCATATAGGTAGATAGAGAATCTATGGTTTTAGCTGCACCTTTTCGGGTAACCCGAAAGGTAATCAAATTAATAATTATTGCATGCTCGGGGTGGGGACACTAACCAGCCATCCGGACACCTATACTTGCCCATTCAGACATTGTCACTCTTTCTATTCCAATGTCATGTGATACCAACACCTATGAAACGATAAATATTATTTTTTTTTCTCTGTACATACGTCGATACATTCCTTCGCCGCCGTCGTCGTCGTTGTCGTCTTCGTCGTCAGCGAGTACTTATCACCTCTGCATACAAATTAAATAGACAAGGAGCCTCTCTCCGACATGTGATTCATAAAAACACAATGCGCCCCCACCGCCGGCCGCCTTAGTACTGCCCAGTGCCAGTAGGGTAATTGAAAGAAACAATATTGGTAGTAGTAGCTATGTGGTAGCTGGTGATGATGGCTAACGTCAACTACCCCACGATCGCGACGACCGACCGACAATTCGAAAAAAAGAAGATACCCACGTATCTATCTATCTACTATCTATCTACATACGAGGTGAAGGCGAAGGTACAAACAGCTAAATAAGAACCAAAACCGACAAAAACAGAAAAAACTTCATTACGCACAATTTCGTAAACGGATCACGTACGTTTAAGTGAAGACTGAAGACCCCTATTGATAAACTGTCGCCGTTGTCTCAGATATAGTTGGTAGCACATAGTATAGTGCACTGGTATGAGTAGCCTGTAGTTGTAGACAATGTTTGGTTGTCTTCTTCAAAAACTGTGTTTCTACTTTACATAATAATTTTGGATTTTTTTTTTCAAATTTCTATTCAAATTCCAAACCGTTTCAGAAGAAGAAAAGAAGAGTTCATCGTGTTTTTTCATATTTCCGTTTAGATATGGCGACATTTCGTTTATTAGGTACCGATACCATCTATAGGAAGAGGGATACTTCGAAAATGGTCAGTATGGCTATAGCGCACGGAAACACTACCTACCATACCAACGCGGACCGCAATCATCAATGCAATTGATGGCCATTTCTATTTTAATCACATATTTAATAAAATTTTCTTTTATTTTATTCGAATTGCTTTGTAATTAAAAATTCAGTGATTACGTGTGAGGAATATTGAGAATTTCGAGGGAGTTTAAGGAAGTTGGCCGCTATACGCTAATGAAATGCGACTGGCTGAGAGGGCATTAAAGATCGATGTGAGGTGATAAGGTGATGACTATCAGGAACCGGAAAGGATTCAACGAATTGTGGTGGAATGCATTTTTGGAACATTTTTCGAATGTATGTGCATTTGTCTGTTGAGTATTGGAAACGGCTTTCAGCTCGCACGTTAGCTGCAGGTATTTCATGGGTGTGGATTTCAAACTTGAGAGTATACGTTTAGAAGCTGTGGGGCGCAGTTACTAGTACTAGCTCCTCCGAACTATTTTAAATATGCACCGGATTTCGGCAAGGACACGCGCTATCATGCGACTTGATAGGTCGGATGATAGGTCGCTCACAGCGTGCCGTGATAGAAGTGTTCACGGCGATTGAAGAACAGGCGACATCTGTTGGCCTTGAAGTAAATGAGGACAAGACCAAGTATACATGGTATCAACAAAACAAACAAGCATCTGTCCACACCGCCTAGGACAAAGCGTCACTATTGATACCAACAATTTCGAGGTAGTTAAGGAGTTCACCTACCTCAGAGTAAACATAAACTCCACGAATGCCACTCTAGTGGAGATCTGGAGAAGAATTACCCTAGGTAACCGTTGCTACTTCGGTTTGGCAAAACAACCGGGTTCAAAACTCCTACATCGAAGGACAAAATGTGTGCTATATAAAACCCTTCCTGTCCTGTGTGCGAGGAGGGCGAATGGAGGAGAAGATACAACCGCGAACTCTATGAGCTGTACAAAGATGTGGATGTAGTCCAAAAAGCCAAAACACTTCGACTACATTGGCTCGGCCACATCGAGCGAATGGATAATAATGCTCCAGCTAAGAGGATCTTCGAATCCCAGCCCCCAGGATTTAGAAGACAAGGAAGACCGAACTTGCGTTTCAAAGACCTCGACAACTGGAAGCAGCGTGCTCGGAATCGTAGAGGATGGAAGGCTGCAGTGTCTCAGGCAGAGTCTCTTCACGGGTCGGGAGCCCTATAAGAGACTAAGCGAAGGATTTCAGGATAAATTACTTAAAACACACACACAAATTACACCTTAAGATTTTCCAATGATCACCGTTCTGAAAATTCTTCTCAATTTAGTCGGTCGAGTGTGACATAAAATCGCAGGTCGAATCCATTCGCACACAAGACGAAATTCACACAAACTCTCAGAAGGGTTCATATAGGACTTTGTTGCGCCCATCTTTTTATATAATAAGGACAAGGAACTTAGGCAATATTTCGATCGCAATAAACTACGCTAAGAACTCAGACAATGACACCAGCGCTGAGATTAAACGAAGAATAACTCTTGCCAAGCGCCGTCTCTTTGGGCTAAGAAAGCAACTGAATATCAAAGCCCTCTCTCAAGCAACTAAAGTGAACCTTTATAAAACCCTAATCATCCCAGTCCTTCTCTATGGCGGGCATAGACTCTATCTAAAGCGGATGAGGTTGTCCTTGAATGTTTTGAGAGGGAAATTCTTCGAGTCATTTTGGTAATGGACTAGGAGATACAACGACAAACTGTACGTGCTGTCTGCTGTATAACGACATCGGCCTGGCCAGAAGAGTGAAGGTTTAACGAATAAAGTAGCTGAGTTATGTAGAGCAGGCATTCGCGTCGCCTGCTTGGAAGAACTTCGAATCCACACCGGAAGGACGGCGCAGTAGAGGAAGACCGCGACTCAGGTGGCACACGCAAGTGGAGGGGACCTTAACCAACTTAGCGAAACTGGAAACAGCTGGCTAAAGATATAGTGCTGCCTGGACATGCTTGTTGGTTGAGGCCCAGGTCAGGACTGTAGCCTAGCGCCACCTTAAGAAAGTAACTTCTTTGAATTTTTTTTTTTGTGTTTGAGAAGCAATCACTTTACGCTGGATTTTCAAAGCTCAGGAATGATCGCAGCAACATACAATTGTATGTATGCCTGGACATGCTTGTTGGTTGAGGCCCAGGTCAGGACTGTAGCCTAGCGCCACCTTAAGAAAGTAACTTCTTTGAAGTTTTTTTTTGTGTTTGAGAAGCAATCACTTTACGCTGGATTTTCAAAGCTCAGGAATGATCGCAGCAACATACAATTGTATATAGTAGAGCCAGGTTTTCTGCGTTTTTTTTAAGCTGATTGTGTCTGAGTGACGTACTTTCTTCTGCCACAATTTCTGAGTAAAGGACATACTTAAGAGTTCAGAGGACGGCAATCGATCTTAATAGAGTTTCTATTTGCGAGTGAGTTTGTATTCTTACCAGTTGTTTTAAGTTTTAAGAATGCCTGTTCAAGATTACAGAAGATCTATTCAATTAATTGCTCATCCAGCTGGTCATTATTTGAATAGCTCGCCATTGTGGATAGGTAAATCATTGGTGGATAGGTTATCATTGAAATGAAAATCATCCCTATTGAAAAAATGGTTAATTGCAACTTAAAAATAATGACCGGTGTGGACATGAACGTTTCATTTGCATATCATTTTAATTTTGACACAATTATTAATTCGGTAGATATGGTTATGCTGTTACTTACTTACTTAGATGGCGCTACAGTCCGGGGTGGACGCCTCTCCAGTTAGCCCGATCTTTGGCTAACCGCCTCCAGTTGCGCACTCCAAGTTGGTTGAGGTCCCCTTCCACTTATGCGCGCCACCTAAGGCGAGGTCTTCCTCTACCGCGTTATCCCTCCGGTTGGTGTCCATTGTCCTAGCCATCTTAGTCGAGTAATACGTAATTTTCTGACCAAGTCGATGTCGCTGTCTACGCTCTCAATTCCACAAAGAAGTGCTAAATCATTCATCCATTTTGTGGTCATCATTGTTCTCTGCTTGGTTTTAAAATATAAGTCAAAATTGTTCAAATATGAAGTTTTTTTATATTTGAGTTTTCCAAGAAAAATCTCTGTCGATAAAAAGTTCTTCTCGCACAAGGATATCTTGTTTATCCAATTAAAAATATTCCCTAGTCCTTATGCGTTGTGTTTGTTGATACGCAAACGAAGCCATCAAAATAGAAGTTTCTGCAGTTGTTTTTTGTTTTTGATTCTTTTTTGTATTACCAGGAAAAGTTTAAAACTGTCGGTTTGGATACAGAATTCATTTTATCATTGTGCTCTTGTATGGTCACAGTATTTTAATTTTGTACATCATACCTAACTCCCATCGCACCTACATGTAGAACATTGTTTTAATTACCCTTTGTTTAACATTGTAATTGGGTGTTGCAGTATATTTTCTTTTTTAACTTTTGAAATTATGTTATGTAATTTTTGTACCAGTACCAGTTGTATAGGTTAACGTCTATATTTTAACACTTCAAGCACAAAATGCTTTAATTAATTTTTATATTAAATTGTGAGGTACAGCAAAAAATGGACAAGAGAAAAAACTTTAAAAAGTCCTTGAGATATGGCTAGTCGCAACGAAATACGGCAGTACAGTACAGTAGCTTTTACTTTTATAAATGTTCTACTTATCCTTGAAGAATCCTAATTGTCAGTCAATTAAATACTAATTAATTATTCAAAAATCAAGTTCGCCCAGTTAAATTGCAGCGTAGACGAAAGAGAATGTAAACAGCATTGAAATTAGTTAAATAGTATTTTCATTATACGGCAATTTATATACAAATTTAATTTACTTTCAAGGAAATTTGCAAACTATGCTTGTAAGAAAATATTCATTGAAAACAGTGATGAGTTATCTGTTTACAAATTTTAAAGTCGTAAAAGTTCTTTAGAAGCTTGTTGCTTTTAATAAGGTCAATGCTTAATAATCAGATCAAAAAGTGTTGGGCGCTACCAATTATAAGTTTAAGCATGGAACTTAAATATTTTGATGGTCACAATAGGTCATTTTATATGGGAATTTTCACCATTGTGACTTTGTAGAAATTAGCCTGGGGCCAGATTATGTAAGACGAAAACGATCGAACGTTTTCGTTTCGACAATGGCAGTCTCTGTCTATTGCCACAGGTATGATAGAGAGGGGTTTTCGTTTCGTTTTTTACAGAATCCCACCCCTGAGTTCTTCGAAAGTATTTCTTTCTCCTTCTTATGATTAGTGTATATGTACAATTGTACAATATTCTATTAGTGATTGACTAATGGAATAGTTTGAACACTCCATTTGGTAGAAAAAATGTGTATCTAAACGGATACATAAATAATCTGATAATTCTTGTTATAAGAAACGCAAAAATATTGCGAGTTTTTAATTATTATTTCATGACTGAAAAATGTAATGGGATTTCAGTGTTGTGTTTACTAAATATAGACTCCTTTGAACGTCAGTAGAGGCCGAGGGTTTTAACCATTCATTGAAAGTTTATTAAATGTTTATACATAATAGCATATTTTTCTACTTGTGATATTTTACTTTGTAACGTTTTGAACCACAAAACTACTATTGCCATTATTTTTTAATATGTGTTTTTTTCGTTTTATATAGGTATTATTTTTCTTAAATTACACCTCCCGCCTAAACGAAGCGAGATAGACCCCCCTCCCATACTACATAACGTTATATTTAACGCCTCTAAAAAAAACCGTTATCAATTTTTGGTGCCGAAGTTATGGTATTTTCCCCGTTTGTATTAATCAACGGATTTTGCTGGGCACTCTTGCGATTAAGCGGTTTTTGTTTCAATGCTAAAGTTCAAGTCCTGACTTATTTTTCCTGAGAGGAGTTTGAAGGGAGGCGCGCTTTTTAAGCATGACGTGTGGTCTTTTAAAGACCTAGTGTAACAAATTCGACATTGATGAAAATTAATCGACAAAGTTAAAAAAATGCCAGCAATTTATGCATAAATAGGTACATGTACAAAAAGAAACCATAGAACCCTAAAAAGCTATAAACTACATTTTTGTTGGTTATAAAACTAACTAAATATCTTAAGGTCATGCGTTGGGCGCCACTCAATTTGTTTTTAGCTGAATCTGACATTTATAAAATAATTTTTGACAGGTAGATACATGAAATCGAGCGAGTGGTCGCAGTGGCTCAGTGACTAGTGTGCTCGACTACTATGAAGTGGTCCCAGGTTCAATCTTCGGAAAAAACACAAATTACATTTTCAATTTTTGTTCCACTGCGCCACTTCTTGCGGACGTCTGACAAACATATATGTATAATATGTATATATATGTATAACTGCCATGAAAAAGCTCCTCAATTCAGCCATTAGGACTCGGCATAAAATTGTAAGTCCCTTTCATTCGTCAAAAAAAAAAACTCATACAAACAAATGGTTGTTAGAAGCTAGGCCTAATGGTGCCTACACGACTATTGCGCCAATTATTTATTAATATTTTTTTACATGAAATCGAGCGATATGTCGTAGAAGTTTAGACTTGTACTAGAAAGACCAGCATTTTATTGGGTATAAAACGAACTAAATATCTTGGGGTCTTACGTTGGGCGCCACTATATGTTTTCATCTGAATATGGTTTCCAAGAAAATTATCAAAAAAGATAGAAAATTGACACTATACATTCATTAATCCATTTTTAACAGGTATACATGAAATCGAGCAATAATTGTATACAACCGGTCTAAGGGGTGGCTTCTTCTTGATTTTTAGTCTTTTTATTTGCTTAACATTCAAAATTACAATGTGACCTATGTGACCCTGGACAAAATGTTGAAGGCCTCGATGGCTAGCTAATATTTCTTACTATTTCCTCCGCAAAGACTTCTTTTGTTTAATTTTTGAAACAACTTCCAATTTTTCATTCAAAACACTGATTCTATCTGCCTTACTAATACCGAATTTTAGTCTCGACTTTAGTTTTACGGAAGCTCAAAATTACGAATTTTTATGGAAAATATACCTAACTATATTGTAAACTAGAGTCGAAACTAAAATTGGTTTATTAGTAAGGTACTATATTTCTCCTTAAATTTAGAGTCGAAACTAAAATTGGTTTATTAGTAAGGTACTATATTTCTATTCTGGGTGAATCTATATTTCCAATTTAGTTGCTAATTTTGCCGTCAATTAAGTTGTCAATTGTCGCTCTAATTCTAAATCGATTGCACAGAAATACAGAGAATTAAATTAAATATACTTGCCAGTATCGACTTTTCAAATTCAGCTACTTGTGCTCTCCTTGTTCATTCTTCCGTCCTTATATACAGCGCCGCTACCGCCATGTTTGCCTTTTGTTTCGCTGCGTGTGATTACCGGTACTATACTTAAAACAGGGCTTTGCATTTTTATCAAAAAAAAAAAAAAAAAACAATACTACCTTGTATCGGTCAATCTGGTTAACGGTTTGGTGGATCCCAGCCGTTTCCCCTTAAATGTATTGATATGGCGGAAATTGTGCACTTGGACTTTGCCGCTGTCCGTTTCCAGATACGGTGTCTTGTATTAGGCTATATGTCTAAAAACCCTCCAGCCCTCCAGTATATTCCTTCTCAGGTCTTCAGTATGTCGTTATTTTTCTCTGTGTTGGCAGGAGTGTACATTATAGAGATGTGATTGTAGCCTTATACGGATTGTTTCAAAACGTTCGTTCACCTGCCGAATGTTTTTTTATTCTGCTGCTTATAACAAATTTGAATATGACTTTACAGGGTCTCCGCACTATATCAAAAGCCTTTGCCCTCTGCGGTACCGCATGAAGAAATAGGGTCCGGTTATGCGGGTCTTTATACATAGGTCTGACGCTTCAAGTAAATCCATGTCCATATTCCAAATGAGGAGCTCTCGCAGTATTCAGTCGATTTTGTCTAAAGCGACCTCTTCAATATATTCCTGAACCTAAATCTCCGCTCCATGAGGAGGCTTACCCCGTGAAAACCAGTCACGTATCACAGCAATTTTAAGGCAACCCCTAATTTAAATAGGATTTCACTAAAATTCAAAATTCGCTCGTTCCCATTCTAATAGCATTAAAATGCAATTAAATAAACTCCATATCGCGATTCAACAATAATTATAAATTATTGCATAGCAACTTTCGACCCCATTATAACCAGACTGTTTGTTGAAATCCCTAAATCCTGATGCCGTTCACGTGGGCTCTATTTAATTAACAATAATTGGTAAACTGGCAACATTGCAGGTAAACTGCACTTGGCAATCCAGTGCGGCACGCGGATGCAACACTCTGTTGTTATGGCTCAAAATAATAGGACGACTTTTCCCAACGACCGCAATATTGTTTAGGCATTCACCAAAAACCAGCATATAACAATATTTGCAGCCAATATTGATGGCACGCCATGTGGCTTAAGCTGGAGGGGGTGGGCTTAGTTGTGGCAGATTTATTGAAACGTGGCCGTAAAAGCCATTCGCACGTTAATCGCATTTGGAAAAGTATTACCTGGACGCATATTATTTCGAATTTAGTCTGAACTCTGAAGGGTATTATGTTATGCTCTTCAAATTTACCATTTAATTGGCTTCATCGTCGTTGGGAACGTCCATAGTTTCCATAGAAACAATGAGCTGTCCGTGATTCACTGAGGTGCAGAGTACAATTTGTTCTCAAGGCTTATAGTACTCTTCAATTTAATAAACATTTTGTAATTTTGTATGATTGAAACTAAAGCCATAAACGTGTACTTATGTTTCAAAAGGGAATTTAATATTCACAATTGGGATTGCATGTATGAGTATGCATCATATGGTTTCTATTATCTTTGATTCTCTTGTAAAATTATAGATTTTGTATTTACAGGAAATTGTGCAATGTCCACATCCACACATGTGAGAAAGTTTGCTTGAGTAATAGGAACTGGTGAGGTTTTCTATTACGACAGTTATAGATAACCCCCTACGATGGGTTATGTTACGTTAGATACTAGGCACTCAAGTATAGGCCCATCAACAGAGTCGGGAATACAGTAGTAGATTCTGTATTTATTAGCATCATGTTCCTAGGAGAAACTCCGAACTAGGCCAACTACAAAAGAATGAGTCTTCTGAATGTCGCGATAGGTTAGGTTAGGTTAGGGTAGGGTGGCAGTCCGCAACAAGTATACATATTCCAGTGAAGGCCCATTGTGATACCACAGAAGAAGTCAAAGTCAAAGTCAAGTCAAAGAAGTATTGTCCGGGATGTAATTTTCTACTAGATGAAAGGGCTTGGGCACGTGCATAGTTGAAAAATAGTCTCCTCATCCACTCAGTTTCTACAAAAATTGTTGGAAGGGAGTCCCACCCTGACAGCTTGCTTCCCAATAATGCAGTGTCAAGTAATGATACCTACTAATGTGCTTGCAATGGAGAATGTCGCAATAAGATTTTGTTTGAACTCAGATGCGATGGCCAAAAACGCAATGTCTATACTCTCCACATAAGGTATATTCACTTTGTCGTTCTACATTTGTAACGCCAATAAGGAGTCACCGGAGACCTATACTTTATGGGGTTTATGTATATTCTGAATCAGGATCAAATTGTGAATCGATTGAGCCATGTCTGTTTGTCTGTCTATCTGTCAGTCTGTTGAAACTACGAAATGAATCGACCTAGGAAAATTACATTTTGTGAGATGACTTATTTTTACCGTCGTCAGGTTGGTATTGAAAATGGCCTCGGTCAAGTAGTTCTGGTACCTCCCACAAAAGAAAAACAATACAGACCTATGAATTGGTAAACCAACCCAATGAACTTACAAATTTAAGTAGGTCATTAATGGACCTATCGGAAAGTTCTTCTAAATCCTCGAAAAAGTAGCTACCAAGGATTCTATTTCTTTCGTGGCAGAGCGCTGAGCAGTGGCAAAGAAAGTGTGAGGTGTTCAAATGCACCTGCTCGTCAGCGCATCCTCTGCACAGGTCATCTGTGCTGATTTCCATTTTTTGGGTATGGTATTTCAGGATATTGTGTCCGGTGATAATACCCACAATCGAGGACAAGGATTTCTTGTTCAATTGTAAGATTCTCTCAGTTTTCTATTTGTTATAGATTGGCCACATTTTCCGGGTTATGCCACAGGATTCGAGCTTGCTCCATCTTTCCTTTGTCTCCATTAGTATTTTGTTCCCAATCGTCTGTCTGAGAATACAGGAGGGAATCATTAGTGTTGTGTCGGCCTGCTTTAGTTCAAGGGAGGACCCTTTTTTTGCCAGCTCATCAGCTTTTTCCTCTGTGCCCGGAAACCCAGCATTACGTTGTGCTCTTCGCGACTATAGCCAGAAGAGGCTCGGAATTTCATAATGAAATAATACTCCAATTTTCATTAGGAAATAAGGCCCCAAAAAAGGAAATAACACCCCAAATTGTATTAAAAATCGTTGTTGTTGTTTCCTGTATAATTTTTTGGGGCCTTATTTCGCAGAGCCCTCAAATTTACAGACAATATTAGGCATTGGCCCGGGAGCGTTACCGTGAAGATTGGTCAAAATTGGATGGCACTGCCCAAACAAAAAACTAGTGTATTTTATATTTGAAGGACAGGCCAAAAAAGCTATTTAGTGTTTCAAAAACGATGCCAACAATATATTAAATCTACGCAGGCAATTATTTAGTAGACTGTTTATTCGACTCAGCGAAGTGCTGACTATGTATTGAAGAAGACGAAACGGCTAAGCATATCCTATGTAAGTGCCCGGCTCTTTGTGGTATTAGAAGGAAATAATTTTTCAAGGAAATAATAACTACCGAAGAATTCTCAAAAGCGGATGATAACCACTCAGAATGTTTTTGAGGTCCAGTTTGCATCGATGGACTGGAGTGTGGAGGAGAAAATTTAACGACGAACTTTATGTGCTATGGAGAAATGTCAACCTGGCCAAAAGGCATAAAGTATTACCTCGCGGCTCCATCAAAAGTAGCTACTAATTTAAAAAACAGCTTTCCCATCCGACCGCATTGCGACATAAAATTCCGCAAATTTATTACCGAATTCCACAAAAGGTAGACCGCCCAACTAGCCTTACGCCAAAAAATTTGACAGTCACAATTCGCAATCTTTACATCGAAATTAATTCTACGTAATAATACATTTATTTTAACAATCGTTACTACCAGCAAAATATTAATTTATCGTTTAATTCAGTTTTGCCATTTCTGACACAATTTGGGGGCGCAATCGAAGCTCTAAAATGAATGACTATACACTCCACGATTCGTCAATAAAAAAAAACTGCGAAAATATTCGCCAGAGGGCACTCAAATGACAAATGAAACAATAAATATACACGTTCATACATTCAAATATAATTTTTTTCCCGAATTGTTCAGTATTCATATTCAATCAACGTATAAAAAGGGAAATTAAAATACCAGTGAATCGGCCACCACCTCCACCAGCAGCAGTACTAACGACACCAATCTCCAAGCCAAAAATCCAAATCCGAAACTCATAATCCCAATCCGGTGAGTATAGGAGTATTATACAGAACCGAGTCGTACTCGTACACCAACGTATATGGCACGATTACCTGCGTTAGTAGCTCAGATACTTCACGTCATGAATAATGCATTAGGATACCTATGTATACGATGCAACCACAGAACAGATTACGAGTATTTCTCCCCCAATACAATCAACAATGGAGTTGTAGGTGCCTCTGGTGTAGTGGCGATGGCGATGGCGTACCGGCCAGCCAGGTAGTATTCGCGCGCACTAGTATAGTATGTGGCGATAAAGCGGAAGGTACGCCAGTTCCACATCGGGCTCATAGAAAGGAATAGAGAATTTCCATTTCACTTATGAATGTTGATTGATGAAACAATGCACTGTACACACACGCTAAAGGATTCACTTCTGTTTGGCTCTGTTTATATCATTGCCGGGTCGGTCGGGGTCGGAGTGTTCGGTTGGGGATTAGCGATAGCGATAGCTACGGCGAATGTCCTGCCGCTTGTGCTGCTTCACAACTTTATTAAATCATCATCTAAATGTCACAGACCACAGAGGATGGAAAATGCAAATTTGATTAATGTATGTAAATGGAAACATTTGGTTCACGACGACACTTCAATTTTGATAATTTGACAGAACACTCATTGGGAAAGGACACTGTATGTATGTGTTTAGGGGTGTTTAGGATTAAATTTGTTTTTGAGATTTTGATGCAGAAGGTCATCGTTTTGGATGGATTCTGAAAATCAAAACAGCTGCATACTGTTGATGTTGATGCGAAATTTTGTTCCAGATTCGAACAATTAGTTCAATATTCCGTCCAATCGGTATCAGAATAAAACAGGGAATAACACAGCGCTGGAGGGGTCTACCACGACCACGATATCTCGAAAAAAAATCTCGAAAGCAAAAATCGCCTATGTAAAAATCTCGAAAAAAAAATCTAGAAAGCATAATCTCGAATAACAAAAATCTCGAATTAAAAAATGGTATTAAAAAGTGAGATACATATAGGGGGGCATGCTGCCCCCTGCACCGCCCTTGCTTGGGTTTACTGAGGTGGGTGCAAAAAAATTCTCGAATTTACTTTTTATTTTCGAGATATAGCCTTTCGAGATTTTTGTACATTCGCAATTTTTGCCTTCGAGATTTTTAGCACCTTTGTACACCTCACGTCGATATACTTGTATATTAAGCAATTTGCGGGAAATAGAGCTTCTTCAGAAGAAGTAGCGGAACTACTCCCGGTACAGATTTATGAAATCTACCCTTTCGGCAAAATTAAGAAATGTCAGTCTATACAGACGGCTCAGAAACAACGGAAGCCGCTGGAGCTGGAATCTATTCCGTAGATCCAAATGTAAAAGTGTCTATACGACTACCAGGTACAAGCAGTGTCTTCCAATTAGAAGTTCTGGCTGTTTGAAGGCGACAGAGAGCTAATACGGATGAGATCTGCATTTGGAGGGGATAAAAAAAAAAAAAATAAATAGGTGGCGCAACAGGCGGTAGACATCCTAGGCCTAGCTTCTCGCAACCATTCGTTTGTGTGATTTCATATTTTCGGACGAATGGAAGGGACCTACAATTTTATGCCGATTCCGAACGGCTGAATTGAGAAGCTTTTTCATGACACTTATACTCTCGGATGTTTGTCAGACGTTCGCGAGAGGTGGCGTAGTAGAAAAAACCCTAAGATGTAATTTGTGTTTTTCCGGGGATCGGACCTGGGATCCCTCGCACAGTAGTAAAGCACACTAACCACACCGCTATTGCGCCCGTATTTGGAAGGGATATAGCCATCTAAATCGATAGTTAGGCCGCACTCAAGGCACTGGAATCTACGAACATCAATGCTCAAGGCATAATGCATTCAAAACCGAGCAAGACTATGCTGGGCACCAGGACACTCCGGTATAGCTGGAAATGAGCTAGCTTAGTAGGGATAGACAGAGAGGGGTTGGATGTTAAACAACCTCCATGCATCATAAGGGCCGCTATTAGGAATAAAATAACAAGGGAAGCCGACAGGAGGTGGTCAGGCCTTACCGGACACGTCGTGCCGTATCCAAGACACTTTGGCGTCAATTTGATCTGGGGACATTCTCAAACTAGGCAATTTAACCTAACCTTTAGTGGTTCTGGTTATACGCGAATATTAGTTTAAGGGCTTAAATAAAAAATTCTGATTTCTTCGCGGGCTGTGAACTAAAGTCTGTCAAAAACGAAGATTGGTACAAAATCCGTTGATATTTTCTGAAACGTGTTTAGTGATCCAGCACACCGCACTGAGTCAGTGAGACCATATTCAGTTTCATAAGGTTTATATAGGACAATACGTCTATATATTTAAGAAATAAACTTAATTCAAATAAATTTAATTCAAGATTCCATATAAAAAATATTAATTCAAACAAATTGAAATCAAGATTCTATATATAAAATATTCGATAACTATTAAACATTTCTCCCTCTTCAAAATGTTAAAGCATTCTCAATTTATGGGATTCTGTCAGTCTTCGATCTTTTTAAACTTTTTTGGAGTAAATGTTCTTCCCTAGAAAGGTTGCACTTTCTTACTCCATACATTCGCTAAAGCTTCTTCTAGATGTTCTCATTTTATTACGCTTGAGTTTTCAAATATTCAAGCTTATTCTGTCATATTTTCGACAAATTGTTTAGTAAAATAACAAAATAATGCTCTGATTCTTTTAGTGCCAAGTGGGTTATCTTTGGAATTAACAATTTATCTAGTATGTTAGATGAGGAGGTATTTCTAAAGACTTTCAGTAAAAAGTATTTTGTGGTACCATACACCGAATATTGACATACCAAATGACAAGAGGGACATAACAAATGTCATTTCATAGCAAATAGTATGATCCAAATCAAAAAGTACACTAACGAATGAAAAACCTCTCGAAAAATCGAAAATAATTGCTCGAGAAATATTTGGGCACGACGACCCAAACTGTATTAGCATACATGAAGGGAATGTCGGGAGATATAACTCTGCATAATGTAGTTGGGAAGATAAAAAGGAGCCAACGCTTTGGAGAGATTGCTCTAGCAGCTTTCATGGATGTAGAAGCTGCGTTTAATAATGTATAGAGGATAAATGCGAACATTGAACACCACATTACCTTTTGAGTCTGCAATATGGTGCTGGGACAAAGTTCCATTAGTAACCAGAGGAACCTTACAGGGAGAGTCTCTTAAGCTGCCCATAGACACTACACTTGTGTCTGCACCGGTGTCGGTGTACGGAAATGTGTGCTGTGTGGGCTGGTGCGCACACCGATTTTGGTGTCAGACACGGAGCGAGTAAAATCAAAAGTTTTTGATTTTTGGTGTCGAGCGGTGTCTCGATCGGTGTGATGTTTAGGGCGGGATGCCACACCGGTGTCAATACACAAGTGCAGACACAAGTGTAGTGTCTATGGGCCGCTTTATGGTTGCTGGTTATTGATAATATTTTAAAGAAACTAAGCACATGGGGATAAGTGGACAGCATAGATATGCGGTCGATGTGATTATTATTGTACAGGGAAATTATATTTAAAGAGTCAAAGTGAGATTATGGAGGGTGCATTTAGGATAATCAACATTTGGGTGGAGGGATGCGGTGTGGACATAACGTCAAATCCCTCCTAGTACTTTTTACCAGCACAAATTCAACCACCTTAAGCTCGATGGAGTCGATTTGCCTCTTTCAGACAATGCAAAGTATTTTGGAGTTTTTCTGGACAGGAAATTAAACTCAATGTAGGGGAAAGAATTTGAAAGGCTGCTACTTTTATTTGTAGGATAAAAGCAGGGAAAACTTGTGGCCAGAACGGTGATAAAGTACTTAAGCAAAACGTCTATACAGATAGCTCAAAAGCAATAGAGGTCACGGGTGCTGGCATCCATTCCGTACATCAAAACCTGAAAGTGTCTATACGATTACCGGATACAAGTAGTGGCTTCAAATCAAAAGTTCTGGCTGTTTTTAAGGCTGTTAGGATCTGAAAGATATACATATGTTATGTATAGCTATTTACATCGATAGTTAGGCTGCACTTAAGGTATTCGAATCTACGAAGATCAATTTTGAGAAAGCCAGGGACTGTCTCACATGTAGTCAGAACTGTCATAGATTGCGTTGGGAACAAGGACACTGAAGTATAGTGGGAAACGAGCAAGCTAAAGAGCTGTAGGAGGTAAGTTCTACTCATAGTAACTTTCTAAAGAAATGTCTTTACTATAAATATTTACTTTCTAGGGACTCCATAGCACTCACTTAGCAATGTTGGGTGCTTTCATGATCCTAATCATGATCAATTTCCTAAAAAGAATTTTCAGAAGATGATATAGAAGCCAATAATTTGTTCATTCAGCATTTATACAAATTTTCGATCTATTTTAAAAAATGCCCTAAGGTTTGAAAATGAAAAGAAAAGAAATGGACAGCTCTCTTCAATATGAGAGGCTTTTGGCGAGAAATCAATTAGCTTATGGCGGGAATCACACTTGTGGCTTCTAATAACATCAGTTTAAAATGACAGCAGCTTTTTATGTCGATTTCCAATGGACTTTTACCGAGATCACATTTTTATTTTGCATTTGTGTTGGTGTGTTATTTGATAGTCAGATATTTTTCCATTGAAATTTGTGTTTCCAAATGTCACGTTGTAAGGAGCTAAGAGGTAAGTTATAGCCATCAGAAAACTCCATCCGTAAAAACACGGAACAGAACAAAAATGAAACATTTAATCCCAGCATTTTCTAGGAATTCAGTGGAACTTGTTGTGGATTTGACAGAAAAGTTGAACAGATATGTAAATGTTTACGTACGGAAAAAATTAATAAATTCATTTTCAAGAAAATTTAGAAAACAATTGATTATTTTTTTTTCGATAAACTAACTTTATTATTCAAAACCAAGATTTAAAGACCAAGGTTGAGTTCTACGATTAAGTTTAAGTGATCCAAAAAAGCAAAACAGCTTTTACCGACGCCTAATGTAATAAAGTACGATTTTTTTGAAGACGTCAATATCTTTGAGAGTGGCTTGTAAAAGTAAACGAACCACATTCAAGTGGTATCTAATGAAACTCCTTTTTGCTACTTTACTAAGTAGTAAACTCAATGCAATCATGCCTCCCATCATCGGTTAGTTACTGACAAACCACTTAACGTTATATCTAGTGGGTACTAAACGAAAATGTCAGTTATCCTTTATGGAGCACATCGCCCATAGACAATAAGCTGTTTTCATGTATCTCCGGTCACCTGCCTGTTAACTCATCGCCATTATGAATTTTCCACTAGGACAACTCACTTAAACTCGCTCATCATCATGATAGACTGAAAAAAAGAAATCTCATTTTTTCCGGTACCTTACCCATGGAAGCTAATGTCACTGCAAATTGAAAAAAAAAATCTCCATTAACTCGTCAAAACTATAATTTGATAGTTACGGCAGGATACTCTCATCATCTGCAACAAGTTCGTTTGAGTGGAAAATCGTTCAAAGGTGCCGTCTGATTAATTTCACTGCAAACGACAATACATTCACCTAAATCATTCGAACATAGTAATGGGCACTCATCGTTGCAAGCAAAGTGGATTACATTTGAATTGCAAATTATCCTTTGAAGTGTTGATAATGATGGCTAAAGTGAATATGTCTGAAAGTGAGCATATATACAAGTGTACAAGTTATATCGAAAGATTATATGCAAAAGCATCAAAATAATTTGCTGTATATCCTTCAGCAAGTTTCCACACAATGACAGGTGAGTGAAGGAGTATATCGTATGTCGAATTCGGTTGATAAGGAACTATTGCCAGTGCATAAGTTGATGTGCATAATGAATCCTATTCCTTCCTTCCTTTGGATCGATCAACTTTCGATGTAAAATTGAACTAGGTCACGGTTTATTTGCGAACATTTTAAGTATCTGAAGTTAAGTGTTCGATTTAACACGGAATATCTGTAGATAATTGAGTTGTTGAGAAATCACGTCGCTTAATGTACCTACGGAAACTATGTTTTCTTTTGTGCATCTAAAGTCGTTAATAAATCGATTTTAACTCAAGCACAAAGTAAATCGCTAGAAGAACAAAAATATTGCCGTAGCTCTGAAATATGGCTTTAAATCGCCTTCGCGCACTCTTTGACATTTGAAAAGCTGCCAAATTATATACGATAAGAGGGCATTGGTCAAGCACCCTCACCTCTGTAAAAATGTTTTGAAAAATGCTTGACAATCGATTGAAAGGACGCTGACAAATCATGATAATGGTCAATTAATTTACTCACTCCCTACTGAATTCGAGGATGTAGTAGGTATATTTTATGTCCCTACACTACACATGCCACTGTTATTATTTGTCGTGATTTTCAGTTACACAGGAGCACCTACATGCAATTAGAGTTTCAAGGACTACGACTACGATGCCGACGCCAAATGGATGTGAAACGTTTAAATGATTAATTTCGTAATAGCTAAAGTAGTTATCAGTGTGTACTCCGGAGGAATGTATCTATAGTATCTCTAGGTTTATCGATGTGAAATCTACATCAAATTGGAGTAATTACCTCACTTACAGATAAGATTTATTGTGTTTTAAGTAACTGTGAAGAGGAAGAAGGATGTGCCTAGTGGGCTGTAGACGATTCTAGTCACTACACCTATACCACCTGATGGGTATATCGTATATCGTTGCATTGAAAACTAATTAATTCAGACGATGTAACCAATTGGCCAATTAATCGTTACTTGACAGACACTATTTATTGCAGTGAGGACTTTGGCGATTATCGGCAATTCATGTTAATGAGACGAATCAGGTTCAAGCAGGTAAATACCGATTGTGTCAAATTTTAAAGGAGAGTTAAAGCTTTTCATCAAAAATGAAAATTATTAATTATGGAATTAGGTTAAGTCAGTTGCTTAATGTCCAGTTATAAATCTAATATGGATATAACCTCATTTATTTGGCAATATCATGGAATTCCAATACCGAAATGCAATGAGAGGATCGTGCTCTATTATTTAATAGTAGATTCAAGTTATAGTTACATCTCACCGCCAAAATATATTGCTGGCCAATTCTTATATACAGAAGTACCTACCAACAAATTTGACTTGAAATACAGGGAAACACTTTTTCAATGGTAATTCCATCCGGAACCAATTGTTTCTTAGTGAAGGTGCCTCTAGTAATTCCATAAAGAGCTTGATATTAGCATACTACTCGTATTATGTTAAGCTGTTTTGTTTTCTTCAGGATAGGTATAGTTGGTACCTACTTTAAAAGAGTATTTTCGGAGTAGTTTCATTTAGTTAAGGGGACCTGTAAGATATAGGACAACTAGTATGTATAGTATAAGCAGATCGCAAGAATGATCTTTCCAGATGAGTAACTGATCCTCGCAGTAGAGGATGATGGTGTTATTTTTTTTTTAAATAATTTCTTTTTTCCCTGAACGCTGCCTCGGCGTCTATATTAACTTCAACGATGCGCAAGCGCTTTTTTGTCCCAGGTATTTTGGGATATCTACCAGTATAGGAAAACTTTCAGATGGACTCGTTCGTACTGATACTTTCAGTTATTTGTCCGATGTTGGCGCGAGCTGGTGCCGGGAGGAATGTGTAATTTTTTTTTTCAGTAGTCTAACACTCTTCCAACTGAGCCACTGCGCCCACAGATTCGAATCTAGATTCTATAAATATACTAGTTTAATTTCGTTCTATTTAGAAGCAATTTATATATCATCATCTTCACTTCTGCACTACATCGCATCGTATAAAATACAGTCTCATAGCTGTGCTCTATCTGTATCTTTAAGAATTCATTTGGACGACGATAATAGGATTCTCGGTTGTCGACATTTAATGCATTTCAATCTTATATATAAAACTGTTTTTCCTGACTGATTGTTGATCAACGCCCACCCCAAATGGTAAGAGCTAGGAAACTGATACGAGTGAGAATCCAACGAAGAAAACGAGGCTGATCGCGAAATCCATCTCCAATTAGAAAAAAAAAACTAGTAAGACAATTATCTTCGACTATGCCGAAGCTTAAATACCCGGTACTATATTATTGTAAAAAAATAAAAATATTTTAGTATTAAAAAATTATATATTTGTATGGGAGGTATGGGTAGTTTTTATTCGACCAAGCTCATTTTTTGTCAAAAAATTTCAAATATTATTAAAACAATATTTGCAAAGTTTAAACTTGCTATCTTTACTACTTTAATTTTTAACATCAAAAAGCTATATAAATCCGATATTTTTGTATGGGAGGTAGTAGTATAGTTTTCATCCGATCTTGCTCATTTTAACGAACTTAGCCTCAGTTTGGTGGATAAAAGCTTAGGTACCAAATTTCATGTCGATAGCTCTTAAATTACGGCCGTAATCGTGCGGACGGACAGACAGACAGACAGACGGACATCACTAGATCGACTTAGAAAGTGATGCTAATCAATAATATACATATATAAGTTTGTCATACCAACAACGCCTCCTTATGTGCGTTACAAATGGAATGTCAAAGTGAATATACCCTCACCACAGTGTGGTACCGGGTATAACAAGTAAAAGTGTTATCATCGGCCTGGCCGATGCTTTAATATCCTCCACTGCATAAAAGTCATGCAAAATATTTGCCATGCGAGATAGTATCTTGTTTTTTTATGGGAGCCACCAGAACTACTTTACCGACATAGACAATTTTGAATACCAACCTGACGACTTTCACAAAATTTCATTCACCTAAGTCGATTCATTTGGACGCTATCCTAATTTCAACAGACAGAGAGATATTTGGTTAATGGGAGGTAACAGAACTACTTGACCGACATGTACCATTTTTAATTCCACTCGTTACTTTTCGGTAAAGATTTAATGGATTGTTTTTTTGAATTGATAACACTTTTTTCAGCGACAAGCAATTTTACAACTGATAGCTGATTTTGGATCTTGGTTTTGCTATTTCCACAGGAATAGGACTTAATATGTTTGCAATTTGATTTCAATAATGCCAATGGCATTAAATAGAATAATGATTTTTAAAATGCATTCTCCAATTCCAAGAAACTAACAAGTTTTGTTCGGGGGGACGCCTGCCTGTATGCGACTAATAACTAATAATGTCGGCATAGACGGAGCTCGCCTTTTTTATTACAACAATTTTCAATACAATTCGACTACTTTTTTAACAATTCAATACAATTCTAATACCATTATAATACAATTGGAGCAGTACAATTGCAACTCTAATTTAGCAACACAGTAGAGCCAAGAAGTATGCAATGCAAATTGCACATGACAAACTGGTTGTTAAAATTCGTTGCATACTCTCGTATCGTGTCGTACCTATGCATCGTATGTCATCGCATGTGCATCGCGATCGCGACTCCCTTGGGCGAAGGTCGAAGCGAAAGCGAAATCCACATTATAGCGCGTTTGTATGGTATGGTAATGCAGGCGTAAAAACTCTCATTAGGACCAAGACTCTACAAGAGCTACACGCAGGTATCTTCTTTTAGAAGGGCGTCTCAAAATATTAGAACCTATGTAGGGACTAGCAGAGTAGCAGTATGAAAAAGACAACTACCGCTGACAAACTATAACCAAAATATGCAGAAATTTGCTCTATCTCATCTACATAATGCCCGACGTCGCGAAAAAGTAGCGTAACGACTACAATTATTGGCACCCCTAAGGAAATTTCAACTTTGATCAACTATAACATTTTCGTTTATAGAGTTATTTGAATCTGTTGTATACAGAAGTATAAATTATTAAATTCCTCGTAACGACGAAAGTTTTATAAATAACGGTTTAGTTATTGAAAATATATTTAAAATGCCAATTTAGTAAAAGCTTACAAAAAACCACAATTATTGGCACCCTGACATAATTATTGGCACCCCAAAAACTACAATTATTGGTACTCTTTAAAACAGAAAAAACATCATGTTTTCCAAGGGCAAATAAACAAAAAATATTATTTTCTTCGTTGGAAATTGAATTAATTTATATAAGTAGATATTATTAAATTAATATTTTTTAATGGAAACAAACAAAAATTTGTTTTTAATATTATTTAAATCATTGTAGAATTTAAGAAAAAAGTAAAAGTAAAATAGTATGTATTTTTCAAAAAAGGCAACCTGAATTTACCGTTAAGCAATATGTACCTATGAATACCATATAAGATGTTAGATCTTTTTGCTCTGAACAAACCGGAAATTGGTGCAGAAAAACCCATTTACCACAAAAATCAATGAATAACGGTTGCATGATACAACTATTGGCACTCACAACAGTACAACTATTTGCAGTGCCAATAATTGTAGCTACATAGGATGTAATTATTGCCACCCCCTGCCAATAATTGAACCCCAGTTTTTTGTTAACCCAATTATTGGCACCGCTTTTATTAATAAAGCAATAACTTTTTTAACAAAATATATTTACAAACGACTTATTTAATGCATTCTTATAGTAAATAAAGAAAGTTTTCATTAAAAAATATAAAAGAAAGTAGTGAAAAAAAGCTTACAAAATTATAGGTCCTTAACCAAAACATTGAAAATTTTGAAGTTTTGTTTTTTTTTTGTCGCACGTGATTTTACTTTCACTTATAAAACAGAAACGGAAAGGAATGTCTCCAAATTAAAGACACAGAAATATGAGAAAAATGTGCATATTCAAAATAAAAAATAAATTGACTTATTCGAACAAAGGGTTATTGAGAAAATCACTGTTGAATGATGGGGTGCCAATAGTTGGGTCAAAAATTGGGGGTGCCAATAATTGTAGTCGTTACGCTAATTTTTTTTTTCACCAAGAAGTAAAAAGCTAAAATTGTGAAAGGTAAAAATATTTCATGGTCTCTGCTCAAAAAATGTATTTCGGTGGCTGGGCTCATGAGTAGACGAACTACCACATCTGCCTATAGACGCGCTATTTGCTCGATGTTTACCGAAACTAATGATTTTTCAATCAAAAACGAATTGTGAGTGAATCAAACAATCAAACGGGTCTTATTGGTCGAAGACTTTCGCAAAAAGGATTTTATTTTGCCCACGGCCTGGCGTGTTATAAAAAAGTCTTCTTCAAGGGGCTCATCAGAATTAGAGCCCACTTAATTTTTTTTTTTAATTTTATGACTATCATTTATCTTTAGCAACTTTATTCATTTCTTGAAAGGTTCATGATTTGAAAATTAATTTTTTATAGTTTACAATACAAAATCGAGTAACGATGATTTTCCTAGAGTCGATAGAAATGTATAGATACTTTCTCTCTTCTTCATATCATTCTGTCTGCTTGTTTGCTAAGGAAAAAAAAAAAAAAAAACAAGTGTCTGTACAAAATTATTATTTATTACGTTTAAAGTACATTTATACACATATAGTACAGTTATTTTTACACAATAAAAAATAAAAATTTTATTCTTTCTCATTGTTTGTTTCATTTGTTTCAGATTTTTTTTTCGAACTTTAAGAAGAGTACAACATTAACATCAACAATTATAGAAATCAGTAAAACAGATTAAAAATAATAACAAAAAATATGATCTACGAGTCCATAAAGTCGTTACATACAGTAAAAGTAACACCGGGTCGGGTCCTTCGAATCGAAAATCATAAGTAAAACAAATTAACAACAAAAACAAAATAAATCTCATCTATCTAATGACTACTTATGTATATACGTTTAAGTGCATATTGGTGTGTGTGTGTGTGTGGTGTGGATGCTTTTTTTTGTTGTTATTGTGATATCTTAACGCAATGGCAATTCCTCCATGGCACGTAGTTTAGGGTCCTTCTCCTCGGGAGCCTCCCTCCTGAAGACAGCCTTGTAAGCGAATGATCCTAATGCACCAGCAATCAATGGACCAACCCAGTAAATCCAGTGATGTTCAAAGTCAACATTCCACAAGGCAGGTCCGAATGATCTAGCGGGATTCATACTGGCTCCAGTGAATGCTCCCTGAAAACAAAAGAAGACAATAAGTATGTTTGTCGGATGGAAAATAAAGATTAAACAACTTACTCCAGTGATGGCCAATGAACCGACAGCCAAACCAAACTTGATAGCAACTGAGTCGTGGTGCTTGGCGTTCCTTGGATCCCAGACACCGCAGCAGGTCAAGATGAGCACCAATGTAAGAAGGAATTCAATGCCAACACCCTGCCAGACGGAAATTTCTGTAGTGGGCACTGTGACACACAAGGCGTGGGCGGCTCCTTCGGGCGAAATTACGTTTCCTGGGACGACAGTTTTCAGTATGCCATAACCAAGGAATCCACCGACAAGTTGAGCAGCTACGTACAGAGCCCCAAT
This sequence comes from Cheilosia scutellata, assembly GCA_955612985.1. NCBI lineage: Eukaryota > Metazoa > Arthropoda > Insecta > Diptera > Syrphidae > Cheilosia > Cheilosia scutellata. The sequence continues at coordinate 59,785,408 of OY015314.1, forward strand.
GGGAGGAGTGATATGCTTGTAGATTACAGCTGCTAAAGTGACAGCTGGGTTCATGTGAGCACCGGAGACACAACCAAAACACTGGACTAAGATCATGATTACCAGACCAAAGTTCAGACACATCTGGAAGTGACTGTTGGGGAAGATGTCCAGCTTCTTGATGCAACCCATACAACCGAGGAACACAAGCAGGGCTGTTGCGATCAACTCCGCCAGGAACAGGGTGATCTTATCGAGTGTGGATACCTTCATTTTCATTGGTTAATCTGAAAGAAGAAAACGATGACAAATTTTATAACTATTCGTATATTTTCTGACAGTAGGGAGCTTAATCAACTGTTACACTTGACTACCTGCGGGTAATTAGCTAAATGAATCAGTCCCAGAACTTGATAGCAGTGGAAATTACCTGTATAATCTTTTAGACCTGTCATTCAATCGATAATCTTCATCGCACGCATTCGCTCGCTCGCAGTGACATTGATAAAGAATAAACTAATTTGTGACCAAGCAATTAGTCTTGTGGCGTAAATTCATAGCTGCCAATTAAAAGTGATGGAACACACTTGAAATCGCAATGGTCGTCGTTCGGGTAGAATCCTGCTGGCAAATAACGATTTAATGAAATTATTGCCCACTTGTGGGCGATGGAGTGGGTAACCGTAGGTATCGCTGTTAGTCTCCGAGAACGATGTATCTTGGTTTGGAACTATAATTGCTTTACATTCTCTTGCGTTGAATGTGATACAAAAGTTGCAGGGAGGTTATGGAGGCCACAAACCCTCCAAGTAGTGACCGAGCAGAATGGTTGGCCAGTCACGGATGTTGCAATAAAATAATTCCGATTTTACTTTGGATTTCCTAATCGACGCGACCGAAGAATTACTCTTACTTTTGAGTTCGGATACATATTGAACTTAATTGCATTTTGTATGTCAAGTATCTAGACGGCTTGATGGTTAAACTCAAAAGCTTATATTGTTTTGTAGATGGATTTGCAGAGTTTTTAAAGACGTTTTAGTTTAAATTGTGAATTGATGACTTGGGCAATTATTGTCATGTAACTAATTAGATTAGGAGGCAACGCATAGTTGCCTATCAGTATTCAAATTGGTCTGATTTGAATTTTGTAGGCCATTACAGGTAAGGTTTACTGATGCAGTGGCATTCTACATTTCGTTTATAAAACCTTTAAAATTATTTAGAAAAAGAACAAGGTTCGTCTGTTTATTATCATGCAAATACTTTCCAAGAAATGGCAGGTTTTAGTGGAATGTACGGGTGGGCCATCTAGTGGTTTCTTTTTAAATCATAGGTTATTTTGACACTGACAGCTATTTCCCGCTCGAAATCTTGACAGAAAGTCAGTATCATACCTCCGCCGGACGTAATGAGTCGCCTTGGAAAATATTGAAAACTTATTTTCAAAGTGAGTGCTGTGTAGCCCAAACGGTGCGTTTTTTGAAAAGAAGTTTTGGCCGAAATGAAGTACCCACCGCGCCTGCTGTATGCAAGTACTATGTGCAAAAAGTTCGTGAGACTGGTATGCTAGTGTACAACACTCATGGTCCCTGTCATCGTACGGTGCGCACAGTAGCAGTCTGCTGTAGCCAGAGTGTGAGACTCAATTCAATTCACGAACATCAACTCGCCATCGATCTCAACAGCTCAACATTTCACGCACTAGCCTGAGGAGAATTCTGCACAAAGATCTTGGATTATTCGCTTCCGAGATTCAATTGACTCAGCAATTGAAGGCGCACGACCATCCGCTTCATTATCGCTTCGCAGTTTGAGCCTTAGAGCAGCTTGAATTGGACAACGATTTTGGGCGAAAAATCATATTTTCTGACGAGGCGGATTTTCATCTCGGCGGCTACGTTAACGAATAAAATTGTCGCATCTGGGGCTCGGAAAACTCACACGAGAGTGACAGTTTAGTGCGTTTTTTGAAAAGAAGTTTTGACCGAAATGAAGCACCCACCTGCTGTACGCAAGTTTGTGCAAAAAGTTCGTGAGACTGGTATACTAGTGGACAACACTCATGGTTGAAGGCGCACGACTATCCGCTCCGTTAGCGCCTCGCAGTTTGAGAGCAGCTTGAATTGGACAACGATTTTGGTCGAAAAATCATCTTTTCTGACGAGGCGGTTTTTAAGCTAATATTATCCATGCAATCCGTGACCTACAGCTCGAAACCATCAACAAGGTTTTGGAAAATTGGAGTGACAGAATGCGCTACTGCGAAGTTCGCCTGTCTTCGCAGCCACTTGAACGACTTTGTGTTCCATAATTAATGGGAATGTTTGCTCTTACTAATAAAAATAAAATATCATATTTTATATCGGGCCACATTTAGCTAAGTGACCCATTTCAAGCGGTTCACTGAACCTCAGTGGTTCATGTCAAAATTAAAATAGATATTTGTTGTATTTATTTACAGCAAATATGATTATTAACTATAATTAATGATAACAAAATTGTCTTATTTATGACAACTACCCCGCGATAGATGTTCCTGTGTAGTAATTTATTTTTAGTATGTACTATAAAAATATCAATTCAGACAAACAACTGATTTGCAATCATTCATTTATTTGTATAATTAATACTCAATATTAAGTATCCTCGTTGCATGTTTTAGCTTTTTATAAATATTTCTTATCACTTGTGCAACTATGTGTATACTTCGTAGGCAATTGCAGTAAACGGATTGACTCATATACATTTTGTTAATCTGGATTATTTGTATTTCAAAAAGATTATCAATTTATTTGAAACGGCTCACTTATCTCCATGAAATGTGTTCTACTTTGAACTTTGATGCATGTACATTTGTACAAGGATTCACCAGTTACTATCAGTTGATAGGAAATGTTATTTACAGCACACGTGTTGTTTAATTTCCGTGATTGGATGTGCAAAAGTGCAATTTAATTTGATCAATCATCTTCCCCTATTAGTAGTAACAATGTATTTGGAAATCTGATTAAGGTTTCATTTTGTATCGCACAATTTTGGTAATAAAGCATTAGTACTTAGCTCTATAGTCTTAAAGGCTAGTTCTATAATTTGTGGACTGGGCAGGAGTCTTAAGTGTGACCATAGTGATAGAAGATAGGAACATATTTTTGCGATTGTAAAACAATCAGCATTTTATGATTATTGGTATCAATAAAACAATTTAATTGAAAAGCTTACTGATTATTTTTAAGATCCCGCGTATAGTACCATAGTCTACAATAAAATACAATGTTTGACGATAATTTACTGGTTTTAAAAAAAAATAGCTTCAGAGATTGCAGTACTTGGCCTTTATAAACAAATTAAATAAAAATAAAAAAATTGCGATTGCCGGTTGGCAAGAATTGTGTCGATTGATTTTTGGTTTAACGTCCATAGTATTGCTTAATATTCGCTTTGTAAGCTAATGATCCTAACGCACCAACAGCCAATATACCTGTCCTGCATATACAATCCAATGGTGTCCCACAAGGCGGGTCCGAATGACCAGCTTTTATTCGTTGCACTAAAAACAGAAGTCCAAACGACAATGAACAATTCCTAATCGATAAATATCGATCGAGATCGAGGCTCGCAGTACTAAAATCAAAACTCGACGATTTTATCTATCGGTAATCGACTATCGCAATAAGGGATAAAGAGTAGGCGCATCAGGTTCTGTGACCAATGTCCCTCTTTGGTCTAATTGTTGTAGGTAGTTCCCAATTTTTTGGATCATAAAGGCTTTCCCATGTGGAATGCGTCACATTGGTCATGGATGACTGACCTTTCCGAACCATCAACAAAAGGAGTACTGCTAGGTGACATCTAGCTGCCTTCAGAGGCTCGTCACTACGTCTCTGCTTTGTTGTGGGTTTTAGTAATCAACGAATTACTTTTGAAATTGGAAAACAGGGGGTTAGGAATGTTGCCTAGCAGACAATGTAGTGTTTGATGAAAAAAAAATGCTTAACAACTATCAGTGAAAACTCGATGATGTAAAGAGCAGCGACTACACGGCACCATAGCTCGACTTTGAAAAAAACATTCTCCTGCACTTTTACAAGTACATTGATGAGAATAGAAAACCAAGGAACCACTAAATGACAAATTTACGACTATATTCATCTACATATCAAAGATGTATATAGGAACGGGCGCACAAGATGGGCCGCCCTAGATACTAGATCCAAAAAGACTATGGCAGTCTTTCAATGAAACGAGAACCAAGAGAGTATCATACGGAAGGATAGAAATCGTAAACGGGGCACAATATTCTGCGGCACTACATGAAAAAAATGGGCTTAACCTCACTTTAAAATCTATCCAGATTTCTAAGGACATCGTGATGGTTGGAGACCCTATTCATCAACAAGGAGTAAGAAAGTGAGTAGGAAAAACAGGAACCTGGACCAGTTATAAGATCGAACTTGTAGCTTGTGTTAGAGAAATGTGAACACTTTGCACATTCGGTTAGGTTAGGTTGAGTAAAGTGTGAGATCATCACAGAAGACTAGGCACCATCGCAATCCCTGGGGAACCTTCACGGTCAAAAACCTGAACCAATTCGCCCAAACAAACACTTAATTTCCCTACAGAACCTAAAAATAGTTTTCATTTTGTTTGAGAGGCCAACATCCTCAAAATTGTCGAAGTAGTACCTTCCAAGTCCTTCTATCTCGAGCAGTAGCTTGACATAATATTAACAGAAATAACTTGATTCAACAGTGTTCAACGCTTCATTCACGTGATACTGCTTCGAAAACTTGTCACTATATATAACTTCTCTCAAGAACAAAAAGATTATTCAATTCCATAAATTATCACCAGCAACGCAAATGAAGTCTTATAACGTGTTGATATAATCCCAAGCTTACATATTATAGCACGGTTGACTTACATTTTGATTTATAACACTGATCTTGAAATGCAATACGAAGACAACAAATACGAAGTTACTGCTTAACGGTATACGGTTCCCAAAATATTCTTATGAATTAATCCTTTTGGAGTTTGCTCGTGTGTAACTGAAATTGTCACAGTGTCGGCAACAGCGTCTGTACAATCCATGAAATATAAAAAGCGACTAATATGAGATTAAATTCATATCGCGTTTTATATGAACACGTTTGGAAACCAATCTTTGTGTTTTTCGTGCTTTCTTAATCTCAAGTGTTTGTTATTGTTAATTCAATTTTTATCTCTAGCTCACGGTAGGCGCAATAAATGTTTAAATATGGCGAAATAATGCGAATGGTTGTCTGTGAGCAGTTATCTCGTTGCGGGAAAGGATAAACAAATCAGAACATTCGCAAAACATACATTATGTGCACATGTCAAGTGGAGGGTGTATAAAATGCACACCTATGTTTAAATGGATAAAAACAAGTATAAGCTTCTAATCGGTTACCCAACATTTTGGGTAATGACGGGCAGAAAAAAAAAATGTTACGCTTTGCAAATATTTACCACGGCGATACTGTCGCATGTCATTGTCAAACAGAATATTCCGTCAAACTGATTATTCAAATGACGGGCCTAAAGTAGACAGTGAATACTTTTCGCAAACATAACTACCGCTGAAATGTTATCGTTTGTTTACCTTTAAAATTTTATTCAAAACAATAAACTCTAAGCTGAATATTGACACATGTAGTTGTGGTAGTGCTTTAGCTAAAGTTGGATAATTAGTGGGAGGAAAAAAAAGTTACGGACCACATTTACATTTTGGGTTTCTCACAGAAATTTTAGAAGTTTTTATATGCCTTCCAATTTATGAAGTTGATTTTGAAGGCCGGACCGATCCTGGACAGATTTATTAAAGCTTCTTACAAGCACATTTAAATTGAATACTTAAAACTAACTAAATTCATTTAAAGCTGAAATAAGGAAGTAAGATAGGACGCATTGGACAGATTTAAGATCTGCAGGGAAGGTGGTAATCGAAGGAAGGTTTAATTCAGGCAGTATTTGAGACATTTTGCTTTGTTGAGTACGTAACTCATCCACAAACTCGTATATACAGCCATTTAAAAAATTACGAGCCAACCTATAGAATATAGATATCCCATTTTCAAAGGCTCGCTTCTCCATTAAGTGGGTCGCGGGTGCAGGTTGACCCTCTATTATAGCTCTCGATTCTCCACTCTAAATCAACAAAGGCAATCCCCTAATGGCTAGAGGAGAGATTATGTACTTGATCTAACCATCTCATCCTTGCACAGGAGTAGACTTCTTAACCGCGTTAACTTAGAAATAATAAGATAACTTTTAAGAACTGACAATGTTAAGACGGGTAAAACCTCTTGATCTGTATGATTTGGATAAGACCAAGAAAGTAGGTAACATTTTCAAACAAAAAAGGATAGAAATCCGACAAACGGCGGAATTTTTTCCCATTCGGCATGACGAAAATAAGTTCTTTTTTTACATCGGGATACGGTACATCACTATAGCAGAAGTATTCCTCGCTGACTAGTTCAGTAGTGTCTTTCGATGATTGTTCCTTCGAGCAAACCTCCAAACAGTGGGCGCAGTGGCTGGACTACATGCAAGTCCCAGGTTCGAACGCCTGTTGCGCCAACAATTTTTTTTTTTTTTTGTAAAACCTTTAAACACAACAAAAAAAAATTTTTTTTTAGACACGGTACTCTGGTAAGCACCTACTAAACATATCTCACAGCACTCATGTTACCACCTGTTGTAACTTAACGTCTGTTATGCTTCCAAATATAAATGAACCATTGATTGCTGTCGATATCTATAAAAAATTACAGACAATTGAATGCTATTTCCAAGCATCATATTTATAGATATTGTTAGAGTTTATTTGTTTTATATTAAGTAGGTACTCGATAAGAAGGGTGTACTTTATAAGAAGTAGGTACTTCAAAAGTACTTCTTTGCAACTAATACAAAAATCTCTCTCCTGTACTCACCCACTTTGCACAAGGACAAAAATAATGCAGTATATTTAGTGAAATCGTTTTATCTCATTATTCTGGCGATATTGTAACCATGGTTCAAATTCTCTCTTACCTGTAGTCCAAAATATACAATAAGTAGTGCAAGTTGTATTGCTATGGCTATACAATGAAAAAGCCTTCAAAAAATGTTACGTATACGCCAGAGTGAAATTTCTGTTTGTGTTTTGCTCCATTTAGTGATTGCCCCCAGACCCATTTATGGATAGCTTATTTACATATTGCACGTATTTGAATTTTATTTCGCTAACAATAAGACAAGAATTGCGGACATTGACACTGACGCCATTATAAATACCAATGCAATATATTGCATACGACAATGCATTGTGATTTTATAAATTTCAAATCGCATAAGGTATATTTGTATATGTAGGTATCTTATTAACACAGATAATAAAATCAATGATTTATGCGTTCATTTCAAATGTTGATGAACCAATTCTTTTGTTTTGAGCAATTATCGGTTAAATTTGCGGAAGGGGATTTGAACTTCACTTAAAATATATACGGGTCAACAGTTGAACTTTTTGTAATTTTCGGAAAGGACAGTTTAGATATGAGCTTGATCAAAGGAAAATCAGACTAAGAATCACTTTTTTTTGGCTACAAGCTAAAATTTGCTCTTTGCAAATTATGAGCTGTACTCTACTCATATTGACAACTGTCATGGAGCATCGAAAATTCTCGGGTACAATACAATTTGCTTCACACAGCAATAAAAATTCTGTATAATATATAACTCAAAGGGGTATCGAAAAAATGTAATTGAATAATAGAACACCGCCATGGATATTTAAAACATCATATGGAAAAAAGTGTACCCACCCTTACATCAGTAATGCACCTATGTATAAAGAATCTAATCAAGCACAATTATGTTTCACGGCTATTCTGCAATTTTATGACGTTTAAAAGAGATGTACCCATAAATATTGCGAGATCAATTTAATGACTATACGGATAGGAAAATCGGATATAAGAGCCAGTTGAGGCCACTTAAGGGCAATAATGTAGCCAGCACATATTGCTTACAAAAACTCGCAGCGAATATAATTGCTAATACTTGCGATACCCATTATTTGATGTTCATAAATTAAAGAAGTTATGCACTCTTTTGTTTGACGCTACTTATGACATTTATCTAAACAAGCTCTCGGGGGGATATACCTAATTTGTTATTCCACTGAAAATGAGATTGATCGATGAATAAGTGATTTTTGTAGGGTTATGGTTTTTACCAGTTTTATTACTATGAGAATCCATTTGGTCGACTTTGGACTATAAATCTTGGAAAATCCATTTATTATTTCTTGCCAATGTAAAAACGTGACAAAAAGAACTATCACCCCTATCGTGGAATCCGCCGGGGTGGAATTATTCACGATAAAGAATATTTTGGTATCGTCAAAATCGCAAAGTGAACAGTTCCTCGTTCGGGAAAAAATCGATTTGAACGTTTTTAACGATACAGTGAAACTCGTTCGTATGGGTATACGGGGAACTGTTCAGTTTGCGATTTCGACGATACCAAAATATTCTTTATCGTGAATAATTCCACCCCGTAATTCCCCGTAATTCCAATTACGACTTTTGTAAGCCACATTTAAGGGCCATAGTATTGCAAGAGATAACTTTATAATATAGCTAGCTGTGCTCGCAACCACGTTTAAGTCGTGAAATAGGAGTTCCTTACTTTATTTACCTATTATAATCATAGTAACTAAATCTATCATAATATACAATGGTGGACATAAGTATTTTGACAATACTGAAGTTAATTCTACTCATCATTTGAACTTACTTCATTGAAATTTTGGCATCAATGGAAAGGTCATTTAAATTTCGTTTGAATGATATAAAACTTTCCTTAACCCATTAAGTACCCATTGAAAATTTAGAACTTTTGTAAAAGGCAATTTTTTTGACTTTTTTTGAAAATATTTCTGTTCGCTAATATTTTTTTGATTTTTTTTTTGACAATAGCAGTCTCTCTCTATTGCCACATATATGATAGAGACAGGTTTAGTGAAAACGATATTTTTCGATCGTTTTCATTTTACGAGATCTTGCCCCTTACTTTCGGCTACACTCCTGCCTCATGCAAAATGGTCAAGGTAGTTTTTATACCAAAAAGCTTCAATGCTTCCAATGTCTCTCCAGAGGTATTGCGGGTATTTAGGCGTAAGATTTTCAAAGCCAAACAATGAACTGTGAAGCTAAGCTTAGGGCCCTAAACGGACCTGCTGAACATTAATTTTCTTATTTTAAAAACAAACTATACAAAATTCGACAATGTATCCATGTTTTGATATTATCAGAAGAAACAGTTTCCAAGTATCTAACAATTAGTTTTTTTCAACCGCTCTTCATGAACTTTGTCTTCTGAATACGTGTTAATTGGTATTCTAAAAATATTCTAACGTATATTTTGACGACGTCAGAGCTAGATTTATAATCCTCCCTTATCATTTGGCGAAACGGTGTATATAATCAGAAGTTGCGTGAAAAAATAAAATCCGACATTGAACTACTTTTATTATTTGTTTGAACGATATCAAAATAATTGTGCCTATGTACATTTTGAATCTACAAAAAAGCAGTGATTTTTAAAATGTTCTCACTGATAGCTCTTATCAATTAAAAAACAAATAACTTAAGACTTTTTTTTGTAAAATCATCGCATTGCAGGAGTATTTTTTTTTTACATAATCATCCAGAGATAGACACTAGACAGCGATAGGGGGCCTACTGGATCTTATCAAAACCAACATTAAAATATGTGTGGCTCGCCCACAAATGCTTATAAGAAAGTAAAGAGTTTGGCACACTAAATATTGACTTATCAAGGTACCAAAAATACAAAATTCACTATTGTTTGCAGTGACTATGACAAAAATAAATTAATATTTGTTGCAACAGGTTGCAACTAATAAAATTTGCAAAGGAATTTCAAAGTCTGACGTTTGTATGGTCGGCGTATATGATTGCCGAAAATCAATTTAATCATCGATTAAATTTCTTCGTTATCATTGAGTCGAATTAAAATTTGCTATGGAAGGTTTGAAATTTTTCCATATTGTAATCAGCGATATCGGCCGATTTGTATTGGATGTGCATATGTTGATTTTCTTATCAGTCAAAAGCACCCGCTAATCAATATATGGAGCATGGCGTTTATTTTCCTGTTCGATTTGCGCAAATTATTATCAGATAAGCCTATCAACCAAGTTAAGTGATCTATCGACCTCTTTGCACCAAACTGCTGACTATAGAACTTGCTTCCAAGTGTTCACAGTGAAGTGATATATCTGTCGATGTTATAAATATTCTTCAAAATGTATTTTTTTTTTTTTTGTGATCAGCTCAAGTGTTGATAAGGTATAAACTGAATGATTGTGATAGTTGCGCTTTGATTTATATAGATTGTTGCGTAAGGTTCGGCTTATTAAAAATAGTGAGGTTATCAACCGTTGCAGATAGAAGACTATCATCTATTTGGTAGGATTATTTTTAACATGTGCTAGAGCTAGCGTTGCCTGACGTACGGGTTTTCCCGGACATGTACAATGTACTCTTTTTCGGGGAACGTCTGGGATAGTTTTTCAAGATTTTCTCGTCAAGAGAAAAGGAAATTCGAACAGAGCTTGAAAGTGTCAAGTGAATTCTGAAAAATATTATTGAATACCAACTTTGGTAATCGACAAAAGAAAATTTCGAAAACACTGAATGAAAAAATTACTAGTGTTGTATGTCCACCACAATATGCGATCTTTCCTATTAAAGTCGATGTAATCACTTTAAAAATATAATATATTTGCTGAATTTGCTCGACAATGAATATAGAATAACAGGCACTTTTATATCATTCAAACAGGTTGTGACTTTCTCTTCACTCGGCAGTGGAACAACTTTTGCTTATGTTAAAAATCCTAAAATCATTGAAAGACGTCAAACGTCAAAGATCCACCGAAAATATACAATTTTTGTTTTTGTTTTGGGTTGTCTAATGCGGCAATCTTTTTCTTTGTAAAATCCTAAATATACAGTAAACACCGATGCTTCTTTGAGTTTTCTTTAGGGTCTGGAAACAGGTCTAAAAAACCAACAATCTGTAAAAAGTTTGATTACGAAATAAGAATAATTAAACATAATTTCATGTCAATAACAAAAAATACTTTATAAATATTTAAAAAAAATGTATCCAAACTACAATGACAAATGAAAACCGCAAAAAAATTCACCGATTGGTGTTCCCTCACTTTTGACGCTCAATGTATTTTATCGCCAATAATTCGGATCCCTCGCAAAATTTCCAAAATCCCAGAAATTGGTTTTCTTTATCTCTTCCCCTTTCCCAACAATTGGAATTGGTAGTTGGATAAATATGGAGTATCTGACTAAGGAAATATATCTATTTTTAGATTTGAGTTTAGTCAACTTCTTTTTTAAACACTTTCATAATAGGTGTCAGAAAATCAGCCGAGAATAATTACTCAGCGCAAATGACACATGGCCTTAAAACATAAAGTAGGTACCGCAATAGTACGCGCATTTTGGTCCTAGTTTTGTACTCTTTATTAGATCCTATTTTGCCCGGGAAAGTCCGGGATTTTCATGCTCGATAATTACTTTCTTCAAATTATTTCTGGCAACCCTAGATAGAGCTGAGTTATTAAACTATAGGCATAGGCATATGGTGCACGAGTTTCAAATTGTAGGAATGAGATAGTGCTTGATACTATATATCAATTAATATATATAGTATCAAGCATATTAATAGATTATTTTTCAAACTAACAATAGGACAAGATTCATTGAACAAGCTTTAGAACCTCTGTAACTTTTCAGATGAATTATGAAATAGAATTCTTTTGGGAATGTTAAATTAAAATCATAGATGTCACTATCACTCGAATTTTTAAATTTTCAAAAATTGTTCCTTATGCCCAAAACACATGTGCAGAAATTCTGAATGCTTCACTGCATGTAGTACTGCAGATGAAACAGATGTGCAGAATTCAATTTGCAGCGGTTGCTGTCAATGCGGGGAAAAATACGTTAGTGAAACACAGACGACAAATAATTCCCGTCTCTCTTTTCCTCGTATGCATCAGTAGCTGAATTAAAAAATTCGATGCTGCCAACTCTATTTAATTTGATTCACTGCGTTGCTGTGCAGTGGATTTAGAAATAAAGATGAGAAATATGTTGCAGTGCTGCTGTGGCTGCAGAATTTACATTTGTTTCACCACATAAGAACATGTGTATTCTAATCCTGCTGCGCAGTGAATTCTGCACATGTGCTTTGGGCATTAACCCATCATTACTTCAGCCAAAACCATTTTTAATTAATTTTACCTGCAGAGAACTGACAATTTTTTAAACCACCCAACACCCCCGCAATAGTAACCTATCTGTACCTTGATTAATATACATCCATTTTTATGCCTTTAACTTTGTTAACTAATTTTTTTAATGAGATTCCTTGCAGCACCTATGCGCAGGATATAGACAAATTCTTGTTCTAAGTTTAAACTCCCGAAAATACAACTGACATTGCAGAGTAACGCTCTCAGGTTCGATCCCCGAATAAATACAAATTACATATTTTTTCCACTGCGACACGTCCTATCGCCCACTTCTGACAAATATAAGATTCTCAATTCAGTCGTTCGGATTTGGCATAAAAACTAAGGTCCCTATACGAGTATGTAGTTAGCTGTGAGAAGCTAATGCACCCGTATCGTGTTTTATAATCTCTTTGAATTTGTACATGTAATGCAATATTACATAACTATCAGTCTTTAATTCTATTACGACTCAGATAGAAAAAATGTGTTAAGAAACAGTAAATATATTTATCACAAGACAGTCTATCAGTCAGAAGTGGCACACAGACAAATATCGTGATAAGGATAAGTAATAAGTCTTTTTCGCTAACATGACAGATAACACCGTCTGAATAAATCAGAAAAAATAAACTCACAACCAATAGATTGACACAATCTAATGCAATTTGCAATAATTAGAATTTATGCGGCAATAAATGTCTAATAATCTCAAGTCCTGCACGTGTATTATGTATGATTGACACTTGTTTCACATATGAATTTTATGCACTATTTTACAAAGTAACACCAAATATTTACCTTCAAAATGGAACCGCTTGTTTTGCACATAAATATAAAGTATTAAATTTCTGTTACAACAACTAAGCACTTTGAATGGTGAAACATAAAGAAACTATAAGGACAGTCAGCAACATTGTATTGCTAGACACAAATTTGGACTAGTAGCGTGCCTGCGGAGCGTTTCACTGTACAACATTATAAACCACTTAACTGAATTGAGTTCGAAATAAAATTGAGAATATTTGTATATTACTGAAAATGGGGGATGAACAGCAAACGGAATATGTTTTTTTGTTTAACTTGGAGCAGAAGGATTAAGGCGGTCCTTCAATATTTGTTTTTATTTTTTTAACTAGAAGATGCAGATTGTAGAAACTGTGAAAAATTCCTAACCAAATGAGTTCACATGTGGTGAGTTATTTTTTATTAAGCATTGTATAATGCACTATAAAAAATAACTAGTTTTAACTCAAGTAGAATGCAGAAACCGTTGTCAAGTGTCAGCTCACAACTTCGTTCCAATAGTTTTCTTATACTTAAAAGGAGCTGGGCAGGATATTGAAGATAGACAAGAATTTTTATCTTTTTTTTTTCAAAATGTCTAATTAATTATAATTTTTTAGGAATTTCACAGTGCGAGCTTCGGCTTAGTTAATTGTAGGAACGCCAATAATTGTGTGCCTTTGTGAACCATTTATCATGAACTAGCCATGCCCGCGGCTCCTCCCGCGTGCCGGTTTCTTTTCTTTTAAATAAAATTAAAATATCTTTGAGCTATCATATATAACACATGTACATATGTCCGTTAGTTTGTATTTTGTCCTCTTTTTTAAGCTTACAAAATATTTGATTGCAATGACTTTTTATAAACTATAAATGTTTTTATTGGGCGCAAGCATCAGCTCCAGCTCAGATGCGAACATACATCCTATAGCTGTCCATGTGAAAAACATGGCTGTCGGAGGTCAACTCCCGCAATGACCGAGTAGTTCCGAATCTCACCATCTGGATGGACCAAAACGAGGAATGTTAACTCAAAATACTCGGTGAAGTATTACCTAACAATTAAAAGCACTTCTTGAATTGACATACATAAATTTATGAGTAAAATGGCAAGTTAAGAGGTTAAGGTTGAATTAGAAAAGTTTGCACCCAATTTTTTCAACCCTTATAGGGCGAATTTTGAAAAAAAGATGAATGAGGAATGTAATAATTTTGAATTATCTATCAACATACAAAATTTCAAATTCATACGGCAAACAGTTCGTGAGAGCCCCTTACTCCCAGCGACCCCTTTACTCCTCAACAATTCTCACCCACCCTACGGATTAATTTGGCCTCACATCTATTTTATATAGTATAAATTTATACAACACAAATAATATACAAACCTGGTGACTGTATGTAAATGTGTGTGTAATCTAAAACTGCGATTGCGCGTGGAAGCGAAGACTGTGAAATTTGTTGCATATTTATTATCAAGGAATATTTCGTCTAACAGACGAAGGGATGACTTGACATTTCGTTTCGCGGGTGGTGACGATGTGGGTTTGTAGAGGCATATCCCTTTTAGAGGCATATCATATTGTAGAGGCTGGTGACGGCGTGAATTTTGGCATTGCAACCACGTATTTTTGTCCACCGGGAAACTGAAAATATGCGAGACGAATAAAACTTCAACAGAGGACGACATTTTAAGAACTGATATTATATTGGTTGTTTGCCAAAATAGAGTGCGCGTTAAATCATTTTCATGCCACTTCGCCGCCATTGCATCGCCACACCACTCGCCTATGCCACCTGTCACTTGGTCGCCACGCCACCGCCACTCCAATTCACTTTCTTAGTCGATGTAGCCGTCTGTCTGTCCGCACGATTACGGCCGCAATTTAAGAGCTACCGACTTGAAATTTGGCACGTAAGCTTTTATCCAAACTGACGCTAAGTTCGAAGATGAACAAGATCGGATGAAAACTACTACTACCTCCCATAAAAAAATATCAGATTTATATAGCTTTTTGATGTTAAAAATGAAATTTAAATAGCTACAGTAAAGATAGTTTAGACTTTGCACATATTGTTTTAATAATATTTAACATTTTTTGACAACAAAATGTTTTGAGCGACATATTTTATAACCACAAACATAATTTAATAAATGATTTGAAATTGCATTTGCACCGTAAAAAATTGCATCTGTTCGAATTAATCTAAATACGGTAAGGGGTCCATTTAATATTTGTCAATAGTTATGTTTAGGTGTCATAATTAGTACTCCAAATTTATACTGTACACAGACAGTAACATTTAAAAAAATCTGCGACCAATGTAGGATTAGTTTTACTCAAATACCTCACAGTAACTTGATGCGGGAGAACTATGTGTGTTTTTGTTATGTTGCAATTTAAAAAAAATATATATGTAATCCTTTCTCGAAATTAAAAAAAAAAAAAAAAAAAAAACTATTCAAAGCCAAAAGTACTTAGTGTTAATATTCACAACAACATTCAGCATTTATATACCTCAGCTGTATGTAACTATAAATAACATAATTTGTTCATAATTAACAACAAAAAGCGAGAGTCTATTCAACTTTCAAATTATTTAGATAATTTTTTGTGGGAATTAGATATTTACCCATACAACAACAAGTGGCAATAATTAGACCAAGAATAAAATACTATTATTGGTTTATATTTTTTCTTTTTTTAATCTTCAAACACTCGTAATAAATTATAAGATGGAATCCCCGACAATTCAACTGGATTCAAAGTCATTGAGAAAAACAAGAAAAAAATGTGATTTTTCTTTATAGCTCCAAAAAAACGCAATATAGCAAAAAATAAGTAAAAATAGACATAATTACGTTTGCTGACATGCGTACTATTAACAGAGATTTTTTTTTATTTTACTCTGTTTTCTTTTCGGTACATTATGTTTGTTGTCATAAAAAAATAAAATTCACGTTTTTTTTAATGTGTAAAATAAATATTAAATATCTTTCGTTCAATCAAATACAGAAAATTATATGTAAGGTGTGCAGCTTTTTTTATAGGTTTTTTCCCCGATGACTTTGACAATGTCATGGAAATAATAATTTTAAATCTGGTAGACAGTGTTGCCCAAAAGTTATACATGAGATAAATTTAAATTTAAAGAAAACATTAATTTAGGTAAAATCATTTTAATTTGCTGTAGAAATCCAAACCCAAATGTAACTTTTTCCAGCATATACAACTATTTTCCATCATTTTTAAGTGGCCACTATAAATGCAATTTCATTTAAAAAAAAAATATAATCAATTCCACAATTCATCCATAGCATGTGATAAAATTCCCATCATGTAATCGGTTCTGTTTCCACCGAACATGAGAATAAAAAAAAACAACAACCGTGATTCGAATATGCTGGATTAAAAAAACAATCTCTCTATTATGACAGAAAAAAAAATCACCGTCCCTTCCTGGTAATTGACGCCCGCAGTAACAGAGATTTAGGTACTAGTCGGAGTCGCTCTTCAATACCACGAGAGGAATTTATTATTTATCGGCTTGCAATGCAATCGATTTAGCAGCCTATTCAAGTAAATAAATATACCATACATCGGCACTGTTTTAATGGTGGAAAATGTCTGATTAATTATAAATTCCTTGCTTGAACATACAATGCGATTTGCAATTCCTATTAATGCGCACTCACGCTAATAGATGGCACGAGTAAAGTTATGCTAAACGCCCTAGATAGTAATCACCATATTCACCACTGTCGCGTCCAATCAACCTGTTCTGCTTGCATTTGTTTAGTGTTTACCCAACTGTCCACGCTCTTTTAGTTCTCGAGTATCTATAGGTACTTGTACTTAAAGTGGCAAATAATATAAACAATACAGGCAAGAGTGTATAGATAGATACCCATCCATTCACTCGAATGTAATGCGAATAAAGGTGAAACCTTAAAGACCTTTAGTGTAGAGATTTCAAAATTGTAACCTCGGCGAGTAATTGAAGTTTAAAATCGATCTCGGACGTTATGACGAGGCAATTATGAGAGTTTTATGAGGTTTTGGTAGAATCCATAACCGGTTTGGTTTTATTGTTGACACTTGAAACAATCTTTACCAATTAGGAGTTAATATTGTTTGCTTTCAAAGTGCATGCATAGTGCAAACAAACACGTCATGAAATGCAAGCGACGATCTCGGTTTCAATTTGAATTGTAAATATTTTATTATATCAACGGAATGCAATTAGACAATGTTTGCATGAGGCAGTGGCAGTGCTATTCTCAGCTTGTTTGTAGTGAGAAAGTGAGTGGTAGGGTATTTTTTTTTAGACTTATTCATTCATTTTGATTGCGGGAAGACATTTCAGTTTACACATTTTATATTAATAAGCGGTTTGACTTGCAACTAAAGTTACTGAAATTGTAGGTGGTTCTATAGTCACAGTTGCGTCTTTAGGACCAATTGAAAAAAATAAAAAAATGCTCCCAACCCGGTTCGACTCCAAACTAATTTTGTAGAGTATCCATTATTAGAAAAATCTACTAATATCTTTTGGTATTTGAAGTCGTTTGTACTTACAATAAGTAAAACTGCGACCATTTTTAGTTCATTGATAGCCTAATTTTTTCCACTGCTTACATAGTAAGATAGTTCCGGTTCGACCCCCGAAATACATAGGAACTGAATTTGTGTATACTTTCGAACAAGTTCGAATGTTTATAAAACCCTTTATATGAAAAAAATGACATTCAACTAAGAGAAATAGTACGAGTCCGGTTCGACCCCTAATATTGTTCTTAAAAAGGTGAAAATCTGTTGGTTCCAAATAATATATTATTTTGAAGCTGACAGTTCTTTTTCTTTCAGAAGATTGATGCAAATAAATATCATATCTCAGTGGAGAAATAGAGATATTACGAGTCCGGTTCGACCCCCAATAATTTTCTTAAAATGGTGAAAATCGGTTGGTTATAAATAATATATTATTTTGAAGCTGACAATTCTTTTGCTTTCGGAAAATTGATTAAAATAAAGTACCATATCTCCGTGGAGAAATAAAAATATTACGAGTCCGGTTCGACCCCATCATTTTTTAAACAGGTGAAAATCTTTTGGTTTGAAATAATGTGCTATTTTATTGGAAATAAATTATAAATATTATATGTATCCCCGTGGTACGAAATGAATCGATTTATTAAACATTATTAGAAAATATTATTATAATTTTATTTTGTTTTCAAAGAAAGTGTTATGTTGATGAATTAAAAGAAATTTGGATCGAAATTATTCATAAAAAAACTGAAGTTGTAAGTTCGCTGGTTTGTAAAGAAAGTTCATAAGATTCACATAGCGCTAGTCTTACGAAAAATGTGCGCCTAAGCCTAACAACATTCTGCCAAAAATTTACCAACTAAATAAATTAATTTCCAAGATTAAGATCTCGGATTCGTAGTCGGCGTGTATAACCAATATTTGCTTGAGGAAACATTGCTTTGCTCCTTTTTTGTTATCAATATCTTTTTTTATTTTTATTGTCGTCAGACCTAGCGTAGCGCAAAATTGGCGGATACCGCCTGCACTCTTTGTAATTCAACAAAATTAGTCCTTGACTTCTTGCAGATATATGATGTTTGAGCAAACCAAGAAATTTGATATGCGCAAATAACTTGAGTAAATACACAATCATCAATGTAGACTGCCTACGCAAACATGGCAATAATACTAAAGTTTATAGGGGGCCTTTAGATATACGACCCCATCCAGTAAAGCTCCATATATGACAGATGACGTTTGCATTTTGTTTTTGTGGCATTCAAGAATCTAGCCATCGAAAGTCGACTTGAATTGTCTATACTCAAAAAACCTGAAAGCAAAAACTCACTTGAATTGTCGGTATGTCACTTGTTGACAATTGTATTTTTTTGTTCTCAAGGGGTTCTGACCGGTGCTCTACGTCAGAGAAATTGAAATGTCAAACTGAGCTCTCCCACGCTCTCCAATAACGCTATAGAAATGTCAAAACTGAGTTCTCTAGGCACATCACGTGGACACAAATAGAAGTCAACTTAGTTGTAAGTCGAAAAATTCTTGACTTGCTTTGTCGGCGTTGCGAACATAAACGTCAACTGAGAGAACTGTTCACGTGACCAATTCAGCCAATGAAAACTCAACAACATCAAGCTAGAGAGCTGTCAAACTTACTAAACTAGATTTTTGAACGCCCTCTATGACATTGTCTGGTTGTTTGACGATTTTCTTAACTCATATTTAAAATCCACCAAATAGGTTTAGGCCACCCTACACGCAATCGAAAGTGTTTTCCGTTCTACACTAATCAATGTTTCAAATGAAATGTGTTTGATAACAAATATTATAGGAAACTTGGATTTAAATTCACAAAAAAAAAATATTATTAACACTATAATAATTATATAGTTCATATCCGAGATTGATTTGTAATGTTTATCAGTATTACGGGCATTAAAACAATTCTGGTGAATACTGATAGCGTTAAGTTCGTTCCAGTTAGGGTACAAACTATCACTAATACATTTGTTTTATGATGATACAAAATGTCCACTTAACGCGATAGGAAACATTCAAATCCTATTAGATTTCATTTGGGCTATTAGCTTTTATTCAAAACTTAACCATAGGTGCCTACAAATGATAACAAAGCCATTACCTATAGAAACAAAGCAAAAGAAAAGAAAACAATAATTATAGATGTAACATATTTATGACTTGGAAACGTAATCATGGCCAAAGGTTCCGAAATAACTTTTTTTTTGGGGGAAACACTTGTTTTTGGTATCTTTTGTCCAACTGTTTATTTTGACATATTTATCTATCGCAGGTGTTCAAAAATCTAGCAAACGTTGTTTTCTAAGGGCTTCTTTCGCCACATCCTTTAAGACGGTTATCGCGTCCATCGTTATATATTTCATTATTTGATGTATCTGATATTTATTTTAAGTGCCATTGGCATTTTTGTTGATAAACTATCTGTTGATTAACTTAAAGAGACAGATAAATAAATGTCAAATTGATTACGTTAGTGAGTAAAAGTTTACTACATAGAACGTTACAATCATTGGAAAATGTTATATTGCCATTTGAATTTGCATTCTTTGTTTGAAAAAAAAAAAAAAAAAAAAAATTAAAATCATTTTTTTTTTAACTTTTCAACAAAATGAATACTAGTAGGTACATACCTACTTCCTTTGTTCGATTGTGCGAATTTTTATTTTTGAAACGAACGAAAGAGACCTATTTTATGCCAATTCCGAGCGGCTCAATTAAGAAATTTTCTCAGGACAGTTACACTCTCGGATGTTTGTGAGACGTGCGCGTTAGGTGGCGCAGCGAAAAAGGCGTATTTTTTTCTTTTTCGGGGGTTGAACCTGAGACCTCTTCCTCAATAGCCCAGCACACAAACACTAAAATACCAGTGATGGCAGTAGAATAGGTTCAGAATTTTTTTTAAACAGACTTTACAAAAAAAACTACAAAAAATCGTAACTTAAAAAAAAAAAAAAACAATTTAGTTAATAAATAATATAATAAAGTTTACTTTCTAATTGTGTATTGAATACATTTTTTTTATTGGAGATAACTTCAAAGCTTGATATTGAACTTCAATATGAAAGCTTTTGGAAAGCTTTTGTAATTGAAAAACACTTAATTTTGCAAGAAAGCTTTTTTTATGTACTGAAAATGACTTGTTGTTTTTTTCCTTTTTTTCTTCACAAATTATAAAAATAACATAATTGTAAATGAACACAAAACAAATAAAACAAATTATTACATCTTAAGGTTTTTTCCACTCCGCCATCTCCCGCTAACGTCTGACAAACATCCGAGGGTGTCCTGAAAAAGCTTCTCCAATTAAGCAGTTCTTGAGAAGCTAGGCCTAGAGTATCTACACGCCCACCATTTATTTTTTTACTTTACTTTAAGTGCGTAAGTGTAATACTACTGTCAGACATTTATCTACTAAACTACTAGATCCAAAAAGTGGCCCAGATGCCCTATAAGTTCTATTAAACTCAAGCTCAGCTTCCATCGAAATTCTTTTTCAGCTTAAAGCAGAGCCTGAACTGTCAAAAAAAAGTTCGTGTTTCTTTTTTAACTCGGACACATCAAAGCTCAAAATTTGTGTTTCTTTTTTCGTTTAGAGAATGATCATTACGTGCTCTTTGAGCTCAGAATAAATTGACTGAGCATTCTGAGTAAAATGCTGATTACGCACTTACAGTTACATTTGACAGAAAAAAAAACCGTATAAACAAAATAGTTGAAATGACTGACGAGTCTTGTTTTTCTGGCACAGAATCTAAACCATAAATTAATGAATTACAAGTGTGTTTCATATAATGTTAAAATGTTAAATGGGCGTATATTCAGCCACTAATATCTTATTGATTGCAATGATAATGACAATTTTTATGCTGGCTAACTACTGCTGTCATGAGGTAGATACACAGATTTATGATTGATACCTTTAACTCTTAAGCGATTAGTGGCTTAAATTAATTAATTATAATTTATTATCGATTTGGCCATTTTCAAGTAAGAAGCGTGTAAACTCCGAACATCCCATATGTGCGTCTAGCCTTAGATACTCATGAATCATGATAAACGCAATTCGATATCGAATTTCCGTGTTTAAAATGACCTTGCCCTACAACAAGTGGATCGTTTAGCATTACCCTTATCGGAAGTTTTATTTTATTTTATCAGAAACCCACCACGAGTCAAACATTTTTTTCGGCACACTGTTAATGTGTGATCAGAAATATACACTAAATATACACTTCATTGAATAGCTTAAATAAGGCGCGATATCGATGTTTCAGTATCTAGATATCTAGCTATCGTTTAGCCATTCACGTGTAGAGGTAGAGCTAGTCCATAAAAATACATAGTTTAGTCTGCCCGGCTGCGACTAGCATATTAATGAATGACAACTGCTTTGAAATGTTTTTCTTGTTTACACATGCTTGTCATGTTATATGATTGCAAACAAGCGTATAGGCGTTGTAAGGTTAAACCGATATTTGCGTAGTAGAGTTACTACTTTTGATACAAGAGCCTTTTTGGAAGTCGTTTGAGTTTAATGGTACTACGCCTCTTCCGGTTGCCGGGCACACGTTTAGTTTATGGTTTTTTTTTGCACATATTAGAAACTTGAACTAGAGCAATGAACTATTAAAACGTGATATAAAACACAATTTAAGTAAATTTATTTTAAGTGTATGTATTATCCATTTTTGAATTTCACATAATTTTGATAATGAATACATTTAGAACAAAAAAAAAACTCCATAGATATGGTAAAAAAAGTGTTTCATGGTTTTTTGGATTTTTTCCAAATTTTTCAGAAACAATAATAATACAATATTTTTTAGCACATAAATTTATATACCAACACAAAAATGTGGGATTTGTCTTCAAGAAAATAAGACAGAAAATAATGGAAAGAATTTCGAAAACGGCAATTTGACAGTTTACTTTCTTAAATTTTCATATATGTTTTTTATATACGAGTGAGTGTTATAAATAATGTGTTTTTAATGCATATTGTCAATTTTCATTTAAATAGAGTACATATAACAATTAAGTTAAATGTGACGTGATAATGTATTGATGATCCCATTTTTTTACAATGGTGTAATTTTTTTTTTAAATAATACATCACATAAATCATCATATCGAAAGCAGTCATTGGGCTTCGTCGTATCCGCCTCTCTTTGAACTTCCCTACATCGGCTCGGATGCTCGTTCGGCTACTTCCTCCGCGTCGATTGGCGGTCGCTTGAGCCTGTCCGAGACTGAGGTGGATGGCAAAATGCTTTCCCTCCTCGTCGCGACCAGTCTTTTAGCTGTTCGCCTAGTCGTCCCTACCGTACTTTTCCTATCGTCGTTACGTGCGTTGGGCTTTCTCCCAATCCGACAGGGTTTAGGCTTAGTGCCCCTCTCCTGAGCGGTTGGGAGTGGTTTGGGTGTGCTCGCAGCTGAGGTGGATGGCAAACGGATTTCCCTCCTCGCTGCGCCCATTTCGCCACCAGTGCCTTTCGACGTTCGCGAACGTCTGGGGCTTTGGAGCAACTTGCAACCAACTCGTAATCGGGTAAGTTCGAGTCGGGTGTTGGCTAAAGTCTCTCAGCGATTAAGGTGGGGAGCAAGCGGCTTCCCGTCCTCGTCGTAAGAGGTCTTCTTACCTTTTTTCCCCGTTTGTCGCCGTCTTCCCTAGTGGACCTTACAAGCTTGAGCGCATTGCAGGCCGCTCTTTCCTTGTCCGTGAAGGACTTCGGATCACGCTTACTAAGCCGCTGAGTTAGACGAATTGCGTTACGCCTTCTAATTGGGATTGGCGTTCTTGTCTTGTCGTCCCTAGTCGTTTCTTGCGGACGGGGTATTTATAAACCGATCCACTCTTACAGTAATAACCACTGTCGCGAAGCAATGGAATTTCTGGAATTTCTATTATCTGCAGGGTTGCTATCGCCTGACTTAGTGGTGAATTTTCCTCCAGAGAGTAGCAGATATTTGTCTCTTTCAGCTTGTTCGTTGCCACCTTACCACTGTCTTCCTTAGGTCCACTCTCACTCAACTGCGGGACTGCCCCGATTGTCGTTAAGAAATATGAATCTGCGGTCGGCTTCTGCGTTACCGCTGAGAGGGTTGAAGACTCCACGCTTGCTGATATGACCACCGTTGGTCCTGACTGGCGAAGGCTTGTCACGGATTTAGGTGGTCCCATCAGTGTACTCAGGCTCATGCTACCTGCGGGTACATACGATGTCGGGATGCACTCCATTGGAGTATCCTCCGATAAGGACTGCTTCTGAAGGTAGGACCGTACAATACGAAGCCTCTTCCTATCGTTTTCGGACAGTTGATCCCACTTTTTTCTTTCGCTCTTTCTTCATTTTACCGATCAGTTTTTATTGAGCTAGGAGCGCCTGGTCGGAGTGTTAGGGGAACTGTAAATTTTACTTTGTAAAGTCATTTCGGATGGTATTTATATGTCTTCACTGTCTCAATGCAAAAATTAAATTAAGTTATTTGTCTGCATGGAAATCCGCTACGAAGCGTACACAAATTTTTGGCTTAATGGCTACGTGAATAGGTAGAGTTACCATAAGTAGAGTTGCCATACGTAGAGCGGAAAATATCAGTAAAACTTGCAGGCGCTGTAAAAGAGATATACACGCGCAAACAAATGCTGGCAAAATAGTCTCATGTCAATGGTCCGATTTTGTTTTCCAAATTTACGTGATTGCAAATTTGAATATGTAGGTACAGTAAAATATTTCAAAAAATACTACGCTGACGCTCAAAGTCTAAACTATACCTGATAAGCTAGTGGCGCCTGGTGTGAATTATACGAATTTTTTTTATATCATTATTCATAACTAACTTATGATATATTGGCATAAGGTAGTAGCTTTTTAAAGACCGCTCCGTGATTGTAAATTAAGCCCTAATTATCTGAAGTGTATTTAATAAAGTCGAGACCGGTTGATTTATTATTGGATTTGGAAGAGTAGGTATTTGTTGAACATAGTGAATAATAATAGCGAGCTTGGAATTAATTGTGAGATTTGAAATTAATTCCAACCAAGTAAATTGATTAAATCTTTTGTAGCTGTTGTATGTAAATTGATTTTACCCATAATTAACTGTTGGGTATTACAAACATTTACAATTCAGTATATCTAATGAGCATTGTGCTGTTAGCACTTTTATTGTTTATGTTGAGTTCGTTTGAATGTTTGCATATATGTACATATTTTGTTATTCTAAACCACCAATCATTTTAATAAAAAGATCGCACTATTATAGGTAAAATGTGCGATAGAATTTAATGTAATGCAAATCGAGCAAGTATTCCTCTAGAGCTCTTAAAATAGCGAAAGGGAAAGTTCATAGATGATCGACATATTATATTTTTTTTTGTTTATTTCCAAGCTAAATTTAAGGTTAAAAATTTGGAAAAATCAATGATTTTCAAAGAAGTTTCTATCGCAACAACTACAAAGCGATAGCGAAAAGAGATAAACAGTTTTTATAAGGGACTATCCGCAACTGGTGCGTATGGATTTCCTAGGGCTGTATTTTTTAATCTGTGGAATTATTTGGGCCTTTTTTATTGACAGAAAAAAAATTAACAATTCGAACCACCATTCAATTGCGATTGTGCAAAAAGTTGAAAGGTATTATCAGCGATAAGGCGCATTTTCCACAATACCTACGCAAATAAATAGAATTGCTACAGTTTGGGGGTAGTGATAATCCAAAACGTGTCATTACCAATATTGGTTTATTATTGGCCCAAGCAAGTGCTGTCAATTGTTTATTTAGCTATTAAATTAAATAAATAAATTTATAACTAAATTTACACTAGTTTAAAAACTCGGGTTGTTCGGGATTAGTAGCAGTAATTACACTAAAAAAAATCACTTTTATGTTGATCGTGTTGCGGACTATAGAGTGTCTTTTAGCTGTTTGTTTTGTGAATTGGCAACACTTATTCCTACGACACCAATTTGAAAGCTTACTGTGATATTTTTGGTTTGGTTGACCATTTCATCTAGAGTTGACTTCTCAATTAACGTCTCCAGCTTATCAAAAAACTAGTCAAAAATGAGACTTTTAGATTGTCCTCTATTCCTCAAAGCTGCGGCGCCTATATCCCCGAAAGCATACTTAAACAGAAATGGCAGAAAATTATTTAGTACATTTTTAAATGCATATTCATTCCATGATTTGTATGAGCCTTTTTCATTTTATAGTTCTGTACCGCTAAAAATATACCCTATATACAGTGAGCGTCAAAAGTGTGTAAACACCGATGCTTCTTTGAATTTTCTTTAGGGTCTGGAAAAAAACACAATCTGTAAAAAGTTTGATTGCGAAATAACAATAATTAAAAGTATTTCATGTCGACAGCAAGAAATACTTTTTAAATATTTAAAAAAAATTGTATCCAATTCACCCACTTTTGACGCTCACTGTACATTAAGTTGATGAACTCATTCAATTATTGAATAATCTGGTGCATTTAATTGAGCCTCGTAGGTACAAACAGTTAATCAACTTTTGTGGTTTTCGCAACTAAATCTGTTAGTTAGAAGGGTTGCTATCACTAGATGAAGCATTAAAAGTTAAGCAATGCATTGATCGCAGTTGTCAGATGACGGCTGTCATAACCCTTAAAAAATGTAACTAGTATCAGCGAAAGTGATTGGTAGCAGTGACAATATTAATGGCGACCGCATCACCAGCAGTGACAGTAGCAGACAAGAGTTAAAAATTTGCCACACTCAATACCTCAATGCCAACCAAGAATTCTAAAAGTTGAACAACGCGTTGAATGGTTAATGTGCAGCACATTTTTTTGAAATCGTGCCTCAGCTCGCAACGCGAGGAACAACTGTGTGCTAGGAGCAAAAGGAGTTTATGCTCTACCGGTGTACTAAAGCCCTGTTGAGCAACGATCGTCGAAGGAATATGCGTCGGTTGAACAGAGTTGAGATCCTGATACATTCGAGTTGAAAGTTGAATCACAAAATGATGCATCGTGCATATAGTATCTAACGCGATTTCCCCTTGAAATAAGGATATTAAAATTATTTTGAAAAATTATGTGTTTTTCTTTTAAAGCCAACCCTTGAGATTTAGTTGAATAATAAGTTGAACTTATAATACTTCAACAGCACCCCAAGATGCTTGCAGAAAAGTTTTAGCTCCGCACCTAACCTCAGTATAAGACAAAATTTTTTCATAAATGCAGTTTTATGTAGGACTTCTTGTATCACTTGTCAAAAGGCTCAGCGTTATGACGGCAATGGCTTGGCCACGCATCATCGAGTGATAGAGCCTCAGAAGAACAACAAAACTAAGAGGGATAAGAACAAAATGTTAACTAGGTATGGTTGCGGCCATGTCTACGTAGATAGTCTCGACTATTAGAGATATATTTGACGTTTGAGTGACATATCGCTCTGCTTTCAATTCAGTTATTGTTTTAGTGTAATCTTTATCCTGAGCGACAAAGTACTATCATGTCCAGAATTTTTATTTTGATAGCTTTAATTTCAGCGGCGCAATCGAATAAAATCAAATGTAGTGATTGACATAATAAAGTTGACATTTTGAAGTTTGTTGTGAATGGTGAAATTAATCATATTAACTGATCTTTCCATTAAAGATCGACGGCAATCACCACTTGGGTAAAGTCATTTTCACAACCAGCCTCTCAAGAGTCATCGCTCAATAAATGGTCAGTTGTCGCTCCTTATTGTCAGAGATGATTTCCAATTACAAATTACAAATATTTCTAACCCTATATTGTCTATAGCAATACTAATGCCAGGGATGGTTTCTGCAAATTTATTTTAAAGTAGCTACTCCAACGGAATAGTAAAAACACATTTTGGAATTATTGTATAAACAACACTTTTATGTCAGAAGCTATTATCTGTTACTTGTGCGATCAAAAGTCAAAGTCATCACTGTATTAATGTGATAACACATCTCACTTGAAATATCCACTAGTCGAAAAGTGTGTGACATAATTTAAAAAAAAAAACACAATCAATTTTATGTTATATAAATGACATGACTGTTATCAGCACTGACATAACAAATCTTAAATTTTGCATACATTTGAGCACAATTTCATTATTGCAATCGTCATACTTGACATTAACATTCGAAACCCAACACTCATTACTTTTTACAAAATTACATTAACGTCATTAACCGCAACCTCTTAAGCAAAGCACATTGCTTACTTAATCAATCAAATATTCACTGTCAATCAGTCGTATATGCTATTTGTTAGACAATCAGATTTTTTTTTTAAGTATTTAGTTTTTTGTTTTATTACACATACTTCTGTAGATAATTTATAAAACTGTGTCATTAACATTCTTTATTTTTTTTTAAACCACCTACTACAATGGTTTGATATATTTTTATACTTTTTATTCATATTAAATTTAGATATAACAAAATCGATTCAAGGACATTTACTGGCACTGACAATTTTGGATATACCAAAATCCACTTAAAGCCTATTGCCATACAAATTTGAATATTTACAATCAAAATCTACACTTTAATCTAAGAAACACATGAATAAATAAATTTCTTTTTATTTGCATTTTCCCATAAAAAAAATTGTAACAGTTAATTAAATTCAAAAAAAAAAAAAAAAAAAAAAAAGTTTCTAAAAAATTCCTCTTCGCGATCGCACAACTCACCTGTTGTTGCTGCTGACTTTTGGAACACGATGACTACCCGGAACGCGATCGATGTGAACTGAACTCAAAGTTATTCCCGGCTAAAGAATTTCTGTATAAGCTTCTTGATAACTGCTACTAATGTCGCTGCTTGTGATTCTTTTAGTTCCACTTATTACTGCTCCTTCATTCCATACAAATATACAACAAACGCAAACGTTCCACGCACTGTCACAAATGTCACTCGTGCCACAATAAACGACAAAACTGGCAAACCACCAACAGAAAGAGAGTGAGAGAAATTCACCAAATATTTTTTTTTGTTTTTGGAGAGCACTCGAGCGGTAAAAACAAAAAAAAAAAAACTAACACACGCCAAACGCTGCCGCCACGCACTGCTGTTAAATGCGATTTGTTTGACTTTGACGCTGGAAAATACTTTTCACGTCTGATCTGATACGATCGAATTGGTCTGTTGAAAGCGATGGTAACAATCGATCAAGTGAAATAAAATACACCACATCCACCCCATTAGTTTGGGGATTGGAATGGACTGATGTCGAACAGGTGAATGTCGTAATGGAGAGTGGAAGGTGAGAGTATCGGTTCGATATCGGTGGTAATGACAGACACACTTATCGTTGGCGCGCCCTCTGATCTAATCGATGTATTCCCATTTAGTTGGCGATAGATAACGATTAAACTGGAAGTGATTACGAATAGTTCGATGGCGCCTAGAATTCGAACTCTACAAATCTTTTTGGTGGTGGTACTCGTGCCACATAACAGCTGCTCTACCACTGCATTATAATGCAAACACTGAATGAATACTCGCCACTTGTGGTACATAAAGGAATTTCATTAGAGATATCCAGGCGGGGGGTGTTGATAAAACCCGTTTATCTCGTGGAAATGGCTGGAATTGTTGATAACAGCTGTGGGAGGGTATGCGCGACACAATTGACAAAAAGCTTTCGATATTTTTGTTGATTTCTTCTATACTCGGTGATACGGGTAGTAATTATTGCTCTTGATATGGGAAGTCTTTATTTTATTTCTATAATATGTTATCGGATGTTTTGATATTTTTGTTTGTTTTTTCCCATTGTAATTGTTTTTACATCATGTTTTAGTTACGAGTAAGTGTGTAGCTTTAGCTATACTGTTTGTGTAGGTATAATGAAGCGTATATCGAGAGCTTTTGGTTGTAAGAAAGTTGATAGCGGCATAGCGCTACGTAAGATTGGTAGCGGTTATTGTATTTAGTATTTCCCGCCATATCTTTCTGCTATTTTTTTTGTTTACAATTTCTAGTTTAATTGTTGGTTAGATAGGAGGAACTATATGATTATAGATCTACAAACCATTTGAAGCCTTAGAAAAGGAATTCGAATTTAGTTAACGACGTCAAATTTAAAGATGGCGCACTTCTTTCCGATTAGAAGCACATGGGGAACGCAACTTTTCACCAACAAACAAATTTCGAATCAACAAAATGTCAAAAAAATATCGAGATCGTCTTAAGCCGGAACCAAACTTCTATCGCGTCGCTTGGGATGTTGCGAAGGGCTGTGTCGCTATCACTCACCACTCATATTTGTATGATGTATTGTGTCACAGTGTACCTATAGTGTGTTTTGTCCAAAGCCCTTTTGGTCCTATTGCGCCATTCTACTGTATGGCAACACATCACACGTTACAAGTCTATTTCTGGCTCTAGGTAGGCTCTAGGTTCCTTCTCCGTGATTCTCATGAATTCGTGAACCTTATTGTGTTCCCTAACATTGTTACATTGTTATATTGCAGTAGAAGATTAAGAGCGTTTGTGTTTCCCGCATTTTCAGTCAGACTTGCTTCGTGGCTGGCACTCGTATATTTGCCTGGCACTCAAAATAAATAAGGGGTTTTCAATTGGTACGGGTCGTTGCCAGCATACATATATCCTACTGTTATATGTATATATTGTAGGTATGTATTATATCCACAATGTATAAACAGTAGAATATATGGGGGGCATGCTGACCCCTCTGTAACCCACCTGCACTTTAGGGTCACTGTAGGATTTGGAGTCGGTGCGAAGTTTTTTGTATGTAAAGTTCGGAACTTCCCTTTTTCTATCAATTCACCCCATATATTTGATGTTTGGATTTTATTTGCACTTCGATTTTCCAAAACGATTTTTGGACTTTATTTCATTTTTAAAAGTGCAATAAAGTCCAAATTACGTCTTGGACCTTTTGGTATAAGATTTTAATTCATGGCTCCGTTGATCTCTTTAAAATCTGTTAGAGATGTATCCCCCGCAACTTTCGATATAGTTTCTTATAGGTATCTGATTTTTTTCTATATTAAAATGGCTGTTGATGCGTTACTTATTAGAATTAAATAATTGTAATAAATCTGAAATCTAAGATCTAATTACTGAATTAATTGCTAGATATTATTGATATTGAATTTGAATTGAAACTAAAACCAGTAAGACAATTATCTTCGACTATGCCGAAGCTTAAATACCCGGTACTATATTATTGTAAATTAAAAATATTATTTTAGTATTAAAAAATTATATATTTGTATGGGAGGTATGGGTAATTTTTATTCGACCAAACTCATTTTTTGTCAAAAAATTTTAAATAGTATTAAAACAATATGTGCAAAGTTTAAACTTGCTATCTTTACTGTAGCTATTTAAATTTAATTTTTAACATAACCAGTAAGACAATTATCTTCGACTATGCCGAAGCTCAAATACCCGGTACTATATTATTGTAAAATAAAAAAAATATTTTAGTATTAAAAAATTATATATTTGTATGGGAGGTATGGGTACTTTTTATTCGACCAAGCTCATTTTTTGTCAAAAATTTTTAAATATTATTAAAACAATATGTGCAAAGTTTAAACTTGCTATCTTTACTGTAGCTATTTAAATTTAATTTTTAACATAAAAAGCTATATAAATCTGATATTTTTGTATGGGAGGTAGTAGTAGTTTTCATCCGATCTTGCTCATCTTCGAACTTAGCCTCAGTTTGGTGGATAAAAGCTTACATACCAAATTTCAAGTCGATAGCTCTTAAAT
This sequence comes from Cheilosia scutellata, assembly GCA_955612985.1. NCBI lineage: Eukaryota > Metazoa > Arthropoda > Insecta > Diptera > Syrphidae > Cheilosia > Cheilosia scutellata. The sequence continues at coordinate 59,816,869 of OY015314.1, forward strand.
TACGGCCGTAATCGTGCGGACAGACGGACAGACGGACAGACAGACGGACAGACAGACGGACAGACAGACGGACAGACAGACGGACAGACAGACGGACAGACAGACGGACATCGCTAGATCGACTAAGAAAGTGATGCTGATCAATAATATATATAGTTTGTCATACCTACAACGCCTCCTTATGGGCGTTACAAATGGAATGACAAAGTGAATATACCCTCACCACAGTGTGGTACCGGGTATAATGACAAAATGAATATACCCTCACCACAGTGTGGTACCGGGTATAAAAAGCTATATAAATCTGATATTTTTGTATGGGAGGTAGTAGTAGTTTTCATCCGATCTTGCTCATCTTCGAACTTAGCCTCAGTTTGGTGGATAAAAGCTTACATACCAAATTTCAAGTCAATAGCTCTTAAATTACGGCCGTAATCGTGCGGACAGACAGACAGACAGACGGACAGACAGACGGACATCGCTAGATCGACTAAGAAAGTGATGCTGATCAATAATATATATAGTTTGTCATACCTACAACGCCTCCTTATGGGCGTTACAAATGGAATGACAAAGTGAATATACCCTCACCACAGTGTGGTACCGGGTATAAAATTTGCTAATGTAAAACCTATGTAACGTGAGAAATAGTCTCCAAAAAATATCACTTGTACTAAAAATGAAATCTAAAGTTGAATAGAGAAAAATAAATGGGTTGATCCCTCGCTTTGAAGATCGAACGCCTAAGAGGAAACACGTCCTTAACTTTACTTCTGCCACACAGCAAAATCGTCAAGAGAAGTCCCAAAAACTATTGTGGCAAAATTAATATTTCTGCAATAAGCCGAAGGCCCTGCTAGCTAGTGTTTATTTCCTTTTAGTATTTATATGTAATTTATTTACATTTCCATTAACTTGTAATATTTCTGCAATATGAGTCTGCTTTCAGATGATATCATACATTTCATATCATTTATCAAACAAAATCTTGAAGTTGTCTAACCAATAGTTTCCATATTTTTAGATCTTATGCGCAATTTAATAAAAATTCCTATTCCAACATCAAACTCAACCTCAAAGTTTACCAATAAATAATAGCACCCTTTCCCGCCAGAGTATCGTGGTCGTGTAACTCTGAACACTTTTGAATTAATCGCAAAACTCAAAAGAAAGGCATTATTGACTCTCATACCTCATAAAGTATCCCCTTATAATTTAATATATTTTTTTTTACAAAGATCAATCTCATTACATATGAAGGCTTTTCAATTTGTCGGGCAGCGCAATTAAAAAATATAAGGGTTTCTTTTCTGTCAGTGAACCTATTTTCTGCTCTCTTCACCAGGTGTACCGTTTCCTCAAGGATGTTTAATTTTATCGACTTTAATTCCATCAGTTTACCCTTTTTCGTGTGTTTTATTGTTGTTGACCTGACCGCTTGTGTGGTTGGCCGCATATTCATCGAACGTCACTTACGGTCTATCCTTGAAATGCCGCGTTTGAAGAGGCGAGGCTTTCATTAATTTTAATTGCAAAAAAAAAAAAAGTTATTTCTGGGAAATTGCTTTTCCGAAAAATGCTTCCCATGAAAAACCATGTCAAATGTGAACTTTCATGGAATGGTTTATTCTTTCGAAAAGGTTGCAACTCTTAAAACAATGTTGTCACCGTTGCCATTCGCACGCCGCGCCGTTGTTGGTTGTAAATTTAATCGGAAAGTTGTTGACAAAAAAAAATACTAACAGAGAATGTGCTGTCCTTGAACATGTACTCCAATAACTTGGTTTTTTTTTTTGCTCTTAGTATTCACACTGCCATCAACTGAACAGGTCAAGCAAAACAATATAGATGAAGGTGAACGCAGGCTCAAGTGAATTTCTCATTTAGCAGATATTTTGATAGAATTAAGAATTTTGAATGACATGTTGGCATTCAAGCTGGGTTTATGTTTTTTATATAAACTGGAAGTATGATGTAAAATAAATGAATCATATCTGAAACACTGACCCTTTCTCCTTCAAGTGTTTTCAATTCAATTTCAATTCGATTTTTTTAGTTGTTGTATGATGGAAGAACTATAAACATTGATTACTTCTGGTTATGAAGTACAGGGCTGAAACATGGCACAATGGGATATGTAGGCGATCGTCTTCCTTGAGGGCCCAAGCAATTTTACTTTATTTACGCATTAAAACAAGTTTTACAAGAACTAAGAGACATAGTAAGTTACGGCCCACATAATACATTGAAAAATAAAAGCCTAACAGCAGGGCCTTTCCAATGAAAAATCATCAATGTACATAGGTACTTAGTTCCATAAATCCATAATGCACTAACAGCTTAAACCACTTGAAATTTAACAATATAAATAATTACCAACCCAGAACAGCTTTTATATAACAAGAATTTCTTATAAAGTGTTTTTTTATTGTTGTAATTTCGACATATGTACAATTTCTTGTACATTGTGGTTAATCCGACCCTGGATGGAGGAAATTACATACGTTGAATCACATTTTATGAAATACGAGAGTCACCTGTGCTTGAATCAAGTCCAAAGGTAATTTTAAATGGCATTGATGAAATAGTTAGGTGACGAGACGGAAAAAACTCAATCAATCTTTGTGCTAGGTGATATGTGACCAAGCAACAGTATTTATGTTTAATATACATATTCCATTCTACAAAACTGTGAAGTGTGAGTGACAAAACAAGCGTTAGTTTGTAATTTTTAATAATTAAATATAAAAAACAGAAAAACTAATTTAGTTGCTGTAAGAACGTCCCTTACACAAGCATGAATTAGCTTCTCATCTATATCAATAAGACTCAAAGTATCTATGTTTTTCTATGAAGTTTGGTCAAAAAAAGCGTGGCACGTCCTATTAAAAATTGCAAATTTGTAAAATTTGATACAAAACACTTTCCGAAATGTGCGGGATTGGAAAACGAGGCGTTGTACATTCCAGGGTATATATCTTGAGATTTGTGCTTCAAATTTTAGACTTCAAATTTGGAAACAAAAATTCCCAACAAAATGCGTCGACTCTTTTTTTTGTGCGTACATTAAGTGATAATTTTGCGGCTGTTATAACTATAAGACAGCAGTGATACCGTCAGTAATATGGCTACAGCACCTTAAGCAAAGCTACGGGAACTTACTTACTTACTTATCGGGCTCCCGACCCGTGAAGAGACTCTGCAGCCTTCCATCCTCTACGATCCCGGGCACGCTGCTTCCAGTTGTCGAGACCAAGTGCTCTGGCATCCGCGATGGCTTGGTCTTTGAAACGGAAGTTCGGTCTTCCTTGTCTTCTCAATCCTGGGGGCTGGGATTCGAAGACCCTCTTAGCTGGAGCATTATTATCCATTCGCTCGCTGTGGCCGAGCCAATGTAGTCTAAGTGTTTTGGCTTTTTGGACTACATCCACATCTTTGTACCGCTCATAGAGTTCGCGGTTGTATCTTCTCCTCAATTCGTCCTCCTCGCACACAGGACTAAAAATCCGCCAAAGTATTTTTCTTTACTTGCTTGCTTATCGTCCAGCACTCGGCGCCATACAGCAGAACTAGCAGGATAAGGGTTTTATAAAGCACACATTTTGTCCTTCGATGTAGGAGTTTTGAACCCGGTTGTTTTGCCAAACCGAAGTAGCAACGGTTTCCTAGGGTAATTCTTCGCCGGATCTCCACTAGGGTGCCATTCGTGGAGTTTATGTTTACTCCGTGGTAGGTGAACTCCTTCACTACCTCGAAATTGTTGCTATTAATAGTGACGTTTTGTCCTAGGCGATGGACAGATACTTGTTTGTTTGTTGATGTTGTTGTAAATGAGGACAAGACTAAGTACATGCTATACTTAGTCTTGTACTCATTTACTTCAACGCTAACGGATTTCGCCTGTTCTTCAATTGGCGTGAACGCTTCTATCATGGCGCCCTCAGAACGACCGATGATATCAATATCGTCCGCATACCCCAACCCCAGCAGCTGAAGGGACCTGTTGAAGATAGTGCCTTCAGTGTTGACACCTGCCCTGCGCACTATCTGCTCCAGTACGAGATTGAAGAAGTCGCATGATAGCGCGTCTCCTTGCCGAAATCCAGTGCATGTTTGAAATAGTTCCGAGGAGCTACTTTCAAACTGCACGTTGCAGCGCATGTTTTCCAGCGTCACGCGACACAGCTGAATCGGTTTTGTCAGGATTCCGATTGAAGCTAGCAGCCAGTTGGTAGGCTTTTTTATAGAACCTCCAGATGTTATTACGATCGCGACCATTGTTTTGCGCTGCAGTGCAGCGCTTTTTCTTGTGTGTATCTTCTGTCATCTTTTTCTTGTACACGCATTAATCAACATACCACGGGCTCTTTCTTTTGGGGTGGCTGGTACCCTATCAGAGGATATCAGTTCTTATACCGAAGACCTAGAACGGAGAAACCCGGGCGGATATACTGTAAGAATATGAAAGTATTTTTACTAATTTCCAAAAAACTATTTCGTTTGTCTGTGACATACAAAAAATCTTCTTATCTGTCTGTCATTCTCATAGAATTCGAATGTCAAGTTTACTACGCGTAACTATAACGAATTTTATCCCATTAAATAAATAAATAAATAGGCGGCGCAACAGGCGGTAGACACCCAAGGCCTAGCTTCTCGTAACCATTCGTTTTGTGTGAGTTTCTATTTTTAGAACGAATGGAAGGGACCTACAATTTTATGCCGAGTCCGAACGGCTAAATTGAGAAGCTTTTTCAGGACAGTCATACTCTCGGATGTTTGTCAGACGTTCGCGAGAGGTGGCGCAGTAGAAAAAACCTTAAGATGTAATTTGTGTTTTTCCGGGGATCGAACCTGGGATCCCTCGCACAGTAGTCCAGCACACTAACCACTGCGCTACTGCTCCCACTGCATTTTATCCCATTATTTTAGGGAAAAGTTACATAACGCTTGCAACTATAGGCTATGTAGCTGATCTGATCTGAATCTGATGGCCTGAATATGGAATTCTGCATTGAAATAGCTACAATTCTAAAATTCTAAAATTATACGTAAGAAGATGTCTACATTGTCCCCCTTGCGCTTACATATTCATCTCATCATAATCTCATAATCAGCTCATAACTATACCGTATGACATGAAAAGAGCCTCTCTGTCTAAATGTGTATATACATATTTGATAATTCTCTATATCTATATATATGTACTTACAACTTGGAACTCATCGATTTTTTTCAGAGTATTTATATTCCCTACTTCACAAGAGACACATTTATAAAGGTCAAAATAATGCCAGACGTTTTTAACGAATCGACAATTTTTTCCCCATTTTAACATGTCAACTTCCCACTCCATCATTTGAGAAATGTCAACTCACCGAAATGTTTTCTTTTGTTTGTCCTTTCAAATGTTATGTAACAAATTTATAGCAAACGCTATGAATGATCTGTTTATAGATTTGATAAATAATAAAAAAATGCATATGGAAAGTCGTTATGCCTTCTCTCCTTGGCTTTACTTTAGTGGGTACTTCCATCGTTGGGCTTGTTTTTTTGATCGCTTGTCGATACTTTTTCAAACATTTCTAAATTTACTGATACGTATTACTTCACTGAAAATGCTTTCCCTACAATATTAACAATCCTTTCAGCTCACTAGAAATGAAAGATGTCCCATAAATTCACGAAAGATTTGAATTTGCTGCTATTTGTAAGGTAGGCGGCAGTTATATAGCAAACAAGCTTTAAATTACAAGCGCGAAAAAATTGAGCTACAGGCTTCAGTTTCTATTTGAGCCTATTTTTAGACGAAGGAGTTTTATTAACTGAAAGTGTGCGGTTTTTCTGGTTCGTTTTTCACCACATTATTAATCCCCCTAATTTTCTCATAATTTCTTTATAGATTATGCATAATGCTCCATAAATTTAGAATCTAAGTCGCTTTCCTGTTTTCTCATCTCTGCCACGTTTTTCTAACATATCAAAGAGGTAAGACTCACCCTAAACATTCACTGCACAGAACTGACCTATGCTTGTTGTATAGGCACTTCCATGGTAGATGCTCCGAGGAACTCAAATTAATTATCCCTCGAAATGCAACTTTTGGGTGCCCCACAAGACAGGCTGCTAATGCTCATGACCATACAGTAAAGTGCAGAATTAACAAACATTTGCAAGCATCTCGGGGCGCTCTTGAAGCGTTATTGGTTTGCCTTTCCCGGGCAAAGTATTAAAAAACAAAAAAAAACACACAAAAAAGTGAGAGAAAATATATACCCGTTTTCTAACATTCTTGAATTTTTACATTTGTTTCTTTCTCTATCCCGATCGGCTCCCGGAAATTACGCCAGATGCCTAGGCAGAAATGCCAGACTTTTCTGTCAGTCTTTGAGAAATTTGAGGCATTTACATTACACAATATTTCTGATATTTTTTCCTTTCCTGATGATAATGGTAAAAACGCCCGAATTCTAATGTTCTAATATTTTTTTCAAATTTGAAAACCAAAACATTTTCTGGAATTTTTTCCAAAAAAAATCTTTCGGCGATTGCGAATACAAGCTGCCGAAATGAGATTCCTCTGTTGTATTGCTGGTGTGAACCGTAGAGATCGCAGTAGAAACACCAGAATACGTGAGGAACAATGCCGAGCAGCTACTTCTCCGGACGGAGCGGTCCATGCTTCGGTGGTTTGGTCATGTTAAACGCATATCCCCAACCAGGATACCACGATGACTATGGAATCCGTACCATCAGACAGGCGTCCTCTATGTAGACCCGGGATGAGATAGTTAGATCAAGTTCATAATATTTCCTTTATACCCGTATGGGGATTGCCCTTGATGATTTCGAGTCGATGGCGGAGAATCTAGCGCTATGGAGGGTCCCCTTGAGCAACCTAAATGAATGAATAATGAACAATTGAAAGAACTTTTTTGTTTAAATAAAATCGTGCGTGAATTTTGGAACAGCCTTTATAAGTATATCGCTTCGATGCAAAAGTTAATTCTGAAAATTCGATTTACGTTTTCAATCAAATCAGTGTCACCCTTCACACATCTGCAAATACTGAGTTTCAGAACTTACCTCAGTCGGAACGATGCTGTTGCTCATTTAAACTTTGTAACTTACAGTTCGTACCTAAATCATCATCCAGAGATTTTCATTAAAATCGCATTCTCTTCCCTGAATTAAGATAATCTAAAACCGTTCACCGGAAGGGCGGAAGGAAATACACCTGCAATATACCTTTCCGCATGTAGGTACATACTGTATGTGTACAGTATTATACTCATCGACGACTCAGACTCAGCCAGAGTAAAGTGCTTTCTTTATTTAACACTTAATTAATCGCTTTATTGACCTACATCTCAAGGACACATACATCGCTTTGCCTTGCGACATCACCAACCATCGCAATAGTAAAGCAGCAAAGCAATTCAAGACTTTATACATTCTTGAGGTGCTCATCCGTGTACAGATGATGTGGTTCAAGCATTCCACTGCCACATCAGGTCTTTGAAAATTGACTTAAGCTTTAATCAGTCTTCGACTAGAATTGTTACTATAGTAATGTTGCCATGCTGAAATTAAAAAAAAAAAAAACTAAAAAGTCCTTAAACATTTTGTGTGCATGTGTGCCTGGATCCAATTTAAACTTTTAATGGCGAAGATAATTTGCTACATTTTGCATTATTGTTTTTTCTTCTACTGCTGTGCGAGACATGGAGTCCTTTTGATTGCACATTGTAACATTTTGTGTGTGCATTTGATGGGGTTTCAAGGAGCGAAAGGTGTTTTCCACATGCACAATTTTATAATCATACTACGACTTGGGGAAGGAGCATATTCTGTAAAATGAAATTCAAAACAAAGTAAAGCATTCTGCTTTGTATGTTGATTTCCATTTGCAGCCATTGCAACCGCTGAAATGTGAAACGTAAAATGACACTCATACCTGTCGAGTGGTGTCGTTGTCAAACTCAAACGGAATAACCTTTGTGAATGGCTAATACGATATTCTAGTATCGCGACCAATTTCACCTAGCCAGTCGTGCGCGAATTTAAAAGGATTTTAACTTCGTCAGAGTTTTCATGGAAATTGGACGATTATTTAAATTTTGCCGGCTTTGGTCCGAATGGGGAGGTCAATAACATGGCAAAGAGTTGAATTTAGTTGTCAAAGCATGTGCTTGACAGGAAAATAACAACTGATTGGATTTTTGCATCATTTAGTTTTGATTAAATTTGATATTGCACTTAAATTGGGTGCAAATTTTTAAGCAAACTATTATTGAATTAGTCCCAACGATTTCTATTGTCAGCAGTTGAATACAGTACTTTTTGAACTTTTCGGTTTAGACCACATACCAAAGCATCAATTGACAATGCAACCTTCCATTCTCTGCAATCCTGGACAAAGCGCTTTGAGTTTTGCAGACAAGCCAAATTAAAAGTTTCGCTCTTACTTGTCATCTCGAATCTGGAGTCTGGACACTGGTAGGTATTAGAAGATCTTCTTCATTGGGGCATAGTTGTCCATTCTCTCAAAGCTAATGTGGTTGAATTTGAGTTTTTTAAAAAAACACCAAAAAACGTGAAATAAGACCTCAAACGAAAAACGAAACCGTATGGTTGCAACTCCCCTGCTTGGGTTTACTATCAGATTTTGGACCTTATTTCATTTTTTTTGGGCGTAATTTCCATTTAACTTTTTGGCATTTTTTATGGCGTAATTTCCTGGCATTCTGGTGAATTGTCTTTTTTATTTTTTGGCGTTTTTGGCAAAAATATTACGCCGCAATTATTTTGGTCTTTTTTCCAAAACACTTTTTGGCGTAATTTCTTTTGGCGTAATTTCAGGGAGCCGGGAATCAGACTTTTGACCGATGCGGAGCATTAAGCATAAACTGACGCCGAACGATGTCACGACGAACCGTTCTTGTAGTCACAACACCGACATCATTTCATCATTTTGCGAGTTGTGGTAGACAGGAAGTATATCAACCTTTCGGCAGAAGATCATTAAACAGCATTGTCAAAAGACATGGCTGGACAAACTTACTAAAACAATAGCTGCAAGCCGTTCTTCTTTGCGATTAGCGAGCCACAAACTGCTATACTTGAATAGACCGCCAGCTTTAATACACTTAAAACATGATCTCTATAAATAAGTGCGAAAAATGTCCACGAACTTGACGTTTACAACAAACTGTCAAAGTCATACTCATAAGATACAAGTGTACGTGCCCCATTTACTTTGTCTAGGTCAAAATATTTTCACACGTTTACTTTACCACTATGGTTGCCAGTACTATACTACACTGGAAGGCATGCCTCTTTTGTATTATTGTGCTCCAAGACTTTTAATTCGAAACCTTGGGATGACAGCTGTACGGCAACCACCGCCACGTTTGCGATGACTTAGCATATTTTTACCAGTTGAAGCCTTGTACGCTGCTCGACCTAAATTTTAGCTCCCATACAAAATTCTCTACGCTTTAACGAACAGCTGTTTTCAGTGACACTTATATCCACAACGCACTCCATGTCAAAATCTAGTTGGGGTTTCAGCTAGAATTTGGAGAGAAAAACTGGAGTCCAGGTAAATTTTAGTTTCGTTCGAGTTGTTTAGCTTGAACCTTGAAGCCATAAAGCCGTGGACGGTAAATCACCGCGTTTTTACCTACGACGGTTTCGTTCGAAATAATGCCTTGATCGCGGTTCATTGTGAATTGATGAAGAATTGAAAAAGCGATTCGGGTGAAAGGCGCCCAAATCGACCTCCGAATGTTGGAAAGAGTGGATGCCAACTTCAAACTCAAAGAACGCTTCCAAAAGTGCTTCGCAAATCGCGGACACAACATGACAGATGTCATTTTCCACACTTGATTTTCTTAATGGCTATGAAAAGATAAACCAAAATCTGTCAATATAATTGTTTTTTTTTTTTTTTTTTTTTTTTTCTGGAAAAATTACCGATTTTATTATGAAAACTGACATCACAGAGTGACAGGCTTTATCTGTATGATAGCGCTACAATCGCGGTTGAATCAGACGGAAGTGCAACTTAATTGAAATCATTTCGTAAGTTGGCTTAAGCTCTAAACGCAATGTAGGTACAGCGTTATACACACATTTTCTTAAGAATATTTTAGTTACCTGCTAATTAAAGAAAAAATTATCGCCGTACTGTTTTGAACAATAAAAAATAAATCCGAAAAATGCAAACTTTTGCACTATTATAAATTTAAAATGAAGATTATGTATATATTTAGTATATGTTTGATACAGCTATGTACATCATTTAGGTAACTGGCAACAGGTTTATAAAAGAAGAAAACAACAACACTTTGGGGTGTTAATTTTAAACTGCAAAACAATTCCACATTCTAGATCAAGGTTGAATATCGTATTGTTTACAAACGACTATAATATCAAATATTATTTAATAAATCAATCTATGCCAAGTAAATAACAAAACAGTAATTTTATCAATTTCTCTGCATAACAACAGCAGAAACAGGAAATTGTCATCGGCAATACATGTGAATAAATATACAAAATCTACGTAATAACAAATGCTAACTTAGTTCTAAATTTTGTATTAAATATAAAAATTAGCGGTATCATTTTGTATTCCTTTTGAACAGCATTGTGTCACACGCGAAAGCATGAGTTCAATTAGCACCACATCACCAGTGTTGCTGCGGCTTGAGAATCAAATATCACAAATTAATAATTAACTTAATTTAATATTTAATTACAATATACATGCTATATAGTGCTAAGTTTAAAAGATGTTACGAGTTATTTTAATTAGCAATATAATAAAGTTACTAAATATTGTTATATCTACTACTAGTATACGCAGGCGATTTTTTTTTAAATGTTTAGTTAACAATTTTATTTGAAACGACTTTTATCTAAACAAATTTATTGATGTTAATTGTTTTGCGTATTTATTTAATTAATGGCGTGAACGTTATTTTTAGTACGATTTTCCTTATTCACACCATATCCAAATATAGAAAGATGATTTATACAGAAGAACATTTTATTTAAATATCTCTGTCACTTATAAATCAATTACTAAACACTAATATGATAAAATACATACAACATATTAATACTATACACCTATTTAAAAAAAACTACAACAAAATGCGCTGTCATAAATTAAATCTCGGCGATAGGCAATAACACAAAAAAAAAAATCTCGTACAATTTGTTGTTGCAAAATTGTTCGACATTTTGAGTTTTATTGACATTGTTTTTTTCGCCCGAAATAATAGATAATAAGAAATGCATTAACAGTTAAATATGTACGGAGGGACATATTGCCCCCCTTGCAAGCCCCCTGCTTAGGGTCTCTGTTGGATTTGGAGTAGGTGCGCGTTTGGGTGTATGCAATGTTTCTTTATAAACATGTTTCGCACATAACGCATAGAAACCTTTTATATAATACCCAATTTCACACATACTCCAAGTCTAACAGAGACCCCAATAAGGGGCAGCATGCCACCCCATGCGTATTAAACTGCAAATGCTGTTGGGCTTTACTTCCATTTTGTTATTTTATCTATTAAGTGAAGGTTCCCTTTTTTTCTGGCACGACACTCTCCGAAAGGCAAGTATAAAATACATGGACGCCACTGTAAGAATATTGAAACTAGGGCAAACCATGCAGTGGTAATGTTTCTGAAATCATATTCATATAGGTATCCTGAGCTGAATTTTCGAAAATGGCTTAAACGCAGTTGTTAATAAAATAGTAGAATCTTTATATACCTACCTATAATATCTGTTGGAACAAGCTAAAAATTCAGAAGTGTACTGCCAAAAAAATATCTAAGCTTATTTACTTACTTACTTAAGGTGGCGCTACAGTCCGGGGTGGACCTGGGCCTCAACCAACAAGCGTCTCCAGCCAGCACGATCTTTGGCCAGCTGCCTCCAGTTTCGCACGCTAAGTTGGTTGAGGTCCCCTTCCACTTGCGTGCGCCACCTGAGTCGCGGTCTTCCTCTACTGCGCCGTCCCTCGGGTGTGGATTCGAAGATCTTCCGGGCCGGAGCATTCACGTCCATTCGCTCTACATGACCCAGCCACCGCAGTCGTTGGACCTTCACTCTTCTGGCTAGGTCGATGTCGCTGTACAGCCCGTACAGTTCGTCGTTGTATCTCCTCCTCCATTCACCGTCTATGCAGACGGGACCGAAAATTACTCGAAGAATTTTCCTCTCGAAGCAGCCAAGAGTAGCCTCATCCACTTTTGATAGAGTCCATGCCTCTGCACCATAAAGTAGGACAGGGATGATTAGGGTCTTATAAAGGGTCACTTTAGTTGTTCGAGAGAGGGCTTTGCTACTCAATTGCTTTCTTAGCCCAAAGAAACAGCGATTGGCAAGAGTTATTCTTCGTTTAATCTCAGCGCTGGTGTCATTGTCTGAGTTTATAGCGGAGCCTAGGTAGACAAAGTCCTTTACCACTTCAAAGTTATATCTGTCTATAGTGACGTTCTGTCCAAGACGTCGGTGTTGGGTGTCCTTTCTTGATGACAGCATATACTTTGTCTTGCCCTCATTGACCGCCAAACCCATTTTCGCCGCTTCCGTCTCAATGCCCACGAACGCGCCAGTGACATCACGCTGCGTTCTGCCGATTATGTCGATGTCGTCGGCGTAGGCGAGTAGGTGGACGGACTTTTGAAAGATAGTGCCTCTGGTGTTAGCGTTTGAGTTTTGCACTATTCTTTCAAGAACGATGTTGAAGAAGTCACATGACAGCGCATCGCCTTGTCTAAATCCTTTTTTGACATCGAAGGTCTCGGTGAGTTCTTTACCGACCTTGATGGAGCAGCGTGCATTCTCCATTGTCATCCTGCACAGACGGACGAGTTTGGCAGGGATGCCAAAACTAGACATTGCTCTGTATAGCTCGTCTCTATAAATGCTGTCATAGGCGGCCTTAAAATCGATGAAAAGATGGTGGGTATCGATTTGGACTTCCTGGGTTTTTTCCAAGATCTGCCGCAGTGTGAATATTTGGTCGATGGTAGACTTTCCTGGCCTGAAGGCACACTGATAGGGACCAATCAGGTTGTTGACGAAAGGCTTCAGGCGTTCACACAACACGGCAGATAGGATCTTGTAGGCGATGTTAAGAAGACTAATCCCTCTGTAGTTGGCGCAGTTCAGAGGGTCTCCTTTCTTGAGGATCGGGCAAACAATGCTGAGGTTCCATTCATCGGGCATACTTTCCTCCGACCATATTTTACAGATGAGTTGGTGCATGCTCCTAACCAAGTCATCGCCTGCCGCTTTGAATAGTTCGGCGGTTAGGCCATCTGCTCCAGCGGCTTTGTTGGACTTAAGCTTAGATATAGCTATCTTGACTTCGTCCAGGTCGGGTGGGCGGAATTGTTGGTCTTCATCGTCCAGGTTGAATGGTTCATTCTGCCTGACAGCGGGATTTAGTTCGTCATCGCCGTTAAACAGTCTGCAGAAGTAATTCTTCCATATCCTCAGCATCGACTGCGATTCTACTATGATGTTCCCTTGTTCGTCCTTGCAGGCTTCGGTTCGGGCTCTGTAGCCTTGGCAGGTTCTTTTTACCCTTTGGTAAAACTTCCGAACCTCATTCCTGCTGTAGCATCTCTCTATTTCCTCGATCGCGCGCTTCTCGTGCTCTTTCTTTTTTCTCCTGAGAAGCCGGTGTTCATCTCTTCTTTTCTGCGCGTAGAGCTCACGAGCAGCTCTGGTCCTTCTTTGCAGCGCCGCTTTGTATGCCTCTTGTTTCGCTGCATGTGCTTGCCGGCACTCGTCGTCGAACCAGGGGTTTCGTTGTGGTGGTCGTGTGAAACCAAGCACATCAGAGGCGGCGTCTCTGATGGCTTTTTGGCAATGTTGCCACTGGTCTTCGATGCTTGATGCTGGCTGCATAGAACCTCTTGAGAGATTGAGAGAGACTCGATCGGAGAAGGATCTGGTGACCTCTTGCGATTTTAGCCGTCCGACGTCAAACTTCCTCACAGTATTTACTTGTATTGGCGGTGTTCGGGATATCCGAAGGCGTACCTTGGCTACAACAAGGTAGTGGTCCGAGTCAATGTTGGCCCCTCGGAACGTTCGGACATCCATAATACTGGAGGAGTGCCTTGCGTCGATCGCAATGTGGTCAATCTGGTTGACGGTTGATTGATCGGGACATCTCCATGTGCCTTTATGAATATCGAGATGCGGGAACCGCGTACTTGCTATGACACCATTTCGCCCCGCCGCGAAGTCGATCAGCCTAAATCCGTTATCGGAGGTGGTGTCGTGTAGGCTGTACCTTCCGACAGTACTACCAAAGATGCCCTCTCTTCCTATCTTTGCATTAAAATCACCTAGGACAATTTTAATGTCATAGTTAGGGCACTGCTCGTATGTCTTGTCCAAGAGCTCGTAGAACCTCTCTTTGGTGTCGTCGTCTTTCTCTTCCGTGGGGGCATGGGCGCATATTAGGCTAATGTTGGCGAATTTAGCCTTGATGCCGATTGTCGCGAGGCGCTCGTTCACACAGCTGAAACTTAAGACTTCTTGCCTAAGTCTGCCTCCAACGACGAAACCACATCCAAATAAGCGCTGTTTTTGCTGCCGATAGCAGTCGCCATAATAGATGTCGCAGTTTTTCATCCTCTTCTTGCCCGGTCCATCCCATCGCACTTCTTGGATGGCGGTTAGGTCTGCTTTATAGCAGTTCAGGGCCTCCGCTAGTTGTTCGGCTGCACGTGGTCTGTTAAGGGACCTAACATTCCAAGTGCAGATCCGAAATTCGTTGTCCTTTATTCGTTTGCCAGGTTCGTCAACAGTAAAATCATCCGTATCCGAGGCTTGTTGTTGTTTCGGAACTATTGTTGTTTTCCGCAGTCGGGCAGTTACCCCGGCGTACAACCCCCAACCTGGAGGGCCAGGCCCTTTGTTGGACCCCTTGGACGAAAGGGGCCGGATTCCTCCGGTGTCAGTAACCCACTTCGGGGATGTGAGAGCTGCCGTTGGCCCATAAAGGGTTCATCCGCCACCATCTCTGTTTCAGGACCCTGACTAGTCCTGAAAAATCCTCACTGACCTCAGCTCCAAATATGTCGAAGTAGCTCAGGTAAGGTATCTGCCAAATTGACTGTTGTCGTCACCGTTGATTCAGTCTAGTGAATTCATCCGCCGTACGTCCTCTTTCTGAGGGGCTCATGTAAGACTTCTGAGACTCGTTCAGTCAGTCATTCCGACAGAGCATTATAGTGTTGCTATTTTCTTCGTGTTCAACACTCGCGCTTATAAGTTTAGCAAGCCAATCCCGGAAGGGCGAGGCCAGTACCCGGTGGTTACCACGCGGAGGTAAAATAAGCACAATTGATGTGTATGAAAAAGTTACAACAGCTGGGCACCGCCAAGTTGATGCCAGTCAGCGCCTACCCGATTCATACACACCCAACCACCTAAGCTCATTTGCCTATCGGAATTTCCTTGTCAACAAAAAACATACCCGCCTAAAGCAGCGTAAAATTCGTTTTTCAAGTTTGCCTACATGTTGTCAACCAATTCTTTCCTTTACGCCCGAGATAAACCAAACAACTCCGGGTTGTCAATCTAGCAAAAACGAACCCCTTTAGCTCATCTACACAAGTGAGCCATGTAACAACAAACTCGATGTACAGTCATCAGTCCAATAAAGGTTACAATGAACAATTTATCATTGGACCTCTAGTGATACAAGAAAAGCAAAAAAAAAGTTCTACAGCAAGTTAAAACAACAAAACTAATTTTCACCTCGCATTTCTTTTTCTATACCGTAGTAGGTACAACAATAGGCAGCAACAGCAACAAGGCTTGTATCCAACGATAAAACAAAACAACAACAAAATGTGAAAGCCGTTCTCCTTTCGCATTTAATATTCACCGAATACTGTAGAGAAAATGTAGAGAAAAATGTGAACTCTTTCAAAAAACAATGAAAAACAAGGAGAAGGACAGAAATAAAAGCGCATTCCATCGAAAAGTTGCCTCCTCAAATATTGTTCGGTAAATCCCTGAAGGGTTATTTTTATTCCCAACCGCTGTAGGTCTAGGTACCTAACCTACCCTTTTGAAGCAGCCAGTCAAACAAACATGTTGTCGGTGAATGGTGAATGAATGCCATTTAGAAACTATAAACTACCCCCATAACGAAAATCAACTATTTTTGCCATTAACTGAATTTTGTCTCGTAACCACGTTCTAATCCAAAACGTTAAACTTACCGCGAGGACACATTCAGTAGGTACCCGTCTTCAAATGGCATTTTATAATAAATCCTTTTTGTTGCCCTTCGTTCTCCTTTCAACGCACATTGAAAGAGCAACACAAACAGAATACGACAATGGCTAAGCTAAAATGCTAATTAGTATCGATTATGAGGAAGGGGCGAAGATTCTTTCAAGACACAAACCTCAAAAAGACACTTCAAACCAATATGCTCGGTTGCTGAAACATAAACACATAATGATCATTAACCTGGGCACTTGTAAAGGGGTAGGTTAGACTGTCTTCCTCGATGACTAATGGTCAAAAAGTGTTTCCATAAATATTTGACACAGCGCAGTGTCGACGAACAATGGCAACAGCATGCCTAATGGTTACCCCATAGACCCCATGAGGTGTTTAGGATGCTGTGAGTTTTATTATTATATATAGTAATAATAGGATTCATTTTTGGATTTTCGAATATGGGGAAGGACTTCCAAATTCCAATAGGGGAATGTCAAGGAGTAAACAAAAATCTAGTACATTATTCGAAAATGTTGACGCATGTCTGAACTCTGAAGCTAACCGGCACTCATTCGAAGTTCGAATTTTATATTATTTTAGAATTAGTTTTGAGTGAATTCTGTAACGGAGGGATGAGATTGTGAGAATTCGAAAATAACTTTAAATGGAGAAATTTTGAATCGTATTCGTACACTTTGTAACGTACTCGGATATGGGCCAAATGTACCTAATTTGGAATTCGAAGGCATGTGATGGGTATTTAGTTTATTGGAATTGGAATCCAGCTGGCACTGTAGTCATATTATAGTCATAACAATAATGCAAACAATTGAAGCAAATACCTATATAAAAACGTGTGAAATGTTAAAGAAACAGCAGTCAGCAACTAAGATTCAAATATTTCTTTATTTTATTATCATATTTTCATAAGGTAATGCGACATAATTAGCATAATTAAAGTATCCAACGTCTATGCGGCCACAAATTAAATTAGAAGTTCACCGCCATAAGCGTTTCAAATCACCTCAGCCGTATTGAAAAACAAATGTTTTTAAGAAGCTGAAATAATTTTATAGTGACGCGGCATAGTATAAAATGGTATAACAACTGTGCACTTTGTGATGAAAGCATGAAATGTTTTTACTCCTTTAAGAGTTGAATTTCCAAAATCGGAGAAATTAGTTTTCTTTGTTTCTCATAGAGAGTACATAAACCGAGTTTGAAGTCAATCGGATGAAAAATTACCCCTTTAGGGCGCAATCTGAAGTGCCCCAATATCTTAAAATCATTTTCATATAATGTGTCCTCCATGGTAGAAATTTCATGATTTCATCACAAAGTGCACAATTTGTTTACTATGCCGCCTCATTAGGGAAAAATGTGTAAGAATTTTAATTAAATTCAGTTTTAAGTAACTTTTCATAATTCAGACTTAAGGCTTTCAACTCCTTAAGAAATCTAAATCTCATTTGATATATTTGATTGACATTTCTGTCAGAAGTGAACTTCTATTTCGGTGTCAATGAACTAGGCGCTTACCACTTGCGCCAGTTGAGAAATAATCACAATATCGCCTAGTGATTAGAAGGGAAGAAAAGACCAGCCCCAGATGATTGTTGTTGCTATGAGATGTTTTTGACCCCCCTCTAACTTCGGAACCAATTAAGCCAAAGACTTCAAATCTGAAACATTTAACAAGCTCATTAAAAACGTCTACCTCACCAAATTTCATCTCTATTTATTAGTGCTTTTCAATATACAGGACTTCAAAAAACGCAAAAACCGTAACTGACTAACTGACTTACTCACTTAGATGACTTACTTACTTACTTATCGGGCTCCCGACCCGTGAAGAGTCTCTGCCAGAGACACTGCAGCCTTCCATCCTTTACGATCCCGGGCACACTGCTTCCAGTTGTCGAGACCAAGCGCTCTGGCATCCGCAATGGCTTGGTCTTTGAAACGGAGGTTCTTCCTTGTCTTCTCGAACCTGGGGACTGGGATTCGAAGATTCTCTTAGCCAGAGCATTATTGTCCATTTGCTCGATGTGGCCGAGCCAATGTAGTCGACGTGTTTTGGCTTTTTGGACTACATCCACATCTTGGTACATCTCATAGAGTTCGCGGTTGTTTCTTTCCCTCCATTCGCCCTCCTCGCACACAGGACCAAAAATCCGCCGAAGTATTTTTCTTTGGAAGGAGCTCAGTATCAGCTCTCTCTTTTTGCTTATCGTCCAGCACTCGGTGCCATACAGCAGAACTAGGAGGATAAGGGTTTTCTAGAGCACACATTTCGTCCTTCGAGTTAGGAGTTTTGAACCCAGTTGTTTTGCCAAACCGAAGTAGCAACGGTTTCCTAGGGTAGTTCTTCGCCTAATCTCAACTAGGGTGTCATTCGTGGAGTTCATGTTTACTCCGAGGTAGGTGAACTCCGTAACTACCTCGAAGTTGTTGCTGTCAATAGTGACCTTTTGTCCTAGGCGGTGGACAGATGCTTGTTTGTTTGTTGATAGCATGTACTTAGTCTTGTCCTCATTTACTTTAAGGCCAACGGATCTCGCCTGTTCTTCAATCGTCGTGAACGCTTCTATCACGGCACGCTGGGAGCGACCGATGATGTCAATATCGTCCTCATAGCCCAGCAGCTGGACGGATCTGTTGAAGATAGTGCCTTCCGTGTTGCCCTGCGCACTATCTGCTCCAGTACGAGATTGAAGAAGTCGCATGATATAGCGCGTCTCCTTGCCAAAATCCGGAGCTGCTTCCAAACTGCACGTTGCAGTTCGTGTTTTCCAGCGTCACGCGGCACAGCTGAATCAGTTTTACCGGTGGTGAGTTTCGACTTGAAATTCGTTGGTATTTTCCAGGGTTTGCCTCAGAGTGAAAATTTGGTCTATAGTCGATCTACCGGGCCGGAAGCCACACTGGTAAGTGCCGATTAGAGTGTTGCAGAACGGTTTTAGACGTTCACTCACTTACATAGATGGTGATCATCAAAATTATGAATCATTTCAGGCCATCCTAGAATCGTGAATGCTAGATCATGTGCTCCATACACTGGGAACAGTTCCAAACATGAGATTTTCCATTCAGGGGGTGTGGTATACGCCCACTTTTGAAAATTGGTTATTATTTATTTGTGCTACTTTCCATTGCCGTATAGAATGTTGAAATTTGGTAGAGCGGTAGCTCCTGCATTGTACGAAAGGATAAATATCAAAAATTAAAAAATTAAGGAGGCGTGGAATCTGCCCACTTAAAATATAAATAGAAGTTAGTCTACCTGCTGAATATGATTTTAATGAATAGTTTATAAGAAAGAAAGCCAAAGTGAAAAACGAGGATGTTTCAACGTTGTTTGTGAAACTTCTCAAAAAGTAATGAAATCACACCAAAAACATAAATATAAAAAAACAGCCAAGTTCTGTTATACCTACATTAAAAAAAAAGCTTTTTACTAGTCAGCCACGAAAATTAATGAGATCTAAATGTATGCCAAGTTCTTAGTTTAAAATGGTTAAATGTTAAAAAAATAGTATGTTTACTTTGCAAACTAAACCAAATGCGGATGAGTTACATTTCGTGAGGCGTGTAGTCCTCTCATATTTTTAAGCGCAAACAACTTCTCGACTCAGCATTTTTATAACGCGCGCCATTTTTTGTAGCAACTACAATCCACCACTAACTAAAACAGAAACAGCCAAGAAAAGTAATGATAGAATAATAAGGACGCTTAATTTTCCCAAAATAATAAGTCTGTAAAAGTTGTGCAGATATCAATAAATTTGATCAAATTTGTAGGTACATACTTATATTGATTAATTTGAAACATAATACCCTCTTCACGTCACATAAGATTAGGAACACTTTTGGCGTCATGATTGATAAGTAACTTCTTCTTATAAGACTACTAATCGATTTAAATTGCTGTTGCTTTAAATTTCTTAACGATCGACCAGAGCAATACTGATATGAAAATTTTTTTTTAAATTAATGATCTGATGGCAATTATTATACATACTACATTTATTAGTACAGTTAATGACAGCCATTATAATTAGTTCGATTTGTGATCGAAGGTCGTATACATATTAATCTAACATAACAATAAAGTCTGCATTATTAGCGCTGATAATAATATGTATTTATAAGTAGAATTAAAAGTTTTACTCAAAAAAAGAAATATCGATTCCAGTCAATAATGTAATATTTCTATTAATTAAGCTAAGTACGCAGCTAGAGCAAAACTAAATTTTAGCTGCTGTCCAATTTTTTTTTTCCAAACGTTAGCATAATCTCTAGATAAATTTGGACATGGAGTGCGTTGTGGATATAAGTGTCAATGAAAACAGCTGTACGTTGAAAATAACTTACTTTAAAAATTCATCGAGGCAAAGAAGTGTTATATTTTCGTTGCGCTTTCTTTTTTCCATGTCTGCTTTTATTTTATCTTAATTTTTTTACTTTCAAAAGGATTCCTCAATCCTCATCGAGGTGTTCATTGATATAAAGATCAGCCTTATTTACTTTTCCGCAAAACAAAAACACAACAGAAAAAAAAACAACAGGAACAGATCTGTCAAAATTTAGCTTGAGAAAATGTGCCGAGCCATTAATAGGTACGTTAAATTTTGACATATATTATAATGAAGTACATACTTGCCCAAAAAACATAATTTTCATCAAAAATATCGATATTTTTACTTTTTATTATGCATTTCGATTTTAAACTTACTGATATGAGTGCAAAGTTCCGAGGGTTGAAAATGGTGCGAAAGAAAATAACGATCTCGATGAGTAGGTATTTATGTAAAAATAAGAAAAGCGAATAGCTAGTCCACTCAAATATAACTAACTCAAAACGTCATAAATTTTATACATAAAATAGAAATTTAAAACTGCTCATGGTCTGCAACTAGAAGACTGAATTTTCTTGGCTGAAGTTAATTGACAGCAGTTGGAGTTATTGCAAAATGTGCTTCAAAACACTTGACAACAATAAGGTAATTCTAGAGAGACATGATGGAGAAGTCAAAAAATAATAAAAGGCACAAGTCTTATTATAGATTATCAGTAATAAGATGAGACTTATACAGATGTAATTTTCCTTGAGTACTCCAGCAAATTAAACCACCCAGATAATAATAACTTGTAACCAAAAACAGACATACATAAATGTAGTTATGGTACACAACGAGACTGCAAGTAAACAGAAAAATCTTTTTACCTACATTTTTACAGATTCACAGGCTATAAAGACTGCCTTCTTATACCTACCTACATACCGGGGCAACTTCCAAATCACCTGTCAAAGTGTAACTCAGAGTTGAATAAATTACATAAACAAATCATAAGGAAAGCGAAAGTTTTTTTTTCGAATTCATTTAAGCAAATTCCCGGTTAACGACCCACAATATATAGTTGTACAACAAAAATAATCATATTACCAACGAATACTCGTTCCATACCACGAATAAAGTTCAAATCATTTCTTTGACTTTTTGTGTTTTGCTTATAGAACCAGTTTGTATTTTCAGATTATTAGCACTGCTAAAGTATTCACTTGTTTTGTGAGTTTAAAGGACACAAATCGAATACCATAAATGATTTTGATAACTTCACGAATGAGTGAAGAATGATTTTTATACAAACAAAAACGAGTTACATATATCAGTTAATAACATAAAAAAATACTTCTTGGGTTAACCATATTCCCAATTCGATAATTTGTTTTAATTATGTCCACTTCAGGTACAAATATAGCGATGGTGTAGAGAATATTACTATCCACTACAATCAGATTACAGCTTTCAAAATCAACCATTTTTATAACGACTTCAACTAGTGTCAAAAATAGACAAAATCTCACTTAAGTATCAAACACATAAAATGGACCACTAATCCCATTGTGACCATGAAACACAATTTCAATGCAATCGCATATTGGCTTAAACTAGATAACACCTGCGCACAGTCCAAATTATTAGGAGCCCGTTAATTAAAATAATAATTCGATGAATAAAATTCGTACTTTTAACCGTTTCTAAAATGTTCGTCTGAACTTTGCATACCACTGCGGAATTTGGCTGCAATTTTTGTATGATAAAACAATCGATATGATTCGAGAGTATCTGAATATAAAAATAGAACAGAGAATTGCGTCAAAATAAATACAACGCACACACCCCCTAATTTGCAATATCAATAATTATGACGTTAATATAGGTAATATAGTCAGAGAAATACAGCACGTTGAAACTGAAACTATCTAGTCATAAAATACAAACCACACATTTCGCTGTGGTTATGACACTATGACAGTGGTATAAATAAAAAAAATTATCTTGGCAGCGGTGGGATTCGAACCCACGCCTCCGAGGAGACTGGTGCCTTAAACCAGCGCCTTAGACCGCTCGGCCACGCTACCTCTTGAAGTCCGTTATTCGAATAACATTTTTTACTGAAGTGTTTAGATTACCGTAATCAAATCACTATAATCCACCCTTCACCACACCAACTGATTACACAAGCGAGCTCGCGTTTGCTGACAATTTAGTGACGTAAATGAGGTCCAAAAGTCGGTGGCATCAAACTTCCTTTTGCCGAGTGCTAAAAGCTAAATTCTCACAGCCGTATTAATATGCGGAACTTCGTGTTATCCCTAACTAATGACTAACACATTGGTTAAACTCAAATTCCTATTTGTAAACATTTTTAGAAGATAACTAAGCTTTCGCTTTTGGGCAGGACAAAATCCTCATCTTTCAGTTCTTTTCCCGGGCGCCTACCTGAAAATGGCTAATCAGCTTGTCTGTTTAGTGTCAGCCAAGGGTCTCACTTAGATATTGATTTAACTAATGAGTTAAATTTTTAACTACCAGTTACGGAACAAATGAGTTAGAGAGTTAGAGAATGGTTTGAGATCTTTTATTGGTTTACCGGAAATTCGCACCGGCGCGAATATCAAAAAAATCCGATTTATCTTACATTGGCACATAAAAATTGAATTTATTAATATCAAAAGAGAAGAATAAAACCATAATGGATTATTGAAAAATATCACAGACACAATTACAATAACACCCCTCTTTCGTAAGTTAGCTTAATATGTATCGTTGTTCAGGTTTGGTGGTCCGAGTTTATCTTCTTAAAATAAAACTTCCATTGTTTCTGTTGTGATCTGGAACATTAAGTTGAAGTTCTTGATTCAGAGGTTCTCCATTAATGTTGCATTCTCATAGCACTCAGTCTTGAAAAACCGAAAGCTGAAACTTCAAGTGAAGAGTCAAGGTCGAAAATAGACCCTTCATACAGTATATGGTCTATCATCAAACAAAAGCCCTCAAGAATCGAATCGCGCGCCCGATATTCGCACCCGGTGCGAATTTCCGATTTCTTTTAAAGAGATTTCTAGTAAATCGACCGAAATAATAAGATTGATGAGAGGGTAACCGCTGCCGAAATGAGATTCTACTGTTTTATTCTGGAGCAGCTATTTCTCCGGACGGTGCGGTCCATGATTCGGTGGTTTGGTCATGTTTAACGCATGTCCCCATCCCATGTCGTGCTGAGCTAAATTTAAGCGAATCCATTTAGCCGAGCGGTACGCTGCTTCAAGCTAAAAAATCAAATTTTCATTTCAGACTGTACTTCATATATCTGTCAAAATTTAGGGCGCCATTAATGGTTTGGGGCATTTTCTCAAGCTAAATTTTGACAGATCTGTTGTATTTTTTTTTCTCTGTTGTGTTGCGGAAAAGTAAATATAAGGATGAGTTTTATCAATGAATATCTCGATGGGGAATCCTTTGAAAGTACAAATTTCAAGATAAAATAAAAGCAGACATGGAAAAAAGAAAGCGCAACGAAAATATAACACTTTTTCGCCTCGATGAATTTTGGAAGTAGAAAAGTTATTTTCAATGAACATCTGTTTTCTGTGACACTTGTATCCGCAACACACTCCATGTCCAAATTTAGCTATTAGCTAATGTTTGGAGAAAAATATTGGAGAGTACCTAGCTAAAATTTAGTTTCGCTCGAGCTGCTTAATCTTTCTCTCGAATCGAGATTCACAAAAGTGATCTGATTCTTAAAAAAAGTCATTTTTTCCGCCCAATGGAAAACGAATTTGACAGATAGCTGATTTCTAGAGCAGAAAAACTAGTCTGAATCTGAAAAAAGTGCTTATTCAATGGAAATCGACATTTAGCAACCGTACAGTTGTCATTTCAACATCAACAATGCGTTAGATGTTGTTCGTTGAGATCGGTTCCAACACAGTTAAACATTCTGAAGAAATTAAAATAAAATGGTTTTTCTTTATAAAATTATTTTCTAAAAGCTAGAATTTATTGTGAATGGGCATTTTATGCCTCACTTATTCTAGACAAAAACCACTATGAGACCCGATTCGATAACTTTCATAATGTAATCGATAACTAAAATGTCGACTCACTTTGACATTTCGCACAGCTGACTTTTATTGACTCATTTTTTTTGTGTGTTTTTGCCAAATTTTCCTACCACGCCGAACGTGCTGCAGAAAGTCCAGCGAGATAGGTCATCGCCCACGAGCTCTTATCGTGATAAGGGTCAGATCATCATGAAGATGATGTGATTTTGTTGCAAATCATCCTTTATTCCAACTCTCACACAATAATCTGCCTGACAGTCAACCTAAACCTTTTTAAATACTCTTAGCCATGGACAGTGACTACGTAATCGGTGGTGCCGCTTCTGTCGGAGCAACATTATTCACGAATCCAATTGAGGTAGGTTGCATTTTTTGTCCTCTGCTGACTTGTGACTCATACAAATCATCGTGTGCGCAGGTGATAAAAACCCGCATTCAACTGCAAGGTGAACTAGCCGCTCGTGGCACATATGTTGAACCGTACAAGGGAATCTTGAACGCTTTCATAGCCGTGGTCAAGAACGATGGATGGTCTGGACTGCAAAAGGGACTGGTTCCAGCGCTTTATTTTCAGTTTATCTTGAATTTCTTTCGGTAAGTCGTACCAATATCGCTTTGAGTGAGTAAAATGTATATTCCTTTTGTTTGGACAGTCTTGGATTATATAACACCGCCATGACCAAGGGATGGATGCACGACAAACACGGTAACGTCTCGTTCACTCGTGGCCTGCTCTTCGGCGCTGGTGGTGGAATTATAGGTGGTCTAGCATCTAGTCCGTTTTTTCTGGTAATTTCTGCACATTACTGAAACGTATAAAGCGCTTTAGTTTTTCCATTTTTAGATCAAAACTCAACTTCAGTCACAAGCTGTCAAGGCTATCGCTGTTGGTTACCAGCATCAACACACTGGGATGTTCAGTGCCCTGTCTGAGATATATGCTAAGCGAGGCCTCATGGGCCTCTGGCGTGGAGCCTCGTCGCATATTCCACGTGCTGCTCTAGGCAGTGGAGCTCAAATCGCCACATTCGGCACAACAAAGACTTTGTTGCGCGATAACGAAATAATTACACAGCCGACGTTGAACTCCTTTGCAGCTGGTCTGATTGCTGGATCAATCATGTCGTTGGCCATAACACCACCAGATGTTGTCGCCACTCGTCTGTACAACCAGGGAGTCGACGAGCATGGAAAGGGGCTGTATTATCGCGGCATGTGGGACTGCTGCGTGAAGATTATCAAAACCGAAGGCATCTACGGAATGTACAAAGGCTTCTGGGCTAATTATCTCCGAATTGCACCACACTCAACTCTAGTGCTGCTCTTCTTCGATGAACTCATAAAAAGGCGCGACGATCGCAAGCTGAAGGACCAATAGAAGAATAGTAGCCTCAAAGTTGCACCCAAGTGCCTGCCTTTGTTATTAATACAATTTATTGTTACTTGTTCCTTTCTTTTTAGCCAATTTTGTTAGAAAAAACGATTTTATTATTTAGCCGCTAAGCATTGACCATTAAAGCACTATTTTTAAATACTCCCTTTTGATATCTTGGCTTAAGCTTCGAGAATGGTTTCTGTATCAGCGTCACTTTGTGCCCTTTTGCTTCCTGTCTACTCAAAGAAGTCCAGATAAATCTGGAATGGATTACTTTTCAGTACCGGACATTGTTAGGAAGGGAGCTACGACAGTCTTAGAGAAAACGTTTGTCATTTGAACTGCTGCGCTTACAAACTGACATCTTATCCTCATTTAAAATACAAAACTCACAAATAAATATTTTTTTAGGTTTTATTTTAAGATACAAAAGATACGAAATAACAAGAAATAAAAAAAAAAAAGTTACAACAAGAAATACGTGAACAAAAACATTAAAAAAAAGATACAACTTCTTTCCAGACTGTGCGAAATCGATTGCTTATTGCGTGTCCTCTACACGGGTGAATTGATTGAGTATGGCCAAAATTTCAAGCATGGCGTTGAGGCGGCTTTCATCAGAGAGCATTCGCAGACGCTCTGCAAGCTCGGCAACAAAAGTATCCTGTTCGGCAAAGGCGAAACTAGCATCTGCAGAAGCAGCTGGAATGTTGAAGATTTGTTTGCCGAAGTTGCGTTGCGCAATTAGCATTTTCTTTGCTTCAGTCATTGAAGAGATTTATAATTTTTCAATTTTATTGAGTTTAATTTATATACAATTAAGGTTTATTGTGCTTATTTTTAATGTATTTTTGATTAATTATTAGAACTGCATTGTAAAAAGAACCCGTAAAAAACAGCGGATAATAAAAACAGTTTACTTCTCACCTCCCATTCACAATGGAGAATAAACAAAGTTGATAAAATGACAATTGGAAAGAATTGTAAAAGTATGTTCGTTTGGGATTTTAGAAACAGTTCTATTCCAAGTAGGAAGGTTGCATTTTTCCTTAAAAGGTCGATGACATATAATGGAAAGGAGGAAAACACAATAAAATGACAGCTGAAAAACTTATATGTAAGACAAACATTTAAATTTTGTGCGTTTTGTTGAAAAGTAACAGTCAAGTTTATAATAGGCGTATTTTTTTGGGAAGTGAGTTTAACAAAACCAAAAGTGAGTATAATACTTTTGCATGTAGTATAACAAAGTGAGCTAGCTATAGATTCCCACAAAAATACGCCTAATAAAATGCAAAATACAGAACGAAAAGATTCTGGGTTTGAACATTTGTTTTTATAAGTAGGTAGGTAAAAGTCAAAGTAGCTAGGTAAAATAAATTTTGTTAATTATTTAACAATTTTTGAAGAAAATAAAATACTGCACTTGCCTTACAAAATCTGCTTAATTTTCCTACAAGTTTCTTTCTTTGGCGTTTCATAAAAAAGATAACACAATGACCTGCTCCGGGAGCATGATAATAAATTATCCTATAGGCTAGTTTTTGACGTTTTTTTTGTTTGAGTTTTTTGCTAAAATGTTGAAGACCATATAAACCACTGAACTTCAATTGGAGTTTGGTGAACTTCTTCAAGATAATTATTTAGAGCAATTGACACATGGTCAGTAGAAAATATGCGTATAATGTCGAAATAACGTACCTATTTGAGTTACCTATTTATATAAATTACTAAAAATGCATTCTTCAAGATTTCAAATCAAACAAGCCTTCAAAAACTTTGGATTTTGGCATCACTCTCAAATGTCATGATATATGACACCTGTCAAGGATGTCAAATAGGGAAAAACCAAAATATTTTTTTCTCAAAACTACTAATCAACCCAATCTGAACATTTCCAAACTATATTTTCAATAAAAAATGCTTGTCTTAAATCAGTACTGTCTATTCTCAACGTTACTAGCTCACATCTATACTAGCGCTGCATACAAATATGGTAAGTCTGATTTGTGGGTGAAGCATTAATCCGCCCCTTATCAACAAAAGAAAATATAATCCTATTTTGTTTTGTCCAGTTGTAAACGAATTAAGAAAACATTATTTTTACAGTTCGCCCACAGGACTATCTCTGTGCGGACAAATTCATACTCACATTGCAGAAACCATTCAAAGGCGACCCATTGATCACTCTAGGCGAAGATCGCGATTCTGCTGCAATAATTTCTCAAGTCTGGAATTCAACGTCACACAGCAAGTTAAAGTACGACTGTCGTTTCCGAATAGTAACGAAAGGACAAAAACGTGGTCTCTATACAGTAATCACAAAATTAAAGTTCCGTCGAGATCCGATAACAAATGCTTGCTATGATTACATTCAGTTCACCAATGGATACCGTTGGCCGTCGGAAAAGATTTGCAATGACATTAGTCCAGATGGTCCATCTGGCCGTTTAATATTTGATGAACGCGACAGCGAAGTGAGTGTACATGTGTCCATTGACAAGCGACAGCCAATTATGGAGCCTCTCGAACTAAATATGGTGATAACATCACACTCGGAGTGCAAATATACGGGTGATTTCCTATGCGATCCTAAGGATCCACAGTCGTGTATTTCACGGTATTTTGTACGTGACAACATCACAAATTGTATGTATCCGTGTAAGGATGAGAACAGTTGTTTCCACGATGCTATTACTGCGGAAGTAGTAGATACTGCGAACGTGGCCATTAGTGCAATTACGTCGTTAATATTCACAATGACCGGAGTAGGCTTCTGTATTTGGGTGTGCTGGAAATACTGGAACTGCATAACGCTGCAGCAGCAGCAGGCGCACGAAGATTCGCAGAGCAATCGACCTAGGGTAAGTAGAAAGTAATTTTTGTTTGATTGTATGGTTGTCCGAGGGAGTGTTGTTAATACGATTTTAACGAGTGGGATGGATAAATCTCATTAACATAATATTATATTATATCAGCTACACTATTTGTTGTGTGACCTAGAAGGTGACTCATATTTGTTTGGATGTCATGTGGGGATATACAAGTCTGGGTTAACATTCTGTTTACAGGCTGATTCATTGCCCTTATAGGAATTTTTAGAACCCCGACCTAGACTTCGCTGTTGGTAAATTTTACTGAGGATGGAGTACACTTCCTTGTATATTCATATTTGAAGTAGTTGTCGAATCATAGTATATGCGAAAGAATCTGACATCTTGTGGTATAATGCACTCCGAGTGCCTCACGGGTGTAAACTTGACGATACCCACATTCGCTTGAGAAGATAAGCCAAAATTGTTTGCTCTGTAAACGCGTGCTATGGTAACTGGTATCCCATTGGATAAATTCAAATAATAAATGTGCTCAAAGAGGCTGAAGTCAAGTACTGCCGCATTATCCCTTTAGAGCGACCATAGCTTTAATTTTTACGTTATAACGATGAAGACTTTTGCTATTACGCACTTGGTTGAGTTAAAAGGCAGAAGGTAAGTTTTGGTTCTATAAACACAAGTCGGTAGGATTTCACGTATAAGTAATTAAATAATGTATTTTCACGGATAGCGTTGTTACATTACATTATCGTTTTTTTTATAGAATAGAAAGAAGGAGCTGACGGCTTTTACAGAAGCCATTTCTTTCTAAAATAGATAAATTTAAATCGATTCAATCTTCATTCTAGGATCTTCCAACAATCGAACTGCCGCAAACCCCATACGAGGGAGTGATCACACCCGTTGCGGATCCACATCATCAGCAGCCAATAACGCCAAAGGATCTACCGCCAAGCTATGAATCTTTATTTCCTGATAGATAAAACTGCGCGCAAATTCCCGTCGTCGCTCGCCAAATTCTCCTACGCTCGGACAGACGAGTACTTCAGCTCGTCCTCTGCGCTTGTTTTATTTTTTTCAGTTTTCTGTTTCTCAATGTGTACATAGCAATCTCTTATAATCTCGTAGCTGTTATGTATTTATATTTTAACTAGATATACATATTGATTTTTATCTCTTCTAATCCGTATTCACATAAGAATAAACCACAACAAAAAAAAAAAAAAAAAAAAGACAACCCAAATATTTGTATATACAATGCGAACAAACTAAACTCAAAACTATTACAACAATTTGTCTAGCCCGCAATCTCCTAGTGCAATATTTAAAAACTCTGGCGAGTATGGTGCGTAACTAAGCTTAGATAGATCCATTGATGAATTAGTGTTAATCAAATTGTTTAATGCACCCGAATTTTTATTTTATTTTATTTTTTACAGTCGAATTTATAGTTTGGTTTTGTTTATACTTATATACTGGTAATTATTGTAATCTGTAGAGAGTAGACTGAAGATCAAAGAGAAATTTAGTCGAAAACGTCAAGTCATTCAGTCTCGAGTTACTGATTTATTTTATTTGTTTACCTAATACATATTTGTTGATGGTCTGGTATTTTATTTAAAATGTATTCTTTTTAATTTTATTTAGCTACATCTAGATTAAGAGTGTCAATTTTAAGATAAGCAGTACAGTTTAAATATTGTTTTATTATATTTATTTTATTACAATTTTTATTATTTTACAAATCTACCTATATAATACTATTTGTAAGACATTTTGTCGTGAGAAGGTGTGTTCTATTTATTAAGAGAAAATTTGTTGTAATTATTGAACTAAACCAACAAAAAAATAATACTAAGAAGAAAAGTTAATAATAACCCAAAATTTTAGCAAAATACATTTTTCTTTTTGTATGGCTTTTTTTTCAGTTTTCATTGTTGAGGGGTTGAACTAATAACCACTTGCTAGGTAACCCAGCATACTAACTGTCTGAAGGTACGCATTCCAAGTTGGTTAAGGCTATATCGTAGCGTTTTTTTTACGTTCGAAAATACCAAGGATTATATTATATATTCATCCGATTTGGTGGCTAAGTTTCCTTTAGGGAAGCTGGCCTTGAATCAGCAGTGTCAGCACTTTTGGCTGTCCTGCTTTATCTCGAAGCCAAGCTTGTCGCTGGGCCGCATTCTGTAATACGGAGCCACGCTTGTCGCTGGGCCACATATCAGAACCACGCTTGTCGGTGGGGAGCATATCGGAGCCACGCTTGTTGCTGGCTTGTTGCTGGGCCGCATATCGGAGCCACGCTTGTCGGTGGGCCGCTTCCTGTAATACGGAGCCACGCTTTTCGGTGGGCCGCATATCGGAGCCACGCTTGTCGATGGGCCGCATATCGGAGCCGCGCTTGTCGCTGGGAAGCATACCGGAGCCACGCTTGTCGCTGGGCCGCATACTGTATACTCAACGTTAGCCTCAACTTAGGAATTTAATCATTGTTAAGTTAATAATAAGACCGTAGTTGATAAGTTGGTTACTGAAACAAAGAGTACCTCTTAACCAAAGTTTTGTGTTTCTTCGGGCAAATCCTGGATCTACTTATAAGTCTCCAAAACTAGATACTTTTGCTAAAGTTACTCGTTTGAGTATTCAATTCAGTATCCAAAAGAAACAAAAAATAAAAACTGTCGACAATCCAAAAGAAGCCATAAGCTTATTGCGGACGTCGACAATTTGAAAACGATATCGTCCCAGAGGACATCTTCTGGTCTGTCCCCATGCTTTGAAAAATTGTGGACCTTGTTTTAAATTGCGAGTTTCTTTATCTTGTTTTTTTATGGAAAGTGTCGGTGAGTCCATCGAGTACACTCTGTTCTTGTAGTTATCCATTACTATTTTATAAGATTGTATCTTACTGTGTTTAAGCTCCAATAATGAAATAAAAATGTAAATGAAATGAGTCTATTTCCGACCTTAATGAAGCAGTGAGCGTCCTCTACCGCTTTTCAGGACAACCTGACTAGTTCGGCACGGATGATAAAACTAGGCATCGGTCTATGTAGGTATAGCCTTATAAATTCTGTTTTCTATGCAGCCTTAAAATCGACCTGTACCTCTAGGTTTTTGCATCAGGATTTTTGAGTGTTCCGCTCTATCTGACAGCAAAATTAGGATTGTCTTTGCGGTTCAGCAACAGAAGTGGTTTTGCATATCTAAAATACCTACTGTGACTCTACTATAGGGTTTCTTTGGTCAAGTCTACAAGTCTGTATTCAGTTCTTGTTGCCTTCATATTATGTCCTTTTATTGTTTGGTAAAACTGCGGAACATTGTTCCTGGATTAGCATGTTTTTATTACCGTGATTGGGCGCTTTTAGTGCTCTTTCTTACTAGCTGCTAACGTTCTTCTCTACAGTTTCGCTTTGTATTGTAGGCAAGTTGGTATGCTGCAAGTGCTTGCCGGCAGTCTTCTCCAAACTAAGGATTTCGCACATTAGTTGCGACGTTTCTGACAGCTTCTTGGCATCGATGCCACTGGGACAAAGTACTAATGAATGAATTATGTCGTTTTCGGTTGGTCGTCCAGAACCGTCCGGAAGAACTCTCCGCAATTCTGAATTCAAATCCAGAAGCAAATTTCTCTTCTTTTCAGTAGGAGAACTGTCAGTTGAGTGCCAATCGAACGTTTTCAGAAGCGTTCGGATTGCTTCCTGACGGTTCTGGACGACCAACCGAAAACGACATTAATAACGAACTGCCATCTTCCCAGACCTTCCCAATTTTACCCAGAAAATTAAAAGGAAAACATTATTTATAAATAACCATCCATGCTGAGGTTAGACTTAAGAAAATTCAGAATTCCCCTAAAATTACATGTACCTACCTATACCTACCTGCTGGCCCGGATGCTTAAATCTGTTAAAGCAGGCAAAATTGTCATTTTAATCTCATGATAGGTTTAAAACGTGACTTCCATATTTTCATGAAACCATTACTGAAATACATACTTGCGCTTTTATGGCCAATCTATTAAACAATTACTGTAGGTAGTTATTAACCCTGTTTAATTTTCCCTAATCTAATAGGTCGGTCAGCAGTAGCTACAGGGAAAGTAAAAACAAATTTAAATTACCGTTTTCATGTTTTTGAGTTGTTCCATGCCGTGCCCGCTATTTCCGGTAAATAATTTGGTGGACAATTTATAGCTATTTATAACGTTTTTAAAATACCTACAAACCTATTAGAAAAACAAGTAAAAGTGTTATCATCGGCCTAACCGATGCTTTGATACCCTCCACTGCATAAAAGTCATGCAAAATGTTTGCCATGCCATATTGGTTTTGTATGGGAGGTTTCAGAAGTCCAGAACTACTTGAGCGACATAGACAATTTTCAATACCAACCTGTCGACGGTAAAAAGAAGTCCTCTCACAAAATTTCATTCGCCTAGGTCGATTCGTTTGGACGCTATCGTGTTTTCAACAGACGGACATGGCTAAATCGATCAGAATCTGATCCTGATCCTGATTCAGAATTATATACTTTATGGCGTCTCCGGTGACTCCTTCTTGGCGTTACAAATGTAATGGTAAAGTGAATTATACCTTCCTGAGGAGGGTATACAAAATACTGGGATGAAATTACACTAGGTACCTAGTTGACGAGGGGCTCCGCGAAATAAGACTCCAGGAAATAAGGCCCCAGAAAAAAAAATGAAATAAGGCCCCAAAAAATAATACAGGAAACAACAACGATTTTTAATAAAATTATTTATTTCCTTCGGCCTTATTTCGCGCAGCCTTCACGAGGTACCTTGAAAAACATTTTTATAAATACATATTATTGTGAAATGCTTCTACAAAACTTTGTTTCATATTTCCTAACATATAATTTGAGGAAATTGAGGTCCAAGCTGTCACTTTAATAAAATGATCTGAACACTGTTATGTTATTCACATTGCTGGATACAGCGATTCAAGGAACGCAAGACGCAACCAAACAGTGGGAAATGTTGTTCACTTTGTCATTACATTTGTAACGCCCAGAAGGACTCGCCGTTGACACCTGGGTTTCCACTTGTCGAAATTGACAATTGACGTATTTTTATGCCAATTAAACAATTGGAAATAGCGAAAAATTGCTTGTCAATGAATTGACAAACAGCGTTTGCCAATAACTGACAAAGAGTTTGATTGACAAATGGAAATAGCTGAATTGCCCACGTTCCATTGACCGCTAGATGACTAGCGGCATGCCGAACTCCATATAAAAAAAATTAGTATTTCAGCAATTGCGCTAGAACTCTAGCACATGTTGTGAAATGTTTTTTTTGTATGGAGTTTGGAATACCGCTAGTCATCTAGCGGGTTAATGGAACGCGGGCCATAGGCGTTCCGAAGCGTTCGGATTGCTTCTGGATTTGAATTCAGAATCGTGAAGAGTTCTTCCGGACGGTTCTGGACTACCAACCGAAAACGACATTAATTGGCATCAAGTTCATAAGTTTGTCAATCAACTGACAAACGATTTTTTGCTAATAGTTGACATAAGTGGAAATGAACTGACGTTGATGTCGTTCCATAACATAAACGCTAGAGCTGTCAAACTTTGTCAATTAACCGACATGTGAAAACCCACCTTAAAGTATACAATACTATATTCTAAATCAGGATTATATTTGGAATCGATCGACGGACCGGATGGCTACGTCTGTCTTTAAAAAAAAAGAAAAAAAAAATTAATAAATTAAAATTAGTGAGATTACTTATTTTTGGTTGATCGTTTACGTCGTCGGGTTGGTATTTAAAATGAGCTATATCGGTCAAGTAATTCTGGTAGCTACTATACAAAAGCTACAAAACCTAGTCCCATATGTACCCATATGTATGTCTAACATTTTTCATAACTTGTATGCAGTGGAGGGTATCAAAGCATCGACCAGGCCGATGATAACACTTTTACTTGCTTCCCATCATTTGTTTTAACTATTGTAGTTCGAGATTACTGCACAGCGAGCCATCCCATAACATAACAAGTCTCAAATCAACTTGTCGCTTTTTTGTTTCATCGCGGATTTCGTTTCGAAGTTCGAAATCACTACCTACCCAATGTGACATACAAAATTAACTACATCGTTTCATCGTAGTTCGGACTTACTGTCAAACTAAGGTGAATTAAGGTAGAATTAACTTTAGTTTTATCAAAATACTTATGCCGACCAGTGTATAATTTTGTAGAATGCTGAGATACGTATAGATATACCCTCAAAGTTCCATATATATGAGTTTACAAAGAAGTTTGACAAACATCCGAGAGTACGAAACTGTCTTGGAAGAGTCTTTCAATCCAGTTTCGGATTCGGTACCTTCCATTCGTCCCGATAATACAAACTCAAATAAACGAATGGTTGTGAGAAACTACGTCTAGCGTCGTGGGCCTGACACGCCGAATCTTCTACTTCTTCCCTACTGTTCAGAGAGGTTATGGTCAGGATTATAAATTCTCCTACTTTTACTGCATCCCCATTCGCAACTGGTCCGTTTGTGGTTTTCGTCGATGGAATTAACTAGCTAAAGATTTATTTTAAATTTTATTTTAGTCAATGGAGGTATTTTTTATCGAACATTCTAAAATTGAGTACAAGTGCCAAGTAAAAGAATAGATAAAAATTGAATTTGAGTTGCTTCAGATGAATGCTCTGAGTCACCATCACGATCTAATAAGCCACCAATCATGCTTCCTAGTTCTTTCGATTACAAAAGTCGTACCTAAGCCTCACGTGAAATAATACACCATCAAATAGCTTTGACAATAATAATAATATTTGCGCATCTTGAAGCGCTAAGCTGAGTGAAAGTCAGATTTTCTTGATATACGATACATTTTTTTTCAAGCTTTTATCTGATAACCATGATCTTGTTTGACTATAGGTATAAGTAATGCAGATTGCCATGGCCTTCCTATTTACAGTTGTTTTGCGTATAGCTACCTTGAGGGATTATAGATAAGAAGTCTCTGAAGTGTAAAAAGGTGTGTCGAAATTACTTCTTTAGGCAATATAAAAATGTGCATTTATTTTGACACGTTCTTAATATACTTG
This sequence comes from Cheilosia scutellata, assembly GCA_955612985.1. Classification (NCBI taxonomy): domain Eukaryota; kingdom Metazoa; phylum Arthropoda; class Insecta; order Diptera; family Syrphidae; genus Cheilosia; species Cheilosia scutellata. Next base: position 59,852,874 of record OY015314.1, read on the forward strand.
TAAAATATACTCTGCCTTATCAAGGTTAGTACCTACTTGAGGTGCATTGTAAATGGCCACTTGAAATGTTGGTTCTGTAACAACTACGTAATATTGGTAATAGGTAGGGGGTATATTATTATCTTTCAAGGTTGTTTACATTAACCATACTATTTGATTTTAATTATATACTTGCCACTCACCATTCTGGATAGTTCACACGGTTTGAGTGAAATAAGTTGAAACATTCACACGGCGCGTTGTCGATATCTTTATTTCACAAGAATGGTTGCGAATGAAGATAGGCATCCGCCATTACTATTGAAACCATTTTCAGTTATCTTCGACACATTACTGCGGTATAGGTATTAGCATGTTGTTTATGGTCGAACCTGTTTTGATATATCACCTTTATTTTAAGCGCTTGCTATTCATTTATTTAAGTTTTTAAATCTTCAACGAATACCATAAATGGTCATAATTTGAAAACGTAGCCTGTATTAAGCCATTCAACTCATTGTTGATTGAGATTTAAAATAAACGCCGCTGAAAATATTCTTCTTGGAGCATAGACAAGACATACTATGCTATGGACTGCTAGTGAAATGTCAGTTTCATAAAAACCTGAATTGAGAAGCTTTTTCAGGACAGCCATAGTTTCGGATGTTTGTCAGACGTTCGCGAGAGGTGCCGCAGTAGAAAAAAAAAAACCTTAAGATGTTATTTGTGTTTTTCCGGGGATCGAACCTGGGATCCCTCGCACAGTAGTCTATCAGCTATTTTTTTTATTTGTGATTTTTTTCTCAAATTTCAAGGAGTGGGGTCAATTTTGTCACAGAATACAGAAATTACGAAAAAAAAGTATAGGAACACCTTTGTAGTAATATTAGTAACCATACTCGATGACCGGAACGTCAAATGTAAAAGTAAAACAACGATGTAAATGAAAAATAGTTATATTTTCTTGATCATTTCATTGGGAAATGATTTTTAGAACAAAATTTCCCCTTTCGATTTAAAGTCAAAGTCCACTCAAGAAGAACTTCTACTTCTACTTCTACTGCGCCACCTATTGTGAGCTTTTGACAAATATCTGGGATCCGGCATACAATTTGTAGATCCCTTTTTCAATCGTTTCAAAAATAAAAACTCACGCATATGAATAGAAGAGAAGCCCAGTCTAGTGTTCTATATGGACCTTTTGCACGTGCAGAGCTATCATTTATTTACAAAACATCTCTGTATGTTTGGCGGTTTATTGCGAAATTAATGCCAATTTTTAAGGTTCCGTTCCAATTAGGGACTAAACGGACATTATCCACACAAATATACTTACTGAGGCTCTTTGTAAAACTGCATACTCTTCTCTGTTCTATATACTCCATCTCCATTATCTCCTCCAAGCTCGGCAACGCTCCATGCAAATGGAGTATTCTACCTTTTGCCAGATCAAGGTTCAGAAAATTCTTTGAGTATGTCCTCCGTATTCACCTGCTCCTATCCGCAAAACCGACAGAATTTGTCGTCCGTTAGTCCCATTTTATTAAGACAGACTTACTTATAACTAAAAAAGACGCTAGTTTTAGCTTAAGGTGTAGGTATAGGCGTATAGGTAAGTAGTCAGAGGTAGCGGTTTAACAAGACTAACTTGTGAAATTCTTTGGTGGGCTGAATCTGACACCCGCCCCTAAGTAGTTCAGCACAAAAAACACTCGAGTCGCTGCACCCACCAGGGGCTGGATTTCCAATAATCAGGCTGAGATAACGAAAAAGGTGTACAACTTGCGAATTAGCAGTTTTAGACATTTTCTGTTAGTTCGTGCTTTCATGACTTTCCATTTTTTTCAAAACTTGAGTTTAATAATTAGGCCGTTTGTCAATTGTACTAGAGAATTATTCTCGGATAATTTTCTCACACTAGCTATCATGGTGGAAAACGAATTTTTCAGCTGTGAAAAAGTTATCCTGCTCCGGGAGCAGGATAACATATTATTATCATATCTGCTAGATAACTAGCGGTATGCCAAACTCCATATAAAAAAAAACTGACATTTCAGCAATTGCGCTAGAGCTCTAGCACATTTTGTAAAATATCATTTTCTGGACAATTTTTCAATCTAGCGCAAAATGAACTGCTGGATTGAAAAAAATAACGAACTGTCAAAATAAAATTCAAATTGGTTAATGCCACTTTGCCACTGCCGCTAGATCTCTAGCGCCAGCTTTCCTCCATCAGGGATATTATGTGCTAGACAACTAGCGGTCAATGGAACGAGGCCAATTATATTTGACACCCGCCCTTAGTACAGATCCCCCAACAGTAATTCCACTCGTCATTTTCTAAAAAGTTATCTACTTAAACAACTATTTCTGCTCTACGGCAACCTTACGAGTAATTAGGACCGAATCTGTAGTTAAAGTCAAAGCTCTCACTCAAGATATAATGCAAATTCAAATCATAATGGTGAAATATGAGAACTTAATTGGAACCTACATTATTTACAGAATAATTAGCTTACTTAGTTCATCATAGCAAAATTTAGCACCAAGGCGAAAAGATAGTTGCTTAATTCAAAACACCTGAGACAGTCCATAATGTGTGTTAGAATTGCCACCATATTAACAAAAACCTACAAAATTAGCATCTCGTCGAAATTCATGATAGCATTCGTCCATTCAAATCAGGCCCCCTTCTGTCAAATCTTTCAATTGGCTAATATTATCTGTATGGCATCATGCGCCATAATTATTTCTTTCTAACGAATGCTATCGAAGTCTACCTTCTATAGATTGATCTGAATTGAATCACTAAGTAAACGTCATAAACGTACTACAAATATACTCGTACTCGTATGTCAATAGAGAAAAATGTTGCTAACCACAAGATGTGCCACATAACAAACTGATCGTCCTATAAATAGACTTAGACCAATTTTCCGGTTTTCTATTTAGAATGTGTGTATATGTTTGTGTATTTATGACGATCGAGAAAATGGCGTAGCTAAACCCCAACATAATGTTGTGAAATAAAATAAGCAACCACGTTTGCAACACAAATTACGATTACAACATTCGGTGGTGAATCTGTCAACAACGCCAACAATATGCGCTGCACAATCAGTTAACGCGAAGCAATTTACAAAATTGATCTGTCATCAACAACTAGCAAACTTCTAGCTGTCAGGAGAAAAAAAAATCACCTTTCCCTCTAAGGCGATCGTTATTTCCATAAAAACAGTTAATTTAATTCGCCGCTGACAGAAAAACAAACTCTGATTTGTTTAAGCCGAACAGCTATTGCTAAGCTGGGGCTTGACTTTATTTGCTCAAGTCTCGTGGCGCGGCTTGATTATTCACAACAATTAACACCTATTGCGCGGTTATTAGTTACACGTTTTCATCTTGACGCCGCACCGCGCGCCACCGACTCGTGGAGAGAGGAAGCAAATGTGACGCTTGAGTGGATATAAATCCCCAATGAATCCCCCCATCAGAGCCCTGAGTCACGTACACGAACTCGCAGAAGTGAAATCTTTTTTGGGCATCCATCTCTGACGTGACGTGACGCTTAACTTACAATGAAACTCAAGCCGGCTAGCCGAGTGACGAAATTGCGCCGCATTACCGATCCAGAAAAGAGATTGCCGTTCCAAAGGTTAGGTTAGGGGTATTCCAAGCGGCGGCGGGCGGTAGCGTCAGCTGTTGGAATAGATTTCAATTGAAACGTTACCCGGCTCACGAATTTATTTTCGGGCTGTAGGTAAGTAAGCCGGTTTCAACTAAGTAGCTGACCTTTGAACGGAATAAGTCTAGATTTTGCAGATATACATCTATACAATTAGCGTCAACTATGGCAGATGTAGGTAGGTTACTCTATATCAAAGTCATTATCACCGCAAAAGTCAGGTTGTTGTCGTTTGTTTGCACATTGTACTACACCATAGCGTAGCGGCAGCGAACGACGCGACGCCATCAGTCAGAAAGTGCCTGGCCTTTTGTAGAATACCTGTTCGGGTGGTTATTTATCTTCTAAATATTAAAGAGGTAGGGCAGTGCTGTGTCGGTCGCTGTGTAGGCGATAACAACAAAAGTATCTTGCAAGAAACCGTTTAGTTTAGTTTAGTTGGATGTGTTGTATATAACAGTTGTTGTGGAGGGGCAACAACGTTTCGATCTTGCTTTCGGAAAACATAACGTAGTCATCACAATCACAGTACTATACCAGTGGAGCAGAAGTGAATTACTAACCGAAGTAGTAGCACTTGGCACAGTCAAGTCAGTCGGTCAGTCTACTACAGTCTAAACGAAAGTGTTGTTTGGAAGTGCAGCGATTTTTGGCACGCAATACGCATTCGTGCTGCGAATAATATTTGCGCTTGTGTTTTTCTTTTGCGTCGTTTTTATGAGAAAAATAATAAAGGAACAAGTGATTAACTGTGATTTAAGTGTTTCCTTTCGTTACTGTTTTTATTCAAAGTGTACATTAAATAGTTAGCGCAGATTTATAAAAATGTCCTCTAAAATGAGTGGAGGACCTATGGCAGTTGGCGTTCCTGTTCTGGTTGTGATCTGTGAGTACATCCCTGTTTCGTTAATAACATTTAAGTTTACCTTTGCAATTAATTCCGGATTCTTGGAAGTGATGACTGATTATTTGTACGGTGATAATTCCAGATAGTTAAGATAAATCTAGTGTCTAGTGTGACTCAAACTCAAGTGGATAGTAGTTCACTTTGAAAAGAAGTTGAGCAAGTCAGGTATTGTAATTGTGGCCTTAAATGATCATTCAGTTCGGATTTTATTGCAAATGGCAAATTGTTAACAGGTCTTATTAATTAGAAAACAGCAAAAAACGGGTCTTAGACAAAGCTTCTTGCAACAATTAATATTTTTTTTTTGTCATATCTGAAGGGCTGCCTTGAGATTGACCCGCTACGACCATTTACCCCAGACTGAAACCATCACCTTTATCATTACGAGCCCAAACGCAAAATAGTTAGTCTTACTTATACTTAGGTGGCGCTACAGTCCTTCTACTGCGTTGTACCTCCGGGTTGGAATCGAAGACTCTTCGGGGCGGAGCGTTGGTGTCCATTCGCTCTACATGCCCTAGCCATCTTAGTCGACTTCTCAAGGTCGACGTCGCTGTAGAGTTCGCTGTTAAATCTCCTCCTCGAAAGCCCGACAACGCAAACTGGACCGAAAATCACTCGAAGAATTTTGCGTTCGAAACGACCAAGGAGATCTTCACCTGCCTTTGATAACACCCATGATTCTGCACCATAAAGCAGGACTGGGATGATGAGGATCTTATAAAGAGTCTCCTTGGTGTCTCTCGAGGCCTTACTAATCAATTGCGGAATTGCCTTCTTAGACCAAAGTAACAGCGGTTGGCAAGTGTTATTCTTCGCTTGATTTCTGATGTTAGTCTACCAGTCTTTATTTTCATATTACCACTGTATTATACCATCTCTGGCCTTGATAACAGCTTCTAAGCGCCGTGGCATAGTGTGAACTAATTTTTGACACTCTTCGAAGTCGATTGTTTCCCAGATATTTGTTATCTTGGCAGTTAATTCTGGAAGTGTCCGAGCTGGTTTTTGTCGCAGTTTTTGCTTCATTTTATGCCAAACGGTTTCGATTGGTGAAAGGTCAGGGCTGCTGGAAAGCCATTCCGTTAAACGAATTGCTTCAGCAGTTAACCACGACCTAACAGTATGGCAAGGAGCACCACCGTCCTGTTGAAAAATATAGTCTCCCTCACTTGATTGAAGACGAAGTACGGAGCTCTTCTTCCAAAATGTCTTGGTACTTGGCAGCATTGACCAGTCCATTGACAAAATGTAAATTGCCCATCCTACGCCCAGACATGCATCCCCATACCATTAGAGATGCTGGGAACTTGACTGTTGCTTCAGGCAGTCTTTGTGAAAGGCTTCTTTTGCATTTTTTTTACCACACGTATGCGTTCGTTACCAACGCAGACTTCGAATCTGGACTCATCACTTCAAATAACAGACCGGCATTGACTTAAAGTCCAGTTTTTGCGTTGTTTGACCCACTAAAGTAGTTTTTTTTCTTTTGCTTAGGTGTCAAAAGTGGTGTTTCTTTTTAATGAATTGTATTTTTTGTAAAATTCAACAAACCTTGTAAAATGTATAAGTATCCCACTTTTCTCATCGTCCGCTTACACGGTTCGATCGACATTTTTTGAATTTGTTCTCTCCATTGGACAGTAATTGCTGCAGCAGTTTTGCGCCGATTTTCTTTTATTATTTTCTTTAAAACACGGCAATCCACGAGGTTTTTCTATCGGTGGACGCGCAGTTTTCTTACTTGTCTCAAAATTTCCCAATTTTTTGTATTTTTAATAATGTTCTTCACTGATGAGCGCGGTAAACTTAATTTTATTTGTAAAGAAATTTCCTATGGAAGCTTGAATCCAGCCCAATAGATTTTGTTTTCATCCCTTAAAATCTTAGATAAAGTGTTAATAAATTTGATTCAGCTTTAAGGAATTTCTAATCGAAATAACCGCACAACAATATGCAAATGACTATTTTTAGAACTTGAAAAACAAGATATTATAGTCTTTAACATTAGCCAAACAAATTAGGTATTATTATTAATAACTTACAAATATTTAATGTGTTTGCTGATAGTCAACGTGATTTGGAACTAGAAATATTTATGTAAATACATAATTATTTCTTCTACAATAATTAGTCAAAACGAGTATTAATCTTTTGTTGTGCCTGCATGTATTTAAATGGATTTTTTAATGCATATTCATCATCGACCTGATGGCACAGTATAGACTCTTTCGTGTTTTTACTTCGTAATTGGAATGCCGTCACAACATGTTGATAACAGATGTACGTTTTTTTTCCTTTGTATACCAATTACATTTGAAAATTAACACGTCATTCTTGTTACTCATTCAATTCTCAGATCTTGAACTAATTGGTAGATTGACCGACATCTGAGGAGCAAATAACTGCAAGATGCAGTGAAAGTTTAAATATGAATGAATTAGTCAGATGGAATATCCTGCACAACACAACAAATTTGTGCTTAACGTTAATATTTCAGATTGTTTTTTTCTTTCTAAACTAAATTAATGACGGGACATAAGGAAGCTAGTTAATCACATTCAAGCGAATCTAAGTATTAGCTGTTTATGGCTAGAAATTTGATTGAATATTATTGTCGTATGATGTTGTTAAATTATGCGGACAAGTCTCCATTTTTTTTATAAAAATTACCAGACAAATGGATTAATGTTGATCTGATTAATTTACTTGGAGCTGTCCCTGGAATTCTTTATGCTGAACTTCTACTGTCTGGCTGAACCTTGAGGAATGTTAAAATTGTACATCGTAATTTATTTTTTTCACTTAAATCGGTTTTTTTGCTAAAGACAGTAACAGCTCTTTCATTAAAGTCAATGTTCGTCAATATTGCATAGTATAGCATGTGTCAAATAAAATTCTTCAGAATGTTAATGCAGATAAATAAGTCGGTTGACAGTTAACAGGTTTAGGTACATAAGAGGATACCTAACTACCTCAATGTAAATTTGTCATTATCATCAGTAGTATTTACAAAGTCATTTCTTCGAAAAAGCGATTAATATCTTTCGTGTTGGAAATTACAGGAAACAAAGGTTAAAGTAAATTAGCCTTTGGGAAAATCCATTTGTAAAAATTAAGGTAAAATATGACAAAGCATTAATTTATTTAGTAAAAAAAAAAGTAGTTCCATGGCTTTGCATAGGCAGTATTGGAAAATGCTCAAAGATTATTTCATGAAATATTATTTAGAAAAAAGAACTTACGTTATTTATACAGTTCCTTTATCTTAACTATATACAAAATGAGGGGAAACTATATCTACTGAGATACATCGTGGGATTCTGTTGCCATTCTTCTCCTCAATATTCTATAAATTCACATTTTATTTCTTTTTTAAATTTCCTGCAAAGTCGTGTAGGTACTACTGATCAATATACTATGTAGCCAATGGAAAACCCATAACCTTTCAAAATTTCATGGGCTGCAGATTGAGCAGATAGGTAACAACTGGATTTAGACAGTATGGCGAGTTGACGTCTTTCTGTATACAATGTTAATATTTAATGAGGAGGAGTGAACGAATCGAAAGTGAAACTCCAAGGCAATTCTTAAAATCTCAGGATTTCCCAAAACGCACATGGAAGAATAAAACGCGAACAGTTTGAGTGAGATAGATTTTACAATTTCTGATGATGAATTTATTGGAGTTGTCAGAAATAGCTTTAACTGAAGAGCTTGCAGTCTAGGTAGTTATTTCTCTATCAAATGAAAAGTCGGTAAAATTGTCCCCAAATAAATTGTCAGGGGCCGCTATTCGATTTTAGCAAGACGTATAGGACTTTCGCTTTACCAACAATAATTTATTTTCAAATCAAAATATTTTGACGGTCACAACAGGTAATTTTATATGAAAATGTTGGCCATTGTGACTTGGTAAAAGTTGGTCTGGACACTAAAATTAATTATTAGTCATTAGTACCGCGCATTGTTAGCTCACTTTCTTTCATTCAACATACATAATGATTTCCTATTTTAATCGACAATGTATAGATGCATCCGGTATCCATCTAAAAAATAAAATATTTAGGCCTATTCGGCAAAATCTTTTATTCTGTTATGAATCATAAAAGATATCGACCATAAAAGATCTTTTATAAATCGTATTCAGGGTTTCGAACTTTTATGAAAATCTGTTATGGAAGTTCGAAACTTGAAAATCTGTTACGAAGCTGTCAAAACAAACCGCAGAGTTTTTTTTTATACATAGACGGTAGGCACCTGATCAATTTTGTGCAAAAAACTAAAATGCAGTCTGAAAAAAGTATGTTTTGAATTATTACAAACTAAATAATTGTGTAATAAATACTGGAACATCTTTTTAGGAAAAAGACAACAAAAAACCACGACGAGGCAAAAAGAAGTATATTGCTCTTACATGGAGCAAAATTCAATTAGAAAACTCTATTTCAAATCAGTAACCAACTGAATCGATCTCGATGTACTGGGCTGCGATAAACGAAAAATGTGTTCCTATTGATGCCTGATATGAACTGTATCCGTAAAAATGTAGTACCGCGAGAAACTTGAAATAAATACCCAACTTTACATCGTCATTAGAAATACAATTTACCTGCATTTGAAATGAAATGGTTGTATTCGTGTTTTGTAAATTGTTCCAATTTGTTCGTTATAATTCTAGCGAGTAAAACGCACATTAGGAAGATCAAATGGATTACTATTTAATCTTAGTTCCAGCAAAAGTAATCGGTGTGGGTGTCTTCGTCTGAACCAAAAAAATGCATTCAATCATTTTCAATGGTCCGCTTATCCATTAAATGGGTTGTGGGTGTAGGTTGCTCAAGTGGACCCTCCATAGCTCTCGATTCTCCGTCATCGTCTCTAAATCATCAAGGGCAATCCCCATACGGCAAGAGGAGAGATTATGAACTTGATATAACCATCTCATACTGGGTCTACATAGAGGACGCCTGCCTGATGATGGTACGGATTCCATAGGACGTCGTGGGATCCTGGTTGGGGACATGCGTTTAACATGACCTACTTCTCCGGAGCGGCCCATGCTTCGGTGGTTTGGTACTTTGCTACTCGACATTGAGTTCCTCGCGAATTAAAGCAAAAATATAAATTTCCAAATTATTTTCCATTACAAACCCACTAGTTTATGCACAATTATTACATGTGTCTTCTTTTGGAAACAATTCGTTGACCATAAATTATATAGATTATCCCTTTCAATCCAAAAATTTCTAATTAATAAAAATCTTTTATGATAAAAGTCACAAAATGCTGTCTTTTATTCTGTTATGATTTATAACAGATTTCATAAAAGATTTTTGCACGCAGAATACCAATTCTGGAGATCGTAAAAGATTTTTTGACAGTTCGAACTTTTGTATGGAAATTCATAACAGAATAACAGGAAAAATGGATAAAAGATTTTGCCGAATAGGCCTAATTGTTAAGATTGAAACTAGAGTTCTGTTTCTTCACCTGCCAAAACTAGAGTTCTGTTTCTATTTACTTTCTCGATCAGCAACTGATCATGTGTTAACTGAAAGGATTATCCGCACAAACAAAGTTTGGTTATGAATCAACAAAGTCTATTAATTCGATCAATTTCAAAAGCACTCTACCTTTGGTTTGCTGTTTGTTAAGTAAATACATATGGATACATTTCAGATCAGACTTACGCCAGTTAGGTCACATGCTAAACTCAAAGTTGGCTCAGTTTTTCTGAATGTACATAGCATGGGGACTAACATTTTTAGAATACTTGTGACGTTAGCCAACATTTTTTTGGATTAATAAATGTGTACTATTACGAATTTATACGTTAATAATCGTAGAAAGCTTTATTACAGTCTTGTCCAAAATTGTGGGTCCATAAAATATTAAAGCTTGTTTTCAATTGTTAATTCAAATATCAAGATTTTCATAATAAATCTGTGAAAAGAATACATAAGTAAACAACTTAAGTCAAAATGAAGACGTAGAATGGTGTATTTAAGCAGCTCTTAAAACATGTTTCAAAACTGTGATCAGATCTGCTTTAATGGGCTTGAGACCGCCGCTTAAAAAGAATTATAATTAGCTTTGAAACCTTCATCAATTTTTTTGTTCTATATGTGTATTAGTTTCCTGGTTCCAATGTAGCCCAGAATCAATAAACAAAAATGTGCATAACTTAAGCCAGCAGATAGGGTAAACAAATTTGATGTAAATCCAGTGTAACTGGTTTATTAATACAGGAGCTACTATTTTAGTAAAAACAGAGCACTCAAAATTACAGTGAATTCGTTTAAATGCACGGTAGATACTAATACCTAATAGATAAATAGATAGATAGATAGATAAGATTTTTTTTTATTTCAATTGTTAGAATAGTGCTTACAGAGTTACAAAAAAATTAAAAGTCATGGCTTTTATGTTGTCTGCCTAGTTGACAAAACAAAATTACATTACAATGAAATAAGATCTTTTATCCGCTTTTTTAAAAAAATGTACTAATAATTCGCTCTCTATAGCCTAGTGCCAATTTACAGTATTGGAATAGTTTTTTAACTTCCATATCGTTGAGCAGTGATATAACTTGGGTTTCCGTCAAAAAATCGCTTCTAAATGTGTTCCTCCTAAACTCATTTAAAATAGGACATTTTCCCATAAAGTGAAAAGTATCATCTCTTTCGACAGTGTTACACAATGTGCACAGGATGGGTAGATCCTCTCTATGTGGAATAAAGTTTAACTGCATGAGTTCTCCACGTAACTTGACCGTCATCGATATTTCATCGACGCTATTTTCATCTCGAAAATAGATTTTCTCTTCCAGATTACGATTCAATCGAGAGTACAGGTTTCTATGGAGTGATCCTGTGACGTTGTTAAAAAATCTCTCTCTGCATTTTATGTCAACTGCAGAAACAAGCTGGTAAAGCAATCTTTTCCAATCATCGTATTTGCTTACATTATCTAGATTGAGATCCATCTCGCAGTCGCCAGAAAGGTTTATCCATTCAGAAAACCAAATTGGGGAGTCGGGAGCCGGTGATTTTCCATCTTCATAATTTTCAGAACGTAGTCTATTTGCATTTTAAGCGTTCTAATGAAGAGAGGCGATAAGCCTGTTTCCAACATAATCATAATAGTTAGGCACATTGGGTGGGAGTCGAAAAATTTGCTTAATAAAGTATCGCAGCAGCTTCTCCACGGTTTCATTTTGTTTCGCTCCCCATACTTGTGCTGCATAAAGTAAAATGGATCCCGATACGGCTTCAAATATTCTGAACTTGCTGCTATGCGCAATACTTTTATTGTAAAAACATCTGTTCCACGCTGTGCTGATAGCACTCAGCTTCTCCTTCAGATGCCTTTCCATACTTAAGTTCTTTGTAAAGTGAACTCCTAGGTATTTGAATTCATAAACAATTTCAATCCATTCATTGTTGTAGTACAATTTTTCATTTGCACTGTTTCTGCCTCCTCTGTTCTTTCTTGAAAATCATAATTTTGGATTTTTCTAGATTTACTATCAAGTTCCAAAGGCTACAATATTGACACAGCCGGTTAATCATGAGCTGCAATGATTCAGGAGTTGATACGAAGAGAACAATGTCATCAGCGAAAACCAATGCCTTTATTGTATGACCTGCGTTTTCAATGCCGCTAATACTTTTAAGAGTGTCCAATTTTACGATCCCACAATGGCAAAATTTTCAATATAAAATTTTCAATTGTGACCTAAAAAAATATTTAATTTGAAGGTTAAGAATGATTATAGGCCAAATGTAATTAAAATCTGCAATTCATATCATTCAATCATTAGCTTCACAATGAGGCAAAATGGATTACCGTACCGCTTTTTGTTCGATTTTTGGTAATTATTTACCGTACATTAAAAGTGTCACATGATAATACAATATTTATTTTTTGCGTGTTCTAATAATATCACCGCTCTTTGATAAATTCATGCATTCAATTATATTAGATGACACATAAAAAACCGACCATGATCGATATAACTTAATTTCGTTTCGACCTGGATACCGGACATTAAATCTAAAAGTGAATGGTAAAAACCCGTATCATATAATTAGCTTAGAAAATTTGACCAAATGCCTTTTTAAAAATTGTGACTTCACTATCTAAAGTTATCCCTAAAAAAATATTTGTATTATTTATAGCCAAAATTGGTACGCCTACATATCTAACTTTTTATCAACACCGGTTAATATGTGTTATAGTCAGTTTAAATTTTCACACGTTTTTTTTTTGTGTTTTCAACTAGATAAGAAAATTTATTTGGCGCACGGCTAGTAAACATTGACGCATTCTAACACCAAAAACAAGTGTCAGAACAAATTTTACAGTTCAATACAATAACAATTCCCAAGATAAATTGCGATGAATTGTAAAATAATAATGATCGCAGTAAAATTTGCTTAACTGATCAGCTAGGCACTTTGTGGAATATTTATGGAATATAATACGCATATATAAATTATCAAGACTGTTTGTAGAATAACCTACTTTCACTTTGTTTATATGCATGACGATTATGGAAAATATTGGCTTAAATGTAAGTAGGTACCTCCCCGATATCTACCTTGAAAGGTAACATCTTTGTTGGGAGAATTAATATCAAAAACAAATCCAACAATGAAGCTACCGTCATCTGTTGTTATTGAATCAGTACAAAGAAAGTTATTGCATTTAAAAAAAATAACAGCTCAAACAATAGGCAGGAAATCACCCTGATTTCAAGGCTAGTACTTTATGAGTCCCTTGTGAACACCATTGTTTAAAGCTTCTAGGGTTACCATTAATCGGTTGTAATTTTTATTGTAAAACAATTACATGATTTTAATAAGTTTACATAAGATAACGGTAACAACTGTCAATTATAATTGACAAACTATTTCAAGAATAGCTATTGTTCTGTGGATTAAGATTTAAGCGATTTACCGATAAACAAATCCACTTACGTGCGATATTACGTTTTTATTTGTAGAAAAAAGTTTGATAACTCGAGTGGAATTTGTGACCAAATCTCGAGTGTTCGGTTAATAGCCGACTAATTGTATACTGACCGCTACTGATAGTAAAAGTGTTTATGAAGCTATTTAAGAAGTGTCTATTAGGGTGACCAACTGTATTAAAAAATTGTTAACTAAATTAACCTTCCGTCCTCCAACCCATTTTTTCTTAAACCTTCCTCTTACTGGGGTGTGACATACAAATATTTTTATTATTTTTTTATGTTTTTAGTACACTAATATAGTGTACAATATTTCACTCATAATAATAATAAAAAAAAAAATGATTAAAGAAAAAAATGTATTTTAAAATTAGACTAAGAAAAAAATTAGAAAAAAATATGTATTAAATAAAAGTGCATTTTATCAGAAGTTATTAAAAAAATAAAAAATAAATTATATACTCATAATGTTTTTTAAAATGCTACTGAAGCATAGGAGCACAATTTAAGCAATCTTTTGTTGCAAACTTTTGTTAGCGGAGTGCTTAAATAAATGAAAAATGCATGTAACGGAATGCAATTTTTATCTATTCCTCCACAATTCAGCGAGCGATGATCGTCGCGCATAGGCTGGTGACATGTTACACACACTAAATGTGTGATCAAATTTCGAATCGGATGCCTATGCCTCGTTTTTCAGGTGCAACCGAGCTCCATTTGTAGCCCGATTTCCCTTTCAGTACCGTGAAAATGCCGTTTTTGTGAAAAAAAAAAAAAAATAACTTGGTACTTGAAAAAAAAAAGTTGTAGATATGACTATTATTATTCAAATAGGTACTGAATCAATGACTAGGACACACAAAATTGTAACATTTAAAACCTTTATTCACAAGCTGAAAAAAATACTAACACGAAGTTCTCACTGGGGTGTATGATACCCCATACAAAATGTCACAGCAAAATTATATATGTATAAACAATTAAAATTACTCAAAACAGTTTCCAACTATTGCCGAAAATGTTAAACATAGCCATTCACACTCAATCTTAATTTTAGTTACATTCTTCGCGGAATTGAATAAAATAACTGTGTAAACTATAAAAAAAAATATATAAATTACAACAGAACACTATTTCATTTATTATACTACCCAAACTCAATTAGAGATTTTAAAGACTTGCGTAATTTAAAATATCAGTTTTGGAACAATATACTTTTATACTTTACTAAATGCCCGGGCGAACTTCGCACCACCTAAAATTGATTTGTTTGTAACTCCTTATAAGTGATTTTATAAATCCCAATCAATCTTCCAACTCCCGCTCTAATTTCGTTTGTATACAGTCTGAAAAATCGTGTCTAATTTTGACCAAATAGAAACACCTTTCTGTGGTTTTCGAGATATGCGATTTCTTTTTTTTGTATGCCACTTACCTTTGCCCCTCCCTTTTGCCCAGTTTTGACAAAACTACACAGAAACTCTTTTGGGCCAATCCAAATGATTTTTTTAAAAATTTGAGCTCGTTTGGTGGTTTTCGAATTTTGCAATTTTGGTTTTTTTTTTTTTTTTTTTTTTCAATTTTTCGACTTTTCATTTAAGGTTTTCCATATTTTTTTTTGCTAAACTACCCCTGATTCAACCCAAACAAAACAAAAGTCGAATCATCCAAATCAGTCCAGCAGTTTTCGAGTTTTTGCGAGACTTACGCACACCAATTGATCTCACAGTAGTTTGTCAGGATTTTGTCTCTCTTTTAGTTCGTCTATAGGTATTGATCACATGAACAACTTTTTTATTGAACCTGACAGAAATCTGGGCCCCGTTCCAACTCCTCGTTGTTAACAAAAAGGGTAGCATTAGTAAAAACAACGCGTCCCAAGTACATAGCTATCTAAAAAAAATGAATATTTAGCTAACAACAGGTACACGACTTGGAACGGGGCCCTAGTTGATAATTCAAGTTGACAAGTTAAGTTGTCGCGTTCATAAAATTGTTCCAGCAAAGGCAAGTTAATATAAATGCCTATACTTTAACCAATAAAACGCGTCCAACATTAGCATTGAAATCCACTCTTTCTCTCTTGTCTGATTCATTTTAGTGGAAAAAACAAAGAAATATGTTGGAAAGGCAATTTTTTTCAAAACAAGGCTGACAATTGAGACCAGTTAAGTTAAATAAATATTTTGATTTAATTTTAAAGCAATAACAATTAATCAATCAGTCAGTTTGGTTGCACTACAGTTTGCGAAAGCTTCCAAATAAATTCGAATAAATCCCCAAAAAATATGCAACAGAATTGAGTAGTAACTTTTCCAATAACAGAAAGTATTGCCATTCATTTGTAGTATAATTCTCAATATGAGTGCGTTGCGTGGGTCAGTCATGTGCTTCGGACTTTGTCATGCGCTAGTCAAAATGTATGGAATACCCCGGCAACAGCTACCTCATCATACCCACAATTTATTGGTGACTATCTAGTATCTACCCTCTAATGTTAACTAATTGCTATAATCAATTAACTGTACCATTACAGCTTAACTGTCAAATAATTGCCTGTTGCTACAAGCGAATCGACCTTCTAACTTTATCATTTCTTTCTGAATATTATCTATATTTTCCATGTGTCGACTGTCGAGTTAAAATTACACAACTATTTTGAAGTGTTGCGAGTGTCAACTTAAAATACTCATTTATTTATTTATTAATCTAAAAATATACATTTCCACTTCAAACTTTCGTGAGCGATTACAAATCATTCGTTGATTGTTTGATAACCACTCGACAAAAAATTGTGTTGTTTTAAGTAGCTAATTGTTATTTGTGACTTCCAACAGAAAGAACAGAAAATCCATTTTGCCTCTTGAACCGAAACAAAAAAAAAAAAAAATATTATTTATCAATTGATTTCGTCGGCTTTTAACAATAAAAATTATTATAATCATTATGTGATTTTCAAAATATTTGTAGATACGTTTGGCGGAAACGCAATTTTTTTTCGAAATTAAGTGGCCATAAAAATAAGGTTGTGCAGGCTCTGTTATTATTTTTAATGCCAGTGAACTCAATTATTGTTTATCGGGTAATTCTTAATCGGTATTAATTGATATATCGCGTATTAGTAGAGTAATTTAAGAATCTTGTTGTGAAATAAAATAAATAAAATTAGTTATACATAGCTCGAAGCAATCTATAAGGGAAGTAATCGAATTTTTTGAGTTAAGGGCTCTTGAGGTATTTTTTCTTGAGTACCTTTGCCTCGAGAGATAGTGGAAACATGTAAGAAGGAAAATTACTTAAAATTATTTATTGGAGAGGGAGACTAGAGAGTACTAGACATTCTTTTTTTAGAATTGGTTCATACTCATAGTCACGTTTTGGAATACTTAAAACAAATTTGGCTACACTCCTAATATGACTAAAATAGAAATCGTTGAATATAAAGATATAATGAAGTAAGGGGTTGATTTGCTTGAAAATTTGTTAATTGAATAAAATTTTTTAAGAGAGTAACTCGTTTTAAAAAGCATCAGTACAAACAAATCTATTAAACCACTCATTGTTGTTGTTTGATTTGGTGCTTTTTAAAACCACTTGGTACACCCAAGTCTGGCAACTTTCGAACTGTCATGTCCATAATTACGTACCATGACAACTCTTAATAAGTTTGACATAACTACACGATCCATCAATGTGATGAAAAGCAATAATGTTTTAAGAGTAGCGCTGAGTTTCTGTTTCCGCTCTTGTTGAGTGAGCTTTAAGCCAAATGCTTTTATAAAAGGGGAAATTAGGGATTTTTGTGCCGCCGTTTTGTCGGCGAGAAAGTGAGGAATTGAAGGCACAGTTTCATCTCAAATCAGTCATTTCTATTGTGATCTGACGTCGTTTTCTATATAATGACAGCAAGGTCTAAGGATATAATTGTTGAGGGGCTCAAAAATCCTAAAACCTAAAATTATGAATATATGACTAAAACGAATTAAGAAGAGAGTAGAGTTCTTATGATCTGAAGCAGAATATTTCTTAATAGATACGCAACATGTCCCTATAGGACCTCCGGTCTAGCTTCCCTCATAAACATGGCAAATCAGATTAAGCGAAGGGAAGCACAAAAGAGGACTACCGACTGGTGGACATGCCAGCACCCTTCTACAGACTATCCCATTGCCCATTACTACCGATTACTTGCCTACGAAAATCAACTTCGAAGGAGTCTTCACACATGAAATACCGGACAAGAAGCAATGTGATTTAGGAAATGTCCTACACGACACAACACATCACTGTCACTATTTACAGACGGTTCCAAAATACTAGAGAGAGTGAGTTGCCGCCGCCGGGGTCTTTTCAGAAGAACTGAATCTGGTGCTCTCCTTCTGTCTTCCGAAATACTGCAGTGTTTTTCAACCCGAAATAACAGCTATTCGTCAAGCTACACCGTGGCTGCCGATTCATTCGATATCACAAAGGGATATTGTCATACATTGCAATTAAATTCCTAATATCCAGCGATACAAGATCTAAAGCAGTGTAAGATTGTTGCGTATCTCTTAACGAGATAGGTGGACAGCTGGATAAACTCACCTCTGCTAGGTTCCTGGGTTACTGTATGACATCCCAGGGAACTGTGCAGCAGACGGACTAGCAAGGCTAGGCTCCTCTGGCGTAGATATTATAAGTCTGCACAACGTGCATGAACCACTTTCCTCCGATAAACAAATAATTCATGCGGATGCAGCAGACAGAGTAAGTCACAGATGGAAACATCTGGGATACTGCGATTCTGCTAAGCTCACCTAACTTTGGATACAAAAAGATGGGTAGGAGCTCCTGCGCCTGCTCCTGCTCCTGCTCGAGATCTATATTTCGAAAGTCGTTAATGTCCGGGTACTCCATATTAGGCAGACACGCGTAAAGGCTTGGTCTGCCATACAATGACTTTTGCAGAATCCCGAATCCCAGTGGTATTCACAATGGGCCGACTAACGGCATAAGTGCTTCTCTCATACCGAGCGCCACTTTAAACTAACTAACAATATTTAGTTTGCGTAAGATTTTATTTTTGGGACGAAAGGAAGGGACAACAACCGAATGAATTATTGTCTTGGGAGAGTAAAAACTTAAATTATGTATAGCTATTGTGAACTAGCACATAATAGCCATTGAGCCAATGGAATATTTTAAATGGCATTTACCTGGTTCTGTCTTAAAATGTCAACATTTTGTAAGTGCTTTGTTCAAACCGTTTTCGTACTTTTGCTTTATACTTTTGCTGAGAAAATGTATCGATTGGTATACACACAGATATCTATAGTCAGTTACAAATCTCTGTGCAATTTTTAAAGATATCTACACATCAGAGAAAGCACAAAAGACATATTCTTTCCCATCCTATATTCTCTCAATCCCATTTACAATATTACACCCGATCTCTTTCCTCATTTAGATACTCATCAGTGGCTGATCACCATGAGGAAACCTTCGCGAAAAGTTGCACGACAATTTGCAACTGATTCTGAACTGAATTCTTATAGAGGGAAATATTGTTCTCTCTTTTTCCAAATTTTCGCATACGGGATGGTATTTGCATTCGCCAATCTAAAGTGCTTCCATATAGTCGTTTCAGGCTCAAATAGTCACCATTTCATTGCAAAACTCCTTTAGAACGATACCTTGCCAATACTGTTGCTTAGGCATGGTGAAGTCAGTCAAAAAATCAACCCAAGTTACTCATATTATTGTCGTGGAAACTTTTGCAGTCATATGTCTGCCACTTATTTCAAACGCTACCTTTTATCTCGTCAAAATTTAATACCAACTTCACTTTTAAACCACCATCGTGCTGACAATCGTATTGCCATGTGCAAATACACAGAATATTTAAGTTCTCGATGAATAAATCCGCTTTGAGACCCCAACTACTTATACCTTACAAATCTAAATACCATGGGCGAGTACACACTTACCGTTATTGAACATATGACTATGCTTTGGCGTATTCCAAACTGGACACGAATAGACTCCCTAATCATCATCATTACGCGCAAAAAATATATTGATAAGAGAAATTGTCATGTTCGATAAGATACGAAAAGTATCTATCGCAATTGACAGAGAAATCCTTATCACCGAAATTGTTTTACCTGTATTTATTTGATTGTAGGGGTACACTTTCAACTAATGTATGTGTTTGGTTTGTATCATTTCAGTTTTGACAGTCACGAAGCAGGTAGATGCGCAAGCTTTTCTACTGACCTACAGTGACGAACGAGTCAGTACAAAGATTGGACAGACGACACTCGAACTGGGCAATAATACAAATATCACAGAGGTCTATACAGTTACTTGTAAGTGTTATAAAAGACATGCTATAGATAGATGAGTTTTATTAATTTGCAACCTCTTCTCTTTCTAGCATCAACTAAAGTTCCATCCGAGTTCTCGCAGACTACAATGGATGCCATAACAGTCGTATGGTATCTCGCTACCTTTTTGGCATTAATGGCGTTCTTCGTTCTAATGGCATGCTCCGATAGAAGATGTGGAAATCCAGCAGATGCAACCCCAACTGCAGAGGAACAACAACAACAGCAGCCGCCACCGCCGACACCAGCCCCATCGTATAGTGAATTTGCTCCGCCAAGCTATGACACAGTGGTGGCAAAGAATTTCCCATCGGTGTTTGTTGTGCAAGTTCCGTATTTGGATTCAGAAAAGGATAAGGATCCACCGCCGCCATTTACATTCCAAACAATAAATGAATTGCAAAAATCCAGCTAGTATTGTGAGGAATGAATTGAAGTGATAGTCTATAGCAGTGATGCGAAGACTGTGTATATAAACTGTGATGTTAGATTAAGTGGATTTTATTTATTTTTATATTTGCCTAAAGTCAAAGTGATGGATTGTCTATCTAATCCCTCAAGTGGATTGTATATCATTAATTTTTCTTTTATAACAACTTGCATGAAAAGACTGACATTGTGTAGACGATATTTGATGTCGATGTTAAATAGCGTAGTTCTGCACTGAAGTAGTATTTGTACTGTATTATAGTTAAAACTAAAAGAAAATTGTTATATTATTGCATAAGTATTAAAATGCAGTGAGCAAAAATGCTGAAACTTTATAAAAAATCAAGTGTTTTACTAAAAAAAGGACTCGGTAATGTAAAAATGGAAAATGTGGTAACCTATATACCTCAGAAAAGTGTACAAAATTCAACCTGCATTTATGCAGGCATTTGATTCTGATGTGTGGACTGTGGAGCTGTTAACATCTATTTTCTGACGATAAAAAAATTATCTAAAATTCCATTGTGGAATACTTGAGACCAAAGACATTCCCCGACAGATATAGCCAAAATTTCATCCTTTTATCAACGCTATCGAAATGTTATACAACACGCTACAGTCCGTGGTGCAATAGATTCTCAACTAATATGCCTATTCAGTTATCGCGGCCTTTGGCTAACTACCTCCAGTTGCGTACTCTAACCTTGGTTGAGATTCACCTCCAAAGGCTACGGTATGGTTTTTGCGGGTTGCAGTCGAATGTTTTTAGACCGGAGAGTTACTGTCCATTTGTTCTAGCTGTCTTAGACGACTGATTCACAAAAGATTTACATAACTGGCTTGATTTGAATTAATTTTATCCACCTTAGACCCCTGCACACCTCGTAAACGCAAACTAGTTAAAAAACAAACAGCATTCCCCATATCGTTGATATAGACCAAAAACATCAAGATGCCCAATAAAGATCCTTGTGGAATACCATGAAGAACAGGAACAGGATTTCACACAATTTTTTTTTTCACACACATCATTTTGAGTGGGGAAGCGAAGACTAACAACGATTCTCACTAGTTGAGTTTGACCTTGACAATTTCTGTTAGGAAATTTTGTCCAATTTCAGTCTATGAATTATTATTGTTTTAGAGAATAACATTAACAACAACTCGTAGACACAGTCACTTTGGTAGGAATGAAAGCTATTTCGAACTACACCACCAATTCATCATCAGACTCCTTTTAAGTAGTTGTTGTTGAATAGTTTTGAATTTTGACAGTCAATTCTTCGTATATAATCCACTTGGAAAGACATTTCTGCTTTCACCTGTCAGGAAATTAACCTTTCATTTCGATTTGTCAATTGACCAAGTGTCTACCATGTAGACTACCACTTGCGCCAACTGAGCGATAAGTAGGTACAAGTCTGCTAACTGGTGATTAATTTTAGTTCTATGAGTTCTGGATACTAGATAAGATTTAAACCATTTAAGTTCAGTAGATATTTCTCATACAAATACCTACATTTTTAGCTTTTCAATTAAAATTAATTTGTAGACGGTTTCGAACGTTCTTCTTGAAGATATGCTCAAACCAACTGAAAGCGGGAGCGATGCGAGAAATAAGTACATAGCGCTAGCGGGATATCCCACTAGCTTCCCGCGCGTTGGTTTGAGCAGACCTTAAAGTCTAGATCTGCGGCGACAACCATCACTAGATTCGCTATTATGATTTTTGCTGAACAAGACTTTAAATAAGTTTTCAGGCTCATACTTACAGGTCTAAAATCTCTCTCCCATAAGTTCTGTTGCAAATAAGTAAATAATAACCTTGACAATGATGTTCCTTACATTTTTTACAGAGTTGTTTATTTGTTAACTGTCAACTTATATGACTCAACTGGCTAAATATTTTTAAAATTGCATTCTCAAAATTTCCAAGAATTTCGAGAAATTCTTTAATTACAAATTTTATTGTAGGTGTTACTTATGTCAGATAAAAATATTCTATTAGTATTTTTATATGGATTTGTCGTTACGATAAATTGATTGTAGATCAAAGACTACCTATAGATTTTGCACTGGCTTATCTGATTTCCTAAGAAAATTGTGTCACTACAAAAGTGCAAGTTCTGGTTTATAATTTAATAATAAATATTTGCTCACTCGGGTAACCACAGATACAATCTTTTTTAATCTTCAGCAGAAGATATTGATATTATTAAATATTGTGACGATTAGGTAGCCATGCTTAACCGGTGAAATCAGTTATCAGTTCGCAGACAATGAAGTAGGTACATCATGACGTAGGGTGTTGATATTGTTAACAACTGAGTGAATCAAGTTATTAACTTTTCTTTGATTATGACTAAAGCATGATGACGTACTGATTAGAGGTAATCAATAATTTGGTTAGATTGTGGATACTAAGGCGGGTTCTAACTAAATTAATAATCAGAATCACCCGCTGTCACTTTTTAGAAACACAGGTTTCTTTAATCGGACACTTTCCATTGAAATGAACTAAATCAGTTGCTTCTAAAAATCACTTCAAATTTCTCTCCAGGCTAATTTAATGGCGGCAATTAGAAATCCTTTGTCTTCAAATTGATGACCAGACTCGTACACTTTTCGGACTAATCATCACCATACGTTTTCCATAAAGTTCAGGTCCGGTGAGTATGGTGGCCACTGCAGCAATCAAACATTTTGCTGCCTTATCCAGTTTTTAACTATCCGAATCCGCGTCGTGTGGATGGCACCTGCCACTTACTCCACTGCCACTACACTGCCACACCACTTCGGTGCGCGCCTTGTCTTAGAAACCCATTATAAAGGGTGTCCCATAAATTCACACAAAATTTGAATTTTGCGCCATTTAATAGTACCTACAGTGATGCCAACAGAAGAAAAGGATAATAATGTGACAGCTGATAGTTCGGAATTAGTCAAAATGGAGCGATATACGAAAAAACAACGCATTTTCATTGTTGAGCAATATTTTAAAAATAATGAAAGTTTGTTAGAACAAATATGTATATTTTTAGTGATGAAGATCATTTTCGTCTTGATGGTTTCGTTAATCGTCAAAATTGTCGCAGTTGGGGTTCACGAAATCCACGAGTAATTGTTGAGAAACAAATGCATCCACAACGCGTGACTGTTTGGTGCGGATTTTGGGCTGGAGGCATTATCGGACCATTCTTCTTCGAAAATGAGGCTGATCAGGCAGTAACAATTAATGGTGTTCGTAATCGTGATATGATAACCCAGTGCCTAAATTACAAGATAGGGATGTGACCAACATGTGGTTTCAACAACACGGTGCTACATGCTGCATGAGTCAATTCATAATCGTGTAATGGGCCGCTTTGGCAATCAGAATTGGCCATCCACATCTTGCGATTTAACTCGCCATTGAAATTTTTTCTTTGGGGTTTTTTGAAGTCAAAGGTCTATGCAAACAAGCGCAAGACCACCAACGCCTTGAAAGAGGAAATTGGGAGGCGCATTAATGAAATTCAGCCACATTTATGCGAAACGGTCATAGATATAAAATAAAAGAGTAGTAACATGCCAGCAAAGCCGTGATATCCGATGTGATATTCCATGCATAGCCCCATCTATGTATGGATCTGTATACTCTATGAAGCAATACAAAATGTAAGCTTTCTAATTAAAAATCTGTATTTTTGAATTATGGGACAACCTTTACCTATCTAATTTCTAGTTTTTGTAACAGTTATCCCTGTCATTACCTATCTAAACTGTAGGTATAGGCTGCAGTGAAAGTACCCCATGTTCATTAGTATCTAAACATCAACATCAGATGGCATGGTTGTCATCACATCCGGTTAGTGTATGGACTAAGTGTCTGTTAAAAACGTACCCCATTTTCCACCCAGAGCTTTTAAATCTAAGTTAGGTAATATTTTTCATGCGTTATCGATAACTTGGTATGCTGTTTTAAAAAGCTTTGCTATTACAAAAATGTTTACAGTTGATTTGTTTGTAAACGAAAATACCGCAGTCGTAGTGATGAATATAGTATTTTTAGAAGATTTGTTCAGCTATTTTCATGGAAGTTGTCAACCAGTAGAAATGTGGTCTGATTTTATATATCACTTACTTGCATTTGAAAGATACGTTCGAGTATCTACTACCTACTGCAAATATTTTACTAGTGTCTGCTTCTGTTGTCATCATTTCATGGAAACAGTGGGTCGGGAGCATCTATTAACGAATTCCTTGAACTGACAATTGTCCATTGATGCTGATACATAGGTACAGTGAGCGTCAAAAGTGAGTAAACACGGATATTCTTTCGAGTTTTCTTTAGGGTCTGGAAACAAGTCTAAAAAACCAACAATCTTTTAAAAGTTTGATAACGAAATAACAAAAATTAGGGATATTTCATGTCGACAGCAAAAAATAATAAATAAAATAAATAGGCGGCGCAACAGGCGGTAGACACCCAAGGCCTAGCTTCTCGCAACCATTCGTTTTGTGTGAGTTTCTATTTTTGGAACGAATGGAAGGGACCTACAATTTTATGCCGAGTCCGAACGGCTGAATTGAGAAGCTTTTTCAGGACAGTCATACACTCGGATGTTTGTCAGACGTTCGCGAGAGGTGGCGCAGTAGAAAAAACCTTAAGATGTAGTTTGTGTTTTTCTTTATAAAAATAAATAAATAAATAAATAAATAGGTGGCGCAACAGGCGGTAGACACCCTAGGCCTAGCTTCTCGCAACCATTCGTTTGTGTGAGTTTCTATTTTTGGGACGAATGGAAGGGACCTACAATTTTATGCCGATTCCGAACGGCTGAATTGAGAAGCTTTTTCAGGACAGTTATACTCTCGGATGTTTGTCAGACGTTCGCGAGAGGTGGCGCAGTAGAAAAAAACACTAAGATGTAATTTGTGTTTTTCCGGGGATCGAACCTGGGATCCCTCGCACAGCAGTCCAGCACACTAACCACTGCGCTACTGCGCCCATTTCTTTATAAATACTTTATAAAAATACTCACTTTTGACGCTCACTGTATTTACTATCAATTCGATAGCAACGAAAGGAAATACTGTTTCATCTGCAAAGAAAAAGGAAGAAGGAACTGCATTCACATAATCACATTGTTTATAGAACGTATTTTTTTATTTATATTGATATGTACTGTACCTATACCTATCAATATGTTTTACCTTACTCTGTTTGTTGTTATCTAACTACTACCTACCGTTCGTCACCTGAACCTTCCGCAATACTTTTGCTCGTATGGTTGCTGTCGCGACAATCTTTTCATATTAATTAAGGGGCGCTTCGCTTCAGATGCGTCATCGAGATACACCAGGAATATAACGACACAATGAGCAAATAAGACGCTCGCTGACTTCCTTCTTTTTTATCTAGAGTTCCACATGAGCGTGTCGCGTGACTCTTATTAGAATTGTTCCCATGACATTATTTAGGCACGATTTGTGATTAATTGAAAGATCAAGGGACGTCTTGAGTTGAGGGTGGTGGTGGTCGTTGGTATTTGGTATATTTTAATCAATTCAAATTTGAAATCTGAAGAACCGAGAAATAATTTTATTTACTCACATACGTATACACAGACGGTTACTAAAGAGCAATTTTGTAATTATAATGAAAAATATCGGTAATGAGATAAACTTTCTGAGAGGCTTACTTCCAGCACAATGGGTTGAGGAAGTACTTAAAAACGCTTTGTCTTTGAAAACCGTGATACGTGATACCTATTGTTATGTTATCAAATTTGGAGTGGAATTTCTCGGGATTGCAGCAGAGATTTTTTTGTTGTCTTTTGTACTTTAGGGGAATTTATTTTTTGATGTACATATATCTGTATATTAATCGCGTCTATGACGAATTAACAGGGGGTTTTCTGCATCAAGAAATTATTTGCTAGGTAAAGTTTTGAATTGACGTTTGCATAATTTATACAGTAGGATCTAATAAGAGATTGCAAAGAAATTGCGTAGATTTTTCGTTTTTCGCATCAAAAAAGATGTAGGGCTAGTTTCAAAACTAGCTGATAAAGTCTCTGAAAGCCTATCAGGAACTTGTCTGCCAGATGAACTTAAACTTTTGGTTTCAAAGATTGCGGATAGTGATATCTGACAGATAAAGTCTCTGAGAGCCTATCTAGCAGGTATAAGTGTATTCTAAAGCAAAATATTTATTTAAAGTGCCTGGAAAAAATATATTTTCAGAGCATTTTTTCGTTGACGAAGGTAGATTGCAGTCAAAATTTGCCCTAACATGAATTTAAACGATTTTTAATGATTTTTAAGAAGACGAATTTGAGCATATTACACAGCCCAGTAGGAACAGAGTATTTTGCCCAAGACCAAATTATTTTGAGACACTCGACGATGAAGATTTTTGAATTCGATTTCGGCTTCCCAAAATGGCTGTTATAAATATTCTTACATTAATAAAAAGTTATATATAAAACTGATATATAAACGTCTGGCTAAACTTCTAAGAAACCCAAAATAATCAAAGACAAGTCAAATGACATGTGTATCGAAACGGCAATAAATAGCATTGCCTTTCGGTCAAACAATTAGTTGCTGGTACATTTTTCTACCACTTAGTTTATCAGAGACTTTGACAATGAAACAGAAAAAAAATATCAGCAACCTTTATATGTTTAATGGCGTTATCTGTCAGATAACTATCCGGAACCTTTAGATTATAAGTCGGCAGACATAGTCCACACGTTGGGTCCGGTGGAATTCCAATTCGGTGGAGATGTTGTTTCAGAAGGCCATGGCGTAGTTATAATAATTGTCAGGATTCTTAGATTATTTTTATCCAGATTAGTAAGAAAGTATGATTTTCTGGGGGAACATTTTGGGAAGAACTGTTTGGTGAACTTTTGCCCAGGTGTTTTAAAACACACTTTATTATATTCGATTTGAGCTAAGCTCCTAATGTGCACTGAAACCACAGAAAGGGGTTCAGGTCCGACGAGTGGCATTGTCAGGTCGAATTTAGCTAGTGAGTCAGCCACTGTGGGCTGGAATCCAGTAGGATGACTTGATTTTTCTTTGCAAGTTCGTAGATGGTCTGGTCATGTAAGTTTCCAGGACCAGCTTCGATTTTATGACAGATGAGTCCAGAGATTGACTATCTGAGAAGATGAATATGGTTTTACCATGAGTATTAGAACTTAAATTTATTCTAACGCAATGATTAATGGCAAGGATTTCAGCCTGGAATAAGGACGAATGTTTGCCTAGGCTGTCTGAAAAGTTTGCTTGAGGCGATTCTCCATAAAATAACAGATCCAGTCCCTGAATCTATCTTAGAACTGTCTGACCCCAGACTAGGTCAAGTCGCGAAGGATTAGGTTTGTATTTTTCCCAGTCTTCCCTTGGAGCGAAGATGATACAGAAGTTTTTATGGAAGCCATATTCCGGTAGCATGTCGTCTAGAAACATGCTGAATGTTCTTTCAGGCTCAATAAGAGATAGGTGACCTCAATGTTAGGAATAGGGGTCGATGTTGTTCAAATGCGATAGACGATCAATACTCAATCTTGCTTCCATTTGAATGTGTACTTGAATAGGTAATAGACCTAGGATAACATTCAGTACAGTGGTCAGAATAGGTGTTCGATGCATATAAGTATCCAAGGTAATGGTGGTCTTGAAATTAATGTAACTTACTTAATTTTCAACAAAAGGCTAATAATATATTTTACAAATACATTTATCTTTCAGAAAAAAGTACAAGCTTAACATACTTTGTTATAGTCATCTTTCTTTTGCTTTATAACTAAATATGTAAATGTAACGATATAATTTATATACTATTCCCAAATGGAGGATATGAATTCGAAAATACTACATTTTTGTATACAGCAAGAAATCATCCATATCGCCTTAAGATTGCATAATACAGTGCGTACACGTCATACCAATTAATTGGTCTGTTGTTTTGGCATTGTCTTGTGCCACTTGTTCAATGCGAATCAATTAAGATGTCACATGCGAACAAAATGTGGGTCTGTTCTAAAGTACGTTTGCTCTATCACATGAAGGATTAATCATATGATGCTCTTCAATTTAACACTGCAATGGAATGTCCATTAATAAAATTCGTTTTCACTTTCATGCCGAAGCAATTGAATCTTTTTATTTTAAAATTCACAAGAATATACTAGCCAGGAGTGAATAAATCCTGTCACAACTGAATAATGTGGTAAGAAAAAACCGAATCAGTCTTGACAGATCCCAATGGGGTTGAATTAAATAAAAGAATAAGAATCCTGATTGAAGTGAAAGTACTTTCATGCAACTGAATTGTGTATGGATATTTGATTGAGTCTTGTAAAATGCATTTGAGTGGATATTTCTATCAACGCAACAAACATTTAGAATTAAATAATTGCATACGAGCAATATTTGAAGTTTTGTATAATTCTGTAATCCGACGGGTTTTGACTAAAATTACTGATCTGAGCACAGCAAAAATTATTTACCAACTTACAAATTTGCGTTAACAAATACTTGTAAAAAATTTCTAAAAAAAATTCTGAAAAAAATGCTTGTAGATACAAATTAATAAACTACTTACACTTTTAGTTTAAACTTCAATTCAACAATTAATTCGGTTTCACAGTTTCGTTTAAACCTTAAACAGAGTTCATTCTGTAAGTAGTTTAATGTGGTTTTCCATTGGGACAAAAAATCTATCTTTTTTTCGATATTTTTCGGACGAACTGCCAAAATAAACTGCAAAAGTGAGAGACCAGAATTCAAATATTTCCAATTTGGTGTAAAATGGGAATTAAAACTTCTATTTCATTAATATACATAGTATTTGTTTATTTAAATTATAGTGTATTAATAAATATGCGAAATGATGGCATAAAATACATTTTTGACTCTCATGAAGATGAATAGATCTCAACTGCCAGCGTTCCTCCATCAGGGATATTATGTTTTAGACAACTAGCGGTCAATGGCACGGGGCCATTTCAATTTCAAAACTGTCGATTGTCAAAAACAAATATTTAACGTTTGTTTGCATGTTCTTTGAATGAAAAGACAAGGATTTGGATTTTGGAAAAGTCTTATGTATAAAATCTAAGTACATACTGTACAATACTGCCAAATTATATTCACTAAATTTAGTTAAACAGCTTTCAATTGAACTGAAGTTCAGATTACTTTGTGAAGCCAGACGAGTTGAACTTAAACTTTAAGCTCAAGTTCATGTTCAGCTGAATTTTAGTTTAAACTTCCACTGTGAAACTGATACCCCCAGTTGGTGATATAAGCCACAGCTTTCGGCTCTCAGACACGCTATAGGTAGTGTATTTTCGCTGGTAGTGGTACCTAGTCAGGGATTTTTTTCTTTCTTCCATGAAAAAATTAAATAAACATGTCGGTCACTTCCGTCATTCCGTGACCAATTCTAGTTGCTAAAGCGTTGCTAAAGCGACTAGAATATGATAAGTTCTCGACCGAATCATCTCAGTTTGTTGATCGCAAATATTTGATCCTTCGTAGGTTTCGGCACGAGTACGATAATAATTATACAGGTTTTTTTTGCAGATGGGTGAAATACAAGAATTTTTTTTACTATCTCGCTGCGTTTAGGCGGAAGGGGTAATTTAAAATAACGATACTTAACTGAAAATTATTTAAAAAAAAAAAAACAATGGCAACACTTACAGTAAAGGACTGTAGCATTTTTGAAAGGCAGGAATCTTTTCTTTCATATTATTTTTAAATAAATTTTTCTGTGTAAATGGATAGTTTTTCTTTAAAATACATACTTTCAAACTCGAAATTTAAGATAACAAATAAAAAAAAAAGTTGTATGGTGTTTATTGTAAGTAAAGTAGGCATTATCCTTCTCTTCCCTAGGTTTCTCCAAAACGCGATATCAAACGACAGGGAAACGATTACCTTGGAATGTCAGTTGTGGCTAATGAATTATGCACCCGTTGCTCTGTCGTCTGTGCTCTGAACCTTATGTCCACTTACTGATCATCGCTCTGTAGTGCTCACCATCCCCAGTGAATGTCTGGCAGGCGCTGTTCTAAAAAAAAGCTTCAATGACTCTTCCAGCGTAAACGGCATATCTACTAATAAATGACTTTGGGTTAACTCCACGTTCCTTCCGCTGAGATTTTTAAGTGCCCCGCAGAATATCAAATTTTGTCCATTCACATATTTACATGGGTGGATATGGGGTCTGATGAGGGATTCAGGAGGACGCGTGAGTGTAGGTCAGACGCTAATGACGATCAACACCCATCGACTGATGCACTGTCTTCACTTTGTAAGCAAATATCTTCAAGTCTTTCACCAAAATGAGCCACAGAACCGTACCTTGAGTGACCAATTGCGTGGCACGTGCGTCGGTCGTCTGGTTGTTGTCGACGTAGACTCTACAAATCCTTTAGCCACGGCAGAAATATTCTTGGCCGAATGAGTGGTACGAGGCGTTCCTAGGCTTACTCGGTCCCGACTAAGGAATCACACGTTCAATTTTAAATTTAAGGAGCTTAATACTACATTTCATCTCGTTCTCCTTACAAATTACGCAATTGTGAGATTCCGTAAATTTAATGTCGAGTGAGAGTTGAATACTATAAAAAGAAAGAAATACACTGAAACAATATTCTGATTGGCCACAGCTAAAGTACCTACTTTTGTATAGCGATGGACTGAACTGAGGCAGCAAAATTACATCTGATAGTAGAGGTACTTGTTTACTTAAAACGGAATTGCTTGCCAGCAGATGTAACACTGATTTTGATTACACAAATTTATGGAATCGGAAGATGCAATCCATTATCTCCAATCTAGTGAAATGAAATCAAAACTGGGGAATTCCCCATTAGAAAGTCTGCACTTGGCCAAGCCAATTGTCTGGTAAAGCAATTAGTTCACGTAATATGTAAATTACTACGTATACTCTTTTACGCAAGCAAATAATATTGCATAATCAAAAATGTCCAATGTCCAATGTCAATGCGCAAATAAATTCATATCACGACGACAACAATAGCCACGGTTCGTCCAGATGTCACTCAATCACTGCTGCAGCAGATACGACGCGAATGAGATGGAGATCCATCGTCATCCCCCTCAATCGCGGCCCCCAAGAACGAATCGAGTCACACATTTCGCCCATTTCTCAAGAGGCCGACCAGACCACATGACCATCACAGATCACACTGCAAAGGCCTATCTTTATTTTCAAAAAATAGTAAACACAGACTTCCTCGGCTTCCAGCACTATCTCACCCCGTTTATGCGCTGCGCTGGCTGGTAGTCTGTCCGCCTAGCACTTCCTCCTCTAGAGCCGTAACTTTTGCAAAATTTTTATTTATTTTTTTTTATATTCCCAATCCCAACGACTGACCGCGCGCACTCTGCCAAACTAATTTTTTAATTTGTCCACAACCATTTGGAATTTGTCTGTTATTGTTGTTGTTGCTGGTAATTAAACTGAATTCGTTGAATTCGAATTCATTTTTATTTTGTCGGTTTGCGCCGCCAACAGGCAACAGTGTAGCGAAAGTGAAGTGCGGCGGTGTGGATGTTGTCGTCGCCATTTGGCGGAATCAGAATTTAAATCATAATCGGAAAGCGCGCACAACAGAAGGTTTTTTTTTTTGAAAAATAATTGAAAGTTGCTTAAAAGGAATCGCTCTGGAATTCAGAACGATCAGTTGAGAACGAACTAGTGAAGTGTTAACAATATTAACCCAAAGCGCAGAGATACGAGTGACAGTGAATATAAAATATTTTTTTGTTTTGAATTATAATTATAAATATCAACTAAATCATGGCCAAGCTGTTAACAGCTATTGCACTATTGATTGCAGTCAATGTGATTTTAGCTGACATAGAAGATAATGAGGTCCAATATGACACTCATAGTAAGTTTGTCAGGGTCGATGATGTGTTTTTTAGTGAACTGTACTTACATAGTTGATGGTGATTCTATCTAAATCAATGGTGCTTATAAGTTAGAATTATGTACATACATACCTTACGTGTTGAATTTTGTTTTTTAATTTTTATTCTAAGCACTGATGAATTTATGTATCAGTTTGAACTGTTTAACCTTTCGTTCTTGAAAAGTAATAAATAAGACAGTGTTAGGTGATTACGACGGGTATAATAATATATTGCGCAATAAACATTTTTGAATATAGTGCAAATTGTTTGGTGATTATGTAGAGAAAGTGTTTACGGTTGTTAATGAATCAGTGAAACTCTGACAATTAAATTTTTAATCTTGTTGACTGTGATTTATGTGTGAACGGATATAATGGTTTTGCCTGTATTAGTGCAGATGGGAAGGATTTGATGAGAGAAGTGGTTACAATTTAATCAAATATTATGTGACATTTTTCGGTACTACCTAACTGTTGGTTATCTAAGTTCAATTATGTAGGTAGTCTAAAAAAAGTTTGTAAATTTAGACATATCTTATTAAAGCCAAACTTAATCTCCATTTTTTTTAGTTGGATATATCTTTTTTAGTAACTAGATTTACGGGACAGAGCTGTGAGTTAAAATAACATAATGATTCTAAAATGAAACCACCTTTTACATTAAAAAATCTTGTAACTTAAATAAATTAGAACTTGTGATGATACCTTGCCTTAAATTCCTGTAACAGGTGCCATTTTTTACTTTTTTTTTTCAAGTACGGCCATCTGACAAATTTTATGTAGATAAGTTGCAAATCTTAAAACTGCAGAGAAACTTTTTAAAAAAATATGAAAGAGCAATTTTTTCGATTTTTTCAATTTTCCGGTCATTTTTTCCATTGCATTATACCTTTTTTACCATTTATCGAAAATAAATATACCAACGAGCAAGTGAGCCAAAACAAAACTCCGAAGGAAGTGAAGTTTTAAGAGGAATCGCAGTTAAAAATGTAATTTTTTTTTTAAATAAAATTTAACAAGAGCCTCTAAATATTTCGGTATAAAAAAATGACAGCCTTTTTGCAACACTGAAAGGTGTTTTTTGCACAAGTTTCAGCTTCACAGAAATTTGTTTGTTAAAGAAAAAAATTAAAAAACAAAAAAAAAAAAAAAAAAAGGATTTCCGCCATTTCTTGGAAAAATTTTGAGGCTAATGGTAAATAAAAAAGTTGTAGATCTTTTTATTTCCTATACCTTTTTTCGATAGGATGCACAGTTTAGCCAGAAATCGCGAAAAACTGTTTTGAACCCCTAAAAATGCACCCCATTGCACCCCGGATAGCTGCTGCCGGCTCGATTTATTTTGTCCTCTTTTACAAGAGATTGTCCTACAATATTCAGCTGTCAGAGTGCTGTAAAGAATTCTTTTTTTTTTCTCATTTTTAGGTATATTTTTACTGGACTAAAAGTGCGGTCAAAATTTGAGATTTTTACAATCGAGTCTTCTTAGAATACGAGTTCATTATATGATCGGCTATTCTCCACCATTTAATCTAAGAAGTACATTTTTGACCAACTTCTTGTTGCTAATTCATTAAGTGGGGACTACCATCTTTGGCGGTGGCCATGGTGTAGTGGTTAGAGTCATTGCTTGAGCTTCGGCGGGGGACAGGAATACTCTGCCACCGACCATAAAGAGGAACGAATAATATATCAGAGTTTCTCCACCACTACACCAAAAAAGGGGTTTCTGCTTGGTAGTAATGGACCGAGATTCGTCTGAGTGCTCCAGGATTTGGAATCCCCTTTAAAAACAAAGAAAATAAAACAAACCATCTAATCAGCCTCAATTTATTGCCAAATAACTATCAAATCTTTTTACCAGTTCTTCAGTTATCATACATTCAGACTACATTACGTTCATATATCTGCGCTTCGGACCGAAACAAATTCGTTTAAATTTTCTGATATAAACGTTAATAAATGTTGTAAATTTGTTTGTTATGATGTAAATCAGAGTCGACTGAACTCATCAAATTGTTAATCACATCGTATGTAAAGTGTAATTAAAAACTTCAGACTTCTTGTCAAACAAGAAATAAAATTAGCTTATCGATAATAGAGTTCATTTTTCGGGTCACCTGAATATGACACATATTCTGGGTTTTTATTCTATTGGGTCATGATAAAACGGCAAAGTCTGGTGCAAATAATTTATTATTGATATAAGTAGGTACATAATACTACGAATACTACAAAATGTAAAAAAACCTACTATATGACGTTGTTATGAAACAAAAATTATATTAACAACCAGAGGCAAGTCCCACAAAGGTGCCCTGAAATTTTCTTTAATTAGGTAATTGTGAATGTAAAGATCTTGCACCATTCCAAGTACTTTATTTAAGCAATTTAATTTCTGGGACCAAACAGAACTGAGAGGGTGAAAGCTTAATAAAGTGTTTCTCCAGTCTTCACCTACCCAATTAAAGGAATGTCGGGGGAGGAATAAATATTGCATATTAGCATCAAGCCGTGAATTATAAATTATACAAATTGTCACAAATTTCAGATAGCTATGTTTGTATGAATATTTGTCTGTTAAAAAATAGAGGGGTAGTGCGATAGACAGAACATCATTTGTATTTATGATAGTTCACGTATTTCAACCCTTTCATAGATAGGATATATTTCTTCTGTAATCTGTACGGTTTTTCAATAAAATAGTTCTCTGGTCATATAAAATCGCCATTAAATTTCCTACAAGCTTTTAGATGTCACTTTCACTTGGTTATCTCTCCTGTTCATTTGACACTGACGCGACGTTGCAGGTATAACTACTCAATATGCTATACTGAATTTTATTTGTCCCTATGTCAATTTAATGTCTTATTCAGTTTTTTAGTCTTTAATAAAATTAGTCTCTAGACTATATCAATAGCACGTACTTAGGCGAATAGAACAACTTCAAGTATATCTAGTAATAAATGAACTACGGTCTTTCACGTTGAACTAAATATAATATCAATGTAGTGCGTAGGTCATCCTCTGAACATTAATGTAAACACATTTTATAAATAAATCTTTATTTACCACAATATTATAATAAAGTTTTCATCGTAAATAAGAAATGAATAGCATCAAATCAATAACAAAAAAACAAGAATATTAAATAATGACATATCAACAACAATATTTACACAATTTTTTATCGAAAGATGAAACCTATATGTCTGGCAAGAGAATTATACGAAACCTGTAGAATATTTGTATGAATTATATTCATAAGCCTCGGGAACAGAACTCATGGGGTCCTGGCTATGAGGGCTTTGAAGGAAACCAACGAATTGGCCAGCAGAATAGCCATAAAAAGCTAGGAATACACTAAATGTATTCTCATATTGGGAGCATTATTCCGGGATTAAGACAGGCCAAACAATGCTTTCCAGGTGTATCATAGTGAAACTTTAGGTATAAAAAAAGTGTAGAACCTCGTAATTTAAAAAAATTTAAAAACTCTTTCTAACGTATGGTAAAATAAATCTTAGTCAGGTTATGTGCCGCTTTTGTCGCCTACGTCAGTCAGTCTTTATTAGTTATTGAAAAAAAAAAAAAAAAAAACGGTCTCCATTCTTTTTGTGTCAATATTAGCAAAAACAATACTAGTGTAAAAAAAATTGGACTCGTTCAATAAAATGTATAGCTTAGCTAAAAAATTGTTTTCCTAAAGTTGAACAAGAAAATTAAAGTAAAGCTTCAACCTACCAAAAGTTGCTTTTCTTTGTTCTGGAAAACAGAAAGTATCCCTTTTCAATATTTATAAATAAAAGGAGCAGTGGAACGGTGTCATATTCAAAGATGTCAGATTTTCGATATTTTTTTTTATACAAATTCTATCACTCCATTTGACGTTTCTAAATGTGCCAATTTTTGCAAAGATTTTTTTTTAAAGAGGACATTACTCTAGTTTACTAATTCTGACATCTGGCTAAAAGTTTTTTTAGCTGATGTTTATGAAGGGGTTGCCGACAAATCAAATCAAAATTTTCTCGACGATTGGCCTTCCCGACCAATCAAGTCTTAACATTTAGGGTGCATGCAATAAGCATTGAGCATGTTTTGTGTTCTGAAATTACCTAGATTATGAAAACAAAAATTTAGGCATGTACCTTAAGGAAAGGCCACCCTTCCTATCGAAATTAGATCTGAGACAGGGAGTATAGTTTTTTCACCGGGAAAAATGTTTCTCAATTCAGTTCAGTGGTTCGATTTTGTGTTTAGTTTTCATAATATATTCAGTAGAATCGATTGAATTATTCCAATAAACTAGCACCAATCAGATCTATCATAATTCATTAGAAAACACATCTTTTACCAAAAAATCCATTTTAAAATTTAATAAACCCAACTAACTTAAAATATATTTCTCATTGCAGTGTTCCAAGGCGTAAAAGTCTATCGAAACGATCGCGAATGTGCCATGCTGGGTGGACTCTGTGTACACAGACACGATTGCCTAGAAACATCATCCAAACAAGGACTTTGCCCATCGAACAGACACCTCGGTGTCGAATGCTGTTATGAATGTAAATTCAAAAATAATTCTTAAATTTTTTTTTTAACCAAATAATTTATGTCTTAAATTAAAATCATGTATCTATATATTTATTTGTAAAGTACCTGTAAAGCCAGCACCTTGTCGGCAGCATTTGGGTGTCTGTGTGGATAGGTGTCGAAGACAACTTGTAAGACCGGGAACCGATTGTGAGAATGGACAATTTTGCTGTGTATTAATTTGAAAGCTGTACCCTAAAAGAATCGTGAGTCCGTGACTAAGCATGAGGGCGGAGAGAATACGAAAAAAAAAATTGTCTTGTTGTTTTTTCTTTGATTTCTTTGGTTTATGCGGGTTTTTGTTGTATAAAAACTTTTCTAAAATCGAAAAAAACAAAAGAACAGAAAAAAAGGAATTGCAAAATGGAAACTTTGTTTCTTATTGAAGAGAGTAGTTATTTAAGGAACTTTATTCTATTTATACAATATTATATGTCTGTGAATAAAAATACTATTTAAGCTTTAATTGACTTTTTTTGTATTTCTTAATACGACAAGTTTTTTGTTTGTTTGTAATTTACAAGGTTATTGTACTTTGAAATTGAACACAGCAGATTTTAATCTTGACATGGTTATAAAATTTTTGCCATGAAATTCATCAAAGAAACTTCTAAGCAGCGTATGATGAACACATGTCAAAGTAAGTCGTTAATTTTGAAGAAAATTTCTAAAAATTTGTATTTACTTTGTGTGTAAATGTAGATAGATGGAAATAATAATTTTTATGTGAAAATGGCGTCATTGTACTTAAATGTTTATTTTACGGCCGGCTGTTCTAGATACATGTTCTAGTTGGAAAAATATGTCGTGTGCAATTTGCTTCACTATAATAAAATAGGTAAATATTTAGTTCAGCTTATTTTGGTTTATTAGCTATGCTTTTGGCAATGACTTACTTCATACACTGTATGTTGATATAAAATAGATCAGAAACAGATGCAAGAGTAAAGAGCAGTTGCCACATTTGATTATGGCTTTGAATTTGTGAATAAAATAGTTTAACGTTCAAATATACATTCATTACATATAGGTTAGGTACCCCATGGGATTATTAGGCTAAAATATTGTGGTATATATAAGGCGGTATGGCTTCATTAGTACCTAGTCATCAAAAACTTTCTTCTTGTCCTAGAATGAAATTAAAAATGGACCAAAAGAAAACAACTTGATGCAGGCAGGATAATTTTAATTCTAAGACTTATATGCTCTTGTATATAATACCTAATACCTCCTCCGGGGATAGATCATTACCTCTTTGCTACGCTCACTGCAATTGAAAAAAAAAACGAGTCCTCGTTTGATCTTTACGCACGTCGTTGTCATTTTTGCGATGAAGGAGTCCAGGGAGCAAAATTGTTTAACTGTTTCGAGTCTTTGATGTTGACGTACGTGAATACGAAGGTATTTCAATATTTGCAAATGTTCCACTGACAGCTTGACGTATGTATCTACCTATTGAGTATCTACGTGAAATTACTCTCCAAAATAAAATATAGCACACACAATATTTTACGGTTTAATCGTTAATGAAAATACAGTTTGAAGCTGTGTATGAATGATTTCAGGCAAATGGCGAAATAGCAAAACAGCTGTTAAATTAGTTATGACGGGTGAAAAGCATTGCCAGTTTGAGAAACTTCTAAAAAACCTTCACATATAATAAAACTGTAGGAATTTTCTTTGTCAGTTAAAAACTCGAAAACTACTGGACAGATTTCGATGAAACTTTTTTTAAAATGTTCCTCAAGACTCTGAGACTGCTATAGGTTCAACATACAAATCATTAGTAAGGCCGGAGCAGGATAATATTTTGACAGCTGGAAAATAAGTTTTCCATCACGATAGTGTCAAAAAATTATCCGAGGATAATTATTTAACCTAATTGACACACGGTCTAAATCAGTTTACTCTTTATTGTTATTGCAAGTGATTAATCTATTTAATGCTATATTTTTAAAGTGACAGGTTCCAAGTTTACATTTTCGTGTTCGATATGAAGCTAAAATTTCTGGGATTTCCCCGGGTTTTTTGGCAGTACCTAACGAAAATGCACTGACATTTCTCTGTGCTCATCAGGGCTGATCACGTCAAACAAACCTAATGAATATGGCACTATGAAACAAGAATCGACCCTTGTCTGAAATTTGAATGAGAATCAATACTTAAGTGGGAAGTTTACAAACTAGCCCATAGCTTCCTCCTGGTATTCATTGGTAACCATTTAGTCAGTCTACACTGGATATGCGTATAGTATAGTAAAGTTGAGCTTGAATAAATGTATACCAACGCGTAATCTGCGACTTCCTTGGGTCCGCTGATGTTCTTCAGCATTCTTCCAATCTATGATTGGATCGATGACTTCCAAGTTTTGGTTCGATGGTTTTGATCGAATGGTCTGGTTTCCTACGGCTACGAGTACTTGCATGCAGTCTTCAGCCAGTCTTTGATTACGGAGATCACTTGCTATGGTCTTGCCTTTCGTATGGATAATGGATGTGCTTTTGTCGCTGTTACAATTCTCCAATGATTGTCAGACATTCGCATTATTTTCCGCGAGACTATAATCTTCACTCTTAGAGCAATTGGTAGTCTCAGAAACAGAACAGCATCAAAATGATATATAATTGTGAATGACAATATAGATAGACTTTATTATTCTGAATTCATGAGTTCTCGAAGTACAAAAACCTAAATCTTCTAAAAAGTAACTTAATACGACTTAACTTGACCATCTAAAGCTAAAGTAAATACTGCAATTCAAAGTCATTTTCGAAGGGCTACTAACTATGTAGAAAGTTTAATGAAATATAGACAAAAATTGAAAAGAAAATGGCTCGAATCAACTGAAATTGAAAATGGCGTAACTTGTCAGTCAATCAAAATTAAAAATATCAATATTTAATATTTAATTCATAATCAATAAAAAAACGACGCGGTTATGGAATAATTATTGTATTAAATTTACCTACGTTGCTTTGAGTCCGTATTACGCCGCCTATTACAGTAGTTGAAGCTTTCGAAATCAAATGAAATAACACTCGAGTACCAATACCAAACTCTCTAGCTAACACGTAAATATTATGCAAACTTTTATTGCGATCATGTGAGTCGTAAGAACAGTCCTTGTTGTTGTTTTTTTTTCAACTTTGATAATAATATTTTTAAATTCTTATTCTCTAGGGGAATTTTTTGGTTCAAGCTAAGTTTTTATCAAACTTAACATGTGTTTGCCAAAAATACATAATAACAATATATAAGTTTTGCAATGTTATAAATTTTTGTTAGCATAATACTCGTAATCACTACGCCTCAACTTATCAACTAATTTATTATTTTTAGGAATATTAGTCATAGTGAGGAAAATATTTTGTTTTCAATTGGGTAAGAGTTAAACAAATTCAAGATTAAGCTATTTAGAGGCTTGAGAATTATCTGTACAAAAATTTAAATTAGTATTAGTAGGTAATGAGAATGACGTTTCTGTAAAGTGATAAGCTCAACTTTGTTGTTATTTTTAAAATTTAGTTTTAAAAATGCCTACAACTATATAACAGCGAGTGTCTATGAAGTCA
Source organism: Cheilosia scutellata (assembly GCA_955612985.1). NCBI lineage: Eukaryota > Metazoa > Arthropoda > Insecta > Diptera > Syrphidae > Cheilosia > Cheilosia scutellata. The sequence continues at coordinate 59,893,332 of OY015314.1, forward strand.
GTTATGAAATTGGTATACTTATTTGGAAAGAGCTGTAAAAAATGAATGGAAACTTTGCATCACTTCAACCCTATTCTGTAAATTTAGGAGTTTGAAGTTTGGGAAATTATTGTTTCATAGATGAGATGAATCGAGGGGTTATATCTTAGCTTCTAGTATTTAACTGAAGCATGGTAAGATGTTCGAGTCATATTTATCCCAAAAAGCGAAGGGAAGCCAACAACACAAGAGATGAAATAAATATTTCTGGGACTAATGAAAGAGACCTACAATTTTATGTTGAATCCGAACGGCTAAATTGAGAATCGTCCTCAGGACGAGAATTATTCTATCGAATGACTCTCACGGACAAATGGCGTTACAAATGTAATGAATGACAAAGTGAGTATAGCTTCCTGTAGAGGGTATAAAAAGTAGTAGATTGAATTGAAAAAGAGCTGATATAAAAACTGAATGGTGGACTTGATGTTTATCTACATTGCATATGCAAAATCTAAAAACTATTTAAATCACAATTACTGATAAACAAAATAATGGCATTTTTGGGTGTAGTGGGAAATGTGTTAGATTGGAAAAATGTTTAGACATTGATTGCCCTGACGGCTTACTTACTCCTGGATAACCAATTTGACAGCTGACAGCAGATTTGTCATCGTATTTGTTTGCCATTTCAACATGGTTAATGGTGGGCGCGGTAGTTAGTGTGCGAGGGATCCCAGGTTCGATCGTCGGAAAAAAACGATATGACTGTCCTGGGGCCTGTTTCACAGATCATACATCAGATACATATCATACAACATACATTCTCATCATACATAATACAACACGTACAACTTTCTGTTTCATAGATTTCATTGGAATTGCTGTATGATAATTTGTTTGTTGTATGAAATGTATGATTTTGACATATCATAAATTTCATTTCGAAAATATATCAAAAATTAATGAAAGCACAAATTATTAAATATAAAAGTGAAATAAAGGAATTTTAGATGAATATCTATAAAAGTAAATATATATATCATCTATCCATTATGAATATAGTTATTTACTTGTAATGTTCCTAATTGTTTTTCAGAAAGTCGGAAAAATGGTTTTTTTTTAAACATAAGAAAATACGATAAGCTGTTGAACCATTGGGCTTTTGAAGGGAATTTTTCCTTTCTGAAATGGGCTTGGTTTAAAGACCGCTGTGTGTGAAGTGGTTTAGGCTTTTGACCGTTAAGGTTCCCCAGGGATGGCGATCAGCCCAATGTGGTGCCTAGTCCAATGTGATGAACTCACAGCCTACTCAACCTAACCTAAAGACAGCTGTTAAATGATTTAATAACGACAAACTTCCCCAAAATTTTAATATTTTTAATCGTGTATTTTCTGTACCAAGAGAATTTGTTGTTCTTTTGCTGACTGTTTTAGAACAAAAAAAACTATAAACATTCATAATTAATAAGCTAAATAGTAAAAAAGTACTTTTCCTTGCATATTTTCGTTTGTCTTAATTCATTTACAACAAAATATTGTGCTGTATGAAATGTATGATACAACATTCCAATACTTCCAGTCAATTCTCCGTTCATAAATTGTTGTATGACATCAAATCATACATCAATTCTGTGAAACAGAAATCATACAGCAGAATTTTCAAAATCATACAATGTATGTGTTGTATGATCTGTGAAACAGGTCCCAAGCTTCTCAATTCAGCCGTTCGGACTCTATTCGTTCCAAAAATAGAAACTCTCACAAACGAATGGTTGCGAGAAGCTAGGCCTTGGGGTGTCTACCGCCTGTTGCGCCACCTATTTTTTTTTTTTAATGGTTATATATGTACGATATACGGCTCAGCTGCTCGAAAATTTATTTGAAGATTAGGTATATGTAGTTTCAGATTGAGTTTTTTTTTCGACCCATTCCGCGGCTGACTTTATGCACGAAATCATATAATTAAAGAGTAATGACATACTCTTAGTCAATAATAAAGTCAATATCATGGTCGTTATCATTATGATGTCTTGTGTGTGCTGTATTTATATTTTTTTTATTAGCTCTAAGAAAAATACCTTTTAGAACTACCAGTCCCACAAGGAACTGCAGAGCAACAAGTCTGTTCTCATTTATACTAAAAGCACTGAAGGATATCAGATGATGGAATGCTGCAATTCTTTTAGGCAAATACTCTTCACGCATCGTAAGTGAGTACCTACATACAAGATTGCCATTCTCTATTCGGACAATATAGAGACATGGCTTTGTATACATAGCTATTCTTTATAGATCCTGTCATAGGCGGTTTTCGATGAAAAGTTGAGTATCCATTTGCATCTCTAGGGCTTTTTCCAAGAGCTGTCTAAGTGTGAAAATCGGCGGTAGTAGCGCAGTGGTTAGTGTGCTGGACTACTGCGCGAGGGATCCCAGGTTCGATCCCCGGAAAAACACAAATTACATCTTAAGGTTTTTTCTACTGCGCCACCTCTCGCGAACGTCTGACAAACATCCGAGAGTATAACTGTCATGAAAAAGCTTCTCAATTCAGCCGTTCGGACTCGGCATAAAATTGTAGGTCCCTTCCATTCGTTCCAAAAATAGAAACTCTCACAAACGAATGGTTGCGAGAAAGCTAGGCCTAGGGTGACTACCGCCTGTTGCGCCACCTATTTTTTTTTTTTTTTTTTTTTTAAAGCGTTCACAAAGTATGGTAGATAGGATCTTGTAAGACATTATAAGAAGACTAATATATTTACTGTAGGCGCTGTTATCTCTTTTCTTGTTAAGTTTCCATTCATCAGGCATGCAATGATCTGACCAAATTTTGAAAATATTGTTTTTTATACTCTTTAGCAAGCCATCAGCAGCTCCTTGAAATAGTTCAACAGGTAAACCGTCAGGCGGTAAACAGCGGGATTCTGATCTTTCTCGTCATCATAGACAGAGTCTGCAGAAATATTTTGTTTTTTTTTTTTTAATTTTTACCACCGACTGTATACTTGTTCATACTTTACATATGCGTTTAAAACTTAAAATTTATTTAATACATAAAATTGCATAAAAACTTTGCTTTGAAATATTGTTACAATTGTGAATTAACTTAAAACTCATTTCCATGTAAAAACTTTTAATGAAAGCTAAATTGAAATATCCCTTTCTGTTTTATACCAGAAAAATTTGTAATTGAAATTGGATGATGGTTGCTCGGTCTCTTTTTCCATTGGACCACAGCCGAATAAAGATATTGAACTTAGACTCGTTGCTAATTATTTCATTTCGTTGAAGTCCCAAAAACCATTGTGGACAATACTAAAAAGGTTTTTCGGGTTATCTCTACAAGTTTCCGCACTGGATTCTCTGTCCTGTTGTTATAATACCTTCTCGATCTAACATTCCTCGTTCAGGCCATCATCATCGTGCCACAACTAATCAGAAAACTGTTTGTCGCGTTACACAATGTGTGACAATGCGATGTGGTAAAATAATAAACAAAATGTTATCCAATTTAAAAACACGTCTTTATTGTACAAAGGTTTGATTTGAAAAGAGACCGAATTAAGTACAAAGACCACGATTACCACGAGCCGAAAAAGAGGAGGGGCCAAAATGACATTTATGGTGATCGACTTCTTCCATGGACAAACGCCATCTATGGTTAAATTTGTCTTATTGAGGGGTAGATTACATTAAAGTCCAATTGTATTATTTTGGTGTTAACACTGTTCGTGTAATAATATAATATCATTGCACAATCCTGTCCGATATCAAAACACCACGTGGGGTCATCACATCACTGTACAAGATGATAATATGAGATGAATTTCTCCAAGCGTACACAGAAATTTGCCAAAATGCGGCGCAGTCATATGATTTCATCAATCTCATGGTAGTGTAGAGCTGATAGCATTCAGTTAGTATGTTATGGCGTTATCTTCATTTAAACTGCCTATCTCTGGACTGTTCTGATGATATCGGGAACAAATTTATTCATCCCTTATGCTGGCAGCTTCGTTGCACGTTCCAGTCTGCTTTGGTTTTTACTGGGAATCAATTCCTGCAAGAACTAGATCTGGAATGCGAACATGTGCAGGAATGTTTTTTGTTATGGTCTCTTCATTTCCTTATTTTTTTCTATTGATAACCCTCGTTCTACTGGTTTGCTTCTAATCTAAATTCGCTGCTGTCTGCGCTATCGCAAAATAAGGTAACCCACTGCGTTATCACCAAAAAGTCGACTTGAAATTTGACTAATGCTAGATCATAAATAACTACCACCAACATTCCACGTACCTATCACCAATGCCACTGTCCCTCATGTCTGAGCCTGATGCTTGGTTCACACGAATTCCCAGCCTTCCCCAGAGAAGATAACATATATGAGAAATTTTATTTCAGAAATTTACAATTTGATTACACAAATAAAATAGTTTCACAACTTTTAATGACCTTGTGTATAAAATGTGAGTAAGGGCAAGCAAGATCAGGAAAATTAAAATTTTTTTTTAAACGAGTTCATTCAACCCATTTAAACTGCCGCCGTCGGCCGATAGAAAACGTCCCTCAAGTGCTGTAGTTCACTGACGAAACTAAAAACTATTCCACTTCCATAAATTCCCTTTGAGTATATAATCCAAAAAGCTACGTCATGATTGAAGGAGGAAATAATTGAGCATTCAAAATATTGAATTTTTGTTTTCGACAATTAATCGAAATACAGAACAACAACACGCGAATAAAATAAAATTAAATGTTGAACTTGACATTGTGGCGGATACCATTATATATGTAGTTGTGTTGCCTTATCGGGCACATGATGTATGCAAATGGGCGGACAACAGAAACAGAATAAAAAAACCATTTGTCATTTTATTTTGTTTATAGAATTTATTGACAAAAGTAATTGAATGCCGGTACGGTAGGAATTTTTTTTGTTTTCAAATACTCCAGAACTACAATTTGTTTGAAAATGAACATTTAGTCGAATTCGATTCGATTGCGTTATGGCAAAAGTCGGACTTCATACTTATTTACCTGAACGTGATAAGAATATGCAAACAAATTGTTTTGGGTCAAGTTGGTCAGACGTGGGTCGCCATGCCATCGCCATTTGTGTGAAAAGCTCACGGAAATTATATTGGCTTCAATACTATTGAAACTACGAGTTACATACTTACCCGTAGTAGTTGATAATGGACGGTGGCCGTTTCCTTTGCATTTTGGAACTTTGTCGCCGAATACGAATTTTAGTACGTTCCACGTAACACTTTTAATGCAACCTAACCTATACCATACCTAGCTTAAGCACTTGGTAGAAGATATCGACCGAAAGGTTACCCGCGAAGCAAAAGTGCTCAGCTCTGTAGAGGGATTCTAAAGGCTGTTCGTGAGTCACAATTCAATCATCCCTAGTAAGTAATCACGAGAATGTTGGACATCTTAAAAATTGTCCCATAGCTAGAGCCAGGGTTCCCAGGTATTAAGAAAAGAAAATAAAGAAAAAATCCGCTTTTCTTAACACCAAAATGATTTTATCCCCTTTAAGAAAACCAAAAAATCCCTTTTTTGTCGCAGAAGAAAAAAATCTTTGCGTAACCAGCTTTTGAACTCGGGCAATGCTTCCAAGATATTTATACTTTTTTTTGTTGGTTCTTCCTTCATTTCAAAATCCAAAATAAAATGAGGATTATTTTCACTTACCCATTGAGGTATTGAGTTGTGCCGCCGCCGTTGTCTTGAAATTTGGTCCATGTTCTGTACCATCTACCTTTCCCCTTTCTACTCACTGTCTCTCTGGACTCGAGCGACGTTCATGGTAAGGAGTGTATGGCCAGATCATTGTAATAGTTTTATTAAATGTCAAAAGAATGAATGCATTCAGAAACCAAATAAAAAAGTGATATGTTGCATGGGCACATTTCTTGAGCATGATTGTTTTTTCTGGGAGATTTAAGGCTGAGTGCCCTATTTTCCCTTTCTGTAAACGTGGCGGCTTTCCTAGATGGTAGGCATAGGATAGATCAATCACCTCTTATTTCAAAAGAAATTCGGTTTTGGGGTGCTTTCTGGCCCTATTTTCGAAACGTTTTTTTATGTTTTTTTGGGTGTATTTTGGGGGCGGTTTTTTTGTGGCGATGGCTATTTCGGAGTTGTTTTGGATGCGTTTTTTGAAGCATTTTTCGGGTCAATTTCGAGGATATTTTTGGTAAGTTTTTCGTAGCCTTTTTGAGGTTGTTTTTCAGGGGGTTTTGTTTTTTAGTCCCTTTTGTGAGCGTTTTTCGTTTTTTTTTAACGGTATTTCAGAATACTTTTAGGCGTTTTTCTGTATTATTCGAGTCATTTTGGAGCTTTGTTCAGAGAAGTTTTTTTGGGTAATTTTGTATAGCTTTTAACTGAACGTTGTTCGGGACTTTTTTTTTGTACATGTTATGGGGCGTTCTTTAGAACATTTTTCAAGAATTTTTTGGGGTGTTTTTCGCGGCCATTGTTTTTGCGCATTTTTACTTTCTTTTTAACAACATTTTAAAGCTTTATTTTTAAGCATTTTCGAGGAATTTTTTAAGGCTTTCCTAGCATTTGTCCTGCATTTTTTTAGACGTTTTTAAATACATTTTTTGAAGCGTTTTTGAGGAGTTTTTCGGAGCATTTTTGGGGGTGTTCCTTTGGAGGTGTTTTCATTCATTTATTTTTCGTTTTACTTTGTGGCCAGAAAAAAACTATGTGCGGACATTACAGTGGGAACTCTATTGCTACTTGCGAATTTGGGTTTCTTACCTCGGTAAGAGGTTTTGATGGTGACTGAGGCAGTTAAATCTTATACTAATCTTATAGCTCAGCCGTCGGGTCAGGGAGGCGGCTGACCGTAACAGTATGCCTCCTGCCTATTGCCTCTGACGGGGTCCTCGAATTCTCGAGATGACATTAATTGATGTAGTTAGTCTTCGGGGAGGGCGAAAGGGTGACTGAAGTAGTCTAACCGCCGCTGGTAGCCTCTGACAGTACGGAGGCGAATCTGCTCTACTGTTTCACGTCGGTAAGAGTGACAAAGAAGGTGACGATTTTTGTCTGTTCAATAGGTGGTTACGTACGGGACAGGATATGTGATATCGGTAAGGGACAGGTCGCTCAGGTCTTCAAAGAGCTGAACAGAGCAGAGAAGGTGAACGGCGGTTTCCTCTTCCTTCTCGTCCATGCAGCTCCTACAGAAATCGTTAAAGGGTACCTGCGGGCATGCCTGCCTATCAGACAGTGTCCCGTCAATATTCCCACGACCGCGACGAAGCTAATTTTGTTTCTATTAATAAAAAGGAGTTTCTGTAGTTACACTGGCGGCTAATTTCGGCCAAATTTGTAAAACTATTTCATCTATTACTAGTAATACTATACTATTCCATCCTTATCTTTATTTTAAGCAAGCAATATGCAGCCTTCGTCCATACAGGCCACATCACATATTTTTTCCTATATAGTTCGGTCCGACGCCCGTCGCTCGGTTCTGCAACCAAACGAATATCGCCTAAAATACTGCAGTAGTCTTGTGGGTACCTACATACTTTCGATGGGTTCAGGTATGGGGCAGAGGTTCAATCGAAAACAATTTTATTCGCGTTTCAAAAAAAAAGCCCCTTTTGAATTAATTGTAACTTAACTTCAGGACCAAGTAGAAAGATGAAAGCTAGCTCGGAAATTGGGTGCTCGTGATGGTTCCAAGACCTGCTAGCTATTCAATAGAGAAGAAGGTTTTTATCCGCATTCCTTCCGCAATATGGCCATTCATTGTTAGAACAGGAACACTAGTTATCTTCTCTCTTCTTTTTATGGCAAAGCGTGGATGATTTTAAAATTTCATTTCTTATTTACGCCTATAATTGTTTGCTAGCTAAATTTGTAATAATTTCCTTACCAAACCAATATTTTGAAAATGTAAGCTGTTTTAATTCTTAATTATTCATATCTCATCCCAAGGAAGTAAAATATGTACCTAAATAAAAAAAATATTTTCTTCCATTTACCATTTAATCACATGCAGTGTGCTCATAATTGTTTTTTAATTTTTATATTCAGGCATTAGCTATATGAAAAGCAATTGCAAGATATCGGTATTCACATATAAACAAAATATAATGTTCAATCTGTAATTATGATTTTGAAATACGTTTATAATTGACGATAGTCCATTAAACCAAATTGCACAATATTACGGAAATTATCCTTCAGACGAAATCAGTTTCACTCCTTGAACTTCTCTGTCATGAATTTCTCTGCTAGGGTCGTACAAACACCAAGTACTCCTCAGTTCTGAAAAGAATATACAAAACGTTCAAATCATGGACACATGACATGATTTGTCCAACTATCGTATCAATTAAAATTTCAAGTAAATATGTAAAACATTACCTACAAACTAGGATATAAAAATAAATATCCCAAATCAACATCAATATAATATTTTATTTACATAATACAAAAAATGGATTTAAAAAAAAAAATACATCCTCTAAATTAATTTTTTTGTCTTATAAATAACATCATACTTAAATAACGGAAAACAAATGGACACATTCTACGGCAACAAAGTACAATTATATTTTGAATATGAACTAGTCGTGCAAAATTTATTCATAGTTTGCTGCGGGCACTGGACTTGTCGATGTTAGACTGTAAGGAAAAGATAAAACAAACAAAAATATGAAAAATAAAAGGACGAACTAGGTAAATTCATGAATAGATTAAATAACAAATCATGAATAAATGTACATATTGATGTGGCATATAAATATACAATATACATACAATCATACATACATAATGCGATGATATAATCGGGCACAGTTGTTTGATGTAGCTGTGGGTGCTAAAGGTGCTTAAAATGTGTTCTGAGAAATGATTTTAGTATTTAAATTTTGTATGCTAAACGGAAAGAGAATTGAATTATTGTCAAACCACATTGTGTTTTTGGACTACTAACATTGACACCAAAGTGTCATATGGGCAAGGAAATTCATCATTTATATTCAATGTTTATAGGGAACCATTAACGCAACGCAATTTGAAAGTCAAATTAGTTGTCAGGATACACGTTAACAGCTTTGGATGCAAATACTCATTACGGATTGCTCCTTTGTTTCTATTCTAATAGTAGGGGCTACCCGGTGTGAGTTCCTAACAATAATGTAGGTAATACTTTTTTGGTACTAAACATTGTTAGGATACGGTGTTTTAAAAATGTTTGGTGCATACGAGGTGCCACGCTCTATTTTCCAATCCTGCCCACACTTCGCGAAGTACTTTCTTCTGACAATGCACATCAATCTTCCAAATTTTAAAATTTTAGCTCCCATGAGTTTCGAGATATTTCGTTTGGAATGTTTTGGTTTTGTATTGAAGGTACCGCGCTCCTTTGCCTGATTTGGACGAAACTTCACAGGAACACACTCGGGATAATATCTAGGATTGTCATACATATATGTCGGGCATAACAATTTTGAACAAAATGCATACATTCAGTAAAATTGATGATTTCAAAATGACTACTTCCTTCGATTTCCTATCTCCACCCAAAATCACCAAGAACGGTAGTTTAGAAAACTGCTAATATCTCGAAAACCCCATTTTCGAAATGAAAATATAAATGGGTAGCTAATGCTTATATTGTGGCATAAATAGTTTTCAAAAATTACCACCCAAATCCCTATCTTTGTTCACATTCACACCCTGAATCTGACTGTCAGCGATATTCGCAATAAAGAAGAAATCTTTGTGCGACCCAGTCGTGCATTCTATTTAATAATTCAAAGTGACCCTTCAGTATTATTCAATTTTACATTTTGTATTTTTACTTACAACTGTCTGTGCAAAATTAAAATTTCTTAAAAGCATTTCGTTTTTTGGAGTTGGGTACGTTTGCCTGCAATCCAAAAGCCCGTATTACAAAAGCACGTATTTCAAGAGCCCATAAATCAAATGGCTGTAAAACAGAAGACCGTGATTGTTAGGGGTGGGGGGCGTGCTGCCCAGTGGTCACTGTAGGATTTGGAATGAGTTCAAGGTTGAGTATATGCAAAGCGACTTTTCGCCTACAACATTTCTAATTTGTTCATTGTATACAAAAATTTCCCCTGAAAAATGAAAAAGGCCGTAAAAAGTACGGGCTTTTTGAAAACGTTCATTTGGCTTCTGTATTACAGGCTTTTATTTTACGGTCAACTTCGAAATGCTGTGTTTGCATTTACGTGCTTCGCTTTAATTTGCGAGGAGTTATATAAAACAAAAAATACGGTGGATATGTTTTTTTCTTACAATCGGCATTATATTTTTCTTTATGAGATTTTCTAAAATTTGTCTACTACAATGAAATTTTCCATTTGACATTTAAATGTTAAGCATTTGTTTCAGTATAGATCACAATTCTGGGTTTAAATAAATAAAAAAAAAATTACGACCCCACTACAGATTTGTAGTTTTTGTTTTTAATACTACTGATGACAACAGCAAAAAATTAAGCTTCAATACCACCCCGAAATGATAAAATATAGGTAGGTACTACTTCTGCACTTAAATTGTTTTTCTAGCCAAGAATGAAGAACAGTGTAGTATATTCCTTTGAAGAAATTTGACAAAAATGAAAATAGATTTTTTCAAAATGTATTAATTGCCATAAAATAAGCGCTTTCTTCGTTTCATACAGTTTCTTTAATTTAAGCCTGTTTTATTTTAGAGATCGTAAGAATTAGTTTGGTTCGAAATTTTTGAAAGTATACATTGTTTTTTTCTTAACCTGCATAATTTCTACTAGACAAAATGTCCTGCCTACAATTTTGTGCTCATATAACTTTAAACGTTCCTACGTGCTTGGATGAGAAACAAGTGATTTAAAAATATATGCATTTAAAAATTATGAACGCAATAACAATAAACACACATAAACGCATTACAAAAAATGTTAAAAACAAGCAAATAAATAAAAACAAAAAATCCCCTCACCGTAGACTTTCAGTTCTTGATCTAAGGGAGTAGTCCTTTGAGAAACGATACCTGAAAAGAAGTAGAAAAAAAAAACGTAAATCAAGTTTATGTAAATGGCACATACTGTAAGGGTAGATATTGAAAATATGAAATGTGACACAAAAATATTATCTTGCACGATGAAATAACAAAGAGGGGACAATTTTTCAAACCAAATTATAAGAATATCGTTGTCAGATTTTGAATCAATATTAACAACGCATAATAATCAGATTTGCTTTTAATTAGAGTCAACCTATCTCAAAGTATGTGACCATACTTAGTGCTTTTTTTAAAATATTAAATGTTACTCCCTGTAGGGAGCTAGGTTAGTTATGCTCTTGAGTTGTATCTAAGCACAACTTGGCTCAATACCATGGTAGGATATTGTAGCAAGTTGGGTTTTCTTTTCGAAATCATAATTATTGTTATTGGTGGCTGAATATAAGAAAGTCGAATGTTTTACATCAGGTTTATATTAGTGAGCTGAATAACAAGCAGCTCTTGGTAAGCTTATTTTTAACAGGCTTATGAAATACCAGCATTTATCCGGCGCTTCACTCCCGTGACAGAAAGAAGTGTGCTTGGCTACGCGCTCAATAGGATGAAAAAAATCCCCTAAGGAAAATTTCAAAAATCAGAGAAAATAGTTTTCTTTACTTCTTATAATTATAAACTACACAAACCGAGTTTGAAGTCGATCGGTGAAAAGTACGAATTGTCCCATACAAATTTTGAGGGAATGAGGAAGAGAAAAAGTAGCTCTTCCTTTTCCAGGTCGATGATGTTGCTGACCCAGATAATGCAGATGTAAAAAGTCCTTTACAAGAAGCTCGAAATATCTTGCAATTGCAGAAGTAGTCCGTATGATGTCAATGATGGCAATACCACGAAACGATGTTACTATTATTTGACTCACAGGATAATATGCACCTTCCTGGATAAAGGGAAATAACCAGCAATGAATTGTCTGTCGAACTGGCAAACTAAAGGTGTACATTTAGATCATGATCGAATTCGTTCAACCTATAACTCTTTCATCTCACAGAACGAGTGGAGTGAAATATCAGTGCAGTATTGGCAAGACTTCATCGAAATGTAAGCTGGTAAGTGCTTTGACAATGTTGAGGGAAGTAGAGGCTCCTGTGATGAAGGGAACTACAGAGAATCACACCTTACTTTATATGTCACTGCCCGACTCTCTCCTACTGCTTTCAAGGCATTCAATAACTTTTTAATGTGGCAATATTCGATTTTTACAGGTTTCTGATTATATCAGGATGACTGAATAACGTCGAGTACATAAAGTGGATGAACGCGAGCCAATATCATAGGAACTAATCTTAGTTGAAAGGGTACAACAAGGTCAAACTTGAATGGGTACCTGGCCATCAAGGTTATGCGGGCAACGAATCGGCGAACCAATTAGATAGGGCTGGATCTGAATCCGCGTTTTATGGAGCATAACCTTATTGCAGAGTCAATTGGGCTACTACATTAGGGTTACTTTACGATTGGGCACAACAACTTCGTCTAAACCACTTGGAAAATGTTCCGGATTTAAGATAATCCAAAGGATCAATTATAAGCCCTACCTCTACAAGGAAATCCTCCACTTAAATAAGGAAAGTATCAGAAAGCTAATGGGCTTTCCCACAGGCCATTGTGGCTTGAGATATCATCTTATAAAAATTACTTTGTGTCCGTAGATAGAATGCAAGTTCTGGAATCCTCCGAGCACATTCTCTGTGATTGTCCTTCATTGGTTAAGAAAATATGTCTTAAACAAGGAGATACGTTTACCAACAGAGGTAAGGAACTCAGCTACTAAGGATATATAGACCTCCACAAGGGAGGCCATCCGTCTCTTAGATTAACTATATCCCTCTTCGATACAATAGTCTGTTTTAGTCGTAAATGGGCAGGGAACTGTAAAAAAAATTAAGGGGTATCAGCGCTCTACTCTGCTCTACATTACCCGCAAACCTAACCTAAGTGTGTCCGAATACCTAATTCCAATCATTACTTGTTCATGCACCTTGGACTGATTTAAAGTTCCAAATAATATTAAATACAAAATGGTAATCGAAAACATGATAAATGTGAATGTAAAAAGTTCGAAAAAAGTAAATAGTAACTTTAATTTTAGTATTATGTACAAGATTGTTGCTTAAACTTATTTTAATGGAATCACTTAAAAATAAATAAAAAATAAAATAATAAAAAATGTACTTAATTTGTTCTTATCACCAAAATTATAAGCTTATGAGAAGTGGCAATATAAAATTGATTTCTTGAGTTGTTGTTGGCATGCATTTCAATTTTTGACAAATATCCATCCAAAGTATTTGGTCCCAAAAAATATCCCAGCCCTTTGACTAGAGCACTTAATTCTAAATTTGTATCTTATCTATATGAGATACGAGATTTCTTATCTTAAGGTGTCCTAAAATTTAAGATTTTATTTTTTAAACATGCATAGGTACACAAAAATACACATTGCCAGAGATTACCTCCTATTTCGAACGGATTGCTCTGAACTGATGTTACGAGCATCATGCCATCGTTCAAATCGATGTCGCAGTGCCTGCCTTACCTCCGAATTCAGGAAGCAGTAGAAAAAGGAAACGGAAAATCCCTAAAAAAAAGAAATCGATAAACTTGTAATAATGAAACCACATGCAATGGAAAAGGTATTGTATCTGCTCTATATGCAGCACTTACTCGTACCTGTGTACTAATGAGAAAAGCTCTCAGAATCTCAAACACATGTCGTTCGATTCCATGTTCTGGTCCATAGAGCACCAGCAGGTAGGTTATTCCCAGCAGCGGTATAAGGACTAGCAGTGCCTTTGACGCTTTGCGATATTGTCGAGTTTCCTGGGTGTTCGCTGAGCGTAGTTTTGTGATAAGTACCTTGAAGGAGCAAACAAAAAAAAGGAAACACATGTGTTGAACTGCCACGGCATATGAATACAACAGGATAGTGGAGCGTAAAATGGTCATCGGGTTGCATTCGAATCGAAATGATAGACAAACTCCCAATGGCTTCGTTTTATCTTACCCACATGATGCGAAAGAGGAAAATCAAGTTCAGCAATATAGCAAGACTGGCTGGTCCCTGGAATATCCAATCTATGTGAGATTCTCGCATCCATGAGCATTCAATTTCCAGCTGCAATTTTCGAAAAGCAAATAAATTACAAAATCTTTACCCAAAACAAAGAAGAAAAGGGAACATAGCAAGGGAGAACTATTACTATAATGGAAATAGTGAAATGATGGTAAAATCATTTTGCCATTTTGCCTTATCGAACTTGAAAGGGAAACACTTCGGTTGGAGCAGAGAGTGTGTGTACTAAGAGGTACCTTTAGTATTTGTGGCTCTGCAGTAATTACATGGGGGATATAAAACGAACTGCAGACTTTCGAAGGAAAAGTTATTTTAAGGTCGAGTGTAGATTAGAAGGAAATTGATAGGTGTATGGATGGAGAGTACGAGTATAGTGTCCCTAATTATTCATGTCATGCTTGCCGGTGGTCTGTTAGAGAGGTTGGCCTTTAGTACGAGATTAATAGGTATGATTTTGTAATGCCACACAGAAGAATAATATTTATCAAGGCAAACTATAGAGGGGATTATTTTATGTCTTGTGTACAGTTATCTAACTACAGTACTCGTATATTGTACAGCAGAAGCTAAATAATTTATCTGCAATTACAGTCCGTAAGCATACTTTTGGGCGCCACCTAAAATGTTAAGTTCTTGTTGTCAGTGAATATGTGGTCATTCAATAATGACGCACGTGTATGAAACTATTGTGTCTCGTAGCGCTGTATTGTAATAAAATCGTAATAAAACTTTGAGAATATATATTTAGGGCCAGTTCCAAAGGTATTTTTTCCTGTTTCATCCTCAAAGTCTCTGATAAATGGGTGACAGCATAGCCTGTTTATTCATTACAACTTGAGCCTCCACACCAATGTCCAGAAAGGGACGCAACGGCATTGTGACCGCCTTGTGGTAGGAAGGTTTAGGAGCAAAGTGAATAACATTTTCCTTTCACAGTCGCGTATACGGCCGTTTTGGTAAGCCAGAATCGAATTCAGAAAACTTTGGCCTTGGGCGAAATACTCTATTCTTACGGGACCGTGTAATATGAACGTAATATTCTTCAAGTTCGTCTTCTAAATATTCAAACAAATCCATGTTAGGACACCTGTGACGGCTGTCTACGCTCGTCAACGAAAGAATGCTAAGAAACTATAATCAGATAATCAGATATCCCTATCCGAAACCTTTGAAACCAAAAGTTGAAGTTTAGCTGACAGATAAGTTCCGAATATTTTATCCGAGACTTTATCAGCTAGTCTTGGAAGTGGCCCTTAGGCTTTTAAATTGTAAAATAAACACAATAAGTTTCAGCAATACTGTCAATACAAATAGGACCAATCCATAGACTCTAACCAAGTGGCTTATTCATACAAAAGGTGGACAAAGAAAGACTTTTGGTGACCAGTAATTTTACCTACACCTATTAAACGCAAAATCAAGTTTGAAAATGAAGAGCTATGAAAATCACAGCACTCATATCTAAAAGGCAATCAGGGCTATATAAGGTATTTGGCCCTTACGCAGCCATTTATTGCATGAGGGGTTAAGGTTTTTTCTACTGCACCACCTCTCGCGAACGTCTGACAAACATCCGAGAGTATGACTGTCCTGAAAAAGCTCCTCAATTCAGCCGTTCGGACTTGGCATAAAATTGTAGGTCCCTTCCATTCGTTCCAAAAATAGGAACTCACACAAAACGAATGGTTGCGAGAAGCTAGGCCTTGGGTGTCTACCGCCTGTTGCGCCGCCTATTTATTTTATTTTTTTTGCTCTTGCTTTTTTCCTTTAATTTTTTTTGTGTTAGGTACAATAGAGACAAGCTTTGCAAGTATTATAGGAGACATATTTTTGGACCACTTAAGCTTACAAAAATACAAGTGCAGAACTCATATCGACTTCGAGCCAACTCGGGAGCTGTTGAATCGTTAAAGGTTCGCCTTTCATAAAAAAAGGGTAAAAAGAAAATATTTGCAACAACTCACAACCGTCTTTTCGTAAAAATTCTGAAGGCATGAGTTATCTGGTATTGAGTTAATAATATTTTTACTGACTGACTCATTTCTGGCATTGCAACGCCAGATACCTACTCTTTGTGTGGAACCTTTAATTTTTGATTCTGAATAGTTCGATAGTAGCCTTTTGTAGCCTTTTATCACCAGCTTTTATAGCTATAGATTAGCCTTGGTTTATTCCTTTTCACTTCTTTTTTATTTATATTAGTTTCTTAAAGTACTGTGGTATTAGTATTAAGTGGAAATGAATAAAATAAATTGAAATTGAAATTGAAATAGTATACTCCGGCTACATGTTATAAATTTCATTGTTACAATGGCTTAGAGAGGTTCGATAGACGAATCCTTTGTCCATTTCGCACTGGCGCGACCGTTTTGAGTTACTAGGGACATACATATATGTATATCGCCGGTCCCCCTAATTTATATCAAAATCCGTCATTCTATAATCTCCGTTAATGTCTCATACTTCATACATCATACATTATACATTACTGACCGTGTGACATACAGCAGAGTCGGTCGTTATAAACACTGTTTCTACAGATTGCCAATTTGACAGTTGAAAGTTGATTTGTGGTTTGTACGTTTTGTCATTTTACGATGAATGAAGAACAACGCGTGCAAATGGTGGAAACTTATTTTGAAAATCATGGTTCAGTTTGGCAAACTTATAGTGCGCTACGTCCATTTTATGGTCGACATAATTATCCATCTGAGCATGTTATTCGAAACACCATGAATCGTTTTCGCTCCACGTAAATTCTAGTGGATAATACGCATCCCCAACGACGAAAAATAGTGCGAACAGAAGAAGTTATTGCCTTTGTGGTGGGCAGTGTTGAGTCGTTTCGCCATCGTGCACAGCAATTGGAGCTATGCCCATCCACTTTTTGGAAGATTTTACGAAAAGATCTTGGCTTAAAATGTTTCTGAGTTGAATGGCATTGACGTGACAGAGCTTTGGTTTCAACAATATGGCGCAAAATGTAACACGTCCGGCGCGCGACACCGCCAATTTATTGCGGGAAACATGTACTGAGCGCATAATTTCGCGTAATGGACCTATGAACTGGCCTCCATGATCCTGTGATCGCACACCTTCAGATTACTTTCTTTGGGGGTGTGTGAAGTCACTATTCTACGCCGATAAACCAGAGACGTTGGACGGAGTCTTCGCCTTGTTATTGCTCTGTATAATATGTTACTAACTGTATATCCGATGTGTATAGAAAATTCAATTTATTATTTAAAACCAGAATAACTAACTTTGCACAAGCATACGTACATTCGACTACCATAATTTTACACATTTCAGTATAAATGCTTACAAACCATTTATTTTAATATTTTCCTACAAGTCCTATAACAGCCTTTGCTGTGCATTAATTCTAATGGAATGTCCTCAAATTTAAATAAGTTTTCAAAATTAAAAAGAAAAAAAAAAAAAAACCAGTCTGTCCTTGAAACTCCCTAACATGGGAAAGCAATAAAGTTCGATTTTCAAATCGTTTTAATTTTCTTTGTTTACCTTAATTTTGCTGTTTTTTTTTTTTTGTTACGTATACGCCCGAGTACTTTCCTTTACCCGTTCATTTAATTTGCAATAAATGGCAACAAACTTTTGTTGTCCTTGTGTTTCATATCAAGAAAATCTTTCTTTTATGTGTAAATCCAAGCTGTTCTTAATATGTTCGTTCTCCTTGTTTGTCATGTATCCAATTCCACACATCCTTTGTTCATATATCAGAAAATGAAACTTCAGAATAACAATTTTCTGTTCTACATTTTATTTCTTTGCAGGGATTGATTGGAATTGTTTGTTTAACTTCATCAAGGAGAAAGGTATTTATGCAATAACATTCTGCGTATATGTACGGTAATTTCAGTACAGCGCAAACTTGTTGCATTTACTCTGATGTCCTTCTAAGTTATACCAAGTATGGAACTAAAAGTCATGACAGAGATGTGAATTTTATTAAACTTGTCAATGCAATGTTGACGGGTTTAATACATACTTTAAAACTTGCTTCGAAGGATATATTGGCCTTCACTAGAGAGATCAACCTTCTCTTAGATTAACTAAACCCCTCTATGTTACAATATTGACCTTTATAGGTCGCAGTGTCAGCCAATTGGACAGGAAAATAAACAAAAAAAAAATAAATTTGTGGAATGCTTGAAAATTGATGTAAGTGAGTAGAAAAAGGTGGAAAAATAACAAAAATCAAAACACATTTGTGAATAACATTTAGATGCGTGTCCTTTCTTTATATCTTGTACTAAAAATTTAGCGAGCATTTATCTGTGCTGTGGGGAGAAGTGCGGTTGGTTAACGAGAAGGATAGGTACTGGTCGGGGCGTAACCCTTCAGTTGATTGCAATATACAATTTCATCTCGTTATGGAAAAAGTCAGAATTGAGATTAAAATGAGCTACAAAATCATCCAAAGAGGCAAGTTTGTTTCGCCTGATTTGATTTCATAATATTCTTGTACAATATCTTCTGCTACAATATCTTGTACATCTTGTTCGAATGGTACCAATCACTTTTAATTGTCATCACTCACTCTCTACTCCCTTGCAAAAGAGAATTCATCCATAAACTTCTACTTCAAGAAGAACAACCGAAAATCCCCAAGTCCTTTAGACAAACGAGCATACAAAATTCTACCATCATCCTTGTTAATCTACCTGTAGAGGGTAACAACTTTCAGTGAACCATTTATCACACTTACCCCATTAAATCGCTCAGTCATAAGTGGCGGAGAGTATATTTTTGCTATCGACCACACCAACACTATAATAGCTGGGCATCCTTTATGAAATTCATGGAAAAAGAACGAGTATTACAAAAAAATCCGTCATAAACACCTTTTTTTTCATTACAAAAAAATAGAAGGAGAATATCCTTACTCTCTCTTTCTGCATATAGTTAAACCCTGACGTGCATAAAAACTTACCCCATCCAATAAAAGCGTACATGGTGAAATAAATATTCTCACTGGAAAATGTCTGCACCACCAACGTGTAAAGGTAGAGTCCTGTAATAGAAGAAGCAAAATATGCATAAAAAGAAAATCCGCAATTTTATGATAGAACATCCTCCAAAGCTGCCGGCAACACCCTTATATTTATTAGATTTATGGTTTGCGAAGGTGGTTTGCATAAAATACCGCTTTCGTATGGCAGATCTGTTCCCTTTGTTGCTAAACTACTTGTATCTATCGTTTGAAAATTTTACTTTTTTTTATGTACATCCTACAAATTTTTATTAAATCTCCTCACATCCTTTGCAAAAGAGGAAGGAAACTTCGTAATTTTACCTTTTATCCGACAGGTTAAAATAATAATAATTTTCTAGCGCAACAGGATACCAACAAAATAGCAGACGTTCACATAAATAGGTGGATAAAATAAAAATATTTCCACTTACCTTCCACAAACATCCAAAAGAAATTTGTTAAATTAAAATAATGAAAGAGTACAACTAAACTTATGCAACCCGGCGTACTAGGATGATCCGTCATCTGGAAGGAACATTTTTAATTTGAAAATATTTGTTTTGAATACGCATGAACTTACAACTTGAAGGAATAGAGTAAGGATCCATAGGAGCGCCGATAAAATGTATGTTAAAAATAAATTCGCATGAATTGTGTTCCGAAGGCATTTTAAGTCTCTAAATAAAGAAACAAAGTAAGTCTCTTTGAAAGTAGTTATATGTAAGTGTACCTATACTCACTTAAAATAAAGAAAAACAATTAAGGCTAAGGTTAAAGCTGCTAGACTAAGGAAATACCCCGAACAGTAGATTAGGGTTGGCAACTCAATGCCCGGTGAGAAATCAGGTATCGGCGATGGCGGCTCATGGTGACATTTGTCATAGCTTGTGTAATTGGCCCATGTTCCATTGAGAAAACAAAATCTCGTCGCATTTTCTGAAAAGAAGAAACAATTTTAAAAAATTATAAGGTTTTTGGTAAATATTGGCATGAATTTGTCTGTTCTAGATATGGGATATACTTTGACAGTCTTCTATAAGCGGCTCGAATTGTAAAAGTTATTTGTACCCCTAAATAGTAAGCCGGATCATCAAAGGGCTAAATTGTGTACTTCAAGAAGGGTTGCTTCTATTCCATCCAACACTTTGTGATTATTAAAAACACGCTTTCTATCTCAACTCTTTCCTTCTAGAAGTGACCTTAGAAAAGCTTTCGAATCCTTCTGCATAATATATTCGACGTTTATAAGCTACTATCTGTGGCCGCAAACTTCATTCGCGTCATTGAATTTAGGTTCTGGTAAGTTGATCTATCTTATTATAATACTTAGCAGGCAATATTAAGCCAGCTGAGCTCTTGCTCAGTCAAACATTGCCGCTGTTGTATTTGGCCAAACCGCATGCTTCTCTTTCCAGTGTTTTTGTAAGAGACAGTAACAAGGGGGATACACCAAAATCGAGAAAACTATGACGGCTTCAATATTAAAAATGTGAGTGAGTACCAGAATTTAGACAAGCCAATACGATGTCATGCGACTTCTTCAATATCGTTTTTGAAAGAATAGTACAAAACTCAAACACCAACACCACAGGTACGATCTTTCAAAAGTCCGTCCTGTTACTCGCTTCCGACGACGACATCGACATAATTGGCAGAACACGCAGCGTGATGTGACTGGCACATTTTTATAAAGTAAGCGCGTGAGTATTAAGACGGAGGTGGCGAAGATGGGTTCGGCGGTAAATGAAGGCAAAAAAAGGTGAACAAGAAAGGACACCCAACACCGACGTCTCGAAAAAATTCCACTATACACAGATATAACTTTGAGGTGGTTAGGAATTTTGCCTATCTAGGCTCTGCTATGAACTCTGACAATGACACCAGCGCCAGCGCTGAGATTAAGAGAAGAATAACTCTTGCCAATCGTAGTATTTTTGGGCTAACAAAGCAGCTGAGTAGCAAAGCCGGCCTGCGAACAACTATAGAATGACCCCGTTATAAGATCTTAATAGTCCCAGTCGTTCTCTAGCAGATGCATGTATGCATGCATGACATCAATCTAGCCAGAAGAGTGAAGGTCCAACGAATGAGGTGGCTGCGCTATGTAGAATGAAAGATCTTCGAATTCACGCCAGAAGGACAATGCATTAGAGGAAGACCGCGATTCAGGTGTCGCACCCTTAAGTATTTTTATACCCGGTACCACACTGTGGTGAGGGTATATTCACTTTGTCATTCCATTTGTAACGCCCATAAGCAGGCGTTGTAGGTATGACAAACTATATATATTATTGATCAGCATCACTTTCTTAGTCGATCTAGCGATGTCCGTCTGTCTGTCCGTCTGTCTGTCTGTCTGTCCGCACGATTACGGCCGTAATTTAAGAGCTATTGACTTGAAATTTGGTACGTAAGCTTTTATCCACCAAACTGAGGCTAAGTTCGAAGATGAGCAAGATCGGATGACAACTACTACTACCTCCCATACAAAAATATCAGATTTATATAGCTTTTTATGTTAAAAATTAAATTTAAATGGCTACAGTAAAGATAGCAAGTTTAAACTTTGCACATATTGTTTTAATAATATTTAAAAATTTTTGACAAAAAATGAACTTGGTCGAATAAAAACTACCCATACCTCCCATACAAATTATATAATTTTTTAATACTAAAATATTTTTTTTTTTTACAATAATATAGTACCGGGTATTTGAGCTTCGGCATAGTCGAAGATAATTGTCTTACTGGTTTTGTATTGAATAAGTATACATATTTGCAAAATGGAATTGAAGTCAGAAAAAAGGGTCAAAAACGGTACTTAAAAACGTTGCAATGTACTTCATAGCCTTAAACCTTCTCACTATCCTAAGAAACATTTTAAACCAAGTTTCATTGAAATCTGTCCAGTAGTTTTCTCGCTTTGAGGTAACAAAGAAAATTCCTACAGTTATAAATTATGATAATATTGATGATGATTATTGGACCTCTTAAATGGTATGTATCAATTTTTTTTTTGGTATTTATACGAACGATTTATTTTGCAATATTTGAAGCAGATTTTATCATTAAAGATTTTCACAAGAAACAGAAGTTTTGAGGTAAGGAACGATTTTTTTTAAAGCAGCAAAAAATTTTGTTGATTTCATGCGTCTTTTAATGTGGGAACAATTTTGGTAAACAGTTGACCAGGTGGGGTCACTTCAATTTTTTCTGGAGCACGATCAGATTATTTTTTTTTTGTTCAATTTTCATAAAAATATATTTTTTTTATGGTCGCGCAAAAACGTACCTACAAATATATTTTTCATTCTTATTTGCTTTTAATAGAATTTCCAAATGTCGTCGCCAACATTCTAAAATCTATAGAAATGAATCTAACTAAAATGTGATGAAGTCCTATAACAATAATAACCACACAGCTATGAACTAAGATAAAAATAAAATAAAAGTTCTCCAACAAATAGTTTGGACCTTTATTTTCATGAGCTCCCTCCACGAAAACTTATTGTGTAAAAATAAAATTTATTTCATTGTGAGTGTTAATTCCCTCCAGGAATTATCAAGAGAAGTATCTTCTCGTTCCGACAGGAACAAGAGAAAAAAAAACTCGTGCCGAAGATGGAAGACATTATAAGGATTAATTCATCTCTATAATTAAGGCTCGTGTTTGGCGTCTGTCCCTCGAAGCGATTGCCTTGTGGCCGACATGTGACTCATAAGAAGAAAAATGAACTCGGAACAAAGGACAAAGGACTGCTTTGGTGTCAGTGCTATTAGATGGGATTATAACATTTTGCCTTTTGCCATACATTATGTATGATTAATGCACTGAAACAATGACATACGGCGAACGAATTGCTAAATTCCATTTGACATGTGATAATGAAGAACGAACTAAAATTTATCAGCAAATGTTAATAGATGGGGCTACATGGGTTTGATATTTGTTAAGAGGACACGTTTTGCTCAATGTGTGCGTTTAATTGCCTGCAAAGAAAAGGCGATTTGTACGGTAAACGGAGGAATAAATGGGGCAAGAAAGTTTGTGTAACAAGCTAGTCATTTCAGGGATTTACGATTGACGCGCGTTGTAAAAATATATAACATCAAATATTCGACGCAAAAATATGAGCATATTAAGTGGCGCCCATATCGAAGCTGGTTTAATTTTCTGGGAAATGCATAAAATCCTGAAACAAAAATTCAGTGACCTGTATTGATCTTTTATCATAGAGGAAATTTAAATTAAGTTCGTTTTTTGGATCGCTAATTTGTTATCCTATCTGCATCATTTCTTGTCAAGATTTTAGAGAATTAACTATTTTTTCAACGTAGTCCGGAGGCAATGATTGTCGGACTCGTGGATCTGTATTGATATCTTCACTAACTATGCGAATACCTATCCTATTACTATTCGTTAGTGGATTACGTTTTGATTGCTTTACAAGTTCGCTGCGTGAAATTTTTACAAAGAAACAGGGTATCGGATAAGTAGTCAATCCTATAATAAAATAGAATTGGTCTTCCTTACCAGGGAGTATAACGAAAGTGCTCCGATAGACCCTACCTAACTCAATGATATATACCTTTCTCGTATTTGCTGATAGAGCCAAATACATATCTATGTCTTATCTCAAACAGCAAATTAAAATGGAAGATCAATACGAGTGCAGAAAGTCATCACTATCCGTATTTGTACGTAAACTATTGGCTCTTCGCTAGAATTGCCACTACATTTACCATTGCGTCAGAGAAGCGGTTATCTGCAAACTAAAATGAATACTCAGTACTACTTTGCCAATTCCCAAACAAATTGACTGCCTTACTATTACTAGGTTATAATTAAAAAAATAAAAATAAAAATGTTAACGTCCTTTGAGCATAGACTTACTGAGCTTTGCTACGCACTTGATAGGATGAAATAATATTCCCCATACAAACTGAATCCCCCTTTTCCCGCCGTTAATAATTTGGGACTCAATCCCCAGAATTTCCAAAATCGTGGAAATTGGTTTTCTCTATTTTTTATACAGAGTACCTACACAAATCAAATTTAAAGTCGATCGGATAAAAATAAAAATGTTCCAATCTTTAACCCCCTTTTCTGCCCACTTCGGCCTTGAAAGGAAATTTGTTTCAAAATATCATTTTCCTAGAAGAGAAACTTCACAAAGCTCATTTAAGTAGTTAAACGATGCTGATTATGTAGACTCAGGAAGAAATTTTCCAATATTAGGGATTTTTTTTTTACTTTTCCAATGTATTTTACTGAGCGAGGATAGCACAAATTACATCTTCAGATTTGTTTCGCTTTTTTGAGACATTTGAATGTTTTTCATTAGTTCCGAAGTCTTAGAAAATGACTTCAAACGGGAATCTAATTTTTCAGTTTGATTTATCGTCACGAAAAGTATTTTACAAAAGAGTGAAAAGAGAAGAAAGTGGTGGCAAAGATATATCTCAAGAGATAAGGTTTCCGAAATTTTGTAGTCAAACATTTGTTTCTCGTCGGTATTGTACTTTTTCTTTATCACAGTTTAAATGTAAGGCAATCTCAACAATCCCGCCATTTTTTTATATTCTAAATTTTATATTACATATTCATTATTTTTCTTGGGCTAGCTAGTTTTTCAAAATTTGATTGCACAATTTTTGTCTTGTTTCTCCATTTTGATTCCGCTATTCATTACCTACCACCTACAGAAAGAGAAACATTTTACTTTTCACTTAAAGTGGAACATTTCAGAAACGTTTCACAAACAAATGGGAAACAAAATTTACCGTCTACATAAAAACATTCCGAAACATTTTCATTTTGCTAAAAAGTTTCTGAAATATTATCAAAACGTTTCTGACATGGTTTTCTTAATGCTTGTTTGGCGTGGACAAGACTTGTCAAGCTAATCATACGAGAGTAAAACTGTCCGGAAAAGGATTTATTTATTTATTTTTAGTGCTCCCCCATGTGCGTTGCCCTCTCTTTTTGTTTTCTACTGGAAGTCTCACACCTCCTCGATCCTCTTCTATGTCTCATTCTACATAAGCTGTCTCACCATGATAGCTGTAATACCCAACTCCGTTTCCTGTCGCTTTTTCGTTTCATCGAACTTTAGAATTACTGTCCTATGAGTGTGTTTTTTTTTGTTTTGCTTCATTGGAGTGTTTATTTTATTACTCCTCGACGAGCCACAAGAAATTTCACTAAAAAAAAACATCGCTGTCTGTAGACTTCGTATACTCCTAGAAATGTGACTCCACAAACCTCAGGTACAACGTATTAAGCAAATCAATTAAACTGCTTCAACTGTCATATCATCGTAGGTACAAAAAAAAAAATATTATTTTGAGAAGTGAATCAGAAACTATCAGTAATTTTTATAACGAATAGTTGCAGTTACTTTTTATCTCTCTTTTGTCTTTAAACAACAATTTTCTGAAAATGCTAGAGTGAGACAATAACTGCATCGGCAAATATTGAGCTTGAATAATCCCATAGTATTTACCTTGTACTTTTATGAAGGTGTTAAATGCACTATTAAGTCTACTTCCGTTGATCGGTTTTGTCAGTAATCTACTTCTAAATAGGTGTTGTCTGTTTTATGTCAATGAATCCAAGCAGCCTTTCGCTTACAGCAAACATTGATAACAACGACGATGCACATATGTATCTAATTACTAATGTCAATATTTGAATAGCTTTTTAAGTTAATCTTTTACATATTCATTGTTTACCAACATTTCAGGTTGCAGTTACTCTATATCTGCCTATTGTCTATATATTTAGATATTCTGACTAATATAGAGGCATGCAGTTATATTTACCTCCTACAAGTGTTGTTCTTGGTTTTTTTTTCCAAATAAATGCCCACCGTCTAAAGGAATACAAAAAAAAAATTTATAAATCTACTCACGTGTGCTATCATACTGAATGCCTTTGAACTCCTCGAAACACGGTAGTATAGCTAATGTCCCAGGCGGCGTCATTGGCCAACAGAGCACCGAATCAAAGGATATCGGACATCCTACAGCCTGAAAGAACAAAAACAAAAAGCAATCATATTGTATAAAGTTCATTATGTGTAAATGTTTTATTTCCCATCTGTAAAGGATGGAAGAACTTATTTTAAACATCTGGACTGGACACTAATTTATCGTTCCTTGCCCGTTACCATTACCCCATATTGTATACAGAAGTCAGACAAACAATTCAAAAACAAACGAAAAGGACTTCATCAAATTCACTTACTGCAGCCGAAGGCGGTTTTCTACCAGATGCATTATTCAATTTGTGGTTTTGCTATAGTTTGGGGTTGGGTGGATAGGAAGTCTCCATAATTAGAAAATTTTGGGAAAATTTCTCGTTTTCCCTAAATATAGGAAATCTTTTCGATTCTCGGTGAGTGAATCTGAGAAAAGGTTATTTCAGTCGGTGAATATGAAAAGTTGCTTCATAATTTATTATGCGATGATGAATGTGTAGACATTACACAAGTGGGTAATATATTTTATCCTTCAGATTCCTTCGAATGGATGAATTATTAACAGTTAAGTTGTTTTGTGTTGATTTGTGCAGAAAGCTTGGGGGAATTTTTCAACTTTTGTTGGTTGAGCAAAAATCTAATTTGGATATGAAAAATTCACCACAATCCGATGAATGGATGCAGTCTTAAAGGAACACATTTGTACAAAGACGAGGAATTTAAATTTAATAAAAAACGCAGAGGTAAAGTGGCGAAAATGGACCAAATTATGGAATGGATTAATTATAATTATAAAGCTTTTTCAGACTTTTTGATGAACTACATTGAATTTTCTTTTTCTTCAAACTGGAGTCAGTAAGCCGTAGATTTGAATGGAATCACTTTAGATGCGATGTGTGTTGGACCGGTTTCATTAGAGGTATAAGAGGTATTAGAATCTATTGTATTTTTAGAGGAAATAAATAGAATACAACAAGAAATTAATAAAATGTGGAACATCAACCGTTAAAATTGGAATATTTTTTAATTTCAATATGAAAACCATACAACAAAATTAGAAACCAAAAGACCAGAAATCAAGATTTTCTAAAACACTCGATTTTTTTCAGTTTTTACGGTACAGTAGCATTTTATAATCAAACATATTTTTGAAGTAAAAAGATTGGTCCTAATTAATATCTAAAAATCCGATCGCCTGTGTTTTGGTTATTCCATTTCCATTTTCTTGTATGTTGGGCTTTTCGAAGGAGGTACTTGAAAATTGTAAAGGTTTCTGTCAAACAGAGTCAATCTTTCGAATATTATGAATTATGAATTATAGGGTAAGAGTTACCTATAAAAGTTTTGCTACCCAAATCTGGCAGAATCTGAAAACACTAGTCCAGTGGCTTGTTTAACAATGACGAAAACTGAAATTTCAAGGTCAGCTGATATAGTAGAATTGACCAAAGTGATGACCAATTAGTGCTTGATGATGTGAAACTTGTGGAAGAACAACATTGGTCGGGTTTTTTAACATCATGCGTTTTCGGAACCGTTTAAACTGTATCTCGATTGTAAGGGACACCACAGCCTAGACATTTGAAGAAGGTAAATATTGATGAAAACATTTTATTTGCTAGTCAATAAAGATTCTCATTTGTCATTGAACATTTTTCATAATATTTTCGCTTAGAGTTTATTACGTGCTCTCACGAAGTCTTTTCAACATCGTACCCATGTGAATTCTGCTTAACTTTCTCTCATTGTATGCTTATGGTTAACTTTCTCTCATCTAACAGCCCAAAGTAGGCACTAGGCATGTCTGTCGTAGGAGCCGACTAAAATCCACGTCTTGATTTCAATTTGTCGGACAAATAAATGGATGGATATTACTTCTAGGTTGTACTCGCGAAAGTGAAAATCTACCAGTGGTCTTTTCGCGGTTGGAGCAATGATTCTGAAGGCCCCAGCATTTCAAAAACGAGATTCGTCTCTTCAAAGGAAAGATTTTACGTTTTACCCGGAACATTTAGTCTCTCTCAACATTGTGGGACAGATGGTTGAAGTGCTGTCGCTGATGGTTCGATTCGGGAAGCCTCTGCTGAATGAGCACCAGAAGCTGTGCGCTTCGATGGGCAGGAAGATGAAGTTAGTCTTCGCACGCGCTGCTAATAGCATAGGCTGAACTTACTTTGTTCGCTTCAGGTGGCGAAGGGTTAAAGGATGAGGCCGACGAAGCTGACTCGAACAGGGCAATCCGGAAAAGGTGGACCCTGTGCGCGCCTTTTTGCTGGGAGCTCCCTTGTGGGTGGAAATGTCAGTGCACAAGATCTGGATGAAGACGGTGCGTTGATCTCAAAAGTTTTTTTCATCGTGGGACAGAGTTATTTCTGCAGCAGATGGAGCCATTGACCTGCATTCTCCTGGCGGAGGCGTATGTTCACCAGTTGCCCGCATTTCTGACGAAAAACTATAGTTTCTAGTAGCGTTGTCTGCGCCTAAAAGCCGGTTAACACAAATGTTGTGTCCCTTAAAGGTCCTAGCGCAATTGGTCGGAATTTGACTGGTGCGAATTACTACTGGTAAGAAAATATTGGCAAAATGTTTAAAATCAGAAAAACTCATTTTCTTTACTTTTCATATAGAGCACATAAACTAAGTTTGAAGTCGATTCGATAAAAAAAAAGAATTTTGCTGTACAAACTTTGATCCCACTTTTCCTTCTCTTGGAGTTATTATTTCCTCAAATCGCCTCAGTACTCACTTTGGCAATAAAAGGAAATTTGTTTCAAAATGTCAGCTTCCTAGACCCTAGCTCTTACCTGGCTGTTGATCAACGTAGTCAGAACAAACGGCTTAAGACTATGAACTATACTCTGGTAAGGGAAAACATATGTCGGGCCTTATTTGGGTGCCGATTCGTCTTCGACAAGTTAGTCGACACGTAAGGAAACATAATGGTTTCCTGATCAGCATACGGTTAACTTAAAGAAACACATTATAATCCATGCCAGGCCAGCCTCTAGTGGTATGGATAGGATATCCGAAAATATTAGGGCAGTGGCTGGTTTACCTACTATCTTGTTGTGGGCAATGTACGAATTATGAATGAATAGCCAAAATACTACTTAAGATGTGAGAAAAGTGTGACGTTGGGAAGCTGTATTCGCAGGATGTCAACAATGGCATTTACCCATGTCACTGAGTCGCCGCGATTGCTAGAGCAGACAACTAGTGAAAACAGTGGTAGAAAGCCAATCTAATCGATTGATGAATATCAAAATAGCTGTCTACGCACAGAATTAAATTAAATGCGGTAAAACTAACTATGTATTCTTTTGCCTAATCCAAATTCTTAAAATTTGCGATAAACTAAATTCTTGTTGCCAATTTGCTATGGGCTTATGTACGCTACATACTAAGGTTATCGTCTATGGGCGGATTAAGAGCTAAAAAGCACAACCAAGTACTTGATATAAATGCACGATACAATGAGAGAAGGCCTAATCACTACAATTATCACGCTTATAGTTGGTGTAACAATGTAAACGTGATGTCTTCAAATCTACCTACCTACCTAATGATTCATCATAAGCATCAGCATCAAAGCTACCTGTCGGAAACTGAAATTCTTGTAAAGTCTCTATCACTTAGACAACAATCTATCTGGCTCAGTTTATTTACCCAAGCATTCAAAGTCCAAAAGCAAAAGCCTTATTAAATGGAAATTAACCTCTAATTCTTAGAAACAATTACTCGTATCTCAAACGACTTCACTTTCACGCATTCACTGTTTCTTATCAGGCATTGTAAATTAGCTTCTCAGGAGCTTTGCATTTATGATAAAAAAATCATAAAAGGAGTGAAGCAGTAAAGTAAAACAAATACCCGAATGCTAAGAAGTCCATCACTTTGGCTTAGGTGGCATAAAGGGAGGACTTTTTTGTGTTTTTGAAATATTTAATCAAAAACCTTGTTTGCTTTTGAATGAACGTTTTACCAACAACTGAAATTATTTACATTGTTTTATGTTTTAAGAGATAGCCCAACTCTAATAAATAATTGAAACACTGTAGTAAGCGCTATATAAATAGTTCAATTAACGCCCACAAATCCTTTTGAATTTTCCACCCAATTTCCCATTTATGCAGCTACTAATTGAAATATTGGCAATTTTCCGCTTGCCATGATAATGGAATTAAAATTCCAAAATTCTTTACTCGAAATTCTTCAATAGAGGTGCGATGGAAAATTGCCAATTTGTTTGTTATTGTTTGTGGTATAGAGTTTGGCTTGTGCAACAAAAATTGATTTACGATTTGATATTAGGTAGGTAGGTACCCTTAAATGTGAGTACCTTGCTGCACATTCTTATAGCTACTTGCTATAGCAATTTTCATTTTATAATTTATTATGGATTTTCAATTAGAGTGTAATATTGATCACGACCGCATAGGATGATACCGCAATATTGGCCAATGAAAGCATGATGGTTTTTGTCCCATTAAAATGTAACCGTAACTAATTTTGAGGGCCGGCTGGTTGTTGGTTTTACAATGGCTATCCCATAATATGGGTATTGTTAACCATGTAGAATAGTCCAATGTGTTTCTTTTTGGATCCGGTGGTATGGCGAGTTAAATCTAGTTTGGCTAACAACACGTTGTGGTGAAAGAGGTCAAATGTTTTGAATGTTGAAATTATTAATTTAAGCCTCAACTTCAAAAATTCGTTTCACTCCACGTGCGTTTTGGGGTCTAGACCTAGACGCACCGCTTGCTCGATTTTTACAGAGAGACACTTGCTCGATTTTTCTTTGTTACCTCAAAACGTGAAAACTACTGAACAGATTTCAATGAACGTTTTTTAAAAATATTTCTTAAGAATGAGAGATGGTTTTAGGCTATAATGTGGATCATTGGAATGTCCTTTAGGACCGGTTTTCACCGGAATATGTTTTTTTTTCTTAATTTGCTGCCTATTCTCAAATATGCTTATTCAATACGATAAAAAAAATACTTAAGGGCTGTTCTTGATCGTGATTCTGCTTTGTGATGTTGGGTGCACGACGCACGTATCGAAACCACATTCTCTTAAACATAAAAAAAAAATAAATAGGCGGCGCAACAGTCGGTAGACACCCAAGCAGGGATGATAATGCTGAACCCAAAAAAAGTAGCAAATTGCCCGAAAAAACGAAGTAGATTTACAAAAAATGAAGCAGACATTTGGCGAAATGCTCAAAATGATAAAGTTAGGTCTTTAATGGGGTAATAGGATATCTATAGATGGATGTGTAGTGTGACAGAAGCACATAAATGATATTCTATAGTGCATTACATGACACATTTTCTTCCTGATATTTATATTTCGTTGCTTTTTTCGTTGTTGTTGGAGTATTTAGAGTCATATTGATCAATAATGTCTATTTTAAATGATATTTTGAACCGTAAATAAACGAAGTAGAAATAAGTTGCTACGTAGCAGATGAACAATAATTACAAAATGAAGTAGATCTACTACATATGAAGTAAATTATCATCTCTGCACCCAAGGCCTAGCTTCTCGCAACCATTGGTTTTGTGTGAGTTTCTATTTTTTTTTGGAACGAATGGAAGGGACCTACAATTTTATGCCGAGTCCGAACGGCTGAATTGAGAAGCTTTTTCAGGACAGTCATACTCTCGGATGTTTGTCAGACGTTCGCGAGAGGTGGCGCAGTAGAAAAAACCTTAAGATGTAATTTGTGTTTTTCCGGGGATCGAACCTGGGATCCCTCGCATAGTAGTCCAGCACACTAACCACTGCGCTACTGCGCCCACTTCTTCTCTTAAACATACGCAGTATAATTTTCTCCGTGAAACGAAACAGAAGCTTGGGTTGTGCATGTAATATAACCAACAGGGACGAAATACGCAGATGGTTGGTGAGATGAAATGAGACAGCAGGAAATGTGGGAATACAAATTGAGTGCGTTTCCCGAGGTTTTTGAACACTCGAAGAGTGAGTAATAATGGCTCTCGTTTCGTTTGAAGAAAACATTAGTTTTCCGATAGATAGCCCTGAACATTCAAATCTAAAAATTACACTATATCTGTTATTTATGGCAGCTTGAGCCTCGAAATTGGTCAATTGACTTTTATTGTCTTTAGAAAGCATTTAGTGAAATATCGAAGGGTTCGGAAAAAGGGGCGTAGCACTTTCCAATTGAATAAAAAACATTGTCCTGATAGAGAAGAAGCAATACAATTCCTGTGTACCTTCGTGTTTGTAACCGAACTCCTCCTAAACGGCTGGACCGATTTTAATGAAATTTTGTGTATGTGTTTGAAAGGGTCTGAGGATGGTTTAGATTCACAATTGGACCCGGTAGGTGGCGCTGCGATTCGATTCCACACAGTTTCAAATAATAAACACTCAGTCTGCTGAATTTATATCAAATGCCCACAATCACTTCCAATTTGCACGACATAAAACATACTTTCAAAGTGTTAGCATTCAAAGCGTCATCAGTTCAAAAAAATATCATGTCTAAGCAGCGATACCCCGATAAGAAAACATCACGAAGGGATGGACCATCAGACCATTGTATTCACCTAATCTCAAAGCAGTTAGTTACAAGAATCAGATGCGAAAAAAAAAGAAATTCATTGACTAGCAAAATTTGAAAGTTCAAAGCAACATCGTGCTTCCCTTATCAGGTTAAGAGGAAACTTGTTCAGCAAAGTCTATATTTATTTTAGTAATTATGTGACAAAAGTAAATACAGACGAAAATGAATATTTAGCCAACAACATCGCGAAAACTCATTATCCCTGAAACACAAACATCCAGTAATTGTAAAAATACTCACATTAGCACTGTCCTTGTTTTCCTTTGCCTGCTGCAGCAGGCATTGCATCTCTGCGCTCTTATTGACGACGGCACGTACCAGCTCGGCGCGCATAAATTCACTACCCTCCGCATCTTCCACTAAGCGCACCAACTCGTTGAGATCTAGATGATCCATTTCAATTAAAATCTTCCGTCGAATAAACGACTGGCACTGGATTTTTTTTTTACACCCGTTTACGAGTCGCGCTAAGCATCACACTCTATCCAAAGCGGTTAATATCCAAAGGATTCACATTTCCACCAACAATCACAGTTTGCCGTTTGCCACTAGGGTATTTTTTCTTTTAATTAAAAAATAATATTTATTCGTCCCGAATTGTGTTTATTTTTTGTATATATGTATAGTCTTTCTAGGATATAACACCGAACTGAATGAATTTCTGTTTAATGAAGAAACGGCTGCATAATAATCACGCATCCGAATCCAGGCGAAACGAAAATTGGTTTGGTAAACCAGAACGTTATGTGGAGCGCCAGCATCAGCAAGACACAAGACACAACACCGATACCGTATCTCTGGCTACAATCTTCTAATTTTAATCACACCACAGTTACAGTATCTTGATAAAAATACTACACACATTCATTATTTGTTTTTCCTTTATTTAACTTGTTTCCTTTGTTTTGCGTTCGTGGTTCTCTGAGGCTATATTTTTCGACATTTTCATTTCCATTTTTTTTTTTTTAATAAAGCAACAGTCGCTATAGCTGAAAGTGAATTAATGGGAAAGAACAACCGGTGAGACCAGCAGGAGGGAGACAACATTGGCAATGTACTATTTTCGTGTAAAAGATATATAGATACATGTAGAAATATTTTCCATTGTTTACATTGAACCCGGGTAAATATTTCGCGACATGGTATTAAGGTACTGCAGAGTCGCCGAATCTATGGCTTGTGCTATTTTATCATTTTATGGTCGAGATGGAAACAAGGATGCAGGTAACTACAGTTACATATATAGCTTGAGGGTGGACACGCTGGTCTATTGGATATTGATTGTTGAGGTTTCCATAACATTGCACCAGAGCAGACAAAGGGTGTGTTTTTATTTACCTTGAATCAGGGAGTGGAGTCGATGTTAATTTTTAATTGCATTTGCGTTGACTGGTAGAAATGGCGAGGGTTGCTAGCTAGGTACACACACTATGAACTTTTGGATGAAGTTGGGCACATACTGATTACTGACCCAGCACACGGCTGGCTTTTATATTCTATCTATACTCGTGCATAAAATTAGTAAAAATATATCTATTTGCTATCCACAGGTGGTGTATAGATACTTTTTTTTTTCTT
Source organism: Cheilosia scutellata (assembly GCA_955612985.1). Classification (NCBI taxonomy): domain Eukaryota; kingdom Metazoa; phylum Arthropoda; class Insecta; order Diptera; family Syrphidae; genus Cheilosia; species Cheilosia scutellata. The sequence continues at coordinate 59,927,606 of OY015314.1, forward strand.
GTTTAATAAAATTTATGTGGCATGCAATTTTGGCACAGTATGCACAATTATAATTAAATTTATAGGTAGGCAAAGAAGGCGATAACTTGGACGTCCTTTAGGGCCGATTGGGGTAGGTATGTTAAATTTAGTTCGGGTGCCATTAATAGGGCCGAGTTGTTTGGAAGAACAGTGAAATTGGTTTTGGTCAATTACTTCGTCTTTAGCTGGAGTTGTGCAAACAAATACAATTAGCTTACAAACAGGCCCTACATTCGTAGTAGCTGTATCAATAATAGTTCGACTTCCAATGTCAACATGAAGTCGCATAGCTGCCTTATTTTGGGGAATGTGTACTAAGGAGGGCGATTCCCATTTAAGAAAGAAATTTATGAAGACATTTAATAATCTTGATCGTAGATATTTGATGCTTCGGTTGGGGTTTTGGTTAGGTCGCAACGAGAAATTTTCAAAAATGAGGTCTTAGGCTTGGATTTCCATTAGGTATAGGTTTTTTAACTTGTAAATCTATATAAAAGTCGGCATATTAAAAGGATCCATATGAACTTCTTAAAATTTTCCATTTGATTTTAAAAAGGACGGTCGGCATCGGTGAATTTGCCGACTGAAATCCTTAAAATTTAGCGAATTTCGATTCGATTTTAAAAGGACAAATGGCATTTCTAATTTGAGGTTAAATTCGAAGGAACGTGTTATTCGCTAGTTCGCGGCTTATTGGTGTGGATTGCGAACTTTAACAATTCTCAGCAAGGGTGTTTTCGTTTAGGGTCTTTTCGTTTGTAAAAGTTTTTGCCGTGACCTAAAAAAGTGTTCATGTGAACGGACTGTCAAAACTTGTGAATATTCGTTCGATCGTAGATAGTTGGTCGCTCTTATCTGAATGGTTCTTTAGGTATTATCCCAAGGGTGTTTCTGTGAAAATTGGTCAACATATTGGACAAAGGGGTGTGGCAGCTCCCATACAAAAAACATCTTCTATGGAGTGAAATTCAATGATGTTAGATATACATAACTCGATAACCGCTGGGCCGATTTTCATGATTTCTATACAGTCGGCAAGTTCCTGAAATAAGGCCCGAAACACACATGCGATTGCAATCGCGCGACTGCGAATGCGCGCAGATAATTTTGTATTTTATGTGCGCGCATTCATATTGAATGTGTGTGCTTCATTTTTTGCGACTAAACAGTCGCGCGATTGAAATTGCATGTGTTTTTCGGGCCTTAGTCGGCATTTCAATGAAAGTCACCCCCACGGCTCGAACCCTCGCTACACCTCTGAGGGTGTGAGTTCATCAAGGTGGATTAGGCACCCGGAGGAACCAAGCACTTAATTTCCCGACAGAACCTAAAAATGGTTTCAATTTGTTTAAGAAGTTCCCTTCTATTCCGAGCAGTAGATTGATATTCACGGAGAAGATGAGTAATATCTTCTGTGAAATGTAGACCCTCGCAATACCTACACAAATTCGTATATACATATGTTAAAACTAATCTCCTAACGTGCTTCCTAAGAAGGCAGTGCCCAGAGAGTCTATTCGTAACTTTGATCTGCTGAGTTTTAATAATTCTACAGATTTTTTCCGATCAAACTTAGGCCAAAAAGTCTTTGTGACCCTTTGGCCTTCTAGGGTCTAACAATCTTAGGCCTACAATATTTATAATTTTTTCGAGAATGATTTTCTTGTCCACTGCTACTGGTGGTTCTTAATTGTTTTTGAAATTTGAAGAATCGGTTAGGGTTGCCTTGAAATATTCAATTCACCCCTATGCCCGTTAGCGTTTGTCGTATACGGCTCTTATGTGTCGTGTCGTTGTAAAAACGACATTCAGATTTTTTTCGAACTTTTGTTAGATTTTGCTTCTTTTTCTATGTGTTCACTGTAATTTCAAAAAAGTTACAAACACTGACTTAAAACCGAAATGAAGTATTAGGCTCTTGGGAAGACTTTCAGGGTTAAAGAGAGATCTTTTTCCATTGACTTAGCTGTTGACTTCTCGTTTTCCTTCGGAGAAGATTGTGTGATATTTTTTAATCTAAAGCTTCTATAATCCAGACAGCTAGGATAGGATGAGAGGACGTTTATCTGTCGATATCACTATATTGTATACTATGACAGCCAAAAGCGGCTAAAATTGACTCGGCAGGTCGTCATATCTGAACGTGTCATTAGTGAGTAAGTTCACATCGATTAACTCAGTGTCAATCGTGCGTACATGGGCGTGTGATTGTGTCTCAAAATCCATGACATGGTCGCGATTGACATGATTGTACTTTAAATAGGTACTTCTGGTGAAGTGCAGTATATTTGCACCGAAGTTGGTTTAGTTTAGCCCTATCGCTGGCTGGGTTTTCCTTTTCATCATCATCATCATTATTGCTGGTATGTTTGCGATGAATTTTAATTAATAAGGTATCTTTCCCACCCAAAAACAAGAAAAATTTCTTATTCTCTTTTTCCCTATGTCGTGAATCTGTTCTGTGATTTTGTAAATTTGCACGAACAATAACAGAAGGAAAAATGTGTCAATCGCGACACGCATGACACTATAGAAAATTGAGCGGTATCACGCTTGGGACGTTGTTAATCTGTGACATTTGGTCATTTAGTCCCAACAACATTGACAGGCAGTTACACAGTGATTGAAATCGTTCATTTGGTCATGACATTCAAGTCGTGCCAAGAGTGCCGTATGACACGCCGCATGACAGTCGATTACAAGTCATCAGACAGCTATACTAGGCTATATGTACGGTTACCATCCGTTCCATATTTCACGGGACAGTCCCGTGTTTCAATCGACTGTTCCGATTTTTTTAAGGACATACTGGGGGGTTATTCCTGCGGATAAGTATAGTATATTGGGATCGCGGATCGCATAGTTTCTGTATTCATAATATTTGGTATTTGGTGTCTTCTTTTTTTCTGTACATATTTACAATTTAATATGGAATCATTATAATAGCTTGATTCAGGAGAAATAATTTTGAAGGACAAAAAAAAAATAAAAACAAGTAGGTAAAAGTGTTATCATCGGCTTGGCCGATGCTTTGATACCCTCCACTGCATAAAAGTCATGCAAAATCTTTGCCATGCCATATTGGTTTTGTATGGGAGGTACCAGAACTACTTGACACGACATAGCCCATTTTCAATACCAACCTGACGACGGTAAAATTAAGTCCTCTCACAAAATTTCATTCACCTAGGTTGATTCGTTTGGACGCTATCGTGTTTTCAACAGACAGACAGACGGATAGACAGACAGACGGACAGACAGACGGACATGGTTAAATCGATTCAGAATGTGATCTTGATTCAGAATATAACTTTATAGGTGAATCCTTCTTGGCGTTAAAAATGTAATGATAAAGTGAATATACCTTCCTGTGGAGGGTATAATAAATAGGCGGCACAACAGGCGGAGGCGGTAGACACCCAAGGCCTAGCTTCTCGCAACCATTCGTTTTGTGTGAGTTTCTATTTTTGGAACGAATGGCAGAACACGTCTCATTAAAAAAATCGAGAAGTTACTGAAAGACAGTTTTCAAGTTGAATTTCAACGGGTGCGGATGCGGAGCATTTGTTTTAGACATGTGTACGACAATTGAGTGCAACATGTTTTGTTCCTATTGTGTTGTTTTTACGTCATGACTCATATAGGAATTACGTTTGTAGATTATGTCTTCCCTTCAATAAAGTAATAATTTATGGATTAATCCAATGCAAGAGTTTTGTTTTATTTTTTTTCTGTTTGTTGCTATAATTTTCATATTTCTATTTGTCCCGGGTTTGGCTTCTAAAAATATGGTCACCGTAGCTATATGGCAGCTAGGCAGTCATCCCGTATATAAGATCGAAAGGGGTTGAGGATTGCCACGTATGTCTTATCGAAGTATCTTTGCTTTCACTCTGCCATCTGAGCGAATGCCGTGCATCGTACAATCTAGCTAGAATCCCCTGATGTCATGTTAAACAAATCATTCAATACTATAGGTACCTACATAGATCTTCTCTAATAGTTCACAAGCATAATAAAGATTATGAGGGAATCGATTCAAAAATATAGAATGACTTAGGTATTTCTATTGCAGTGATCAGCATTTAATTATAGATGCCATATTGTGTATCTGCATAAATACATAGTCATACAAGTGAAGGCCAGGCTAAGTAGAAATAAAACCACCGCGCACTAATCATCATTTCTCATTCTCCAAAGCAATTAAGGACTTTGAACCACAAATCGATAGGCGTTTTGTTTACGCTTAAAAAAATGTAAAATGATTGTATTTCTGTGCGGATGCGTTGCTCTCACGATAATGCTACAATAATAGATCATTCAGCGTCCCAGCTAATAGATATTCATGGGGAAAAACAGACATTTTCGTTAAAGAAAATAAACATTCACTTTGCCGTGTAGCAGTGTAAACAAACCCTCGGCCAAATGGCTGGCTGGGGCGTGAGCTCATCAATCCATCAGAAGAGTGTTCTGTCACAGAATATGGGCTCAATATTTGAAATGAGGAATGAGGATGTGGGTCAAAACGATTTGGTGGCAAGCCAAATTTTAAACAACCCACACCGCCTGAAGGCGTTAATTAAATCCACTTGATAATATCCCTAGCCAAGAGTCTCTAGCACCCGCACTATATACCCATCAATGCGATGAAATTACATTTTAGTCAATCGCTTGTGGAATTTACTTGCGTATGCGGTTTGCCTATGCCCCATCGTGCATGCAAATCATTGAGCTGTACATTCTTGTTTTCCGAAATCAATTAAATCAATTCAATCCGAAACCACACAACGATAGTCATTAGCTGCGAGGATTCTACGTGATTCTCTGTAAGCGGTCACTGGGTGGAACGTGAAAGGTGCTGATAAGTGCCCAAACGATTTCCCATAATCTACGCAGTCTACGCCATGCTATTCACAGGAATAGTATCTAAAACGAGTGGTGAGAAAATTGTATTTGTTGGAGGATATTGCAGACGTACGAGCTATGTACATATAGACATCCACGGGGGCGGGGGGAGAGTGTGTGATTAATGAGAGAAGCCAAATAACGCTTTGGTTAATTGCTAGTTGAAATGAATTGCAAATCTGTTTTAAAGCTTATTAGCGAGTTACGGATCGCTGTGGGGCAGATGAGATACATCAGTCAGAGAATTCGAAATTCTATGGTGTGGTTAATTACCCTATTCGCCATTCGGGTGTGCGTATTCAAGTATCGAACGATAATCGTTTGTTTAAACAGATGAGTGCGATAAGAATGTTTGCACTCTGGGAATGGGTTCACTGAAAAGTTAAATGTGACTTACTTCATTCTGGTGAGTGTGACATCTGAGTACTTACATATATACGCGGTGATCTTGAAAGTGAAATTTTAATTATGTCTGCATAATCGTTTAATATCATTTGGCAATTGAGGGTATTACTAAATCAACCCATAAAACAAATGATATGAAATGATATCGAAGGATGGAAGGTACCCTTGTTTTCATTTATACAATTTAACCAGATAACGAATGTTGTAAAATGAAAAGAATGCACACGTATTTGAGGTAATTACGCATGCAGTGGTTTATTGGTTTCGTGCGTTGAACTATAGCCCGTTTAAAGTCAGTATGGCGTCAGTCCCATTTACATATCTCTCAATCCCATGGCTGTGATAATGATTTTAAAAGGGATCTACCTTTCTGTCAGAGTTTGACAAATGCAGGGGACTCTAATTCTGTATCTTGAAGAAGCTTCAGCATTGTAGTTTTTTGGAACAATACAAAGCAAAACATTTTGCTGTGATCTATCCCAAATATTTCTTAAGTTACTACTGTTATCCCCGGATAAGTGACCTTCGCTTAATTGCGTTCCTCGTTTAATTCAGCCGAAACAAAATAAAGCATTCCATAAAAAATGTGCCTAACTTTTCCTAACTTTTTTTAAATGCGCTACCCGGTTAATTGCGCTACTAAAAGTAAAGCTTTTCGTAAGACTAATGACAAAATATCCCGGCTTGATTAAACACACACAAAAAATCATGGCCAACTTTTTGTAGGTACTTAGCTTTAATAAAATCGAAGACACTCTTGTCAAATCAACATGCCATGGAGAAGGCTCCTCTGCTGATGTAGGAGGTGCCGAAAGTTTTCACACAGATCGTCGGTATTGATGAAAGCGGTCTATTTTACTTTATCGAAAAGGACATCAAAGAAGTTATTTACAACTAGCGAATCTCCTGTACACTTCGTAGTGCAAAATATAAAAATAAAAAGATAACATTCTTGTCTATCAGGATAATGAATATCAATGTTACAACTTTTTCTTGGCTTCCATTACTATCGAAATCAAAGGTCCAATATCAAAGGTTTGAGCTGAATCGGAGCAAACCTTTTCCAGTTTTTGCAGCGTTACACAAACGAAAATTGTTCGTGTTCTTCAGTTTTTAATTTGAACAAGCTAATAAAAACGCTTAATTGCGTTTTCAAGGCAATAAAGCGGGGGTTTCCTTATTGCGTCAACAACGCACTTAAGCGGGATTCTCGTAAGTGCGTTCCTCGGATAAATGCGTTGAAAATTGTACATTTCCCCGACAATCTGGGGACTACTGTTGTATGACATTGCACGAGGAATAAAAATGATCCCTTTTCTCAGTCAACAGCAGCCATAAGGGAAAAACTACCCTCTCGAATAAAGAGAGAGTGGCCAGCGATCGTGTGGTTGTAAGCAGGGCTGACTTTATGCGACTAAAGTTGCATTTTGCCCCTTTTTTTCTTTCTATCCCCAATGAGACCACTTTTTCAAAATTGTCCGTATTTGCCCCTTTTCTGTATTTTGAAAAAATACAGTGGCCGGCATAAGTAATTTGACAAAACTAAAGTTAATTCTGCTCATAATTTGAACTTACTTCATGTAAATTTTGCCATCAATGGAAAGGTCATTTAAGTTCCGTTTGAATGATACAAAACTTTCCTTAACTTTAATATACCTGCTTTACGAAACTAGTTCACAAATAATTGGGATCTGAATGCATCCTTTTTCTATCAGCAGCTATTGTCCTATTGTCATAAGTTTAGCCATATAGCCATAACTTCCATGTTCAAGGCACAATAAGATAGAACGAGAGGAGAATATGCGTAAGCCATTTTAACTTCAGTGAATTTAACTAGTTTTGCGTTTTTTTTTTGTGTGCCACGTGAGCGAGGCGAGAAACGCTCCACCATTAAAATCGTTCAGCAATTTACAATGAAATGTGGGGTGCGTTCGCGAATTTTTCTGACAGCGAATAGAGGTAACACTGAAACTACAAACGTTGTAGCCACTTAGCTATGACTTGGCAACATAGTTGCAAGATAGGTACCTACATGTATAGTCAGTGGCAAACTTATTTGCACAAAAGTAAAGTTAATCTACTCATAAATTTGAACTTACTTCATGTAAATGTTGGCATCAGTGGAACGGTCATTTAAATTCCGAATTGTTTGAAGAAACGCATCAAAAAAATTTTTTTTGACCAAGGAAAAAAGTAAAAAAAGTAGACTTTTACAAAAGTTCTAAATTTTCAATGGGTACCTACTTAATGAGTTAAGGAATGTTTTATATCATTCAAACAGAATTTAAATTACCTTTCCATTGATGCCAAAATTTATATGAAGTAAGTTCAAATTTATGAGTAGATTAACTTTACTTCTGTGCAAATAATTTTGCCACTGACTGTATCTACATTGTACAAAAAGTAATATATTCTGAGCACTTATTTTCCTTTCATTCTGCGCCTCTGTCAAAAAGATATGCTTTTCATAGAGATACGAGAATTGACAGCCATGAATAACAGAATTATTTAAAAATGTCTCAGAATAATCAAACTGTATTAAAATACTACCGAAAAAACGATGAAAGTGCAGCCCTGCTTGCTTGAAAACACCTAAGTGGCAACCTCAAGTACAGTTCTATGAAAATGGCATTTGAAACTAAATGTCATCGTTGTCTCGGATGAGATTTTTCCAATTTTCTGAAATCGTCGCGTGGCGATACGATACAACGAGCCTCGCGACATTTGTATATTGCTACATAAAGTGAGCGTCAAAAGTGAGTAAACACCGATGCTTTTTTGAATTTTCCTGAGGGTCTGGAAATAGTGCTAAAAAACCAACAATCTATAAAAAGTTTGACAGCAAAAACCCCGAAATAATAAAAAAAAATACCTAAAGGTTACCAATCTACTATTTAGTTAATTGCAAGCCATCATGAAAGAGTCTTTATTTACGTAACGCAATGTCTTCCCGGATATATCACAGTCCATTTTGAAATTTAATATTTTTTTTTAGAGGTAAGTCTTATCACAATCTCAGCACGGATTATGGCGCTTCACACAAAGAAATTTTTTATTGATCGGCTTAGTCTTAGTGTTTCATTGTTATAGTACTACACTTTCGTATGAATATTACTAGAGTATTATTTTCCTTGTAAGCGTATTCATTAGAAATCCGATTGAACATTTTTATGCAAACAAGGATATTAAATGTCTCCTTCATATTTTGCTGGGGATGACAAATATGAATAATTCGATGTATTCCTCAAGTATTCGCATCACTGGCATTGACTGAAATAAATTCGATGCGATTGAGATAATTTTTGTAAATATTCATAGCCATTAGGAAGACATTTTGTCCGTATTAAGACTTCTTCAGTTTTATTCATAGATGATGCGTTTTGATTGTGATAAATAATAATAAACATTATCATGTTCTAGCTTTATTTTGGCAATAAGTCATTAATTGGATAGATGAATCCCCATAACAACATGCGAATTCATAAAACTTCAACCAGAATACCACTTTAAATTATTGTAAACAAAAAAGAGATGGTTAGGTATATCAATCACTGTTCAATTGGATTGCGGTTATTTCAATAATTACCGTCAATTAAAATCTTTTTCCCAATAAATAAATTTTCGAAATCTATCAGAATGTAAATGCTATGTTTAGAGATAGAACGATGATCTATCTACCTATAGGTACCTCCAGTTAAGTAAATAAAAAAACCGAAAAATTATTTTCTGTTTATTATTTTAATTACATTTGGAAATGTTTACGTTTGGAATTTTGTTCAAAATTTGTTAGTTGAGTGGAATTTTTGATCGAAATGGATTTTATTAATGAATAGCTAGAGATTATTAAAAATGTATTATTTAATGGTGAACATAAACTAAACTAAAGAATTGGCTATAATAATTTTTCCTAAAATATCTATGTTCTATATTTAAAATATGCGTGGTGACCTACCTCACACAAACGAATGGTAGATTATCTAGGTACTAAGAAAATTCAAAATTCAATTTTTCGATATTTTTATTTTCTTGATTTTTTCGAGATACATATATTGGCGGTGATCACAGAATCCGTCGTATTCGGAATTTTGCTACGAACCCCGAAAGAACTATCACAGAATCCGTTGTAGTTTAAACTTTTGCTAGGAATTAAATTCGTAGCAAACATTTACACTACGACGGATTAAATTCGTAACAAAAATTTCCACTACGACGGATTCTGCGATAGTTCTTTCGGGGTTCGTAGCAAAATTCCGAATACGACGGATTCTGTGATCACCCGAGAATTTTGTACATGTACGAAATTTTTGCATTCGAGATTAAAAAAAAACTTTTCGAGATTTTTGTCATTCAAGATTACGTCATGATCCCTTTAATAAGACTTCTGCTGACCACTATTGCCTCTGCAGCAAATATTTGCCCGAGAGCTGTTACAAATAGTTAGGTACAAATAGATATTTCTTAATATTCAAGACATATAGATTGGTTTTATGGGTTGTTGTCTTGTTGATAGTATAAGTTTTCGCTCTTCACTTAGGCCTTCCATAGGTCCCCGGGGGGGCAATACAAGTGTTCGGTTCCATTTAGGACTCTGTGACATATAAATAGACGAACAACAGGTAGCTTACTATTTATTTATTATAGGGAACTATAGTTTTTAACCAACGTATTTCGATATTTCCTACCGATTTGTGGTTAAATTTTAAGCGATTGCAATTTCCGATGCGCTTAGCTAAATAAGAAGCAATCAGAAACGCTTAACCTAAGTTGTTTAAGTTTTATCAAAAAAGAGCAACTTTTGTGATAATGAGGACTTCCATTTATTTGTTGCACATGTATTGGTATAGAATTATAGAATAATTATAGAATTCGCGGGAGGAGGCTATATATATAAAAGTAAGTGCTAAAAGTATATTCATCTTTTATATTATACGATTCCAGAATCTGATATCCATGAACCCTACAAAAAAATAACCATATAACCCATCGCCTATTGCTGCCATTTTTGCAACAATTCGTATTGAATGTCCAAGGCCCTTTTCAAAATGTGGGCGGTATTTGGCAGAGTCTTCAAAACGTTATTTCCCGATATTAAAGGTGATCCCCTTTTATAACATAATAAAATAAAAACTGGAAACTTAATTTGTACTGGCTGAATAAAGAACATCGCGGAATGTGTTCGGGATTGAAACCGCATCCTACAAAAAAAAAAAAAAAAAAAACACGAAATCTTGTCATTTTTATAATAACTTTTGGTTTTGATGTGGCACCTTCTACACCTACCTAAATCAAAAACATTTAAAACCTTACATGCGTCAGTTAAAGATACCAAAATTTAATTCTAATTCTGCGTATATTCCGAGTAACAAACGGTGTTTTGACCATTTTTCGCCAGTTGCAGCCATATTTAGAACCCCCCCTACTATCCAAAAGGAGACATTTAAAAGTGAACGGCTTAGCTTAGCACAAATGCAATTCCCTTCCCAGATTCCACAGAGAGCCATTGTGGTCCTAATAACCAGTGGTCGTGGTCCTAATATCGCATAATTATCAAAGAGAAACCACCATTGGCTACCGCCACTCGAGAGAAAATGTTCGTGGTATGGTATGATACAAAAAAAAAAAAAAAAAAAAACAGAAGAAGCACAAACGTACCAAAACGCAACGCTAAATAAGGGCAACCAGGCAAGAATATCGAGCCAGAAGGAGAATCATGACTGTGAGTAGAAAAATGTTGGCATATGGAGTCTCTCATAAGCTCAAAAGAACATCAGTATGACAAATTTTTAAAATTTGATTTGGCCTCTACTCCAGAAATGCGTTTCGCCCCGATGTGGTGGGTAGGCTCATCAGTAGACGACCACCACATCTGATCTAGACGCACTGTTTGCTCGATTTTCACTGAGACTATAATGATTTTCCAATCAATCCAATCAGTATGGTTTATAAGGAAGCGAATCACTTGGCGACTGGCTTTAAAACCAAAACGTCTATGCTTTTTAAAACAGGGAAGAAAACCTAGGCACCGAAGTAATAGATTCGCTGCTAAATGGGCCTCATGTAGACAAACTGATAGGACAAGGAGAAGACTCATGTTCAGTCTATAAAATGAACAACAGGGATAATGGCTACCTAGTGGAGCTTCTTAAAATTGGATCAAATTTTAAGAAGAAAACACGCCCGAGGACTTGACTATCAACTCCATGTATCCGTTCTACAAAGAGATAAAAAATATTGAGGTATATAAATGTTTAATGTCGCGAATATAAGATTCTATCTAAGGTAATGTGTGAATGCATCAAGATGCATTAGTTGGCAGTTTGGCAGGCTTCCGGGTCGGTAAATCGAAAACAGACAAACCTTTCATATTGAGATAAGCTCTGGGAAAGATAAACAAATTTGCCGCAACTTGTTATGGTCTCCATAGAAGCTTATAATAGAATTCATCATCACAAGCTCTATAGGGTGATGGTTCAACTTCCGGATTTTAGCAAAACTTATTCAGATAGCTCCTTCTAAAAATTCCGGAAGGATATGCGCTATCGTGTTACTTCTTCAATCTCGTTGCTGGACAGATTTATTTTTTGTATGATAAAAGAGATCTTCAGATCGGAAATCAGACTCGAATTTCAATCCATTGTACTAAACGCTGCTATGGAGCAGATAGCTCATAGGGTATTTATCATTACAACAGGCAAAAGTGCAGCATTGTTGATTAAGTTCGCAAAACAGAATTGTCTTTTCACATAATTAAGGCAGCATTGCTGATGTCTGATTTATTTATATTTCTAGCTTATTTCGTCTAAATAAAATATTTTTGACCACAATTGCATTCCAATCGCCGAAAAATACTCTAATAAATCACTCAAATGGATGGTGGTGAAGAAGAACACCTAAGGTCCTACATATTGACTTGTTGTGTCAACTATTAATTTATTAATTTGCTTAAAAAATGTGCCTCCAATTCGACCTATTTCATAAAACACCAAACTTAACAAATCACCCATCATCCATGGATAAGCACCCTCTCAGTTAGTGTTGCTGAACACGTAAGTCCACTAAACCGCATCGTTCAAATCCCACCGCAAACTATTATCATCAATTCTGTGGATTTTCATCGGATTTCCACAGATTGCGAATGTAAAAAGTTTTAATCTCGTTGATCATCATGCGAGAAAACTTCCGCAATCTGTATTATTTCAGACAGAATGTGTCGGTGGGTGGTGCCGTCCGTCGCACTGAGGAAAAGAACACATTTTCACTTGAGACTATACAATTCATATTGATTCGTTGAATATTCCACACACACAATCCCACTGAACTAAACAGTCTCAGATTTTTTGAGATGAGCATAGATGTATCTTTAAATGGAAAAGTATCTGCAACTCGCCATTGCGATTAGATATATGGGACAAAGTACCCACATAAACTTTAACTGATTGAATTATAACTTATTAAATGAATAAACATTGAGTGTATCTAGTCTGACCACAGGAGGCCGGCAATCTTATATGGGGGATAAGTTTAGCGTGTGTAGCATGTATCCGTATGGTCGTATAGCTATTTGCACAAGTAAATGAACTCGTAAACAATGATTTGGACTTACTTCAAGACAAATTGTTCTAAAACGAGCAAGATTTAGGAGGAAATCATTCCAGCAGCTTCATGGCTGCTTCACTCTGATTTGTGTGGAGATCAAGTGAAGGAGTAATATGTGAATTTAAGTGGAAGATAGTCTTTGCGACTGTTCAGTGTTCAAAGTTCATGTGTGGCTTTTTGCTTGTTGTAAAATTTTACATAAATTCAATGCCTATACGCAACAAAATTATTTTTCAACTGAATGTCTGACTGCATTTGAATGCACGGTAGTTTTTCTTCGGGAATTTTAGTGTTGACTTTTCAACGCAGGCAACCAGCTTTCTATTTGTTCTTCATCTAACTAACCAACCCTACTCTATGATGTTAGAATCCTCTTGAAAGCTTACCTCACATTTGCTTAGCACTGGTACTTTAATGATGCAATAGCCGAGAGCACAAGTTGAGATATAGGTACTTCAACAGAACGCGTACTCGTACTTGTAACGTGGAGATACTCAGGTACCCCTGTTCATGTTCTCACAACTTCAATAGTAACTTTATTAGCTATGCCAATGTTTACGTACAGTCAACTAATTGAGCATTTGTTTGACTTAACATGCATTCGAGTAATGCGCTGCAATCAACATCGAGCAAAACTTCAGGGAGCCAAGTTCTAAGAATTGCAGCAACTTTGAATGTGTTCAGACGCAACCATCAGGGAGTCAGCTATTTTCATATTCAGAAGGAATAATGTGAAGATACATATTTGAAAATGAAAATTATGCACTTAAGGTGCATGGATTACAAAATTTCAGTCGAAAATGTATTTACTCTAAAGTATCTTGTGCACAAATGTAAGGAACTATGAGAGTAAGGTTTTTAAATTGCAACAGCGGATATAAGGAAATCGAAAATAAATATTAATTGAAGCTGATGAACAATTCAGCAAATGTGACGATTTCTTTAACAGCTACATACTTAGCAGGTTTAGTAACTTCACGTTGTTTCCGATATCGCGAAGCTTTAGTAAAATCAAAATAAATTAAGAAGACACATTTAGACCGAAATTATAGGTCCACTTTAATACCAGAGAGGGTGACTGACTGACCCAGTTCGAACCCCCGAAGCAAGACGAAGTGTGACTGACAGTACACATGGCACAATGATTTGTATTTCAACCTTCATTAAAATGTGATTGAAGCAATCGCCTGACATGCGACTGTCACACAATGACACGAGCATGATACATAACACGATTGATACTGTATGAATAGGTGTCAATCGGCGTTGACACGCTTAATAATGACACGTACATCTGATGAGTAAATTTGTATGACGTGAGCCTGAACTTGTCAAAAATTGACACATTCCTGATATCTGTAATAGCTGAGCGTACAGCTTTAGTTAATTGAAGATTTAAAGTTGCCCAACACAACTTCAATTGAATGTTCAACGTTCAAGGTATGTTCTAGTACATTTAAAAACTGATTTGTTAATCCTATAAGCACGAGTTTTTTGATAGAAGATCTGGATGTCCTAGCCTAACAAATGCTTCAAAATATCCAGAGTACCTTCTATTGTTTTCCTTAAAATGGAAGGATTCGTTCCACTTTTCTGTGGGAGAAGACACCAAGTCACCACGAAAACCGTACTGGCGTACTGCCAGTCAATGAGAAGTTTTTGAGATTTAAAATATTTTATAACCTAATGACCGGTTTCACAGTGCTCACTTAAGCGCCCAAATTGGCTTGGAAATAACGGCCAACAAAATTCATAGCGCCCAAAAATAATCAACAAGATGGAAATAAAGCTGAAAAATAATTTGCAGTTTAATACGTATGGGGGGGCATGCTCTCCTGTTTATGCATTTGTACTTACTATTTACTGCTTTACTGCTTGTCAATAAAACGAACCCTGGAAAGGAAATAACACCCAAAATGACGAAAAATGTTGCAACAATAAATTGTACGAGTTTTTTTTAGGGCGTTATTTCCTTGAGCGTTATTGCCTAACGCTTAGGGACCCCATTGGCCCCATTGTCATCCCTGGGGAAGTGGGGAACCTTCACAGTAAAAACCTAAACCAATTCTCCCAACAATTGTGTTTCCCCACAGAACCTAAAAAAGGTTTCAATTTTGTTTGGGATGCGGTTCCAAATTGTCGAAGAAGTTGTTTCTATCTATTAAGAGCAATGGCTTAATATTCACAGAGAAGATGAGTAATATCCTCTGCGATGTATAGCTCCTCGCAATACCTGTACGTGTCCGTATTTCTTAAACCAAATCTCCTACCGTGCTTCCTAAGAAGGTAGTGCCCACTATTTGTAACTTTGATGTGCTGAGTTTTAACAATTCTATAGATTTTTTCAGACTTAGTTCGGGACACCACAAGGCCTTTGAGACTCAGCTGTCAACGATTTGACAAGTTCATTTGAATTTTTTTTTTGCAGTTTTTCGAATTTAATAAAAAAATATTTTTTTTTCGCTAAAGTTGCAATTTGTTGTTCACGACCCATTTTGAGAATTAAATTTATTAAATACTGCAAAACAAATGGATTTATAAGTGCTGCCAAATTGTTTGTACCATTTGAGGTGAAAATTGTGAGAAATTTGAGAAACGCAAGTTATACACTAGACACTTATTTGTTACAATAAAATCTGCACTGTGAAACCGGGCATTACAGTTTACAAGGGTTCCCACGACCAGAAAAACAATCGCATTTCTTCTTTATTTTCGTAGCTTTCGATTGAACCAACCACAGGCAGTTGCAAAAAAAAAACAGCAGAAAAAGGCCTAGGGTACCTATTGATGGCGTAAAAAAAAAAAACAAATTTATTTAGAGTAAATGTCATTCAACACAATATACCTACTACCACTGCCGCAATGCGACTAAACAAAATTCGCCATTCAACTGAAAGTGAAACCATGACATCCGATTCGAAGATATTGAACAATTTCGTTCCATCTTCTGCGGAGGGAACGTAAATACTCCAAAGTGCTTTCATTACTCCAAGGACGATATGGAATAGGTCGATGTAAATTACATACAGCTTCCGTACTACACGATAGGTGTCCTATTTTAATTAAAACCATCGTCACAACAATCCTTCACCCACACAAAGTCGTTAGCTCATAATAACTGCCCTCTGATGGGTGACTAAAAATAGATTCCAGCCAACATAATTAGCCATGTTAAGTTACAACTAGGTACATAGTAATTTCCAAAAATAATTGTCTACAACGTGCGTCGTATTCCCTTGGTGTTAATTGTAATCGAAAATAGAGTTTATTTAACACTACGCTCTTTATGAATAGTTTACCCGAAATTTGGTCGATAATTATGTGATGATTAGATAGATACAACTTGTTGATGTCAGACAGCTTTATTTACTTGTAGTCATCAAAATGATAAATTTACGTACACTGTATAGTCAAATAGACTTAATTTACTTACTCACTCAGCGAATTGAATAAACTGTTTTATGAGAAACACTTTTAGTAGGTACTGTCAGCAGCCTTAACTATTTTGGAGGTACCTATAGCTACTTATGCTTATCTGGATGATGTATGAAGATTTTTCCTGTTGACATAGAAATATACTTTCCAAATATGTATATGTAATTTTTTTTTTAACTCTGTCTCGTGATTTAGGTGCCGACTTTCAGGAATTTTAAATATTAAAAAAATATTATAATTTGATGACCCGGATATCAATGAAAAAAAATTAGAGCCCAACCCGGCATAAGTTTTATTACCTACTGATCGTGAATATTTTCCCCAGTGCTTATCTATGTGTACTTGTTGTAGGTATAGATAATTATTACGACAGTCTATCAACAAATAGGCTAATTGACTATGGTGTCTAACAGAAACAAAAAACATCTAGTCATGATAATTAATATAATGATCGACATTATATAGAGATAAAATCGGCTAATGGTTTAATTACTAGATACCTAGATTTTTGCAAAATTGATTTTGAATAGCATATCCGTATCTGCATTACAAATTCTAGTGGACTTAGAATTGTTTGTTTTATAAACAGAAAATTGAGCAAAGAAATTCAATAAATATCGTATTAATTGTCTATATAATCTACTACAATGAGAGTTCGAAAGTAAAGTATGTTAAATAGCTGCAATTCTCGATTTAGTTGTCATTAGAGAGGGCACAAAGGTAAGCGATGGGTTATTAGTTTTCCAAAATGGCTACCACCTGTCACAACAGCTTCAAGTATGAACGATCCTTAGAGATCCAATTTTCCTGAAGACGAATTCGAACGTCTCATGTGTCATAGGCAACTTCCTTCCAGAATAAAAATGTGAATACAATATTTTAGAGAAACAGTTTATACTAAACGCATGGGAAATTATTTAGTTAACGACAACCGAAGCAAAAAGCCCATCGACAGAGTATGAACAGCTTTAAGGTGCTAGTACACGGTATGTAGCACGCCATATATACATATATGTGGCTCTGACGTAATTTTGACGTCAGCGTATGGTCCCAATGAATAAATGCCGTGCACAAGCTCTCTTTGTGTACTCTCTGTTGACGTCAGAGCCACATAATATATATGTGGCGTGCTACATATTGTGTACTAGCACCTTTATGGTTCAATCTTGTGGAAGACAATAAACAAAAGAAAAAAAACTACTAGACCAAGCCGTATTTAAAGCAGCAGACTGACGATGATTCTTCACAAAGTTTTGTCTATGTCTGTTAACAATACATAATTCCTTAACCAAAATTAGACCGCAGGCCTAAATTTTCTATAAGTTTGCTGGCGGTGACTTAGAAGGGTAGATAAACCAAGTCTGACGAGAATATGCCCGCTGAGTGGAACCTGAACACCATATGCCACAACTATAAGCATGCAGATCACACCACCTAGAAGACCGCTGAATGTGACATATACATTTTTATCTAGTGTAATGCTGGAGCGACTTATAAAGGGTGTTTTTTTTTTAGAGGAGAACTTTAAGTTGGCAACACTATTTTAAGTGGCGGCTATTTTGTCACCTGTCAAGTGATTTATTTTTAGTTTGGTTTGGCATTTCAATATGAATAGACTGACCCCTGAACAACGCTTCCAAATTGTGCAAATGTATTTTGAAAATCATCGTTCTGTTCGGAATACGTCAACTTTTGGTTGAATGGATACGTCAATAAACAAAACTGCCGTATTTGGAGTGATTATACGGCAGATAAATCCACAAAAACTGACAGTTTGGTGTGCTTTATGGGTTGGTGGTTCCGTCAAAAAAGACTCCAAAGAAAGTCGCACTTACATGCAGTTTTTTCAACGTGAACTTTTTTTAAAAACCTTATAACAGCCTTTTTAAGCAGACGACATTAATATGAGTAGTAGGACAAAGCTAGCAATCGCTGCCACCCTCGTTAACATCAATTTAGAAGCCACTCAAATAGGTCCTTTTGTAAAGGAGGCTAGAACTAAATATATATTGTCTACGAAAACCGAGATACAATACCAACGTAATCGTAACACTCTGGCTGAGGTGTTACGATTGAAAACCAAAGCCTTAAGGTATTGAAAGAATTTGTCTACCTAAAGGTTCTGTTATGAAGACTGCAAACAGCATCAGATCAGATATCAAACATAAAAATAAAATTCGTCCATCGAAGACAACTACTTAGCTAGGCCCTATCGAGCGTGTCTTTGTTTACACAAGACCAAAATCATAATAGCTACACGGCTTTTTCAAAAAGGAAGGAAAGAGCACCTTAAAAGAATTTTCACAAATCACACCTTCACATGAGGACAAACTTCAAAACAGAGTTTACAAACAGGAAGCCAAAGATTTTGTACCAAAACCAAAAAGGTGCGTTCTGCCTGTATAGTAGTACAAACAATACTAGTTTGTCTGCCGCATGTGATTGATTTAGAGTACACACGCGCAGGTGCAATTCATTATCACATCACACTACTATATAAAGAGCTAATGTTTTTTTGTAGGGGGTAAGCTCTGTCTGTAGCTATTTTATTTCTTAACTGTACAAAGAGGCGTGGTACTTCCCATCAAAAGAAAATATTAAGAGAACCACCAAAATCTCATAATTACACAAATTAAATTTATGACGGCTTTAGCCTTGAAATGCGAGTTATTTGCTTGCTTAAAGCATTTAATAAAATTTGGAGCAGGATCAGTCAAAGGAGTTTGTCACTTCCCATTGAATAAAACACTGTGACACTAAATTTGTAAAATTTGGAACTAATTTGTATTGATTGACAAGAACATATTTCAGCAATACAATTCCTTGGTACGGCCAAAGCCGGGTGGGTACTGCTACTTTTTAATAAAGAAATAAATATCATTAATAATAATGTTGAATCATTTGAAACTGGTTGGCGCTTCATCATCCCTCAGCTTCTTTTTAGCTTTTCTGAATTGACAAGTGAAACAATATATGCTCGACACAAATTATAATCCGCAATTGAGGAATAGGGCCTTGACCTTTGGCCTTAGTGGATCAGCGTTAGTGTGTTATAGAAGCCCAGAGTGCTTATGGTTATTTCAAGTTTTTGGCCTCCCGAAATGATCATGAATTATCCTCGCCTCCACTTTAAAGCTACCAACTGCACATTTTAAAAGAAGGCATATTACTCAACAAGGAACAGTGAGTGCAAAAATAAATACGTTTTAAATTGAAGCAAATTTATTTAACATTGTAAAATTAATTTTCATCTTTGTCATTGTTTGCGGTGAAGACTTTATTCAATTACTTCGTTAAGACTTCCCCGTATCAATTAAAAAAGTGTCCACTGTCGTAACTGAATATGAACCACCCTCCTCATCTCGTATGCCGTATATGTACGTCTGTTTTTGTACCCATACTTACTTTGGAGTACAAACTTCAACTCAACTGGTCAATATTGCAAAATCCTCTCACAACAGCCACCGACACCGACCCCTAATTAAAAATATGAAGTAGGTATCTATATCTACGTACTTGTGTTGTATAGAATAATTCGCATAAATCCAAGCTATTTGATTTATAATCCTGTCATATGATGGTATAGCAAATATTTAAAAATTCACCGTCAAAAACACTCAAACTCGAAGAAATGCGACGTGCACACACAAGTGGGTTTATATATTTTTTTTAATTGTATATACTCGTTTGTATAAATATAGAGAGAGCAGAAATGGGAGCACATCTACAACATAATATATATATATGATAAAGTGGGTATACAAAAGGATATGCCAGTTTTGATTGCTCTTCCTCAAACCTGCGAGCCCTGCGACTGCCGGATGTTCGTTAAAAATGTATCTTCGATCTCGATTCCGTTTTAAATAAACACAAACTCATCAAAAATATACATTCAGTTGGTTAATTTATTCATTAGATTCCGTATTTTGTATTTTTGCAGCCACTCAACCGGATAAATGGTTGCATTATACAAAGACTGCAAAATTATAATGATAAATAGAGGAACCAAATACCGCACCCACCACTTGGCTGTAATCACTTTGAACACTTTACGGATTTTGTTTTCACATAATTCCGGATAGCGATAGATTTTTGAATTAAAATCAGCCGATGCAACGCAAATGCATCTGCGATCTGAAATTTATCAGGCAACGAACTTCACTGGTAAATAATCACGTTTGTGTATAACAATCGCAAGACAAAAATCGGCTTAAATTGAATTTGTTAAAATTATTTACATTAAATTAAATTTTAACGGACAAAAAGACAATGCCGCCACAAATACCACGCCGTCAACGAAAGAAGCATCTGCGAAAAACAAAAGTATCTGCATCAGTATTTCGTTATCTAATGAATTCATTTTCGTTCTGTGTCGGTGATTGGATTCAAAGCTCTTTTTTCGTTTTTATATCAGCACCAGCGCCAATGAGACTGAGAGTATCTCGCTCAGTGTATCTCCGATGCGGTATATGGAAATAAAAGCTTACATCCACTAATGGCGAGAACGCTTTGTTTGGGTTCGTCTTATCTGTTACGAAGTGGTCTTGTGGAACCTATTTAATTGTTTGAGATTTTATCTTGTACGTAGATTACTTGCAGATTTGATTTGTTTTTTTTTACGAACAATAGTGGATAAGAGGACACGAATAGTTTCCCCTTATGACTGTTGCTGATGTGATTTTGAGATTTGATACTGCGCCAAAAATGCCGGTGTTTACTGTGAAATTTTGCTCAGGTCTTGTGATACTGATAAAGGCGCCAAAATGAGGTGAAAGGGGTTGAATGGTCTCTTACGTTGTGGATGAGCAACTGGTGGGATTAAACGAACTTCCTTCTATAGTGAAAGGGAGCAATAAGAAGCGATTTGGGAAAATTCTAACTCAAAAAGTGGGAAAGACGGTCAAAGTTTGTATCGGAATATTCAGATACTAATCTATAAATAAAAAATAAGAAATGTTGTCATCGTTGTAATAGCAACATCATTGGCTACCACTCGACTGATTTTAAAACCTTTTCCCGAGCTGTAATGATGACACCTTCCGGATCATGGTCCTCGAAAAAAAAATCTAACGTAGGCACTGAGTTAAAGTCTTGAGACAATCTTAGAGAAGGCGCTCTTCAAAGTGGAGTGGCGACGACGTAGTATTTTTCAGGTGCCGACCGTGGCGCTAGTCTTGTCCCACTTGTCTCGAACAAGTTTAATTTTCGAGTGTCAAGTGGGTGGTGTCGACGTGGAATTATAGAGGCATATACCTTGTAGAGGATTACAACTGCGTACTTTTGTTTACCCGGAAACTAAAAACATGCGGGACGATTCTTGGTCATAGGACGCCAATTAAGAACTGATGAATCGATAGCACCATACGTTGTTTGTCACTTCAGTGCGCAAAAATCACTTTCATGCCACCTCGCCGCCACTCCTATGTGCCACCTGCCACTTGGTCACCACTCCACCACCACTCCACTTCCACGCCACTGGAATTGATCAGAGTTTGTAACCGAACTCCTCCTAAACGGCTGGACCGATTTTAACCCTAGAAAGGTAATCATTCGTCGAATCGACGAAGTAATATTGGACTCCAATTTTTATGAAAAGTGTGCACAAAATGTTTGTTAATTTTAATAGTTAATATTAACAGACCATTTCTTAAAAAAAAATCAAAAATCTATTTTTTTTTTTAAACTTTTGCCTTTATATGGAAAAGGTGTTGGAACCCTTGTTTTTTAGATCAGTTCATATTTTTTTTTATAGAAAATAGAAAAATAAGAAAATATAACATAAAATCATAAGAACTTAAAAATTGACTCATTAAAGAACAAAAATAAAATATATCACAAAAAAAAAATAGTTTATAGTGAGCATTTGTTATAAAGCTCAACTTTATGCTCCCAGCATATGCTTTCTTTGTACGTATCGTATGATTACTTGGTCTAACGCCATTTTTTGTAAGGACAATATGTAAAAATGTTCCCTTCTCTTTATATTTATTGCATCAACGTTGCCCTCTCTTATTTCTTGTTTAATTTTGGTGGTATTTTTTTTTTTAAATATTAGCCCGAATTGAACACTAAAAGTTTACGTAGAAGGTAATCCTCGAACATTGGCGCCATTTTTCGATCAAAACAAGACTTACCCTAACAGTTTTTTCGACGAAATTCCACACACTAGTAGGCCTTAAAGGTGGCTGGTGTGACACGGAGAGAAACTGCGATTGGAATAAAGATCGAAGAGAAAATCGAAAAAATTAAATTGATGTTCGTCGAATCGACGAAGATTATCCTTCTAGGTTTAATGAAATTTTGTGTATGTGTTTGAATGGGTCTAATGATGGTTTAGATTTACAATTGGATCCAGTAGGTGGCACAGCGATCCGAAACACTCAACAATAAAAAAAAATTTAAAAAGCAAGAATAAGCTCATGTACCTATAAAATTCAAATAATAAACACTAAAAAAAAAAAATCATAAATAAAATTTCAAATAATAAAAGGGCCGCAGAACAATTGCAGTATTTTTAACATGCGCCTAAACGTAGATAGGCTTCTTTTTATTGAGCTATGTGCCATTACTACACAGTCAGTGTTATTGTATCGTGGAGAAGACATAAAAGAAATTCGTATAAACTATACGGCAGGCTATAGGAAAAGCGGTCATTACGAAATTTAAGTGACATAAAACATAAAAGTATTAAATCATTGTAACGCTAGGTACCTAATCATTAATTTATCGATATAAAGGGTGAGCCATCTGTAGTTTCTTTTGATATAAAATGTTGTTTTGTCATTTTCTCTGCGCTCAAAAAAGTGTCAGTAAAACAGAATTAAGCCTTGTTCCAGAACTGCGTTTCCAAGTATTGCAAATTGCTGTGCTGTTCTAGTTTGCAAATACTTTTTTGAATTTAATTATTTCCGACAAATCTATGGTAAACTTCAATTTGGTAAATAGAAAAACAGAATTGGTTTGTATTAAGTCGGGTTAATATGTACCACAAGAAATTGTTTCGGCGAATATTATAATTGTACACGTAAGAAAATTCCTCTCGTTTTGGATGGCACATCATCGATATATGGGTCAATATTTCAAAACATTAATATTTTGGACCTCGAAATGGACATTTACTAAAATAATCAAATTTAATATTTTTTTGGTTACTCTGTATTTAAGAAACATTATTAAATATTTTAAGCCAATGGGCCACCAAATTTTGTTAATTTTAAATATTTTTTTTCACGGGAATGACAGAACTAACATGGAAATGACAAAATCCTATCTTGGTAACGACGAGACATTTTCGGATTTTTTATTTACACTTTTGCGAGGCGCCATGATAAGCACAGATGACCTTTTATATCAATTTGAAATAAAAAGTGAAAATATTTGAACATTTTTTGCAATATGATTGAGTATGCCATTTCCGTGCCCAAATTGTCATTACCGTGTATGCCACGGGAACCATGGAAATGACATCGAAAGGAATTTCTCTAAAATAAAACCGAACTTTACTGAATATTTTTCTAAAAACGCATACAATTAATTAAGTACATAAAAAAGGCATGCATTGGAAAAAATATTTGATTTAATTATTATATTAAAAAAAATAAATAGGCGGCGCGACAGGCGGTAGACACCCAAGGCCTAGCTTCTCGCAACCATTCGTTTTGTGTGAGTTTCTATTTTTGGAACGAATGGAAGGGACCTACAATTTTATGCCGAGTCCAAACGGCTGAATTGAAAAGCTTTTCAGGACAATCATACTGTCGGATGTTTGTCAGACGTTCGCGAGAGGTGGCGCAGTAGAAAAAACCTTAAGATGTAATTTGTGTTTTTCCGGGGATCGAACCTGGGATCCCTCGCATAGTAGTCCAGCACACTAACCACTGCGCTACTGCGCCCATTACATTATTACATTCAAAAATGTAATGACAACTTTGCATAACGAAAACATGAAACGCCTTAACCACATGAAAGAAAAATCACTTCTGATATATATATGGGCTTATTGCGAAATTTTCCAAAAACAATCAATATGTCCCGTTATTAATGTGAAATCCGCCGCCTAGTTTGCGGCCGTTAATTCAATTTTTTTTAAATATTTACTTTTTGTCACGGGAATAACAATTTTTTGGGGACAATCACTAAATACCTTCCACGTAATTTTTTAAATTTCCTTAAAATAAATTAACTGGGCCCCAGTCCTCATTGTCCTTTCTTCTTCAAGGCTTCATCAATAAAAATTGCAAACCGGCTTACATTTTACAAATAAAATACATTTGTTGAATGAAGGTACAACTTAGGACATGCCATGGTAATGACAATTTGGGTGTTTAAGTTAAAATTTCGGCATTACTATGCATTTTTATTTTTATTTTTTTATGTGTACATGTTAAAAGAGTTTCTGCAGAAACGTGACTTAGTCGAATATTTAAAAAAAAATAATGTTTTTTAGCCTATAAATGCCTGACCGCAAAATATTAATATTTTGAAATATTGACCCATATCTGAGATCTTATAGGTTCTGATGCACTCAGTTCTTAAATGATATAAAATTTAATTAGGAATTTTTGTTATTATTTCGAATAGCCATACATCCAGTGAAAAATAGTCAAAAAGTTGTACTAATAAACAACAATTTGTCCTACAGAAACGATTTAAAATTCACTGAGCAATTTTCTACTAGAATTGCCTTGCCAATAATAAAGAACTGTCGCGAAACTAAAAATAATTTGTGCCCATACACTTTGGTTGGAATTATAGATATCTAATTCGAAAAGCGGATAGTCACTTAAGGTTTTATCCTCTAGGTCTAGGTTAATTGATTTCATTTTTCTATTTTTAATTTTATTGTTTCTTATAAAAAAAACTTTGTGTTATTTCTTTGCGTTATTGGGAATGGGAACCTAGACTATTTAGTAGGTAATTCTGTATCAGCAATGCCTGCACGCGCACCTTGTTCATATTCATCCATAGCTTCTATTATAACATTGTTTATTAAATATTTCACTTCCAGTGCGAACACAAAGTCCAAATGAGTCCAAACGTCAATTGGTATATTATAGAGTAAATCTACTTTCGGTAACAGCTCGGCCAGTCGAAGAACATCAACAACAGCCGCAAAATCATCGTTATTCCCATAGTAAAGTCTAACCCCAGTGGAAATATTTTCCAATGCATAATCTGGCGGAAACGCTTGGCCATATTCATCTACATTCCTCCGCTCACCAAAGTCGAATTTCCGGAAGTATCCCGACTGTATTTCTTGTACATAATGAATTCCTTGACAGATCGACGAGCCTGCAGGATGCGTTTCAAATACATCCGGTACTAATGTCTGTCAAAGATACGCACAATAGTTAACTGGATGGGATTAGCTAATTGCATACTCACATAATTTAGATGTCTGGAGTCCCAACCGGCTATTAAAAATATTAGATTTGCACACAAAGGTTGAACTATTGATGAACAAATTTGTGACTCTATATACGAGACTATCTCGAGGTTGGGTAGAAATTCAAAACATTGAAATGGTATCGGTCCGCTGAACAATTTCGGATCGCCTAATATCGTCGCAAGTAAACGAATCCCTGGACTCTGCACATGCTCCGTAAATGCAACCGGTGCCAACATGTGTGAAGTTTTGAAGACGTCATTGTAACGTGGAATGGTTGAAGTCAGAACGAAGAATATAGTTGTGCCTTGCGAGTGTCCCACATAGTGGAGACCTGTCTCACCGGTTGTGGATAGTATGTGGTCTATCATTGCAGGTAAATCGTAGAGCCCCATCTCATTCCAACTAAAATTCCAGAATCTCGGCGAAATACGCGGTATATCTAAGTTTTTCTTCGAGTAGGTATTTCCGCGCACATTACCCAACCATACATCATAGCCTGCATCGGCGAGGTTGTAAGCGAGAGCATCATTCGGTCCATTCAGAAGCCAAGTATCGGATGAGCTTAGAAATCCGTGTTGGACGAGTACAGCCCCTTTCGTTGTATTCTGATTTTGCAATGTCGGTGAAAATGGAATGCGGAACAGGGTCAAAACGTATTGGTCTGATGTCACTACAGTATGGATTTCCACTGGATATCCATCTCTAATGATACGTTCATCCTAGAATTGGTATTACCTGTGATTAGGGTGTAATTGATATATGTGAATTTTCTAACTTACAGAGCTCAGTACTTCTACAGCTGTAGCTGTGCCTGAAATAGTAAGTGCCAAAGCGATCAAAATAAACTTCATTTTTGATCACGGACTTGGCTACAACTGGTCTATATAAGGGCTCCTCTTAAAGTTCGAAATGTTTATTTTTTTAATTGTTAAAGATTCACGTGATGGATTACAAAAAAAAATAAAAACACGAATAGGCGATAATATTTAATATTTTTAAATTATTAATAATTGTTGGTGTTTCATAGGTTTTTAATTTAATTATTAAATTAGTGTGCCAGATCTACAGTGTTTTTAAATTAATATTTTATTACTTTCCTATTTCTGAGATGTGTACTTTGTTTCATAGTTGACGCATCAAATAAATTGTAATGTTTTCAACTAAAAAATGTGACATGGATATTACTTACTTACTTATAATGCGGTCTTTAAGATTTTATAATTCCCGTCTAAGAAGCCAGAGTATTTTCCTAGGCCGCGCGCTCAGTGGCCCGCGAAAGCGATGCGATGCGAGAACCAATTGAGTACGAGAAAACTGGTTACATGCAATCTTATCCACACATGCACAGCGATTTTTGAAGCGGGAAAAGAGGGGTATATTTTCAAAATTCTTCTATTCCACTTTTTTTCAAAAATGAGCTAAGTACGGAAAAGTGTTCTTTAGAAGGGCCCTCATCCAAGTATTTAGCTAAAATTTATCAAAACTTTTTATTTGCTATACTTTTGAGTAAAGTTTTTTTTTTCAAAACTATACAATTCCGCTCAGCCTTTTAATTCAAAACTCATTTATTCCACACAAACCAAATCCCTGGCGGGAACTTTTGCTATCTTGGGAGCATTCATGTGTTAAACTAATTTACTAATATAGTGTTGCAATAGTTCTTGTGAAGAAAACATCATTATTTATTTTTTTGTCAAAATAATTCAAATACAATGCTGTGGCGTTATTATACGTACACACAGAGAAAAATCGCATGCTAAAACCTAGTATGATCAAGCTTGATTTTAGATTTTTTTATTCTAACGTCCTAGATCTTAATATGACACCCATAATTCTTGATGTATTTTTGTTTTTTTTTTATTTTTTTTTTATTGACTTCAAAAATAAATACAATTTACATCAACTTTAAAGTTTGACTTAAGTCTTTAAATGGTTTGGCCGAAGGCCGTCTACCAGACTGACATTTGTATTATAATTTATACATAATAAGAAAAACTATTTACATTTATTGTTTACTTACTGCAATTACAATTATTTACAATTTTATGAGAAGTTGTTAAGTTAAGTTAAAAGTTAAAAAGTTTCCTGAACTATGCATGTTCTGTAACGAATAGCACTTAAGCAATATTGATAGAGAAGTTCCCAACTTCGTTCACCGTTCAAAATGTTGATCGTTTCCTCTACATTAAGCGTGCCTACACCAAAGAAGCGTTTACGGAAATCCTTTAGTATCGGGCAAACTCCCAGGAAATGAAACACATCCTCCCGTTCGTTACGATTGCACAGGTCACATAATAATGGCAGCTCTGGTCGATGTGGAATGTACACCCCTATCGTGGAATCCGCCGGGGAGAATTATTCACGGAAAAGAATATTTTGGTATCGTCAAAATCGTAAAGTGAACTGTTCCCCGTGTGGGTAATGTGAATGAGTTTCAATGTATCGTTAAAAAGGTTCAAATCGAGTTTTTCCCGAACGGGGAACTGTTCACTTTGCGATTTTGACGATACCAAAATATTCTTTTCCGTGAAAAATTCCCCCCGGCGGATTCCACGATAGGGGTGGTAGTTCAAACTAAGGAGTTCACCTCTTACTTTAAATAGCAAACTGATTTTTTCAGTAGTGTTTTCAGCTAAGAAGTAGGTTTTTTGCTTTAAGAAGTGGTTTACTTTACTGTAGTAAGCCCTGTATATTGATGATTCAGTTTCTTGAATGTACTTATCATACATCATATTACCCGCATTCTTCAGTAAATCATCAAATTTTGCTCTAAGTGAATCGGGGCTTTCGTCGGCAGATATTGAAAATCTTGATGCGCATTCCATTGCCAGTTTGTTCCACTCATTTACACCGAATTTATAATTTGTGTTAGTACTAGACGTGGAATCCTTTCTTCACTCATCGTCATAACTTTTGCCACATAGTTGAAGTGCATTTTAAGGGTGTCCAAAAAGTGGGGTGCTATTCCCGTTTCAAGATATAGCATATAGTTTGGTGACGTACTGGGCAGTCTGAAGGTACTTTTAATAAAATAACGAAGGAACTTTTCCACGGCTTCAAAAGAATGATATCCCCATGCCTGTGCTCCATAAAATAGAATTGCAATTGCGGTTGCTCTAAAGACTTTATACTTAGCTATGTGAGAAACGTTATTCCTAAGAATGCAACTTCTCCACACAGAACACATAGCACGCTTGGCTTCCGCTAATTTGGCTTGTAGATGCTTATGTAGATTTAGGTTAGAAGCAATCAAGACTCCCAGATACTTATACTCCTTAACTATTTCTATTGGCTCCTCTTCAAAAGTCCATTTTTCTCTTCTCGAGTATCTCCCGCCGCCGTTTCTGAATATCATCATTTTTGACTTGGAAAGGTTAACCGATAGATTCCAGGTTTTGCAGTAGAGCTGGAGCCTGTTTATCATCAGCTGCATCCCGTCTATAGTTTCCGCTAGGAAAACTATATCATCAGGGAACATCAGTCCTGGAATATTCTTCCCTCCCATGATAATACCACCATTCACCGAGTCAGCTATGTCATTTATGTATAAATTGAAGAGAACGGTACTTAGAACACATCCTTGCTTAACGCCCATCGTTGTACCAAAATCTTCCGACAAAGTTTTCCCGTCCCATATTTGCGCAAGATTTTCTTCGTAAATTGCTCTAATGACAGATATAATCCTTGTTGTAATTCCGTATTTGTAGAGTTTATAAAAAAGTAATTCCCGAGGTATTGAATCGAAAGCTGCCCGAAAATGCACATAAAAAGCATACAGCTTTTTTCCGTTGCTTAATAGTCGGCAATATTCATTAGCGAAAATATTTGGTCCACTGTCGAGTGGTTTTTTCTGAACCCCGCTTGAAAAACGTTTAAGATCCTCTTGGTTTCGACCCATTCACTAAGTCTATTGTACAATATTGAACTAAAGAGCTTCGCCGCTGTATTTAAAAATGAGATGCCTCTATAGTTTTTCGGATCGTCAATGCTTCCTTTTTTGTGTAGCGGCAATATAATCGCCTTTTGAAAGCTCGAAGGAACGTCAGCGGTCTCAAAAATTCTGTTATACTCCGAAGTAAGCAGTCGTAAGAAT
The DNA here is from genome assembly GCA_955612985.1 of Cheilosia scutellata. Classification (NCBI taxonomy): domain Eukaryota; kingdom Metazoa; phylum Arthropoda; class Insecta; order Diptera; family Syrphidae; genus Cheilosia; species Cheilosia scutellata. Next base: position 59,957,449 of record OY015314.1, read on the forward strand.
TCTGGTGTAAGATGTTTAAAGTACTCAAACGGTATTCTATCTTCCCCGGGGGCTTTACCTTTTTTGGCATTTTTAATAGCCGTTTCTACCTCAGCTTGAGAAATTGCTGCATCTAGATTTTCATCAACTATTAAAGGTGCTGCATACTGAAATGACGGTGCTATTTGATTTGTGTAGTGAGATTCGTAAAGTGAGCTTTTAGTTGTTCAATGTGAAGGGCCGTGGCAGTTGAAGTCCTTTTTCCATTCACAAGCCTTACTGCTTTCCAGAACTCCATTGAGGATTTCGCTTTGTTTATTATTTCAATGTTTCTTTGATCAAAATTAAGTTTTTTCGCGTTACAAAGCTCTTTGAAGTTTTTGTTGGCCGTTGCGTAGAGGATTCGAAAGTTGGTATTGTTGGTCGTTCTGACTAATTTCAAATATGAAAAAGATAGGTTCCTAGCTCTCAAGCATTCACTGTCGAACCACTTTTGTTTATTTTCCGATATCTTCCTTCCTGTTTTCTGCTGTGGAGCCGCTTTCCTGATGACATTCGTTAAGGCGTCCATGTCAAGATTACCTGAAGCGTTCATGCCCAACTGCGTTTCAAGCTGTCTGCCTAGATTATGTTGAAATAATTCTCTAAAGCTGTCTTTCCAATGTAATTTCGGAAGGAACCCAATTGTAGGTTCAAATGTTTCACCACCTGTCGATCTAATTCTAAGACACCTCTAAAAAAATGTGGTCTGAGAACGTTTTTGCTGCAACTATAAATTCATCAAGAATGGCGTCCCAGTCTCCAGACAAAAAACAATAATCTATCACAGAGCAGGCTGTTCCACGAATAAAAGTGAATTCCCCAAAATGATCGCCTGCTTCCATTTAGTACCCAACTGTCCAAAGCGTCTGCTAGTTCAAGAATTTTATTCCCCTTCGAATCGCTCACCTCGTCCTTTGATCGTCGATCGCAGTTAAAACGGGTAGTGTCTACACAGCTATTAAAAGTGTTTTGTGAAAGGCCTATTCTTCCATTAAAATCGCCGATTAGCATAAGATTTGATGCTCCTAGCACATTAACAAGATCGAGTAGTTTGTCAAAGTCGCGCTGCCAATGGCTGCAGTTCAAATAAATAGGCACAACGTAATAAATTGTGCCTTCCATTTTGATTTCAAATATTCGGGATTGCTCAATGTTCTTAAACTTAATTACTGCATCTTTGAAGTGTTTTTTATAACCGAACAGCTCGCCTCCAGATCCCCTACCAAAAATACTAGTTTCAACAGCTGGTATATATTCTATTTCGTGCCTCATGAAAATATTCTTAAAACTAGTGTCATCATAATTAATAATATGTGTTTCCAATAAAATAAATATATCGAATTGCTTAATATAATTAAAAAACTCAGTAAATAGACTTTTGTTTTTTAGCCCAGCGACATTATAACTTAAGATTTTAAGTGTTGAAAATTTAACGTTCGCCTGGCAGACGGATTCTTCTCAGTTGTATGACGTGCCGTGTAAACACCCACTTGTGTGTCCACCCTCAGATCGCGCTGCAGCTCCAGTCTCCATTGTGTTTGCACCATTAATATTTACTAAACTGACATTTCTGACATTTCCTGACGTTGGCATTTCTTTATTGTTGCTTATATTATTTTGATTTTCTGTTCGTAGTTTTTTTAATAATCACCCCTATCGTGGAATCCGCTGGGGGGAATTGTTCACGGAAAAGAATATTTTGGTATCGTCAAAATCGCAAAGTGAACCCTCCTCAGGAAGATGTATTATTTACTTTGCCATTACATTTGTAACGCCAAGAAGGAATCACCGGAGACCCCATCTGTCTGTCTGTTGAAAACACGATAGCGTCCAAACGAATCGACCTAGACTAATGACATTTTGTGAGAGGACTACTTTTTGCGGTCGTCAAGTTGGTTTTGAAAATGGGATATAAAATGTTATTCTTTGGGTTAGTTGATTTAACTTCCTATCCATATCCATACTACTTATAAAATGCAACGTCCGTCTGGTCTGCTCGTTTTTTTTCTTTTCTTATTTATAGATGTGTGGCCAACTTAGGCCCTAGGGTGGGTGAGAATTGCTCAGGAGTAGAGGAGTCGCGGGGAGTAAGGGGGGACTCACGAGCCGTTAACTGTATGAACTTGAAAGTTTGTATGTTGATAGATAAGCAAACATTATTATATGCCTTATTCATCGTTTTTCAAAATTCGTACTATAAGGGTTGAAAAGAGGCTGCAAACATTTCTATTTCGACCTTACTACGCTTAACTTGCCATTATACTCATAAATCTATGAATGCTTTTAATTGTTAGGCAATACTTCACCGAGTATTTTGAGCTAACATACATCTTTCTGGTCCATCCAGAGGGTGAGATAAAACAAATTGAAAATAGATCTTATTTGGCCAAGTGCTTTATCGATTGCAGTTGTGCTCAGGGGTAGTTTTATATTGCGTTCTAAAAATAGAAAGGGTATTTCTCGAACTACTAGGCCGATTTTAAAAATTCTTATACCGTTATTATGATGACACCGTTCGGATCAGTCAGGTTATGTCAGGACTGAGTTAGTTGGTGATGGGAGAGAGAGGGTTGGTATAGGGACTAACTCTGGAACTATTTGGCCAATTTAAAAATTTGTTTTCAACATTGTACTGGCTACATCCTCCGGATCAGTATAGATTACTTAGGGAGAGGATGGTGGAAGGGGAATCCGGGGAATAGGGACTATCTTCAGAACTATTCGGTAATTGCCGGAGTTGACCTCCGACAGCCGTGTTTTTCACATGGACAACTATATGTTGCATGTTCGCGTGTGAGCTGCAGTTGTTTATTCTTGCGCCCACTAAAAAATAACGTGTATAGTTTACAAAAAGGCATTGCAATAAAATATTTTGTAAGCTTAAAAAAGAGGACAAAATATAAACAAACGTACATAATTTATATGATAACTCAAATAAATTTTAATTTTATTTGACAGAAATCAAACCGGGGGGCGGAGCCGCGGGCATGGCTATAGTTTCGTATATAAGTACTTAACAATATTAAGTTTAATTATAAAGTAACTCTGCGTTATGTCCTATACTAATTTAGTAATTCATATTCATCCATAGCTTCTATTATAACATTGTTTATTAAATATTTCACTTCCAGTGCGAACACAAAGTCCAAATGAGTCCAAACGTCAATTGGTATATTATAGAGTAAATCGACTTTCGGTAACAGCTCGGCCAGTCGAAGAACATCAACAACAGCTGCAAAGTCATCGTTATTCCCATAGTAAAGTCTAACCCCAGTGGAAATATTTTCCAATGCATAATCTGGTGGGAACGCTTGGCCATATTCATCTTCATTCCTCCGCTCCCCAAAGTCGAAATTCCGGAAGTGTCCCGACTGTATTTCTTGTAGAAAATGTATTAGTTGACAGATCGACGAGCCTGCAGGATGCGTTTCAAATACGTCCGGTACTAATGTCTGTCAAAGATACGCACAATAATTAACTGGATGGGATTAGCTAATTGCATACTCACATAATTTAGATGTCTGGAGTCCCAACCGGCTATTAAAAATATTAGATTTGCACACAAAGGTTGAACTATTGATGAACAAATTTGTGACTCTATATACGAGACTATCTCGAGGTTGGGTAGAAATTCAAAACATTGAAATGGTATCGGTCCGCTGAACAATTTCGGATCGCCTAATATCGGCGCAAGTAACCGAATTGGGGTCTGCAGATTCTCCATAAATGCAACCGGTGCCAACATGTGTGAAGTTTTGAAGACGTCATTGTAACGTGGAATGGTTGAAGTCAGAACGAAGAATATAGTTGTGCCTTGCGAGTGTCCCACATAGTGGAGACCTGTCTCACCGGTTGTGGATAATATGTGGTCTATCATTGCAGGTAAATCGTAGAGCGCAATCTTATTAAAACTAAAATTCCAGAATCTAGGCGAAATACGCGGTATTTCCAAGTTTTTTTTTGAGTAGGTATTTCCGCGAACATTACCCAACCAGACATCATAGCCTGCATCGGCGAGGTTGTATGCGAGTGCATCATTCGGTCCATTTAGAAGCCAAGTATCGGATGAGCTTAGAATTCCGTGTTGGACGAGTACAGCCCCTTTCGTTGCATTCTGACTTTGTAATGTCGGTGAAAATGGGATGCGGAACAGGGTCAAAACGTATTTGTCTGATGTCACTACAGTATGGATTTCTACTGGATATCCATCTCTAATGATACGTTCATCCTGAAAGTGGCATTATCTAACTGTGTAATTGCTATATGTGAATTTTTCAACTTACAGAGCTCAGTACAGCTGTAGCTGTGCCAGAAATAGTAACTACAAAAGCGATCAAAATAAACTTCATTTTTGAACATAGACTTAGCTATAACTGGCCTATATAAAGGCAAAGCAACTGCTTTTATAACAAGTTCAAAATGTATAGGTAAGGTATTACTTTAATTGTTAAAGATACACGTGATGGATTACACAAAAAACACTAATAGGCGATAAAATTAAAATAATATTTTCAAATTATTAATAATTGTTGTATTTCAGAGGTTTTTTAATTAATATGCCCTCGCCCGGCTCTACAGTGTTTTTAAATTAATATTTTATTATGCTCTTATTACTGAGATGTGTACCTACGACGCACCCATCAAATTATAATGCTTTCGACTAAAAAATGTAACAAGGATATTACTTAAGCTACGAGTACGCATGACATAAAAAATACGACATATGCATGACCCGACGCACGTCGCGTTAATTATTCGACATACATATGTACAATATGTTACGTATTATGTATTGTATCATGTGCAAAAAATATGGCGAGTACACGTACACGTATACATGCCGTTTTATCTCAAAGTTGGCATATTCGTATGTCGACGGTGTCTGGCATGCGTTTATTTTTGATATGTTGACATACGAATATTGCTGCCCAAATATGCCGATTAGACGACATGCTGCACCGCAGATGCATGTAATATGTCGATATGAGGACACACCTCACTTCCTCTGTCACTGCCAGAGCCTCTGTCACTTGAGGAACAGAACACTTGGAAGTCATTACTTCCATGACCTACAAGAACTTTCTAATGTCTCACTTTATAATCTTTACATGTTTTTGAGGATATCAGGATGGCTGGACAGCGTCGAGTAATCACTAGAAGAAGGGACATGAGGCTAACTATCCCAACATCACTGGTTAACCCCCATCTAAAAGGGCATCACAATGGTTCCACAATGACCTAAGTGTGGCACAGCAGAATATACCCTGTTATGTCAACCCGTCTACCTAACCTAACCTAATATGTCGATATTATATATTTTGACATGTAAACCGGCTTGTGAGTACCTATATGGCATGGAATGAGATGGCATTTGTTGGCAATTTGGTTTATTTGGTAATTTTTATGACGTCTTTCGTCTCCGTGAAAACAGCACTAAACTGAATTTAGTTGAAATATGTATCGTTTAATTTAAATAAAAATGTAGCAAACTACATCTTATATGGCCATCAGGAGCTAAGACAAAGGCTCGACGCAAGAATGCTTTTAAGGCACTGTCGTTTTCTGGCCATAAGCCACTACATTAGATCACTATCTTTCGGCAGACGACCTTCTCAGGTATTTCCTCGAAGTTCTGGAAGCGATCACTTGAAAGTGAAACCTCATGGAGCCGGATAACTATGAGGATCCTCACACTGGATCATAAGTATTTAAAAAAATCCCATCAGAAAAACAAATAATGAAATTCATATAATTAGGGCGTAATTAAAATACTAACTGGGCAGCTTATTATGCCCTATGACAGCAGTTCTCATGCTTATTAAGCTGTAGAGCCCTAAACAAGGCCCAACTATATTACAAGAACATAATATTTCAAAATCAATTTATATATTTAAGATAATATTTTTTACAAGGTTAGTGTGAAAAATGAAATTGTTTGTTGGATTTATAATTTTTTTTAAATTGACTTCTATTTCCGAAAGCTGTATTCGTATATCTGGGCAGCGTCCAATCTCGATCTGTATTTAGTCTTTGCATAAGTAAACGCTAAAAATCCTGCTTCACAGCGATACGTTGTGATAAAAGGGAGAAAATTGAATATAGCCTGTTTGACAAGTTCAGGGTACTCACTCCTAATACTCACTTTAATCCGGATTAAAGTTTACACCCGGATTTAAGTGAGTTTAACCCAAAAATTAAACCCAATTCCATAATATTCAGTCGTTAAACCCGATAATGAACTTGTTTTTTAAACCATGTCGGCGCTTAGTCCGTTTAGTTTAAACTGCACTCCGAAGACCAGTTTAAGTAATTTAACCCGGGTTAAAACTCAATTTCATATTACTGACTTTTTTTTTTAATGCCACATTTTTGACGTTTCTTCGATTGCAGAAAATAAATGAAAGTGAAAATATAAAGAAGATAATTAGTGACAAACTACAAAAAACAAATGTGATTTTAGCTGAAATTTGACATTACCTGTATTTAAAAGGGCTTAAAATCGGATTAAAAATCGCTTTAAACTGTTTTAAATCCGTTTTTGATCCAGCGGGTTTAATGGGTGTTTTTGAGTAGGTAAATATGATATAGGTTTAAATTGTCTGGTTTAAAAAATTCGGATTAATGATCGCTTGTAAAATTAACTTAATCCTGGGACAAGATTATGTAAAATGAAACCGATCGAACGATATCGTTTCGACCATAGTAGTCTCTGTCTATTGCCGCAGATATGATAGAGACAGGTTTAGTGAAAACGAAAGCGGTTTTCGTTTCGTTTTTTACAGAATCCCACCCCTAATTTACACCTGGAGTGCATAATATGGCCTTTAGTGTCGTAGGCTGGGTTTCATTCTGACTATATTTTCATTCCTTGTGAGGTATTATGCAGAAACTTTACAAAAGCTGTGCATGAACGATACCCACACGCATGCATTTTTTTGTCAAATTATTCATTCTTTGTATGATAGTGTGCAGTACCTCATAAAAGCTTCCAGTCGCGAAATGACCTGAATCGATTACAGAAGTAGTTCATGGTAACGGCAAGTAGTTATCATCTCGATTCTATCATCTCTATTACCTAGGAAGTAATATATTCGATTCTCTTCTGCATTACTAGATATGACTTTTGTAATGCACTTGCACTACCTTTCTATAATAAGTTTAAGAAAAAGGAACGCCTGTTGGAAGACCTTACCGAGAATGAGGAAGTTTTATTAGTTAATGATGCATCATTGCATGGTTGGTACTGCAAGAACCTTATTTGTTGTTCTGTAATAAATATTGGAATTAATATTCATTTTTGCGGCTCCAAGGACCTTTGGGTGAAATTATCTAGCTACTTTCCATTCATTATACAATTATACATTTCATGCCCGAAGGCTCTATGAACTCATAGTCCATCCCTGTTTCTGATTACTGAGCTTAAGCTATACCCCCATAAGAGTGCACACCAAATAGTAATAAGTGTCACAAATAAGTTAACAATTTCAACAACTATCAAGCATTTAAATTGAGCCATTAATAAAATAAACAAGCTTCTTGAACTGCACTGCACTTTAATTTAGCGGCTCCACAGATGCTCATATCTACAGCACGTGAGTCGGAGTAATAATATTTGCACACTTCAGGCCATAGATAAGCATAAATGCTATAAAAACAAGCCCTTTGCCAAAACATCAATTAGTTTCACAAAAGATTTGACCATGAAGCTTCTTCTGACAATCGTTGTTATCCTAGCCGTGGGTGTAACCAAGGCCGATAAATCTGTGGCTCTTGAAGAGCGTAGTGTTAGATTGACCACTGTAAGTTGCACACATAAAATATGCACTTAAACTGAATTGAACTCATTTCAAGGCTCAACGGATCGCTGGCTACAAATACCCCGTGGAGACACATAAAGTCCAGACAGCTGATGCCTACGTTCTGACCATGTTCCGTATTCCCTACTCTCCGAAGCTGAAGAATCAAAACAAATACCGACCAGTGGTGTTTCTCCAACACGGTCTACTGAGCTCATCTGACTGTTGGATTCTAAATGGCCCAAATAACGCACTCGCCTACCTCCTCGCCGATGCAGGCTATGATGTCTGGATGGGTAATGCTCGTGGCAACACCTACTCCAAAAAGAACGTGAAGATATCCTATCTGTTGCCAAAATTCTGGGATTTCAGTTGGAATGAAATCGCCATCAAGGACCTGCCAGCTATGATAGACTATGTACTCCACCGCACTAACCAGAAAGCCCTGCACTACGTAGGACACTCTCAAGGCACCACGGTTTTCTTCGTCCTCATGTCATCCATTCCGAGTTACAATGCCAAAATCAAGACCTCACACATGCTGGCACCGGTTGCTTACATGGAACATATGCAAAGTCCATTTGCAAAGGTACTAGGACCACTGCTGGGTCAGCCATCCTTACTTTCCACTTTGATAGGAAGCAGTGAATTCCTTCCGAGCAACCAACTCTTATCAATGTTGGGAGCTGAAGCTTGTCGTGACCATTCACTTTTTCAGCCGATGTGTGGTAATGTACTCTTCCTACTTGCCGGTTGGGATTCGGAACACTTGAACTATGTAAGTAGACAATCAGCGCCATCTAGTGAGTGAGACAATTTTTTTTACTTCCGACAGACATTATTGCCAGATGTAGTGGAAACCCATCCAGCTGGCTCGTCATCCAGTCAATTGCTTCACTATCTGCAGGAATATGTATCGGGGTACTTCAGGAAGTATGACTATGGTAAAATTTCAAATAACTTGAAGTACAGCAAATGGTCACCTCCCACGTATGTCGAGAAGAATATTGTCGCCCCGGTGCGGTTGTACTACAGTGATAATGACTACTTTGCGGCTGTTGTTGATGTCCAGAAAATGCAAAGATTACTGCCGAACTTGGTAGAGAGTTTCCATGTTCCTTACCCAAAGTGGAATCACTTGGACTTTTTGTGCGCTTTGGAGGTGAAACAAGTGCTATATGACAGGATTATAGGTTCAGCAAATCGCTTTGAAAAAACTGGAAAGCAATGAACAAGAGGGTTTGACTCACTGGTGATGAGGACCAAAATAAATTTCAAATGAAAGGCATGTTTTTCTTTAAACTCTGTTATCGGGAATATATTTTCAGTCGGCTTTTCTGCCCCTTAGATGTAGAACAATTTGGCACCGCGTCTCCACGAGCAATATTTCATAGATTGCCATCTGTCATTTCTCATAGAAAGAAATAATGATGGTATGCAATAAAATGTAGGGTGGGCATTTCATAGCTTACTATTTCCATAGTCATCACTCCACAAACCACATACTGGTTTGTGCATCACACAAAAACACATGTGTCAGACAAAGAAAGCACACCCCATAGAATACTATCGATAGCAAGCTATGAGCTGAGCAATAGATAGAATACCATTTTTCATAGAATACTATTTGTGGTCTCCACGAGCAATTCTCATAGCATGCTATATGGCATTCTATGAAATATTGCTCGTGGAGACGCGGTGTAAAGGTTCCACTTGGACTGTAGTGCCACCTAAACAAGTTAATAAGTACAAAAAGTCTAAGGTGCTCATGGGTCATGGCTACCGGAAATTACGCCAGATTTTTTTTTAGAAAGAATGTCAGAAAATGTTTTAGTTTTCGAATTTGGAAAAAATATCAGAATTTTGTTTGGAAAATTTGCCAGAAATTAAGAAATTACTCCAGATAGATGTGGAAAAGCACCAAAGAGCCAGACAATAAACATAGGCAACTCGTATTCTTACCTAATTTCCAAACTAATTTTGGAGAAAAGGTCAGAAAATGATATTTTTTGAAATTTATCGAACTTCACATACCTACAAAAAACCTTGCACCCACTCCAAATCCTACAGTGACCCCAAGCAGGGGGGTTGCATATATATTGTACTGTTTATGCATTCTTTAGGCTGCCCTCAGGATTTGGAGTGGGTGCGAGGTTTTTTTGTATGTAAAGTTCGGAATTGCACCCTTTGCATTCCATTTGCAGAAATGGAAAAAACGCCAGAAAACTTTTTGGAAAAAAGACCTAAAATTTCGCTAAAAATTTTGCTTTAGAAGTTGTTGCTGGGTAAGAAAAATTATTGTTAAACGGAAGGACAAAAGCTAGTTTTGCTAACCTTAATTACAACTGGACTGCACTATGATGCGTTAATAAAAAATAATAAAAACGATAGTGCACTTTTTCAAGCTAAATAAATTAAATAGGAAAAGAAAACAAATGTCGAGATAAGTTACAAGGTCTAGCGTTTAGAAATTTTTTAATACTAGCAATTATTACCCTATAAATATTTTACTAAAAAAAAAAACAGTTTGATGGGTCTTTAAATAGATGTTATCGGTGGCCACTCGGTCATTTATTTTCCTAGACTCCAAATAAGCAAATCTTCAATAATATCGCAGTATTGTGGTATTTGCACTATAAAATTAACAGACAAGTGGAGATAGTGATGATGACAGTTCTATCGAAATCGAATTGAATATTGCGGCTAACAACAATTTATAAATAATTATTGTTTTTTGCATTCAAGTGGTTACAGTGAGTACAGTGGTTCGATAGTTGTTGGCTGAGGGCTGGGAGGGGGTCCAATATTCATCCACTTTTTTTCACTACTTCATCTTCCAAACAAACGAAGGTATAGAGGTATAGAGGTCTGGAAAAGCTTAATCCAGACATTTTCAGCAACGTAAACATTTAGGTAGCTGTAGCTTGAATACATCCAAACAATTTATAGTAGAAATTAGTTTACGTTCTTATCAAAATTCAAATCAAAATCAAACAGTTTGTCCTGATTGATTGATGATCAATCCCCATCCCAAACCGTAAGAGCTAGGAAGCTAATATTTTGAAACAAATCTCCTTTTACAGCCGATGTGAGAACTCAGAAGCTGGAAAACGGGAGTAAACGTTTGTATGGGAAAGTTCTTATTTGCGTAGGTGAAGCTGCTGTACCTTTGACCATGTGTATCTTGGTCTAGTGCCTTAGCCAGGCTCTATGTTTCATAATTGCAAAGTTGATTTGTTTAACGCACTTCGAGAAAATGTTGTTTGATCCGCTAAAGCAATGAGTGGCTGTACCTGACAAACACAGACATCAGAAGCCTCTTACGCTTAATTGAAGACCTCAAATTGTTCAACTTTTAGGAATAGGCACGGATCTCATATTATCTGTTTTTTGGTGGTATCACAATGAACCTATGCTGGTCTAAGTGTGTTGGCATATCCCAGCTGGCAGCCAATTTCAACCAACCAACCAACCAGTCATCATGGACAACTGTTCAGGCTAAAATAAATAACGTAGTCTTACCGCCACTTGCACCCCACACTTCTCATAAGCTTCATCCATTAGGTCCAACAGTTTTCGGCGCCTATAAAACATTTTACAATCAAGCTGCAATTGAGATAGTGCTTAGCAATCCTAGAAAGCCTATAACTGTGTATGGTTTTGCATAGTGGGAAAATCGTATCCCAGAGCTTTTCCAAACCAAATCATAACCAACGCATGTTTGTACCTTAGCCCACCTGAGATTGGCTTAGAAAATCTAAGTTTTCTAACTGACAGAAAGCTATGGGTAAGTATCTTTTGCTAAATAAGGAACAAAACATAATTTAAAGGTTCACAAAAAAAAAACATTTAAAATAATTATATTTATAGGATTTTAGTGAATCGAAAAAATCAAAATTTGGTCCTTAGCCTATTAAAAGAAGTAAAGAAAATCTATTTTTGCGATTTTAGACATTTTTCTTTGAGCCTGAGTTATTAAAACTTAATATATTTTATAACTTAACTAATCTCATATATATAAAAAAGTTTGTCCTGACTGATTGGCGATTGGTGATCAACGCCCAGCCCAAATAGTAAAAGCGGTGGCGCAAGCGTCCATTCACTCTATAAAGTGGAACGTCTGTCTGACCACTGATCCGATTTTTTTTGAAGTTACCTAATGTAATTTTTATCGAAGTGCAATAAGTTGAAATGCCCCAAAAAACACATCAAAATACGTCCCAAAAAATGTCTCAAACAAGTAAAAGTGTTATCATCGGCCTGGCCGATGCTTTGATACCCTCCACTGTATGTACTGAACAGGTACACGCCTGGGTCTAATATTGTTTTTGAATGGGAGGTACCAGAACTACCTGACCGACATATACAAATTTTTAGACAACGGTAAAAAGAAGTCCTCCCACAAAATTGTATTCATTTAAGTCGGTTCGTTTGGACGCTATGGTGTTTCCAACAGACAGAGAGATACAATGGTTAAATATTGGCTTTGTATGGGAAGTAACAGAACTACTTTACCGACATAGACCATTTTTAATACCAACCTGACAACCGTAAAAATAAGACCTCTCACAAAATTTCAGTCATCTAAGTCGATTCGTTTGGACTCTATCGTGATTTAAATAGATAGAGATACACATGGTTTTAAGTGTTAAATGAAGATTTGCCAGCGTAGCGTAATTCACAAAAACCAAACTTTATTTGACAAATCAGCAAGAAAAAGGTTATTGGTACAGTACAATGTTAATTACAATGTATTGTAGGTACAGTAGAAGCTAAATGATTATTACAATGTTAACGAGGAGTTTACATCATTAAGAGTGGTTTTGTATGGGAGGTACCAGAACTACTTGACCGACATAGCCCATTTTCAATACCAATACCAATACCTGATGACGGTAAAAAAAAGTCCTCTCACAAATTTCATTCACCTAGGTCAATTCGTTTGGGCGCAATCGTGTTTTCAACAGACAGACAGACAGACGGATAGACAGACGGACAGATAGACAGACGGACATGGCTAAATCGATTCAGAATGTGATCCTGATTCAGAATATATATACTTTATAGGGTCTCCGGTGAATCCTCCTTGGCGTTACAAATGTAATGACAAAGTGAATATACCTACCTTCCTTTGGAGTGTATAAAAACGCATCAAAATACGGAAAAAATCTCAATATTTTTCAATATTCAATAGGAATACGCCCCGTAAAAACACCAAAATACCGCTCAAAATACACCCCGAAGAACGCGTCAAGAAATGCCCCAAAAATATAAAAAAAAACGGCCCAAAATTGCACCAAAATACTGTCGCAAATAAGTTTCAAAAAATTCACCAAAATAAAAGCCCTCCAAAAACGCCCCAAAAATAAACGAAGATAAGTCAAATAAAACCACCAAAATACTGCCGCAAATGAGATACAAAAGAGACCTAAAAAAACCGCCCAAAATACGCACCAAAATGCGCCCCAATTCGGTTTTAAAAAAAAAACCAATTTTATCGTTTTTTCTGACGTATTTTGGGGCAAAAATAACTGCTGTATCAGAATAGAGTCCTGTATACCGCATTGGGATGTTAAAACTTACTATAGTAGGAATACATAATGTTTCGCGTTGGCTCGTCGTTGTCACAATCGCGCAAATTTAACATTTGGATTAACTATTAAAATCATAGATTCTCTGGTTAAAATTTTGCTGAACAATCAAACTTAAGTTAACCAAATTTGAACAAGCCGGCCTTAAAATTTATAAAAGCTTTTATTTATTCTTTTTTTGAACTTTTTTTGTAAATTTATTTAATTGTTAATTCCATGTCAAAGCCTTACTGTTTTCCAGTTTTTTCATAATAATTGGCAGAGGCGATAACCCTGTCATAAATAACTTCCTTTACCGGCAAAGCCCACAAAAAGTCCAAATGCGTCCACTGTGGAATTGGCACGTTATACAGATCAACTAAATTTGGCAACTCTCCGGCCAATTTTAAAACATCAGGAATAGCTGCAAAGTAGTCATTGTCACCATAGTAGAACCGAACGGGTGCGACAATATTTTCCGGAATATATTTCGGAGGAGACACTGTACGGTACTCCAATTCATTCTCCAACAGTCCGTAGTCGAAGTTCCTGAAGTAGCCAGACTCATATTCCTGCAGATAATGAATGAGTTCACTGGTTGACGATCCAGCTGGGTGAGTCTCCACTACTCCTGGCAACAGTGTCTGTCAAAAGTAGATTAACAAATAGATCCAGATAGCATTACTCGCATATATACTTACATAATTCAAATGTGTCGGATCCCAACCGGCTATCAAGAACAGAATATTACCACATAATTCCTGGAATACAGAAGAACAAGCCGCACCTGCCAGCAGGCCCGTTAATTTAGTACTTGGCAAAAATTGATTACTTCCAATCAATTCACTCAGTTCACTTGGATGACCAAGTAGTGGTCCTGCTACCTTGGCCAATGGGCTTTCCATATGTTCCATATAGCCAACAGGAGCAAGCATATGCGAAGTTTTGATTATGTCATTGTACTTGGGAATCGATGACATGAGGACAAAGAAGGCGGTGGTACCTTGGGAGTGTCCCACATAGTGGAGACTTTTTTCATTAGTATAGTCGAGTACATAGTCAATCATAGCTGGAAAGTCCTTGATTCCAATTTCATTCCAACTAAAGTCCCAGAAACTTGGTGTATGCCATGACACATATAAATTCTTCTTGGAATAGCTGTTTCCACGGTTGTTTCCCAACCAGACATCATAGCCTGCATCAGAGGCCAGATATGCGAGCGCATTATCGGGTCCATTTAGAATCCAACAATCTGACGAACTCAACAGACCGTGTTGAAGGAACATTACCGGACGGTGTTTGTTCTGATTCTGTAGCTTTGGTGAGTAGGGGATGCGGAACATCGTCAGAACGTAACCATCTTCGGTTACCACTTCATGTGTCTCTACTGGGTAATTATAGCCAGCAATTCGTTGAGCCTTGAAAATGTGATTATTATTATTAGTCAAAGTAGAGATATGCTGAACTTACAGTGGTCACAAGAACATCTCTGGCTTGACCATTCTCAATTGGAATGGCCGAAGCCATACCCACAACAGAAATAACTAATAGAATTAACTTCATTGTTTATGATTGGTTTCCTGTCATAAACTGACTTATCGTATTGCGAAAGGACTACTTTTATAGCCCACACTATCTAATGTTAAGAAGCTAAATTTAATAAACCAAATTGATATGAGCTAAGTACTTGAGATACCTACGAGCTTTCGCTTAGCCGATAAGCTGTATCAGATTTATAATACGAGGCATATTTGTGTATCTATTTTTAGATTAATCTAATTAAATAGAAGTTGTTATAGTCAAAATATATCTTAACGCAGATGGCGTTTGATCTATAAAGGCTTTTTAAGGATTACGCGGTTAATTTTACTTCTACACGAATGCTACTAAGAAACGCCTATTAGTTCAATTACAAGTCGTTGGTGTAGGCCCTACGAATAAAGTCGGAAAGATAGTGAATTACTTTGATTCTGCGACCGCAAACAAGTCCTAAAGACTGCCCGAGTCCTGCTCCTTCAGCGTTTTGCAAACAGATATTCTAGCCGTAGATAAGGAAAGGCAGCAAGACACATGCGCGGTAGCAATATTCTAAGTTCATAACTATCTTTGTTGATAGCCTAGCAGTTCTTAAGCCGATTATTTTCAACACAGTCAAATCGAAGATCATAAAGAACTCTCGAGTCTCGAAGCTCATTAAAGAAATAACTTCAGCAACTACAATAACAAGTTCTGGTAAGTTCCTGGTATAAGAAGGAAAATGAACGCAAATAAGGCAGATACCTTTATATAGCCAGCAATCGGATTTAAGTACTACAACGTTACCGCGGGACCACAAGGCTCCGCTCTTGGACCTCTCCTCTGTGGAATATAATGTATGACGGAGTCCTGCGACTAACGCTGCCTCAAGGAGTTAATATGATCGGTTTTGCTGACGATATCACATGGTAACGGTGGCCAAACACATCCACGAGATAGAGTCTGCTTCGTATGGACGGGGAGTCGGAATGGCCGGGGGTCTAAAAACAAACGAAACAAGGAGTAAGCTCTCGTCATCATACAGGCTCTGCGCAATACGAACAATAAGGGGATTTCGAACAATATCGGATGAGGCAGGCTGTGTTATATCGCGAATGATCCCCATCAACATTCTTGGCAGCGAGATGCAAAGGATCTACCTTAGGCAAACAGCCAACCGGCAGGAGGTCCCTAATAGAAGGGTCAAAGTAGAAGAGAGGGAAACATCGATGGCACTATGGCAAGCCAGGTCACGATGGCTATCGGAAATACCTTCACATATTTGGTCACGATAGCTCGCCTTTCTGTCCAGAATGCCCAGATGAAGAAGAAGATACGGAATGTTCCATTGTAGGCGCTTTGCAGGGGGAAGAGCGAACTTACCAAAACCCCAAAGTCTAATAAACCATATGTTAAGGTCAGAAGATGACTGGCTGGAGTTCTGCTCCTTTATAACGAGTGTACACGAAGAATTAAGGAGACTCGAAAGACTTAGAAGAGACGAAATGCGGACCCAGAGGATTTATCATGAGTTGCTAACCAGCCAGCCCCGCGAAATAATATACTTAACGGACGTCCCGAGGGGAGAGTATTTGAAGGAAATAGGGTGTGGATTAATACGTCACCGCATCTTTAGAAAATTACCACATCCATTGGCGCAACAAAAGAAAAAAAAGCCAGCAATCGGCACACAGTATGAGATACAATTAAAAAGGAGACCAACACCACTTGGTCCTTAAAAATAGACTGCAACGCTGCTCGAGCCCTATGGCAAGAAAAAACTCGTATGGCTCTATAGACAGGAACTCAATTCGCATACTCATAGGCATAATCACAGATCCAGAGATCTATGCAGAAGCTGTGAAGATGAGGAATAAACAGAGACGATCCAACATTGCATTGGTTGTGCATCGGTTCGCCCGCTTTCTTATATGTGCCAAATTAAAAGCGACATCATCATCATCATCGTGTGTAAAAGGAACATCTTCCAAAATGTTTTTAGAATCAGATCTGCATAAATTCGCCAAGAGTACCTACCGCTTGGTTTAAGTAATCAGTCCAATTGGTTATTTTTGCGCGCCACCCTTCTCTAACCTAACCAAACATAGGCCTTTCAATGGGTTCCATGGGGAACATTTTTGATTGATTTATACGTAAGAATTTTAGGGATTAAGAAAGGGTAAAGGTGGAAAAGCATTTTGTGATTATAAATATTCACAAAAGTCTGATTGGTCAGGACTTTCAATTTTACAATGCTTTGAAAAGATTCCATTTGTTAAATCTCTCACAAACGAAGGGTTATGAGAAACTAGGCCCAAGTTCATTTAGGAACCTGGTAGTAGCTGAAATAACCTACGTTTGTGTCAAAATAATATTCTCTACCTTCCCACAGGTGGTTTAGGTATTTATTTATCATTGAAAATCTGCACTTAAAATGAATAACCAAAACAGTTCAAAGTATTTTAATAATCTACTTAATGCGACGTATTTTACAACAGGTACTTCAAGTGGTGTTCAACCCAAAATCAGATTAGTATATTATACGACTGCCGATAACATTTTTGCCTCCAATGAATTTTTGCAAAAAATGTTACCTGAGGTACGAACTGAAATTCTTATCAAAAGCTTATCATTCAATCGGCATATCAAAAGCAAGGAAATCACAGCCAGACATTTCCACCCCACAGTGTTGTTATTATCGATATCATGATTTTAATGAGTGCTTAAAATTGTAGTCGCTTTGATGGACAGTAATTTATTGGACACGCAACTGAAATCCGTTCAAATGCGGTGGGGGATGTTATTTTGAATATTTGTTATAAAAATATTTAAAGTTGGGGGTTTTGAAAAATGAACAAAAATATAAAACCGATTTGGATAGCTCATTAAGATGGAATGATATCGAAAGCAGGTGCTATTAGCGGTGTCCTTGTATTAATTACAACAAAATATCACTGCATCAGTAAAAAAACGTACAATAAAAGGACAACCACCGCGGAAGCAACATCTTGGCTGGTTGGTTGGTTGAAAGTGGCTGTCAGCTAAAAACGCCAACACACTTAGACCAGTATAGGTCCATTGTGATGACACGATGAAGAATCTGAGATCTCCCTACTAGTTGAACCATTTTGAGCTCTTTATAAAGCGTAAGAGGCTTCTGATATCTATGCTTGTCAGATCGCCCAAGTCGTTGTAATATGACGTTTTCCTTGAGCCAGGATAAGACTTCTTTAATCGCCATAATTTCCGCCTGGAACACGCTACAGTAATTTGGTAGACGGAAGGAGCGCTTAAGATTAAGACGTTCCGAGAAAACACCCCCACCAACTCCATCATTGGTTTTTGAGCCGTCAGTATAGAAGTGAATTGATTCATCTTCCGGGAAGGCATCTCCATCCCAGGATGCTCTGGATGGGATTGTGACGAGAAAATTCTTGTCAAAGTTTAGAGATGGGGCAACATCTTACAGTTTGTATTCTTTACTAAAGAGCTATTTTAATCCTGTCATCATTAAGCAATAATAATGTCATTGACTTCTGCATATAAATCATGGAGAAAATTGTATTAAGGTTTATGTTGGAGACTTCATAAATATTATACATTTTATAAGTGGCAAGTGTCTCAGCTAACTCACATCAAACTCGAAACTAGAGCTGTGTCAAACGTGATTGATTCGTTCTTTTTGACCCGATCACAATAAAGTATTGGTGATTGCAATCACATAACCTCAAGTCAATCGTTCATGGAATCAATACTTTTGTTCTGACTGGTTCATTTATCTCGGTTAGCCAGTAAAGAAAGAACGAAACAACACAATCCAAAAATCAATCGTTCACAGAGTCAATACTTTTGTTGCGCATCTGACTCGTTCATTTTTCTCGGTAGCGAGTAAAGAACGAACGACACAAGCCCCAAATCAATCATTCACAAAGTCAATACTATTATTGCGCATCTGACTCGCTATTTCGGAGAGCAAAAAATATATCGCTTAATTTGAAGATTTCTTGGACGTTTGTTAATCCACTGGCATCGTAGCCATCCTTTGATGGAATTTGTTACTTTATGTCTTGATAGAAAGAAGACCATATTTTGGGGTATATGCTATATTTATTTCGAAATGTCACCAGAAAGCCCTAAAATATTAAAAATTTGAGTGATTTTTTTTTCGCTTCGAAAAATTAAGATTTTAGGGCTTTCTGGTGACATTTCGAAATAAATATAACATATATCCCATAATATGGTTCATCTTCTTTCTATCAAGACATAAAGTAAAAAAATCCATCAAAGGATGGCTACGATGTCAATGGATTAAAAAACGTCTAAGAAATCTTCAATTGAGGCGATTTTTTTTTTGAAATGGAACAATCGTTTCATCTCTTTTTTTATTGTCTCTGTCTTTAGATAAACATGTTTTCAAGCTTTCAAAAGTGATTCACTCTTACAATCTATCAGAATGTATCTGTCTCTACGGAAACGAAATTGAACGAATGATTGTATTGAAATTGAATGGAGCAATACAATACTCTCATTCTCATCTGTCATTGAATGATTGAATGATTGATTGAAATGACCAAATCATTTTTTCAACCAATACTTGAACGATTCGATCATTGAATTTGAACGATTGACACAGCTCTGCTCGAAACTGTCATTTTAATTAAGACTTAAAAAATGTTCATTCATAAAGAACTTTTGCTCGTATACCAGCTAATCAATGAATTAATGCAATAAGCCTAAACTATACCAGTATTTCGTATAAAATTATGAATTTGGTAGAAATATTTGATAAATTCTGACATTTTTCTCTGAAATGTTTTATGCATGAGATAATAACGCCATTATGATTTAAGCAAATTGTATTACGCAGTTGTCATACAATTTTTTTTTTTACGGAAATTAGTTATTTAAATTTGGAAAACACTGATTTTTATTGTGCTAATGCACAAATCAATAATTATATATATGATATTTGGTAATGAAATAATAACATAATAATTATTATATACCATGATTTGAGTCAATGAACAATTTAATTCAGAGTTAATTTCCTCCTGAATGCCTATTACGGGATTTAATTTTTTGACACTTGATTGTATGAAATTAACTTTGAAAAAAGTTTATGAATATAGTTTTCTGCAATTAAACCAACATTAGCCCTAATTCAGATTTAATTAAGTGTTATGAATAAGGCCGTAAATGTATTAGAAAAAAAAACAAAACAAATATTTTCTTCTTTTTTAGGTATAGACTTTTTAAAATCGCTTGTTATTCTGACACACCCTGTAAAATGGATTTTTAAAGTATTACTATTGGCTGTCATATTTGAAATGTACCAATGAAGGCTTAATTCTTGTGACATGACAATCGGCGGCGTCATTCATTTTTGAAGACAGGCAAATATTTATCAACTGGACTCCAGCGATGCCATAAATAATAACCCCAAGTTAAATAGTGATCTTGACTATCCAACAATTTCTTTTTTTAACGTCTGACTTGATATGATCCACGTCGCCCTAAAATTGTGCTTGACGTCAGAATTATGTTTAGGCTAGTAGCGTCCAAGGTAGGTGTATGAATCGAAGGTAATATATTCCGAGGCCTCATTTTCTGTGCATCTGTCAAAAAGGCATGTTTTTCCATATAGAGATACGAATAGTCACAATTGGCCGCCATTGCGGGATCGGGATGCGCAATTACTTTTAACTGTGAGTAGGGTCTCTACTTTCCTAATATAGCTGATGATGCATTCAGCAGAGCATTTCCTTAGTTCTTCAGTACTTAGTATTTCCTTGAAAAATGATTCGGGCCGGGTATTCGCATAAATAGTCTGTACTCCGGTGAGTCGACTAAATAGAGCTTTTTATAGCCGAACTTATAGCTGATTTGGGGATTGCACAGACGGGTTCAGGTCCAATGAAAGGCGTTTCCGAGCAGCCTTTTCTGACTAGTTCAGCAGCCTTTTCATTTCATTCAATCCCCTTGTAGCCGGGAACCCACCATAATCTGGTTTTGTTCCTGATACTAAGTATTTGGAGGAAATGAAGCAGTGCAGTACTGATTTGGAGTCCGTGAATATTATGGATGTTAGCGACTTTAATACCTGAATTGTATATAAGGCTTGCGCATTCTTTAATGGCATGGAGTTCTGCCTGAATACATTACGATTCGATCCATAAATACCAGCTCCAACCCCCGAGTTCATTTTAGAACCATCCATATAACACTTTAGGCCGTTTTGCTAACCCATGCTTCCCTGGTTGTGGTCTCCGTGGAAAATTTTTTGTTGAAGCATAGTGTCTTTGGTAGGCAGTCTGTAACCGCTCCTGTCATGTTCTGGAAATTCGGAAAGTGGTTTCATTTGTTTTGGATGGTCACTAATATTTAACTCTTCCGCTTGTTTCAAACTTGCTGAGTTGCATATTGTCACTTTTTTATATTAATGTGGAGTGGTATTAGTGTTAGTCCTATTAAGGCTTCTATAGCCGAATAGTAAGACAGGTACGCATGGCTTCGAAAGCGCCCAGACACGGACTATCCCACTAACTAACCCATGGTAAATGTTTCTTCTTTGTGGTGGTGCACAATAAAACTTTCCAATTTTAATTTGTTATACCCTTAACAGTAATTGAGTACCACTGACAGCTCTGTGTAAGTGTTTTGATTTAATGCACTTGAAATATGCAAAACTGATAAAAAAAAAGACACTTATTGAGGCTCAAATACCCCTCGCCAACAAAAATATCTATTAAAACAAGTCCACCAATAATAATAAGGTGTGCCTTTACAAAGTGATAAGATTGAATTGATAATAATTGATAATAGAAAATAGTTTTTTTTTTATTTATCCCTCCAATTGGCTATTAGTGTACTTAAAAATATAATCACAATGGTTTGATTTGTATTCATTGATAACATAGAAATAAACTATTATTGTTCATAAGTTATGTTAACAGGTGCCTTAATACATAATTCTATGACTGGTACCTACTGATAAAAATTAATTTTATAATTATGGAGAAAGAGTTTTTTCTATACAACCCACTGGCGATGAAAAATTAAAAACAACATAAAAGAAACGTAAAGAAAAAAAGTAAACAACACTGGTTATTTTATTGAATAAAATAACAAAGCATTTTTCAGGTTAATGTATCATACTACTGAAGGAAAGATAAATTTTTTGCGACTAAGAAGTCGCGTGATTGGAATCGTATATGCGCGCCTATCCTTAGTCCAATAAATATGTACCGTGTCTTAATAGAGGAACAAGGTGAAGTTCTTAAATCATTGCCAGGTCAATGAGGACCTAAGTGTGGTACGGCAGGGTTCACCCTACACTACTAACCCGTTAACCTAACCTAACCTTTTGTTTTGGTAAGAAAATGTTCACGACACAATCCCACATAATTTGCTGGCTTTATGATGTAAGTGCTCTATAAGGGAAGATTTAGATTTTAGATTTATTTTAATTTAATAATTAAGAAATTCCGTTTTATGTAAGCATTACATTTACATTTGATTTTTTTGAATGGGATGATCTCAGAAAAGTTTTGTACGAAAAGGAGGAAAAAGTGGCTAAAATAGTCATTTTTAGCATTTTTCAAAAATTCGTAAAAAATTATTAGCGAAGAGATTTTTGAAAAAAACATTTTTTCAGTCACTATTAGAATTCTTTAAAGAAACAAAATCAAAATATTTTTTTGAGAACGAGGAAAAAAGTCAAAAAAGTATACCTACTTTAATTAAAGTTAATTAAAGTTTTGTATCATTCAAACGGAACTTAAATGACCTTTCCATTGATGCCAAAATTTACATGAAGTAAGTGCAAATTATGAGTAGAATTAACTTTAGTTTTGTCAAAATACTTATGTCCACCAATGTACATTTTTCCCCATTGTCCCTTCTCCAGTGAACGACAAACATAAAATGAAACTAGACCTACGCTACGGACTACTTTGATCCTGTTATATTTATTTCCCAATATTAATTGCAAAACCAAAATTAAACTTCTAAAATAAAAAATCAATGAACTGTTAAAACATTTCATCTTTTTTGCAATTGCTCAACTATAAACTCACCCTTGGTGATATTCTTTAGTCTTCGTATCTTGATATCTCACAACCAAGAGAAGACGTGTGAATGTACATACGCTACGCATTTTCTTTTCTATATAAAGAAAATGTATATAGAAATGAAAAATACATTTTTAAGACATTTTGCTAACGCAACCAAACCACACGTAGCTATGATTACCGAATCAGAAAAAAACAATTGATATTGCTTGAGTGCACAAACGGTTGTTTGATTTAACGTGCTTTTAGATATTAAGTATTATTATCTGCGTAGCAATTTTTCTGAATTTTTTTGGAGAACAGCAAGCAGGAAATCGATTTCTTCAAAAGAAAATTGCACACTTATAGTAATGGGTTTTGGAATAGATCATCATTCATCAGTTGAGGTATTTCTTCTATAAACCTTTTTTCATGTTGAACAATATTTTTCTCTTACCAATTATACAAGTAGTAAGAAAAGTATTATTTTTTTGTATTAAATATGAAATATTTGCCGAAAGACAGGTTAAATGCAGTAAAGTCTGAAAAAATACGGTCCAAAAAAAAAACAGACTTATCAGTGGACGTAGATAATAGCCTAAAGCCATCTCGCAGTCTTAGCAATTATTTCAAAGAACGTTTCACTGAAATCTAACCAGAAGTTTTCGCGTTATTAGGTAACACGTAAACCTCCTGAAATAAACCCCCTAGTTTTATTAATCATTAGAATTGCCACTCGAAATTCCTGTTTTTCACATTAATTCAGGCTGTCAAAAATATGTTGATTGATGTATATTGGCGGCACGTTACTGTTTCCATAGAAGCTATTAGGTATCCGAATATGTTTAGGAGCATCAATGTCATTCCACTCTACTATCTGAGGACGTATTGTTAGCTTCACAACAGCATGAATGGCTTCCAAAATGAACATCAGAAAAACACTCATGAATCTATTACAAAGCCTCTTCTAGCGCAATTCAATTCTGGTCTCCAGGCAATTACAAGTATTATGTATGTATGTATATAATTTTTGAAATCCGATTATTCAAATTGACGACATTTATGCGTGAGGCAGATAATATATAAACGTCAACAGAACAGAACAGATTTCCTTCGGTTACAGACGCTAATCGTATTCACTTGATTTATTACATTATCTCTTTGAAGTTCTACATCTCGGTATAAATGAAACTGGCTTGATGTCTGAATTTCAAAAAAAATGTCCTCCTTATCTTAAGTAACCATAGCAAAAATGAAGCAATTTCGCGAAACGCACTGTCGGGTGAAATCCTTTTGGGTTTTTTTCTCGAAATTATAGAGTGAGTATGATTTTTTTGGTGCATTTGCAAGTATTGTATTTCCTTCAAGTTTCTCATTTTCTTTGAATATTATTGTATAGAAATTGAAAATGATGATAATGCACTTAAATTTCCTTCGAATTGACATTAATTATCGGGTGGGTCCTTGCTCCTTGTTGTGAAAACTATGCGCACCTCTGAAGTGTATTTTTTTAACTCCACGCTACAGCATCTTCAGTTGGTAAAGTATCTAAACGTCAATAGACCATAATATTCATTCATTCATTTCATTCATTTTCAATGGCACGCTTATGCATTAATTGGGTCGCGGGTGTAGGTTACTCAAGTGGACCCTCCATAGCTCTCCGCCATCGACTCTAAATCATTAAGGGCAATCCCCATACGGGTAGTGGAGAGAATGTAGACTTGATCTAACCATCCCATACCTAGAGGATGCCTGCCTGATGGTAAGGATTCCATAGCACGTCGTGGGATCCTGGGACATGACCAAACCACCGAAGCATGGACCGCTCCGTGCGTAGAAGTAGCTGCTCGACATTGAGTTCCTCACGTATTCTGGTATTTCTAATGCGATCTCTACGGGTCACACCAGCAATACAATGGAGGAATCTCATTTCGGCAGCTTGTATCCACGATCTTATTCTTTCGGACAATACCCAAACCTCATGACCATAGGTAAGAGTTGGAAGAAACACCGAATTAAAGACTGACAACTTAGCTTTGACACCAAGTTCAGTCCTCCTAATAACAGAATGGCCGAGCTATCTCAGAATTGATCCAGGAAAATTCGGCATTGCTCCTTCCATCACTCGTGAATAGAACCTCGAGATACTTAAAATTTTCCACCTGTTTCAATGGGACATGACGAGTGCATTGAACAGGGGTTCTGGAGATGACCATCATTTCAGATAACTCGATTCAAATACAAGCCATGGAAGTCATCGAGTCAAGCATGCGACCTTTAAGTTGGCTCAGAATGAGATCTATTACATATAATAAAATTGTAGATTTTTTCTTTATTCCACAATAACTTAAGAACTACTAATCCGATTGGTATGTTCTTTTTGGAAAAGGTAGACCTTAGTAATAGGCAACATGTAGTCTTTATTTGGTCAAAAGTGGGCAAAGGGGCGTGGCACCGCCCATACAAAAAATAACATTCAAAATCTTGAAAACCGCCGAATCGATTGAGTTGAAACTTACAGACAATCTTAGGTATTGGCTTAGGAGTGTTGTTGTAAGATTGGTCAAATTTGGGCAAAAGGGCGTGGCACCGTCCATACAAAAAAGATCTTCTATGGGGTGAAACTCGATGACGTTATAACTCGGTAACCGCTGGGCCGATTTTCATGATTCTTTTTTTTTCTGTTCGTATTGCTGTTTACGCAGAAAGAAAATTCCAGAAAATTGATTTATTCTCATTTTTATCTATGATCTATAAGCAATACAATTTCTGTGCACGGGCAAAGCCGGGCGGGTATAGATAGTACTTAAATAAAGTTCGACATCTCTCCTGTATCCGATTGGGGATATTCCGTGATTATTTCGAGTGGGTAAAATATACTGTAAGTGAATTACATTTTTGTAATTAAGTGTCTATAAGGTTAGTTAAATAATTAACCCTTTTTTTGTGCAAATATTTTGTATTCATTATACTTGAATTTTATGGGAAACTTGTTAAGATTATTAAGAAAATTATTAATGTAAAAAATAGTATTTAATTACGTTTTTTTTTTGTAACCGGTCGGGTTAAAGGGGACGCCATTAAAGAAAGAAAAGTTTGGAATTGCGGTAAAAAATACCTCACCAACTATAAGAGATATTTCTAAATCTACACTCAGAGAAAAATCCTGTGTAATATTGCCTTAACCGCATTAGGTAAAGTTTTTTGTATGGATATTATTAGTCAAGCATATTTCTCCTTAAAAATAAGCACTTTTATGTACGACCTAACTAATGAAAAATAGGCTGAATTGCCTTAAAATGCTTAGTTGCTTTAACCAAGAAATATTATGTTTTTTTTATTATCTTTGCTTTTTATTGTCAGGTAAACTAAGTAATTTTGCCTTAGACTTAGGTAACTTATCTTAATCATTTCGGGAGCTTTTTAACTTCACATTAGGCCTAAAGGCGTTTTGCCTTAGATCTAAGCAGACATCTTTAATTGTCTTAAACTATGTAACGTTACCTTAAGCCTAATGTAATTTTGCCTTACGCCTGGGGTAACTTTCGGAAGTTGAATTCGCGTCCAAAAATTAATCATTCTATTTGCAAAACCGGTAAAAAGAAGTATTCCGTAAGGCAACATTTTTTTGTGTGGTTACATTTTTAAGCAAAACAGCGGTAATACTTGATTACAAAATTAAAACTGCG
This sequence comes from Cheilosia scutellata, assembly GCA_955612985.1. Taxonomy (NCBI): domain Eukaryota; kingdom Metazoa; phylum Arthropoda; class Insecta; order Diptera; family Syrphidae; genus Cheilosia; species Cheilosia scutellata. Next base: position 59,984,091 of record OY015314.1, read on the forward strand.
TGCTGGCTTCTATTACAATATGAAGGTGAGTTTTATAAATAGTTTCAATAGTTTCCATTATGGACTATAACTGCTGATAAAAAACAACATCCTCCGTTCATTATCAACAACTTTTTATTTCTAGGAAAAATGTCCAAAATGTCCCCAAATATGGACATTCAAGTCCTAGAAAAAATTAAGCTGAACACAAATGTTGTCGAGGAATGTAATGAAGAAGGTAAGTTTTGTTTAATAAAATCGAGGACAAAGAAATTTATGTTTAAAAAAATGTTTTTTTTTATTATAGATTCTTATGATGAAATGGTGACTACTGGGATATTTCAATAAAACAGTTGATGGAAGCCATTCGAATAAGCAGAAATATGAACAACAAAAATAATGATGCAAGCCTTAAAAAACAAAAAAAAAGTGAAACTGTCCGGTATATAAATAAAATATAATACTATAATAAAATAAATAATTTGACTTTCAATTAGGATTATGGCTAAAAGCCATCTATAATTTAATCCACTTTAGGCTAGCAAATAAAAATTAGGCAATTTCTAAGGCAAAAACATTTTGTTATTACCCTAGTAGTTAAGGCAATTCAACACAGTTATTGGCTAAAAAAATTGGCAAAAATCACCTTAGTCTTAGGAAATATTGCCTTAGGCAAACATGGATAATTCAAGCTATATCTAAGGTAATTCTACACTGATAATGTGACAGCGTATTTGCCTAAGCAATTTAACGCAACTTGCATTAAAACTAAGTAAGCTCAAAACGGCCTTAGGACTTATGCAACTTAGCACTCGATTTAGGTAAATTTTACACATGTTTTTCGTTGAGTGTATTTTTGAAAATTTCACATAGTCACGCAGAATCTCTTGGTAGCATTTGGTATCAATGAGTAATTCGTACTTACTTTGTTTGGTACGTTGCTATTAATAATCAGCAAAACAATACAAGCTATCAAACATAATCAATAATATCAGTGTTAAATACTTGAAAATTCCATAATCGATACAGCAAGTGTTATAATGATAAGCGTAGCATTCCAATCCCACTTCTATTTTTTTTCTTTTAAGCCCACTATAACACCTTAAATATTTTGTTAAATTTGTATGGTAATTTTAAATGAAAATGCGGAATATGTACTAATAATCATTTTCAGTTGCCAAGCTACATATTAATGAACTCACAATAACGAAATATTCTATGTATATAAAAATATATATTGTGACCGCCAAATTATTTAAGTTGAAGGTTAAAAATGTGCATACAATTTAACTTCAACATTAAAAATGATTATTTAGACTACGCCCTGTTCTTATGAAAAGTTCGCAAGATCATGCAATATTTAGTGATATACTTATATCCTGTGCAGTAAACTATAGTGTTCTTAAGTTTGTTTGTTTAAATTCTTTATGAGCATCCATTGTGTTTTGTGTCGAGTCTCCAACTCTTTTGATATATTTTTCTTATATCCAAATTTCTTTCGAAATATTTCACCTTATTAAGTGAAAATCACTGAACAAACTTAGCACAAATGAAAGTTTTTCAATTAAAGGAAAGCAAATACATAACCATTGTTTATTTAAAACATTTTGTCTCCAACTTTATAAGTTTTTTATATTTTGTGCACCTGGCATAGCACTTATGAGAGCATAATGATTTTAATTAATCTTTATAATTACTTGACTGTGCGAAAGTTTTTAATTAATAAAACAATGCCACAGAAGTCATAGAAACAAAAAAAGATTTTCGGCTTTTATTCTTAACCCGTTTAATGCATTTTATTATGCAGTTGGTTGAAAAGTTTTCCTTTTGCTGGGTATACATAGTTGTTCCTTGGTGAGTAATGTGTAATGTGGGGTACGTCTATTCATCAAGTGATTTAAAATGTCACAACTTGTTCAATATCGCTATTTTAAAATTTCTTTAAAAAAATATTACGTATACGCCCCCATACGCTGTCTTTAAAAATTATATTTTATTTGAAAAAAGTGTGTTTTTTCGACCACAACTATAGTTTAGTAGTAGATTAGTATCTCATCACATCGAGTGGTAATGATGTGTTCTCCTAGAGTGGATCGTTTATCATATATTCTGTTGGTCCTTTACAAACATTCTAATAATATGTTTTAAATTACCTCGCAAATCTAAGACCGGCTAGTATTCCATGAACTGACCATTTGTAGATTCCTGGTACTAAATTCGGTATTACAAACATTTTGGTACAGCTTTTAATTGAATAGATACGCTAAAAAAATAGTTGGCGGAACAGCGGTCCAGGCCAGGCAGCCAAGGCGAAGCTGCGTCTCACGGCTTGCGTGAGATTTTATTTTTTTTGGGACGATTGGAAGGGATCTAGAATTGAAAAGCTTTTGCATTTAATACCCTTATAAACTAGTAAAGTGTTTATACAAAAATTCGAAGATCCTTCGTTACAAATTTTAATAAAACTATGCACTCAATTGTACAAATCTGTTAAATATATATAAAACCAAGTCTACTTTTGGGCGAAACATTAAACATCTTTCCATTGCTGGGTTTCGAATGGCTTTCAACCAACCAACAAATTTTAGAAAACATTCGCCAGTTGATCCTTTTAATAGAATATTGCGTTTTGGAATATCTATTATTCTTAATTCGGAATAATGCCTACAATTTAATATTATATACGTATATACGGTATGTAGCCAACCTTGAGACAGACGATATAACCAGACGTTTATACAAATATAAGTAAACTAAATACACCTTACTAGAATACCACAAGGTAAATTAAACAAGTCTACCTACATACTAAGTCCCACCACCCAATCAAATCCATTTAATCTATTCTCAGGACCATCTACATATTTATGGGTAATTATTTTGCACTTCGAACAAACTCAAGTACAGACAGTCAAGTTTGAAATGATATTGTATCCGATGAATATCCAAAGTTCTATATTTTTATTAAATTACTCAGGCAACACTCATGATTACGAATTCAACAGGTTGAGTAATTTCATTTTTATATGGAAAGCTTTGTGGAACGTATTGAAGTTTAATACAAATTCACTCAGGTTCCGCATCATTTAGGGCTCATTCGCATTCTCTCAATTCTGAAAGTGCTTTAAAGCTTCAAATATATATTTTTTATGATAGCTGTATCTAATTTCAATTCTCGCTCAATCTTTAGATTATAGAGATGGTATGTGTAACTAAGCTAGGTCTACAATAATACACTTTTATATTAAAAATGCAACAAATGCTGTTGTTAAGGTGTCGTTCTGTTAATATCTGAAATAACATCGAGTTATAAACAATGCATTTTATATTGTTGTCAATGTGTCTTTAAATGAAAGTGAAAAAGATTAAATTGGCTGTTATGTGGAGGACATAGCAAGTCTTTGCTCCCCTATAGCGTGGATAATATAAGTCTGCACAACGTGTATGCACAATTTCCCTAAGCGAAACAAATAATTCACGCGGACGCAACAATCAGAGCAAGTTTCAAATGGAAAAATCTAGGATACTGTGATACTCCTAGGCTGACCTCACCTAAAAGATCCAGCATCTCGAAAGTCGTTAATGTCATCTACGGGCAATTCTTATTAGGGAGAAACGCGCAAAGGCTCGACTTGCCATACAATGACCTCTGCAGAAGCTGTAATGAAGAGGAGGAAGAGTCCATCACTCACTGTCTTTACAAATGCCGTGACCTGGCCAATTTAAGAAAGGCTCACTTAGGAAACTATTTTCTCAATAATCTCAATGATCTGGGTAATACCAGCGACACTACCATTGTTAGCTGTATAACCGGCAGCTAATGGTTTTCATGATTAGCCAGTAAAAGAATAACTCCCCAAATCATATGGGTATATGCACAATGGGCTGTCTACAGAAATTAGTATTTCTCTCTACCGAGAGCCACTCTAAACTAGCTAATTAACATAGAACATTATTTCAAATTTTTAATTATGACTCAATTGCAGTATTCATGCCGTAGGATTCCATCACTAAATTGTCAAACTCAATAAAATATTTAAATATTTCTTACATGTTTATCGATTCTTCTTAGAGACAAGACAAGACATATACGACAATATTCTGGTTGCACCTGCAACTTTTCGCTAAAAATTTGATTGTCCCATATCAGCTTGGGCCACGAAAATCTATACATTATAATAAAACAGTAGGAATTTTTTTTGTCTCTTAAAAACTCGAAAACTACTGGACAAATTTCGATGAAAGTTTTTGTAAAATGTTTCTTAAGACTGTGAGACTGCTATAGGCCTCGTTCTTCGGAACAGTTTTTAGCCAAAATGTATTCTTTAAAGTGAAATAATATACCTACATATACATTGCCACAAATGGATGTTTATAGTTTTGCAATCACGACAAACAAAAACAAACCACACTAGCATACTGCATACGTATACCTATCATTCCATTGGAAGAGGGAAACAAAGGAAAGGAAATGCAGTGTTATAAACAAGTAGTAAGATCATGGAGAGGGAGGGCGATGCAGAGGGTACACATTATATATCCAATACATTACATTCAATATCGACATCGCCACGTAACGCAGTATGAATTTCATTCTGATATGACGTAATATATACATACGAACGATGCGACACAAGGCGAGCACGGGTCAGCTAGTCTTAAATAAAATGATATCAGATCTATAGACTTCACCACTTTATCGACTTCAAAGTTACCTACGATAGTGAACATATGTAGGGACGAATTATAGACAGTCATGTCAAATCTTGGCATCCTTGCCAAACTCGTCGCGTGTGTCGGCGGTTCGTATGTCCAGAATGATTGAGGAGAAAAGAACAACAGTGGACAATAACTGGGTACTGGGTGCCAACGAAGCGGACAAAGGTTTCACTTCAAGTGGGCCTTGCAACTGGAGGCATTTAACTGCACAGCGGACTGAGCTGGCTGGAGTGAAGAGGCTTGCTGGTTGAAGCTGTGGTCCACCCTGAACTGTTGTGCCTCTGCACAAACAAATCATTCGGTGATTGCACTTGAGAATCCTCTAGTCCAATTCGTCCAAACCGACGCAGAAGAACAAAATGCGAATATCTCCAGGAACGTCATGGGAATACATATAGAATCATAATTCAAACTATCTAGGGAATGGTATATTATTTGAGTGTTGATTGTGATTCAGATTTGTGCAAGCAAGTTGGTTTGTATTGCTCTTGGGAATTTTTAAAACGACAGCACTATAGCCAAGTAAAAATTTATTAATTTATATCGAACCCATTGTAACCCCAAAAGAGCACATAAAAAAACATATTTACCCTTCAGTTCCTTCACTTATTGTAATTGGTGTGACAAATGACAACGCCCAAAATGACTCCTTCTAGAGTGCTAAATGTTATCAGGAAGGATGAAGAATTCAATTATAATTTGTTTCGAACTTAAGGGAATATTTATGCGTATAATAGAGCTCTTCTGTTTTAGTTCATGAATTTAATATGATTATTTAATTAACTCTCGTCATTTCCTCCTCTAATACAGTTTTGAAATCCTTTTGATGGATACCCATAGAAAGTACCTACTCAAAATGCCATGTCCAAAGTTTTCAAAACCGGAAAATAGGTAGCTTTTCGATTTTAGCTCAGGTATTCATTTTCATTTGATCGAATTACTGATGAAATTACTGAGCGAAGATTTAATTTTCAATCGAAAATTTGAGGGTGTAAATGGATAGATGAAGCAAGGAGTCCTTCTGAAACGTGATCTAATTATCACACCACCTTTACACTATCATTGCAATGCGTGCTCAGTAAATTTCATTGATAATTGAATATTTTACTTACAGCAGGAACTTACTTTATAAATTATTTTGGTTGAATCTCGATGAATCCTATTTTGTGTTTTCTAGGATGTTATAAGTTCTTATAATAAGAACTAAAATGGTTTTAAAGTGCTTCCTGGAAAAATAATTAGGTTAGATACGTACTACAATGGAAGTGAAAAGTCTACTAATTTTGACCTTTCATAGGTACTCACAATTGTGGGGATTATAATTTGGAGTAATATTAAAATCCAGAAAAGTGTCTTGATCTTGCTGAGGGCGAGTGTGGGCTGTTGGTGATACCAACCTAGCTTAAGAATACGTCCACAGTATCTGTTTCATTATCTAAACTCAATTCTGTGACTGACTGACGCTAACCGTAGTCTTATAATTTTAAGGCTGTATTCCACTATCAGCTGTATAGACCTGCACAAAAAATTTGTTTGGGATATAACCCTCTCCTCATTTGTGGGGTGCTTTTATTGTACCGTTTGCAATATTTCGCAGCTTGGCACTCTAATACAAAAGTTAAAACTATTAACAACTTATATATCGCCATTTTCAAGTGCCCCCTTTGCCCCCTTTTTGAGGAGTAAGTCACTAAGTTAATTTTATTTAACTACAGCTCTGTTTTCCGAATGGTGCTAAAGATTATACCCTAACGCCGAGTTTCCCAAAGTGTGCTCCGCGGAGCACTTGGTGCTCCGCCACGAATATCCAAGTGCTCCGCGGAAAGATGCGAAAAAATATGAAAATTCCGCCAGGCTGGTCAATTTTGTACTTCTACAACTTTGTCATTTTGTTCACAGCAATCGAGTTTGTGTATTGATTACCTACACAATACAAAAATGGGTAAAGATAAATCGTGTACTACAGAACTATAGAAACGAATCAATGGCGTTGATATAGCAAAAAGATTTTGGTTGATTTGTGTTCTACGAAGCTTGTTTTAGGCGCAATTCAAGTTTCTAAGAAATAAAAGAGAAGAAAGGGAGATTGAATGCAAAACTTCTCTAAAGGAAGACACTTAGATTTGCCAGATAAGTAAAGCCAGCCAATTTCGATATCCATAAAAGTTAGGGAGACTGCTGAACCTAAAATCCATTAAGTAGTCTCGCCCAGGACCTTAAGTCGCCGTTTAGTAGAACAACATCTTTGTGGATGCATATTCCAGAAAAAACGTAATTTATGTCACTTCCAAAAATAATTGAAATTTTGGAAATTGCATATTTATTTTAATTTATTTGAATCCGATAGAAAAATGTATGTAAGGCGTTCTTCAACAAAGAATTGCAGCCAAAGTACACGCTTCAGACCATAAAGCATGAAGGAGGGAAAGTAATGGTCTGCGGTGCTTAGTTCGGTGTTGGTCCATTAGTTCGTATAAGGGACGACTCTTTATCAACACGCTTGTAGGAGCATATTAGAGAGAACCCTTTTTTTCCATACATGCCATACAACATGATTTCCAACACGACAACGATCCTTAGAATACTCCGCGGATAGTGAAGCAAAGGCTTACGGAGTTACGGATATCAATATTATGTTTTGGATTGGCCCACATAAAGTCCCGACATAAACCCAATTAAAAATTAATTGCCCGAGATGCGTCGCAAGAGCTTTAAAAGCAAAAAAATCAAGAGATGCTGAAGAGCTTTAAACAGGTCTGGAACACTACATCTTATCTACCACCATTATTTTCAGAAAAGATTGACTGCCATTTTAAAAAATAAAGACTAAATATTGGCATTTTTTTATAAGTTTTGGAAACTGGAACCCTAAAGTTTTTTTTGTTCTATGACCAACTGGAATATGAGTTAACCACACTTTTATTTGGAGACTATTTCTAATAGAAATATTACAGTATATTTTGCTCATTAAGGTCGTCCATGTCTATGGACATTATCAGGTGAAGGAGTGGATCTATATTTGTATGATGATGTCATGTCATGTCATTTTGGACTTAAAGACCACTATAACCAAACGATTTATAAACAAAAAAGTCACATAAGTTTTACTTATTTCTTCAATTTGATAAAATTTTTTTAAAAATCGGAAAATAGTTAGGTAGGTACTGCCTTTTCCATAACTGCGACTGCGAAAAATGGGGTAGGGACAACGAAGTGCTCCACGAGGAATTTATATCCTGTAAAGTGCTCCGCGACCAAAAAAGATTGGGAACCGCTGCCCTAACGAATCGTGTATTTCAAGATAATTTGATTTTCGCTCACTAACCCTTTTGGGGGGCTAACCCAAGGGGATATAAACATTTGTGTTGGAAGAACTATTTTTTTCTTGAAACTTTATGATAGTATTCTAGGAGCTAATAAAGAATTATGAATTATAGAAATTGTCAAAATAATTTCTGCAAGAATAAGTGGCGCAGATAACCCTTACCCCTTTCACGGGATCTTTTAATCACTTAAAAATAAATGTGAATATATGTGAAAAACCCAATTTCCCAATGTGACAGTTTGTTACCACAATTCATTGGATGACTTCGCTGTTTCAGTTTGATAAAGTGGAATAATTTATGTCACAAAGGTAATTAAGATTCCATCATAAAAGGAATCAAAAAGAAGGTCAGCATCATCATAATTATTAAATGACAAGCAATCAACTGTCTATATGATTGCAAACTATTCGGAAACTTTCTCGGAAACTCTGCTGTGCTATTTTCGTCACTTTGATGAGATGTTAATGCCTTCCTGTATTAGAAATCAAAGCACTGTTCTGATGACTTATAACACTGCTATAATAAGATGAATGACACATCATAATCATGCCCAAAAACTTCTCTTATGAACTAATGCTCTGTGGGAGAGTAAGGACATTTTGCTACATTTTATAAAATACATACATCATATCCTCCTGGGACAGAAGCAACTCCACTTCTTCCTTTATAAAAGTCAACAGTCGTCAAGTAGCTATCTCCATTAGCAGGAAAATTAAGCCTGTAGCAACTAAAAATTAATTTGGCCACCCAAACTGCGTTGCATTACGTGATACTTCGAATGTCACGCATCCAAAGTTGAGAAGCTATAAAAGTTTCACTTGAACATTTCACTACTTTGATGTATCTCCAGAGGTTGACTTATTAATATCTTGATATGGGTCTACATTTACGACTCATAAGGTCAAGGTTATGCGGTTGTAATGGCTTGTAAGTTATAACTTAAGAGGTATTAAGAGATTGGGGACATACTATGGAAAGACTTGAATAAATTGACGGTTTACTCAAGTAAGAAATATGGGAACTTGTTAGACTATTAGAATGAATGAGAAATAATATTTTATTGGAACTTAATTAAAAGTTATTGGGAATTTTCATTTCCTCCTACTATTTGTAAAAAAGAAAAAAAAAATCTAACTATCTAATTGGCTATCACAACATATCCTAGCTCAACACTCGTTTTATTTTAAATTTAAATTCATATAATTGACCTTCAATGATCCTTCGCATTTGTTGCCTCCTCTGTCTATTTACAACTTTCATCTTTGTCACTAAAAATAAGTATTATGCTGTCATCATGGTTATTTATGACTTGTGGTCTGTGAAGTCCACGTCTCGCCAAAGTTTACGGTCCACTACAAGACAAGGAAGTTGATGTCTTTTTTATGTACAGGATATTCTTTAAGTGCTTGTTTTCCTTTGATTTTATTTCTCTTTCAGGGAAAGCCAGTTGTTTGCGTTTGGGTTTTCTTTCGTTTGAAGTGCAAGACATTCTAGTGAAAGTTTGTTGTCAGATTGTTTTCAAAGAAAATGTAAAAGAAAAACTGCGCGAAGTTAAGTGGATGAAACCCGCAAGTATTATAATTATTTATTTACAAAAAAATAAAGTCTATAGCTTTCAAGTTCTTTGGAATTACTTTAAAAAATATGCGTAGCATTTTTGTGTCTTTAATCATTCAAAAATATATTGTACACGAAATAATTATTCAATATCTACGAAAGCCAACTAAAGTACACATTGTACTAAATTTTCGGCCTGGATACTGGTAGTGTGACTGTCTTGTATAGAGTTTATTACGCGAGAGGTCTAACTGCAAGGAGAACCTCTCAGCCTAAAAAAAAAAGCGATTTTTAAGAGTCATTTTTCGATTGATTGATTGATCCGAGAAGATGTTAATTTCAGAGCCAATAGATATTATGAACTGAATAATAGTTATAGATGTCAGTTGCAACTTTAGTTTCGATCAGTACATAGATATTGAGTGTCTCTTCTTTTTGACAGCACTGAGCACAGCACAGACATGGTTCTGAAATGTTGACTATGAATTGAATATAAAAATTATAACTCTGCTAAAGTGTATTTCAATAGGGGTGATATTTTTAACATGTCGGTTCCAAATATACTCATTTTTTATTTACAGATATCAAAATATCTATTCAGTTTCAAAAATTCGAGCCATTTCGTGGGTCAATGATGAACGAAGTCTTGTTTTTTTTTCGACTTAGGAAACACTCTACTGGAGCACGACTTAGATGCAATTGATCCATTGTACTAACAGGAAGCAAATCCAGTATTACCCATTTTACTGGAATTTCTTCGACTTTCGGAAAAAGCCGAGAATGCACTTCAGCGATGAGTGGCTTACAGTATCCACACTTACCACATCAGCGCCAGAGATCTACCACCTGATCCGAGCAAAGATAGGACAATAACAAAGAAAATGATCCCAAGTATCGTCAGCCTCTCTACTAGTCTCGCAGGCAGTGGTATCATTCAAGCCTAGCACACTAAAATACTTAACAAAAGTAAAGAGTCTCGTAAGAACGCCAATAAGTTGTCTACTGAACTTTTTGGAATGCCGCAGACTTCTTACTGACTCTCGAGAGCATGCCTTCAGTCAGCATATATTCTGGAGAGCCTTGCCTACACATTGTTTTCGGAAGAAACCCAGTCGTCAACGGAGGCCCTAATCGAGGACGCAGGAAGACCCAACGCAGGTTCTGCTACCGAGAAATTATTATCTGCTTAGCAATTCCATTCGTTCCAAAAATAGAAACTCACACAAAACGAATGGTTGCGAGAAGCTAGGCCTTGGGTGTCTACCGCCTGTTGCGCCGCCTATTTATTTATTTATTTATTTTTAGCAATTTCATTGGATATCTCATTTCCTGCAATTCCAGAATGACCTGGGACCCATAAAGCAGTCAAAGAATTCAGCCTTGCGATCGAGTTCAAAGAGTTATTGAGCAAGGCTGTAAACGCAGTTTGACTCTCCTTACAGACGTAGATACTCCGACCACGCCACCTTTAATTAACAAAATATTCGACACACTTTAAGATAGCACCCATCTCCGTTTGAAAAATAGAGGGATACTTGCCTAACGAATAGTGAAGTCTAATGTTGTCGATTTCCACGAAAACACCACAGCACCGGACCCTTGACTAGTTTTAGAGCCATCCGTAAAGATTTGACTATATCCCAAACCAGGCTTAGACTCTGGCTGAATCCATTCGTGAGCGCAAGAAGAGTTGGCTCTAAATTTGCACAGCAGCCGTAGTTCCGGTGTCAGTACATCAGACGGCATATTTCTACGACTATAACTGCATCATTCAAGCTGGAAAATAAATAAAAAATAAATTAATTGGTATGTCAAACTGTTGTTGTTTTATTTAAGACTATCTATGTCTGTAACTTCGTCATCGGCAATATACCTAATTATAGCAAATAAACTGAGTAATTTAAGTAAAATAGATGATATCTGGTAAGTTTTAGCTGCGAATTTCCTCAGGAAAACCTTGCCGCTGTTGATTACATTCGCATGCACTTCCCATATTTCTCTTTCGTTCCCCTTCAACAGAGAACGCGACACACAGTGTTTGTTGGAGTGAATGTGCTTTCGATATGCACCCAGCCCCAAAAGCAGAATCACGGTTAAAGACAAGAGTTTCTGATATTTTTCGATTTGATGAAAAAAATGTAATTTTATATTGTCAGATTTTGGTCTGTATAGGTCAGCTTCTGGATGAAGGTGTTGTATCGCCAAAGTTCGTCGTGCTTTCCTGTCACCAGGAGAAGAACGAACTCGCGGAGAGGTTGGAAATAAAAGAAGTTTTTATTTTATTTTGATTAGTAAGGCCCGCTGTCTTATTGCTTGGCTGCAACCTTTACTAATTATTTGTTTATTTGTTTTTATTATATTTATTTATTTCAATGGTAAGGCCCGCTGTCTTATTGCTTGGCTGCAACCTTTACCATACAAAATCTATTTAACAACTCTCTGTTGCTTCCAAAATTCTCAGTCCTTTTATACGTCTTTTCTAGTTCATCCACTTTCATTTGCGTTCCCCTCCAACACATATTCTTTTGCACTTCTTGGAAGTGCGTTGCTCAACCATGCTGATGCAGTCCTTCATACCTTTGTAACCCAAAAATACCATCGATATCGCAACAAGTCATTGGCGTTTTGCCCTAGCTGCGCATAGTGCTTTGTCAGCATATGTGCGTCAGAATTACCAGCATGTCATTCACTCTTCGCCTTAGTTACACACAGTGTGATATCAGCATATGTGTACAGAACTGAAGTGGAGTTCCCTTGCTGTCCCATTACTCATATTGTTTATGTGTTTTGTCGGCGATATGTGTGATATGCTTTGACATTGACCTAGTGAGGCGAATTATTGGGAATATCGAATATATGCATTTTTGGTATGCGGTAATATGGTTCTGTGAGCAGTTGTGGTTGGCAGAATAGGAAATGTATAGGAATAAGGAAACGCCGATGAACAGGTGGTGCGAGGTACTACATCCTTCCCCCCTTAGAAAAAGAAAATTGAGAGTAAAAAGATCAATTTTCTTTCAGAGAAGTGACTTAGGAGAATTTTAGAAACAATTTACAATTACTTTCTATTAGCTTATTTTCTATTACATAGTTCGTTTTTCTTTACTTAGACAAGATATTGTAAGCAAATTTTTTCTTATTTTCTTAGTTATTCTTTAAACAAAATATTGTATTTTCTTAACCAAATATTGTAAAAAATGAAGTATCGTAAAAAAAATTTCTTAATTAGCTTAAACAAAATATCTTAGACAAAAATTTTCTTATTTTTTCTTACATATATTTTTGATGGAAATTTATTTTTAGACAATTTACCAAAAATTATTCTTGTAATATTTTATGCAAAGTTAAGTTTGTAAGGTTATATGTTATTGTTATTTGAATTTATAAAAGTAGATACACATTTTCCTTTTTTTTTCTTTTTATTTTTAGGCCAAAATGAAGGTAGGGGTGTCCCTAATTGTTTCATTGCTGGACTTTTTTTTATTGTTTTCTTTTGAAGTATGTCTGAGTTTGTAAGACTTGTATTTTTTTAAGGATACAAGAATCAATATTGTTACAATTATTCCGTAAATTAAAATATAGTGGTGAACATCATTTTTATCCAAAGAAATAAGTGGTCTTGATTCTTCATTCTTTAGCTCGCTTATTCTTTGGGAAACAAGTTCTAGCTCATTTTGGCTTGAAAATCTTACAATTGCGGTTTTTTCGGTGAAGTTAGGAAAATTGATGGAGGGGTTAGTTAGGAATTTTGAGATATTTATTGGTGGAATGAAGAAGTTATTAATGATTGACGATTTTTCATTGTAGGCGTATAAAGTAAAATCTTTTGATTTGAGGTAGCAGTTACCGGATAATTCTATTATTGCCGGTCCCTGAAGAGTATGTCTTGTCATATTATCTTGACAGATTTCGTTAGCAATGCATGGTTCCATGGATGAAAATAGCCATTTATGTGGTTGGTGTGATTGTATCCATATGGTTGTTAAGTTTGCCTGTTTTATCACGCATGAATCGTGAAGCGTCGGATTTCCAATTAAGAGTTGGATTTCGCATTGGGGATTAGCTGTGTCGGTGTCAAAAAGTGGATGTGTAATTGGGCATAGGAAATCATTATCTTGAGTTTTGCAATTGCTAAGGTCTTTAAGGTACAGGGGTGAGTAATGTTCTCTTTTGTGATCTATTACTAAATAATCATTTGTTGGTTGTAAGTATACGAAATTGTTTTTGTATTTCATGGGAAAGGGGATAATTTTGTATATTTGAAAATTGTCTACAAGGGAAAGGGGTATTTTAAATTCGTAGATTATTTTGTCTTTGTTAGTTGCGACGCTAGTGGTACAAATATGGTAAAGCGAGATGATGTTATTTTCATTTGCTAGGTGCGGTAGTCTAAGACCGTTTGGAATTTGTTGTCTGATAGTTTTTAGTGCAGATTTTAGTTGATCTGGCGTTACTATGGCCGGGTGGGGTTTCCCATGTTTGACGTCTGTAGCTAAATCGAGAATATCGTCGATCGTGTTCTGGTATCTGATTATAATTAAAGTTATTAGTGACGTTAAAGATTCTATTTCAGTAAATGTATTTTGATCTTGAGTGAGACTCGCGAGGTTAGTCATTACTCCTTTTATGTTGGTTATTTTTGCATTTACCGCAAGCATTTGGTCTTCTATGTTTTTTTCCGATTTATTAAAAATATTTTTGGTAGTTTCCATTATAAATGTTTGGTTTTTCATAAGATCAAGTAAATGGTTTTCGTTTCTTTTGATTTTCTCTATTTGTTTGTCGTAGTGTTTTGCATCGTCTTCATTCAAGGTACCAAACAAGGATTTGCTTAATGTACCGACTATATTGATTAGGGCTCGTCTATATCGCTTTTGTGTGCCTAGGAGAATATATTTGTTTTGAAGGTTCATTAATAAGTGGTTGATTTCGCTTATTGCACCATCACAAATTATGCCAAAGTTAGCGTTTCCTTGTAATAGGCGGCACAAATCGTTGATTTCCACCACGTAATTAGTAGCATGATTTAGAGCTTTCGTGAGTTGCGTTAGATCATAGTAGACGACTAGTTTCCACTCACTGGAGTATAGTTCGGCGTTTCCTATTTTTTCGAAGTATACGCCTGCTTCGTTATTGATTGGAGTGACTTGAAGTTTTCCGCAGGTGAGCGATAGCCCAATCACTGAGATGAGAATAATTGGTGTCATCTGTAAAGGGGCATATGTTTATAGTTTATGTTTACAGTATTCGAGTCGATGTGGTGAAGTGTGGTCGTAGGTTTGTAAAGAAGGAAAGAAAGAACAAAAATAGTTGAAGTAGGTATACATTTATTCTACTTTTTCTTTTTTTTTTTATAAACTAATTGCTAGGCGGTTCCCATAATACGGTGTCGGAAGATTCGTAGCCTGATGTGTCGTCGTCGTCGTTGACGTCGTAGTCGATTCGGTGTGGTGGAGTGCGTGTAATGGGGTTATAGAGTCGTGGGAGTGGGCCTTTTAATACGTATGTGGGACAGAATTTTAATTCAAAATCTTCTTCGACTGTCCCAAAACTTATTATGTCTCCGAAATGGAGCTCTCTTATGGTACATGGTGGAAGTTTTTCTCTATTAATATAGGTTCCACGGGAAAAATGGTGGTCCACTATATGCACCTTTTGATCGTTAAGATCCACGTGGATGGCCGACTGGCCAGGAGACACAAGTGGTGTATTTAGTTCTATGTTATTTGCGTGCCCCCTGCCTATCCTAGTGGTTCCACGGCGCAAGCGAAGTACTTTTTGTGTTACAATATTAAATAGTCTCCATTCCGAGTCTGGTGTGTAATGTATCGACTCCATCTTTTAAGAGAGAAGAGAAGAACAATGGGGAAATGTTTAGTGGTCGTCTTAGCAATATGTGGAGAAAGATGAGTTTATATTCGTGAAGAGTCGTATGTGTGAGCGTGGTGAGTGTAGTTATTCGTAGTAAGACTGTAGATTGTTGTTGTGTATTAGTTTGGGTTTGTTTTTAACTTTAATTATAGTGTTTTCGTTGGATATTATTTTTATGACTTCGAATGGACCTTCCCATAACGGGGATAGCTTGTTTTTTCTGGCGTTATTTTTGAGCAAGACCTTATCACCGACGTTAAATATTTTGGTGTTGGTTTTTGCGTCAAAGTATTTTTTTGAGTTTTCCTTTTTCTTGTTAAGTATTTCTTTTGCTGCTTGGTATCCGTGTTGCAATCGTGACTTCAACTCGTTCGCATAGTTATCATAATTATATGAAACGTTTGGTTGTTGTGCGAACTTGCTAGGTACGTTTGCTGGATAACCGTAGAGCAATTCATATGGCGTGAAGCCTGTACTTGAATGAGGAGTCGTATTATACACAAACATCGCATAAGGAATCCAGGTATCCCATGTAAGTGGATCATGGTTGATGTAATGGCGTAAATACTCAGTCAAGGTTTTGTGGCTGCGTTCTAGCGCTCCATTTGTTTGCGGGTGATATGGTGTTGTATTTAGCTTTTTTATTTTCATGAGCGAACACACTTCCAAAAACATTTTGCTTAGGAAGTTTGCACCTTGGTCCGTTAGTAGTGAGAACGGAATGCCGTGTCGACAAACAATGCTTTCGACGAAAACTCTTGCTATAGTTGAAGCTTCTGTATTGGATAAAGCGTATGCTTCAGAGTATTTAGTAAGATCATCTTGGAATGTTAGAAGATATTTATGATCACCGTAACTTGTTGGTAAGGGTCCAACTATATCTAATGCGATCCGTTCAAATGGTTTTGAACTGGTAGTCGTGATTTTCATAGGTATGGGAGGATTTCGCCTGCTTTTATTAACCTGGCAGGAGGCACATTTTCGGATGTATTCATCGATGTCTGCTGCCATTGTAGGCCAAAAGTATTTGGACCTGATTCTCTTAAGTGTTCGAGTGACTCCTTGATGACCTCCGAAAGGTGAGTCGTGATACTCAGCGAGTAATTCTTGTATGGCTTTGGTGCCTGTTAAGAGAATTCTGTCGTCATCATAAATATGGATGTCTATATCAAGGGTTTGGAATGTTTTTTCAAGAAGATTTTTGAAAGTTTTCTTAAATTCATCCCCTATTACGGGTAAAGAGAATCCAATATTTTTTAAGCATTTTTCAAAGCATATTTCTTTGATGTCGTTTAGACATGTGCTCACGATTTTCTGATCAGTTGAGCTTCGGAATGGTACCGGTAAAGTTATTACACAGATTTGTTCTTGGTTACTTAACTGTACCAGGGTTCTCTTACCTAATTGTGGTTTAACAAACTGTGGTGACTTCTCTTTTAGCACCTCTTCCTCGGATGTATGTATTAGGGGTAACACTATTATTTTGAGTTGGACTAGTTTGTCTACAAAAATGGATCCTTTATGTTCGTGTAGAGTAATACTAGAAAGAACCTGAATGTCTGAAAGGTCGGAACGTACGTTTTGTAAAGGTTGTTTGTTTTGGCTACGTGTAGTTACCATGACAGTCTTGGACGTTTCTGCTATATTTTTGGGTATGCGGCTTAATGCGTCGGCATTTACGTTGGTTTTTCCTGCTTTATAAATTATTTGGTATTCATATTCGTCTAATAATATTCTCCAACGAGCCAATCTTGACGTCGGGTCTTTAAGGTTCATAAGCCATTGTAAAGGCCTATGGTCCGTACATATTGTGAATTTACGTCCATAGATGTAGGGCCTAAATTGTTGTACCGCGTAGACAATTGCCAATAATTCCTTTTCGGTTGTGGTGTACCGAGTCTCAGCGTCGTTGAGAGTACGACTAGCATAACAGATTGGTTTGTCTTGACCAATGTCTCCTTGTGATAATATCGCACCTAGTCCAACGTCACTTGCGTCTGTAGTGACTATGAATTCTTCCTTAAAATTTGGATAAGCTAAAATAGGAGGGTGTATTATTTTACTTTTAAGTAGACGGAATGCTTCATCACAGAATGCATCCCATTCAAATTTGATATCTTTCTTTAGTAATTTTGTCAAGGGTTTAGCTATACTGGAGAAGTTATCAATGAATCTTCTATAGTAGCCTATGAGACCTAGAAACGATTTTATACCTTTGGTGTTTTGTGGTGTTGGATATGTTTTGACTGCCTTTACTTTCTCTGGATCTGGTTTAAGACCGTGTTCGGAGATAATATGACCTAAATACGTTAGTTCTTTCTTCATGAAATTGCATTTTTCAGGCTGAAGTTTCAAATTATTTTTGCGTAATTGATCAAATACTCTTACCAATTTGTCGTTATGGTCTTTCAGGTTGTATCCGTATAGAACAATGTCATCAACATATACGAAGCAATCGAATCCTTGTAGACCAATTAATACCGTATTCATCAGGCGTTGGAAGGTTGCTGGGGCATTTCTTAGCCCAAATGGCATACGATTATATTCGTAGTGTCCATATGGAGTGCTGAATCCCGTCTTGCACCTGTCTTCCTTATCCATACGAATTTGGTGGAATCCACTTGCCAAATCAAGGGTACTAAAATACTTCGCTCTACCAAGTTGATCCAGTATATCTGTAATGTTTGGTAGCGGATATGCGTCAGCGACTGTTAGTTCATTTAGTCGACGAAAATCTACCACGACTCGCCATCGCTTATTGCCTTCTTTGTCTGGTTTCTTAGGAACCAGAAGCAAGGGGGAGTTCCATGGGCTTGCACTAGGCTGGATTATTCCTTCCTGTAGCATATCGTTAACTTGCCTATGGATCTCACTTGTATGTGCGTTAGGCAATCTGTACGGTTTGACATATAGTGGTGGTTTGTTTTGGTCAGTTATGATTCTGTGGCTTATGGCATCAGTGAAAGTAAGTTGGTCGCCTTCGAGGAAGAACAAATCATTGTATTCCCTACAAATGTTGTGGACTGATTCCTTTTCTTCTTGGTTGCAATGTTCGACGTCTATGATTGACTTAAGTTTGTCTAGTCTGCCTTT
Organism: Cheilosia scutellata; assembly: GCA_955612985.1. Classification (NCBI taxonomy): domain Eukaryota; kingdom Metazoa; phylum Arthropoda; class Insecta; order Diptera; family Syrphidae; genus Cheilosia; species Cheilosia scutellata. The sequence goes on from OY015314.1 coordinate 60,002,636, forward strand.
GATCTTGTCATTTGGTTTGTTAGATACCAAGTTAAAATTGTCTAGAGATTCCCATTCGGGGTTGATATTTTCGGTGTTTAACCTGTGCTCTGTTTCCAAGGTATTCACCATCAACACTTTTATCTTGGAGTCCTTGGATCTACTCAGGCTTTCACCGAGGTATACGCCTGGAATAATTTGTTTTTTTCGTATAATTAAATCGATATTACCTGTTTTATGAAATGGGAGTTCTACCACGCGCTGTGTTCGTGGTTTAAGTATGATGGTGCCTTTCTCAGCTTTTGTTTGGCTATTTGTTAAAATTTCCTCAGTCTTACTGTCTGCTAGGTTCTCTTTTGCCTTAGTCTTACGTTTAGCTGGGTTTTTATTTTGTTGCTCAGGCTTATTGACTATTGCTGAGTCCTTTTTATTTTGTTCAGTCTTACCTTCTGCTGAGGCACTTCTATCCTCAGTCTTACGTTTTGCTGGATTTATCATTATCTCAGGCTTATTTTCTGCTGAGGCACTGCTGTCCTCAGTCTTACGTTTTGCTGGATATTTATTTCGTTGCTCAGGCTTATTGACCATTGCTGAGTCTTTTTTATTTTGCTCAGTCTTATTGACCATTGCTGAGTCTTTTTTATTTTGCTGAGTTGTGACTAAGCCGTTTACTGGTGTTTTAATTTCGATTTCCCTATTTTCATAGTTAATGTAACATTGGAATTTGGTTAAAAAATCGTTACCGAGTATGCCATCATATGCTAAACTCAAATGGTTCGGTATTACTTGGAACGGATGGTCCAGAAGAATCAAGTGGTCTTCTGTTTGGAATTCCAAAGTTCCTATAGTTTCTCCTATAGTTTTAAATTCTTTTCCTGATATGGTGGATATAGTACATTGATTTCTATTACATATTTTTGTTTCGAATTTTGTTGGGTTCACAAGGCTGATGTCAGCGCCTGTGTCAATCAAAAATGTAGCTGATATTTTTTCTGATGGGTGAAATTTTATTTGTACCACTGGCTCCAGACGTTTGGGGCAAAATGGTACGTATATATTGAAATTTAGTTTGGGATTCTGTGCATGTCGACTTGTATTTGCGCTCGGGGCTGATTGTCGACACCATCTCCCCGAGTCAACCCGTTTCCCGCTTCATTTTCGTTTGAAGTGGTATAGTGTCGGAATTCTCGTCGTATATTGCGTGAGGAGTTATTATTATTATTTTGGTTGTGTTGCCTTTGTAATGAGTCTGGTTGTATATTTTGTGGAGGAACTCCAATTTGAGCCAAACGTGTCCTGCATTCATCCTGGTGATGATTGGGTTTGTTGCAGTAGGTACATCTTAAATACTGTATTTCTCTTTTAATTTGCTGAGGAGCGAAGTTAGGAAGATTGGTGTTTCTGTAACAGGTTGCGGACGTGTGTCCCACCTTGTTACAGGTTTGGCAGATAGGTCTGGGAGTGGGGACTATATTTCGATTTCTAAAACAAGTAGTGGATGTATGTCCTACCCTATTACAAGTTTGGCATGTGGGTTTTGAAGAGGAAAACTTTGTTGGATGTTTGTTGTTTTCAGAAAGGTGAGTTACTGCGGTACGTTCGAGGCGAACCGAATGTTCTTCCGCGTATGCTATGGCTTTCCTTAGATCGCCTTCCCCGTGGGCTTGAACCATGAATTTGAGATTTAGATTTAGAAGACCGTCTTCGAAAACCTGTATGGCTAGCCTATCATTTTCGTGGGAAAGGAACCTTCTCACAGCTTCGTCACTAGTGCTGGCAAAAGTAGCAGAGTTCAAGGAGTTTAGTAATCGATTGATGCGATCACCAAATTCCTTAACGTTTTCTCCTGCCTTTTGTTTAGCATTTAGTAACTCGTTCTGAGCTGAGGAACGAGATTTTTCTTCCTTGAATTGTCTTTCTAGTTCTGAGACTAAGTCATTCCATTTTGCAAAAGATTTTAACTGGACTAGCTCGAATGCCGGTCCCTGGAGCCTCGTTTTCACGACTTCCAGAAAAAGTTTATGTTCGGGGTCAGTTCTAATTGACGTGAACAATATATTCCCACAAGCTATAAATTTATTTAATTCTTCCGGGTTTCCGCTGAAAGCCGGGATAATGTTGTAAATGTCGTTAAGACTAATTTTGTATTCAGACATGGTGGTGCCGGATTCAGAACTCTCGGGTATTTCTACACAAAAAGGTAGTTGTTCGAAGAGCTGCACTATCGCAGCTTGCTTTCTTGTGGTAATATTGGGGGTGTAGGAAGAATAATGGGTAGGAAATGAAAATTCTGGGTTTTAGAGTTTTTTTTTTTTTTTTTTCTTCACCGAAATAAAAAAAAAGTATAAATATAAAGAAACGTGGCGTAACTAAGTCAAATGTGTTTTTTTTTTGTGTAAAAAAAAATATATATATATATATATAACTTCTTAAATACCTTAAATCTTAAATTTCTCTGCTGCGGATGCTGATGGTTTTGTTGTTGTCTTTTTTTTTCCTTAATTTCCTCTGCTGCTGCTGGTAGGTTTTCTGATGCCGATGGTGATGATGGTGCTGTATTTTTTTTTTTTCTTCTTCCTCTGCCAGGCAGGCTTCCCGCCCTATAGGTGTGGTGGCCTGGTCTTTTATGTCACTGCCCAATTGTTTGCCTCCGGCGCCCGTATTCCAGGGATTCGCCAGGTCTTACAGTATTTGGGACTTTGCACTTTTTTTCTCTTTTTTTTTTTTCACTTCACTTAACTGGTGTATGCCCCAGTACGCTTTAACACTTTCTCTGGTGTATAGCCCCAGAGAACGCTTCGGTATGTTGGTATGGTAGTCGGGACCTCTTTGGGTATCCCACCGCTGCCACCAATTGTTGTATCGCCAAAGTTCGTCGTGCTTTCCTGTCACCAGGAGAAGAACGAACTCGCGGAGAGGTTGGAAATAAAAGAAGTTTTTATTTTATTTTGATTAGTAAGGCCCGCTGTCTTATTGCTTGGCTGCAACCTTTACTAATTATTTGTTTATTTGTTTTTATTATATTTATTTATTTCAATGGTAAGGCCCGCTGTCTTATTGCTTGGCTGCAACCTTTACCATACAAAATCTATTTAACAACTCTCTGTTGCTTCCAAAATTCTCAGTCCTTTTATACGTCTTTTCTAGTTCATCCACTTTCATTTGCGTTCCCCTCCAACACATATTCTTTTGCACTTCTTGGAAGTGCGTTGCTCAACCATGCTGATGCAGTCCTTCATACCTTTGTAACCCAAAAATACCATCGATATCGCAACAAGTCATTGGCGTTTTGCCCTAGCTGCGCATAGTGCTTTGTCAGCATATGTGCGTCAGAATTACCAGCATGTCATTCACTCTTCGCCTTAGTTACACACAGTGTGATATCAGCATATGTGTACAGAACTGAAGTGGAGTTCCCTTGCTGTCCCATTACTCATATTGTTTATGTGTTTTGTCGGCGATATGTGTGATATGCTTTGACATTGACCTAGTGAGGCGAATTATTGGGAATATCGAATATATGCATTTTTGGTATGCGGTAATATGGTTCTGTGAGCAGTTGTGGTTGGCAGAATAGGAAATGTATAGGAATAAGGAAACGCCGATGAACAGGTGGTGCGAGGTACTACAAAGGCGGATTCATATCTTAAAATATTTTAGGAAGAAATATTTGTTTGTATTGATTAAAAAGTATTTACCTATTTGAGTAATGGCGAGTTAAAGGCACTCTTCATTTTGGTGAAAAACGCGCCAGAAAAGTTGGCATGGCAGTAAAAGAAATAGCCTATAGCCTTCTCAGAGTTTTAAGGAACATTCCAAAAAAGTTTCATAGAAATCTGTCAAGTAGTTTTCACGTCAACTGGTGACAGGACAGGTATAAAACCCTCCACTGATTAATAATTATATGTACTCGTTTAGACTAAAGGCTACTCCATACACAATATTTACAAATTTTTATTCAAAGCTCATCGAAAATTAATTGCGAAAAGAATATTAAGAATTGAGCTGAAAGTCAACAGAACCTCTAAGGAGAAGCTATAATTTTGTTCCCGATACCTACAAAGGGCGTGACCAACGAATGAACCATTCAATTGGTCTTTTCTGTTCAATTTTATTTTTTTTACCTTTCTTACAAAAAACAATACAAAATTGCCTCAAGCCCAACCGAACCTCTTTTTACACACTTTGTCTAATTAAAAATTTCCCTCCAAAAAGAAAAAAAAAAAAACACAAATACATCCCTCCCTTAAGTCAATAAAAACTCATTCTAGCATCCCCTAATTAACTTTAGAAAAGAAAGAAGAAAGCAATCACAAAAAAAAAGTAATTGACCGTATCGTTAGATAATTGTGAAATTCGATCAGGCTTTCAGCAGCATTACCACAAAATGACTTCGCTTTCACCATCCCTTCGGTTTTGACAATAAAAAACAATTTTCGCACAAAATAAGGTTTCGTTTTTGTCTACTAACAAAAGGACAACAAGTACCTACCAAAACACATAAACGGTACCCATTTTTCGTTACGGCTATCGATTGTCCTTTTAGTGGTGGGCCCGTGCCTTATACAATGAACTATAAATCTGGGTATGAACCGTCAACGTCTGATAAGTAAATTGACGTTAATGAGTGTTTTGAATAAGGTTTGGGTAGTTGAGGCTTGAGGGTCGTTCGAATAATGACAGATGCTGCTTAACAAAGGAAGAGATAAGCCCTAGAAGAATATTTTTTTGTCGGTCCTATACATTTTTAATCTACAACAGACAAAAAGAGTCGGTAACTTTTGTGAAATCTTTTTCTTTATTAGGTGAATTTCTAAGGTTAGATGTCATACCAAAAAATTTTACATTTTTGATATTGGATGGAGATATTTTTTTCAAGAAATTAAATCTTTTAGCCTTTATGTAATGAATGGAATATTTTCTTGTCACTCGAGTAGAGAATATTCAATATTAATACGAAAACCGAACTGAACCGAATAATAGATACCAACCATTAAGTGCATAGGTAGATATACAGTCGAAAGAAAGTCTGGGAAAAGTATTTTTTTTTTAATTAAAATATTCACTGAGTCCTTCTCCTTATTTTATTTGTCGTCAGCAACCGGGTGTGGTTTAACCTAAAATATACGATTATCCGACCCACTACCAAGACTACGATATAGACAACGGAATTTATATAGTGGCTCAGATTACCTCAAGCAATTTCAAACTTTAATGGAATTTCAAAAAAGTTATTCGTAAATATTTTCAAACTTGTTTCCCGCCATGATGAGAAGCATCCGGTTATGGGGGTAGCTATTTAAATATTCAATTGGATACAGTTTCAATTTCCATTCAAGTCTTTAAAGCTGGTATTTTCTTGTTTTTTCCAGTCAACTTACTCATGGTTACAAAATTAAGTAGAAATACTTTCTCATTGTGATAAGTCCAGCTGGTCATTAACTTTCCAAATTTACATTTACAAATATTCACCTCTATAAAAGCAGTCGCACACCTACATGGTATAGATATAATCATAAGAAGACAAAGACCTTTTTGTCAATTTCTCTAAGCGATTGCTACGCCAACTTCCGCCTTTCTTATTTGAGTCCTTTCTGCTATTAAATTTATACCATGCAAGCTTTCCAGTCAAGCCACCTAGGCCGTTTAGGTATATGATGAGATTTTTATTACCTTGTAATAAAATTTGCGATTCTATTTTTGGGCGCTTTTCTTTTTTGTTTTAATGTCGAAAATCCTTTTAAGGATTTCCTCCTTTCTGCTTGTGCTGGGAAATTGTAATGATGGCATAAAGCGATTACATTTATGTTTTCTTTATAAAATGCTATAATGTGATATAGGGTAATTTTTGGCTACGCATTTAATGCTTTTTTCTATTACTTAAAGTAGGACCTGTTTTTATGATGACGAGTTGAATATTGTATATGAGGTTTTGATAAGAACTGATGGCGTCAAATTATGAAGGTACTTTTAAATAAAGGTAAGCTATACGGGACATATATTTTGGTTAAAAAAAAACCATAAAATTGTGACCGAATCGCAAATACATAGAACAAGTTATAGGGTATCTGTTTTATTGAATCTCATCCAGATGGTGACATTTTTTGGTACTTTTCAAACATGAATATTGTCTTTAAAGGTCTGAACAATTTGTTATTTGGAATCATACACGCAAGTATGTCCCCACAAAAAATGGAGAGAAGAAGGGTTTGCTATTGCCCATTATAATCTTACATGACCGAAATTTCCTAAATCGCAACCCGAATCAATAAAAATCAAAATTCAGCACAAATTCAGCTACATAACCTCAGCTACATAAATCGGGTCCTGACACTATATCTGAAAGACGAAAGATGTCACCAGAAATTCTTTTGCAGTACCTATTTTCTTTTATGAATGAAAAATGGTATTTCTGATTTTGGATTATCTTTATTAGATGTCTTAAATTGTTTTCTGATTAAGTAAAGAAAATTATATCGGCTAAGTCGCAACCGTCGCCAGAATCAATTACCACTCCGGCCCGATTTATGTCATTTTCCATCATTCTTGGCAGAACTTCCGGCGATAAGTTTTCGCATTCTTGACGGATATTCTCTTTGAGGGCTTCAAGAGTTTGAGGCCTAATGACTCGAGACTTCAAGAAACCCCACAAAAAAAAAATCTGGAAGGGTTAACTCAGGCGATCTTGCCGGCCTGTCCAAATAGGCATACGACAGATTAGGCAATCCGGAAATGCAGGCCTCAGAATTTCTTTTGTGATTCGTGAGATTGCTCTTTCTGCACTTTGTAAGGGAACTTCTTACAGCATTTCGCCAAAATTCTCTGTAAGACCCGCCGATTGATGCCTAATTGCCTGGCACCTGGCACTTCGTCTGATCGTTATTTCGGATGCGCGAGTCCTTTGCCCTGCTACATCTTGAGTTATCCCATTCTCTACTATGTGAGAGGCTAACCATGCGTCGTAGCGTTTGCCCATATAGTGTCGAAAGAACTGGAAATCTGTGCCGAAATTTAAAAAAAAAATCTAAATACTTATACCGCGTTCTTTAGGAGTATAGCGATTAATGTCTTGTTGTCGTTTATATTGTATTCGCTTACTTCACAAATGTCAAAGTAGAATTGACACTTGCCGTTATTTCACAAAAATCTTTTCGGTTTTGAAGGTTACAGTTTTTTGGTTGAAAATACAGTTTTTTTTGGAAATTTAAAGTTTAAAAAAAAAAAAAAAAAAAAATCTGGCCGCATTGCTACAGCTAAAACTGTGTCTCACCAGGAGAATATTTCGATTTATTTTTCGCCCCAGCTAAAGATTTTTCCATAACATTCCACAATATACTCAAAAGTTTTTATCAAAGTAGTTCGCAATTAAAGGTGATTCATTCTGGAGTCGAGGATCAAACATCAAAGATAAACACTGACGATAAAACACACCCCAGGGTGAATTGCCTGCCTACCTTCATAATGAACGAATTTAAAATTGACGCGGTAGTTGAACATTTCGAGTTATTCAAGTAATTAAAAACACTGCCGACAAATTTGGCTTTAGGCGGCATTTTGTGATTCAGCATTTGTAGATATTTTGTTGTCATTTTAAAGATTTTTTTGTAGCTCCAAGCGGCAGCCAATATCTAACAAAAATTTCTATGTATTATATCAGGGATATTACAAGCCTATTAGAAAGAATCCCTTTACTGTTCATGCACTGAATGTACTCCTTCCTAAATAAATGCGCAGAATCTCTGTAGAAATATGAAGGTTTTGAGACATTCGTAATTCTTCCTCCTCAGCGAGTTTTAATTTTTCTCTATAGTTCAACATACATATATGATATATCTACTATAAGAAGATTCTGCCTTGATACCTTTGTATTTGGCACTTAAGATTATAATGTAGATTACAGAAAACTCTTTCATCTCAGAAAGCTCTTTAGCGTAAAAAGAAGGTTCTCTGAAAAATATAATGCTCATTCAATTGACATTCAAATGGGAAAATTATACAAATGTGACATTAATAATGACCTCCCAGCTCCCACCCAATCAGCATTAGAAAAGAAGATTATAATTCCCAAATCCTCCATCATTCCTTAGATATAAATCCCCTGGTAATTGCGATACCAAACTTGGAAAACTTTGACATCGAGAACGGAATCATTACCAAGTCATTTGATTTTTATTAGGGGCAACAGATTATTCACATTGTTAGTGCCTTAAATCAAAGCACACTTAACAACATATAAGTCCTTTGTCAAAAGTACTTGAATATTATGTTTCTTTTTATTTTACAAAAATAAAGTCAAGAATCAAATCTAAAGTGCGCATCAATTTTATTACCAATCAATTGAGAAAATAAGATGAAATTTCTAATAACTCCTTACCTACCCCCTTTGTGTTTGTATCGATTTCAGAGCAGACAAATCCTCCCTCTTCAATTCCCTATATGATCCACTTTACACTAGGGGCCAACTGTACTTCAATTGCAAAGGACTCTGGCACCCATAAATAAAGCATGTGTTTGTGTGGGTTTGGACCTCCCTTGAGCAGCAGCATTAACAACTCCATGTTTTATGTGAATTTCGCCGTCCCATACACAGTAAGTGTTGTGGATGTGATTTTCCATTTTATGATTTTGTTATGAACATCAAAAGTATCGATTACTCTTTCACACCATCGATAGGTGAATTTCCATTTCATAGGTTCTTATGCATCAGTTGTTTCGGGTTAAACCAGAGAAAATATAATATTTTTCCTCTTCAGATCCGTGATGAAAGGAAGGAGATTTTCCAATTTCATTATTTATTGAAGGGGTATCCTTGCATGTATGTAATCGATATCAAAAAGCTTTGAATAAATTGATAGTATGCAGTTTATGCAAAGTGGGATTTGTTGATGGATATCTAATAATAACCTTTGGAGAGACATAAATCCCTCCAAATTACTTCAAAGTCTAGTCATAGCAATTTTGACCATTTTCCGTTGCAAGTTGAAATGTATGGAAATACTGTCACTGCTCATCGCAAAACTTTAACCCGACCACTTCTCTGTTCTAATAGCATGGCAAAGACTTTTCTGGGGAAATTTAAAAGTGAGATAGCTCTACAACTAGAGTAATCCTTTTTATCCCTTTTCTTGAAAATGCACGGAATCACCCGATGACGGCACTTGAGGCTGAGTGCTTTGATCACTTCTGGCCATAATCCATTCAATCCAATATATTTTGGTAACCTTTAGCGAATTAATAGCTAGAAAGATTTCCTCCTCTTCTTGAAGTGCATTAATTTTAGGATTTATCCTTTCAATAATATTCCATTTCTTTTAATTTCACATTATTTCTGTGATCACGGTCAAACTTTTCGCCAGACTCCTTCCAACATTGTTTTTTGACTATTTTAATAACGATTTTGCAAGTTTTTCGAGCCTTCCGAGAGCGGTTCCGAGAAGCATAGTCATTTTGTCCTGGATTACCTCTCCAGCCAATCAGCAATCAGATTGCCACAACATGTCATTATAACTATAGCATCGGCAGCCTTTTAAGGGCTTCATAAAATGCCTCTCAAAAAGCTGAGTAATCTGACCCCAAATTCGATTCATACGACTGCCCTAGAGGTAGATTTGCCCTTTGAAGCTTAAATTTTGAGATCCTAAAATACTAGTATCCATCCAATATTCTGCAAATTATAACAATCATAAAAAGATCCTACCTAACGTCAAGGTTTACTGAGCAGGCAACTTTTTCTTGTCGATTTAGCGGCCATCCCAACAAGCTCTAGGTATCTTCCAATTAGCGATGATACGTTCTATGTACCTAGCCTAGCATATGAAACTGGATATTTAAATTTAATATTGAGAAATCGGCCTTAAGTTCGACAGTGTAAACATTATCACACCAAAAACATAAATGTAAAAGAAGAGACAAGTTCTGTTATATAGAACAAAAAGTGTGTAATTCGTCAGCCACGAAAAGTAATGAGATCTAAATGTACGCCAAGTTCTTAGTTTAAGAAGGTTAAATGTTAAGCAATTGGTAGGTCACTGGTCAAGTTTTCAAACTCTTATATATTGTACGATATAATAAAGTTATAAACGACATTGATACAGCTAAAAAAAAATTTAAGTACCTATATTGTGTTGCAAAAAGACTAGAAAAGGATCAAATCAAAGACAAGTTGAGATTACAGACCAAAAAATTTCCCAATGAATAAAATTATTTAAAAAAATATATTTTGAGGGTGAGGGTAAAACCAATAAACTCATAGCAGATGCCCTAGGAAGGTCACAAAACTTCGTAACGAATGCTCTTAGGCCACCATTAGAGATAGAAAATAGAGGAAGGCCGAAAAAATCACAGCTACTACTGACCGCCGCATTTTACTTTTAGCGAAGTCAAATCCGTTTGTTTCGTCACGGACTATAGGCGCACAAATTGAGCATGGAATCAGTACACGCACAATCCGCAGGAGACTACAGAATTTCAATCTCCCAGTAAGAGTCGCCAGACAAGTTCCACTCCTAAGAGGTAGGAACGTAAGGTCCCGAAAAGAATTTGCCTTAAGCCATACAAGTTGGAACGGACCTGAAGGAGTAAAAAAATGGCGGAATATTCTGTGGAGTGACGAAACCAAAATAAATTTGTTCTCCTCGGATTGTGGGCGTAACGTAAGGCGACCAAAAGGAAAAGAATACCATCCTCGCTATACACGGAAGACCGTGTACAAATTGAAAAAATATGAACAAATTGAGTTTTATAAAAATAGGTTCTCACACCTATTTTTTTGACCAGCAGTGTATGTGTGGGTGTGGCCCAATTGACTGCTGTTAAAGGCATATGCCGAGTGGTGTGGTGGCATTTAGTTCGGGAGAGAAATGTATATAGAGGGGCGATACAAACGAGAAAATCCCGTCCCATATTTACTTCAAAAACTAGAGAAAAGATGACTCGGTTGATTGCGTCCTGCAATTTCCAATACCTACGTATTAAAATTTCTCTGGCAAATTGTCTGATTGTATGGTGTAATTTTTCCAAGTGTTTCAAAGATTTTACTTTACTAGCTATTCGAAGAAAAACTTGTTTAATCCAAATTGCATTGTTATCATCACTCGGATTGTTACGAGATAATTGAATATATTCAGCCGTATTTATAAACGCGTTTGTAGAGTCTGCTTAACTTTACGCACCCCTTAAAACCTCTTACGCAGGATTACTTGATTTATAATTAATTTCCAAATTTAACGTATCTTTAAGGCCACGTAACTTAAACGCAAAAATTTTCGTTTAGAGGCTGCTTAGAGCTTGCATAAAATGGTTTTTCTTGCAACTGTCATTTTCTTAGTGGAATCGTGAATAGAGTGAGAATGACTACAAAAATTTGCAAATAAACTTATATTAGCTATGTTAATTTTATTTCGTGGGGGATTCCCATTTGCTGTCGTGGTCTATTTGGCGTGCCCCATATTCGTAGTTGCACTACTTTCGAACACCTGACCCAGCATCCACGCTTTCGCGTTGAACCCACTTCTGAGTTCGGACTTCGCAACCACGATCATCATAGGCCCGCTTTCAGCCAAACCTAGAATAAGTACAGCGATTTTATAAGTGTTACATAAAAGCTTTACCTTATCAACAGACGTTCTGTTCGGAGAAGTAGCTGCGATACTCAAAATTTCCCCCAACTCAGATTTAAAGACGCACCCCCAGAAATCAAGTCCAGCATCTCTTCTCTACCCGCATATGAACTGCCCCTGATAATATATGGTCAGTGACGGCAGATCGAAAATGATGGAGGACCCCCTTAATCCATGACATTATTGACGGGACGGGACATAAACGGGACAATTGAAATAGAATGAATGAATATTTATTTTATATTACCCGGACAAAAGCATACCACCCCACACTTCGCAAACATTCCAAAAATAAAATTTATGTCATTAAAAAGAAGCCAAAATGTCAACTGGAATAATCGATTCAAAAACTATATCTAACTTCCGTTGATGCCAATAAATCCGATTTACAGCACCTAAAATCCCATAGACATAGCACAAACAAACAAAAGGAGAAAACACAATTGTAGAATAATAAAAAGCCATCAATTCCGCTGGTAAATTCCGTTCAACGCCATTTATTTTATCCGAATCACTTGCCATTAGTTAAGCCCATCAATCAGTGCATACCATTGACTTTTACACCAAACCCCACAGGATGTGACCAATCCACTCAGATTTTTTATGAGCCAACAAAAAGAATATTCAATTCGCATAATTAGAAAGACTTCAGTTAGGCATGCAAGTCATAAATACAAAATAGGGTTGAGTATACATTAATAATGGAGTTCAGTCAGATTATCATAAAGGCGTTTATATTGGCAGCACTGGCTGTGCTGACTTTTTTTTGTTGCGAAGCACACGCAAGGGAGAATAACATAACATTTTCCCTACATTCTGCTGTTGAGATATTCCCTGCAGTCATATATGGGGGTCAAAGTAGTTTCTGTTGATGGCTTAATCCCCAGAAGGACATCATCAACCGTCAGTTACAAAAAAAAATATTCGCATTAATGTATACAAAGAGATTGCGAAATGAAAATATAAGAATGCTGACAAGATACGAGTACCACACCCGCTGTTTTAATGTTTTTCACATTTCTAAAGAGGGTCACTTTCGAAATTAAATAATAAATACACTGATGTCCTAATCGCATCGCTATCTAAACCTTTTAATGACATTAGAACTGAGCTCCTGCATAAACTGTGGGACATCCCGCTTATACGGGTGATAGTCTATTGTCGTTGGAGAACTTTTAAATCCTTTTGTGTTTGAATTAAATTAGATACATGTGACGATGAATAACCGTTATAACTTGGATTGACACGATGTCCTGCTATCACTTTCAACATTTAATAATAACAAAAAATCATAAAATGCCCCTTTTGTTATCCATATCTCTGGGCTTAATTATAATACTGATGATAATGTTCTTGTATTTCTTCTGTCTTGCGAAATGAGAGAGATATCCTTTATTTTAATAATTTATTCGGTGTGTCCTGCACAATAATAGCAATGTTTGCTTACATTGCGAAGAGAGTCCTTTGAATAATTCAGAATGTTACTTATTCAGTATTCGTTTATGTTGTACTTGTGTCGAGGAGTTTTGGAAGTCATGCCCACAAACCACAGAGAACTAGACCGTCGACTTCCCGTGCACCTACCCGATTCTCCCCGGAAAAATATTACCCTGTCTGTGAATACGTGTAAATGTCAAAATTATTGGCGGCAATGTAAATAAAACATGTAAGCAGCCATTTGTTGAGATGCGTTAAGAAACGGTGGGAATTATGGGGAACTAAAATTAGGTACCGTTTACATTTCAGATAAAATCATATTGCAAGTAGACGGTTGGTTGGAATGATTTAAATTCAATTTGAGCGAAAATATAATTTATATCGTTAATAATATTTTGTTCGCATATTCAAAAACTAATACTTTCTTTATCGCAACAACAAATCACCTAGTGAATGTAAAATGTAAAAAAAAAAATTCAGGCATTTTATTTTACGTTCCAGCAAATTTGTCAAAATTGTTACCAACAACTAAAGGATAATTGTTGGAATTGTTGTTTAGTTTAACATGAGAACAATACCTTACGGCATCACCATAAACTATTATACTGCTTTTTCTGTTTTACAAACTATTTCGAATAATCTCACGCGTCCTTTTTCTTTTCAGGGAGTTGGTTGTGTTTTATATTTGTCTCCGAAAAACTTTATCTTTTTCAGTATTTGTTCATCCATAATAAAATAAAAATAACTAATATGTAAAGGATAACCACCTGATTAAGACAAAATTATTAAGAAATCACGAAAGGCGTTTCCACCGAATTTACATTTTTTATTTTGACATTGCCGTCAATTCCTGAAGCTCTTCATTCCAAAGTACCAAGAGCAAGTCTTTTTCGGGCCAATTCTTTCTCTTGCTTCTGATGGGATGACAAAATAAAACACTTACGATCCAAATAAGATATTTTATTAAAAGGCGCAGAACAAGCGCAAAAAGAAAGAATAAAATAGCAGATGTAGGAATTTAGTATAAATAAAAAGAGATGGAAATACATCTGCAAGCAAGAAAATATTTTGTGGTGCAAAATCAATTTGAGTTCACTGTCCTAACAGCTTTTGTTTTGGAAACATTACCTGACAATATGAATAGAACTCCTTTTTTATTTATATGAATATAATATAAATATCATAAGCTCATCGAAACAGTTTTGTTGCTAAATAAAAAGCTGAATAAAGAGCTGCAGTTGAAAAGGTATGTTTCATTTTATTTTGCGACAAGAGCGACGCAATTAAAAATAAAACGCGTATGTATAACGTAATTAGCAATCATGAAAATGTATAATAATTAACGAAATTAATGACATGATTTAGCTAAATCAAGTGGATTTAGCTAAATCACGTTGGTGGGAACCTGGTAAAAGTTAAAGGAATATTCACAGGTTTTGGCAGTCCATTCACATGAACACTTTTCTTGGTCGTAACAGTTCACGAAGTTCAGACATCAATTTCTACTACCTAACAATCTCTGATTTGAGTTTAAGTTCAACCGAATTTTTTATTTGATAGTTTGTGGAACGGATTTGAATTTTGAATAAACTTGTTTTTCTTCGAGGCAAAAAGTTTGGAGTTCGAAATTTCGTCGTTTATGCTCTTTTGAAAATAGTTTTTCCCATATTTTGATGGATTATTTTATTATTCTACTTAGGTACTCTTGCAATAGTAAAATGAGCAATTCGTTTATATAAATGCATCAAAAGTGGTTTGTTCGCATAATATCAATTCGTTCGTTCATTCTCATGTGAATATTCCTTTACATCGCCGATTTTAATTGATATCAACAGTTTAAACAATTTAACATTCCCTAAAACTAAACTGTGATGTGAACGAAGTGTAACCGAAAAAAAAAAAGAAACCTGCAGAACACAGCCCCACAGCCATAAACCACAGCCAGGTGCAACTACCATAGGATTTTGCTACGTATGCGTGTGCCGTAATTTCTTTCCTTTAATTTATACAGGCCCAACACATAAATAAATCCTATGGTACCAACAGCTTGTAGGCAAAGTCCGTTATGTGGGAGGAGTCGACGGTCTATTTCTTACTGGTTTGTGGTCATGCCCTTCACTTAAATATATTTTATTCCACATGAGTTGATACGTTGAAATATTAAAATATAATGAAGCAACAGAATTCTGTACGATGAGTTCAGTAAAAGTTGCACGATTAAATTACTCACATTGGGAGGTATTTGTATCCACCATTGACCCTCATTTCACAACAACAAAATGTAGATTGGGTCGTTCAGAAAAGCATTTTGGGGGAATGTGCTCTTGAAATGTAAATGTGTCATTCACCATGGTTAAAGTTAAAGAGGTTTTCCTAGGTCTAGCGTCTAGGGCAGACATTTGATAAAAATTTAGGGATTTTATATCTGCCGAAATATATCTCGGAATTATAAATACTATGCGGTTGGCAAGATAATAAAGGTAAGTTATCCCTTCAAATGGTTTTAAAATTGTCTTTGACCTCCATTTTTTTCAAGCACCAAAATAATGTCTGCCAGTTTAATTTGTGAACTAAATTCTTCTATTTCTTAAAAAGAAGTACCCAGCCTATGACTTATTCATGCAAATGTGTATCTCCTTCTTTTCTTTCTTCTAGTAGTCAAGACAAGATAAGAGGAAACACCATGAGTAAGCTTCCTTTCGAGTACCTTTCCTATTGTATATAGCAGTAGATAAGATCTCGTCAAAGGGTGCAAAGTGTGTACACTGCACCATACCTCATCGGGCTTTAAGTCGCACCAAATAGTGAATTCAATAAACCCCCAAGCTTCATCGATAAGGTGGAAGAAAGATCTTCAAAGCATTAAGAAAGGGACAAGAAAGATATAAGGCTACAAATTAATCATAATTTATACGCATAAAAAACAAAAATAGGTCATAATAGCTTTTTGCACATGTAGCATTTAAAGGGTGGGCCACATACAAGTTTGTTTTTAAAAATGTAATAAAATGAACAAAGTTAAATGTTTTCCATGAATTCTGGCTTTATTAATAAGAGCAAAGAATCCCATTAATTATGGAACACAACGTGCGTCGTTCAAGTGGATTCCTCGGCTAGCTTCGCAGTAGCGCATTCTGTCTTTCCAATTTTCCAAGACCTTGTTGATGGTATCGGGCTGTAGCTCACGGATTGCTTGGATGATATTGGCCTTAAGTGCTTCACGGGTCCCCACAAAAAAAAATCCAAAGGGGTCAAATCGCAGCTTAATTTTGGATGCTTAATTTCGGCCAAAACTTCTTTTCAAAAAACGCACTATTTGGGCTACACAGCACAGTTGTCACTTGGACAATTGGCAAACTCGAACTGGGGGTTCAATTACTGACAGTCGTAAACAATAAAAATATCTTCCCCAATTGGAATATATTCGGAGAATCGAATGTCAGGGTATTTTTTTGGCTCCTTAAAAGCTAAGAAATAAAATTTCTATAGAAACCATTAGAGCAGTTTTTGAGTAAATGAGACTTCATATTACAAACCGGTCTGGGATAAGTAGATATCAATACCCACTACCAGTCATACATTCATGACAGATTTACAACCATGTTTAGTACAGTTTGGACGCAGTGCTGCCGTGCGTTTAGTGATAAAGACTGGAAAGCTAATATGGATATAAGATGTACTTATGAATAATAAAAGTTATCAAACGAATAAGTCCACTATCCGTATGGTAGCTAAAAGATGTTTTAAAGAGCGGATAGGGCTTTTTTATTAATTCCGCTGTCAGTATATACATAAACATAACTATGGATATAAGAAGCAAAACTATCCAGCGTTAGCCTGTAGTATTTTTTTCAAAACCACGTTTTTTCGTTGTAGATTGTAGATTGTAGATTGTGGGGGGGAGGTGGTATATTAAGTCCCAAATCACTGCGGCCACAAGTGGGCCTATTGTGATATCCTCCATTTATAGCTCATCCATGATGCCGCAGTTTGTTATAAAGGCGGCTAGCTCTTTGGGTGTGCTGGCAGCTATATCCGCTGCTTCGAGGTAGAATTTACCTAGATAACGTTGACGTGTTTTGGTTAAACAGTTGCAGTCACATAGTATGTGTTCTGCTGTTTCTGCGTCCTCGTTGCACATTCTGCAAGTGTCGTCTTGTGCTATACCCATTGTCATCAGGTGTTTTTTGACTCGACAGTGTCCTGTGAGGAAGCCTGTGACCAATCGAATCTGACTTCTACTTAATTGTAGTAGTTGTTTCGTTTTTTTATGGGAACTGTTTGGCATGAAGTTTTTGGCTTGCCTGTTTCCTTCGGTGGTCCTACAGAAATGCAGCTTCTTTTCGTTCAGCCAGGTTTTCACACTACTTTTTATAGTGTTGATTGGTAGCCCGCAGAATAGTCTTGGCATCATGAATTGGGATGCGGATCCTTTTCTGGCTAATTCGTCTGCTTTTTCATTGCCTTCATATCCACTGTGTCCCGGCACCCAGATCAGGTGAACCTTGTTTGTGGTGGCCAGTATTTGCAGGATTTGGAGGCAGTCCCAGACCATTTTTGAAGTTATTTCAAAGGCGTTAATTGCAAGTAGAGCTGCCTTGCTATCAGAGAGAATGTAAATGTGCTTATTTGTTATAGCCCTGTTTAGACTCTCTCGAATGCAGAGTTCTATTGCATGTATTTCGGCCTGAAATACGGAACTGCTTATGTCCATACTAGCGAATAGGGACGTTTTAGTGCACGGACCGTATACTCCGGCTCCAACTCCTTCATCTGTCTTGGATCCATCTGTATACCATACAGTTGAACCGTTGGCAAATGTTGGTCTGTTCTGTTCCCAGTTTAGACGGTCTGGAAATGTAACCTTAAAGTTGTGTCGGAAGTTAAAGCGTGGTAGACATTTGTCTGTCAAATGTATTCCAAGTAGTTCATTTTGTCTGAATTCTTGTAGGATATCAGTGTGGACTATGTTGGAATTTGATTCATCTTCTGTGATGAGCGTATAGGCGTTGACCATTGCTTCTTTCATGAGTTCTAGATGAAGTGGTGGGATGTTTAGGATAACCTCGAGTGCAGCTGTTGGTGCAGTTTTCATTGCTCCAGTTGCACAGACACATGCTAGTCTCTGTATTTTGTTGAGTTTAGCCTGTGCTGACCTCTGCGTTGCTTTATACCACCAAACGGCGGCTGCATACGTGATAATAGGTCTTGTTATTGCCGTATACATCCACAGTGTCATTTTGGGGTTAAGTCCCCAGTTTTTACCGAGTAGACTTTTGCTGGTCCATAAGGATAACCTGGCTTTGTCAATAGTTTTGGTAAGGTGAGAGTTCCATGTGAGTTTTTCATCTAGTGTAATTCCTAGATATTTGACTTCAGTTGAGAACTCTATTATTTCGCCGAAGAGTGTAGCATTTCTCAGTCTTTCTCGCTTTCTTCTCTTGGTGAATGCGACTATGGTGCTTTTTTTGGGATTGACTTTGAGACCAACTTTTGTGCACCATTCAGCAACTAGGTTTAGAGCCCTCTGGAGACGATTCGAGATTGTGTCTTCGAATTTGCCTCTGATTAGGATAGCTATGTCGTCTGCGTATCCTTGGACATAGAAACCGTCATTACTGAGAATCGTCAGTAGTTCACGTTTTTTCGTTAATCTATTACAAATAAAATATAAATTAAAATTTAATAATATCACGAATTTGCAATTTCAACCAAAAACAATTATTATCTTTCTCTTATACTACGTATCAGAAAAAATACAAAGAAATTTTTAATTTAATTTGAAAATCAATGATGTTTGAACCTACGACACAGTATATGAGGTTTGATGCTTATGACAAAAATGTTCAATTGTTCCTATTGTATGCCGTGGTGGATTGCAATTGTGTTATGCGATAAACAATTCGCTTGCCTTGCAACTAATTGAAAACTATAATTGGATTCTGTCGTGACATCAAATTGATTGATTTGTGTTTATATAGATAGATAGATATTTATTTAAATATGAATTGAACCATTATTGTTATTATATAACATTCACTATTGGAAATAGTTACTATGGAGATATGTTATCGAAACATGCTTTTCTAAAATGAAATATTTGCTTTCAAAGAAATATTTGATAATGACAATTATGGCTTTAGTGTATCCAAATTTTACACAAGTACAGTGACCGTCAAAAGTAAGTGCACACCAAAGCTATTTGAAGTTTTCTTTATGGTGTCTTCAAACAGATCTAAAACCCTACAATCTGCAATATCTACAATTTGATAACGTAATAACAATAGCAAAACGTATTTCATTTCGACAGCATAGAGTACTTTGGTGTCAAAAAATCGAACTGGATTTTCACTCAGCACTTATATCTTTACGAATAGTTGCAGGGAAAAATAATTATTAAATATGTAGTAGGTACTTCATTATTTTAAAAATCGGATATGGTGGTTTTGGCATGAAGGTGCTTAGCAAAGTAAGTCAGGTATGGTGTATGGATATCTTTCTTTGTGATTACACAGCAATCTAGGGGAGGATACTTTCATTAATATTAATTCTGGAATTAAAATCCCCTAAAGAAACTAAGGACTTAGAAGGAATGACCCTTTCAGATCACCGAAAGATAAAGTGATTTCAGAAAATTCCTTTGTTTCTATAATGTTTTCTCTTCGTATACTCCTTTTAATTAATATCTCTCATTTTATTTCATTACCACAACATTTTTCTCTTTTATTTTGCTGATGCAATTTTAACACGTTAGTCCTTCCTTTCAGCAGTCATTTAGAGATGCTAAAAATAACTTCGAAGTAGAAGTATGTGTGCAGGATTTATTTTGTGTCCCCTCTAAACAGGAATGACACTGCTTTTAGGGCTAAATAATACAGCTACTTACCCTATACTTTTTCATACATATTTTACATACTAATTCTTAGTTTTAGCATTTAATAAAAAAATAAATAAATAGTTGGCGCAACCAGGCATCTAGACCCCATAGGCATCTAGACACCCTAGGCCAAGCTTCTCAAAATCATTCGTTTGTGTGAGTTTTTATTTTTGGGACCAATTGAAGGGACCTACAATTTTATGCCGAATCCGAACGGCTGAATTAAGAACATTTTTCAGGACAGTTATGCTCTCTGATGTTTCTCAGATGTTCACGAGAGGTGGCGCAGTGGAAAAAACTTAAGATGTAATTTGTACCATATTCATAGGTAGTACAACACAATTTTATACTGCAGTACATAACATCTATAATAATAATCACAACAAATTGAAAAATCTTTCAAAAATGTTTACATTTTGTTAGCAACAAGTGTTGCTATGTATGAATGTAACGATGTATTACATTCCTTGCAACAATAAAAGCCAGACACTTTATAAGTGGCTCAACTTAATTACTGTAGGTACTTGACCCAATCAACCCTCAAATAGTAATTACAACACTAACCGTTCCCATTCCCATTCCCATTAATTGCCAGTCATTAATTTGAATGCTACAGAGGATTATAATATACAAAATTGATCCCATCAATGATTATTGAGCACCTGTGCACAATGCGCTGCACATATGAGGGGCATGCAACCGATTGAGTTCGCTTGTATAGGTGAGGCATTGTTTGAGATAATTAAACATTGATTTTCGCACATGCTTTAATACCTACGAAAAAAGCATTATGTATCTTCGGTTTTAATAAAACAAAGAATGATGTGCTGTTAAAAAACCTCAGTTGAAATACAATAAAATTAAAGGCTTGAAGCAGTAGGGGTAGTGCAGTGACCCACAAGGATATAACTGCCATTTATTTCCTGTCATGGTTGTGTCTGGTCTAATATTGATAATAAATGGTTATGCTTTCCAACACAGTACGATACTCGAGGACACTCCTACGGATATCTTCAAGGAAAATCATGATGCTTATAGTGATAGAAATATTTCAAAGACAACCCCACGTGTCGGCATCGGTCATTGGAACTTACAGATTTATCATTATTTCTTAATTTTTTTTAAATTCTAAAGACGAGAGAATGTAGGAGTTTCTGATATGACTTACATACCTCTGCGTATGGGTGAAAATCTATAACTCATTTTAACTTTATATAAAATCTATAAATCATTTTAACTTTATATAAAATGAGTTATAGATTTATAACTTTAGGTAACTATAAGGATTATGCCACACGAGCTCCCATGGATTTAGTTTTTGCCACACGAGCTGCATTTTGACAGCGCAAAATTTTTTTTTTTTTTTTTTTTTTATAATTCACTGGTGCTCTAGGGTTTTTGTTCCCTTATAATGCTAATGCACAGCACGAGTGGAAGGGTTAATAGGGAGGATAGAGAAGAGGTACTGGTGCACATTGGTCTTAAACAATTGTGGGTTGTAATGAGAGGGGAAAACCGTGTGAGGCAATGCATTCCACATGCGGCTTAAGGGTGAACTGATGCGCATTCGATGTGTGACGGGTGTTGCGAGAGAATTGTTGAAGGGGCGGAATGCAGTTAGCTATTTCATCAGAGCATTGGTGGTGAAAATAACGATAAAATAAGCAAAGGCAAGAAACAAGACAGCGCAACATTTGACAGCAAACAGCTAATCATGTATTTTAGTTTAGTTTGGTTATTCAAGATGCTGGGTTACAAAAAGAATAAAAAAGGAAAGAAAGCAAAGACAATTTTGTGTAAATAAACTAAACAGCGAAAGACATTTCAACGGTCATTTTTATTTGAGGCATCATAAACTGAAGCAGTTTCCGGAAGCATTTTTCCAAAGAATCCTTCATTTAATTTACGTATTAACACCGAATGATTTCAAAATCTTTAAGACTCACCTTGCTATTGAAAACTTAAATTTTAACTGTTGCAGCTCGTGTGGCACGACGTCACATGAAACTTGTAGAGTGACACAAGCCAAATTGACACACATTTCAAAAAATGAAGGAACATACAGTAATGTATGATTCTTTGCTGCTTTCGATTTCGCTACAAAACGTTGACAAAAAGGAAGTATTGTCTTTTTTAAGTATTTTTTTTTTTTTTTTTTTTTTGTATTGATTAAGAATTATTTTAGTAATGACAAGTTAAAGGCTGTGAATTTATTCTCTCACAAAAGTAAGAGCGAGAATATTTGTCACTATTTGTTTTCAGACGTTTTAAAAATTGTTTCAGACGTTTCCAATATCTGATTTTCTGATGATTTCTATTTATTTTCAGACGATTTCTATTATGTCGTTTTCCATTGGGCAAAAAGAAGCGTCCGGGAGCGTCCGGAATCAAGAAAATCACTTCTGAAACCGTTCCATTGGCGCAAAAAATACTCTTCTGTTGATTCTGAGGAGAGAATTTCGCTTCTCGATTTCAAGTCAGAATCCACTCGAGGAGCACTTACACAAGTGCATTTTATGTATTTTATACAAGCCAGATGGCAGCAGCCATACAGTAATTTTTGACGTTTCACCAATACGTGAGTGTAGTCAGCCAGAAGCAGTTTTCTTGTTCCATTGGATTTCGGAATGAGTGAAACCCCGAGTGAAACCAATGGAAAACGACATTAAATTTCAGACGTTTTTTTCGATTTTTGTCGACGTTTTGTCAACTTGATGTACTACTAGTTACCAATAGCTTCGGGTATTTGAAACTTTTTTTTAAACTTTTTTAACAATACTTTCAAGGCGGATGCTGAGAAATTTCTATGTAATGTTTAAATTTCAAAAAGAATCATCCAAAAAGATCCTCTAACGGCTGCCTATGATATATCTCTTAGGGCCAGTTTCAAGACTAGCTGATAAAGTCTCGAATAGATTATCCGGAACTTATCTGTCAGCTTAACTTTAACTTTTGTTTTTAAAGGTTTCGGATAGTGATATCTGACGGATATAGTGTCGGATAGAGTATCAGCCGATTCAAGTGGCTGTTAAATCCTTTACCCGGAAGATACACAAAATATTTATTTGAAGTCACTAGAAAAAATATAGTTTCAGAGCATTCTTTCATTGACGAGCGTAGACAGCAGTCACAGGTGTCCTACATCCTAACATGGATTTGTTTGAAATTTTAGAAGACGAATTTAAAGAATATTACGATCATATTACACGGCCCCGTTGGAACAGTGTATTTTGCCCAAGGCCAAATTATTTTGAAACACTCGACCATGAAGATTTCAGAATTCGATTCCGACTTACCAAAACATCCGAAAACGCGACTGTTAAAGGAACATTTTATTCACTCTTCTCCTAAACATTCCTACCACGAAGGGGCGGTCACCTTTCCGTTGCATCGTTTTCTGGACTTTGTTGGTGTAGAGGCTTAAGTTGTAATGATTCAACAAGCTATGCTGTCGGCGGCTTTAGTCGCCAGTAGGGTGACCTATAACAGACAGGCTGTTTTGATCAACAACGAACTAAGAACTGCCCAAAAACTCTTATTTAGAGCCTGGAGAGCTTATCTACTTCCCCCTCCTCTCCTACTCCTATCCAAAAAAAATCACCCTTCACTCTATTTCTTATTCTATACCCCTTTCCCCTGGGCTGGGCGAAGGTGTCATGCGACCCGTGCCGATGGTCCGCCTGGTTGCGGGCCCAGTTTATCCGGAGTATCCGGATACCTGCTCCTTAGAACTCATTTTTGGATTTTTTCTGCTTCAATTTTTTCTTCCGTTTATTTGTCAAATGTCTTTTTTCTTTTGGCTTACAACAAAAAATATCAGAATACACGAAACAAACAAAGACAAATAACTTGTGTATCGGAACAAACTTAGCGGCTGATACATTTTTCCGCAAGCTAGTTTCTCAGATACTTTGACGATGAAACAGAAAAGAGTATCAGGTGGATAGCGTTCTGTGTCGGCTAACTATTCGAAACTTCATCCGCAAACTTTGAGACTGGCCCTTAAAGTTGTAAGTTGGCCAGATAAGTCAATAAATTAAAAGTCTTCAAGCCTTCGTATAACTTTTAATAAACTCGTATTGGAAGTGCCTACCTATAATCAGAAATCGTTTTTAATACAAAAATTGCCTGTAGCTATATTGATTGATGGCTTCTAATGTTCAACATAGCATCAGCATGCCCTTTATACCGCAGTATAAAGGGCAAAAAGTCAGTACCTATAGATACTCTAAAATAAACTCTCCGGTTTTATATTAGAAAGTTTAACACAGTCACAAAATTCTCCATATGAATATAAAACTGACAATACCATACATCCGTTTTCAGTAGGCGGGTTCATGACATGTTTCCTTTTCATGTATACCCAGAGGGCATAAATTGTCATTTAATTGTGAAAACCATAAGGACAGAGGCATAAAATAAACGACAACAACAGATGCCGTCAATAGAATCATTGAAGTTTATGTATCATCTTTAATAAAATTGCAGGTTTAAGGACTGGCGCATAAAATATATGAATAGGTGTTTGTGAATATGCGGAAATATAATTTAATACTGTTTAAATATTAATATTGGTCGAAAAGTCAAATTTATTTTCCAAAAGATTTTTTGTGCTTCTAGATTAGTTACTAAAAAACAATATCACCTACACCAAACAAAAAGGGAAACCATTTAAAATTCAATCAAGTCAAAGTGCGCCATTCCACAGGAATAAAGGAATGGTAATCGCAAATCTCGAATCCCGATATAATATTTCATTTCAGTCTGTCGCTTCAGTTGATTCTTAATAACATTTCAAAAAGAATTATTCAGTTCACTTTCAGTAGCATTGATATGAAAGGAATAACATAACGGAAATACTCCCTAAGGATTGAAGCGATCTCAATTCACTTGAATACTATATATATACGATTTAATATACCATACCTGAAGAAAATCAGGCGGCACTTGGCAGAGTCCTTTTCTTCTGCTTGTGTTGTTTGAGTTCATATTAAATGGAAATTTCATTGTTATCACATGAATGAATCAACACTAGTGCCAAGACAATAGCAGAGATCCCGATTTGTACGACCTGAATGAAGTCTACCCAAAAACTTATACATATACATAGCTATAGAAGGTAAAATCGGGGAGTTAATTTTAATATCGAATGCGAATGCGATTCACTTTTGTTTCATATATTATTAACCTACTCATTAGCTGGAGAAAACTGGAACTCGTGAATATTTTCAATATCATCTTTATAAGAATAAAAAGGTTGAGATGCAGACAGACATGACTGTTACCATTGTATATAGACACTATAGTACTATCACTTCGCATTTATGCACTAGCGCCACCAACCACTTCCAAGACCAACTACTCACATCGAACATGGTAGTTGTCTTTGATTATTTGAAACGAAATTATTCTTTTCTTATTCGTCTCATTGACAACATGCAGATGAAAGAGAAAGAACCATTATTATTTCTATTGTCTTTTATTCTCCACCGATTGCATAATGGTTGTGGTGGAAGTGGAATATTCAAAGGAAAATAAAGTGAATGATCGGGCCATCGGGTACTTTTCGCATATTACCTATACTCGTATGTAGTTAGTAGTGGTGGTGTGTTAGTTAGGCGAAGTGTACTTTTAGCGTGACGAGTGTGATGAATGAGGGATGAGATGACGATAGGAATTGTTGTTTTGTAGGAAAATATGAAATCACAGATTATTTACAATATTTTGTATTTCTTCGATTTATGGGCAGCAGTGATGGTGTCATGGTGTGGCTTTTGGACTTAGGTGTCAAGGGTAGGTTATGATGATTTGAAAGTTATGGGGTGGGTGAGCATGTGAAGTGCATGGTAAGAATAGTAGGTGTACTAGTGGGGAAGTTTGGTTGAATCTTAGGAAATAAAATCGCGTACCTAGAACGATCCCATTTTTCAATTTTCTCATAATGTAGGTATGTAGTATGACAAAGATATTGTTTAAAGTCCAAATTTGTATCTATTAATTATGAAATATATTAAGATGATAGTTAGTTAATTAGTTAGAGTGGCTCTCGGTGAGAGAAACACTTAGGCCGTTAGTCGGCCGCTTGTGCATATCACTGCGATTTAGGGAGCCTTTCCTTTACTGGCTACTCATGTAAACCATTTGATAGTTTGCTACCGGTTATAAAACTAAGAATAATAGCGGCGCACCTCAAGATCACTGAGATCATTGAGAAAATAGTTTCTTAAGTGGTCCTTTTTCAGATTGGCCAGTGCAGGGCAACTGCAAAGAAAGTGAGTGACGGACTCGTCATCCTCTTCATCTCTGCAGCTTCTGCATCAGAAATTCAGAAGTCGTTGTATGGCAGACCGAGCCTTTGCGGCGTATCTGCCTAATATACAGTGTCCGGAGAAGACATTAACGACTTTCGAGATCCTGGATCTTTTAAGTCGAAGAAGAAGTTCTTTTGATCTTTTTGTTTCCAGAGCTGGCCAGGTGAGCCTAGCAGTATCGCAGTATCCTAAATGTTTCCACCTGAACCCTGCTCTGCTTGCTGCGTCCGTGAATTATTTGTTTAGCGTAGGAAAGTGATACATACACGTTGTGCAGACTTATACTATCCACGCCAGAGGAGCCTAGCCTTGCTACGTAGCGCTGTGCAGCTATCTAGTTAAGAGATACGCCGCAGTCATCTGCCGCCTTAGATCTTATTTCGGTGGATTTGATAGCAGCTTGGCTATCAATATTTATCTCTTTGAGATATCGAATTAATCACTAGCCACGCTGTAGCTTGACGAATAGCAGTTTTGCACTGCAGTTTTTCGGAAGACAGAAGGAGAGGCCCAGTTTCAGGTCTTCTGAAAAGACATCGGCGCCAACTCCCGCTAGTGTCTTGGAACCGTTTGTAAATATTGATAGTGATTTGTTGTGTAGGACATTTTGTGAATTCCATTGATTCCTGTCCGGTATTTCATGGGTGAAGCCTTTTTCGAAGTTGATTTTCGTAGGCAGTTAATCGGTAGTACCTAATAGGCAAGGGGATCGTCTGTAGAAAGATGTTGGCGTATCCATTCGGTTTCCCTCTCCAGTGTTTCCCCTTCCTTAATCTAATTGCCACGTTTGTGGAATATTCTTTACTGAAGTATGTTGTGCATGGTTTGTGGAGCGGCGGTTGGAGATGTCCTTAGTGCGCCTGTGGTGCACAAGCATGCCAAGCGCTTAGCCTTCTGTAAGACCTTTAGATTGGAACTTTTGTTCCCACCACACAACGATGCCCTATTGAATAATCAGTCTTATAACCGCAGTATAAAGCCGATGCATTATATTGGGTTGAAGGACCCCATCTAGTGCCGATAGCCCTTTTACAGGAGTATTGAGCCACTAGGGATTTCCTAGCTCGTTCGGCAATATTTTCTCTCCATAAAAGCTTTCTGTCCAGTGTCCAGCTTCAGCCCCATATATTTAGCGCTGCTAACGAACTCGAGTGGAGTGCCATTGAGCTTTGGCAAAAAATTGTATAGAGAGTAAATAAGATAACTTTAAAGGTAAGGGGTCTCACAGACGTAATGTTTTTTAACGATGTAACAATGAATATAGTTTATGAATTTGGGGTTAAGAACTATGTTGCATAACAATGGAGATATCACTCAACCTTGGGAATGCCCCGGTGCACAACTTTTTCGACAGCGCAGCTGGCAAATGCAGCCCTTACCATCCTCTTTGTAAGAATGTGGGTGTTTACGCGGCAGATTGATTCTCCGATTACAAGCTTGTCTAAGGCTTGATTAATCGATCGAGTCTCAATATTGTTAAAGGGCCCCTGTATATCAAGAAAGACATCCATTCCTTGAGTGAAAGGGATCTCTCGATCGTTCCAACAATCGTGTGAAAAGCAGTTTCGATTGACTTTCCCTTTTGGTAGGCATGTTGAAGGCTTGAAATCAATGATCGGTCAACAGTGTATTTAATGTGAAGGTCGATGATCCTCTCGAGAGTTTCCAGAAGAAAGAGGACAGACTAATTGGTCTGAAGTCCTTGGGGAGTCTCTGGGAGGTCATTCCTACTTTTGGGATGAAAACCACCATAACCATATTAAGATGATAGTCGAGGAGCTATACGCAGTTCGCTGTGCTACGCTGAATGCTATTGCACCAATAAACCTGCTCATCCCTATAAATTTGAAATATGGATTATAAATAGTATGTAGGAAATTAACGAATATTTAGAAACTTGTTTGTTTTAAATAACTAAGTCATCAACGCACAGCCCATAACGGATAATCTAAGCCCGTTTTTTAACAACTGATCAACGATCACACGAAAGTGAGGGAAAATAAAAATCAAAGGGAATAAGATATGTAAGAGAATTTGTTAATGACTTTAACATAGCTGATGCACTAAACCAATCATTTGGTAATTCCTATAAGGTAGAATAGATAATTATGTCAAACATTATGTATACTAAATAGCTGGTTCGGGATTTCTTACATTTATACCCTATACGTCCTTATATAGGGTTATTGAGCGAACTCAAGGAAAAGCGAATTGCTCAGATTTATCTCCAGACCAGAGATGGCAGCATTAGGCGGGTAACCTCAAATAACGCAAGCAAGGCTGCTAGTAATACTATATGAAAATCAAACTTAGAACTTCTTCTAAATACATACATGAAATACATACTTTTATTTTTATGCGGAATAAATCCCGTGAATATGTAGGTATGCATTTATCTACTCTTCAGATTGAATTCGCTAGGTGTTTTATCGAAATGATTATATTTTTGTCTTCAGCAAAATGCATGTCAATACCTAGCAAATACCTAGCTTTGGGCCAACTTCAAAGACTGCCTAGAAATTTGAGCTCAATCGGTTCGGTGGCTTTCGAGTTGTGTGGTGTATATTCCCATACACAATGGAAATTCAGTTTTTTTTTTCGATTTTTCGGCTTTTCATTTGGGGTTTTCCCAATTTTCTTTTATGCCAAACCCTGAATCAAGACTAACAAAAGAAAAAAAATAACTATCCAAATGTCTAGCCTCAGGACTTTTTTCGACTTTTACGAGACTAGCGCACACAAATTGATTTTTATATAGAGATAAATGTGGTAGATATAATAGTTAGCAGCTCGTTGTACAGACATAAAATGTTTCTACATTATATACCTACTCCATAAAGTAGACACATATAATATTTTTGAATCAATTAAAAAAATAATCACTTAAATCGATGCATATTTGACAAAAATATAGGCATAATAGTGAGAGTCTACATTATTTTATGCCCAATCCTCAAATCTTCTGCAATGACAGAAAGAAAGCCAAATTCAGTTTTTATTCAATTTGTCTCTCCCAACTGATCACCCCTTGCATCGTCCCCCTCTCAAAACACACAAATCCTACACCATCGCACCATCGTATTCTACATCTACACCATGCTATTGATTTATCTTGCTCATAATATTGCATCTCCTTTCCTTCGTTCCTCTCTTCTATAAGAAAACAAACCAAATGCAGTTTCCCTACCCTGTTACATCACATCAGAAATAATTGTGTACTGCGGAATGGGAAAGGCGATATGAATGAAGAAAGAGAAGATGCAGACCAGTTTGACTTTGTTTTGTTTCTTTTGGTTTTCTCTATACAGATTTTCCCAATGCTCGGAGTTGGCAGTGTACAAACTAAATCAACTGACGCGCCACCTGGATCGTCGAAGACGCGTAATTCAATGCGACGGGATGATAGTACTATAGTGTCTATATACAATGATAGTACTATAGTGTCTATATACAATGCTGTTACTAAATAATGTTGCAATGCTTTGAGATGAACTTATTAAACGTGTAAAAAGGTTTTTTTACTGCCGCCACATTAAATACTTATGTTCAAATTCAGAGTAGGTACAATTGGGCGCCAGTTTGTGAGCAGAAGAACTCTTTAAAGTAAAACTCCTTAAAGTCATGAGTGAAAACTTATCTTCTTCACGAAATTTTAAATGCGCCGATGTGGCCCTACGAACTAAGTCCCAACTGGAACTATCTCCCACTAGCCAAATGAACTAAGTCCCACCAAATATGCAGTAGGATTTAGTTCATATGTTTGAAAGATAGTTCGTAGTTCATTATGAACAAATTCCCAATGAATTAGTTCCTTTAACGTGTTTCAATGAAAAAATAATTCTTACATACACCCAACCTTGCACAACCCTTTTTTATCGTGTCGCAAGGTATATGAATATGTATATAATTTTACCTTAAAAAATACATTTTGGCTAAAAACTGTTCCAAAGGACGTGGCTATAAACGACATAGCCTATAGCAGTCTCACATTCTTAAGAAACATTTAAAAAAAAGTTTCAAAGAAATCTGTCCAGTAGTTTTCGCGTTTTTAAAGAACAAAGAAAATTCCTACAGTTTTATTATATCATGTATAGATATAGATGCATATTTGTACTATTTTCCGAAACTTAAGTATTTATATTCTCCAAGGCAAAATTATCGAAAATGGTCTTAGTCTAAAAGCATTTTTGGTCGAGCGAAAGTCCCTTACAAGATTCGAAAATCCCAATATTCACAAGACGACTTAGCGATCCCGACCTTAAACGTTAAACCAAATTTTGATCACATTGATATTGACTTTGGCCATGTCTACGGTATCTTGAATCCTTGAATGATAAAAGTTCCAAGCGATCAATACACATGTCGTGCCATTTTCCGTAATATCGTGAGTGAATGTCTACTTTTTGAACAATGAAAATTGTATACAAAATTGAACTCATAAAACTCCTTCTTAGAGCAGGAAAATCCTCTTCAGCGATGAGGCCCATTTTTACCTCCATAACGTTAATTAGCAAAATAATAATACGTACTTGGTTATGAGAATCGGAGATTCTAGACTTTTAACAGCTGTTCGATAAAGTTACTTTTTAAGCCAGGTTAGCTTAGGTTAGTGGATTAATGAAGCGTGTGTTGCCTATGCTTTCCCACAATCAGACAATATTGACCCGCAATGCAGTGTAACTTCCTTGTTTCGCTAATTTTGACTAATTTTTGAAAACTAAAAAAATTGAAAAGATGGATTCCGGTCATAAAAAATAAATTCCCTATTTCATGTTTCCTTATTTGACTGAGGTTTAGGCAGCGGCAAAGAATATGGATGACATTCTCGTGTGCTTCTTTATCCCTGTAGCCTTTTCACTTATGGTTTTCATTTAGCTGGCTGAAGGTGGAAATGATATCAAACCCCTACGGTTCTGATTGACCAAATGCCATCACACGGTATTCTTAAACTTTGCCATGCTTTTCAGGACTGCCGATGGTTGCTTTATTTGTTGAATGGGAGAAAGTGAAGAGTAACAACATTTCTCGCTTAAATTCGGGAGTAGTCCTTAACCATTTTCTGTAAAGAAATTTTGGTTGAGTTTACACCATTCATTCGTCAACAGATTCCTTTAAGTGATTTGTTTGTGCAGTCGAATTCTGACAGGCGATTCTCCGAATATATTCCAATTGGGGAAGATATTTTTATTGTTTACCGCTGTCAAAAGTGAATCCCCAGTTCGATTATGCCAATTGTCCAAGTGACAGCTGTACTGTGAGTGCTGTGTACGCCAAAAGTGCGATTTTTGAAAATAAGTTTTCGCCGAAATTAAGCACCCACCGCGCCTTCTTGCGTACAAGTTTCTGCAAAAAGTTCGTGAGACTGGTATGAATGTGGACAATCACACTTGGTCCCCGTCGTCGTACGTGCATGCATCCACAGAGAGTGACAGTTTGGTGCGGATTGTGGAGTGGTGGCATCATTGAACCATTTTTCTTCGAAAATGAGACTGGAAACAACGTTTCGATCAACGGTGGGCGTTACAGAGCAATGTTAACCGACTGTTTTTTACCAAAATTGATGACACGGTTTTGGACGACCTCTGGTTAATGCAGGATGGAGTGCCATGCCACGCCCATGCCACAATCGATCTTTTGCGCACCAAATTCCCAAAACGTGTTATCAGCCGTCTTGGCAATGTCAATTGGCCGCTTCGGAGCTGCGATTTGTCCCCTTTGGACTTTTTTTTTTGTGGGGAACCGTGAAGGACCGATCGCGATGTTATGCCAAATCTGGAAACGATTCAAGCACTTAAGGCCAATATCATCCAAGCAATCCGTGAGCTACAGCTCGAAACCATCAACAAGGTCTTGGAAAATTGGAGTGACAGAATGCGCTACAGCGAAGCCAACCGAGGCAGCCACTTGAACGACGGACGTTGTGTTCCATAATTAATGGGAATGTTTGCTCTGACTAATAAAGCCATAAAAAATGTAATTTTGTTCCTTTTATTGCATTTTTAAAAAGAAACTTGTATTTGGAATTTGGCCCACCCATATGTATATCAACTATTCAGACGAGTATGTGAATATATTTGCAATTAGGTATCTAGTAAGTCTTCAAATATATTTTTGAATTTTGCGTCTTAGTAATTTTTCTAATCTTAACTCATGTAGTACTCCCACTACTAAACATATCATACCACATTACGTGGAAATATTCCAACACTGGGATATGAGCCTCAGGCTACATAGTTTCCAATCGATTCCGATATGGGGAGAAATATTTTTCGAATTTTATTTCTTTATTATTCAGCTAGATTGCGAAACTTTGCTGCAGATGTTTCCGATGTGATTTAAATTTTTTTTCTTCGCTTTAGATATTTAAATGGAAACAGTTAAAACCAAAACCCGCGAATAATCAAAGTGCCAGCGTCCCTATATGCTTAGCTTCAAATTGGAAACATCAAGACCAGATTCTATATTTTAACAAACGTGTCAAAGGATCAAACCTTTGCCAATAGCGATGTGAATAAAATGAATTTCAGTTCCCACTTTCAATAGAGTCACATTTAACATGTGCCATTAGATATGTAGCAGGGTTTAAATCGATATTCGATAACCACACCGACAGGTTGCGTTGCGAAATAGAAAGTTCTATGAGATAGGTGCCCAGGAGAGAATTGACGGCGTAAAACACAATATGTATTATCCTTTTGTTCTGTGTGCGGTTGATATGGAGTAGATACCTACATGTGGTGGATGTGGAGTACAAATGTCAAATGTCTGAACTGATTCAATAGTTGATAGTGATTTATATATTTCCCCCAGAGCTAGTTTGATACAAGAAAGGCTATAATTGAGCAAAGAGGTATACGACACCTTTACAGAGCTATAGTGTCCCTTGGTTATAAAGGCAGATTGACAATGAAGTCACAATGAGTATGGGGATGAAAAGTTTCAATTACGCAATTATCCCACTCAATGGAATATGTCCTGCTCTGGGATATACATAGTAACTGAATCCATTCTTCAGATAGGTGTAAGCTACCTTTACTACACAAAGCCATTAAGCTGTCCCTATATCGAAGGGATATCTCTTAGCAACCCTTGGGTAATATGTGACGTTGCCCTAAAAAGAGCTAACATTAGGATGCCACATAAGAAATACTCTGCAGTTATAGATGATTATCTCGACCACTGATTGCTATAGAATAATGTGCTTGGTAACAAGAAAGGGATACCCTTTGCATGGGTGTTTTTTTTTTTTTTTTATGCGAACTGTCTAATATTGTGGAGACCATTTTCTGGTTGCTAAGCAAGATAGCATGCAGACATGTTTGGGATTATGAGGGAACCAGGATAGACTGAATTTTGTATCTACTGGCGGTTGTATCTGGATAAAAGTAGGCAATGTTTAAGATTGCAATTATATTCATGGATACAAGTAGATCCTTAGATTCGGTCATTAAATTAATTATTTAATTTGAAATTGTACACATTATACTACCTCCATACTAAATTTCGTCTTCGAATTTTATTTGTTGCAATTTTAAAAGTTCACGTTTTAATTTAACGAGATTTTTAAATTAGCCAATTCATTCATATTAGAGACTCTACACTCACATCAAATCTACAACCGTTGGTGCACAGAAGACAAGTCGCTGACCTATGCTTGTTCTATAGGTACTTCAATGATAGAGTTCTGACGAACTCAAAGACATTATCCCTCGAAATGCAACTTTTGGGCGCCCCACAAGACATGCAGTTAATGCTCATGACCATACAGTACACCTGAAAACCGCGAGGACATCAATTTTCCAAAACTCCTTCTGTTACAGGACAAGCAAACTCTGCAACTCTCTTCCTGGGGATATATTTCCTGAAGACTACAATTTGCAGCAATTTAAGTGTAGAACTAACATACATCTGGAAGCATCTCGGGGCGCTGTTGAAGCGTTTCCCGAGAGAAGTATTAAAAAAAATATATATATATATTGCCACTTATTTTATAGAGCTATAGCACCAGATTGACATTTTAAAGAATAAGATTACGGCTGATAATGTAAGGACTTCTCCTGCCATCAAAGTACATGTTCTCAATACAGAAAGTTTGTGATGACAGAACAAGAATGAAAATTTAAGTTGAATTATTTTAAAGAGCTGCTGCTCACAAACACAATCAAGATTCGGATTTAGTCGATTAAAAAAAATACTTAGTTCCCGCAATAGGTCCTAGGCGTAGTTCCTCATAACCATTTTGTTTGCGTGAATTTGTATGTTTGTGACGAATGGAAGGGAGCTGCAATTTTATGCAGAGTATGAAAGTCTTCAATGAGAACCTTTCTCAGAACAGTCATACTTTCGAATGTTTGTCAGACATTCACAAGAGGTGGCGAAAAATACCTTAGGATGTAATTTGTGTTTTTCCGGACATCGAAACTGAAACCCCACTCTCAATAGTTACACTTAGTTACTTATCGGCCCTTACATCCTCTACGATCTCGGGCACGCTGCTTCCATACCAAGCGCTCTGATATCCGCGATGGCTTTGAAACAGTGGCTCGGTCTTCATTGGCTTCTCGATCCTGGGGTTGAGATTCGAAGACCCTCTTAGCTGGAGCATTATTGTCCATTCGCTCGATGTGGCCGAGCCAATGTAGTCGAAGTGTTTTGGCTTTTTGGACTATGTCCATATCTTGGTACAGCTCATAGAGTTCGCGGTTGTGTCTTCTCCTCCATTCGCCCTCCTCGCACATAGAACCAAAAATCCGCCGAAGT
Organism: Cheilosia scutellata; assembly: GCA_955612985.1. Classification (NCBI taxonomy): domain Eukaryota; kingdom Metazoa; phylum Arthropoda; class Insecta; order Diptera; family Syrphidae; genus Cheilosia; species Cheilosia scutellata. The sequence continues at coordinate 60,037,618 of OY015314.1, forward strand.
ATTTTTCTTTCGAAGGAGCCCAGTATCTTGCTCCCTTCTTGCTTATCGTCCAGCGCAATAAAGCAGAACTGGCAGGATAAGGATTTTGTAGAGCAAACATTTCGTCATTCGAGTTAGCAGTTTTGAAACCAATTGTTTTGCCAAACCGAAGTAACAACGGTTTCCAAGGGTTAATTTGAAATTAGTTGTCATACAAACACCCGCGATACTTATGAATTTAATTACATTGTACTTTTACTTACACCCTTCTCACCAACGATTGTCTTGCAATAGCAACCAACTTACAGCCTATAGAAAAGTTGGTTAGCCTCAATAGACACTTTTCCTCTTCATAATATTCATAATAACTCTTTCATGAACTTAACCCCATTTCACCCAATTAGTGTTGGTACCTAACAAAGAAAAGTCCAGAGAAACTTGGCATTGTTTTAGCGGAATAAAAAAAAAATAAAGCCACAATAAAATTATTATACTTTAAGGGTTGCAGCATATTATTTTCAAAATTTTTTCAAACGACAATAATGCTATGTGAATAAGAAACAGTCACCTAATTTTACGTAATTCTGTCAAGAGGTAGTATATTATAAAACAATGTAAGTAAAAGTCAACATCTTGTAGACAAACAATTAGAACCATAAAACCGCATACAGTCCTAAAAGCGAAACAAACCCCGCATAGGTGTGAATAGGTCAGTAATTTTACTTGTGTAGACCAACTTCATGAAAGCTGCTATAAGGGTTTGACATAACAGACGTAGCTTGAAATAGGGTTTTAAGTTTATTGATTCTATTAAACGCATGTCACCAACTAGGATTCCACGACGTGCTATGGAATCCGTACCATCAGGTATACGACATCTAGGTAGACACAAGATGAGATGGTTAGATCAAGTTCATAATCTCTCCTCTACCCGTATGGGGATTGCTCTTGATGATTTAGAGTCGATGGTGAAGAATCGAGAGCTATGGAGGGTCCAACCTACTTAATGGACAACCGGACCATTGAAAATAAATGAATGAATGATTCCGAATGCATAATTAATTTCTAAAGGCCTACTTGAGCGTTCCAATCACAGCTCACAAAACTCATACTTAACGTATTTCTTTGTGTATCTTTTACAATACAGTGGTTCAGCATGGAATATTTTATTGAGCATGAAAAAGGTATGTTACATATTAAAATGCTGATTTTCTATAAAAAAAAAGGTAACGATTTAATTTAAATAAGGTTAATCGTAAATCATTAATTTTGGAGGAAGTTAATTTTACATACCATACAATTTGAGTTTGACGTTCTATCTAAGGCTTGTGTTATGTAAAACCCTATATTTAAAATTGTTCTAAATAATTCGAAAAATAACTCATATTCCTCAAAATAATTTCCTAGTTATTAACATACGGTAAACAATGTTAACTTCATACCAAAAAAAGGGTTTGCTTTTCTTAAGTACGCTTCATTAAGTATCCTAGGCAATAAGTCAACCGGTAAAAGGTTGAGAAATTTTATTGCTTAGATATGGAAATTGATTTCAGGGCTTCACTTCCACACTGTTCTTGTTGAATCAGCCGAATACCATATACATATTCGGTCACCTTTAAAGTTTCGCAATAGGTATTGTGAGATATTGTGAACAAAATATATGGCTGAAGTGATGCACATAAAATGTTCAAGGGTTGTAATAAATGCTTATAATGTATAATGTATTTAATTTTGTTAATTTTTTTTTTATATAAGCTTGTATGGATAATAAATTGTTAATTAAGCCTATATTAAAATTACTGATAGGTATTGAGAAAATAGCAAAATATACATGGAGTGACCTAGTTGATCCCTGAGCTGACCCTATAGGTATTTAGTGAGGGCAAGACCTCAGTGCTTGATTTTGCTGCCATTTTTATACTAATGATTTATGCTTCACACTTAAATTTAAGCAGAAATGTGTTTTTCAACATTAAAAATCATTTATTAAATCAGTTTATTTTTATAGCAAGTCTTAAACCTCAGGGATACATTTTCGTGTTCGACATGAAGCTACGAAGACACACTGACTTATAACGAATCCTGGGATCAACGACTACAATTTCTTTCTCAACAGATCTTATCCGCTTCTTAGAAAACACCAACAAAATATATAGTCAACCGATCCAAAACCTTTTGCCGCTTATGCAAACCGTATATGCCTCACGGTCACAGAACTCCGTGAGCCCAGTCCTGGTAGTATACTAGCATCCACGCTTCCTATCTCGTCGGATAGGGGGCGATTCTTTGTTGCTGAACCGGTGGACGTTGTTACGATTAATAAAAAGATTAATAAAAAGAGTGGCGAACACTCACAACACAATATATATTTCTGTGGGATGAGAGCGAAAGGTGATGAACGCTCTCTTGAGTATGCCCTTACACTCTTACAGTGTAATTCCCTGATGTATAGCTCGGGAATGTGCAACGTGGGGACAACAGTGATCTACTCAGCGAAAAATATGACTGATGCTTTTTTTTTAACTGTATCATCAGGAACCTTTTTTCAGTGAAAATCGCGTTCTTCCTTTATTTTTGTGCTTCGTTTGTTTTTTAATTTCTTTTTGTTTTGTTTTTGTTGAGTGTTTATTAATTGAAATTTTGTGGAACAGGATCACAGCGCCACCTAGCGCGTCGAATTGTGAATCTAAAAATCGGTCCAGTCGTTTAGGAGGAGTTCAGTTACAAAACACGTACAGAAGAATTAAACATATATAAAGAAATTATAATATAGATAAAGCTGCTTGCAAAATACTGTATGACAATTACATGCACCAGTCTTGATAATGGGAGTCTTTACTTCAATCTCAGGTGGACTCTCAAAATCGATGAACCCAACAAATTAACTTTCGGCCAATTTAGTACACGCACCTCCATTTAAATGAATTTTGTTACCTATTTGGGTGAAATCACTTCAAGGGAAATTCATTCGGGCACGATGCTGTTGATTGGATTTTTGAGCTCCTGTGGTTTTCATGCAGCCATTAGGCGCTTTTCAAATTGTGGACCTCTTTGCCTTTGGAAGGATTTTTATAGAATGTTGGCCGAACTTTTTTTGTGTTGGACTACTGAGCCATGGTTTACAGGATTTTAAAGCCTGTTTTTAATACCTGTTCTGCTCTCCTTTCCTCAAAAAAAAATAAATAACTCACAAAAATCGAGTATGGAGTAGGAGTATGCTGCGACGCATATTTTGTTTGGAACGTCGGCCTGCCTTGTTGTGTCAAAAGAAATTAGATCAGTGTCAAACTTATGAATTTTGCTAGGATTTTCAATTAAGTATCATCGTTCCATTCGACCCAAAAATGAAACTCACACAAAAGAATGGTTGCGAGAAGCTATGCCTAGGATGTGTACCGCCTGTTGCGCCACCTATTTATTTATTTATTTATCATCAACATTGCAACATTCTTTTGTTTGTTTTTAAAATAGCTAAAGCTGTCTAAAAAAAAAAACAACTGACAGCAAAAAGCTTCATCAAAGGTATACCTACACCTATTCGCAAGCAAAGGAAGAACAGCAGGGCGATTTTGCCGCTCTGCCACGTGCCGAAAGGAAGTCCCATTCAAATCATATTTTATTAATTTTTCACGACCCTGTCCCAGGTGTGGCATTCCTTTCTTTCGTCCATTCAGTAGGTACGGTTAAATAAGCGATTCACGTTTTTCAACAAAACTAGAGATTTCCTTCATTTTCGTTAAGCTTATGTGACCACCACGACTGTTGATTAATTTAAAATACACATTTTATTACTATAGGTACTTATAAGCCAGACGAACTTTCTTCGAAATCAGTTTCATTTCTTTAAAAATTAGATTACCCGCATTTAACGCATACGTGCAAAAAGGACCTCTCTAAGTGGTAAGGAAATATTGCTTGTACATTTTTTTTTTATTTTAACCCATGTCAACACTCGATGAAATGCGGTTAGGTAATACGCATATTGAAGCAGTGGATACTACCTAAACAATGCATATATAGGTAAACGAAAAGAGTAAACGAAATTGGAAAAGTTTCACAATAACCTAACTCTAAGGTTGGGGGAAAGGTAGTGTGGAACTATTAAGGTATCTAAGCGCTTACCACTTGAAATTTATTTCAAAGAAAAGTTCGCGTCACATTATTTACAATTTAGATGTCAACAACAGTCAAAAACAAAATAAACTGTTTGTAACTTGAGATAAAAAATAAATGATATCGATTTAAGGAGGAAATAAACTCGAGGGTTGTCTTAAGCAGTGTTGGTTCTGAACGATATTTATGAGGGGAATGAGGTACGAACCAGTGTTTGGTTTTCGGTATAATGAGTATTTTGTTCACCAGTGCTTGTAGATTTTATTTTATTTTAGGATCTACTATTAGTCGAAGTGTTGTCAGGTATGTTAAGTGAATGCTTTGATGGTTGAGCTCCATTATATGGAAACAATATTCGTGTGCTGGTCTAACCTGTATACAAGGAGGAGTTGTTGAATCGGTAACTTAACTTTTAGTGGTTAGAATCACAATCGCGGTGCTGAGAATGTGGAAAAATTACTTCTGCAGACTATAGACGAAGACCAGAATCCCGCTGTTAGGCAGAACCTACCATTCAATATAGACGACTATAGACACAACTTCCGTCCACCTGACCAAAACGAAGTACGGGTAGCAATATCCAAGCTAAAGAACAACAAATCTGCGGGGCCTGACAGTTTTCCTTCAGAGCTTTTTAGAGATGACTTCTCAGAGAGCATGCACTCATTTTCAAAATTTAGTCAGATGAATGCATGTCTGATGAATGGAATCTCAGCATCGTTAACCCGGCCCACGAGAAAGGAGACCTCTTCAATTAGGCCAACTACAGAGATATCAGTCTCCTTAACATGACATATACAAGATTCTATATGCCATATTGTGTGAAACCCTTAAGCCCTTTGTAAATAACCTGATTGGCCCGTATCAGTGCGAAAGTCCACCATCGATCAAAATTTCTCACTTATACAGATCCTGAAAAAAACCCAAGAAGTCCAAATCGATACTCACCATCGTATCGGACTAAACGTCACAATGGACTGCTATAAATTTAAGGTAGTAAGGGAATTTGTCTTCCTCGGTTCTTTTATATAAATTCTGACAATAATATCTCAAAAGAAATGAAACGAAGAATTAACTCTTGCCAATTGCTGTCGCTTTGGGCTGAGAAGTTAATTTAGTAGCCGAGTCCTATCCCGAACAACTAAGGAGATTTTGTATAAGACCTTGATCATCCCAGTCCTAATACTGCTAAAGCTATGACTCTATCTAAAGCGGATGAAGATATCGTCGGTCGCTTCGAGAGAAAGATTCTTCGTTAAATGTTCGGTTCCATTTGCGTTGACGGGTTTTGGAGAAGGAGATTCAACGACGAACTATACGAGCTGTACAGCGACATCGACCTGGTCAAAAAACTGTGAGTCAGTCGTCTAAAATGGCTAGGACATGTAGAGCGAATGGAAGCAAACGCTCGAGTCTTCGAGTCTAACCCAGATGAATAATGCCAGTAGATAAAGACCTCGCTTTAGGTAACGCGCGTAAGTAGAGGACGACCTCAAACGACATGGAGTGGTGCGCAACTGAAGGCATTTAGCTAAGGACCGGGCTAACTAGGGAGGCCTATTAGTTGAGGCTTCGGTTCACTCCGAACTGTAGCACCGTCTAAGTAAGTTCTGGCTCGATTTGCCAGTATTAACAATGACTTCCAGAAGGTACATGGATTCCTTGGTATGAATAAGTTGGTCGTCCACTTTAAATCTGTGGTATTTACAGTTCAAGCATTTTTCTTTGGAACGATAGCGAGCTGGTCTATAGCATAGCATAGCACATTACATTGAAATATCGAGTCTGCAATTGAGCTTAAAAAAAAAATAAAACAGGCGTGTATACACCCTAGGCCTCGCTCAGTAGTCAAACACACTAACAACTGCGCTACTGCGCCCACTCGAGCTTAGAGCTGTGATAATATATTAAAAAATAGCTTAAAAGAGCTATTAATTTGAAATTTGAAATTTCCGCGAAGATTTATATAAAAATTATATTCTATGATGAAATCTCATCCCCTTCATGGTAAATGTCACTAATCCTGCAGGCAAGTCTTCATTAAAAAAAATATGTTAGCTATCTGTCAAGTTGTTGAAATCTACACAATGAACAACTAATAAATGCATTCTTAACTGAATCCAATTTAAAACATTTAAGCTATTCTTAAGAATATTGATTTTGTGCAACTAACATTAGAAGAACAACCCTTTGAGGATAATTGAAATAGAATCTCTGAGAATTTCAATCGACAGCTGCACTTCCGTTTCACTTTAATTACATACGTAGTTCAATTTTGCTTTCCTAAGTGATTTGTTTGTTGCATGTAGATATACATTTGCATTTTCTAACATTTAAAATTACCCCAGTGATTGATATGTTTGTTGTTCGAAAGCTACACACAATCGGGTTTATTTAATTAAATAAAGCCTGCACCTACACGCTGGCTGCTCTCCTTACAATCAATTGAGGGTAGCTACTGTAATTCTATTCTAAAAAATTCCAATGAAAATTTCAATTTCCTACATGAAGTGTGCAGTCATTATTTACAAAAGTAAACTTCCACAAAAAAACAAGGGCTAGTATCAAATTGTATTTCAAATTTCGCAAGCACGGTTCGAATCGAAAGCAGTTTTAAAATATTTTGCGAAGAATCGCGACTTTCTGCCGTCGCGTCAGAAAGTCGCCAGAAAAATGTATGGGCCGGATATGCCTGTGGGATCTCTATTGCTACCTGCGAATTTCTTCCTTCCTACTGCCCCTTTCTCCTGACGGAATGTTCGAAGTCTCAAGATGAAACCGACTGATGTAATCAGCTTCTCCAGGTGGCAGTTAGTCTTCGGTTAGTCTAACCTACGGTTTCCAGAACATCTCTTTTGTCCACGCTTGTATCTTTTTTGTCCTTTTTTGTTCTCTTTTTTAATACCTTCAATTTCAATATAAAAACAATGTAAATAGTGTAAAAAGAGCAGGCTTGAACAACGTACCTATCGGAAAAGCCTTAATTGGAATTGGTTGTCCAGTTCATATCATTTCAAACGCAGCCAAAAATGGATTTGATTCATTTTCAATTGATATCGAAATTATTGTAATAAAAATATGTATTTTTTTTCTGTACTATATACCTAAACCAGGGGTTCCCTAACTGTGCGTTGCGACGCCCTGGGTCAATCCAATAGGCAAAGATTAAGCGAGTTCGTGTTTCCCGCATTTCCAGTCAGACTTGCTTCATGGCTGGCACTCCTATATTTGCCTGGCACTCAAAATTAAATATGGATTTTTCAATTGTTACGGGTCTTTGCCAGTCAGATTCGTCGGGAGCAGTCAATTCCTCCACGTGCATAAGATATCAGCCTTTCGAAGATTCCAACTTGGCGAATTTTAAATCGAGACTTGGGCTTAAGGACGTACAAGATCCAATTAATCCAGGAGCTCAAAGTTAATGAACATAGACAAAGCCTTTTGTTCGCTGACTTGGCTTCGGAGCGTTTGGAAAATGACCTCAATTTTGGCCGAAAAATCATTTTTTGCCATAAATATGGGACGACGATATTTCAACGCCGAACCGTCCTTATTGAAAACCCCTTTAGTGAATCTTCAGTAAGATCAGCTTCACATATCTGCGCTTTTAGAAGGGCGTCGCAGAAATATTTCAACCGCTCTAGGGAGTCGCAGTAAGAAAAAGATTGCGAACCCCTGACCTACACTATACAGTAAAAACTGAGGATTTAGAAGACTTTTGTATTGCGACCCACTATTAATACAGTTTTAAAGATTTCGTCAAACTACAAATTTCACGCAGCAGCACAATACAAAATCTTTTCAAATCGTGATATCCTATCCAAACGTGCTTCTTCGTTCACAGCTTTTGCACGTCATAATAGTTAAGTAGTAAAAAAGGCACACTAACTAAAATCAAATCCTAGAAGACTAAGCAAAAATTGCACATAAGCAGAAAATGTAGGCAAATGGGTCTTTTTAACATAGTAAATGGCAGATAAGCTTTTATTACTGAAGGTGAGAGTAGTAAGCCACATACGTATGTAGCGTCATTTTTACGTCCACGTATGGTCTCAATGGCTACACGCCGTGTACATGTACAAGCTATCTTTGTGCACTCTCTGTTGACGTCAGAGCTACATATTATGTATAACATGCCGTGTACTAGCACCTTTAGCAATAGAGCTAAGAATGGTTAATGTATCTATTTACATTCCTGATTTTGTAGTTGGAAATGTGCCTTTTGAGCTTCACGCCAAAATAAGGCATGTCGCTAATTCAATTATTGAATTTTGGCGTTTGCGCGCTGTTTTCTTAGGACGGCAGCATTGGTCGTATCTACTATACTCAGTATTAATTTCTAGCTACATATTTTATTTTGCATAAGACAATGATAAATGTACTTTTTCGAATCTTTAGTCCCAATGCTTTTATTGTTGAATAGATAAGTGTTTTCCAATTAATTTCTGCAATTTGGTAAAGAAGTTCCACCCAACTCATATAGGATTTCACTATAACTTCTCAAGTGGAAATTACCCCTCAACCACCCTACATATGGTCTCGTACACACAGGAATTTGAAGTGGTCTCTGTTTTGTTTTCCATGGAATTACAATGCTGGATCGGTTTACCCCAATAAATGTATATATCTACTTGAACTTTGCATGCACCACAAGCATCAAATGTGTAGAATAAATCCTTGAAAGACAACATTCAGAAAGAGCTAAGAAATTTCAAACTATCTGCTCTAGAACCCACAATAGTAATGTTCTCAGAATAATGTAGAAATTGGTTGAAGTTTCCGAATATGTAGTCGTACATTGCCATATAGGAAAATGATATCTTCCATTCTGGCACGCTAATGTACCACTTTATTATTGCGCTTCAGTGCGTAAATAATATACTCCTTGTAACGACCCGTTACGAATAACAACACCACAACCTGTATTTCCCCCCCAACATGATCAACCAGTACCATGCATACCACCATCACCCGTATTAACAAACCGCACCACTCCACCACCCGCACCACCAATACCGCTGATCGCCACCACTGGATGACGTTTAACACCACCGCCACCACCAATTACCGCCACCGCCAATTACCATAAACCAGAAAACCTGCACTAGTACATACCAGCCGAATCACATCACCCAAACAACAACATCCATGGATAATTTCACTCGGTGCATATAATTCACACCGGCTTTTTGTTGCAAAAAGCATGAGTACCTGGGAGGAAAATGACTTCGGCAGAGCAGTTTCTTCAGTAATTGGTGCAATACATCAAGCACTGATCCTGTTCTCTAGAGACTTGCACCATTCTCTAAATTTTTGGTAGGCGGACGTTCTGCTTGCAGAAACAGCCTTTATTTTGTGGACGAGTGTATTGTGAGATTACTCCAATCTACCACATCCTAATTCCTAAATCCATGGACGAGTGTATTGTGAGATTACTCCAATCTACCACATCCTAACCCCTAACCCGTGGACGAGTGTATTGTGAGATTACTCCAATCTACCACATCCTAATTCCTAAATCTGTGGACGAGTGTATTGTGAGATTACTCCAATCTACCACATCCTAACCCGTGGACGAGTGTATTGTGAGACTACTCCAATCTACCACATCCCAACCCGTAGTTAGAAACTTACGTATAAAAATTGTTAAAGATAGATTAAGTAGTTATCAGCCTGAATTGTTAAGTATCACGAAGACGAATAATAAAAAGGTGTAATTTGTACTCCAAAGTTCGTGTTTCTTTGGGGGCAACCCTGGACCCGACGAGTATACCCCGGCTGAGGTAAAAAGCACATCACAAATTGGCGCCCGAGCAGGGACTTCAAAAACGAAGTACACCCACCGACCGCACCATGGACACCGAAAACAACCTACACAGCCTGAACACCTCCGACGACGAACTAGGTGTCCCACCAAAAGAAATTGATCCCTTCTCCAGCCTGGGATGGATCTACCAGATCAGCAAGGCTGAACTACTACCAATATTAGCAGCCAAAGGACTCCCCACCACCGGGACCCTCGACCAACTACGGAAATCTATGAGCGCATACATCAAAGACGCTCGAACACATCGTTCAACCCAGCGGCTGTGTGAGGAGTGGGAAATAAAACTACAGACCCGAGAAACGAAGCAGCCCGAATCCGCCGAACCCTACACCGCACCACAAGAAGACAATCAGGGAGACGCCAAGGTTACATTGCAAGTACCCACTCTGACGACGTCATTCCCACTCGTAGTCCGGACTACCGAACCACCAGCGGCACCATCCGAATGCCAGGCCTGTCAGAATGCACCGCACCAAAATACACCGCACACGTCCCGACATACGCCCAGCTACGACGCCGAGGTCATGAACACCGTTCGCAAATGGGGATTGCGATTTGACTGTACCGGCAGCGTCCTCGAATTCCTGGAAAGGATTGAGGAACTCGCGCAATGCTATGACCTCTCACTCGAGCATATGCTCCGACCGTTGCCAGAGATATTCCGGGGAACCGCATTGGAGTGGCTACGCGTGAACCGGAACCGTTTTTTCGGATGGAAAGAATTCCGGAAGGCTTTCCTAAAACACTTCCTACCACCGAGATTTGAGCATAAACTCGAAGAAGAAATCATGCGTCGGAAGCAAGGACCCCGGGAGAAGGCGAAAGATTTCATTCTCGCAATGCAATATCTAATGCGACAACACCCAAGCAGGCGATTAGAACCCAATCTGGACCGAATCTACGACAGCCTAAGACCGGAATACCGATTATATATTCGCCGTAAGGACTTCGAGACGGCCGAGGACCTCATAGAGCTCGCTGAGGAATATGAGTACATCAAAGCGGAAGAACGTCACAACCGACCGCCAACGCCCCATGCGTCGCCACCTGTACGATTTGTAACAACTCCGACCCGCCGATCACCGATCCCAAACGCTCTAGAAGCACCACCTGCCCCATATGACCGAAACACACACTGTTGGCATTGCAAGCAACGAGGTCACCACCAACAAGAATGCCGCCGACCGTTCCGCCTATTTTGTTCGTTCTGTGGAGAAGACGGCAGGTTGAGCAGAGATTTCCCGTGTAGAAGAAATCCGGTCGCCATGCTAAACCCCATCACCTGGACCGATGCACGATACTTTATCATCATCCGTATTGGGAACCGAGACTTCCACGCACTAGTGGATACCGGAGCGTCCCGATCATTTCTTAACTCCGCCATACGGCAAAAAGCTCGACAACTACGATTACCAGTTCGGTACCAGCGTAAAACCATCCAAATGGCCAACGGAAGGCCAGTAAGTGTGAACGAACACTATATGGTAACGCTCTGTATGGGCTCCAGGGAATTCACCAAAGAAATCTCCTACATGAAGGACCTCGCTGAGGATATGATCCTGGGAATTGACTTCCTAGACCAAGCAGACTTCAGAATGTCACTAGCTGGCCACGAACTTACCTACCGGCACCTCCTCCGAACCGAACCTGCCACTACACTCCACTCCCTTACGGACAATACCCATCTCACGCAAGACCAACAACAACAATTAGCTACACTCCTAAAAAGGGAAGTGCCAGCGAGCTTGGACGGTTTGGGAACCACTGCTCTCGCCCAACATCGGATCCGACTCACCACCGACGTACCGTTCAAACAGAGGTACTACCCGCGCAACCCCGCTATGCAGAAGGTCATCGACGAAGAAATCGATGAATTGCTACGATTAGGGAAGATTGAACCCTCCGAAAGCCCCTACAGTTCACCCATCGTCTTAGTAAAAAAGAAGACGGGCACCTGGCGACTCTGTGTCGACTTCCGTCAACTAAATGCCATCTCCATCAAGGACGCCTATCCCCTACCACAGATCAACCCCATTCTAGATAAATTACGAGGGGCCGCTTTCATTTCTACCATCGACCTCCGACACGGATATTGGCAAATTCCCTTGGAGACTACCTCCCGACCATACACTGCCTTCACAGTCCCCGGACGAGGACTGTACCAATGGAAAGTGATGCCATTTGGTCTCCATTCCGCCCCGGCTACGTTTCAACGAACTTTAGATCAAATCATCGGCCCAGAAATGGAACCACACGCATTCGCCTACCTCGACGACATTATCGTCATCGGCAACACCTTCCAAGAACACCTCACCCATCTAAGGGAAGTTCTACGACGCCTCCGGCAAGCAAACCTAAAGATCAACGTTGAGAAGAGCGTATTCTGCCGCCGGGAGTTAAAATACCTCGGCCATGTCGTCAGTAACCAGGGGATCCACACCGATCCAGATAAAGTAGCCGCAGTGAAGGATCTAAACGCGCCTACAAATGTCCGCCAATTGCGACGGGTTCTCGGCATCACGACATGGTACCGACGGTTTATCAAAGACTTCTCGAGTATCGTAGCCCCCTTAACGACCTTACTTAAGAAAAACCGGCCCTGGACTTGGGGACCCAATCAACAGACTGCATTCGAAACATTGAAGAGTAAACTCACAGAAGCACCCATATTAACCTGCCCCGACTTCTCCCTACCGTTCACTTTACAGACCGACGCCAGTCAGGACGGATTAGGAGCGGTACTGCTTCAGAAACCCAACGACCAAGAGCGGGTAATCGCGTACGCAAGCCGTACATTGACTGACCTGGAGAAAAAATACTCGGTCACCGAAAAGGAATGTCTAGCCATTTTGTGGGGTATAAGGAAAATGCGTCCCTATTTGGAGGGATACCGCTTCACCGTGATCACCGACCACCACTCACTGAAATGGCTACATTCTTTGGAAAACCCCTCGGGACGCTTGGCACGCTGGGCCATAGAACTTCAACAATACGACTTTGATATTTGTTATCGCAAGGGAGCCCTGAATGTGGTTGCCGACACCCTGTCACGAGACCCGTTACCCCACACCGATCCAGGAACCAGCCTACTCCACGCCTGCCACGAAAAAAACCGAGATTGGGTAACACAGACGATGCAAGCCATGCAAAAAGACCCCGAATCATACCCCGACTATCTGATCCAGGAAGGGAAATTATACCGAAAATTTGCAACTAACGACCCCCTGAGAAAACCCGACCACAAAACCTGGAAATGGTGCGTCCCGCCAGCAGACCAAAGCCAAGTCCTATGGGACCACCATGATGACCCCACTGCCGGACATTTGGGTATTGCCAAGACCCTCGACCGAATCCGGAGAAAGCATTACTGGCCGCAGCTTCCTCGGGACGTAAGGAGGTATGTACAACACTGTGACGTGTGCAACCGGTATAAAACGTCGCAGCAGAAACCCAGCGGGTTAATGTACACCACGCAAGTAACCGCGCCATGGGAAACGGTCTGCGTAGATTTCGTAGGACCCCTACCGCGTTCAACAAAGGGGAACACAATGCTGCTAGTATTCGTGGACAAATTCACCAAATGGGTTGAAGCGACCCCCCTTCGCGCCGCCACTACACCTGGACTGATCAAAGCCCTGAGAGAAAAAATCCTCACACGATTCGGTTGTCCCAAGACCCTACTGTCCGACAACGGATCACAGTTCACCAGTCAACAATTCCGTTCCTTCCTCAGCAACATTGGGATCGAGCACCGCCTTACTGCCCCGTACACTCCCCAGGAGAACCCTACCGAAAGAGTCAACAGGGTTCTCAAGACCATGATTGCCCAATACGTACAGGACAATCACAGGAGCTGGGACGAACATATTCCGGAACTCACCATGGCCATCAACACCAGTAAACACGATACCACGGGATACTCGCCGGCTTTCCTCAACTTTGGCCGAGAACCCCGCAGACCGATTCGCACCGTCGACCCCCCCGACCACCTACCAGACCAACCAACACCCGTTCCTATCTCCATTTTTGAAGAACGCATAAAGGCTTTGTATGAAATGGTACGGAAGAACTTGCAACAAGCCAGCACCACCCAAGCCAAATATTACAACCTCCGACGCCGAGCGTGGCGGCCAAATATCGGCGACTGGGTCTACCGTCGGTCACGGGTCCTCTCATCAGGAATCAACCACTTCACGGAAAAACTCGCCCCGAAATACGATGGTCCGTATGAAGTGTTAAAGTTTGACTCACCAGTAATCGCCGTTATCCGGCGAACCACTAACCAAAGCAAACGGGTCGTTCCTATACAACGCGCACATATTCGGGACCTAAAAGAGTATAAAAGAAGAGTCAATGACACCAGACAAATCAGTCTAAGTTCCGAAGCCATGGAAGAAACACTTCTAAGTATCGAGCCTACGATCCGCCGACCCACCCAACCCCGGAAGGTGACCGCGCCGGCACGAAAAGAAGAACCCTTGGTAATGGGTATGAAGAACAGGCGACGACACCAACCAGTTCCCAGCTTCGAGATTATACCGAAGGAATCGGACCAGTGTCAGCTAGCAGCCGCTAGGAAAAGAAGAGCGGAAGCGGAGGCGGCATGGAGGGCGAAACAGCAAACCCCGGCATCACCCACAATCCTACGGACCGTCCGAGAGAAACCTTCCGGCCCCGCTCCTGTACGACCCACCGCAGCTGAAAACCAGGGACAGGAGGATGCACCACCAACCCCGGGCAGGAGTATCCACAGGCCTCGATCACCGATCACCATCCTGAAACAGGAAGTGCTGCGGGGTAGGTTCCCAGTCCCAAGACCTCCGGAGCCAGCAATCATGACCGTCAACCCGAACACCAACGTGAACCCGAACACCAACGTCAACCCGAACCCTACCAACAGCAGTGAATACAACCTTTGGGGTGGCCTGAGGGTCTGTGGGACAACCGCCCAACCCGACAAACACCGCATCCGCACCCGTACTCGTTCCCGGCCCAAGAACTACCAGGCATGGAACCAGCAGCAGCATCAACGCGCTAAAGAAAGAAGGGCGTTTCAATAAACCCTTAAGACATACCTGAATATTTTTTTTTTGTTAGAATGAAGTTTTTTTTTAGTTTTTTTATAAATGAAGTTTGTTAGTTTGTTAAGTTCCTATATATAAGAAAAATATATCATAAATATAAAAAAAAAAAAAAAAAAAAAAAAAAAAAAAAAAAAAAAAAAAAAAAAAAAATTTTTGAATTTGTTTAAGTTCCAACGTTTGAAAAAAAAAAAAAAAAAAAAAAAAAAAAAAAAAATAAATAAATAAAAAATAAAAAAAAAAAAAAAAAATTTTTTTTTGAAGTTGTTTAAGTTCCAACGTTTAAAAAAAAAAAAAAATATTTTTATTCTGCAGGGAAGCGCACCTACGACGAGAAGGTTCTCGTCTACCGAAGAAAGAGGGGAGTGTAACGACCCGTTACGAATAACAACACCACAACCTGTATTTCCCCCCCAACATGATCAACCAGTACCATGCATACCACCATCACCCGTATTAACAAACCGCACCACTCCACCACCCGCACCACCAATACCGCTGATCGCCACCACTGGATGACGTTTAACACCACCGCCACCACCAATTACCGCCACCGCCAATTACCATAAACCAGAAAACCTGCACTAGTACATACCAGCCGAATCACGTCACCCAAACAACAACATCCATGGATAATTTCACTCGGTGCATATAATTCACACCGGCTTTTTGTTGCAAAAAGCATGAGTACCTGGGAGGAAAATGACTTCGGCAGAGCAGTTTCTTCAGTAATTGGTGCAATACATCAAGCACTGATCCTGTTCTCTAGAGACTTGCACCATTCTCTAAATTTTTGGTAGGCGGACGTTCTGCTTGCAGAAACAGCCTTTATTTTGTGGACGAGTGTATTGTGAGATTACTCCAATCTACCACATCCTAATTCCTAAATCCATGGACGAGTGTATTGTGAGATTACTCCAATCTACCACATCCTAACCCCTAACCCGTGGACGAGTGTATTGTGAGATTACTCCAATCTACCACATCCTAATTCCTAAATCTGTGGACGAGTGTATTGTGAGATTACTCCAATCTACCACATCCTAACCCGTGGACGAGTGTATTGTGAGACTACTCCAATCTACCACATCCCAACCCGTAGTTAGAAACTTACGTATAAAAATTGTTAAAGATAGATTAAGTAGTTATCAGCCTGAATTGTTAAGTATCACGAAGACGAATAATAAAAAGGTGTAATTTGTACTCCAAAGTTCGTGTTTCTTTGGGGGCAACCCTGGACCCGACGAGTATACCCCGGCTGAGGTAAAAAGCACATCACATCCTTAGAATGTAGAGAGAGAATTGCATGCAATGAAAATGAAACCACAGGGAATTGTGATTCAATGGATTATTAAATTACTTCACAATGTACGTATCTATGTAGGTACTAATAAAATTAAGTTTTGTACAAAATATTTTATTAGTAGAATCTAGACTAGAGTGTATACAAGTACGTGGTATTGACAAAATGGTATTCAGCAAAAATTGTCTAGCCCTGTATCACCAAATACCTATAACCTTTCAGAGACAAAATCCACGATTTTAATATATTCCACTGCAAGAATTTGTAGTGCTTAGCTATACCGTCAAATAAGTTCAAATGGCCTTACGAATAATCACTTTTAACCCTCTCCTTAAATATTTTGTAGGTCACAATTGTAACGGTATAAAATGACCTTCCACCTTTGTAGACACAGGAATCTACTATATTTGCCTTTCGGTGGAAGGGTGTCCGGTCGACGACGGTTTAGTCGGCATGCTAGCTTTAAGCTCGTGCTAAGCTCGTCAGTGGGGTGGGGTCTTTAACCGACCTCCGGACTACCGTACCTTACATGCCTAGGATAAAATTTGATACTAAAGAAGAAAGGAATAAAGGATGGGATATCAAAATGGGAAGGAAAGAAAATTGGATTTTTAAATTTTGAAGAAAAGGTACTCGAAACCACTCGATCAGACCACATGCTACAACTGATGTAACGTCAGGATAGCGGCGTTCTGATCGGCCTCCTCTCTTTTCTCAAGACATATGGTACCCCTGGTGTTATGGGTACCAAGGAGCTGCCCTCCCCATTACCTTTCCTGTTACCAGGAAAGATACCATGGTTGCCACTAGCTCCAGTTTTTGTGACAACCCCTAAATAGACAAAATACACAACCGTCTACTTCACTCTCTTCAGCCTCATCGCTTTCGGTCACCCCACTTTAAGTTTCTTAAAGTATCATTTTTTCTTAAAAATGATACCTATTTAAAATATAAAAGACCTGCAAAAAAAGATGATGTGTTCTTCATAAAAAAGAATAGAACCACACAAATGAATTCCACCAAAACATGCACATTTATTTATTATAAACTAATTAATCTATAATACAATACATACATGCAAAACAAATAACTTAACATAAAATTGAAATGGAATTTAAAAGGAAAAGGTAGAAGTAAAAGAGCAAGATATGCTTTACAGAAAATAAAAACTAAAATCAAAAGAGACAATACAATAATTTATTGAATAGGTACATATAAAGGTTTATAAACATACAAAACAAAATTCTAACTCTAACGCACTTAATAACTCTCTTTGCCTTATTCAAGTTCAAGGTCAAGAGAAAGAAAGAGATTTCAACTAACGAAAAGTTCACGGTCACAGGTCAACAAACTATTTGGAAATACATAATGTAATAATCGCAACAAAAAAAAAATATAAGAGTACGAAATTATGCGTACTGGTTTAAAAATTTATATATGTATCTAAGTAATTTTTGCTGAACAAAACGAAAAGTAAGAGAAAAAAAATTTACCTGTATATCCGGGGGCGGTGATGTGCACAACACTTTGACAGGATATGTATTTTTTTTTTTTTTTTAATGGCTATTGGGGAAGAAATTTAATAGGGATATTTATACTCGCGGTTATATTTCTAATAACTTGGTACACCTGTGCCAAACAGGACACAAAACACTTAAAAACATATCTAAACTAGCACTAAAGTCACTTAGGGAAACTGAACAATATGAAGAAATTATAGGGTAAGAAGTTTAAATTTATGTTGATAGACGTAACACGTATAAGATTAGGATCTCCTCGCTGTCTCATCAATAAATTTCAGGCTCACTATCGTCGTAGAAGGATCATACTGTTTTCACCATTTATTACTCCAATCTACCACATCCTAACCCCTAACCCGTGGACGAGTGTATTGTGAGATTACTCCAATCTACCACATCCTAATTCCTAAATCTGTGGACGAGTGTATTGTGAGATTACTCCAATCTACCACATCCTAACCCGTGGACGAGTGTATTGTGAGACTACTCCAATCTACCACATCCCAACCCGTAGTTAGAAACTTACGTATAAAAATTGTTAAAGATAGATTAAGTAGTTATCAGCCTGAATTGTTAAGTATCACGAAGACGAATAATAAAAAGGTGTAATTTGTACTCCAAAGTTCGTGTTTCTTTGGGGGCAACCCTGGACCCGACGAGTATACCCCGGCTGAGGTAAAAAGCACATCACATCCTTAGAATGTAGAGAGAGAATTGCATGCAATGAAAATGAAACCACAGGGAATTGTGATTCAATGGATTATTAAATTACTTCACAATGTACGTATCTATGTAGGTACTAATAAAATTAAGTTTTGTACAAAATATTTTATTAGTAGAATCTAGACTAGAGTGTATACAAGTACGTGGTATTGACAAAATGGTATTCAGCAAAAATTGTCTAGCCCTGTATCACCAAATACCTATAACCTTTCAGAGACAAAATCCACGATTTTAATATATTCCACTGCAAGAATTTGTAGTGCTTAGCTATACCGTCAAATAAGTTCAAATGGCCTTACGAATAATCACTTTTAACCCTCTCCTTAAATATTTTGTAGGTCACAATTGTAACGGTATAAAATGACCTTCCACCTTTGTAGACACAGGAATCTACTATATTTGCCTTTCGGTGGAAGGGTGTCCGGTCGACGACGGTTTAGTCGGCATGCTAGCTTTAAGCTCGTGCTAAGCTCGTCAGTGGGGTGGGGTCTTTAACCGACCTCCGGACTACCGTACCTTACATGCCTAGGATAAAATTTGATACTAAAGAAGAAAGGAATAAAGGATGGGATATCAAAATGGGAAGGAAAGAAAATTGGATTTTTAAATTTTGAAGAAAAGGTACTCGAAACCACTCGATCAGACCACATGCTACAACTGATGTAACGTCAGGATAGCGGCGTTCTGATCGGCCTCCTCTCTTTTCTCAAGACATATGGTACCCCTGGTGTTATGGGTACCAAGGAGCTGCCCTCCCCATTACCTTTCCTGTTACCAGGAAAGATACCATGGTTGCCACTAGCTCCAGTTTTTGTGACAACCCCTAAATAGACAAAATACACAACCGTCTACTTCACTCTCTTCAGCCTCATCGCTTTCGGTCACCCCACTTTAAGTTTCTTAAAGTATCATTTTTTCTTAAAAATGATACCTATTTAAAATATAAAAGACCTGCAAAAAAAGATGATGTGTTCTTCATAAAAAAGAATAGAACCACACAAATGAATTCCACCAAAACATGCACATTTATTTATTATAAACTAATTAATCTATAATACAATACATACATGCAAAACAAATAACTTAACATAAAATTGAAATGGAATTTAAAAGGAAAAGGTAGAAGTAAAAGAGCAAGATATGCTTTACAGAAAATAAAAACTAAAATCAAAAGAGACAATACAATAATTTATTGAATAGGTACATATAAAGGTTTATAAACATACAAAACAAAATTCTAACTCTAACGCACTTAATAACTCTCTTTGCCTTATTCAAGTTCAAGGTCAAGAGAAAGAAAGAGATTTCAACTAACGAAAAGTTCACGGTCACAGGTCAACAAACTATTTGGAAATACATAATGTAATAATCGCAACAAAAAAAAAATATAAGAGTACGAAATTATGCGTACTGGTTTAAAAATTTATATATGTATCTAAGTAATTTTTGCTGAACAAAACGAAAAGTAAGAGAAAAAAAATTTACCTGTATATCCGGGGGCGGTGATGTGCACAACACTTTGACAGGATATGTATTTTTTTTTTTTTTTTAATGGCTATTGGGGAAGAAATTTAATAGGGATATTTATACTCGCGGTTATATTTCTAATAACTTGGTACACCTGTGCTCTTAGATATGAGAATATGGGTAGCTTATCTTGAACACGAACACTCAAACTAATTTAAATTAAATGCGAAAAAAATAGATATAGAATTTGTATAACAAGGAACAACAGAAAAGCATATACGTCTTAGAACGTAATAATATTAATACTTAAACAGGACACAAAACACTTAAAAACATATCTAAACTAGCACTAAAGTCACTTAGGGAAACTGAACAATATGAAGAAATTATAGGGTAAGAAGTTTAAATTTATGTTGATAGACGTAACACGTATAAGATTAGGATCTCCTCGCTGTCTCATCAATAAATTTCAGGCTCACTATCGTCGTAGAAGGATCATACTGTTTTCACCATTTAGTACTCAAATAAGTACATAACACTTTTTTTTCTGTTATTTAAGGATAATCGGGAATTATAAAAGGAGCAGATTTATTAGTTTAAGGCACGTGTTTTTTTTCAGGATTTGGGCACTTAATATAATCTTGCACTTTTTGGTTAAATTATTTAGGTGGGTAGGTATAATTTTATTCTTCGATAACCCGAGAGATTATTTTCTGTTTTTATTATTTCTTGTTTTTTATTTCGCACGGTATCTATTTTTATTCAATTTTAGTCACCGATTCCTTCGAATTCTTTCTATATATTTTTTTTTTTCTACGTCTGCCTCCTTTGATGACTATCGGAAAAAGTAAAAGCCAGAGTCCTTTGTGGAAAAAAAAAAATTTGTTAGCGAGGTTTTCGCCGTTGTAAATTTGTTCGCTAACGGCTGAAAACCCTCCTAAAGCCTTTTCCCATTTTTTTTTATTTTTAAGGACATGTTTTGAATGAATGTTAGGGCCGAAACAGAAGTAGTGCGTTGTATGTTTTTGTATGTTTTTATGTTTTATGTTTTGTGTAATGTGTAATGTAAATTAGGCATATGTTTCAAGCGATTCCCACACAATAGATAATTTTATATGGAAAATTTATGATGTCGAGTCGACTGTGAAGAACTCACACTCGCACTCATACAACCTACCCCAACTTAATCTAGCCTAGACCCAAAAATTATTATTAGGCCAGCACAAAGCATGCATCTATGAAGACGCATCTCGTGTATCTTTTGAAAAATGCGTCCGATAAATAAAACTTATATTGTTTGCCCAAATTGTATGAAATCCTCCATGTGTCGAAATATTCAACAAGTTGTTTATACAAATTCGTTCCATACAATCTTTGCGAGATGTTTCCATTCCACTACATTCCCTACGGTTTGAACTCATATTTCACTCAATTTGAAAGCATGTCTGTTGGTTCAAACGAACTCTGACAAAAAATGTTGGTTCTATTCGAACACAATGGCAAGAGTTGGGCGCCACTTTAGGGAGTTTAATACCACATCCGTTGGTTTGTTATAGGTGGTTCGGTATAATGTGTTTATTTGAATAAATAGAAAGAAAAATTCTGACCGATAACCTCGATGGAAACAAAAACCTGTCATTAATAATGACAAGAATATCCTTTACTGTATTTCCATTTATTTTGCAATATTTTATTACAAATCTTTCCATAAAGATACATCTCCATGATTAGACTCTTTTTCTTCATACAAAAGCAATAGTTTGAGTTATGGCTAATTACGTTGATTCCTTGAGGTATAATGAGGATGTACAGACTTCAGCTTTCATCACCATTTTCGCTAAGCATTTCCACTTTCCTACGTTGTTTTCCATTTGATTCCTCTCACCATCACCATCACCATGCTTTGTTAGCTGATTTCATTAGTTAACGATGCAGAGGTTTTTTTTTTTTGTTCTTTCTTTTTTGGGAGGATTTTTATTCCTTTTCATGGTCATTATCAAGGAAGGTAGCTGGACCCTTATATCATTTTTTAATCATTATGTCATTTTCACATTTAATTTTTTTGTTGTATATTTGCAACTGGGACAGCAATAAAGGCTCGTCAATGTTTCACAAACAATGCTCTGGACAAGCTTATTAATTTTTAATGAAAGCACCGGACCCTTAAGTTATCTTTAGCCAAGTTAAGGAAATACCAAAGAGATACGAAGAAGCAAATAAAAGAAACAGTCCTTTAATGAGTTTAAAATGATCCCTGGGGCGCGAGGGTAATTATAAAATTTCCTTTTGAACTTTTCTGTTGAACTTGGAAAAGAAAGTTTAAAAAAAAAACTCGCCTTCGGGGCGACACGATGGCTTCGCGTGTACCTACACATATTCATGAAGTGAGTCGATGAAAAGGATAATCATATAAGAATCAATTGACCCCTAGTTCGCGTGTTCCAAATTGGCGTGAAAAGAGGACGAGACCAATCCTTGTTAAATACCATCTGCTACAGTAAACACCCTTTCGTTGGTTTCTTACTTTTTTATTTAACAGTGATTCATCTTCGTCTATTTGGCACGTCCTGTAATTAATTATGAATGGTTTGACAAACAACACATTTTTTGGGTAAATATAATGTGAGAACGAGTCACTTTCGTAATTATTGCGGTAGGTACCGAATATCATAGCCCCTTAATCCATAGCTTTGTATCACATCAAAAAGGATTGTATATTACTTGAGTGAATTTAAACGGTGTAGGTGTATAATTAATTAAGATAAATAGTAATTAATGTCAGGAAATGACGTTTTAAATAGAGGTTATTAATGGAGATATAGACACATTTATCATACCTAACAGACATTTTCGTCAACAGTCTCTGTCATAAAAAATTACTAAATATTTTAATGAAAGTGAGAGCGTTGAAGAATCTAGTTTTGACAGCTCTCTAACTTCATGTTGCTAAGTTTTCGCTTGGGCTGAACTGGTCACATGAACAGTTTTCTCAGTTGACGTTTATGTCCGCAACACCGACAATAAATTCAAGTCACTACTAAGACGACGTCTATTTGTGTCAACGTATGTCTGGAGAACTCAGTTTTGACATTTCTAGTGGGTTATCGGAACGGAGAGCATGGGAGAGCGCAGTTTGACATTTCAATTGCCCTGATGTAGAGCACCAGTCAGAAGTTCAGAAATCCTTGAGAAAAAAAAATACAATTGACAAGAAGTGACATACCGACAAATCAAGTTAGTTTTCGCGTTCACGTAAATTTGAGACCAGACTATTCAAGTTGGCTTACGATGACTAGATTCTTGAATGTGGACAATCCCTTTGACTGGTCCTTCCAACATTGAATGTTGGGAGCTGACAGAGCTCACATGCCACTGACAGAATTTTCAAATAACGTATCGAATTGATTCCAATATGATCTCCAAAGTTAAATCAAACTACTTATCATTTAGACGTCAATGGATGTAATATTTCAGCAGTTATCCGTGGCTTCGCTCACGTTTTTTATTTATTTTTTTCAAAAATCTCTGGACCCCAATATTTTACTTTCCGTATACTTTCTATAAATATGTATGTACTTTTAAGTTTATTTTTCTACTTATGTTTTTTTTTTTAATTTACGAAAAGGGCCTTAGGGTCCTCTTGCACCTCTTTGGGATACAAATTTGGAAAATCATTCTAGAGATCTATTACTAAGTTTCAAGTAAATTGGATAAAAAATATAGCTAAATAACAAAGTTTTTATTTTGTTTTAGGATTAGATGAGAGTTATGCGTTGACATTTGACAGTCGTAGAAGCTTGAGTAGGTTGAAGAACTTTAGTGTTGCCGTGTGAATATTAATTCGCCTTCTATACCTATAAAAACTGCTGCAACGTCAGTCCATAATTTTGGAATGTATTTGAGCAGCCATCTAAGGTAGGATTATGCCTACCGATGACTGTTAAATTTCGGCTGGCTAAGACGTGTGGACTTTAAAGGTTGAAGCCACAAGTGTTTAATCGTTTTAGGCGTAATGAACGCTTTAAGATTACTTTCCAAATCGGGCTGTGTGAGCCTGGGTCATGAGTTGCAGCTGAAGAGCTACCAGGAAAGTGAGTATAAAATAGTTGCTCACGTTAACTCAAAATAGTCTCATTTGTCATTTAGTCTCATTACGCAGTTCGATATGTGTTAGAAAGGCTTGTGGAGAGGATCTCATAGAGCTTAAAGAAATCGGAGATATTTTCTATATTTCCACAAAAGGATTTCAAAATCGCTCGTTGTACCTTCTCATCACCTTCTTTATAAATGTCCACGGAACTTATTTTATACAGATCTTCCTGGTCTGGATGGAAGTCATTTAGACTAAATTGAAGATATCTGTGATTGAGAACAGATATTCCGTTGTCTCTATTTCTGGTAAAGAAAGTGCGCGTCGAAACATTTCTATAGTAGGTACACATTATTAATATTTCTCAGAGTAACTCAGATCATTAATTTACTACTGTCCCATAAAGTTAAGTCCCAGTAAACTATTAGGAAGCTAGTGGACTTTCTAACGGACCACTGTGGCTTAACAAAATGAATATGTGTCCGTAGACAAAATGCGGGTTTCGTCTAGAATGTGAAGAATGTAATCTTTAACAAAGAGATGCTTTTACCAGCAAAGCTAAGGAACTCCGCTACTAAGGATATTGGCCTTCACTATAGGGAAGTCAATCGTTTCGTAGACTAAGTGTACCCCTTTATGATATAACCTAAAAAGGTTGCGGTGTCAGCCAATTGAGCAGGAAAATTTAAAAATGAAAAAATTACTGTCCCCAGTTTACGATTGCCAATAGTACCGACACCTATGATGAAGCCGCTTCTCCGCAACAGAAATCATGGCCAAAATATTCCTATACCAGTCAGTAATTTTCATCGAGCAATTCAGGTTAATGACGCGGGAGCATTTATCTGAAACTAGCCATGCTCGCGGCTCCGCCCGCCAGTTTTTGTTTCTTTTAAAGTGTTTAAGTATTTAAATATTGCCTAACAATAAAAAGCACATCTGATATTGACATACATAGATTTATAAATATAATAGCAAGTTGAGCGTAGTAAGATCGAAATAGAAATGTTTTCACCCCCTTTTTTTCAACCCTTATAGGACGAATTTTGGAAAAGGATGAATGAGGCATGTAATAGTTTTGACTTGTCTATCAATATACAAACTTTCAAATTTATACGGTTAATGGTTCGTGAAACCCCCCTTACTCCCCACGACTACTTTACTCCACAACAATTCTCACCCACACTACGACCTAATTTGGACACATATCTATAAAGATGAAAATAAATCATAAAAATCGGACGAATGGTTCTCGAATAATGGAGGGACGAATAGACGGACCCATCTTTCCTTTCCTCGTTGTAAAGCTCACCTTCAAAAAACTCTCCCGTCTCTTGTTCAACCCGACGTCTTGACAACTTTGGACGTTGCATTTTATATAGTAGTATGGATGCTGAAAATATCGAAAAGTTTGATTATGAGATGGGTTTTTGGGATACAAGATTTTTATTTAGACCGAGTAGTGAGAAGATCCAAAGCAGCTTCGTAATAAATTGACAGCGATATAACAGCTACGTTACCTTTGTTTCAGTTACCACACAATAAGAAGCTGAATAACAGAGTTATAACCGTTCCCATGACAGTTTTCATTCGTCATTCATTAAAAGGACTTATGCGAACAAATTTTGGCAAAATCATGGCAGGAGTTAAATTCCAAGGCTATAGAAATGCCTTACATTGACATAAGAACATAGCACATTATATCATTTCCGTATAAGGAAAATTATGCTCTCACTGATTGGACAAGTAAAAATAAAAACTCATGTATTAATCTACATTCGATTCTGATGTGCCATTTTAATGAATTTTGCCCCGCTTAATTGACAGGAAATGTAAACTCAAATTTACAGGTGCTGTCATGGCGCAATAAATTGCCACACAAAAAATGTGATTGAATCGCTGAATCCTCGCACGTCTCTTTCAATATTCCAGAGCATTCCCGGATTTCATGAAAAGCTATCGATTACTAAGAACCAGGTCTATACAAATTGGTAGACATCCATTTTTAAGTCTACTCGTATATACATATACCAACGACAACTTCATATTTGACATTCAGGAAGTAGATAGGTACATAGATTGTCTCCCGATACGATGAGAGTGGCGAGTAAGATGATGTTTCCCGCAACAACCCAAGTTGACAGCGGTAATTTCACAAAGATGACATCATGTCAGACACTTCCATTATCACTCCGTCACTAATGCGTCTTCGGTGAACATATTTAAACAATTTTGGCACAGATAATCGCACATTAACTCAATTCAAATGATGCGTTTGGCTTTTGGGGTGTTATCTTTGAAACACGTGGTGATGTGCCACAAACAGAAATGATTCTGGTAGGTACACGTCTTCCTGAAAGGTATAATCATCCACATTTAATTTGTTTATAAAAATAATGTAGTAATTTTGAATTTAAAATTTCATTACCAATTGGACGGAGAGAATTTTAAGGATGTACCTATGGAGAGATATAACAGAATCAAATAAAAAAAATATTTTTAAATATAATACGGAGTTCTGGGGCCTTAAGGATATGGCCTTCAATTCGAAAAGTATTTTTCCTTGTTTCAGTCGCTAGCTGCAATATATTTTAAATACACTCAGAATTCGAATAAATTCTCCCTCGGTCATTCTCGCCGCTTTTCATATCGATTACAATTTTATGACCTATATATTGACACTTTACGACTTTATCTAAATGTCAAACCCCTGTTTTGGGTGAGTTATTTTTTACAACCATTCTGCTGTAAATTGGATTTGTAACTTCTCAACGATGTGAATATACAATATACATACTTGTCATTATGAACCCTTTATATCCTGAATAATATCATATTTTTGGCGGTCGATTTAGTTCTCCTTTAAGAGGGGGGTTCATAAAATTTAACTTTATGGTTAGTACCTCCAAGTCATTCGAAAATAATGACCATTCGCTTGTATACGCTCGAGTAAAACAAATTTGTCGACTCTTACGGAGTTGCCATAAAATATTGTGAGTCCTTGAAACTTGTGATAGGGGTATAAAAATAAATGTAAACGGATTTTTATGGATGTATGTATAGTAGGTATGCGTATGAACTAAACGAAAATCTGAATTTAATACAATGGCTAGTTCTGCATCGACTTTGTCAAGCTGTAGTGCCAATTTCATGGCGTGAAATCTGACCAATCTAATTCCATTGACGAATATCGATATCTATAATTGACTTTGGTCCTGAACTCTTCATTTGAGATACGATTTCGCAGTCTATGGTTGACATTGGTGATACTATCCGATTTGGCGCTATATTGAAGTGAAACACTCACAGAAACGTTTATTAGAAATACCAACATTTCTTGTGTTGCAAATTTATCTGCCCAATTGCTACGGAAATTTTTAGACTTTCTTAATAATCTGATCTGAGGGTGAATCTGTTTATTTTTGGATATATTTTCAGGAACCAAAATTTCGTTTGAAAGGTAGGTAGGATATCCGTATCGAATTTAGTGATGTTCTGTCGCTTAGCTGCACATAGGACCAACTCTGACAAAACAACGTTATCGGACTGAACAAATCGCATTTTTATTGCCATGTTATATCAAATATAAAGAAAGATCAAAGAAAGATTTTATGAAGAAAAAATAGAATTGGTTCTAGGTATCTGCGGTTTGTTTTTCTAAGATGTCACAGTATTATATAGATATCAGAAATTTAAAAACAACCAAATAAACAAAAACCATTCATTACTATCGGTTTTTCATCAGTGATGGGATTTAATTCCACCTCAGGCGAATTCGTCCTTTTTTCGGATAATCTAAAAACTACACATCAAAGAAGAGGCCCAGTGCTGTGCCATTTAAATGTAAAGCTACATTAATAGGAAATTTATCTTTGTCTGACAAGTTCCCTGCGGAAAACTTTTCTTTTTTCTTGTAGGCGCAGTTGAGTGGATTATAATATACAGTCGGTTGTATTGGTCATCCTATAGGGGTATAGTCAGCAAATACATGTGGGCTTTTCATATACGAGAAGAATTGACATATTTGGAATTCGAGGAAGAGGCTGTGTTAGAAATTACCATTCAAAGGTTTAAAGCGTTTAAAACAAAACTCAAATGTCTTTTAAAATATCTGAAATGTAGTAGATTTTTCCAAGTACTTAATTCGATTTTGATCTCTTCAATAACACTATACAAATAAATGTTGTCCTCAGACGAACCATATGGACAAATTCACAAGGAGCAGCATATCTACTAGGCATACCTATCCATAAAATAAAAGAAGCTACATATCTACTTCTTAAATTCAATATTCTACTTAAAAACATTCTCATGTACCGACTGTTTTGTAACCTGTTGGTATATTATGAAAACAATTTTCAAGGAAAATACCCTTGTACGATGTCCTTTGAATTTTCCCTTTTGCAAAACATTGCTCTTCGGAATTTACTTATCTTGTTGTTATTGTGTATATAAGTGCGCCATTGGGTATTAAAATTAAATTGAAATTGCATACTTTTGCTGTGACTGTGACTTCTTTTGTTTTGTTTTGACAAAACAATTCAATGAAACTGTTAAAAAGAAATACAAAACTTTTATTTCAATTGTCGCCACATCAAAACCATAAACGTTATTTGACTCTTGGCGCAGTTTTAATTGATTTTGGAAAAATATTGGGGAAAGAAACTGTGTATTTGCTGTAAACAAGAAAAACAATATGATTGTAGTAGGAGGGTGCGGTTTCTTTACTCAGTATCAATGTTACCACAATGCAGTCAAAGGATCTGAGTTTATGTATTTTTAATGATATAATAGGATGAAATCAAACTTTTCACTTTGTAATCTGGGAATCAGTTGTCAAGCTATTTGGACAAACAAATTTGGATAAATAAGCAAAATATCTATATTATATAAAAATGGTGTAAAAAATGTATAGTAATTCTTCAATTGAGAACGGCTGGATTTGGCTAAAAAAATGTTTTCAGTTGTTCGTAATTGTAAGGAGAAGGTTCTTTTGAAAGAAAATTTTGGGAAAACCCTTCGGGAAATTGGTAAAATCGAAAATTGATTTTTTGTATGGAATTTTGAGTGCAGTTATTCCGGAATGGATTTTCAAATGGAAAATTACAAAATTCTTAGTGAAAAAATTGGAAAATTCTCGAAAAACGCGAAAAATTATAATTTTTTTTGACGAAATTTTGTAATTTATCGCATGATTTTATGATTTTCGATGATGTAAAGGCTTAAAATTTCAGATAATTGTGAAATTCATTGTGATAAAGGACGTTTTGCGTGCATGGGTGGAGAAGTAAGTTAACCTGCTGGTGCTTGGCAATGGCCTAATTCCCGTTGATGTTTCGACTAGATTGATACCGTCGAAGGTGGAACTCATCACCAAAGTGTTCCCCGGAATTGCACAAAATTATAAAAATCTCGATTGGATTAGTGAACGGGCAATACTAGCAGCGAAGAATAAGGACGTCGATAGCTTAAATTTCATTCTTCAAAGTCAAATCGTTGGAGAACTGCATTCGTACAAATTCGTTGACAGCGTGATCCGACGGAATTTTTGAACTCGCTTGATGTGCCAGGAACTCGACCGCATAATTTACAGCTGAAGGTGGGATCGATCATAATCATTATTGTGCAAAGGTACGCAGTTGTCCGTCAAGAAACTGATGAACAATGTGATTCAAGCGACAGTCATCAAGGGCAAATTCAAAGGAGATTTGGAATAATCGGAATTATCCCACGAATTCCGATTATTCCAACTGATCTTCCAATCCAGTTCCCCGTTCGATTCGCTTTAGCGATGACGATCAATAATAATCCCAAGACCAATCTTTGGAAGTCTGTGGGATTAATCTAACAGAATTTCCCTATTTTTCGCACTATCAGCTGTACGTTGCCTGCTCGCGTGTTGACAAACCGTCTTCGTTGTTTGTTTTTTTGCGCCCGAAAACAAATCGAATAACATTGTTTATCACATCGCTCTCTACTGATTTCGATTCCATTCAAATAAAACACATGAAATGAAATTTTAACTAGCTATCTGTTTTATTACCTATATCACTTTGGAGTTTATCTGACGGCGTTAAATTGGGGCGAGACGAAGTTCGCCGGGTCCGTTAGTACTTTATAGATACTTAAAAAAAAATGTTTTCAAACTCGACAAATTGGTGCTCACTCACTTTTGACGCTCACTGTATATTATAAAAAAAATTAAAAAATTCACTTTATTTACAAAATCAAATTAATGTGGTCCATTAGTTGTTCTGTGGAGATGACAGCTAAAACGACCTAATTTTAGCTCGAACTGTTTCACTTCAATTAAAAATGTAAACATAAGTACATACCTGTATTTACCAACCAATTGTCAAAACTTACCGACGGATATACAATATATTTCTATTGCATGTATACCTGCCACAAAATTCGTACACCTCACGGCACAATGTCAATTGAAAAGCTGAATTTTCCTTGTTATCAATTTAACAATCGAAAAGTATTTGCGGACTTTAATTGGAAAACTTTGATTTGTCTATTCAACATGGGATAACTCATTTGCTAGAGAAAGGGTATTTAAATTGAAAAGGCATTTGATATAGCTACCAACAAAGCCAATCATAAATACATACCAAGTCAGATACCACTTTCACAATATACGAATACCCAACTGCATTTTATTTTCTATTGGAAATTGTTCAAGTGGAATATTTAAAATTAACGTAGTGTTTGTTGTTACAAACTTGCTTCTGCAACTTGTATCCTTGTAGCCTATATTTTAGAATAGTGACATAATTTTTGTTACACCAAATGTTAGATACAGTGACGCCAAAAACATTCCGGATTTTTTCTATAATATTTTCCTTATATTAGGTATATATTTTAAAGGTATTATATTTTAAAGGTAACTATAAAGGGATCTAATGGAATCTTTCAAATTATTAATTGTATTAAATTAAAGGATTTCTCCTTGATGTTAAGAAAAATATTACATATGTCAAGAAAAAATCCGGAATGTTTTGGCGTCACTGTACCTACATTCGTCATACACTGTTGTAGGTGAAAGGAATACGGAACCTAGCTCCACGGATTATGACAGACTTATTGTTCTTCTTTATGCTGTCAACTGGTTGTCCTTCAGGCACTTGTTGGCAGCAATTTTAATACGTATGAAGCTTGGGAACTTTGTTTTTCATCAAATATATGCCATCTGTACCCACATAGAGACAATTTTCCACATTTATTGAAGATAGGTTAGGTACCTCATTGAAATGGTGAGACTCTGAAAGATCTAACCAAAATATTCTCAGTCTCAGCATCAGTTCATTCAAACTCAAAGTACTGGTATTTTTATACCCTTCACAGTAAGGTATATTCACTTTGTCATTACATTTGTAACGCCAAGAAGGATTCACCGGAGACCCTATAAAGTATGTATGTATATTCTGAATCAGGATCACATTCTGAATCGATTTAGCCATGTCCGTCTGTCTGTCCGTCTGTCTGTCTGTTGAAAACACGATAGCGTGAATGAAATTTTGTGAGAGGACTTCTTTTTACCGTCGTCAGGTTGGTATTGAAAATGGGCTATGTCGGTCATGTAGTTCTGGTACCTCCCATACAAAACCACTATTAGACCCATGTGTCTCTCTGTCTGTTGAAATCACGAAAGCGTCCAAACGAATCGACTTAGGCGAATAAAATTTTGTGCGAGCTCTTCTTTTTACCGTCGTCAGGTTGGTATTGAAAATTGTCTATGTCGGTCAAGTAGTTCTGGTACCTCCTACACCAAAAAAACTAAAGAAGCAGACTTAATAAATACTACTCAACTCATCTTTCTACTATATCAGGCACTTGAAGTGCTTTTTTAATTCGCAAGAAATTTTTTAAATAGAACCTCCGAGCAAACCATGAAATTCGAATTTCGTTCGCTTCGTGTTTCCCAGAAGAACATTTCGTTTTCGTTCGCCGGCAAGTTCATGTGGGAACCCGAGGCGATACCATTTATATCGATAGAAGAATCGCAGATTCACACGCAAATGAAAAATTGGAGGAATTCTATGCCAATTGACAAAATAAGTATCTACCAAATATAAACTACATCCAAACAACTTGTTGCTTTTCAAATCCCCATTTATTCATCCAGATTCCTTTACATTTCCTCTCATAATTACATTTTACATTTCTTGCAAATCTCAGCTCAAAATATATCCCGGCTTGGTATTCTTCGATCGAGTTCATTTGACAACCAATCGAGTCCTTCATACAGGCCATGACCTTGTGTAGCACAAGCTCCTTGAATATACCATCGTCGTTGACGTACCTGATTCAGATGTAGTCCATCCCTGAGCTCAGCCGCCGTCATAGCATTTGGTAGATCCTGCTTGTTGGCAAACACCAATAGTATCGCATCAGACAATTCGTGTTCCATTAGAATATTTTGCAACTCCTTTTGGGCATCGTTTATGCGCTCCCTGTCGCTCGAGTCTACGACAAATATGATCCCTTGTGTGTTTTGGAAATAATGACGCCATAATGGACGTATCTTGGCCTGTCCACCAACGTCCCAGACTGTGAAGCAAATGTTCTTGTACTCGACAGTTTCAACATTGAAGCCAATTGTTGGAATGGTTGTTACAACTTCGCCTAGCTTTAGTTTGTACAGAATTGTGGTCTTTCCAGCTGCATCCAAACCAACCATCAGTATTCGCATTTGTTTTTTACCAAAAAGCCGGCTTATTAGGTTTGAAATTGTCAATCCCATTTTAAAATATTTTTTTTTTTTTTGCCGCAAAATTATATGAATAAAATAGATGACATGTAAAGGAATGGGAAATCTAAATGGAGTAGAAAACTAGTGAAATGTCAATTAGTGAAATTGTTGACACAAAAGTCAAAGAAGGTGTGTGTGTATTCGGCTTCGGCCGCATTCAAGAATCTAGTTTCAACTTGATGTTTCTCACAAACCTGTGGATGGATGTGTCAAAAAGGTATTGCCAGTTCTAAATTGATTTATAATCATCTTACAGTGTTCCATATTCCAAGAATAATCGTTTCAATTCCGCTTTAATAAAGTTGGACTATCATCGGTTGTGAATGGTATTCTACTCTTGCTATATTTGATCTTAATCAATTTGGGCTTTTACATTGGTCGCGTTCCATTGACTAGCGGCATGCCAAACTCCATACAAAAAAAACTGACATTTCAGCATTTCTGCGAGACGTATAGCGCAAATTATCGGTCATCAAAGTACATTCAGAAAGGGATCCCAATCAAGTACATTTTCATTGAATATATTATGTAAGTAGGTATATCGGCATTCGTCAAAATCGCCCACCTACGAGTAACTTTCTGCATGTACATATTGATTTCAAAATTTGGCAAATCACCCACCAACAAGTTGCCATTTTGCATATATTTTAATTACTTAACCTTGAGAGTCTTGTTGACTAAGAATATCAAGTATTTGCCCTTTTGTGAATGTTTCCCTTGGTGCTATTCAGGGCTAATAAGAATTTGAGAAATGTTTATATTCCGTCGTCGGTTCGGAACAGGTAACCTTATTTCCTCAAACTTAAGTTTACATCCTGATCACATCCTGATATGTAGGATTGCAGGTACCTGCCTACACATAGACTTGTTTGACGTACAAGTTTATTTATGTACTCCCCGGAGGCTATTTTGCTTCATTTTCAAAGTTTTATTTGCAAGGCGGTTTGTGAATGAAAACGCCCGCCTCCATGGCTTGTTGTTCAATTATAATTGCCTTTGGATATATATATATTTTTTTTTTCTTTCAAATTGAATTGAATTTGTCATAAAAATACTTTGTGGTTTTTTTTCTATTTTAAGAACAGGGTTTTTTGTACGCACAATTTTGCCTGCCACTGATAATAATTACCAAAGGACCATTATTCATATCATAGGGAAATCATTTCACGATGACTGTCATTCATAAATGCTTAATGACCAATCTGTAGGGTAACTTTGGAACAAACTGTTAATTTTGTGTTTTAAATTGTGAAACATTTTTCTGCTGGGGTAATCAATTTGATTCACTTTGCATAAGTCTCGAATTTGGACTTCTGGAGTTTAGTCATTAAAATGTGAGTTAAATATTCCTAAGCTTAAATATCGTAAATTAAAATGTTTATTTAAATGCATAGGCACTTTAAAGAGGGCTTTACGTACCCTGCTTTGAGAGGGCTGTAAAACGATTTAGCCTTTTATTGGTGTTAAAAATATAGTAATGATAATGAAATTAGTTTCAAGTCATAAGATTTACCATAGTAAAAGAACAGGAATAAAATTTAGCGACGCTCTGTAAGGTCAAACAGAGTTTGATTGCTTTAAGATTTGATTGATGGTAAAAGTTGTCAGCTATTCAGTGTTTCTCTAAAGATGCAAAAGAAAGTTTCCACCCCGGGACTAGAAAGCACTATATGCCTTAATTGAAAATGGTTGGCAAAAAATATTTTTACGATTGAGGCCTGGCATTTTACAACCATTCGTTTGTGTAAGATTATAATTTTGGGGAGACTGAAAAAGTCTGAATAGGTTTTATGACGAATTTTAGGACCATGGTTTGTTGGTTGGTTGAAAGTCCTGCCAGCTGGGAAACTCGGACACACTTAGACTAGCATAGGTCCATTGTGATACCAAGGAAAAGGGTCATATAAGATCTCCCTACAAGTTGAACCATTTTGAGCTCTTTATAAAGCGTAAGAGGCTTCTGATGTCTATATGTTTGTCAGATCGCCCAAGTCGTTGCAGTGGAAGGCTCCTAAGTGATGCTGTACAATACTCCGATTTAAAATGAAACAAGTACGACTTTTATTGTGGGAAAAGTATACAAAAAAGAACTAACTACTACATATCATTTCACAATAATATAAGAGCACGTATGGCCAGTGTTGCCATACGTAACAGAAGCTTCCTTCTACGGAAGAGAGCTGGGCAGGAACAGAGATGGTGAGGGATAGTTTCATCCTCATCCATCCATACAGCTTCTGCAAAAGTTGTTTGCGAAAAGGCCTAGACTTGCGGCATGTTTTCCTGTAAGGCAATGTCCAGTAATGTCACCTATTGTGCTGCCGATATGCAATCTGTTGAGAGAGATCAATTTCTTAGTGCGTTTCAAATCTAGAAACGCACTTAAACGTTACTAGACAAGTGGTGCCACATGTCCACCTAAGATTTGTACTCTCGATAGTATCCAGCTTCAATTTTTGTTTGCAAGTAGCGATTCGTATACCTAGCACCTAGGTTACCTTTATCCGGCATAATGGGTTGAGTTGTTCCTATTCTAGAGAGTTCATTGGCCTTACAATTTCCTGGAATGTCTGTATGCCCCGGCACCCAAATTAGGTGAATGTTGAACTGTTCGGCCATCTCCGTGAGAGACGATCGGCAGTCGAGGGCCACTAGAGAAGTTATAGAGATCGAATGCAAGGATTTGATGGCTGCTTGACTGTCCGAAAATATGATTGAAACACTCAAAAAAATTGTAGAGCTATGATAGCCCTATAGCAAATTCGATGACTCTGTTTAATATGTCCACATATCGATTGCTGCTATAACCAAAAGAAATATAGATGATTCTGCCAGTAATACAGAGTACAGCTAAAGACTTAAGGGTACCAACAAGCAATGTGTACCTAATTAGTTATCATACCCGTATTTAGAGCTATACTAGATCCTATCCCGATATTGAAAAAGCCTACATATAGCCTCTTAGACGTGTTATAAGCTAATGGAATCACAACAGAAATCAAAGGAACGCACTCTGTCATAGCCTCTTAAAACCTAGTTAATACCTATTGATGCCCATTTAGCTGGTATAATATTTTTCAGAGATATATTAACCCCACATTGGTCGTAAAACACTATTCCAACACTGTCTAAAATATAAAACTAAAAGCGTATTAAATTTTAAATTCTCTTTTTGAAGGCTTTTTCAAAAGCATTAATCATAACCAGCGTGTGAAAAGATATAGATATCCTCTTGATTTCAACCTTCCTCAAAAGTTCCACATCATACGAAATGTAAGTAGAATTGACCTCTGTCTGACCATTTTCTAGCAAATCACTGAAGAGAAAAATCAATTCCAACCACAGGACTATATTTCTACATAAAAAAAAAATGCAAATAATAAAACCACACATAGCACAGCCCTACTGAAAATCCTTATATCCCTGTTTGAATGTGTAGGATGTAACCACGGAACCATTCTATTCCCATTAGCTCCGAAGCACATTGAGGTTACAAAATCGAGCAAAACAACAAACGTTTGGTTAGTTACAAATTGTAGAGAAGGGCACAGTTGCTTCTATTTTTGGATTCGAATACTAGGACATACAAACTTTTTTTTTAACGAACAAAAAAAGATTTTGATAAGCCATCTTCTTACCAATTAAATTGTTAAAGTTAGTTTTACTCTATTTCTACTGCAACTTTAAATACAAAATTTTTTAATTACAAACAAAAAGAAGAGAAAAAGCAACAACTGTCAACTATGGTTATCCGCTTTTATAAAAAGTCCTTTGTAACTTACGAAGGAGATTATCCTTTTAGCAACTGCACAAAGTTTAGCTCTTCATCTTTATTCTGTTTTGCTGTTTAGTTTTATTTGAATGTTTCGCAGGAAACCCATACAGGGGAGTATTGTCGCAGAGCTTCAGAAATAATTATAAATTAAACGATCGGATTAAAGGAATTCTCATTAACTCTGTGCTCTGTGCTCCTTACTGTATTTGCTAATGCACTTGGGGAAATTATATAATTTTTAGCAAATGGTTAAATGGGATCATTAACAGAAAGTCCCTAATTAGTTTTAACGTCCAACGCTAGATGAATTTGCTTGGAAGTTAAGGTCTGGGAATGTTGTCGCTTTGAAAATAAATTCGCAATTAAATTATTTGCAGGATACATAGCGGGAAACGCTACATTTTCAAGCAATTGGTTTATAATTGAGGTTATATGAAAAAATTGTTAAGCATAGTTATGAGGAGAGTATTCCCTTAATACGTTTTTGTCTGTAGCAAATGTGCAAAAAAAATTATAAGGAGAAAGATACGACCGAGTCCCTCGAGGTAAACTCTGGAGTGTATTGCAGGAGTATGGAATTGACGGTTCTCTCTTGAGAGCCATTCAATCTCTTTACACAAACTGTAAAAGCTGTGTTCGGATAAACGGCGTTAAATCAATACCTTTCACCGTGGGCGTTGGACTTCGCCAGGGGTGCGTCTTGTCTCCTCTCCTTTTCATTACTTATATGGACTGGATGTTATAGCGCAGTCTTGGTGAAGAATGTTTCGAATTGGGAGATCTGAGGATAAGTCATTTGCTCTTCGCTGACGACTTGGTCATCCTTGGGTCCTCTCAGACAGAACTTCAGCGCGCACTCGATCGGTTTGTAGCCGTTTGTGTTGAAGCTGAGATGAAGGTTAACGTGAACAAATCTGAAGTGATGGTCGTCTCCAGAACGCATGTTCAATGCACTCTGCATGTTAGTGGAGTCCCATTGAAACAGGTGGAGAAGTTTAAGTATCTCGGGGTCTTATTCACGAGTGATGGAAGGAGCAATGCTGAGTTTTCCTGTAGGATTGGTCAGGCTGGGTCAATTTTGAGACAGCTTGGTCATTCTGTTATTAGGAGGACTGAACTTGGTGTCAAAGCTAAGTTGTCAGTCTTTAATTCGGTGTTTGTTCCAACTCTTACCTATGGTCATGAGGTTTGGGTAATGACCGAAAGAATAAGATCGCGAATACAAGCTGCCGAAATGAGATTTATCCGTTGTATTGCTGGTGTGACCCGTAGAGATCGCATTAGAAATACCAGAATACGTGAGGAACTGAATGTCAAGCAGCTACTTCTCCGGACGGAGCGGTCCATACTCCCCGACCAGGATTCCACGACGTGCTATGGAATCCGTACCATCGGGCAGGTGTCCTCTAGGTAGACCTAGGATGAGATGGTTGGATCAAGTCCATAATCTCTCCTCTACCCGTATGGGGATTGCCCTTGATGATTTGGAGTCGATGGCGGAGGATCGAGAGCTATGGAGGGTCCACTTGAGCAACCTACACCCGCGACCCACTTAATGGACAAGCGGACCATTTGAAAATGATGATGATGATGATGATGAAATTATAAGCAATGAAATTATGTTTGAAGGAAGAGGAAATGTTTCTCCTGAGGAAATACATGTATGTATACCTTAAACGTAGGTATTCATTTACTTGGTGGACGCTGAAATGGTTCTTAAGAAGTGTGAGAAGAAAGCAAGAAGAAGTTGAGCTATTGCACGTATTTTGAACATGATCTCTTAGTGGATGGAACAAAGGGGCGTGGCACATCCTATACAAAAAAAATTAAGCAGAAAGCAAAGAGTTGCGGTTGATAGCTTAAAATATTGAAAAAAGTTTTTGTTTCCTTAAGTTAACACTTTATTGTATTGATTAAGTATTATTTGGCAAGTTAAGGGAAGTGAAGTCAGGTAAAAATACATTCTTGTCAAAATAGTTATCAAAGGTAGGCGTGACCTAAAGACTACTCGCAGTCTTCAGAAACATTTAAGAAAAATGATAATTGAAGTCTATCCAGTAGTTTTCATGCTTTTATGTAACACATAGCATCCTCAAAATTGTATTTATACTAATTGAACTCGCAACTTCGTCGTTTGACGATTAACGAAGCCATCAAGATGAAAATAAGCTTTATAACTTTGTTCGAAAATTGCGGACTGTAGCTGACAAACCTTCATTATTTTTAAAATATTGCTCAACAAGGAAAATCCGTTTTTCTTTCGTATGGCGTTCCATTTTTACTAAGCCCGAACTGTCAGCTTATATGTTATCTTTTTTTCCGTTGGTATCACTGGCTCCTTATGGGACAGCCTTTACTTGACAGGAAGCCATCTTATCAACCCAATTTTTTTAAATACATTTTTAATGGTTTCGCTCCTTATTTCATGAATAACTTGACCAATATTCTTCTTGAGCAATTGCATGGTCTCTGGATTGTTTGCATAGCATAGATATAGATAGCCATGAGCTTTCAACATAAATTTGATTACAATACCTACAGTTGGTGTATTATTTCAACCAAAATATCTGTTCACAATTCGCACTGTTTCGACAAAACAGCGGCCATTTTGGAAGTAACTTTGCAATATTTTACAACGCTGTTAAAAAAAACTTATTTTCTGTACATTTTTTAACGCATAAGAGTTGTCAGTGTCAAAATAGCATATGATTAAAAACAAACCAATAGATGGCGCACCCTTTACAGTGAGCGTCAAAAGTGAGTGAACAGCAAAGCTATTTTCATTTGATTTTCAAGTTTAAAAATAATTTTATTTAAGTACCTATAAAACATTGTATGCTGTAAAAATAAAATACGTTTTGTTATTGTTATTTCGTTATCAAACTTTCTACATATTATTGGTTTTTATACCTGTTTCCAGTCCTCAAAGAAAACTCAAACTCAAAGGAGCATCGGTATGCACTCAATTTTGACGCTCACAGCATAATGAATTATTATATTAAGTACTAAAAATCAAGTTTAAAAGCGATTTAAACAAATCGTGTATGTCTGATAAATCGGAATTATAAAAGCACTCCTTCTTGAATAAGGAAATCCTTATCCCATAGCATTATAATACAGAATTATACGAATACCTTCCTCCATGACAAAAATGCTAAATATGTGCGGCATCGTATGCGTAACACATTTCCCATTAAGAGCCTCCATCAGTCATCTTCCCTTTCAACTTGTCGCTGCCATTTTTAAGATTCCCTTTTGTGTCACTCTAGCGCAATGTATTAAAATATCTTTTGAATTTCACAACTCATGCAATTCAAATCCCAGTGTTAATACGTTCGTGACAACTATTCAAGCCAACCACTTTAAATAGCGTACTCGTCTCGCGCTGTGCCCAAGTAACTCCTTGAGGATTCAGCTTCAGACATTTTCACCACAAGGATTGGTATAAATGAAATGCACTCAGTGCGTTTTTTTTTATATATATATATAAAATATTACCTCACAGCGAAGTGTGCTATTTCAAAAATTATATTCTCTGGATCTGGATGTTGTCAGTTCAGTAAGCTCTTCGTGCAATTTTCCCCGCTGAATGAAATGGCTTTTCGTTTTCGTCGTGTTCTAGTCAGTTCATTCGAAATGAGTGTGCGACATGAACATGCAATTCTCATTCTTGTGAACGGCATTGTCGGAAGGATATTTCCTCGAAGACATAAAATACGAGATATAGAGTTCCTTGATGTATTATATAGAGCTGCGACGAATAATAACTTTATGACACTTATTCCACAGCCATTGGCCGCATTATAGAATGTTGGTCTTTGGTAGAGTAAGTGACTTTTAAAATTTATAGGAGAAATTTGCATCGTATTGTATAATATTTCGCTTTAATGGTAATTGGATAAAATCTGAGAAACTCCCTTACTAGAAATTATGTTTATACAACTGACCCAAACCCCATTTGGGGCAATTACCAAACTAACTAACCCGCAAGGGGCATACTATCAGTTGCCGACCGTATGAAAGGGATGTAATTAAATTGTTCATTGACTCCGAGATCTAATTACATTATTATCAAATTATCTGCCTAGATGTGGGAATCATTATACAAATATTCTTTCACTTCGTTAAATTCCATTTAACTCAATTATCCCAGAAGATTAATTACAAACTCTGACATTCATTCGAAACGTAGCTCGGGGAGCATTTCCCAAAGGTTAATGAGGATTCAGGTTAGCTATGTACTCAGTACTTTGTTACAAGTTGTCGTAAAACGCAGTATTCTATAAGAGAATCGGTACTCGCTTTTTAGGCCAAACAAGTGTACTGACAATTTTAAATTGATTTTCAAACATACCATGTGACCACAGATCCCCAGAGTTCATTAAGGCCGCCTGAGTGAGTTTAATTCAAAACTGTCTCTACACAATATTCATGATATGCGTTGACACCAACTGTCAGTCTGACCTTTTTTGAGTTAGATATGCATACAATGTGCTTATACCTACCTCCTACTACATTTAACAAACGAGTATGTAATTTAAAAATCATATTATAAATTGGTATTGTTTGGTATGCGCACAAGATGTATATCCCGAGGGAATAACAGCACATGTTGGTAATCCTGATATGGTCTGATGCTATTGAAATATGTTTCTCGGTTGAAATTTGAAATTGAAAAACTTGTGGTTCTTATTTGAAATCAAAACTTACACCAGTAGTGGATGTGACCATGACTATATCAGAAACTCCCAAGTCATTTTAAAAAATGACATTCATGTGACAACCAAAATAAATATGGTGAAAAACTATATTGTCGCAATTGTAAGTAAGAAAATACCCTAACATGGGATGACAGCCGAGTTACAAACCTTCCTAATAAACATCAAACTTGGGTACAAAGAAAAGAACTGAAATAATTGTACATGTTCAATAGAGAGGGAGGGTCCGTAAATTCGGAATAGATGTTTGAACATTTAGCTATCTATTAGCCTACGTGTATATCCATATCCGCATACTATATTATACAACGCAACGTTCTTTTAGCAAGGTTCGTCCCTCCATAGCTCGAGAACCATTCGTCCGATTTTCATGATTTTTTTCTGACTTATAGATGTGTGGCCAAATTAGGCCCTAGGGTGGATGAGAATTGTTGAGGAGGGGTCGCAGAAAGTAAGGGGGTCTCACGAACCGTTAGCCGTATGAACTTGAAAGTTTGTATGTTGATAGATACATAAGTCAAAATTATTAAATGCCTCATTAATCGTTTTTCCAAACTCGTCCTACAAGTCTTGACAAAAGGGGTGGAAGGGACTAACTGTGGAACTATTCGACCGATTTTAGAAATTCTTTCAACATTGTAATGCACATAGTATAGGTTACTTAGAGAGAGAATGGGGGAAGGGGTAAACGGGGGTAAAGGGGCTCTCTCGTCCTCCGACAACCATGTTTTCCACATAGGGAACTATATGTTGCATTTTCGCATGTGAGCTTCAGTCTGTAATTTGTTTATACATGCGCCCACTACAAAACAACATAGCGATAAAATATTTTGTAAGCTTAAAAAAGAGGAAAAAATATAAACAAACGTACATAATATATGTGATAGCTCAATTAAATTTAAATTTTATTTAAAAGAACTTAACTTAACTGTCCAACAAAAATTGTCAGTACAGGGAAGATAGGGTGTTTGTCTCTCAGTCTGGTTGCAATCACTTACATAAATCGGTCCCTCTTTAAAGCTCTTACAGGGTTGCCATAGTTTGTTTGATAATTCGCCATAACTCAGAGAGCAAAACTATTAGGGTTACCATCTTCCAAATTAAAATAAAAATATTGCTGAACGAAATAAATTCCGTTTATCTTTTTAATTTTCCGGTAAGATAATAGGCGCATTTTTTTAAGGGAATCCCCAGTAGGCCTAATCGTAGTAGGCAATTAGAATACAAAATTATATAACCACGACGCAATGTCATATACCTAAACAGACGGTGAAAGGACTGCACATGTGCAGCTGTACATACCTACATTTTTTAATTTCGACATGCCAAAAATATCCTCTACAAAGTCAAATATGCATCCTATACCCAAATATGCAGAAATATGCCCTAACGAATAGGACTGAAAATATGTACTTAGTTTTGTATATTAAGATATTTAACACGATATCCCAAAGAAAAACCATGCTTTTGCATGAATCCGGTTGCCCTATAGTAATCACTATTAATTTATCGCAATATCACTACAACGCACTTATGATCACTTGTTGCGTTAATGAAATGAATGCATTTAAACACCTCACGAATAAACTTTATTTCTAAAAGACAACATTAAAAAAAATGGTTTAACTGAATATTATGGATCCTTCAGATATACAAACAAACTAAAACCGAATGGCAACACCCCACATAATAATTCGTTCTCAAAAGCACCAAAACCGAAAGTTCTTTGACAAAATCCATAGAAAAGCCCTTAATGATATATGTTTTCATTGTATGCATGGTAACACTCTTCTGATGTGCTTTCCTCACACACAGACACACTGCTTATTTTCGTGGATGATAATAGCAAGCGAACACAAAACGATCATGCTCATTCTGCCTCTGCCCGCAGTTGTGTGGCAGACTGGTTGTGGTGGGCTGTATGCGAATTTTGAGAAAATTATGACAATAATTCCTTGGTAAGTCAGTGGTTTGGCTTGTATTTCAGTGGCAATTCTTGTGTTTGAGTGCCGTGAGAGTACCTACAGGCACCCTTGGTAGAAAAAAAGCTCCCCCATAAGGCCTGTACTGACAATTTTTGTTGGACAGAGTATAGATATTGGGGTGTTTGGGAATAACCATTTCCTTTATATGAAATGCACCATCTAGTAATATGTGTCTATGGTTAGACAAAATTACATAAATGTCAAAGTCCGAAATTGGATCTATTTCGGTGTTCGTCGAACAGTGTTAGACTAACCCATTATAAACCAGTCATTCCGCGAAGAGGCCCTTTGACT
Source organism: Cheilosia scutellata (assembly GCA_955612985.1). NCBI lineage: Eukaryota > Metazoa > Arthropoda > Insecta > Diptera > Syrphidae > Cheilosia > Cheilosia scutellata. The sequence continues at coordinate 60,081,251 of OY015314.1, forward strand.
ATAAGATTTAAATAACGTGAGCAGAAATTCATCTCAGGCATAAAATATATAATTATTTTTTATTTTATTTGCAAAAATAGTTAACACTCTTAACAATTTTGATTTTCAAAACTCTTCAGTCTGTTGAAGAAATTTCAAAGCTCTTTTTTTAAATAAGTTTATTGATTCAAATCTAATGTAATGTGACTTAATTATTTCTTTCTTCAAGAAACTGTGGATAAGTCTTCTCTTTCAGGTAACCTGTAACCTGTGGAAACCAGAATCGGACAAGAGATAGGTTAGGTGGCTCAGTTGCTAAAGTTTAGAAATGGAGAGCCATGAGAAAGCTAGGCTATAAAAGTGAATCTTCAAGAAGTTCGATGACTAGTTAAAATGACGATGCTCACCTTAGATGGCAGGTATTTTAAAATAATGATGTAGGTATACTTTCAGATAGTCTCTCTCTAAAGGAGTGAGAAATACTGTTGAATGGTGTATCAACAGTATTTCTCACTTCTTTATAATATCAATAATTTTGATATACTACATGTACTAGCTTTGCACGTGCCCAGGTTGCATTGTTGTTTTAACTTTCTCGTATACGTATTAAGAAAAAGATATTGTTTTCGTACAAAATTTCGAACTCGAGATTTTTATCAATTCTGATATTACGATTATAGGGGACCTCAAAAAAGTGGGTCTTGCAATTCTGTCCGTCCGTATGTCTGTCGGTCCCATTGCTGGAAAATCTAAATGTTTGGACGGCTTTGTTTTAAACTTCGTATTTAGAGTTTTTGGGCTTCCCGCAAGGAGGCGTTTTTTTTTATTCTAGCCCTAATATTAACGGTACTTCCCATATAAAATTTGTACGAAATATTAAACAATTTAGATTTGTTCGAAAACGGCTCTAACGATTTGAACCAAAATAAATGATAGTCGAGTTAATGTAGGCATGCTTAACATGACTGCATACCCAGTTTTTCGCTAAAAAGTCCAACAACGGCAAGTGGCTTCTTCTTGAAAACGGTAAAAACGATTTTAACAAAAACTTATTTTTAAGGTACTACATACCGTCATTCCTAACTTGATAGCAAACTGAGTTTTTCTTTAAAATGACTGCATCCTTTGATATCCACCCAAATCGCTAATTATAATACATAGTAGATACTTAAAAAAAACTTTTCATATCTCAAAAATGGCAATTTTCGATTAACATACAAATGAAACTAGCAGGTAATCCTTAAATACAGAGTAATACCTTTTGCTCAGTTTTGAGCTATACAGTTGCGAAACAGTGATTTTTGAACCATGCGTCCTTCGATTTCAATTTTGACCAATCTTCTTAGGAAAACTCCCGGCCCAACGTCTCGGTTCTATGGTTATCGAGATTTGGAATTTTTGTTTGTGTGGGAGGTGCCTTGCTCCTTATTCCGATTTTGTTCCAGCGTCACAAAAATACTCTCGGTCTAATGCCGAAGATTTCCGAATCGATTGAGTTCAAGTTTACAGAAAATCTTAGGTTTTGGCCCAGGAATTTTCCTGTGAAGATTGGTCAAAATTGGACAAAAGGGCGGGGTGCCCCCCCCTAACAAAAAATATATTCAAAATCTTATATCTCGAAAACCACCGAATCGATTGGTGATCCTTTGAAGATTGGTCAAAAATAGATAAAAATATTTTCGGACAAAAATAGCTATGAACTTTAAATGGGGCCTCGTGTCGTGGGTCAGTTCATATACTGGACCAGTATAGGCACATATAGTCATGGCTGGCTTCATATAAGTATTGCCACTCTTCACATTGTATTAGCGTACCCCCTGCACACTTCGTAGTGCAAAATACAAAAATAAAAAAGTCAATTTCAAATTCATTTAAATCAGTGATAAACAGTTTCCATTGTAATGCTCTTTGGTTTTTCCAGGATTCGTATTGCCTAGATAATATTCATGTCTATCAGGACAATGCACATCAATGTTACAAATTTTCCAAACTTTAGCGAATTGTGTTGTTCGTGTGGCTTAAAAGATTATTTTTATTATAATTTTATTATAAACGGATCTTATAATGAGTGGTGTGCTAGTTGCTGCACAGGAGAAATAGAAAAATAAACAGACGAAGGCTGAGAGATATATCAAATCCCTTGGAAATTGCAGATGCTGCGCAAGTTATAAAAGCTAAAAACGAAAGTTTAATTTTGTCAATTATTAGTCGTTTAATAGAGGGTCATTGCATACTACCATCTAAATATGTATTTCTAATGTTGAACCATATCTTCAACAATATTCAATTCCTGCCACTTTGCAGCTAGCCGCAGTTTTGCGTTTTTGCCGCTCCATAAAATGATTAAATATTCCCTCCTGCGCAGTATTTTTATGTTTACCCCTGATTTAAATATATTTTTTTTGAAATAAGCCTATCAAGTTTGTTTTAAATTGCATTTTTTACTTACATTTTTGATCGCGTCTTTTCGTTTAAACTATTTCACATCGAATGACCAAGATCGATTTGAAATCACTTGGAAATCGTCAAAATCGATTTGTGGAACACAACAATTTCACTTTTTCTCAATTCCGAAAATTTGTAAACCGAAATCGAATAAAATAAAGGAACACAAAAATTAATTTCCGATCGATTTCGATTTCATTTCGAGTGAAAGTGAAATGTGGATCCTAGCTGATAGAGTCTTACATTATTTTTGTTAATGTATGGAAAATGGCAGGCCTCTTTACCTGAAGACTTTCGCATACCGTTTATGGCCTCACAGATAAAGTTGATACTATAATTCTACTAACGTTTAAAGAACAAATAGTTAGAACTGACGTGTTGCAATAATTTGCTTACTTAGATGGCGTCACACCCCATCTGTGCCTAAACTAACACGCTTTCCCAGTTAGACCAATCTGCGGTGCATGGAACCACTGTTAGCATACATAATTTGAGTATATTCAACTTGCAGTTGAAAGTTCCACACTAAGCATAAAACTAATCAATCATGCATTCCAAAATGAACCGGAGATGGGAATGGGAGTTATATTGTGATTAACTATTAAATGGCACAACACTCAGACGGAATAATTTCAGTTAAATTAGAATACTCCTCTCATGTATAACATCCCTTAACCCCACAAGTCGTTATCCTCAGACTGTTGGCAATTTGCTAACTAATTTCTATAGGGATTAAAGGAGAAGAATAATACTCCTACATATATGAGTATGTCATGATAATATATTTTAAGATTAACTATACTCTTACGACTGCTATTGTCGTAACGATTGGATCCTTTTCAAAATTTAGTATCCAGTATGATGGCATTAGCCCTATGCAATGGAAATGAGGAATATCTATGCGAATGGGTTTTATCTACAAACTTCTATATAAATAAGGGACAAGATACGTGCGAATGACAGCTAGAAAAAGAGATTTTTTTTTAATATCCCCACTTGACATGAAAGGCGGAACGACTGTTGAAGGGAGAATGAAGAAATAGAACCTACGGAAAGTACGTTATATTAAAAATAAAGTTGGACGAAATCTATACAATTTAAACATAATATAGAGAGTTTATATTGCAGAGCTATGTATGAGTGCACGTTGTATAAGAAAGCTAAGTTATTCAAAAATTAACTGCCAGAGAACAATTGTATTACATTTTTGAGTGACGTAAAACATAAACATTATTACCAACATAAAATAGTAAGTAGTTAGAGTAGCCTGGTAAATATATAGGGTATAGGTATAGCGTATAGGAAAAGCTGAAGTAGACTAAACTGACAGAGTCTTAACTTCTTTATTTTCAATTAGTATCTAAAACAAGCATGTAGTAAAGTTATATTCCCATTCGAGCGTATAATGAATGTCTTATTTAGACCATCAGTTGAGTCGATTTGTGTCCATGACGGGAACCATCAATGAAATGCCTATAGTCTGTGAATGGATCTTTAAACTCTGTTATATCCAGATCCTCCAGTTCGTCGCATAATGTCCGTCTGTCTATTGGAACTACCCAGATATGTCAATTACATAATCTGAAGAGCTCTTGATCAAAGTCTTCCAGAACCTCCTAATTCAGATGTATGTAAAGGATATTTGTGACGAACGGATTCAATTTCCTCAACGCAACTTTCCTACAGCTTCTGCGACAGTCATTGTGCATGTGCAGTATGCCCAGACTACACACAATGTCCAATAATGACCCCGTGAATATGCGAATTGCGAAATGCTTTGTAGCTCACTCCGATAATGGACTTAGATAACTTTCGCTCACCTGTTGTAGCGCGCGCCCTGAAAATACTTTTCGATTTACCACTGATTTCACGTCGCCTAAATTATTAAAATTGCACTGATGGTACTGACTTATCTGGTACATAAACCGCCACAACCGCTGTACATATCATTATGCGAATTTTACACCACACTTTGCCTACACATTTTCGCCTATTAGTTGATATATAGATCAAGTAACCCTGTTAGCTGCCTTTTCTTGGTTAGCAACTGGTAGTGCACGCATTGTACGGTGTCAATTGATATACCTGCTAGCCTATTATAATTTAACAGTATTGTGAAGTACTAAAAGAGTGATTCAGCATTAAGCGTCTTCAGAACTAAGTACTAGCCATAGTAAAGAGAGCTAGGACTGATCACGTGGAGTAATTTTATCCGCAATTATTGAAATCGGAATATTTCGTCAAAAAAGCACGAGTGACTTCCAATTTTTATCGCATAGCACGAGGCAGGTCAGTTCCCCATACGATCAAAGAATCTGCTGCCACTAAATCGTCAAAGGAAGTATCGCTCGTGCTACATAATACCTAACCATAAAAAACCTAACCTATAAGATTCCAAATATACATCTTTGTAAGTCTGGGAAAAGGTTTTGTACGTCACCACACATAACCTAACCAGCCACCATCACCAGACACCGGCCCCAACCTAACAATTTAATTGCCTCAATAAATTGCACAGTATCATCAAATTGAACTGCGCGATTTGATTGATCATTGAGCATCCTAAAAGCAACCCTGACAGAACACAACAAACGTAACACCAGCAACCGGACACATATACCGTACAGTGAAAAGATAATCGTCATCCACAATATATATTCACTTCCACCTGTATATCGCATGCAAGACTCAACAAAACATCAACATTTTAATAGCCCATCTTTAATAAAAGTACCAATATTACAAAAACTAAAACAAAATAACATAAAATATCGTAACTACATAATTGATAAATATAAAGCAAGTTGTAATAATAATAAGTATAGGAATATGTAACTAACTAATGTATAATAGTCTAACGAAGTTAAGAACTGCCAAAAGATTTACTTAATATTTACAATATCACATTTCCACTTGCATTTCTAAACATTTTTCTAAACCGTTACCTAGAAAGAATATAGTACGAGCTCCAGACCCAGATGTGCGCACAACTAGTCAGCAGACAACGGATCAACAAAAGCAAGAAACATTCATCATAAAGAAAAAGACAACATCGACAAAATAATATTGATAAAAAGAAAAGTTAAACCGTGAGTAATCTTTTGGCTAATAATACTTTTTTATATATGCAATAAGACTATTGATAACATAGTCAAAACATTTTGCTAATTAGAGGTGCCTTCTGCACAGATCATACACTCTATATCTAACTTACATTCGTTGCTTACAAAAATAAAGTAAAACATAAAGAAAATTTCAATCATATACCTAAACAAAGAACTGAATTACCATATATACCTATTTTACTATAAAAACTATTAGAATTTGCTACCTATATCTACATATTAAATTTACCTATGAATATATTTTAAATATATATTTTAAATATAAATATACTTGCCATTTAGTTTAAAGTTAAAAATCTTGAATTAGCTATGCATTCTACTTGAATTTACTATTGCTGGTACATATACAGATATCGTTAAATCACATTTAGATTTATATTGATTAAGAATTTTCGGTTTTATTAGATAGATGAAGCTATGGAATTATCTCATCTATGTATGTTGAAAAGCCTCTTGATATGGAGAGCTGAATAAGTGGAATGAATTCTGTAATAAATCTGGCTCTTCGTACATTCGAATTATATAATGTGTTCTCTTTCATTATGATCGTTTAAGTGATTTAGATTGGCGCAGGTGAGTGGTAGATAAGCGAGTGTTAATGGAGTTTATGGTGTGAGATCTCTTGTAGAACCATATAGGGATTATCTTAAACAATGACAGGCTGAGGATAATCATGGAGTTATGACTTCGGTCATACAAAGGGTGGGCTATAGCCTAACATAGAAGCGCATTCAGCATCTTTCAAAGTCAACAACATTTGACTTCCTCTACTATTCTCCTTCTTCTTCTATTTTGCAATTCTCTCTTAAATTTTAGATTTTCTATTTCTAGCTTTTTCTCTTCGATTTTATTATATAACCTTATCATCCCTTAAGGGTGTGTAATATCAATCGGTGTGCAAGGTCAAATAGCACCTGTCCGCTGAGTTAAAGTAATGTCTATCTCGGCACGATAATTTATTTTGTGGGTAGGTTTAGTAGTACGAAGACTACTAAACTCGAATGCAAAAATTTCGAATATACAAAAATCTCGTATGTACAAAAATCTCGAAAGACTATGTAGCTATATCGAAAAAATCACGAAAATAAAAAGTAAAATGGAGATTTTTTTTTGGGATCCCATAATATAAACTTTGCATATACGCATCCTTACACCTACTCCAAATCCTACAGTGACTACAAGCAGGGGGGTTGCAGGGGGGCAGCATACGTATCTCACTTTTTAACACCATTTTTAGATTTGGTGTTATTAATTTTGTCGCGCGCAAATTGTTACCATTGTCTCAAAAATTAATATTAATTCGAAATTTTTGTTACTCGAGATTATGCTTTCTAGATCTTTTTAATCCGAGATTTTTTTTTTTTTTTTTTTTTTTTTTTTCAAATTGACTAATCGACAGTTTCAAATCGACTAATTTTGCCTTAAGCCATAAATTTTATATATACTCACTGGAAGAAATACAAAAAGTCCCTAGCATATTCATCGAATTCCGTATATTAAATTATTGAATCATGCAGAAGTTGTTTCGGCTAGACAAATATATCTCATCGTACGTGATAGAAAATGTAGTCCTGATATAAAAATAGCTATAACTTGGTTATGACAGACATTGTAGTACAAAAAAAAATCGTTGTTGGGAGTGAAATACACATACTTCCAATAATTTAGTTTAAAAACTGAAATATTCACCAGTCCTGCATCTTTTCTGAAACTATAGGAAAGTGAATCAGCGAAATCCAGAAATTCCAATCAAATTCCAACCAAATTCAAATGTGGTAGCAGAATGGACTTGATTTCGATCGTATCGGATGATGGCAACATAACCTTAATTTTTTTTTTCTCAAACATATACATTGTAGGTCCCTTCCATTCGTCCCAAAAATAGAAACTCACACAAACGAATGGTTGCGAGAAGCTAGGCCTAGGGTGTCTACCGCCTGTTGCGCCACCTATTTTTTTTTTTTTTTTTTTACATTGTAGGTTCGTAAGAAAAAGAAGCAGCTTTAAGTCACTTTCCGAAATTCCAAAACCTTAGTGTCAAGTAGACGTGCTTGCAAATATCATAATAAGACAGGTATAGAAAGAGGACACCTCTACCAACTACGAGTATATTCACGGAGCAACTTATAGCAATCTGCCTACGTATTGTTTTCGAATTATAGCACCCAAAAGGAAATCCCATAAATTGCCAGTCTCACCAGCATTAGGTCTGTTTTTTTCCTCATTGATCTCAGTGAAGTAAAGTAAAGTAGGATTTTCAGCACGCAATTACAACAACTGCACCCAATTTGACACCACTGAGATTCACACAAGCTATTCATTTCCAGCAAGACCAACTTTGGAGCATTCTTCAATTCTGAACACCAGGGGAACACATTTGATGTTGCCATTTGGATGTGTTCACAGAGTGCCTCCATTTATGATACATAATATGTGTCGGCTGTGGTGGGTGTAAAATGCATAAAGTGCATAATATTTTAAACAAATTTCAAAATAGCAACTGAATATTACGGAAAGTAATAAAATACTAAATATTTTCTGTTTTTATTTAAGTTGTACTTTGGTAACAAAATATATAGGTATATATTATATACACCTAGACTTATAATAATTGAAAATAAGTATGTTATCTTTGATGTTATGTAATTATGGGATACATTTTTTGTAATACATAGTATATCCTCCCATTTTGTATTCCCTGTTGATTAACTGAAGTAGATATGTAATGAAGGCATTATTTACATACTCTTTTTTTTAATGAAAATCATTCGATTTCAGCCAACTGACATTCCAACTTTTGATTTCGATGGAGATTCGATTTATTTGTTAATTCCTCCGCACATTCTCATATGTTTTTTCGACTGAAAATTTGTGGTCAACATTTTTATTTAAAAAATGTTTACAGTCAAATTTACATAAAAAATATAAAATTGGAAGCAACATTTGTTCGTCTTATGGACAAAAAATTTCAAATGTAAATAATCGCATGTCGCAATCAAAATGAACAAACCAAGGACAATTTAAAATTATCATTTATTTAATTTTTATTGTATTTTTCTGTTCAATTTTATTGTTTCTTCCTCCAAGAATATATATTTAAGGCCATCTTTTCTCAAATTAAAGTCAAAACCAACTTGCAGTCTGACAGTTAAAATATTTATACAGCCGATTTCGAAATAAAAATCATACAATAAAATCATTTGGTATTGAACTTCTTTCCCCCAAAATTTAGATTGTGAGAACTTCATTAGAGTAAAAGTTTTAAATTCGAGGAATACTCAATACGATCGAATCTCAGAATTTGCGTGAATACACTTTTGGACTCACCTAACAAACACACCCGCGTGTGTTTTTGCTTTTTTTTTCTTTGGCAATAATTCGTGATTTTATTTTGACCATAAAAGAGAAAAAAAGTAAGCAGAAAAAGTAAATATTCTGTAGAAATTGATAATCATTATTTTGTTTGCGCTAAAAGGTTAATTATTCAGTTTTCTAGAAGGAATTTGATTTTGAAATTGAATTTTTCATTGGTGGCCATTTTGACAGCAATGCCAGCTGTTTACTTTTCAGGGGTAAAACCGACTGTTCAGAAAAGTGGTTGGGGACCAGTTGGGGACTGTTTTTTTGCACATTTTCTTACTTTACTTTACTTCACTGAGATAGGTGAGGAAAAAAACAGACCTATTGTCAGAGATATCGCCATCCAATTCGTAGTGCGTGCCTATAAATCCAACCATGAGTAGGATTATTTTGTTTGACACGCCACTTCCCAATCGTGACTAATCACATTTCAAAATAGAAACGAATTCTCTTTGTGGCAATGAATCGCCATTCCTTTAGAAGATACAAAAACTCATAGAGCGCATGAGGAGACTGTATCTGTATAGTATCTTGCCATAGCCGAGTCTAGTCGTAGACCACGACCTCGGCGGCAAAACAATACTGTGAATCGTCACCCTTTTGTCCCATTATTCGGGCTCTATGTTTAATGTCTGGCTATTGTGAAGGACATGCAACTAAGGTGTAAACAACTACCAGACGAATGTCGTCTAAGTATTGTCAATGACAATGAATTGACTCTGAAGTTCATGGAATAAAGTTTGCTAACCGGCGCGGCGGCTGGTTTGTCAAAAGATGACACTAATACCCACAGTCCGTTCCCCTCATAGCTTTCAGCGTACGATACTACGCTACATGAATTGGAAATACAATGAAAACATTCCTCACAATACGTCGAGTATGTGTAAACCTCATCCAGTCAGCAATTGTGAAATTGAGGCCACATCTTCAGATATTTACAGAGAGGTAATAATAGATTGAAAAATGAATGGCAAGCCCTTAAAAATGAAATCCAAGTCCCATTGATAAGTGTGTGTCTGTTTGCGGGTGTTGACCAAGGATCAATGAACGAACGTCTTTAGAACACTCAACCGCTACAAGAGTGACAGCTAAGTGGAACGATGAATGGCTGTTCTGTATAACTTTCGTATCTCCCCAATATCGATGTCCTTAATTTATCAATGTGACACTGGCGATTATTCGGGTTTTGAGCATCATTCATTTCATGGCTTTGGCTTCTCATACTCGAACCAAAATAAGATAGCAAGATAAATCGAGAGTATTAATTTATTTACACAATATAAAGGCGACCGAATCTATCTATGTATCTTATTTGGTCAAATGGAATTTTGGCAACAATGCGAAAGGATTGTGAATTGAATACAGGTAAATACTAGCTGTGTATAAGACGAGTGCAAATATTAATTTTCAAATCATGTTCGTTACACTGTTGTCCTGATTCAATCGAATTGGATTCAATTGGCAAATTGAATTTGCCTATTTTATCCTGTGACAATGCATCTCTCTGTTCGAAACGTGTATCATGTGAGCCGTGATTGTATTTGCTTAACCGGCATATAGTATCCATGTGGAATTTTATATATTTTCGAACGCCATATCACGAACTCTGCATTTTTTTTAAATATCCGAAATGAATCCAAACCTGTAAAATTTTTGTTTACATTAGGTACTATAGAAATTGAAATTTGTCAGTACTCTCAACAGCCAGGAGGGCATCAGTTTTTCAAAACGCCTTATTTATAATTTCCAGATAACTTTAAAATTTGTTTAATTGATGCCTAAATTCAAAATTGTGGACCACCCTGAAGGACCGAAAAATAGTTTTTTCGAACTGACTGACAGTTGTCTCACCAGTTTGCATTTGTACTGCAAGAATCTAAATTCATCTGTAACAAATTGTATTTAATTTATTTTTTTCCAATTTTAGCATAATAGAATTCCCTCCCTGTCACTTCGCAGTCCATTCTTCCGGCGAGAAAAAAAAATTATAAATTTGCTGTCGTATGCATTTATGCCTTATGACTGCTATAGCTAGTTGTTGCTATTGTATTGAGAAAAATAAAAGCCAGTCCTGTATACGATTATTATATACGTCAACCTTAGATATCATTGTTGTTTGTTCATTGTCAATTCCTGTCGTTGCTTTCATTGCATTAGCCTGTCCGTTATATTGTCAATTGAAAGGAAAAATAATGGCAAAGGAAATTGATAAGGTTTTTTTTTTGTATTATTTAATGCAATGTCAGGCTATTGTTGTTACTTGTTACTTACCGACGTGTGTCTTGAATAGAAGCTTGAAATTGTTTTCAGACAAAAAAATTGAGAGAGAAATTGCAGAAGCTATTGTTTAGTTGATTTGGTTTTATCATTTTTTTTTTTAATATTCGTCTTAAAATATAAAAATATAACTAAAACGAGGAATAGTTTTGTTAAGAGCTAAGGCCTAGGGTGCCCGGCCCGGCGTAGTTCGAGTTTCTATTATGATATGTAGGTACTTAGGCCTGTTTGCTTATATGACTCATAAGAGAGTCACAACGAGTAGGCCATGAGCATTTGATGGAGTAGTGGTTGATAATTCGGACGATCTTTCAGTAAGTCAGTGACTAAAGCCCTGTCACTGTAGTGTAGTGTAATAGGGATTCTACTTATGTTACAGAGTTGAACTTTTTTGAACAACAGCCTGAGTTGGTTCCTGTAGTAAAAAGGGTGTGTGCCTTTACTAAAGAACTTGCCTGAGGTACTACCGTGTCCTTTGATCACTAATAAAACTAATAGAGACAAGAGAGTGAGATATACTGGAATGTCGTTTGGTGCCCTACTACACTACCTATGTTGTAAAAGTCTAAAAAAATTAAAATAGATTCCTTAAATTTTTCATTATCTGATTTTAATTACTTCCCCCTTCTTTAGCATTATTACAACTTATTGGACTGCGGTCACTTGAGGTGAGGAGGAGAAACGTTACACGAGCTGTTTTTTCTCCACAGAATATACTTATTGGGAAGATTAGCTGTGTTAGATATTTTAAGTCTTGTTAATATGTCTCGTTCCTCAATTTGTGTAAGGCCTCAGTTATAGCTATCATGGAAATGCATCATTGAAAATCTTGATTTCCGATTTTAAGACGATTACTCATACAATATTGGCATTAATTGGTATCAAAATAAATCTAATCAATTATGGAATTTTTTTTACAAAAGAAATTACTTAATTCTAATTAAAACTTTTCTTTAAATCCTGTTTCCCTTGAGATGTAAAAATTAAGCAATTAATCGTCTTCCATCGCATACCCCATCCATCTCTTTCTATCACTCTCGCACATAATCTGTCTCTTTCTAATGCCGAATTCCCAGGAGAAATCGACCCAATACCTACTAAGGTACTTTCGGATGGGGGCATAATGTTAGTGCGGACACCGTACCTACCAGACGGATCTAAGATGAGCTGTGGTGTAGGGGCCGGTGTCTACTCGGAATCACCTCAAATATCAATTTCAGTACGCTTACCGGATTTTGCCAGCGTTTTCCAGGCGGAATTACTGGCCATCCGAGAAGCTTGTACGCAACTAGGGCGTGACACAACGCTTAAACAAAGCATTGCTATCCTTATAGATAGCCAAGCCGCCATCAAAGCCATCGACTCGGCTACCATATCCTCTAAACTGGTGCAGGAGTGCCGGAACGAACTTGCCTGTCTGAGCGAGCGCTTCAGGGTCACACTTCTCTGGGTTCCAGGGCATAGTGACATAACAGGCAATGAGCGCGCGGATGAGCTGGCCAGGAAGGGCTCAGCACTACACGCCTCGCTCTCAACGAGGGTCCACATTCCGCTAGGAGCGGTAAAGGGACAAATACATTCGCATTTCCTGCAGAAAGCCAATTCCCGATGGTCGGGGTTGACAAACTGCGTCATATCAAGGAAGATGTGGCCTACCTACAACCAAAACAGAACAAATAACCTGCTAAACAGAACCCGCCCAGATATCGCCAGAATCACGGCAATAATCACGGGGCATTGGCCAATTGGAGACCATGCGGCCAAGCTAGGTATCCCATACAACCCGCATTGCCGCAGTTGTGGTAATACAAATGAAAAAGAAACTATCTCCCACTTCCTCTGCAAATGTCCAGCTCTAGTGAGAGCCAGACTGCGCGCACTAAACCAACCATTCTTTGACGACCTTAGCGACATATCGGGCAAAGGGATACAGGATCTTATCCGTTTCCTCAATTCCACAGGTTGGCTATAGGCACCGACCGGACCACATCCTAAACAATCAACAGAAAATAGGTCACACGAGTCGTGGTAACAAAACGGCACATCTTAGTGCTAATTGGGTTCAAGGCGAACCGCCACTGCTACCTACCTACCTACCTACCAGACCTAAAAGGAAATCGATTTTAGGGCCTTGTACTAGGGGGTTATTGCCAAATGCGCAGCGGATAATTATATACATATTGGGGTCGCGGATCGCATAGTTTCTGTATCTATTCATATAATTTGAAAAAATATACAGGGTCTTCATTTTTCTGTATCTACATATTTACAATTTAATATGGAATCATCATAGCTTGCTTTAGGATAAATACTTTTGAAGGACACACGTCTCATTTAAAAAAGCCAGAAGTAATACTGGAATACAGTTTTTATTTTTCAAGTTTGGCCTCACCGGGTGCGGAGCATTTGTCTTAGACATGTGTACGACAAATGAGTGCAACTTTTGTTGTGTCTATTGTGTTGTTTTTACGTCATGACTCATGAAGGAATTAAGTTTGTAGATTATGTCTTCCCTTCAATTAGTAATAATAATCCATTACAAGAGTTTTGTTTTTTTTTCTGTATATTGCTATAATTTTCATTTTTCTTTTTGTCCCGGGTTTGGCTTCTAAAAATATGGTCACCGTACCCATGGCCCATTTTCGTTTTTAGTTTCTACTCTAAAGGCGCCAACGCAAAGTGACAAAGAACGGAAACAGGAACAAAAACTGAAACAGAACAGAAAGCTCTTTCAATCTGTGGTAAATTCAGTTTCTGATTGCGTTGATTTTGTCAGCATCAGCTAAACAAAACTGGAACAGAAACAGATCCAAACAAAAAAACATGCCTGTCGTATTCTGTCTAGAGCTCGAAAGTATCTCTCAACCTCGAAGGTCTTAATATTACCTACTCTCAGTTGTTGAGAATTTTAAATTTGATCACATAGTAATCAGTTTCTTTGCACAGTATTTTTTTTGGTTAGAGAGAAACCCTTATTTTTGTTTTGTATGGTTTCGGTCAACCACTGAAAGATATCACTGACAGAAAAAAATAAATCTCATTTGTACATTTTTCACTATAACTATTGACATTAGTTAGCAGCGCACGCGGAATTGCATTAGTGATTTGAAGAGTCATTGTTTAACACTCGTATAAGGAAGTTCAGTGCAAGTGAAAGTGTCCCGGCTAAACAAACACAAGTAATGAGAAAAGGTATTGCTAAAACCCTTGCGAGTTTAGTTGTAGTCAAACTTAATTCTAAAATTCTAAAAATATTTCTTATTACCCATTCAGATCTTGATATCCCGTATAAAGCCATTTTCTTTATTCATAGTTTATGTAATAATATGTCAAGTCGTTATGAAAATTAGAACAGCAAAAACCTAGTTCTATGAAAACAAATTCAGTTCTTTCACTCCTGGGAAATAACTCTGAAATAATCTAAAAAATTAGGTAATTAGGTTATGTCTAAAGTCTGCGTTACTACGATCCTGTTTCTGCGTTCTCTAAAAGCATAATGTGGGTGCTGGCTCGATAGCCTAATGAAATTTCGGACATTGTCCTTCCTGCTAAAAGTCATCGAAACTAAACAACCTGAGTACACAACACAACAAGAATTAATTTCCCCCAATCGACAATAACTATATGTGTTAAATAAGAACGACAACACTGAATTCAATACAATTTTGACTTTTTAACTTACTTTCGAAGAATGAGGTCTTTGGTTGATCATTTCCATTTAATTTGTATGGAAAAAGTTAACTAAGGAGTGATGAATCTAAAATTTAAAAATAAAAATCAACCAAAGAGCGAAAAGGTAATTATATATGTTAGAGCACATAATATAATTCTGCAGCACCCGACTGTGTTTTATGCCTCTCTGTATGTCTAGAGAATATTGTGACTAATTGTATGAATGGTTGCATTTGCGGAGTGCATTTGCATTTGCATGTGGAGTGGTGAGTGCAACTCACTCTCACTCACAAGAATATTGACTGAGTGGAAATCTGTGAGAGCTCGGATCGTCAGTCGATCTAGAGGAGCCGTCGCGAGCTATCGATACGCCACAGAATTCGTGTGGTGATCAATTTTTAGAGAGAATGTTTGTTGTTCTCTATTATCAGAAGTGGGATAGCCCATATCCTCAGTGAAAAAATTTTTGTGTTTATAATTTACATACAGTAATCATTTTTTTTTCTTGTCTTTTCGAGAGCGGGTGTGTGTTTTAACAAAGAAAAAAAATTTATTTCGTTGTGCACATGGTTGTGTGAAGTGCGTCTGTGGCTTGCTGCCATGTGTTTATTTTTGCCTTTGTGTTTGTGAAGTGAGTGTGTGTGTCTTATTTTGCCACACATTTTTTTTTGCTTTGCCATTGTGTTCGCTGTCCCTGTAGCTCCCAAAAGGAAAAAAGAGGAATTGCATGTGAGTCTGGGTGGAAAACTAGTGGCTTTATCCTGGAACTGTCAGATTTCCTGGTGGATTTGTGGGGTAAGTTTTATGTTGGGAAGGTGTTAATGTGTGATAAGTGATTATGCGAGAGCGTTTCTGGATGCCGTTGATGTCGAGAAGCGTTGAAAGCTTTGTGGGATCTTGCTTGATCAGTGTTGTGGCCGAGGGACCTTCGGGGAGAAAGCAATATGAGCTGCACCTAGCACAGAGGAAGGCGGTCCTTTGTCACATTGTCCGGTCCACGCGAAGCGTGGTCATTGTGTGCTCGTTTACAGGGTTTGTTTTGTTGTTTCCCTGTAAAGCTTTCATGATTTCGTTGTTGTTGTAGCGGCTTCCCTCGTCGATTTGTCCGAGAAAATGCGCCACTTCAGTTGGGTGGGTCCATAGCATTTCTGGGGTAGTTGCATTCGCCGGGTAGTTGAAAGTGTGTTGTGCGTCGTGTGGGCCTTCGTTGCAATCGGGGCATCTGTTCTCGGTGTTGTGATTTAGGTTAAATGTGTAGCTATTTAGTATGTGCATATGGCACCAGCCCAAGCGGAGTTGGGCTAGAGTTGTTCGTGTTGGTTGGGCTAGAGTTGGCGTGGAGGTTTCTCTTCGGTGGCAGTTGGTGGCCTGCCGCCGAGCACTATATTTGCTTTATAGCTAGCGATCGCGTTAGCTGCGGAGATCTGATGGATGTGCTTTATGCCTTCTGTGTCTTGTTCTGTGTTGAAGTAGGGTTGTTGTTTGGGGTGGTTGATATCCTTCTTGGAGGTCTGTGATGCATCTTCGTGTATTGTGAGGTGGCTTGGGGACTGAGATGAGATTGTGGTTGGAGAGTTCTGGTGGATGACAAGCTAGTGAAGGTTGTTGTGAAAGCATGTTGTTACGTGTTTTTAGCTGGAGCATCATTGTTTTAGTGTGTAAATGGTCTCCATATGCCATGAGGATAGCATTCTGTGATGGTTCGCGTGCTTGTGTTGTGGCTTGTTTGAGCGTGCTTCCAGTTGGTGTCGCTTGATTGCGGGTGCAGATGGATGCAGCATTTGAGCATGGATCGATCGATCGCTTTGTACGTGGTGAGGAGCGTTTCTTTGTCCTTTCCCATGAACTCCCGACAGGTGACTTGATGATGTTGATGTCGAGAGGCTGAACATATTGTCAAAAGTGACTCCCAGGAGCTTGGGGAGCGCGATGGTGGGTATGCGTCTCCCTGCTATTGATATCTCTAGTTCGAGTTTTACTTCTTTCGCTCATGATGTGAACAGGGTTGCAGTGAATTTTTATGACGAGAGTTTTAGACTGCGATCGTTGACGAATGCCTCTTCTATTCCTAGGTATGCGTTAGTGGATCTGCAAAGGTCTTGTATGTTAGTGCCTGATTCTAGGATTGTGCAATCGTCTGCATATGAGATTAAGTTTATACCTTCCGGAGGTGATGGTTGTTTTGCGATGTAGTACCTAACTGAAGTGAAGAGGGAACAATACTCCGCCTTGGGGCTTTGGGGGTTTGGTTTTCCTGTGTTTTGAGTTGGAATTCCGAAATTCTAGGTATGGCTGACTGCGGCTCAGGTAGTTTGTGGCCAGCGCTTGATGGAATGTGGCAGGGTTGACTCAAGGATGTCCTGGGGAAGAAAAGCATGTCTCATTGTGTCAAAGGTTTTGGACAGGTCTTGGGCCACTGCTATGTTCCTGTGACAAGGCCTTGGTTGGTTTAACCCATTGCTGATTTGACTGGTGATGGTATTTTGGGCTGACGTGGTGCTGCGGAGTTTGCGGAATCCATGTTAGAAATTTGTTTGGTCATAGACAAGCTTAAGATTGCCTCTGAGCTATGGACCTGTTCTAGTTTAGGAATTTCTTTGGTTATAGACAAGCTTAAGATTGCCTCTGAGCTATGAACCTGTTAGAAATTTGTTTGGTCATAGACAAGCTTAAGATTGCCTCTGAGCTATGAACCTGTTAGAAATTTGTTTGGTCATAGACAAGCTTAAGATTGCCTCTGAGCTATGGACCTGTTCTAGTTTAGGAATTTCTTTGGTTATAGACAAGCTTAAGATTGCCCCTGAGCTATGAACCTGTTAGAAATTTTTTGGTCATAGACAAGCTTAAGATTGCCTCTGAGCTATGGACCTGTTCTAGTTTAGGAATTTCTTTGGTTATAGACAAGCTTAAGATTGCCTCTGAGCTATGAACCTGTTAGAAATTTGTTTGGTCATAGACAAGCTTAAGATTGCCTCTGAGCTATGGACCATTCTAAAGAGAGAAATTTGTTTGTTCTTAGTCAGGCTTGGTGCTGGCTCTGAACTGGTTCCGTCGTAGTTGGGAATTTGGAATTATTACAGGAGTGTTGCTGTTACTCAGAAAATTTGCGGTGTCAGATGAAAGCGGGATTGTCTGCGGACATGTCTAAAGCTGTAGGTTGGTTGCGGAGGAAGTTGTCGCATAGTCATTTTTTTTATTATGGTTTTTACTTTGTGATTGTATTGGATCGAATTGGTTTTTGTTTTTGAACCCGGTATTGTTCCTTGAATTTCCAAGGAAGAAAAGGGAGCAGGAGTGTTTTGTTTCATCGAGAGCGATGAATTCTGCAGGATGGCCGTGTTAGAGCACATAATATAATTCTGCAGCACCCGACTGTGTTTTATGCCTCTCTGTATGTCTAGAGAATATTGTGACTAATTGTATGAATGGTTGCATTTGCGGAGTGCATTTGCATTTGCATGTGGAGTGGTGAGTGCAACTCACTCTCACTCACAAGAATATTGACTGAGTGGAAATCTGTGAGAGCTCGGATCGTCAGTCGATCTAGAGGAGCCGTCGCGAGCTATCGATACGCCACAGAATTCGTGTGGTGATCAATTTTTAGAGAGAATGTTTGTTGTTCTCTATTATATATAAATAAGTCTCAGAGCAAGACCTTAATGTCGAAGTCGAATGTAATATCTCTCAGTGAGAAACCAATTGAAAATAAAGGTTGAGAGTTATTTTCGAGCTCTGATTCTGTCAAAAGCTATCACAAAATAATGTCCACTAAAACCATTTTTTTCGTCTAGTAATCGAATTCGCCTCACAAACTGTCTAAAGAAGATAGCCAGATGACATAATGCAAATAATAACATACCTCCTCTCCTACCATAAATTGACTCTTCTGTCGTTGGCAGCAGAACCAATCAATGGCCGCATTCAAGAATCAAGTTATCTTACGTGCGTCGACTTGAATTGTTTAGACTAAATTGAACCTGAATTGACAATTATTGACAATTTGATTTTTTTTCACTCCAAACTTGGGCTGTGTTCCAAGTTGTCCTTGTTGTTAACTAAATGATGAACAGAAATTGTTTGAATTCGACAGATAAAGTGAGAAATTTTCAAAAAGTAAAAATTCACTATTTTTATCATTAGCAATTTTTTGCTGCTAAATTCTGTTGCTGAAAACAGAAATTATTCTTGTCCTTATTTTGTTTCTATTGCAAAAATGTATGCGATTCTGTTCCTGTTTATGTCGCTTAGTGTACTGGTAAAATTATTGGCGATAATCTTTGATTAACATTAATCAGACGATAGCTTTGATAAAGACCGTATTGAGTAATTATTCCAGTCGTAATTTATTGCTCAATTTTATATAATTTTTATTTAATTATTTTTTTGTATTCTTTTTAACCTTACTTTAATGATTGTCTTTGGTCTAACTAATATTATGGTATGTATTATGTACTTTAATTTTATATTCTAAATCCAATTGTCTAAGAAAATTAAGAAATTTAATTTTAAATGCCACCAGGGCTCTCAATTAAATTTAAAATCGCCTGCATTCCTAAAGAAACGCATACCTATGGCAATGGCAGAAGTACGATATCATGTATCTATATAGTTAAGTGTCCCAGTGCGCCACGTCGCAATAAATTTTAGATTTAAATGCCATTAGGGAGTGATAATATCTTTTGAAGGTATAGATTCAACAAATAAGAATACCTACACGAATATTTTATTTTTAGTAGGTATGAATCGCATTTTCGAACGATGTGAGGATGAATGTGAAAACCATTTAACAAATGTTAAGGTATCATATTCCGGGGAAAATTAAAAAGAAATTACGCCGCCGTCATCACAATGTTATTTGATTTCAAATTGGACATGTGAGAGGCAGTTCTTATTGAGATTAAACTAAATCACATTTTGTCACAGCATTCCTCCTTCATTCCTTCCCTTGGCACTATCCAAATTTCATTAAAGTTCGTAGTCATCCTGAATTCCCACAGATATTTACTGGAAAATTTGAAATCGTGTGGGAAATAGTTGTTCACTATGTTATGTCAAACAGGAAAATAAATTCCCAACATTTAAAGCTTAGGTACATGTAGCACCACAGAATAAAATGGGATCAATCTGCACAAAAATATTATGTCAAATCTATCATTCACATTGAATTCAATTAGGATCCTCAAATATTTATATTCCTAACTAGCGGGCCTGGCTGGCGAATGTTGTTTTGCCTGCTCGTACATTTTCATTGTCCGTCAGTATTGTTCTGCGGCCGTTTTATTGTTTGAAATTTTATTTATGATTTTTTTTTTAGTGTTTATTACTTAAAATTGCCCGCGTTCCATTGACCGCAGATGACTAGCGACATGCCAAACTCCATATAAAAAAAAGATTTACGCTAGAACTCTAGCACATACTGTGAAATGTCAGTTTTTTTGTATGGAGTTTGGCTTGCCGCTAGTCATCTAGCGGGTCAGTGGAACGCGGGCATTGTTTTCATGATTTTTTTGTTGAATGTATATTATTTGAAATTTTTTTTCAAATTCAAATTCATGAGCTTATTCTTGCTTTTAACATTTTTTTATTGTTAAGTGTTTATTATTTAAAATTTTGTGGAATCGGATCGCAGCGCCACCTACCGTATCCACTTGTAAATCTAAACCAACCTTAGACCCATGCAAACACACACACAAAATTTCATTAAAATCGGTCCAGCCGTTTAAGAGGAGTTCGGTTACAAACGCGTACTGAAGAATTATCTATATATATAAAAATCATGGTCAATTGTGTTTGTCGATAATGTTCTCTGTAATGCGTGAACCGATTTTGATTCTGGAAATTTCCCATGAAAGGTGACGTTGATACCATGGTTTATAAGTTCATACGGTCTTTGTTGGTGTATTGGTTCATGAGTTATAGGGGCGTGGCAGCTCCCAAACAAAAAATTCATTCAAAATCTTATTCCTCGAAAACCACTGAATCGATTGAATTTAAATTTACATACAATCTTAGGTACAGGCCCAGGATTATTCCCGTGAAGATTGGTCAAAATTGGACAAAGGGGCGTGGCACCTCCCATACAAAAAAAACATTCAAAATCTTATATCTCGAAAACCAGGAAATCGATTGAGTTCAAATTTACATACAATCTTAGGTATCGGCCCAGGAGTATTCCCGTGAAGATTGCTCAAAATTGGACAAAGGGGCGTGGCACCACCCATACAACAAAATCATTAAAAAATCTTATATTTTGAAAACCACCGAATCGATTGAGTTACAATTTTTGGACAACCTTAGCTGTTGGCCCGGGAGTGTTCACTTTTCTTCGACAGTCATGGGAGTTTTTAAAATTTGTAACATTGATATGCATTGTCCTGATAGATAAGAATACTATCTAGAATCTCGACAATACTATTCCTGGAAAAACAAAAAATGTAGTGTACTACACTGATTTAAATGATTTTTATATTAATTTTTTTATTTTTTTATTTTGCACTACGAAGTGTGCAGGGGGTTCGCTAGTATGTATATACATCTAAAGATTAGAAATTAGTTATTCTAATACGTGCGATTGATTTTCGCAATTTCCTTAGTAATATAGCTGAAAACTTGGTCCTTTTTGTTTGGCAGAAATCGACAGTTTCAAAGGGCCAATGCCCTTTTGACATTTAACTTATATCACTAATTGTAATTCGATCTACTGCAAACTTCTTTTTTCTGATTATTAAAAATACAGCATCTACGCGTGCCGGGACAGCCTGCTACTTAATATTCCGTTAACGTTATTATTCCATAGATAGAATGACCAAATAAAATCGATATAATTACTCCAGCAATTCTCAATTTCTCCAACATCGGTTGATTTGTTAGCGAATTTATTATCCGCCCTATTGTACCCCAAGGAAGAAACATAAAATACCCTCATTGTATTTTTTGGGCTTTGTTCCACACCACATGGAAACGGTTCATTTCTTTTAGAATTAACTTCTCTTCTGTTGTCAATTTGTGGTTTGCCATAGAAAATAACTGTCTTCTTAAAAAAATATTCTCAGTTTTGCTAATTAGACCGCAATGATAAGAACATATTTATTTTAGCGAACAAAGAATACAATACTTGTGAATTTTTGCGTGTGCGAAATTAATAATAGAAGGGCATGGGACTGGCTGTTGTCCTTGCCCCAAGTGCGCACCATAAAACGTGTAATTAATAACTACATACCTACACCTGAAAGACAGATGTTTTTTTTTTTAGTTCCCGGTAGACTTACGAGTACGTTCTGTTTTCATATCCAAAAGCAATTAGGGAGTTGTAGGTAGTAATTTCTGAAATGTTACGTATACGCCAGAGGATATCGTAGTTAAAGTTCATCTTGAGACCAGTCGGGTTTATGTTTGTGTTAAGCTTTAATGTTGGTATTGTTCTCTGCCTGATGTTTGAAAAAGAAAAAGGTTCTTCTATATTTCTTTCATGCATCGGTAACTTCCGATTGTGTGTTTCCCTATAACGAGACAACCATGAAAAAGGGTCTGTTGATTGGTAGCAAATAGCTAAGCTATCCCTTTTTTCAAGTTGTTCAACTCCTTTTTTTTGGCATAGTAATTATTACAAGCGTTGAAACAACTTGGATGAATTGAGACGGTTGTAGCGATTTCAGAAAGTTAAAGTAGGTGGCGGCTGTCCCAAATGTCCCTTTAACAATATTTCCCATTAAATTTAAAAATTTAATTCGACAATATTAAAGAGTCTATTTCGTTTGGAAAATTGCTAGGACATTTGCAGATTCCATCTCACCCAACATATTTTAATTAAATTCCATTAAACTTGAGTTCTTCCATTAAATATGCATTCATAATGCAACGACTATGCCTGATAGAGTCCTTTCTTTCTTTCGTTTGTATTTTATTTGTAATTAAATTCGTGATGTTTATGAAACTCGACTTGTACGTTGTACAATCATAGACTATTAAACCTTGTAATCAGAAAGTTATAGCACCATTTCGAAAGACATACATATTTACTTATGTAGAACAATAAATGTGCTTATGTGAATTTATGAGATTACATTAGCTTATATATTTATCCACAAGGAAATGTTACATAGGAGCTAGAACATTTTTCTATTAAAAGGCGGCTGCTAACAAGACGTGTAATTCTCGAATGGCCTATAAAAATGTTTATGATGTTTTCATGTGTCTAATTTGCCCAGCCTTGGCCATGGCCTTTGGCAATGAATTCCAACAATGTGCTTCATTCTGATAGATTGTTTTGATGCTCTTCTACGTCCATGTCTGAGGGGAAAAAGTAATTTTCCTAATCATTGACATTCTTTTCTTCGGAGATAGAATCACCTCCCAGAACCTTATTTTTTTTTGCTTATTGAATTCTAAGGGTGTTACTTTAATTCATCTCCTTTCATGACTCACTTAAATATTGATCGGCAGAGAGATTTTTTCCGTCAGAAGTCTCGAATCAGAAGTACGTAAGGTATCTTCTGGCTCAGAGCGGCATCCCAATGACAAAATATTTTCATCCAACAATTTATGTACGTTTATTTACTATATTGATGACTGGTGATACTTTTCTTAATTTGTGCTGTTCTTTTTTAGTGATTTTCTTTTGACACATACAAGTTTTCCTTTTAAGGGATGTGTGCCTCCTTGTCAGAGTTGGTGTTTGGCTACGGAATGTTTTGCTTGTTTGATCGATTGAATTTAGTTTTTTTTTGTGGCTCGACGAATTCCTCGATCATGGATTTTTCACATTTATATGTGTGATCTTTGGCTAACCATCTTCAGTTGCGAACTCCAAGCTAGTTGTGATAACCTTCCATTTGTGCGCGCCACTTAAGGCGAAGTCTTCCTCTACTGCGTTGTCCCTCTGGGTTGGAATCGAAGACTCTTCGGGCCGGAGCGTTTGTGTCCATTCGCTCTTCATGTTCTAGCCATATTTTCTTCTTTGTTGGATGTTGCTACTATCCGATGGAGCACTCAGCTACAACTACTGGTCTATTGTGCTGCCAAACAGACACCTTACTTTACTGTACTTAGTTTTGCCGTATTTCGAAGAAAGATGAGAAGGAACTTCAGTGATGAAGAGCTTAGATGTTCGGCATTCACCACGTCAGACCCAAAGATCCGCAATCTGATGCGATTAAAGGCAGCACAAGAGGACAGATGGTGGTGCCGCTCAAGCTCAATACATTTAAGTGTTTGGCAAAAGCTTGGTGGCCCGAAAGGACGCCCAAAAGCATTCTGCAGTCGATTCTCCTGAGAGACAGAAGGAAAAACGCGGACCTTTTGCAGATGTCCGGACCTTTTGGTCTGTCTACATTCAATCCAGCATAGTGTGTTCACGAGAAACCCAAGTATCAATGGATGACCTAACCACAGATGCAGGTAGACCCAACGCAGGTTCAGGTCCTGAGCGCGCTTCTTCTGAACCCAGCCTAGGCAAGCTCATCAGGGATCTCATTTCCCTGGATACCAGTGGGATCTGGGACCCAAACAAGTTTCACTGTATTTAGCCTTCCGACGAAGTTTAGAGAAAGCTAGAGTTCGAGCACTAACTTGCGCGAGGTAGCCATCTCAGTCGAGTGATACGCATACTTTTCTGATCAGGTTGATATCGCTGCACAGCTGGCAGAGTTCGCTGTTAAATCTCCTCCTCCAAAGCCCGTCAACGCAAACGAGAATCCCTCGAAGAATTTTCCGATCGAAACAACCAAGAATATCTTAATCCGCCTTTGCTATAACGTCCCAGCAGGACTGGGATAATGAGAGTCTTTTATAGACATGGCTCTGTATACCTAAATGCTGTCATATACGGCCTTAAAATCAACGAATAGATGGTTGGTATCGATTTGGACTTTAACTGCCTTAGTGTAAATATATATTTAATCGGTTGTGGACTTACCGGCAGCAGATAGGATCTTATATGCGATGCTAAAGAGAATGGTTCCTTATAGTTGGCGCAGTTTAGAGGGTCTCCTTCCTTGTTGATCGGTCAAACGATGCTGAGGTTCCATTCACCATCGGGCATACTTTCCTCTGTCCGAATCTTGGAGACAAGTTGGCACAATTTCTTGTTACAAAATTGTTCGTAATTTTGGTTGTTATTTCCTTGCTAGAGTTCGTTTTTATGACAAGCAGTAGAGCCCAAAATAATAAGTGGAAATGCATAAACAGTGGAATAAGTATGGGGGCATGCTACCTCTCTGTAACCCCCCCTGCTTGGGGTTTCTGTTGGATACTGATTAGGTGCGAGTTTGTACCGTATAGAAACCTAAACTACCTACATATACCCAATTTTGCACATACTCAAAATCCAATAGTGACCTCAAGCAAAGGGATGGCAGGGGGCAGCATGGCTCCCGCTTATAAAAAATGCCAATTCTTTTTGGGCTTTATTTCCACCTTGTTGTCTAATTTTGGGCGTTATGTACTTTTTTGAGCGTTATTCCCTAACGTCGGACTATTATTTACAATGTTTTCCTTCTGTCTCCTTTGGTCTATCTACATTCTCTACATTCTCAAGATACTGCAGAACACTCATCAGGTTTCTTCGGAGAAATTGCTTCGTTAAGGTGGTAACTCTCTGTCTGGTTGACAATTGAAAGATTTGCTGAATTCCTGTTGATACAAAAATGTCAACAATTCACATTAACCCCAACAGTCGTTTTATATAATTTCCCTTAATAATTATTCCAAGGTCAAAGAAAGCTTCGCAAAATATGCTTTCTCGAAATTTAACTTTTTTGCAACTGATGCGACATACCTAGATGTATACCTGTAATGAGGTGAAAAGTACCTACTTCAACAGAAAGGATGGGTTTGTTATTGCCTTTCACGTAGGCCTTCGTTATGTGGTTGTCTTCTCCTCGTTAAATCCTAGGATTTTCTTAGGATAACGTTAATGCTAAATTGGTTTTTAATGGAAGATGAAACATCTTTTTACCCTGAAAATGATTACGAAATCGTGATGAGATGCCTAAATGACTGATTCCATGCCAATGAATACTAAGTAGACATACTTTACTTTTTTGCACGGTGGCAAGGTACCTAAGGTATACACAGTACACACCCTTGTGTAATATTCCAGTGAGTAGCGAGCTTTTCTGATTTGATGATGTTTTAATTAATACATAACGAATAGCATATCCATTTGAAGCAGACTGTCTTTGCCAAGATATTGTGTTTTCATCGTAAAAGTCAAAGTGGTCCTTTAGTGGTGGAATTTAAGCTGTGTGTAAACGTTTCTCGCTTAATTGGAAAGCAACCCCTAAAAGTGTCTGTTCTAAAACCACGGTCGATTTTCATGGATGTATTGATGATGGGGTAAACAATCAAAGTCAATTCTTTGCAGCCCTTAAAATTTCAATGTTGTAGTCCTGTTGACAAAACCGGAACGCAAATTATTCGAAAGAAATCTCTCACTCAATTCATGAGGAAGAAGTTACTGCCCCAATTACGGGAAAATATCTCCACCACGACGCGCCCATTGACGTATACTACATACCTCAGTAATGAAAAAACCCAACCACGAGCTATGTGCCCTTTGGCAACAACTTTAAAAAGTTGGCTTCATAAAAATACATTTTTAAAATTGTACCCTAAAAGTGATTGGTCCTAAAAGTTTTGCAGATTTCAATACCCTTTGCAGGGGTTGTAACGTCGAAGCGCTTTCAACTTAATTGCCTTAAATTTTGTCTACTCCATTAGGCAGTTCAATTAATTTATGATAGGCAAATCGCTCAAGTCATTAAATATCTTTTGATATTGAAAGTAAATAACTCATGGGATTGTGTAGGCAATTAAATTCCTGGTAAAGATTCAGCAACACCTGCTTCAATTTTAGACGCAAGTGCGAGACTCTGCGAAATTCAGAAACCTTTCACTTTTATTTTTTTAATACATTTTTGAGGGTGAGCGAGCATTTAAATGGAAGGCGCAAAAGTTAGATTTTCACTTGACATGCTGTCATTTATATATAATCGATTTAAATTGTATACCGCTGTCACCCAATTGTGTTCGCTTTAGTGAGCACTTGGGTAATTTTGAATATAGCATATGAAAATGGGAGTAGAAATATCTTGAATACATTTTTTCACCTTAAAGATGTATTATGTGTAGTAGCTATAGCTACTTATATTTTGATACAGACCGTCTATTCTATGCTTCTGCAGAATGAGATCGAGATTGCTTACATATACAGCAAACCCTTGGGCCATACGAATGATGAGCTTATAGTCCGAAACCAGTTTTAGGTGGCCTATACTGGATTAGTTTAATAACGTCGAACATTTTCTGGATAGGTGCCTTTGACACTGCAACTGCTGACAATTTTAAAAAATTCGGTAACCGGTCGGTTCAAAAAAGCCCTTAAAATCGAGATATACTCAGGCACAAATAACAGAATATCACCTATAACCAAATAGCTCTCTGATAATAAACATAACACGTCTCAGAATACAATTAATAAGTGGTTGGATTCCTTATTCTCCTTCCCTTTTCCTATCACATCCCCAAACGATAGCTAAGCTTATTTACACGCCTAATCCAAACATCCCTAAAAAAAATCTTAAATCCATGTATTTCGAAACAGTGACTTAATTTTCGCTATATGCTCTGTTCTACGTCCTTATTACGAACATGAAAAAAAACTGTCTTTATTATGGATAATCTCCTAAGCAATTTGATTAATGAAAACTCCCCTCCGCAGCTATCTTTAAGACCCAAATAATTTATCTATTATGTGTACTACATCGATTTCCCTATGTGGATGCCACTCAAGTGCGAAACGTTACTGCAGAATGTTTATCCCTTGTGAAATTTGTTCCTGCATACGTAAGTGGGTTATGTCAAGACATAATCCTCAGCTTGGTATGTTACTCCTGTCAACCATAGATAAGACTGACACAGATGTTGCTTCTATTTTCTCAATAAAATATGCACGACTTGGTCATTGTCAATCCGTAGAATTTCCGGTGACCCACATTCAATGGTCAATAGCAAGTGATAGTGTTTTTGATTATTTTAGTTGTGCTGAGATAAATGAGAGCAAATACCATCACTCACCCTTAGGGACTTTGACTTTTTTTTGTATAATGATTAAGTGAGAGTATCACCTAGTTTAGGATTTGAATACAAGATACGAGGAAGCAATGAAAATTGATTAATTTTGGTGGCACTAATTGAAGGGAATATTTAAAGGATATTTGCTTAATTTTAAATATTAACTAAATACTAGCGGACCCAGCCTGCTTTTTGTGGCCTCATTAATATGCGCAACCTAAACAAAGCAGAGATGGGAAATTCGTTGCCTCGATGTGCATTGTGCAAATTGACGCAATTAAAAGAGAACGATATTTTCTTTTGAAATTAATTTTCATATGCGTTTAGGATTCAGGAATATGCGTGAAAACATAATTATTTTAAAATCAAAAATTATGTATTTTTAAAACAAAAATTACCTATAACCTGCATATATTTATTTTTCACTTTTTAAAATAAGTAATTTGTAAATCGGTGCAATAGTTCGTAAGATTATTGCGGACATACAATTTTGCCATTCAGTCTTTCCATAATATAGATACAGATTTTGGTCATAACTCAAAGTAGAAACAAAATGGGACACCATCCATCCAATGCCATTGACTATTCCTATTTCATTTTGCGTATTATACATAATTGCAATTAAAAAAGTACTACAAGTGTGGGGTGGTTAAATTGGCAATTTATTTCAATTTTCATGCAGGAGTGTGAGATTTGGATGCAATTTCATGAAAATACAACACAAATGGTGTTGTCATTAAAAACTCATTATATTGTTCGGTAATAGATTGATGCTAGGCGACCAAATGAGCAATCATATCACGAATTTCCTAATTGAATATTCAACGCTATTCCTCTACATACTCGTTAAATTGTTCTAATGATTTATGTCGATTTTATTGCAATGCTAATAATTGTCATATGTTACATTATTACAATATTGTGGGGAAAAACGCAATCAAAGTTAAATTTTTTCTTTATCCAAAACTTAAGGGTAGACATTTTTTTCGAAATTTGTTTACAAAAATGTACATTAAACGTTTCCCATTACATCATTGTCGGTATGTAACATGTTTACCAAAACTGATCTTCCGCCAAAAACATACGGCGAAAAAAAAATCGAACTTGAAATGAACGTCAGAATATATAATTATATATATTAAAAAAGGGTGCATATAATATTTAATTCTTCTGTAAGTACCTCTCAAAAAAATACATTTCAAAAGCTATTCTTCGACAGTCATGGGAAAAAATATATCTAGACAATATTATTCTTGGGAACACGTGACACGCCTGAAGAAATATCGGTCGAAGCACACGGAGTACAAAATGAGTCCGGACCGGACACATCGCATCGGTTAAATAAAACGGCCGCAGAACAATTGACGGACAATGAAAATGTACGAGCAGGCAAAACAACGTTTGCCGGGTCCGCTAGTCGACTATATAACGCTTCTAACAGTGCGCCGAAATGGTTCCAGAAGGTATGCATCTCATCTCTATATATATAAAACAAAGTGGAAAAAACTGTATGTTTCCCTCTGTAGCCCGTAAATTTCAACCAATTTAGTTGATTTTTTTTTATAATGTCGGTAATTACGGTGGTCGGGCAATAGGCTAAACAAATTCAAAATCGGACAAAGGGGCGTGGCACCGCCCATACAAAAAAAACATTCAAAATCATTATCTCGAAAACCACCAAATGGATTGAGCTCAAACTTACAGGAAATCTTAGGTATTGGCAGTTAAGTGCTCCTGTGAAGTTTGGTCAAAATCGGACAAAGGGGCGTGGCACCTCCCATACAAAAAAAACATTCAAAATCGTATATTTCGAAAACCACCGAATCGATTGAGCTCAAACCTACAGATAATCTTAGGTATTGGCAGTTAAGTGCTCCTGTGAAGATTGGTCAAAATCTGACAAAGGGGCGTGGCACCGCCCATACAAAAAAAAACATTCAAAATCGTATATCTCGAAAACCACCCATTCGTTTGAGCTAAAACTTACAGATAATCTTAGGTATTGGCCATGAAGTGCTCCTGTGAAGATTGGTCAAAATTGGACAAAGGGGCGTGGCATCTCCCATACAAAAAAAAACATTCAAAATCGTATATCTCGAAAACCATCGAATGGATTGAGCTCAAACTTACAGATAATCTTAGGTATTCGTCCTGAAATGCTCCTGTGAAGATTGGTCAAAATTGGACAAAGGGGTGTGGCACCGCCCATACCAAAAAAAACATTCAAAATCGTATATCTCGAAAACCATCGAATGGATTGAGCTCAAACTTACAGATAATCTTAGGTATTGGCCCTGAAATGCTCCTGTGAAGATTGGTCAAAATTGGACAAAGGGGCGTGGCATCACCCATACAAAAAAAAAACATTCAAAATCGTATACCTCCTATACAAAAAAAAACTTCTATGGGGTGAAACTCGATGTCGTTATAATTCTATAACCGCTGGGCCGATTTCCATGAGTCTTTTTTTGTTTTGTTCGTATTGCTGTATATCAGGTTTAGGCAGAAAGAAAGTTCCAGTTTATTCTCATTTCTCGCATTTTACGAAAGAACATCTGTGCACGGGCAAAGTCGGGCGGGTACAGCTATCTCTATATATATAAAACATAAAACAAAGTGGAAAAACTATATGTTTCCCTCTGTCGCCCGTAATTTTCAGGCAATTGAGTTGTTTTTTTTTTAAATGTCGGTAATTACGGTGATCAATTGATAGGCCAAAAAAATTAAAAAATTAAAATTGTAGAAAGCAATAAAAGGCCTGGCGAAGCCGGCGGGGGTTCAGCTAGTTAGTTCTATATTTCAATTACAGAAGATAAGTTGTAGTTCTCTGGAAATATGTCTACAGGAATCGAGCTGTAATTGTAACTAAAAGACTTTTCGGCGCATTCTTTGCTTCCCTATTCTACGGAATGATATCAAGTTCCGGGTAACGGTGGAAGGGTTCAAAAAAAGTTTAGCCAAGGCCACTAGTCTGACTGGTTGTGGAAAAGGAGTAATAGTTTGCATAACTAGAACTATCTCTTCAGAGATAGCACCTACTATTTTTATCTATTTTTAGAACGTAACATAAAACTACCCCTGAGCACAACTGCAATCGAGAAAACGATTTTTTCGCACTTGGACAAATAAGATCTATTTTCAATTTATTATATCTCAGCCTCTGGATGGACGAGAAATTGGCTAACAATTAAAAGCATTTCTTGAATTTGCATACATAGATTTATGAGTATAATGGTAAGTTAAGAGTTGTAACTTCGAAATATAAAAGTTTGCACGCCCTTTTTTCATCCCTTATAGGACGAATTTTGAAAATCGATGAATGAAGTATGTAATACTTTTGACTTATCTATCAACATACAAACTTTCAAGTTCATACGGCTAAAGGTTCGTGAGAACCCCCCTAACTCCCCGCGACCCCTTTACTCCTCCTACGGCCTAATTTGGTCACACATCTATAAATCTGAAAAAAAAAAATCGTGAAAATCGACGAATGGTTCTCGAGTTATGGAGGGACGAACAGACGGCATCTTATAAAGTAGTATGGATATGGCATATGGATATGGCTGACCACAAATGTAGTCGCAAATATCGCATGCTACAAAAAAATGTAGCAAATCAAAAATTAAAAAAATACCAATGTTTATATTAAGTTAACACATCTTCACCATACTTCGCAGGATTACTAAAAAAATCATTAAAATAACATTTATCTGTAAATAAAAATACAATTCCGCCGGATGTCCCTTTTGCAATCAATAGCTCAATTATATCAGACACATTTCACAGACAGGATAATTCATCCTTTTCAACGAAGGCATTTTGCGGCAAATATGTACATTCCCATTGGTAAAACTATATTTATGTCAGCCAGTCGATAGCAAAAACGCTGTCAACATCAGACGATGCTGGAGCTGATAGTTGTAGTTTATTTTTTGTTTCCAAATTCCAGTTCCTTTTATTGATTTGTGAGAATTCGAATGAATTTCTGATTCCACACAGCAGTGAAACGCATCACCATGTTTTTTTTTTTTGTGTTCACCGGCCGGGGGCGAACCGGACATGCCAGAGAACTGCAGCCATAGAGGAAAAATGTCACTGCCATTTCTTTTCCTTGTCATTGTATCTGACATTTTTTGTATGTGGGCTCTAGTTTTGAATCTGATGTACCGGAAATATCCTTTTTCCTGTGTACTTTGTCCGATGTATGCTTTATTTCCATTTCAGCTATTATTTCCCAACTCTTCCTCTCCTATGGATAGATAGATCCATTATTCCTGTGAAAACTTATTGTTCATCAAGGCACTTTGCATTTAAGCCCAAAAGCATCGCTTAATACCAACCAAAATCATGTTAACAAAGTTTTCATATTCTGCCTACCTATATCATCTTTCATGGATGTCGTCTGCCCGTCGAATGTGATTATTCTCAAAGCCAGCAGCTGGATAAGGCATTTTACTCTCAGAGTCCAATAA
The DNA here is from genome assembly GCA_955612985.1 of Cheilosia scutellata. Taxonomy (NCBI): domain Eukaryota; kingdom Metazoa; phylum Arthropoda; class Insecta; order Diptera; family Syrphidae; genus Cheilosia; species Cheilosia scutellata. The sequence goes on from OY015314.1 coordinate 60,113,652, forward strand.
TAGGCCCTATCGCAAAAATATATATAATAAACTTTGCTACGAACTCAAGTGTCCTTGGTATAGCTACGCTCCATCCCATCTCAAATTAGTTTATCGGCAGAATAGGTCGAATGAGTATGGTAGGTATTTCATTGGAAATCATTTGAAAAGGTGACATTTCCAAAATGTGTATTGACGTCAACCTGAAGGTAAAATGCGTGTCTGGGTTGGATCGAAAATTATGTGGGAATTAATCTCGGCCTTACAGTTTGAGTATGGTGATAATTAAATTATCAAAAATACGATAGAAGGAATCATTTGAATGGGGCAAATAAGCAGCTGGATTATGCGATGTGGCAGCAAAGGACAAAGGTCTTGTGAAAGGTGATGAAGATGAAGGACATCTGTCTGGTTATTGGGCTATGTTTTCAATTGATTTAAGGTTAAGTACATCAGGGGGTTTCATGTCACCTTAATATTCAATATTCTTGCCGAGCTGTGGGACTATTCTAAAAGATTATTATTTTTGGTATAGGTATATCCTTCATAATCCAAATGAGTGCTATCAACAATATTTTTCTATAAGCAGACAACTTTGCAAGCTGAAAGAACAACCTTTGACAAACTACTGTTCGAACATCAAATCTATCACAGAGGCGGCTAGACTACTCCTTTACCATAGGCTACCTCTACAAAGATGAGAGCAAACAACCAGAAAACTTTGCTTTTAAGAACCCACTTTCCTCAAACAGTGGAAATAAGCTATCCAACTGTCCAACCTCAACATAACCTATGATTTGGTTATTTGGTGGAAGGCTAATTAACGTCAAGAATCTCTATAAGGTACAGAGAATTGCTTGTATGAGTACCTTAAAAACAGGCTTGGAGAAGCATTACTGTACCAACAATCCATCGAGCTATACGCTAAGAGGCAAAGGTGCTGTCAGACTCAAATTTGGAAACTCGGACCTTTCGGTTTCCAAATCTTTAATTAGAGCGGACTCACGAATTAAAGTAAGACAAGGCCTGACTTTGACAAGATATTTGAACTCATTATACCTGACAGACAGAACTGACAAAAGGTATACTCAAAGATATATTCATCGACACAGATAGTTAAAAGACAGAGAGTCGAACGAGAGCTGGAGTCTTCTCAGAAGAACTAAATATCAGCCAGTCATACCACTGCCAAGGGCCTGACAGCTTATTGAAGCGTTTTCAAGGCTGAGATCTAGCTGTAGGAACGTGATTCAAACCGTCTTAGAAATGGAATTAGATACCAGCAATGAAAATCACCTTTTAAGCGAACAGTCAAGCAGCACTTAAAACGATCAACTCCAACCTGGTAAATTCCAAACGGGTAAGTCAGTGCGATCACACAGTGTTGTCTAAGGTTCCTGCCCTAGATATGTTGGTGTGGAAGGGAACGAGACACCAGATACTATCACAGAAGTAATGCAAACTTTCTACAGGAAACGAGGAACAAGGAACGATGGAACAAATTTTTAGTTGTGCCATTATAAAGGTTATCAAAGGCGGATGAAGATCTTCTTGGTCGCTTCGAACGCAAAATTCTTCGAGTGATTTTCGGTCCCGTTTGCGTTGACGGGCTTTGGAGGAGGAGATTTTACAGCGAACTCTACGAGCTGTACAGCGACATCGACCTGGTCAGAAAAGTAGGTATCAGTCGACTAAGATGGCTAGGACATGTAGAGCGAATGGACACCAACGCTCCGGCCTGAAGAGTCTTCGATTCCAACCCGGAGGGACAACGCAGTAGAGGAAGACCTCGCCTTAGGTGGCGCGCACAAGTGGAAGGGGACCTCAACCAACTTGGAGTGCGCAACTGGAGGCGGTTAGCCAAAGATCGTGCTAACTGGAGAGGCGTGTTGGTTGAGGCCCAGGTCCACCCCGGACTGTAGCGCCATCTAAGTAAGTAAGTATTATAAAGGGTGTTTTTTTAAAGGTATAGAATTTTTAAATCGAATAAAACAAAGACAATTTTTTTAAATTGACATGAAATTTACTTTATTCGAAAGATAATCTTTTGGCATTATAATATAAATATGATTTCTCGCATATCACTGCCACGGCTGGCTCGGACGTCGTCTACTCTGGAGGTCCAATTTTCGATGACTTTTTCCAACATTTGTGGCCGTATATCGGCAATAACGCGGCAAATGTTGTCCTCCAAGTGGTCAATCGTTTCGGGCTTATCGGTGTAGACTAGCGACTTCACATATCCGCACAGAAAATAGTCAAGCGGCGTTAAACCGCACGATCTAGGACTGAAGGCCAATTCACGGGGTTCGCAACGTGAAACTTTTCGTTTACCAAACGTTTCCTTCAATAAATCAATTGTGGCACGAGCTGTGTGACATGTTGCGCCGTCTTGTTGAAACCACAGCTCCTGCCAATCATGATTGTTCAATTCATGAACGAAAAAGTCAGTAATCATGGCTCTATAGCGGCCACCATTGACTGTAACGTTCTGGACAGTATCGTTTTTAAAGAAGTATGGACCAATTATTCCACCAACCCATAAAGCACACCAAACAGTTAGTTTTTGTAGATGGAACGGTGTCTCAACATACACTTGAGGATTATAATCACTCCAAATACGGCAGTTTTGTTTATTGACTTATCCATTCAACCAAAAGTTGACGATTATGTTGACCGTAAAACGGACGTAGTGCGCGATACGTAGTTCGAACAGAACCATGATTTTCAAAATAAATTTGCACAATTTGGAAGCGTTATTCAGACGTCAGTCTATTCATTTTGAGATGCCAAACCAAACTAAAAATAAATCACTTGACAGCTGACAAAATAGCCGCCAGTTAAAATAGTGTTGCCAACTTAAAGTTCTATACCTCTAAAAAAAACCCTTCAGCTTGTGATCTCCAATTAATAGTAAAAGGCATAAGTACCTAACATCTTTTAATATAAACCAAATCCGAGAGCTCCTCGGTGTAATAACCAGACACTATACTTCATTGGAAACACTGCCAAAAGACTGGGCATCTAATGACTTCTGCAAAAACTTTAGAAATGAGGAAATAAAATCTGTGGCACATTTTTTACGCCACTGCCCAGCCCTTCAGAAAATCGTATCTACCCCTACCAGATTTAAAAAGATTCATCAACAGATCCGAATGGTTTTGTAAGTTGTATTTCCTACCATGCACTATAAAAGGGTAATCACCTTAATCGCGTTCACATGGTGTAAACTGTCCTCTCCCAACCTAACCTAACTTCTTCACTCGTAATCCACAAATAGCTAAAGTCAATATCTGCCAACACGTCCTGTTAGTCCATTTGAATACATTTTTCCCATGAAAAAAGCATAACCCCCCCGGAAATCACTTTTTTCCATGGAACTAGCATTTTGCGTACCATAATCAGATACCCATCGCAAGAAAAGCGGAAGACCCTATCGGAAATCACTTTACCAACAGAACTTACGTACTATAATCAAACTTGCATTAGCTTGTAGAGTAGTTTAGTTTTCCATCAGTCTTCTGGGCGCCATTATTTTGTTCTCGCAGCATATGCGTCTCTTTTGAAATGAACAGCTTTAAAGTTAAAGCAAATGCCTCTGTTTTTAATGTTTAGCCCGCAATAAAAATCTAAGGACGAACTTTCTCCCACGCACCCGCCACAATGTCACAATCAGTGACACTTCTATACTGCTTTAAGTACCATGAACAACAAGCAAACGGGTCTTTTTTTAAGCTATAGATTCTATGATTTAATCGTTTAATTAATTTATTCAAAAACATTAACTCTCCTGTTAATCCTCCTGCTGTTCCAAGTGCTATCTATCTCTCTCCCTCTCTCTCTCAGCGGGATAACGGAATATTGAATTAATTTGCCATTCGTTTCAATTCTTCTCCGAAAATTTTATATCCTGGCTTCCGTTGAAATTCAATCTTGAATAGAGAAATTTGCGTGTTTCTCTGCCACAAATGGTTGAGGTTGATTCGAAAGGTATTTTTGGCGAATTAAATGAGTGGGAATTTTATGCGAAATAGGTAATCCACGCCCAGGAATTTTCCAAAGGAGGCCAAAATGTTTTGTCATTAAGTTCTTGAGTAGGATTATGGGAATTTTGCCTTTAACAAAAAAAAATTAAATAAAATGTTTATACTCCTAATGATTAAAATGATTTTTCAAGGATATGGGTTTTGAGAATAATATGAACAGACGTTAATGTAAAGATATGTATGTGTGTATGTGGGCTTGAAGGAAACCTTGGGGATGGCCTTTTCGAATGACATTTTGTGGCTATTGCAAGGGACTCGATTTTTGTAGGTTTTGAAGTCTTAAGATATGCATAAAATAGTCGGCTTTTAGAAGATCGGGACGTGACAAATTAAGCAAAAAGGTATTTTGTCCATAAACATCATATAATGTCTGCATCAGTGGAGCCATGATAGGATTAAAAAAAGCCTTCTTTCGTATGCGAAAAATTTGGCGAAACCTTTATCAATTTTTATTTACTAATCCTCTTCCCATGAACGAATTTCCTTAAAAAGCAAAACAACTTTCATTTCACCATAAAAAAATATTACAAAACTTTACCTATGGAATCCCAACCGCTCATGGATGGTTTGGAAAGGGATAATGCTATTGCCGTGGCATTTTACTCTAAAGTTACCCAACTATACAGTTCAAACAGTGTCCCCGTCTAGAGCAGAGGTTTTCAAGCTGAAGCAAATAAGCACCAGAAATAAAATCTTTGCAAGACAACAGCAACCCGTGAGTCTGCGGTAAGGGCAATACCAGCTGAAATTATCACCTTCTTTATCCACAGCCAGTCAGCAATAAAGACGATGACTGCACCATAAAAAAAAACGAAGCTTGTAAAGTGATGTCGCCCCAGGATATAAAGGCATATCAGACAATACCTTAAGAAAAAGCGGACGAATTAGTACGATAAGGTTCGACAGCTGCTTCAGAACAAGCTGATCCCTCTGTGAATATCCCGCTTTCCATATTCAAGCACACTTGAAGCTGGGAGAAAAGCCACAGGAGAGGCGATTGCCAGATCAGAAGATTAAATTTGGCCGTTGTTCAATGAAGCAAGGTCCGAGAAAAACATAGGGAAAGATAGAAAATCCCTTTCCAAAGGAATTGTAATGGGGCACAATACACTTCGGTAGGTACCACATGAGTAAAATGCCCTTGACGGAGGCAGAACTCCCTGCGGTGATGAGGGAGTTCTTGAGGACACAACCCACTTCCTAGGTCTCCAACTCACCAGATATAAATTCCCAGGAAGACACTTCTTACAAGACGTAGACAAGTTTTTCAGCACATCAATAGACAAGATGATGAACTTCGCCAAATCCTCAGGATGGTTTGTAACAGAGTAAGTAATTGATTACACGATATATAGACAGGTTTATAAAGGGTATGGAACCACCGGCATCACAATGCGTGTGTATTGACCTGAGCCCAAATTTCTAACCTAATCTAAGACACTTCTTTCTGGACTTCGAACAACTTTTTGATAAGCCTGTTTATGACTTGCACTTTAAGAACTACTCGCATAAGTCAGTAAAAGTGGTTCCGTATCTTATTCGACTTTTGCGAGTAGTTGCGCGGACTTATAGAAAAAGAACAATAACAGCATTTTTGTAAGATTTGTAAGACCAAGATTTTGTTTTTTGTTAGGTTAAGTTATAGGTTTACGGGTTGGTTGAGCTGGGTGAACCCCTGTACTGTACCACTCTTAGGTCCTTATGGACCCATTGTGATGTCCTATTATTGGTGTTTAACCATTGGTGTTAGATGGTTCATGGCCCTGATATCCTCATAAGAGCTCCCTCGCTCGAGGTTTCAGGAAATCCAGCCTTCGGTAGGGTGTCAGCACAAGATTCATCACATTCCAAGGACTGACTAAGAAGGCAAGTGTATTTTAAAGACGTCGTATATCATGGTCTAATATAGTTAATGCCTCCTCTTCAGCTTCTTTATCGTCATTTTACATTTGATTGCTCTTTTCTTAATCGAAGCTATTGACTATATGGCATATGGAGAATTTTGGATGATCATCATTCTCAAAAAAAATTTCCAAAGTCTAAGGTTAACCATTCCCTCGCTTCCCCCAACTGAAACAGCCTTATTTGTTGACGGTTCTTGGAGTAAGAGGTTTTCTTCCTCCTCCGTCATTTTCGGATGAGAATCGGTTTTTTCGAAGTTCTTCGTGCCCGATTCGTCCCTTTGTTTGGTGTTTTATTTAAGTTTTCTATTTTGGACCCACGAGTAAGGGGGAAGGGAAGGTCGTTCTGTACTCACCCCCTGTATACAGAAAAGGGGAATTGAATGTTGTTGTTTTTTAAGTAAACGTCACTTGTCGCTGAGCTTTCGCTGAACTTTTATATTTATTTTATTCGCAGGTAATACTCTGCGAGGGATCACAGGTACGATCACCGGAAAAACACAAAGTACATCTTAAGATTTTTTCTACTGCGCCATCTCTCGCGAACTCCTGGCAAACATCCGAGAGTATGACTGTCCTGAAAAAGCTTCTCAACTCAGCCATTCGGACTCGGCATAAAATTGTAGTTCCTTCCATTCCATTCGTTCAAAAAACTCACACAAAACGAATGGTTGCGAGAAGCTAGTCCTAGGGTGTCATCCGCCTGTTGCGCCACCTATTTATTTATTTATTGGCTCTTATTTCAGCACACACTTTCACACTGCGCTACATTCATCCTTTATATTGACTATTTTTAAAGCAGTTCAAAAGGTTGTCAAAACGTGAATGACTTTATTTAACTACTAATGCATGAGGCTTCTTATCCAGTTTCTGTAAACAATATTCTATTACAAATACACATAAAGAGTGTTTTTCAAAATATCCAAAGTTTTGCAATTACAACAGCTCATTCAATTTCAGAGAAACTGTAAAGTGTTCCTAACTCAAGGTGAAAACAACACTAACTTGTGTAATTACTAGTAGGTAAGGTACCTACACTTCTTTTCAGTGAAACTTCCTTTGAAGAATTCAATTTCCTATGGTTTCCCTTTACAGAAAAGTAACACAAGCATAGTTTTAAAAAACACCGCACTAACACAACGTGTTGAAAGTTAATTAACTTCGTTGACTTTTTCTTCATAACATATCCTACCATAACGAGCACGTTTATCAGATTACATCGCTAGGTGGTGCTAATGAAATGTGACAAAATGAATGTTCAGTTGCTTTGCTTCAGTATACGTTCTGGACTAACTTTCGACTCAACAATCAAATAATGAAAGCTCAGCCCTTTGCATGGAAGATGGGGGCAATAAATTTAATTCCTAATTAAATGTTGCAATTAAGGTGGTTTTATACGTTCGCCCTTGATAGCGTTTCTAACGTGTGGAAATAAATGTTCATTGGTATTCAGGCATGCATTGGATTCTTAAATGTTGGCCATGTTTGAATTTATTCCACGTACTAAAAATAGAAAATGTTTGCAATATTTAATGCGTTGACAGAAAAATATGAATGGTATTAAACGACAAAGGCGACACACGCGTGAACGCAATTTCTAAGAAAATCTCGACATAATAATAGGTATCACATTTCGAATATTACTGTTTCAATACTGAAGTACCACCGCTTTCCAGCACTCTGCTATAAGCCCGAACCACGATATAACATCCCTTATATTCGTCAACCTCCTTTACCTTAGCGATTCAATTTGAAGCTCATGGAAAATACACTCTTTGAACGTTTTGATGTAGGAACATTCAGATGCAAATCAGCTGTCAACATGACTGATATTTAAATGTCAAATATATTCGCCTCGCGCCGGAATGTTAATTTTGAGGCTGACAGACTGGCAGGCAGGGTGGCTGGCTTAGAGGGTGCCATATTTTGTAAACAAGATTTGGTTGGTATATCACTTTTACATTTCAAATTGAACAATTCATCTATAGCAATTCAATTACAATTACCATGTCCTGATGTTTCCACCGAAAAGCGGAAACGTCCATAAGTCATTTGATTTCTTGTAATGATAGACGGAAATGTTTTCTCTATCTTTTTACTTTCCAAGCAGAAGACGTTGACAAACCCGATGATGCCTCCAGAGTATGAGTGGTAGACGAAAGATATTAAACTAATTTACATTTCTTATTGCTTTCAGGCACCACATTTTTTATGAATCAATGAATTTGAAATTCTCCATCAGAAGATGGACATTACTGTGGGTATATGAATTTTCTTTCGAAGGGCATGAAGGAAATTCGAACAAAAAATTGTGACCTTTAAAGGCAACTGCCTGTGATGGTCAAGTTTTTACATGAAACAATGCATTTTTATTCCGCCAGTGCGAAGGGCATTTGAATTCTATTACATAACTTCTCAGTTGTGTCACTCTTGCTGTCAACCAAATGCGTTGCCATCATCCTTGGGTTGCATCTCTGTTTTTGATTTATCCTATGGAAATATTTTACTTTCGTTACAATTTAAAGTGAATCCAAGACTGAAACCTTGCAGTTTGCAGTTTCTTTCCAAAATTGTCTTAGTTTAATAAGTTGTATTAAGTTTCCATACGTCACATCTACTCATTTTCTGTTTAAAAAAAATGAGGTTGGTACTGCACAACCACATTTGATACTGAGAATATGGAGAGGTTATTTTCATAGACTCATGGAAACATCCCGCTGCTAGGCAGAACGCACCATTCAAGACGATACACAAAACGCCCATCCACCTGATCACCTGGGGATGACTTGGAAGAGAACATGCACTAGGTTAGGTTAGTTTAGATTAGGTGGCAATTATCTGTAGCGTATCTCCTACAAAAATAATTCATTTCGCAAATTTTCGATTAGTTTTGAAAATAACTGCCACTTCAGTTACCTTTGACACAAACCGGAAGCGAAGAGTGTTGGTGTACCATTACTTCCAGTGAGATCTGTCAAATTACATTACCGAACATTACGATATTCCCATTACGGTGAATTATCAAGTGCATAAGCTTCCCACTTGCAAGCGAGAGTTCTAATCTCTCTTTTCTTGCTGACTCCCAAACGAACTAGTCGTGGTGTACTTATTGTCTCCTGTAAGTACCCGAATTTAGACTAATTAATTCTGAATATCTGTTCAATAATTTGCATTTGTCCTCAGTAGAGTTCGAAATTTTAGTCGTTGGAGTTAGCAAATTGCCCAAAACTTTAAATTGCGCAAAAACAAATTGTGGATGCAGCCTCTCGCACAAGTTAATTGCGGATTACTGTACGCACGTGTTAAAAGACGTTGTTAGAAGGTAAATTTGGTTATAGTTATTCACCTAACTCGCTTTAACGTCCTCTTTCAATTTAGCTAACCCGGATGTCCCATAAAGGACTCTCGTGTATCGTAAGTGGCAATGTTAAAAACATTTTCCACACCACGAGCATAGGCCGCCAAACATCCGTGCGTTTCAGCTCCTATAAGTAACACGTGCTTAATACTGTTTTGACCTAACGAGGCACAGTGCAACCCACCTTTAGACCTGCAGAAAACCCCCACATTTCAACACACAAATCCTTAGAACAAAAAACTACAACCACCCAACAAACTAACTAAAAATCCAAGAAAAAAATAGACAATTCATCAAACATACAGAATACCAACTTCATACTCAGTGCACCTACAAAATATAAAAAAAAAGAAGAAAGACAAAAAAAAAAAAGAACAGTAAACCAAACAAAAAAGTGAACAGTGAAAATAAGTAGATTAAATGTGTGATTCATAAACATATTCATTTTCATATAGCTGCCTAAAATACATATAAATTCTTATATACCTAAATAATTTTGAAATCTAAATAATTTTGCTACTTACATACTAAATTACTTATCTAAATTTTGTGAAAAGCCACAGACAACCTATTGCTAATACATATATATAAACAGGGATAAACTTACATACCTAACCTACATATGATAAAAATCTAAAAATTTAAAAGGAGTATGCAGATTCGACGAAATTTGTGCACAAAATTCGGAGCGACGCATCATATGAGTGAGTACATATAAAAACATATTTTCTTTGGCTTATTTTAATTTTGAATACCTACATTTATATACATAGTTATTAATTTGAATACCTAAAAAAACAATAAAACATAAGTAACTTGGCTTTGAAATTCATGCAAAAAGAAAACGAAAACAACATACGCACATATACATACATTTATACTTTCGTTACATAATATACAGTCATACCTTTTGAAATCATACTTTTTCCAATAAAACAATACACATATACCTACCTTCATATTTATTAAACCTACATGCAAATATATATATAACAATACTTAATGAACTACAAATATAAAAACAATACTAATTACTGTCGTCACTTTGTCATTCTTTTCGAATACTCATTCCATACATATAACTAACAATACATGCATTTATGAATTTGGTACCTAAATAAATTAAAAGTTTGTGGATTATCTTATAAAACATTGGTTTTTACTATTTTAATTGAATTACAATCCTAATTATGTGTGATTGAATTATTTTTCCATAATCGTTGAGATGTGAGATCGGTGCATAATTAAGAAGAGCTTTTGGGGCTTTTCCAATTAATAGCAAGGCAACGGATTAGCCACGGTGTATATGGATTTATCCGTATACAAGGGGAGGGTTAGCCTTGACGTCACAACATCGACGATGTCACTTCACTGATGTGGTTCATCCTATCTTTTATTTTGTACACGTACCCCCCTATCAGTATTTTGTCCACTTCTTCATTTTTAGGTCTTAAATAATTTCAATTTTATATTTCCCTACCTTTTTTATTTCTGTAGGCACGATAAATGTTTGAATTCATAGGTATTGAGCAAGAGGCAGCAAGATCCCACCCCACCGACGAGCTGATGCTGTGCAACCGCAAGCGTGCCACCAGCTGCCTAAATCTCGAAGGTCGTTTACCATCCCTTAACACCAAGCACCTTCTTATACCCAGTGTATATGCACCTACCTCCTATGTTTCATATCCATTACGTACGGAGTAATAGACCAAGACCAAGTTAGGTCCATTGTGAATTGTGATACCACGAGCAGAGTCGCTTATTTCCGCTACTCTTAGAGCCATTTTGAATTCTGGAGAAATTTTCGTATTTTGCCTACCACCTCCTAGAATGTGCTTTTTTATCGAGGACATAGACGTGGAAATGTGTTTCCTTTTCCTCCTCATCCATGAAACAGGAACAACACACTACCTCATTTCTAAAATTTGGTTAGATGAATGTACGTGTGATTAATGAAATCTCAGCTTTGTTCACCCGCTCCATAAAATGAAGACCCTATCTGCTGTAATGTGTGAATATGTCTAAAACCCATCTTTAATAATCCGAATGCCCTTATCCGCATTTATAAAGACAACAGATCAGATACAAATGTGGATCAATGGTAAAGGGGTTTTAGTGGATCTCGCAGTGCTCTAAAAAAGGTTTCTCCCTTGTCTCAAGAAAAAAATGTCTAGTTTTGACATCACTGCGAGACTCATTCGATTACATAGGATGACTATTGGAAAGCTCTTTGATTCAATAACATCTATAACCACCTTATACGAATCCCTTAATTTTAAAAATATTTAAACAAGACGAACCTGTCATGTGACTTCTTTAACGTCATACTTAAAACTTATAGGTTAACAATTTTAACAAGGGAAAATTGAGGCTATTAACTCTAAACATAACATAACATATCATCAAAAATTAAAAAAATCACTATCTCGAGCGAGGCTCAGGTTTGATCCAGGAAAAAAAAAAACATTCGAGAGACAAGACATTTCCTGTCCTAGAAAAGATTCTTAATTTAGTTCTTTGGTCTCAGCAACAAATTGTAGGTCCTTTTCATTCGTCCCAAAAAATAAAAATTCCTACAAACCAGTCCTAGGGCGCCTATGCGGAGCTGTTGCGCCAACAATTTATGATTTAAATAAATAGGAGGAAAATGCTTCGAGTAATTTTTGGTCCCGTCTGCATAGACGGAGAATGGAAGAGGAGATACAATGACGAACTGTACGGGCTATACAGAGACATCGATCTAGCCAGAAGAGTGAAGGTCCAACGACTGAGGTGGCTCGGTCATGTAGAGCGAATGGACGTGAATGCTCCGGCCTGGAAGATCTTCGATCCACACCCGAGGGACGGCGCAGTAGAGGAAGACCGCGACTCAGATGCCGAACGCAAGTGGGAGGCGACCTTAACCAACTTAGCGTGCGAAACTGGAGACAGCTGGCCAAAGATCGTGCTGGCTGGAGACGCTTGTTGGTTGAGGCCGAGGTCCACCCGGACTGTAGCGCCAACTTAAGTAAGCTTAGGGCTACAAATTTGTGATAAGGCGCTGTACCGACCAACTAAGGAGACCTTAATTATAACCAGTTCTGGTCTATGGGACTGAAATATGAATGAAGACATCCGCTTTGTAGATATTCGGTCAAGACTGCGTTGAAACGAACTTTTAAATAACATCGATCGGTCCAAAAAATTTCAGATTGAGCGCCATAAATGTGTCTGTAGGACATAATAAAGCCAGCATACTGCAGCGCTCAGGGCCAAAGAATCCACGATTCTAATTCAGTTTGCAAATAAATATATAATTTAAACAGTTTGATAACTTTTAAAATACATCTTCCTTAGAAATGCAGTTTATTTTCAGAAGTCACAAACATACGTGACATCTTCATCGACTTCCGTACAAGTCATGAGCCCATCCCCGACATTTGGTATATTTAATCCAGCCATTAGTTGGGTTCGAATACTTGCAATCTTCATCAGCAATATCCTCATTCTCGCTTTCAGCAATATATATTATTGTGACACGCCGCCAATTAGTTCTTTTGTCGACTTTAAAGGCGGCTTGTTTTGCTGGTTTCGATACCGCGCACAGGGTGGTTTTTCCCCGCACTAATCTTACTTGAAATTGTAGAAATTTATCTTAAAAATATTATATTTAAGCCGACTTTATTTTAGGAATCCACTACAAGCTACACACACAGAAAAAAATTTACAATTTTAATTGTAACTATAGTCATTACAATTTAATAGTAAATTTCGCTTATTTTTTTACTATTTTCAATTGTAAAATTTTACATGACATGTATTTCGAATACTTTGAATTTTGTTTTACTATCTGTTGTGGGAGGCCACATTTGCTGAAGTTTTATGCCTCGGCGGTAAATCTGTTTGTATCGCCTGACCGATGGATAGGTCCCTCAACGCCAACTTGGTTGTATCCATTTTGTGAAGAATTTCAATATTTTAAACAGTATTCCGACTTTATTCTGGAAAGCTTCGATTCTGATGTCAGGAAATACCATCGCGGATCCCCAGCACGATAAAAAACATAAAAACACAAATTAAAAAAAAAAAAAAAATAGTAAAACTAAAAAAAAATTAAATTAAAATAGTAAATTAACCAAATTTTCTATTTAAATTGTAAATAGATGATTTTACAATTCGGAGAGTAAAGCCTTTACAAATTTTTTTCTGTGTGTGTAGAAATTGTTAACTGTTTTATTTTAGCAATATCTTATTCTGAACTCTGGTATAAGAATTTGTAAAAGATCGATTCTCCATTTGCCATTTTACTACTAATGACTAAAAGCGTCCTCGCTGAAAAATTAATAGGTATGTATATCTATACCCAACAATTTAAGCCCATTGATACTAAAATAAGCCACACGTCAACACAGCAAAAAACAAAAATATCTCAGTCACAATATAAACAACTACAACAGCCCTTACTCGCTGAGGGTTGTTTCTCGTCAGATTTTTGTTCCTACTTCAATTAACTTAGGGTGTTTTTACTATGGCAGCTGTAGGTATGTATAAAGTATAATACAGATCTTTCGGCTAACAGAAGGCGACTTCGAGTTCTTCCCCATATCCTCAAAAAATCAGAGGTTAAGAAACAATAAATCAATAACTGTTTGTATTCCAAATATGTATATTTGCATTGATAACTCGGCCAAATCAGAACAAATTTCGTTGAACTTTGAATTATTCAACAGGTTGTTTCCAATGCCAGAGCATGCGCTGCGCATATTGGACTCTCTTCCTTTGAACATAAACAATGTTGTTTTCTCTCGGTTATCACTCTATGTTCCATTCAATTTATTCCGCTGTAATTTCACTCATATTTTTAAATCCGACACTGTGTTCGAAGTTCCATTCGAACCATTATACAACTGCTTACGCTTAGTGCTTATCGTTGGGCGCCACCCCAAGATACATCTCCGCCAAAAATCAGTTCACGTCGGTTACTTGAGATTAGCGGTTGGATGAGCGGTTAACTATGCAATATCATCAGTTTTATAGTTGAGTGTGTGCTTCAAATAAATACATAGTGAAATCAGTGAAGTAGTTATAGTGGATACAAGGATAACAAAGCTATCCACTCCAAATATTACCACCAGTGATATTGTTTCCCAAAATTGGATTCAATTTTTTAAAAAAAGTATGCAAAGTGTTAACAAAAGAATAAGTTACGCAGTACATCTAAAATAATTTTTTTATTACTCACTAAACGTTTAATGAAGTCACAATAGAGCGATGTTCCGTTAAAAAAAAAGACTGCCCCATCTTGAGCTTTAGTAAAGTATTTTAAGTGGGCACTAAAAATATATTGTCGGTATGGCCTATAATTTATGTAAATAAAAAAATTGTGACAGAGAAAGGAATACAAATTCAATTGTCTCAGGATATGCCATAAATTATGTTAATGAATTACACAGAAGGATCAATATGCGTGTGTTGTAACTGCTGCTCAACCCCCATACACAGAGAAGAATTTCCCTTCCCATGGAAAATGGAAACAAAATGGTTCGAGATTTATACTAAAATGCAAAACACTGATTTCATTAGCTACTGATGCTGATTGTGTTCACATCGTTTAGTGTCATTATTTATTTACCATTCATAAGTAGGCACAATATGCCTTTAGGAATTCGTTTTATTTAAAATCATTTCTCGTTGTATTTGAATTTTTTGTAGCATTTTACATAATGCTGAGTTGTTATTTTTTTTTTCTTGGTGTAAGAAGACAAACGATTTTTTTTTGCTCATTCTTCACTAAACTGTCTGAAATTGCTAATGAAGGACTACACTCTAATTGACCGTAATTTGAATTTCTTTTGGTTGTTCTGAAATTAATGTTATTCTTTTTTTTTCTTTTACTCACCAATTAAAGAAAATTCACAACAAAAGGAAAAAAAATTGATGTCCTTCTGATTCTGATTGTGGGGAAAACAAAATCTCTATTGTTGTTGTTATTTGATTTATGCTAATTTAATTAATGAAAAGCACGTTAGTTAAATTGTGTCTCTTTATGGACATTTTTTTCGAATTTCCATTTTAATGTTTCTTATTTATTCTTATTATTACATTTGAAATCACGAATCTGTTAAATCGAATGTCAATGTTGTTAGTTTTAGGCGCACTTGAAAGATGGCAGATATTCGTCATTATCGTCATTTCACATTTCAGTAGGCATTCTGTTTCTAAAGGGTGTCCCATAATTCACGCAAAATTTGAATTTTGCGCCATTCAATAGTACAGTGATGCCAACGCAAAAAAAGATAACAATGTGACAGCTGACAGTTCGAGTGGATTAGTAAAAATGGGGCGCTATACGAAAGAACAATGCATTTTCATTTTTGAGCAATATTTTAAAAATAATGAAGGTTTTGCTCAAACAAAATCATCCTCAGTGATGAAGCTCATTTTCATCTTGATGGTTTCGGTAATGGTCAAAATTGTCGCATTTGGGGTTCAGAAAGCCGACAAGTAATTGTTGATAAAAATGCATCCACAACGCTGTGACTGTTTGGTTTTTGGGCTGGAGGTATTATCGGTCCATTCTTCAAAATGGAGACTATCACTGTGGAGCATTAAATTAATTTATTAAAATAAAAAGCACATTAAAACGTTAAGTGAAAGTTTAAATTAAATTTTAAATTAATATAAACAAATAGTTGGCGCAACAAGTCTGTATTGTCACCCTATACTTAGTTTCTAGATCCTGTGGTGCATATACTGGAAAAAGTTGAAAATTTCAGATTTTCCATTCAGGAGGCGTGGTATCCGCCCACATTTTAAAATTGGTTATTATTTATTTCGGCCACTTCCGATTATCGCTAATTGTTGAAATTTGAGAGAGAGGTAGGACATGTAGTGTATAGAAAGCAACAAATCAAACATTTTATATCATCCATTCAGGGGACGTGGTATACACCCACTTTTGAAAATCGGTTATTATTTATTTGGGCCACTTTCCATTGCCGTAGAATGTTGATGAAAGAGCGGTAGGACCTATGTCCTACATTGTAGGAAAGTATATGTATATATTATATTAAAAATTAAATATTTATTATTTAATCTGCACACTTAAAATATGAATAGAAATTAATCTACCTGCTTAATGAAATTTTAATGAATAGTATCTTAGAAAGCTTGGCTGTTTTTTACATTTATGATTTTGGTGGGATCTAGTTAATATGATCGATAAGTGCCATTAAGGGACCGATTTAATTTTTATTTCTCAGAAAAGTTAAGCCTTGGGGAATTCAGAAGAATAGGTGGCAAGCCTTTAATATTGCAGATTTATTTTATCGAAATTCGATCTTTTTGGAAAAACTGAAATGTTATTTATGTGTCTAGTTATAAATACTGAATGCTTCGATTTCACGTTTAATGTTATTTGACATGTGACATTTATTCATCACAAGATGACCAGGTGAACGTCGTACCACCTAAAATTGATTTGTTTGTAACACTTCATAAGCGATTATAAATCCCAAACAACCTTCCAATTCATTGAAATCTTCAATATTGGCCGTAATGTGTACAGTTTAAGTGTCGTTTGGTGATTAAATTAAACTCGTTCTTAATTGAAATATATTCACGCTCCTTTGTTCAATTTTGACCTAACTTCACAGGAACTGCTTTTGACCAATAGCAAGCAATATTTGCTTAAAATTTGAGCTCAATAAGTTTGGTGGGTTTCAAAATAAAGGGTGTTTTTTTAGAGGTATAGAACTTTAATTTGGCAACACTATTTTAACTAGCCGCGATTTTATTTAATTTATTACTAGTTTGGTTTGGCATTTCAACATGAATAGACTGACGCCTGAACAACAACGCTTCCAAATTGTGCAAATTTATTTTGAATATCATGGTTCTGTTCGAAATACGTATCGCGCACTACTTCCATTTTACGGTCAATATAATCGTCAAGTTTTGGTTGAATGGATGCGTCAATAAACAAAACTGCCGTATTTGGAGTGATGATAATCCTCAAGTATATGTTGAGACACCGTTCCATCTACAAAAACTAACTGTTTGGTGTGCTTTATGGGTTGGTGGAATAATTGGTCCGTACTTGTTTAAAAACGATGCTGGCCAGAACGTTACAGTCAATGGTGACCGCTATAGAGCCATGATTACTGACTTTTTCGTACATGAATTGAACAACCATGATGTGCAGGAGCTATGGTTTCAACAAGACGGCGCAACATGTCACACAGCTCGTGCCACAATTGATTTATTAAAGGAAACGTTTGGTAATCGCATAGTTTCACGTTGCGGACCCGTGAATTGGCCTCCAAGATCGTGCGATTTAACGCCGCTTGACTATTTTCTGTGGGGATATGTGAAGTCGCTAGTCTACACCGATAAGCCCGAAACGATTGACCACTTGGAGGACAACATTCGCCGCGATATTTTCGATATACGGCTACAAATGTTGGAAAAAGTAATCCTAAATTGGACCTCCAGATTAGACTACGTCCGAACCAGCCGTGGCGGTCATATGCCAGAAATCACATTTAACTTATAATGCCAGATGATTATCTTTGGAGTAAAGTAAATTTTATGTCAATTTAAAAAAATCATCTTTGTTTTATTCCATTTCAAAGTTCTATACCTCTAAAAAAAACCACTCTTTATAAGATTTTTAAAGTTTTTTTTTGTATGAGTGGTGCCACGCCCGTTTAGGTATGGCTTGGTATTAGATTTGACTTAGCTTCCACTTATTAAAATGAATATCTCTGAAAACGGGTTGCCCCGATAAGCAGTGTCATTAACGGGGTTTAGGGTTAGTTTTGAAATTACAACTTCGAAAATTGGCTTGGGACTTTTAATATTCTACCTACTTATTAAAATTCTTGTTTTTAAAACTCCGTTTTACAAAATGTTGCTAATAAAACAAATAGTTTCGAAAATATAAAAAAAAAACCCGGGCTTTTTACATTTTTTTTTTTTTTGAGAATTTTATAAAATTATCTAATGACTAGTTTAAGCGTGTCATTTAGTGAAGTGTACTGTTTTTATTGACTTTAAGACAGATCCCGGCTATAGTCTACAGTGAAATGTGAAAGTCGCTTATAATGAGTTTTTTTTTATAAAAATAATCATGATAATGATCACGCGCTCAAGAGGGTATCACTACTCTTTTAATGTAGGGTGAACTACACAGCGCGGGCGTTAAGGAAATGAGGATTGATATGATAGGAGATACCGATGCACATTGGTTTTAAATGTTTGTAAATTGTAACAAGGAGGAAAAACAGAGTTTGGTAAAGCATTCCACATTCGTGTTGTACGGCTTATGAATGAATCTCTATATTTCGTAGTACGACCGAAGATAGGCTGAATGGTAAACTGATGAGCATTCCTAGCATGGCGAGTATTGCGGTTGAATTTCTGAAGGGGTGGAATGCAGCTGGCGATTTCGTTTGAGCACTGTTTGTTAAAAAAGCGATAAAACAGCGAGAGACACGCAACATTTCTGCGATGTTCAAGCGAATTAATAGAGTTCGCGATATTTATGTCTCCGATAAGTTTTAACGCACGATTCTGGGTCCTATCCAGTAGGCGCAATATGATTTTGGGCGCACCAGACCAGATATGAGAATTGTACTCAAGTTTTGGGCGAATGAACGCCTTGTATATTGTAGCCAGATCAGAAGGGGTAAAATATTTCTTGCACCTTTTGAGAAAACCTGGACATTTCGCAGCATTCTTGGCGACTTCGTGTACATGGTCATTCCAACGTAGGTTGTCATGAACGCACATACCGAGAATGGTATGGTAATCCATATTCATGGATAATGGCTGTAGGTCCGGGTTTCGCTTTAGAGACAGCATTGTGCTTTCGAAGCATTAAATTCCACTCTATTGGCTGAACCCCATTTTAAAATGCTGTCAAGGTCGGAATTTAATGAGCTTAACATACGTTGCTGTTCCAGTTCTACGGCCGAAGAGCAGGGACGTGAGTCCTGGAAAGAATATGAGAAGCTAAGTGTGCTGTCATCAGCGAAGGAATGGATTGGATTAGAAGTTGCAGACAGGAGATCATTTATAAAAATGAGAAAGAGAGTCGGAGACAAAACGGAGCCTTGGGGAACACCAGCATTTATATGGTGAGTTTCAGACTTGAAACTTGAAAGTTAAAAAAAAAAAAATAAAAAAAATTCGCCAAAACAAAATAGTTCATTCCGATGTTAAAGTATAAATTTCAAGCTTCGGATTGTCTACATATTTATTATTTCGTCGCAGTAAATTTTTAGCCCATTTAAAAATAGTTAGGCATTTGTTCGAACTAAGTCGCTTTATACTTGAAATAAGTCGCTTTATACTTGAACAACGTTGGGAAATATTGAAAACTTATTTCCAAAGTGAATGCTTGAATGAAGTTGTGTATTGTGTTCCATAATAATTAATGGGAATGTTTCCTCTTACTAATAATAGTATTTAGCCCACCCTTTATAAACTACGTTCAAGCAGTTAAAGTATATTCACATTACCCTAAAAAGAATAAAACCATCATGTTCCAAATCAGTGTAAATTAGATCGCGTTAAGTTTTCTAATAGTCCCCCACCCAAAAAAAAACACAAGGATCTACCCAATTAACACAGAGTGGATACTAACACAGTTGAACAATTCTTTGCACAACTGCCTATAGTTTCCCTTCTAATGAGCATCTTCTATTTGTTAACAAACCAGAACAAAACTAAATGAAAGTAATTTGGAATCGACCAAAAATCCCTTTTGTTTGCCATACTCTCTAAAAAAAGGATACCCAAACAAATCACAAGAAAATCCCCAAATGTGCTGAAATTTATTTAATTTCAGTTAACGACACATCCCTTCCTATGGGTGTCTCTTTTCAACAGCACACACATTGATATAAGTCTTGGCAAATTGCTGTTGGGTCCTTTGCCTTTCGGTTATATTTGCATATGGATTGGCATCTTTGAAGGCAGAAAATAACTTTTTCAAGGATGAATTTTTCAAAATGTAATGACACTCTACTGGCAAAGTGTAAGAAGAAATTTACGTTTAGGCGTACTATTTGCATATTTGGTCATTTAGTTTGCTTTCATAACGAAGGGGCGCCGACGACGTTATAAAAATTATTTATAAGCAAATCCGGGTTCATAGCCAGTTGAATACTTGTTTGGGATAACAATTTGGTAGCACAAGCTCTCTATAGAATCTAATTGCCTAGATTTGGAAAGGAAAAAGTTTCCCTAGTGACCATCTCTAACTCTGATACAAGAATGGTACCTACTGTTAGTGGGGGAGAACTGATTTTAATTAAATGATAAAAGGAAATTGAATACTTGAGTGCAATTTATTCGCTACCGCTCAGGAGAAAGGTTTAAAAAAAAATGTCCACCGAAGTGCATTAATTTATGGTGTGAAGTGTGACCCATATTTGGTTTTTTTTTTTTTCGAGGTACATTTTAAACTATAAATGCCGATGATAAAAATCGATATCGGTATGGAAGCAATATGACTTTGGTGTGGTAGAGACATCTCATGGTCAGGGTGGCCGTTAATGGCATTTTCATTTTATACTCGTTTGGAATGCACAAAGGAACTTATCACATCGTAGTGCCTAGAACCGTTTACAGCGGCATTTCGCCAGTGTGAAGATGGGTTTGTCAGCATAAGGGGTTTATTAATTCGAAAATCAATCATTTTAGTGTCGATTGCATGTTCGATTCCATTTTCCTTGTGGCTTTGAAAATTCACTTGATCTTGAGTTTCTGTATTATGCATCTTGCAATGGGTAGTGGGATTTGAAATAAGAGAAATGCATAATGACATCATACGTCCACTTAGGTATCTACTATTGTTTTTCTGACTTCCGTAAATGACAAATAGATTTTTGGCATATTTATTTACCTTTTTATCAAAGGTAAACTTAAACATTTTTATATGTTTCTATGAAGTGATGGCATTTCTTCAGAAGGTCGTATTTCAAGTATTGATTAAATTGAGGAAGAGCTATCCAGTAATAGTAAGCACACAAATTACATCCTAAGGTTTTTTTCCACAGCGGCATCTCTCATGAGCGTCTGACAAACATCAGAGAGTATATGGACTCGGGATGAAATTGTAGGTCCCTTCCATTCGTCCCAAAAATAAAAAAAATGTTGTAACGAAACGTCCCCGTTCTTTATGTCACATACTTTTATGTGACATAAGAGATTTTCATTCGTCACTTATAAGTCACACTGACTAAGTGGACGTAATTGCATGAGTAAATCGATCCTCTTTTTCACAATCGTTTCTTTGCTATGCTTTTGGAGTACCCGAATGAAATTGTCTACGTGTTGTTCGTACCAATCTAGTGTACTAGATAAAGCTCACGTATAGAAGTTGACCTCGGTCAGTGTTCTAAATTTTTGGTGGCTAAGTTTCCTTTGGGAATCTAGCCTTAAATCAGCAGTGTCAGCACTTTTGGATGACCTGCTTTATTTCCGAGCCACGCTTTGTCGTTTGGGCCGTATATCGGAGCCACGCTTGTCGTTGTGCCTCTTCTTGTAGTACGGGGCCATGCTTGTCGCTGGGCCGCTTACTGTATACTCAACGTTAGCCTCAACCTATGAATCTAATCATTGTGAAGTTAATCATTTCATAAGACATTAATTTATAAGTTATGATTTTTTGAAAATTGCTAAAAATGACTATTTTAGCCACTTTTTCCTCCTTTTCATACAACATTTTTCTGAGATCATCCCATTCAAAAAATCATAAAAAATATTAGAGAAAATATTTTTGAACAAAAGAACAAACAGTCACTATTAGAATTGTTTGGAGAAACTTTTTGCATCAAAACATTTTTTTGTTTGAAACCGAGGAAAAAAAGTAGACCTATATAAAAATTCTAAATTTTTAATGGGTACTTAATGGGTTAAGGAAAGTTTTGTATCATTCAAACGGAACTTAAATTACCTTTCCATTGATGCCAAAATTTACATGAAGTAAGTTCAAATTATGAGTAGAATTAACTTTAGTTTTGTCAAAATACTTATGCCCACCAGTGTATGTATTTATCCGGCTTAATAATGTTTTCAATTACATAAAAAAGATACCAAAAACTCAATTGGCCCTCAATTTTAAACTTTCAAGTGTCCCCATTGTTGTATACAACCTACCCCCGTATAAAAGGGATAAATAATAAATTATCTCCATTATGTTTTCCAAAAATTATAATTACTACCATCATGAACTTTGTTACGATAAATTATTATAATCACATTTAATGGAAGGATAATTTTAAGCTTTGATACCCTTTTTGCTAAAATATTGGATGAGTTCACTGAAGCGATGACTTTTAATTACTGGTTGATTACAGAGTTCAAAACTTAATAATCTATATCTTTATATACACTTCGCTTCAACTGAATAAGCACAAACATTTTCTAAGGTACCTACATTGTGCATTTTTTCCAAACATTGTTCGTATATGTACCATTTGATGATGGTTACTGTTTGCTTATGATGTTGGCTCTCTTTCAAAGCGTTCCATATGAAAAAATGCAGATTTTTTTGCGTGAACTGAATAGACACAAATATTAAAATTGGAAATAAAAGTTAATGGAATGAAGTGAAACAAGTTTTTCTTAAAACAGTTTTTTATTTGGTTTTAGTAGTGGATACTGCCGCCTTTAGCGGTTACGACTTCATAAATTCGATCTGCTGAAAAGTCAGATTTTGGGTTTCAAAAATGTCCGAAAATTTTAGGAAAATGGCTTTCCAGAATTGCTTTATAACTTACTGCATTCATTTTTGAGGTTTAGAACTCAAGCTCAACAGTGCCGTAATAGCTAACTGCTCCCTGTACCATAACACCACCTTCTCGACTATGATGCCGCGCTAAAAAACGTTCAACTTTCCTCACATCGTGGAAATAATAATTAAACACATCAGGGACATCAAAATAAAACTTCTTTTAATCCGAAAAACGCCATTCATTTTTCCAACTCATATGGAGTCTACAGAATTCTAATCGCATACATTTCCGTTGCTCGTTAAGTAATGGTTTCTTTTAAATTTTTATTCGTTTTAAATGATTGGCACTGTTGATTACTCTTAGAACTGTTGAAACCATTGCACTTACACCGGCTTTCTCTTTTATTTTTGCCGCAGAGTCACAAGAATTGGAAGCACATCTCAAAATCGCTCTTAGAGCAACTGCTATTGTTGTCGTTTTTTTACCTCCTTTCAGGTATTTTCCATACGAATCTTTATTTCTTAAGTAAGAATTGATCACACTAAAACTTCGTTTAATTTTGTTCGCTATAACATGCCCGGTTGGTCCTTGATCTCTTAATATATCAATTTTTGCTCTTTCAACACTATTAAGAGATTTTGATCTATCCATTTTTATTTGAATTTCAATTCAACGATTAAATTTCGCTTAAAACACTTCAACTGTTGATCTAATGTGTCAATTTCCTCAAAACGTTCATAAACAATGAAGCCCTGAGGGCCTGATGACCTTGTGTCTATTCAGTTGACGTTTCAGTTGAAAATCAGCATTTTTTCATATCGAACGCTTTGCAAGAGTGTCAGAGAAAAAATAGCAGTACTTTTGAAATTATTCTTTCTGATTTCTTTTCTCAACATCATGGACAAACAGTATACACCATCAACTGATACATTTACGAACAATGTTTGGAAAAAATGTACAATGCACCTTAGAAAAGTTTTGTGCTTATTCAGTTGACGCGAAGTGTATATATAATTCGTTTGTACGTGTTTGTAACTGAACTCCTTCTAAATGGCTGGACCGATTTTAATGAAATTTTGTGTGTGCGTTTGACTGGGTCTAAGGATGGTTTAGATTCACAATTGGACCCGATAGGTGGCGCTGCGATCCGATTCCACAAATTTTCAAATAATAAGCACTCAACAATAAAAAATGTAAAAAAACAAGAATAAGCTCATGAATAAAATTTCAAATAATATACACTCAACAAAAACAATCATGAATACAATTTCAAACTATAAATACTCAAAAAAAAAAAACTACATATAAATAAAATTTCAAATAATAAAACGGCCGCAGTACAATTGAATGAAAATGTACGAGCAGGCAAAACAACGTTTACCGGGCCCGCTAGTATCCAATAAAACTGTAGGGGGTTTTATGTCTGTTCTCAGTTGACTTGAAAACTACTTTTTTGAAAAGTTTTATAAGGTTCCAAGAACCAAGAAGGCTTTCGGCTATGTCATTGCCACCTCTGTTTTTTTGGGGCGTTTTTAAGAAAAACACATTTTTTTGTATCAAAAAGTATTAGGTTATAAACATTTCAAGTCGCGAACGATGTCATATTTTAAAATCTTATTGATATTGTCAGTTCATCGATGTTTTAAGACCGATTTGAGCATGAACTGATTTATGTATTCGATGAAGCTGCAAAATTCTACAGGGTGACCTCAGATGATGTGCGCAGTAGCGCAGTGGTTAGTGTGCTGGACTACTGTGCGGGGGATCCCACTATCCAAGGTTCGATCCCCGGAAAAACCCAAATTAAATCTTAAGGTTTTTTTCTACTGCGCCACCTCTCGCGAACGTCTGACAAACATCCGAGAGTATAACTGTCATGAAAAAGCTTCTCAATTCAGCCGTTCGGACTCGGCATAAAATTGTAGGTCCCTTCCATTCGTCCCAAAAATAGAAACTCACACAAACGAATGGTTGCGAGAAGCTAGGCCTAGGGTGTCTACCGCCTGTTGCGCCACCTATTTATTTTTTTTTTATTTTGACCTCAGATGATATTAGTTTTTAAAATTTTTAAAAATAAAAGCACCTCTAATCCAAAAATAGTCTTTCACACTTTTTACAGATCTTATAGGTACATACATGATTTTCCACAGCAAAATCTATATAAATAAATGGACCACCCTACCAATATGGTGGCTATAAATTCGTCATAAACTCAGATAAATATTTCAATATATTAAATGCACTCTAGCTCCCAATTTGTAGTGCAAAATGTACCCGAAAATTGTTCAATTATGCGTAGAAAATATAAAAATGTGCTAAAATATATTTATACGAGGGAAATACTTTTCCCATAATCTCCTAAGAAATGTTATAAAATAATTTGATATCCTGTGTGTGTATTCACTAAAGTCAAAATGACTGCGCCACCATCATTACCATGTGCACAATCTGGAAGAAATAGGTAGCTTCATGCGACAAAAAGGCCTATTATTGTGAAATGAAGAAAATGAGAAATACTTTGAGGACTTCTTTCTTGATAAGAAGGAAACATTTCATTGCGTATCAAAGAAAAAAAAAGGAAATCCAAAGAATATGGCTTAGCTTTATGGGTTAGCTATTTTTGTGTGATTGAAAAGACTCAAATCCGTCTTCTATGGACCAGTGTTTTGAACTACTGTATGAGGGGTCTTAGGATTGATCCACGGAAAAACACCATTTACATCTTAAGATTCTGGTTGAATATGAGTGTTATTCTACATGAAGGCAAAGTCTTTTGGTAGTATCGCACGCTAAACAGCTGACATGCTCGTAATATATGTACGTGTAATAGTATTGATGAACAGTAGACTGAAAGTCAGGCCTTGTTACCTTGAATTAACCCTAGTAAACCGATGCTAACTCGATTGGGTACAATATGTAAAACAACTTAATACCCTTATCCAATATCCATCTGATATATGGCGCTGGACGACAAGCAGGAAAGACTGCCTTCAGGGGCGTAGCGAGGGTTCGAGCCTTGGGTGGTGACTTTCATTGAAATTCCGACTTATTTCAGGAACTTGCCGAAATATCCCGGGTCAATACCTGAGATCACCTGTAAATTTGAGCTCAATCGATTCGGTGGGCCAATACCCAAGAGACCATTCACATGAGAGCGACCAACTATCTACGAACGAACGAATATTCGCAAGTTTTGACAGTCAGTTCACATGAACACTTTTCTAGGTCGCGGGAGTTCGCGAATTTCAGCCATCAGCTGTATTAAGAAAACAAGTTTATAAACAGTTTAAATAAAGAAATTTCGTTTTCCAAACTTTTTGCTGCGAACGAAAACACCCTTGCCCCGAATTGTCAAAGTTCGCAATCCCCATCAATAAGCCGAGTAACAAGCGAATAACAAACATATTTCTTCGAATTTAACCTCAAAATAGAAATGCCGCCCGTTCTTTTTAAAATCGAATCGAAACTCGCTAAGGATTTCAGGATTTCAGTCGACAAATTCACCGATGCCGATCGTCTTTTTTGAAATCGAATCGAAACTAGCTAAATTTTAAGGAGTTCATGTGGAACCTTTGAAAATGCCGACTTGTAGGTATACATTTACAAGTCTAAAACCTATACCTAATGAAAATCCAAACCTAAGACCTAATTTTTGAAAACTTCTTCAAATTCACTTCTTCTATTTTAACATTTTCTTCAGTCCTAATTTTTGAAAATTGCTCGTTGATTTGTCGACTCTTGAAAAGCCCCGCCCTCGCTCCACCCCTGACTACCTTACATTAAGTTCCATAGATGCAAAAATTCTTCGTCGGATATCTGACCGTATATGCGAAGATGTGGAGGGTCTTAAAAGGTCCAAAAACGTCGGCCACATTTATTCGTCCACATCAAGTGAATTGACAATAATGATCAAGCCAAGAAAATCGTTGAATCTCAGACCCCAGGTTTAAGACGACTAGAACGACCTAATCACCGCTTCAAAAACAAAGACATCGAAAGTACTTACTTCTTCTGAATAATTTGTAAGTGCCTATCTAGAGTTGATATTAGTTAGAATTTTGTCAAGGAAAAAAATCAATTTCTTATTTACATTGGATAGATACCTACAGCTGGCCAAAGATCGTGCTGGCTGGAGACGTTTGTTGGTTGAGGCCCAGGTCCACCCATTGCTGTAGCGCCACCTTAAGTTAAGTACATTTCGTCTAGTATTCGACATGCTTCTCCTAGAGCGTAAATTGCACTCCTCCATTCAAGCAGTCATAACTTATACGTCACACGAAAAAAAATATATAGGAAGCACCGGAAAAAAAATACCAAAACTTCCTTCTCAACACCGTATTAAATAAATACCGTATTAAATAAACCGCAAACTTTTCACAAACCCTTAAAAATACCGAGGTAGGTCCTTGACAAAACCGCTCTCAAAATGTAGGCCGCTGACAAAAAAAAAAATACAGAACCCCTGAATAGGCAGGCGGTTGTGGTGGCTTGATAACATGTCTCATCGATTTCCCATTTAAAATTAATTTATCAATCTAATTGACGGAGGCAAGGGATTCAAAGAATTTCCCCAAATCAAATGTGAAGAGAAGACTTTTGTAGGTGACATGAAGCGTATAATTGCTGAAATAATTTGAGTGCTCTTTGTTGTTTTCCAATTACACGGATAGGTTGAAGGTTGGAAACCGATTAAAATTCACTCTATGTGGGACTTTAAAAAAATCGCATACGGATAAAGGTGCCTGATATCAGTAAAAGAAATTTTGCCCTCGAGGGTAGGATTCTTGTCACTCGTTCTGGTGTTGACACATTTGGAAGATGCAATAGGAATTGATTCGGTTATATGGGATTCTTTTCTCTGTTGTTGGTATATGTCGGGTCCGATTTTATTTATTTAAATTTTTTTTTTTTTTCATTGCAAAAGCTGTCGATTATGATTTATTGTTGAACATTATATTGCTTTCAACACTTGAGGTGTCATTTTTCATAAGCCTGTCCAATTATTCGCATGTATACACATACCTACAGCAACGACACTTGTATTGTGATGGAAGCGGTTAATGTAGGTTTAAATGTCAACGTGGGTAAAATCAAGTAGGATGCTGTTAACAAGAAGAGATAACCAATTGCCAACTTCAACCTTGAGGTAGTATGGAACTGTGTCTATCTAGGCTCTGCTATCGAATCTGAAAGTGGCATATGATCAGAATTAAATCGTAGGGATCCCAATCCCGCCACTTTTTACGCGATTCTCGTCGAAAAAATAGACCTCCACAACTAGAAATTTAAGGCTAAGTTTGAAAGTTAGAGACCAGCATCCTACGCTGATTTCTGGTCATTTTATAGTGTGTCAAATCTAGATTAAGTAGATGAGTATATAACTGTGATATACGGGACAAGTTCGAAAATTGGATTTCCAGATTGTGCTACATTCGAGTCAGCCATTAGTCCAAAATCATGTCTAATGACAAAAAATTATCTTTCTAAGGAAGTCGAAACCATGGTCATTACTTGTCATTACCGCATGCTTTGTGTGTGTTTTATTTTATTTTAAAATTCTGTAAATGCCCCTAAAAAAATACTCTATCAGAAAAATCATTCAGAAAATAGCTTATTATGATCGTTAAAATTTGGAAACGAAAATTTTACCCATTAAGCTAAAGATCGGTCTAACTGTAGGCACGTCTTGTTGGTGTAAACGTCCATTTCTAGACGATAAATGACATAATAATTGTCTTAAACCATTGAATCAGTGTTCCATTACGCAAGTATAGTCAAAAACTCTTTATGCAAAATTCACACGCAACATTCCGAAATTAGGTTCCTGACAATATACAGACATCTTAAGTTTAGTACACGCTTGACATTAACATTCTTTGTGACGTCTTTAGAATAAAATTAAGAAAGTCCTTGGAATGTGGAAATTTCCCATTCAAACGTGATTGGGAAATCTTATATAAATGGCTATCAAGATATCCAAGATAAAATTCAGATAAACGGGTATCCTTGGGAAGATGGGATTATTCAAATCCTTGTAGCTTCAATGTGGAATCAACGTCATGAATATGTCGTAAGTTGTTGTATTTTATACAAGCTTCCAGCGCTCGTAATTTAAATGTTGGCGTCACTCGATAAAGTTTATCGCTAAATCGTGATAAGAATAAAAACTGATTCCATCAAAAGGATTTTATTACGTGCGGTCATTTGGAAGATCCTTGACGCAGTTTTTTTCCGCTAGTCAAAGGAATGTTGTAAATGTCATTTACGTCATTATTCTGTGATAATTATTATGTTGATGATGTATCGGTATAATTGGAAATTATCCCCCTTCTAGTCTTTTAAATGCAAATTCACATAGTACCATTATCCTCTATAAAAAAATGAATGTTGCCTCCACTTTAATTAAACAATAAAATCGATTGAAAGCTATTTTATGCAACATTTTTGTTTTATGCAAACATTACTTGAAAAGAAGTGAACCTCGTTAGAACTTCTAAGCATGTACGCGAGAACATTTTTTTTCTTCTCGCAAACAACAGGTGAATCAGGATATAAATTATACGATACTACGTGCATGTGTACCTGTAGCAAGTATAAGCAAAGAACAAAACCAGATTTATCCACCAGAGAGGATGAACTGAACAATTTGTGTGCAAACGTTGTCATGAATATTTTTACAAAACCTACGATGTAAACGTTTTCTTTTCTTTTTTCGAAAACATATTTACATGTTTATTAAAGCAGAAGAAAAGTCTTTGGAAACACTCACGCGTGTTATCATAATAAATGAGGTACATGCCAGGACGAGACTAGGACCAGGTATTTTTCTTGTTTTAAGATGATATGTCTCTTCGTGTCAATGGTAAATTTGTGGAGATATTCACTATGCATGTGTTACAACAGTGACAGATGACTATTATAGACAGGATGGATTATATTATTTTGCCTTACCTAGCTTACAACACTGAAATAAATTTGGTATTGAAAAACAGTAGGAGCAGAAAAATGGTCATGTGGCAATGGGCTCATCAAATGAAACCTCGCAAACTCGCAGAGACCATTGAAAGCAGTCGTTTGCAAGTAAAAATTAAAAAAAATATTTAACCTTAAATTAAAAACTATCTTTCATAGTACGGTGTTTATAAACTTGGAGAGATAATAATGTTAATAAATCGATTTTCTTGAAAACAAAAAATCATGAAATTCGTCAACGTCATCGAGTTTCACCCCATAGAAGATGTTTTTTGTATGGGAGGTGCCAGGCCCCTTTGTGCAATTTTGACCAATCTTCACGGGAACGCTCCCGGGCCAATACCTAAGATTGTATGTAAATTTGAACTCAATCGATTCGGCGGTTTTTTAGATATAAGATTTTGAATGTTTTTTGTATGGGCGGTGCCACGCCCCTTTTTCCAATTTTGACCAATCTTCATAGGTGCACTCATGGGCCAATGCAGATGACTATCTGTAAATTTTAGCTCAAACGAGTCGGTGGTTTTCAAGTTTTAAGTAGCCGAACACAAATCACGATCCATTTTTATAGTGTCTATTAAAAGCAAAACATGCTCTTGTCCATCACATGTCATTCAGAGAAAAAACGAAAAAACTTCCTGTTCCTTAAAAAACTGAAAACCTCATTTAGAAAAATATTTTTTTATATAAAAATGATAAATTAAATTTAAAGAAATACGTCTCGCACGTTATAAGTTAATTTATTGAAAGTTATTAATAATTGAAAAAAGGATAAGGATGTTTTTGATATACCCCAATGGATAAGGCATAATTTTGCTTTTAACTAATGTGGATAAAGTACATTTTGATCAGAACTAAAAAAGGATTATTATTATTAAGAATTTAAAATTGTATTTTATTGTTGATATTATTATAGAGATACCTTATCCTGTATGTAACCAAATAAGTGAATCCTGCGAAATCTTATTTTTGCAGCTACAGAAGGAGTCGGACAAGCTTAATGCATCAACTCCTCTGAAATATTATAACGAAAAATGTATCCCTTGTAAAAACATTTTGGCATTTTTGGTAAAGCCTTACGAGAATACCTAAATAATTGAATTTCGCTGATATTCTAAACCACTTCAAACTTTAATTTTCCTACATTTTTATTTGTATTATCTTCATGAAATCGGGATCTGCAATGATTTTAGCAGGCAAACATACCTGACGTTTTGAGTCAGAATCAGAATAAAAACAAAAATAAGATTACTTTTTGCTACTGCTGAACAATTTTTGTGTGGAACTTTGTATAGGATAAAGTATCTTTTGCTTTGCTTCTGCGTTAATGGATAACATAACGTTTTGGAGTAAACTGTCAGATGGATAAGATATGGTTTTGATTCTAGTAGCAGTTTTGTTTTGACTTTTAATAAGGGATAACATCGAATTTGCAACATATAAGTGAATTGATGATATAGCTCTCTAAATTTAAAATATAACGCCATCTTTAATACAATTTTTTATTTTTTGGTGGAAGAGTATGTTTTGCTTTTAATAGACAAGATTTGTTTATCTATTTGTATGTGGCGATACCGACTTATCGCATCACGTTAAAACTACTCGTACAATCAGTATATATTTCTCAGATATAACATAGGTCTTAATGTTGCAACATTTAGTTTTTATTTACTCACTAACGGCGGATTTATACAGAAGAAATAGCATTTTAAAATGTTCCAAAACAAAATGCAAAAAATATATTATAAAACCGAATGTTTCCAAATGTTCCTCCGCTTTTGGTTAGTTGCTTAGATGTGGCCTTACATCAAAAGCATTGCAGATACACACCACATTACATTATATTTCAACAAGACATAGTTTTTAATAAAAAATCGAGTAACAGTTAATTTTCTTAGAATCGACCAAATTTAAAATTTTCCATACTGTCTACGCTTTTTCATATCTGTCATGGGTCTTTATCTTTCATAGGACAGCTAACTCCTTTATTTCCAATTTTATTGATATGGACTTTGGTATACATACATATAACAAAACAATAATACCTTTGTCTTGCATTGTACGCACAAAATACTGAACCACAAACGACAGAAGTGATTACAGAGATTATGGTGCATTCAGGACGGCTGGCGCAGCACAATAACAGAATGTCCTGCACACAATTGGATATTTTTCGAAAATTGTTAATTCCTTTGTATGTTGGCGAAAACAATTTTCATTGTGAGCAGCGCTCAGCTTCTATATACAGAAATATTCTTTCGGCTTAAAATATTTTAATTTCTACTTCTCTTTGATATGGAAGCAAAATAATTCATCAACCTTAACGCTGGTATTGCATAATATCCTTTAAAAGTAGCATTATATTTATAGGCTATAGTTTTTTGTCGAAATGATTACGACTCTATTTCAAAACCGTTTTTTTTAAATATTAGCCAAATGAAAGGTGAACTTCCGTAGATGTTTTTCCGCATGTGTTTTCATCACAGAATTATTGATTTACGATTTATCATCTACATAATAGAATAAAATAAATGAAAAATAAAATAAATGTGGGCGCAGTAGCGCAGTGGTTAGTGTGCTGGACTACTGTGCGAGGAATCCCAGGTTCGATCCCTGGAAAAACACAAATTACATCTTAAGGTTTTTTCTACTGCGCCACCTCTCGCGAACATCTGACAAACATCCGAGAGTATGACTGTCCTGAAAAAGCTCCTCAATTCAGCCGTTCGGACTCGGCATAAAATTGTAGGTCCCTTCCATTCGTTCCAAAAATAGAAACTCACACAAAACGAATGGTTGCGAGAAGCTAGGCCTTGGGTGTCTACCGCCTGTTGCGCCGCCTATTTATTTTTTATTTATTTTTAAATGAAAAAATATGTGCACGACTGGGTCGCACGAAACATTCTCGTTTATTGCGAATCTTGCAGAATCTCAGAGTAATTTCGCAGAATCTCAGAGTAATTTCAGCAAATTTTGCGTTTAAAATCATATCCACTCAAGATGTACTCAGGTTTAGTAACTGAACCCTTGTTAATTAAAAACATAATACATACTACATAAACATACGTATTAACTACAACACTTTATTACTTACTTTCAAATTTTACCCCGAACTGACACTTGAAGGAGGCAAGTAGGCGATGAATTTCGAATTATATTGCCACTGAAGTTTTGGGCTTTGCAAAAATATGGCGGGTGTGAATTCATCGGGATTTGGGTAGTAATTTTTGAGAAATATTCATAAAACGGTTGTATTCGGGTTTTCTGAGAAAAACTAAGTACGTGATCATGTTTAGAATACTTATGTTAGGTATGTTGTAAATATGTATTTTCATCAAAATCGTTGGAGCGTTTTTTTGTAAAATTATGCTGACAAATGTTACAACTTTGGATTCGAAAAGCACTGTTATTAAACTGTTTAGCTGAAAACTGAGTACGACGTATCCTTCAGGATATAAGCATTACATAGCAGTTACATTTTTATCCAAATCGAAAATGACGTTTTCGAGATATGAGCAGTTTTTAAAGAACCATTTTTAGCGATTGGGGTGGAAATCGAAGGACGTGTTCATGGTTCAAAAAACACTGTTGTGCAACTGTTTAGCTCAAAACTGAGCAAAAGGTATTACTATGGATTTAAGCATTACCTGCCAGTTACATTTTTATCATAATCGAAAATGGCGTTTTTGAGATATGAGCAGTTTTTTTAAAGTACTATTATGAGCGATTTGGGTAGATATGAGCAGTATATCAAAGGACACAGTCTTTTTAGAGAAAAACTAAGTTTGCTATCAAGTTAAGAATGACAATAGTATCTTAAAAGTCTATCTTAAGTTTTTGTTAAAATCTTTTGCACCGTTTTCGAGAAAGGGGACAGACAGACATACGGACGGACAGAATTGCGAGACCCACTTTTTTGAGTTCCCCTGTCATCGCAATATCAGAATTGATCAAAATCTCGATTTCAAAATTTTTTACGAAAACAATATCTTTCTCTTACTACGTAGATATACGAGAAAGTTAAAAATCATTGCATATTAATAGGCTACACGTACGCCTACAATAAAATGAAGCCAAAAAAGCATTACATATTCGCTTAACTTTCGCTAAAATGTTGACCCGTCGGTTTTCCTTTACCTATATCCTAGGGATATGTACTTTTAAAACTGTAAGTAGACCATTTTTGGAATTTCAACTGCGTAGTTGAGAGCTAAAGTATTGCCTTAAAAAAAAATATTTAACTTGCCCTACAACTCTCGATTTAAAATCAACTTCGAAGTTGATCAACATTGCAGTTTTCGGCAAGTTGGACAATAGTGAATAAAGCTCCGCTCAAACCAACGCGGAATGCGGGAGCGTGAGCGGAAAATAAATACATGGGGATGGCGTGATATCCCACCGTTTCCAGCGCGAATTTCGCTCCGCTTTCGCATTAGTTTGAGTAGACTTTAAAACGAGCCTGAGACCCTTACGCAATAAACAGTCAGAATAAAGTGGTACATTCTTTTTTGTTTGCTTTTTAGTGCAGTGCTTTCAACCGTTAGTCTCTATTTGCAATTACTATTTTTCGGTTAAATTCGAACGAATTTCGCGGACTTTTGGATCGCGACTTTTTGTGGGTCCAGCGGCTTATTTCATGAGGCCGCTGGTCCACCCTGACTATAGGCGTCATCTAAAGTAAGAATAAGGTCTGGCGTCTATATTGTATTTCAATTCACGGAAATATTTTTGTTGTTTTCATTTCAGTTTTGTTTAACAGTTGTTAAATAAATTAAATTTTATAATGCTTATAACGCTTTGGAATTTTTTTTTTTTAGTATTTTTCTCGGGAAAGGCGAACCTATAACGCTTCCACAGCGCCCCGAGATGCTTGCAGATAGAAATAGAAAATATGGCAATTTTCTGTTCATAAATTTGCTAAAATTGATTTGTTCGCCGTTCGCCTATTCACAATTCGCCCTCATATGAATAGCCCTTAACTCAGTATATCTCGTTTTTCTATAGCTGATACCTAATGTGAAATAAATATCATTAATCTACCCGCATCAATGGCGAATTCACGCAAGTCTTCTCAGAATGATACGTTTTGCCCACTTGAACTTTCTCTGGAAATTATGTGGCCATGTAATTTCGCCCTCAGACATGTCCTGCGTGTGTGTGCATCTTCCGGAGAAATAGAAATCGCATACTTCCTCCATAAAACTTATTTTACTGTCAGAATAATGGTTACGTTTATACGGTCAAATTACTTTATTGCTAAAAATGGGCGGAATACGAATTGTCCAATGTCCATATCTTGACACTTATCCATATACGATTGCTATATGGAATGGTAGACAAGTCTTGGCACGCTATTCTGTTTTGACCTACTTTGCCAATATATCAACGTCGTCCCTCTGGGGATTTATTGAGAATTTGTATATCACTGTGGAGGGTCTACATGTAATTCAACCGCAAACTCCAAGAGTGAGTCCAACCTATAAAGAGGATAAGAAAATGCGTTATAATGGTAAAAGATAAATAGATACTTCTTCATATATATTTTGTTCATTTCCATGATGGTCAGGGGGTTTTAACTTCTTGGCAAAATTTATTCAATCGATAAGGTGGATTTTTGTTCGCTGGTCAACATATTATTGGGAAAAATACCTAAGTGAAGTACGTTCCATGCAGATAGCTGTTGATTGATTACTTTCCTAAACTTAGTGCGACTTGAATGAAAGTCGTTTGAAGATTAATTTTATTACTGAGTAGTTTTGGATTTCGGGGATTATACGGAGACATTGACAGGAGAAAACATTTTTTTTGGTCTATAGTTATATGAAGAGAATTAATTAGTAGAATGGCAGTGACTGTAATGAAATGAAAATAGTTTCGTGAGCGTTTTTGTCATATCCAATATTTTATTGAATGCAAATGATGGAAGTTTAACGACTTTTTAGTAGGAATATTTATCCAAAATGTTTATATAAAGTCTTAAAAGCTTACTAATTGTCAGTGGGACCGTCTATAAATATGATGAACCACTTAAACAAAGTACCATTCGAAAATTAACTAAATTATAAGGTCCTTTTTAAACTGATACCCCCTGTGCCTACAAAAGTAACTTAAGACTCAATTTGACTTTCGACATAGTTTGTAAATCTTAAAGTACAGTATCCAACTGTCAAAGGAAATTGTGTACAAGTCTGAAAAGTTATCACAAAACAACACCACTTCTTAACTACTTTAACTGAATTGAAATGTGAGCCTTTTGAGGACAACATAGTTATTTGGGAATAATTTAAGATGATTTTGATGTGAAACTAAACACCCTCTCTTTATTATAATGAGCACTTAAATTTGCTTTTGTGATGTTTAGCCATCTGAATCTGATATGCTCGAAGCAAAGTTTTAACTATGGAGACATGTGTTATATTAATTTCGGTTATTGCTATTGCTCTTCACAGATCCTGAGGCACAAGTGATACGAAGACCACATGACACCATCAAAGGGTATATAATGGGAGTTTCCATTTTAGTCATTTCGTTCAGTAATTTATTTTTGTTGACACATACGAATACGACCAATCCTTTTGTATTTACCTACCGGCCAGATGAGTACACCACGTGTAAATATAATTTTGCATTTAACGCCCTTGATGACGGTTCATCCGTCAAAGGATTACCATGTTCACTTAACCACGTACAAGGTGAGTGTTGGTAAATATTGACAACTACACATTCAGGCGGTGTTTACGCAGAAGCTGTCACTTGGTATTACTTACAATGGTTGCACATTGATTCAAAATTCATGGAGTGTTTTAATGTAGGGTGGTTTTCTCATCTTCTTATTCTATAGGAATCTATTATTTTACTCGCGTTTTTCGCCCTTTGTAATTTCATTGTTAGATACATTTTTTGTTTTTTTTTTTCGGTTCTTTAATTTTTCTACGGTGAGCCGAGAATATATTGTTGGATGTGAGTGGAAACTAGAAGAGATGTAGAATGTAAATTGGAATATTTAACTTAAATAGAAACATAATAGATTCAAAAAAGCAACTAACTTGAGACCCAGTCGTGGACTGTAATTTCTTAAATTTGTAATTAAATTAAAATTTGTAACATTTATTTCATCTGGTTTTTTGCGTGAAAATCAAGTAGGATATCTTAATCCCACATCTCTAAAAAAAAAATTGTTCCCATATTTTTACACAGTCTTTGAAATCAATCATCCTCGGGCAATGAAATTACAAATCATATCATGCTCCTTCTCAGGGGATCAACTTTTCTTAACAGAAAATAATATCTTTTTCCACACTTTCCATTTCAGAGAGCCACAGTGGCAGGACCGACAGAGATAAACACAACCCATTTAGCAGCCGATGAACTTGATGCCATCAATCAGAGTGTAGAGCTGCAGTGCCTCGTACAGGAACACATTGAGTTTTCATTGCACGGTAATTCCAGTGAATATTGTTCAACATCATTTGATTCGATTCTTTGCTGGCCTCGGACATCACGGGGGACATTAGCAGCATTGCCCTGTCTAGATGAGTTGCAGGGCATTCAATATGACAGTACACGTGAGTATCATCGCACAAGGATATAGTATATGATTTTTTTTTATAATTGGAAATGGGCAAAATGAGGACACAGTGCCTCGGGGGTTGTAGGAAATTATTATGATTGCAACGTCTTGGAAAGTTTAATTTGAAATTAATGCGATGAAAATGAATTAGAGTTTTGCGGGATAAGTTTTTAGAAGGATCACATTGCGGTTCTGGTGGAGATGAATTTTTAACTCTTTAGCCAGAAGATGCTTAAGGTTGGTGTAACCTCTGTTGGTTGATTTGGTTTGGTGGCCAACACATTTAGATCAGCATAGGTTCTTTGTTATACCATGAAGAACGGATCAACACATCTGTACTTTAAATTATATGTTGCTTTTGAATTATAAAATTAGTTCATCAAAATAATTAAGCAATTCATTGCTAAGTTTTCTACAAAATGTTTTCTTTTTTTTTTTGTGTTGGGAATTCGCTGGAAGGAAAAATTATCGAAAGACATTGCAGAGGTATTACGCGAGGGATGCTTTCGCAATAGTTTAACCCGATGTACAAAAACTCCCGCGGGGACTGGTTTCATCATCCCGAATTGGATTGCACCTAGTCGTTCGACTAATCGGAAATTTATTTTTGATTCATTTTAAGAAATTCAGAGGATAGATCCGCCGTTTGTCGGATTTCTATACTTTTTTGATTGAAAATATTACCTACTTTCTTGGTCTTAGCTAACTCTTATAGATCAAGAGGTTTTCTATTATTTCTAAGTAAACATGGTTAAGAAGTCTACTTCTGTGCCTTTGGGGTAACTTTTTTTAACTTCTTCCTCAACCATTTCAATGTTAAGATCTATATGAAGATCAGCATTGCGTATGTACCAAGGGTGCATTGACTATGTTTCTTAATACTTTATTTTGGAAAACTTGAATTTTTTGCAAATTTGTTTGGCTGTGCATGCCCACAACTGGAGCCCATAGGTCCATACTGGTTTTTGAACTTGCTTGTATAGCAATAACTTATTGTAATTGGACAGAGATGAATATCTCTCAATAAGCCAATAAATTTTACTGTATCGCATGTTTCATCTCTTTTTTTCTTTACATGCGTTTCCCAACGCAGTTTAGCATCTAGAGTCATGCCTAGATATTTGGGTGTACATATTTCTAGTCTGCCATTTTTTTGTCCAATCCCAGATATTGTCTATTGCCCTTAGAAGTTTTTTTGTTGCTACATCGACAGTTGCTCCCACAGCAAGGACCGCTGTGTCATCTGTAAAAGTAGCTATAGTGGTTTCCCCACTTTCAGGCAATTCGCTAGTGAACAGAAGGTATAAAACTGGACCTAGCACGCTGCCTTGTAGTACACCAGCTTTAATTTCTCTTAATGTTGAGTACTCTTTCTCTTGTTTAATTCTGAAGAATCGATCCGATATATATGACTCCAGAATTGTCGAATATTGCTTTGGCAGTTGCCCTTATAGTTTGTGGATCAGACCTTTGTGCCAGACTTTATCGAAAGCTTGTGCTATATGAAGAAATATTGTAGAACACTTTTTTCTCTTCAAATGCTTTTTCGATTTTATCTGTGATTCTATGTTCCTGATCGATTGTAGAGTGCCTATTTCTAAATCCAAATTGGTGATTTAGGACTAGCGATTTTTCGTCAAATATTTTCTGCAGCCGTTTTACCAACATTTTTTTGGCGATATGAGGTTACCTCGTTAGGTGGTTTGCCCGGTTTTGGTATCATTATTACCTCCGCGACTTTCCACATGCTTGGAACATATTTCAACTTAAATGCAGCATTTATAATCTGCGCTAGTTTTTTCAGACATTTTCAGACGTGGAACTTTTCGGTTCTTGAGTAAGTTTTTATGTTCTGTGGTCAATTTCTCACATAACTTAAGCCCAAAGTTCGTCGTTACTCAACCGATCCGCTAACTTTCTTCACTTTTCTGTTCTACACTTGTCACAATTCAAATCACCAACATGCCTGTGTTAAAAACAAAATTTAATTGACTTATTTTTATTTTCTTTCAGAGAACGCAACCCGCTACTGCTACCCCAATGGAACGTGGGAGAAATACACAAACTATGACCTATGCATGCACCTACCAGCGCCATCGACAGTACCCGAGTTCGAGCCAATCATCGAGTTACCCACAATCATATATTACGTAGGATACACGATAAGCCTGGTATCTCTAACGTTGGCGGTTTTAGTTTTCATCTACTTTAAGTAAGCCCGCTTAAAAATAAATACCAACTAAAATCCACCACAAAACCTGTTCTGCCTCATAAATATCTCCCAAAACTTTAAACACTTTCTGTATACCTTTTCCACCTGCCCAACGAATCCCTATAAATAAACAAAAAGTAAACTACCTCTAAAATCCTTTCAGAGAACTACGCTGTCTGCGAAACTCTATTCATGCGAATTTATTCTTCACATACATTATGTCAGGACTGCTGTGGATCCTTACGCTGTCTGTCCAGGTGAGCAGTAAATTCCGCCTCACCCACACCAAAAATGACTAAAAAGCAAAGCACTTGACCAGAAAAAAAGGTCTCGCACAAGGAAAGTCTACGAGATTTGTTTTGCTCCATCAAATATTTACACTGGTCACCTTGTGTCTGTTCGCTGCTCTGCCACTTATTTATAGTCCTTGCGATTACACATTTTTATTTGCTTACGTTGTTGTTCTCTTTTGTTTAGATTTCGATGCGGACAGGCTTGGGTGGCTGCATAGTCCTGGTGACGGTGTTTCATTTTTTTACGTTAACCAATTTCTTTTGGATGCTAGTAGAGGGTAAGTGACTGAGAATCATCCTCTGGGGAAAGTAACTCACTTTGGGGGGTTGGTTGAAGTAAATATTCCCAAAGGATGCATTTAAAATTTCCTTTGGTCTTCCAACCAACCGCTTATATTGTGGGTGTAGCGTATTGGCCATCAAATTAATGGAATTTCTGTTTATGATTTTTGCAGGACTCTATTTGTACATGCTGGTGGTGAAGACCTTTTCGGGTGATAACATTCGATTTAATATATACGCAATGATTGGATGGGGTAAGTAGATATTGCCCAGTTGGCAGTTGTTCTGTGGCTGTTGCAATGAGATCATGATTAAAACGGAAATTGCTTTAAAGCGTTTCCGTTTTTATCTGTTTTCTTCACTTCATTTATTGTTCGAAATTAGTTTGTGTCATTGGTTTGGGTTTTTGTTTGTTTTTGACAGGCGGTCCAGCTGTGTTCGTTACCATTTGGTCTATTGCAAAAGGTGTGACAACATCATTTCCAAGCGATAAGGTAATAGATTGTTTCGAATAAAAGGATATTGTTTTTGGGGCGGGCTATAATAATGACTTGTTGATTTTTGTCATTATCTATATAGATCGATATTGGATGTCCGTGGATGCATGAAACAGCAGTCGATTGGATATTCCAGGGACCAGTGTGTGTGGTGCTGATAATGAATTTAATATTTTTGTTGCGAATAATGTGGGTGGGTATCCTTTGAAATTGTTATTATTAATTTGTTTTGTGCTCATAAGGGAGTGTATTGTCTTTTTCAAAAAGAATGCAAATGTCAGATGGGTTTTTGCTTATTTATTGTATTATTCAGGATTAAACAGTTTTAGATATTTGTAGCCGATTAGAGTTTGGGTGACAAATGAAGCAAAAATCAAGTTATATGTGCCAAGTCTAATGGATCTTTGTTTAAGTGAAACAGAATGGAAAGTATAAGTAACTTGGAATGGAGCAGCTTTTTTCTGAACCACATTGATGACTAGTTTCTGTTGCCATTTGCTTAATTTCTTCTGTATAATTCATGTAAACCACAGAATTTAACGCACTATAATTGCAAAAGAAACGAGACGTGTACTGCAAGTGTTATCAACACATTTACACTAATCCCGCATTGACCAGAAGGGCCTAAACATGATCAGGACAACTTCCAATTCGAAAATTCCTAACCAAGGCTATGATGGTCGTCTCTAGAACGTCATGTTTAATACACTATGCATGCTAGTCAATCCTATTGAAACAGATGGGGCAGTTTAAGTATCTGAAGAGTTCTATTAAATAACTTTGGAAGGAGCATTGCAGAGTTTTTCTACAAAATTGGTCAATCTGGATCAATTTTGAGACAGCTAAGTGAATTAGTTACCAGGAAGACAGAAAATTATATTAGATTACTAGCTTTTGCCGTAATTTGCTCACGCAGCCCTCAGGATTTAGTATACCTATACAGAGATACCCTCATAGTCAGTTAGTTTCCTCTTTTATATTTATATAGCTGTACATGGCCGGCTTTGCCCTTGCACATTAATGTTCCAAGTTTTCAACATTAGCTCCGATAAGTGTTGAGAAATAGCTTTTGCAAATTTTGTTTTTGTATAGATTGGATAGTGCCACGCCCCTTTATCCAATTTTGACCAAACTTCACAAAAACCTTTTCGGGCCAATACCAAAGAAAATCTGAGCTCAATCGGTGCAGCCCATCTTTATATATAGAGATGGGGCTCTGGCACTGCGGCCTCTTTTAAAGGAGTCTATTGTGCCTTCCCTGGTGAGGTCCTATATAGAGAAATCGTTTTACTTCGGAGACATTCAGGAAGACTATAATCTTCTCTGGGGGTATGTCAGCAAGATTTGCTGAAATAACAATTTTCTCGCCAAGGGTACTCTTTCTGGGTGCAGGGAAATAAGTCCCCGGGAACTAAGTCCACTGAGGGACTCAGTTCCCACCTAGTGGGAAATAAAACCACTTTCGTGAAGTGGACTTAGTTCCCATGTAAGGTGGGAAATAAATTCCGAAAACTCTGAGTGGTTTTATTTCCCTTTCAATATAACCAATTTCGCACATATACTGCAAGTCTGACAGTAAACCCAAGCAGGGGGTTGCGAGGGGCAGCATGCCCCCCCCCCCATACGTATTGAACTGTTGAATGTGTACTAAGTTCCCATAAGAAAGTGGGCTTAGTTCCCACCTTACGTGGGAACTAAGTCCACTTCACGAAAGTGGTTTTATTTCTCACTAGGTGGGAACTGGAGTCCCTCAGTGGACTTAGTTGCCGGGGACTTATTTCCCTGCACCCTCTTTCTGATAGCCGGACATTCCATGAGTATGTGAAGAGAGGATTCGTCACTCTCAAGGCGGAGTCTTCATGTAGGGTCCGGTGAGACGACAATTCGGTGAAGATGTTTTTTCATGAGGCTAATTATGCCTGTCATGATTCTCAGGTTATTTTTGTCCAGCTAATTCGCCTAAGAGTTAGATCGAGTCCCTGACTCCATCTTAAAATCGTCAGTGTACCAGAATAGATCAAATCGCGATGGATTGGGTTCGTATTTTTCCCAGTTCTCCCTTGAAGAGATGATGATAGAGACGTTTTTATGGAAGCCATATTCCGGTAGCATGACGTCTAGAAAGATACTGAATGGGCTTATGTCGAATGGAACAAACAATGTTTCTTACAACATAAGTACTGACCAAAAGGGAGATTCATACCAAAACAAGTGAGGTACTCAATGATGAGTGGTTACTTCTTCGAGGGCAACTATCCAATCTTTGACGGTTTGATTACTTTAAACGCATGTCCAATTTCAACACGCATGGTCAAGGAATCCATGCCATCGAATTGATGTCCTCTGGGTAAGCCCAGAGTTATTTTAGTTCTTATAATTCTTAATAGCACGTTTAGAATTAAAAGTTTTTATAAAAATTCACCAAATAACTAGTCGCATTTTGGTTTTTAAGTTCATTTGCCTTTAGCGGTCGTATTACCAAATTATAAGTCGATCCCAAGACAACCCTAAACCAGCGGATGTACAGTAGTCTTCTCTACGTTCGCTCTATAACTCTTCCATAAGTATTCTTAAAGAAAATGCTAAGTTAAGAAGATATCATAATGTATCTCCATTTAAATGGTTCTCTCTGCATAAATGCACAAATCACAAACACGCATTGCTTTCAATAATAAACAAAAATATTTATTCAAACGCCAAGGCCATATCTTCAACATTCTACGCTTACATAATTATAAATGAGGTAGTTGGAGACATCCTTCACCCTTTCTTATAGCTCAAAGTTTATGGCATCTACTATAATACATCATCACTTTGAACAATGTTGTAAAGTCATCATGTTACTGCAAGGCTGGGTACATTCTTCTCGTACTCGTTTATCAT
The DNA here is from genome assembly GCA_955612985.1 of Cheilosia scutellata. NCBI lineage: Eukaryota > Metazoa > Arthropoda > Insecta > Diptera > Syrphidae > Cheilosia > Cheilosia scutellata. Next base: position 60,157,369 of record OY015314.1, read on the forward strand.
CTAAGGGTGACATGAAAGATAACCGTTTCTACTTCATTTGGTAAGCAGAAACTTGACGTTGTTTCCAGATGTTGCCATCTGTTGCATAAAAGGATCGGAAGCTTCTTGCATGTGAAAGCACATCCATTTAACATGCATTATATTTATAGCATAGAGTTTGGTATTTCTCATTAAGACAGCTCCTTGCGAGGATAGTCACACCATGGCAAATGAAGCGTAATAAAACTTAAACTTCCACTTGCAGTTAGTAGAATGGGCTGTGCGAGGATGCACAGATATAACGTCTTTTGAAAATTTACATTGTTCAAGGTTGAGAAAAATTTTTAATATCAAGATACCCTAAATAAAACTCAAGGGAGGTTTTATTACAGTTAAATTTTAACTGCTTTTTAAGGGATCCTAAATTACCTATCTCAACACATGCCATCTGCAATCCAAACAGCATATCTCACAAATGTGGTAAATATATAAAATTTCCCAAAAAAAACACGACAGTATCTAACGAGCAATTAATCTGGATTAACACTTTTGAGTTAATATGGCTATTAAGGCATAAATCACTACGTAACTCACTTTTATGTTGCAGGTGCTTATAACGAAGCTTAGATCCGCCAACACAGTAGAGACTCGACAATACCGAAAGGCGGCAAAGGCTCTGCTCGTACTGATACCCCTCTTTGGCATAACGTATCTGGTTGTGTTGGCAGGTCCCAATGAAAGTGGTGTTGTTAGCAATATTTTTGCCGTAATTCGTGCCCTTCTCCTTAGTACGCAGGTAAATTATGAACGAGAAATTTGTTTTAATTTCCGCCGTGAATTTAATATTAAAATGAATTTTCTTTATCTGTTTTCTTGTTTTACACGCTGCGTGGGAAAATTACACAGGGATTCTCAGTTTCGTTGTTTTATTGTTTCTTAAATTCAGAAGTAAGAAATGCCTTGCGACAATTCTTATCGAGATGGCAGGATGAGCGAAATATTCGATTAGGACAGCTAAGGCAGAGTCGAAGGTGAGTTTTTGGAATGGACTAATACCTATGTGTGTTTGATTTATTTTATTTATTGCTATTGTGCATTTAAAGTGGCATGCATGTTATTTTTTTTAGACTTAAAATGATGTTGTTAATTATAATATTTATGCGCGAAGAAGAAATGAGACAGATTTGATTTATAAGGCAATAGCTACTATTTTTATTATTTCACTGTCTGTCGAGCGACTGACTCAGCCTATAAGTATCTATTCTTGCACCACACCATTTTGTTCGGTAGCAAAAGTGTAAAACGGGAGGATAAACCTTTTTAAATTCTATAGTTCAAGTGGACAACTTTATGGTAGGATCTAGGCTGTCTTAATGATTATGATAGATGATACTCCTTTAGTAAACTTCTTTCAGCGCAATTCATTTTCATCAAGCGCATACTAGAAAAACGTTGAATCTGATCAACACATACACCACAATAACCGGTTTATAACAATTTATCAAAAACTCTTGCATACCATCAGGCTGTATGTACCCTTTTTTTTATTATAGGCAATATGTTTACATACTTTGTTTTGCTGTGCTGAGAGAGCCATTCAAACAAAGGCTCGACAATATTTCCCATATACAAGTTTGTACAATTGTACATAAATATTGGATGTGTTGGTGATGTAGATCCCCATTGCTAACTTCAGATGTCACGCGTGTCGCTTTCTTTTGAAAGTTTGTGAATATCCTTTTAGCAAAAACCGGCATAGCAGGAATACTAGTTCGTGAACTTAACACCCCAAGTTTAAAAAATATATATATTTTTTTTAGAGTTCTGGATACCTGATGGACAAGAGTTCTAAAGTTTCTGATAAAATTTTTGAAAAGTTCTTTTCATTTCGTATTTTTATTTTTAATTTGAAAAATGTTGGATTTTTCTTTTTTCGGTATTTTTATTTTTAATTTGAAAAATGTTGGATTTTTCTTTTTTTGGTGTATAGAATCAACGTAAATATAGTTCTGAAAATAGGTACTAATAGTTTAAAAAAAATCCGACAAATTAGAGCAAAAATAATTTGTTTTCCAAAATAAGCAAACACCACATTTTCATAAAAGTACCTACATATCTTTTACAAAATTCATGAACTCAACCAAGATTTGTGAAGTTCCCTAAACAAGATTTTTTTTCCGAAACAAAAACAAAAAAGTTATAGAACTCGGAAAATTGGCAAAAATTGCAAAAATATATTTCTCTTTTGTTCTCATAAGTTCTGATTAGAGTTATGTAAAGTGATCAAGAAAGTCTACAAAATATTCGTATGAAATCATTTTCTAAACCCAAACACAAAAAAGTTAGAGTCAATTGAAAAATTGAAATTTTGTATTTCGGATTTCCGAAGAGTTCTGATTTTAGTTCTGGAAAGTGTTTTAGAAACTCTACCAAATATTCTTTGTGTTTAAATTTAAAAAATTACTTCATATGGATGTTTTGTAGAGTTTCTTGATCACTTTTCGGAACTCTAATCAAAACTCTTCAAATATTTTTTTTTGTTGAATTTTCCAACTTTTGATTTTAACTTCTTTGGATTTGGATTTAGATGATTTTGTTATATGAGAGTATTGTAGAGATTTGAGGTACTCTTCGGATTGTAACCAGAACTCATGAGCATGAACAGTTGTACAACTTTTTTGTGTTGGGTTTAGAAGATTATTTCATAAGGATTTTTGTTAAGTTTCTAAAGCACTTTTCAGAACTCATGAGAACAAAAAAATGTTTGCAATTTTTGACAACTTTCCGAGTTTCATAACATATGTTTTTGTTCCGAAAAAAAATTCCAAAACTTTTGCAAATAGGGTGCATCGTGAACTTCGCACACCACATTAAAAAAATACTAAATGAATAAAACTTTTCAAAATTTTTATCAGGAACTCTAGAATTCTTGTCGAGTCATCCAGAACTATTAAAAAAATATATTTTTTAAACTTTGGGAAGCAAAGTGACAAGAAATAACATAAAAGGCACCTTCGACAATTCGACTTTACTTCATGTGTAGGTAACTCATTAGATATAGATATCAACAAGTCACTAGTCTGAACATCGTGTTATAACGACACGAAACATGAGTCGTATATGACAAACGCCAACGGGAATAGGGATTATATCGTTCGATATTTTTTACAATTTTTGAGCCAGATTTTGAGTACCTAACCTACTCCCAGTTAAAAATATATCGATTTCCGATTTAATAATGTCTCCAGATAACTTCGTTAATAACAAATAAACACTAAAAACTATATAAGGTTTTACTATCAAATGGTTTATAATATTTACTCGATAACTTCGTAACCTCCATTTGTTAGAAGTTTTAAAGTGAATTTCACATCTTTTATCAATCACTCTGGTGAAACGACATTAAAATAGAAGTAACTCTCATACACACATGATTGCAGGTCACGGTTGTTCTTTGTCCATAGGGAACTTACCTATTTTCAGCGACACTTGAACTCAACGAAATTTGTCCCGATAATAGCTCTTTGTCCAACGACATATAAACGCAATTCCCTTACCAATTCAAAAAGTCACATATATACATCCATTAAATGGCCACCACTGAAAATAGTACTGAACTCTGTCCGCATTATTTTGAAATTTTAAAATCAATTTCTCTGGAGATACAAACAAATTGTTTGCACTTTTGTTAACTTAACCCATTGTTATATTTGAAGTTCTGATTGGTTTTCCACCTCACCGAACCAATAAAAAAAATTCATCCCTTTACTGTTATCAGTAATGTTACAGTTCCTGTCTTCATGTTGTACATTCATAGCTTTTCTTATTGTTACAGTATTGACTGTTGGTATCAAATATTTAAGCTTTCTTTAATTAGCCATATTCATTGTTACTGTGAGCTATTATTAAAGTTTTTTTTTTTCAAATGCGATTATTTGTAAACATAAACTAAACACTAAAAATAATAATTTTTGTAGGTTAAAAAACTAATGAAGAAATCCAGTAAAACCGTACGTAAGGTATTCACTATTTCTGCTTAAAGTTTGCCTAATAAAAAAAACCTATTTATCTATAGTTTGGCATTGCGAAATAATTATATCGAATATTTATTATACTCAGCTTTGTTTCCATGTACGTTAAATAATTAACTTGTGGTTTTTGGAAGTTTTCGTTTAATTTTCTTGAAAACTGTTTATTTGTTTCATGTTTAACTTATTTCTCGACAGAGTATTTTAAATATAATATTTTCCAAATATAGAGATTAAAGTTCATGTTCAAATTTTCTGATAAATTATTGGAATTTATTGAAATTGGTTGTACTTGAGCCCCGTAAAATATTTTTCATCGTGAATGAGTGATTTAGTTATTGCAGCTTATTTCAAGAATTCTTACTGTCATCCTTGAAAATATCTAGAAGTATAACTTCTATGCATCGTAAGGCATCGTATTGAATCAATATTCTAAAATGCTCGCTCTTCAGTTTTACTATTCAACATGAACACCAACATAATGACCATATATTGAAAGTGCATTTTTAATTTGTTGGCACACCTGAATAAATATCCCACACCATACTAGCAAGGGGTGGACTGAATGTTTCCAAATTGTATACACTATATCTCCACTACGAGTATGTGTCATGCATTTTCTTCCTCCAGTACAACCTTTTAATTAATCTTTCCCTCACCCCCGATGACTGCACTAATTGAGTCGCTTTCAGAGTCATTCCTGTGGTCGACCTTCTCACTTTTACCTGGCCTTTATTCCAAGTGGATCAGGTTCAGAATTCCTCAGCAATTTATCATGCTTCTAGACCAGTAATTGCCTACAACAATAGTTAACCGTATATATGTGACTTGTTGGCTTCCACTTGGAAACTTATGAGGGTGTTGTTGATGATTTATTCAGGCGATAGCCATGTCAACATCTTTGTGGTCTAACTTGATAGAAAAGTTAAAAGTTTGGGTTCTACAAACAACCATAAGAAAGATTTATAGGAATGGCCTTAGTTAGCCGATAATCGAGCAATTGTGCATCCCTGGAGTAGAGGGGAATGATATATTTTTGTGAATTTTTAGCACACACAATCCCGTTATGGTTGTCCCTTAAGTGTTGTTTGGAAAGCCATTTATCTCCATAATTACGGTAAAAACGTCATTATAAAGTGTGTTTTCATGACTACCAAATGACGGTAACAAAAATTTTGCCAGAAATGAACTATTTTATGCGAGAACTTATCTCACACTGACAACTTAATTCACACTGAGATAAGTTCAGTAATATTGTATCTTCACCTATCTGCAGTGCCACCTGGATAGGTATTTTTATGGTGAACTAATGTTGAACGTCTACTGACCACACATGTGTAGTTGGACACTCGGATCAGCGCAAGTTTAGCTGGATGAACTTCAGAACGCATGTAGGTAGGTAAATAGGTGTTCTTGTGGTGGTCGCCACAGCTTCACTTAGACCATCAGTTGGGTCCACTGTGTACATTTTCGAAAGAAACGTCCGCATTCTTTAAGATTCACGTTCTCCAGATCATCCAGTTCATCAAAGAAGTAACTGCTGAGATTTCTCAGTCATAACGAATGTATGTAACACATCGGACAAAGTATAAGTTTTCACTCAGCAGTGTGCCTCAGCGCGTTTATGGATGAAGTTGTAGACGAATACTTGCTGTAAGGAGAAACACAACAAATTTTGTTGACCTGATGGGCTCTAATGCGTCTCAGATGTCATTGAAAAGAAATCCTGAAATGCTGCCAATACAGTAGAAAAATAATAATAGTTTAAAAAACTAATGAAACGCTTTTATAAGTATCTACATATACTGCACTAAAAAGCAAAATAATAAAAATTAACCAATCTATTTCTAAGGTTTATCCTGCAAGGGGCTTAGTGTAAGCCATGTTTGTGTAGTTTACACTCAAATAATACAATAGTACATAACTACAAACATGGCTTACACTAAGCCCCTTGCAGGATAAACCTTAGAAATAGATTGGTTAATTTTTATTATTTTGCTTTTTAGTGCAGTATATGTAGATACTTATAAAAGCGTTTCATTAGTTTTTTAAACTATTATTATTTTATTTTTTGTTTTTTAGTGCAGTTTTATATTTACCCACTTACACTAGCATTTTTACTATCATTATATTGTATTGTGATCAAAACTGAACCAGCATTCAAAATTTCAAAGTCCTAAGTCAATGGACATAATAGGTAGAGGTATGTATTCCACATAAATGAAAATTCGCGACAGGTATGGTTTGATTGATTTTACTACGCGTACCTACCCATACACTTTCCATAGCTGCAGATCTCAAATATAAGTATGTACGATTGTGCATAGCATACAAACTCCTTATATGTACGAACACAAACACATGTACATAGTTTCGTTTATGCATAAAGACATCAAATTCAAATACGCCATACTATAAGCATACATTCTGAATGGCCGCCGTATGACAATTCTATTTTTAGAACGCAAATTAAAACTACCCTTCCTAAGTACAACTGCGATCGAGTTAGCAATTTTTTTCGCTTTTGGCCGAATAATATCTATTTTCAATTTATTATATCTTGCCCTTTGGATGGACTAGAAAGATGAATGTTAGCTTAAAATGCTCGGTGAAGTATTGTCTAACAATTAAAAGGATTTTTTGAGTTGACCTACATAGATGTATGAGTATAATGGCAAGTTGAGCGTAGTAAAGTCGAAATAGAAAAGTTTGCAGCCCCTTTTTTTCAACCCTTATAGGACGAATCGGTACAAAGTATTAATTAGGAATATACTAGTTTTGACTTATCTATTGCCATATAAAGTTTCAAGTTAATACAGCTAATGGATCATGTGTTATAAAAAAGCCTCCCTTAAAGGGGCAGGGGAAGTTAAAATCCGAAATTCTCTTTAAATATTGCATTGTCTTCACACCCCAACCAGCATAGAAAATATAAAAGCCTTTAAAAAGACCACCGTGCCAAAGAATGCTTTTATGGGCGGTTGCAGAGGACCTATCAGAAGTGTCTTTAGTTCGACATTAAAATCGTAGTTGGCGATTTCAATGCCAGACTAGGGAATAGGGCAATTTTGCTATTGGTATATGCATAACCTTTTCACAGTGGTTAGTGTGCAGCGAACAGCTTTTTATGAAACTTCTGGGCAGAGGAGAAAAAAAAGTGGGAATACGAGAAGCGAGCGGTAATATGGAGAGATGTCACTCCTAGAATTCGAAGTTTTACCAAAAGGTAAACGGGACATGTCTCAAGGATGGTCGCCGATAAGACTCTTTGCTTCTGAAATTTTGCATTTAAATTTTCAATTCAGCTGTTCACAGATAATTATAGGGGCTCCCCCCCCTGTCCTTTTATGTGGGCCAATAATAAAAAAACGCATATGGCTAGAAAATAGAACTATGAACCTGCAGTCCTCAATATCAATTAATATACAATTGGTTTCAAATTTAATATAAGTCTTTGTGGCAATGGGAACGCGTCCAAAAAATGTATATCTATAAATCAACTTATTTCCCTTGCTATCGTCGAATACTCAGGGATATACTCAGGGATATGAATGCAGAGCTACAGTCATATAGAAGTAGAAAGAACTTTATTTAAATCACAACTTACTTTACAACTAACTTTACAATTAGTTTATCTTAAGTTTAAGGTTTGGCCGTCTACCAGATTGACAGATTGACATTTTTTTTAACTTATTTTTTCAATGCAAATAATTTTGAAAGTCTCCTTCTATGATTCATTGTCTGTAGCGTTTAAGGTTATAATTTAAATAAAGTTCTTTCTACTTCTACAGTCATATATTTATTTAGTTTTTAGATTTTATTTATTTAATAGGAAACTTGAACTTGAAGATTACAATTATTTAAATTACAAATATGAAACAGTAAGCCCTTTAATGTATCCACTCAAATATATAAAAACAGTGCTGTAAATTGCATTTCACATTACTAATCGGCTTAAATGCCTATGTAATAAATACATAGGGTCATGATCATGAATAATAAACTACATCAGTGACTGTTAAGGATTCCACTACTCCTTGCATACATTTCCATTATCACCACCAATTTCCTCGAAATAGATACAACACTGAATTGCATATTGTATAGGTTAGATTTCATTTGTAATAAAATACAACCAAATCCCGAGGCAAACGCAAATCGGAATAATAAGAACCCATTATGCCCTTTGCGATTATTATCATCTAAACCTTAATCAATATTGATAACCATTTTAGCTTTCATCGCAGAGGCGTAGATTTCCTTGTATGGCAAAGCCGGCAAAGCCTATAGACGATAAGATTCCTCTTGCAGTGGTATTTGTTGCGAAAACTTAATCAATATAAATCGTTCAAGATGCGAGAAGCAATCTATCGCCGCCAAATAAAAGGGCGAATTAATTTACGAATGTGTGCGCATGAAAATCGTTGCTTTTTTTGTTTCTCCTTCGCAAACTAGTTTCATTTGCATAAATATATTCGGAGGAATGCACAATGTTACTATTTGCTGAGTTTCATATTATTTATTGTATTCTCCAATAAGACGAAACCAAAGACTACTATATAATAATAAGAAATAAAACGATCATTTGCAGATTTACAACGAAAAGTAATAGTCAATCGAAGGACTATTCCCCAAGAACAAGAACTGAAAGCATTAGTATTAGGTAAGTTATATGATTTTAAATGTATATGTAAAGAAATTTGAGCTAAAATTTCAGTTCGATATGCACATTTCCAAAATCAATATACCTGATTAAATGTTTATTTAATTGTTTAATTTATGTAGGTAATAATAATTGTTTTTGATTACACAAGTTTTTTTGATCGAAGAGCACATTTTTATGAAGAGTATTTTAAGGTAGTGCGCACAATTTTTTTTAGCAAAAGTTAGTTCTTAAATTTAGAGGTCCTTTTTTATCAATTTGGAGAAAACTTTCGCATCAATTTAAAAATTTGAGTATAGGTACCTGCAACTAATATTATCGTCATTTCGGATTAGGTTCCATTGGCTCCTTTTTTTTTTCGTTGTTGCACATATAAACAAAAATAATGCTACAAGCGTTTTAATTAGCAAACTCCATTTTCCACTTAGAATCGGAATAGTACTACCTACTTCAATTACAAAACAAAAGTTGTGTGCGTGTACTTGAAATCCGAAAAGCGACAGTTAGTTAGTTTTGTGGAGTGGAATTAAGTTGCATTGCCACTAGCAATGAAAAACTCTCATAGGTAACTGAATAGCCCTATACAGCAACAGTGAACATTTTTTTTAATGAACCTAATTACATGGTTTCACTGTAGTTTCTAAAACTCAGAGTGGCTGAACTTTTTCGAAGTTTCGTGAAGTAAGAAAAAATATTTCCGAGATTCCTATATACGTCATGAATGTAGGTTCCTGAAATCCTTAGGTATATCTTGTCTATATTTATATTCTATAGAAGCCATATTATGCATGAGTTAAAAGTTATAGTCAATAGGCTAATGAAATGCACGCCGAGTTGTTTTGCAAATAAAAAGTTGTTTTTGCAGAAAAATATTTTAGAATCCAAAGTTATTTGATTTTTGGCTTCTGAATATATTTCTGTTTATTAAAAATCAATATTTGTTTTACTCTACCAGTTTGCAAATAAAAGATTAACGAAGCTATTGAATATAATTAAATTATTTAAAAAAAATTAAAATGCGTTTTTGTGTAAACAAGAAAACGTAAATACAGTGAGCGTCAAAACTGAGTGAACACCGATGCTCTTTAAAGTTTTCGTTATATATTGGAGCATGTCTAAAAACCCAATAATAGTTAAAAAGTTTGAAAACAAAATAACAAAACGAACTTAATTTCGACAGCGTGAAATACTTCATAGATATTTAAAAAAAATTGTTTCTAAACTCCCAAAACAGATGAAAATGGCATTAGTGTTGACTCACTTTTGACGCTCACTGTAAGTGAGTAACAGAGAAATACCTAGTACTACCTTTTTAGGGCTATATTTTAAACAAAAATTGATAGCCAAAAGATAAGCAGAACCATGTATAAGTAGGTATGGTTATATGGTTCAGATAAAGGGTGCGAGCCATCTGTTGGTTAATTTTTGAATCATGTGGTACTTTGACACTGACAGCTCTTATGCATTAAAAACAGAAACTCAGAATTATACTTTCGCCGTACAAAATTGTTACATTTGTATGAATTATCATTGTGAATTAATTCATGAATTCTTATAAAAATGATTGTGGATTTAATAATGTATTATGTTAGCTGTCATACATATTTGACATGCACGGATTAAATAGGCATTCTTCTTGAGACGACAACCGACAGAATGGTTCTTTTTTCCTAATTAAATTTTGGGGTTAGGCAAATATATATACTTACTTACTTAGATGGGGCTACAGTCAGGGGTGGACCTGGGCCTCAACCAACACGCATGTCCAGTTAGCACGATCTTTTGCTAACCGACTCCAGTTGCGCACTCCAAGTTCGTTGAGGTCCCCTTCCATTTGTGCGAAGGCGAAGTCTTCCTCTACTGCGTTGTCCCTCCTGGTTGGAATCAAAGATTTTACAGGCTGGAGCGTTGGTGTCCATTCGCTGTATATGTCTCAGCCATCTTAATCGACTGATACGTACTTTTCTGACCATGGCGATGTCGCTGTACAGCTCGTAGAGTTCGCTATTAAATCAGCTCCTCCAAAGCCCCTCAACGCAAACGGGACCGAAAAACACACGAATAATTTTACGTTCGAAACGATCTTCATCCGCCTTTGTTAAAGTTCATGATTCTGCGCCATAGAGTAGGACTGGGATGATGAGGGTCTCCTTAGTATTTCTTGACAAGGCATTACTAGTCAGTTGCCTTCTTAGGCCAAAGAAACAGCGGTTAGCAAGTGTAACTCTTCGTTTGATTTCTGCTGTGGTTTCATTATCAGATTTAATAGCGGAGCCAAGGTGGACAAAGTCCCGAACTGCCTCAAAGTTATAGCTGTCTATCGTGACGTTCTGTTCGATTCGTCGATGTTGTGTGTCCCTTCTTGTTGACAGCATATATTTGATTTTAACCTCATTCACCACTAAACCCATTTTTGCCGCCTCTATACTGATACTTGCAAACGTACCAGTGACAGCTCACTGGGTTCTGCCAATGATGTCGATGTGGTCAGCGTATGCAAATAGTTGCACAAACTTTTAGAAAATTGTGCCCCTGGTGTTGACTTGCGAGTTTCGCACAATTTTCTCAAGAATGATGTTCAAATGTTGGATCCAATCAGTTCGTTGACAGACTGGTTTCAGCCGTTCACACAGTACGGCAGACAGGATCTTGTAGGCGATGTTAAGGAGACTGATGCCTCTATAGTTGGCGCAGTTTAGAAGGTCTCCTTTCTTATGATGGATCGGGCTAATAATGCTGAGGCTCCATTCATCAGGCATACTTTCTTCTGAACTATAATCTTGGGGACGAGTTTGTGTATGCTCTGTACCAAGTCATCTCCCATTTTGGCTCATTACTACTACAACTTTTTTATGGACATTAACAAAATATGGCTTCTAAAATGTAAGATGAGAAGAAGACATTGAAAAGAGAAGATATTCATAACTCTGAATATGCAAAACCTCAACTATAAATTTAGCTGGACGCGCAGATATAGCTTACTCAAGATATGTTGGGCAAATTTGTTAAGGTCACACATCATTGTAGTATCTGCTTGAAGATCCATCGATACAAACTAAAACGAAGATCACGTGGATAATTGATAATATTTCATCCGCCTATGGCATGGTCCGCCATGCTTCTATGGCATATATATAGAACTGAACCGAAATGATGAGGGTTTCGTACAATGTTTGCTTTGAAGGCATATTGCTACCATCTTTCTACCCTGCCACCTAAAATGAAATGCACATGTTGTGTATCTTGGTTTAATTAGCTCACCCTATGGCCATATGAAGATACAAATCCATTTACATAATTTACTCCCAAGAACATTGCAAGACTAATTGGACCCACTTACAGTTGATAAATGTGACACAATGTATCGTCCCATAGGCTTGACATATGCAGCTCCAAGGCTTTCCGTTATGTTAATCCTTGATATGATTTATTGCCCAAAACTATCATCATGCATTGCTTGAACTATTACAATATCTGCCTCATTTGCTTTACTATTTCATTAGCATAGCTTAATTTATTAAACCTACTTTTCCTACCTTTGACTTACCATCATGTTGGCTTTAAAATATATTTATATCCTTTAAAAGCATGCCCACCAATACCCACATAAATGTAAGTGTTTGTAGCCTTTAAGCCGCTTTAATTCCACACGGTTGAACTCAATTAAATTTGCAACCAGTAGGTATTCTTTGTTTATTGTTCAACACATTTTTGTAGCATGTTAAAACTAAAAAAAAAAGTTACGTATACGCCACAGTACTTGTCACTAACTGGTTTATACCAGTGTGTTCATAATTGTTTTGTGAATTTTAATTATATTTCATCTTTTTTTTCCACACACATAGACCACTTACATCATATTATGGCAAAGGGAAAAGAGAATCATGCGTCTCATCGGCAACGACAACAACACTACTGGGACAACATCCGCCAATGTCCCTACAACGAGGATCCAACGGGGCGCTACATATGCTACCAACGCCCCGAGCAATTAGTCCACTAATGAAGGTATGTGTGCGAAAAATGTCACATATGCATGGTGTCCTGTGGGTATTCTTCCACCGGATAGTGTCCGAAGATATATATTTTTTTTTTTCTTTCTTTTGTATTCCCATTTAGTGACAAAGGAAAGAGCCTTCTCACTGCCCCTTTAACACTATTAACACTATGCCCAGTATACAATACACATATTTTAATTTCTCGTCCTTTCTCTCTACCATGCGTACATCTGGATAGCAGCAAGGACTGGCTGAAAATGCTGTGTAACAAAAATGCATACAGAGATTTCTCTCGGAATAAGTTTATCTGTAATTATTGACTGTAAATGTTCGTATTTAAGATTTTAAATTTAAATAAAAAAAAAACACACATTATTGTAAAATAAAATGCTGAAAATAAAAATGAACAAATTTAACAAAAAGATTTAATCTGATATGAAGACAAATGGATTTTAATTTATTGCGTTAAAGTGAATTGCAATTCTGTTGAATGAATTCCACTGATCGAATTCGAGGCTACGTTGAACGATTTTAATGTTATAGCCGTAAGCGCATTGTTTCTCTGGAAATTCGATTATGTATTATTATTTTAAGCAGCGGCATGTTGTTATTGACATTTTACGAGATTAATAAATGAAGTGAAGTTTGCTGGGCAGTAGTTCCTTCATAGCAGACTCAATTTTATTGCATCGTTGGTTTATAATTGAAATTGTGGAAACACGTAAAATTAAATTAATTTATTATTCCCTTCACCATTGACGATAGCTTTCGAGAATGAGTGACACCAATAATGCCTTTTGTGATTGGATATAGGGATATATGGACTTACACCTTACGGTCAGTATTTTAATTTTATTTCGCTAATGCCAAACGGATATCGAATGCTTTGTATCTTGTCAATTTTTGAATTTTTTTCTACACACAATTTTGACACAATTTTTGACATACATGTAATAGTATCTTAACAATATTTTCAATGCCAGATAAGAGAATCATTCCAAGATAAACCGCAAAGAACAAATCGAAGAAAACCATTTTGGATAGGTTCCTGCCGTAGTATGACATAATCGCCAAGATATTGAGAGGGGGATAAAAGCTTACAGTGTAGATGGTAAATTAAAGGAGGAGACTTATTACACTTTGTGATATAATAAATTTATTAAATTCATTTTATGAATTAAGCTCCAAGTGATTTCTGAGGGACAGCGTTGGAAAACTATTTACATCTTGTTGAAGAAGGCAAGCGAGTCTTATGGTGTTTAAAAAAGTATAAGTGCCGTTTATACCGTTTATTTATTTCTGAATACTTCATCATTTGAGGTTTAGAAATATGTATACCTTAGCTGGTTAAGGAATGTTAATTTAAATTTAATTTTAATTTAAAACAAAAGTGTAGTACATTTTTTCTTAAATAATGAAGTTACTTTAGCGCCACCTAGTAGGAAGAGAATTGGACTACCTTGCGGAACACCAGAGGTAGAGAAGGACCTGAAGCGAAAAATGATTGAACATGTAAGAAGATATCCATTTTTTTAAAATGGGTTCAAGTTTAAAGCCGAGTATAAGATTTTCATATCACTTTCTTAGGCTGAAAGAACTGAGACGACAGAAACTTAATAAGGAAAGTTAGAAAGCCATCTTGGTTATAGGAAATAAGAAACTTCCACATGAGACTTTGTTTAAAAAACTTTCTAGGAGTATATGAGAAAGTTAATTAAGCAGGTGGACGCTGTGGCTCAGTGATTAGTATGCTGGACTACTGTGCGGGGGTCTCAGGTTTAAACTCCGGAAAAACATAAATTACATCTTAAGGTTTTTTCCACTGCGTAACCTCTGGCGAACGGCTGACAAACACCCGAGAGTATAAATGTCATGTAAAAGCTTCTCAATTCAGCCGTTCGGACGGCTGACAAATATGACAATTTGTCGACATTTTGACCGACAGTCGACAAATAAAGTCGACATTTTAAGTGTCGAGGTTTTAAACTTTCGATATTCTTAAAAGTCGATAAAAACTTTGTCGAGATTTTAGCGAATGGCAAAATCGACATTATTAGTATTCGACATTTTTTTGTCGGCAATTGGTAGGTACGTATCCCTTTACTGTTTGGATTTGGGGTGGGTTAAAAAAAAATGCGCAGTAGCGCAGTGGTTAGTGTGCTGAACTACTGTGCGAGGGATCGCAGGTTCAATCCCCGGAAAAACACAAATTACATCTTAAGGTTTTTTCTACTGCGCCACCTCTCGCGAACGTCTGACAAACATCCGAGAATATTACTGTCCTGAAAAAGCTTCTCAATTCAGCCGTTCGGACTCGGCATAAAATTGTAGGTCCCTTCCATTCGTTCCAAAAATAGAAACTCACACAAAACGAATGGTTGCGAGAAGCTAGGCCTTGGGTGTCTACCGCCAGTTGCGCCGCCTATTTATTTATTTTTTTTTTTTTTAAATCTCGAATTTACTTTTTATTTTCGAGATTTTTTCGAGATATAGTTTTTCGAGATTTTTGTACACTCGAAATTTTTGCATTCGAGATTCGAGAAGAAAAAAAACTTTTCGAGATTTTTAGCTATCGAGATTTTTGTCATTCGAGATTACGTCATGATCCCGAAAAAATGGACCCGTTTAGGTACATACGATTTAAAAACTAATAAAAAAATCAATGAATTGGAATATATATACAGTGACCGAAATAAGTATAAAGACACTGACGGCGCCAATGTTTGATTTGATTATACTACGAAATGAGAAAATTTTAAGAGTATATTCTAAAGGGAAAAAAATATTTACTTTATTCAATTTTATAATCAAACAAAAAAAAACTTTTTTCGAACGCACCATGGATTGTTTTTTAGGTTCATCGTTAATGAGCTCCAAAAACATTAATCTTTCCTGCGAAATAAGTATAAAGACAGTAAGCATTTTAAGAATTTAAACGATGAAATTTTTAGTTTTATCTATCAAACTGTAACTCAGTACTTCGTACAGCCGCCTCGGTTCTCAATAACTTCAAAAATTCTATTCGGCATAGAATTTATCAAGTTGTGCAAAACTTCATCATTGAGCTCGTTCCATGCCTGGATTATTTATGTTTTAAGCTCTTCCACATGCCTGTACTGCCTCCCATTCGAATAAATTTTTTTCGCCATGATCCCCCACATGTTTTCGATTGGGTTAAAGTCGGGACTACATGATGGCCACTGATTTTAAACCATTCGCGGAATGTTCTTGCCGTGTGAATGGGAGCATTGTCTTGCTGGAAAATAAAATGTTCACCCGCCGTAATTTCTCCAAATTCACCTAGGGGATATTCCAGCAACTCTCTGTATCTTATACCATTCATTCTGGGTGGTACCCACATCAAAGGGATATTTCCATGGAATCCAAACGCACCCGAAACCATCACGCTTCCACCTCCGGAGTGACGGCTCATTTTCACTACTTTTTCGTCTCGCAAATCACGCTAATAACAGCTGAAACCGTCTGGACCGTCCAAATTACATTTTTTTTAACAGAAAAAATAACGGATTCCCACTCCCTGGTCCATGCCATGTGGTTTCTGGTGAACCTTAGTCTGGCCTCCTTATGATGATGCTACAAAAGCGGCTTTTTCAGCATTTTTGTGTATCGAAGGTTGGGATTTCCCGTCAAGAAGAGTGCAGCAATCTTCTTGCGCCTACTGGAAGATCCAGCTTGCGTCTTATCTGACCAGCATCCAGCTTGTAATTACTTACAACGGTAGGAGATCGTCCTATCTTGGCACCAACTGACCGATTTGATAGGCCGTGCTCTTTGTGAGTTCTGATTATTGCCTTTTCTTCCGAGGTCAAATGGGTTCTGCGGGGCATGGCTAAATTAAGATTCAATTATTTTCATTTTGAGTCGCAAGAAGTGTAATTTACTTGTGAAATTATTGCTTAAATATTTTCACACACTTTAAAAAAAAAAATATGCAAAAAACCTTAATACTCTAAGACAAACACTGTGTCTTTATAATTATTTCGCCTTTTTAGCACCACTTACTTCTTTAAATAGTAACGGCAATTTAATCTGTTTCTTAACTGCTCTTGTAGGTAACGGTGCATTATTTAGTCTATTGAAGAGAGAATAGATTTACCTAATTTTTGGGTAAATATTAGGTTAGCGTAATGTGAGCAGTTCAGTCGCTACATCAAATTGAACAGTTTGAGAATGATTGTCTTTATGCTTATTTCGGTCACTGTAGTTTTTTGTTTAAGGAATTCCTCGTAAGATTTGGAAGCAAGCTCCCCCGAAACAAAATCCTGGCTGCGGTACTGTAACCCTGGTTGTGAGAAGCTAGGCCTATAGGGTGCCTTTACGGACCTGTTGCGTTTTTTAGTTACTTCGAGTAAAGGAATAACAAAACCTCTAGTAAACTAGCAGACACTGTATAGGGCTTCTATGCCTTACGAAAAGTGTTTAGTAAATCCGTCCAGCTACCTTGATATATTTGGATCACCCCATTAGATGGCAATATGTCTACAAAGGTGTACTCAAAATATAGTCAGTTTATTGAGAGTATATTTGACATATTGGATGCTAGTGTAAGACAAAGCGACACCTATCATTATCCACACTACTGTAGGAAAACGTTTCTTGTCGTCATACCCTGAAACCAACAAGTTGAAGCTCACACTTAGATAAGAGAAACATTTCACACTATATAGATTTGGCTGGATAACTGATAATATTTCACTTCCCCACATAAAGTGAACATAACCTGGCAACTAATGAAAATTATCCATAGTCAACGAGTAAGAAATAAATCTATGAACAATAACACTAAATTTTATGACAAGGTCACTACTGTAATCATTTTCAACCGTCAAAATATTTGTTACACGACAAAGGCGGTTTAATATTTTTCATCGTATATATATCAAAACTCGTCGTCCGAACAAGACATGTAAAACTTAAAGCTCCTTCAAAAATAACAATGCAGACTTAGGACGCACTTTATCCCTGTATTTTTGACAACTGTGCAGAATCGTCGACTTTTAGAAATAATGAAAGAAGCTTGGTGTCAACATTAATATGCACAGACTGTATACCGACTTTGAATTTTCGAAGTAGCTATGTATTTATATTAAGAAACGTATCATCGCTGCTTTTCAAATTTTCTAATATTATTTCAAAGAAGCAAGGCAATAGAGCAATTTGCCATATGTGGCGCACAAACTTGGATATTAATCCCAACCCTCTGGATTTGCAAATACAAAAGCATAAGCCTAAAATTTTAACTAGTTTGATAAACTGAAATTTATCTAACACCATATGCCGTATCCTCAGCATAATTTATACCCAACTCAACATTAATATTACACACAACGAAAAGTTAACCAGAAAACATGAGGTATCTATCACATGACATGGTAATATAAAATTTTAGGACTTCATTAAATACCGTCCTTGCATAGAGCATCATCCTTGCATATAGCTTTATCTTTGTGGTTGGATGCCATTAAAGTCATAGAATATTTTCCAGACTCCAAGTAAGTAGGATTCACCAAAATTCCAAGCATTCGTTCATTGACCTTTTAAACTTTTAATATTCTGTAAACTTATAACCGGAAAATCAAATTCCACATAAAACCTACATACATATTCTACATCAAAGTCGAGGATGCACTTCGTACACCCCACCATTATCGTAAAACTCGAATACTTGTGGGTAATTTCGGCTTCTTTTGTACTCTTGAAATTGCTTGTCGCAAAGTTTATAGGAGTCATTCATCATGTCTGCCATAGGGTTGCCAATTTAAAGTTTTTGGAAAGATGTTAAAATATTTTAATTTTTTTGCAAACTTTTTAAATACTCTGCAGGCAAACTGAACTCGAAAAGGAATTGTATGGTAAGCCATTTTACTGTGGTACACCTAAAAATGTTCTTCAAAATGTTTTTTATCTTTGGCATTATGTCATGTACACAAAATAAAAAATAACGG